>CM062354.1:11289740-12559470 GCA_031216115.1 Senna siamea | reverse complement strand
ATTCATATCAAGATTCAACTTAAACATTCCATTACAAACATACCCTTTGCCTACAAAGGTCCCACCCTTAGAGTTAACATATTGGTCAGATTCAATAGTTTGTTTAAACCTAGCTTTATTGAGTAGAAAGGTAGACATAAGATTTTTTTCTCAACTTAAGAGCGTAAAGCACATTCTTAAGAGTGAGAGTATGACCAAAAGTAAATTTTAATTCCACATGCATCTCCTTGACCCATATTACGGAATACACCTTGAACTAATCCTTATCATAGCATACATGCCTATGCCTAGTGGCTCTGGAATCCACCCACCAACCTTTTTGATTCATCAATCATATTGATCTTAGTTATCATAGCCACTAAGGGCTCTTTCAACATTGTTGGCTTTTAGTGTATTACCATGATTTTGGTACCTAAATTTCTTTACCATATGTCCCTTTTTGCCACCAAAAAACAAGAGAATTGAGGTTTTTAGTTGAAAGCATTGTTATTCTTTGGGTGGAATTCCCTTTATTGTTGTCATTTCTACTAGATATTTTCATGTCTTTTCTAAAGGGTTTCAATTGAGCATTTTGCTTCAAAATTTGACCTTGAGGCAAAGAGTCATTAGTTCCAAGAGCATGTACCGTAGTTGTAGAATTTTCATTCTCATTTGAGAAGATCTTGACTTCTAGCCTCCTATTTTACTCAAATTCTTGTAATGAGACTTTCTAGACTTTTCTCCTTTTTTCTTGTGACGAGTGCTTTTTGAAACTCTCCATGATTGTGGTAACTTGTCAATGATTCCAACTACAATGAGATTATCTTCAATTTTTATCCTTTCGAATCACACTTTATGAGCTAGAATTTGAAATTCTTGAGTTTTCTCCAGTCATTCAAAATTATCACCCACCATTTGATAATGGAAGAATCAACTTGCAAAGATACTTCTTTGCATTAGCTTCCTCAATATCATATTTTTTCTGCAAAGCTTTCCATATCTTTTTGGTAGTTTCATATGATTTGGCAAAATAATCACAAAATTCATCGACCAAGCAATTAAGTAGATAATAGAGACAATTATATTCATCTCTTTCTCATTTTTCTATTTTTTTCAACATGTTCTTTCTTTCAACATTACTCATAGAATCAACAGAAGTCTTTTTTTGGATTCTTTTTCCATGAGTATATAAGAAACTTTCAAAAGATTAAGATTAAAAAAAACCTTTCTTTTCCATCTCTTGAAGTGAATACCCTTGAAACAAAAAGGCTTGTTGAGATCACCAACACCATTCTTATTTTCAATTGTAGCATCCATGATGATGATGAATTACCTTAAAATTGTTGGTGCTACAATATGAAAATAAGAAAAATAACTAAACAAGAGAGATGAAATATTAGAAAATTTAAATTGCGTGGTACTAGGCTAAGGCACAGAAATCTCATTCTCTTTAAGGACCATTTGGTACACGGTTTACAAAAATATTCTCAAGAATAAGAGGTTCAGAATGTTACATTCTTGTGTTTGGTATACAAATTAAAAAAAAATTCAAGAATAGAGTATTTCCATGCTTTTCTAGATTTTCATTTCCATGTAAGGGGGTGAGAATCTTGTATTTCATGGCATGAGAATATTTTTATACTAGTAAAATTATTAAATTATTCTTTTAAAACTTAATCATACCTTATTATGATTTATTTATGATTTGACTTATTTTAAAGTTTTATTTAATTGATTTTATTGTTAAAAATTTACATTTATCATGATTTAAATTCAAAAAAGATAAGTACTATTAAAATTTAAAATTGCAATATTTTGTTTTTCTTAAAGTTAACAATTTAATTTAATTTAGATTGACCAAATTTAATTTAGATTAGTTTGATTGAGACAAAAAGAATGTTTGATAAATTAGATAAATTTAATTATATAAATAAATATGAATCAAATTAAATTGCAATAAAAAGATATAAATATAAATTCTAAATATTAAACAAACTTTATCTTATTATCTAACTACGTATCCAAAAAAAAATTAATTTCTCATCTGATATAATTTTGAGATACTCTAATTCTAAAACAAAAAATCTATAAAAAAAATTAAAAATTCAAGCTTTTCAAAGTTGTAGCTATTAATATAAGATCTTCATAAAATAATTGTATTGATATTAATTACATAACATTAAAATGATCAAATATGAATGAATTGGATTAAAAAATTGATGAATAGCAGTGGACATGATAAATCTTTTATTTTTATAGTATGAGATATTGTAAAATATTTTCAGGAATATTTAAAGTAAACCAAATAAATTTTTTTAAGATTTCTGAGAATCATATTCCAGAGAATAACATTTCCAGAATATGATTCCTAGAAGTAAAAAAATATGTCCGCGTACCAAACGTTCCCCTAAGGTAATTCACGCTTCCCACAAGTCGATTTGCTATCACCTGGTGCAGCGAGTATACAAATGCATTACTTCCAGAATAAAATGACCCAACACTCGCCTTTTTAAGTTTATTACTTCTTTACAAGAAAAAAAATAGACAGACTCTTTCACCTACACCTTTCTCTACCCAAGTCATACACGGGTTTTTCTCTTTCATATTCATAGGTGAAATCTTGAATAACGTTTCTCTCAAAATTATTGAGTACAAATATATACTATCCGTTGCTCCATACTTGTAAATTAGCATGAAATAAAACGTTCACCGAATCAACGTAATTATTTGGATTGGAACCGTAAGCAACCAAAGTTTATTCCAGCCATATGTTTCCAGTCTTTTATTATATATCATTGTAATGTTTTGATTAAATTTATTTGTTTTACGCATTGTACTAAATTTGTTAAGAAACGTTAGTTAGTTTTATTTTTTTAATTTTGTCTAATTTTATTTAATAATTTATAATAATACTTCAATAGCTTGGCGATATTGATGATTCAGCTGCGATTGGAACAATGGGACTAGTCTTGAAACAGTGACTGGGATGCAAGAACCTACGAATAAAGAGGACACAACAAGGAATATAGAGGGAGAAATAGCTCCACGGTTGCACCTTCAATACTTAAGTAAACAAGAGAATTGAAGAGCAAGCAAGTGCAAGTGGAAGCAAAATGTTTTCATACCTAGGTACTAGGGAGAAAGCCCACATTTATAGTGTTCTAGGTGACAAGAAGCAAGAAGTGAGTTTAAGTCTGCCCGTGGGGGCATTCACCCTTATTAGGTGCTGCTCGCCGTTGGCTGGCTTGGTCTTGTCGTAGTGTTCGGCTGGCTTGGGGTTGTCGTAGGCGAACACCTAGGGTGATTAAATTGTAGATTATCATATGTCATGCATCATACGTAATCATACCTCCTAGTAATTCCCTTTGCTACAAATCGTCATGCTTTTCTCCTTCACTATTAACTATTAATCTCAAGGTGATCCTCCCCAGTCTTCACACAGTCGAGATTGAACAACTTCTAAAAAGTTCTTGATCTACTTATTGAGCTCGCTTATCTAATTAGTTGGGTCTCTTGTAAAAGATAGAGGAATATATAGAAATGGCCAAAACTCTATCAAGACCAGTTCAAGAAGAAAGTAGAATACAAAAATATTTCAATAATGTAAAACTGATAACACATAACAGGTATTGGAAAAAGAAAAAATAGTGCTTTCTATACAACAAAAATGAGAGACACAGACGATTTTCACGAAACTCAGGTTGAGGATCCTCCAATGACCTTGGCTTGGCTCTCATTTGACTGAAGGAAGATAAGTTTAATTTAAATTTGAAATGGGAAAAGAAGAACGAGACATGCAAATAAGAAAAAAGGTTGTTGAAAACTCATCAAGTTTAAGCAAAATGAGAGCAAAAATGCCTCAATTTACAACGTCAAAAGTTTGTAGAAGAGTGAAAAAACACATTAAATGAGCGATACTCTAAATAAATTATGTAGATTATTCTCCCATTTCTCCCCAAATGCCAAAATTTCACTTCCTTCAATTTTTAAAATTTACATTATTCTCTCAATTAAAAATCTGCACTACATTAATTTTCCTGATTTCATTTCTTAAACCCAAATATCATTATATTAATTAATTATTTTAAAACAAAGAGAGAACTATATCATTTGAACAAATAGAATTGTGAAACCAAAACGAGTATATGAAACAACTTAAATTATCACAAAATTAAAGGGGTAAACAATCATATTTTTAGACAATTCTAAATCAACAAGAATTATTTGTTCTTTTTCTGGCAAAAGTGTATTATTCATTCTCTAATAGTAGAATATTTTGCTTTAAAAAAATTAAACTTTAATTTAGTTTAACCCATCTTTAGATGTACTGTCATTTATATTTTCTCTTAAAACGGTAAATACCTTCTACTATTTTATATCTTGTAAGTCATAGTAATCCTATCCAAATAGATAAATTTTCTTGGGCAAACAATTTTATTCAGAGAATGGCAGGACAGCAATTTCTTGACGACAACCCCATCTTCAAGTATACTATAGCTTTAAATAAAATAAATAAGGATAAACTAAAACTCCATCAAAATTCCAACTCTACAATTGGGTATTTTCAAGAACCCCCTTGATTCGGGACTTAAAAAGCAGTTACGAATGAATCAATTTCGAATAATTATTGAGGCAGCAAGGAAAACAGCTATATTGAGGCGCTCTGAAGTTTAGTATAATTAATAACCCCAGTAATCATTTCTGATTTCATCATCAAACTTCTTCAGCTCAGGATGCTTGGCAAAGTATTCATCTGCTGTCATGGTACTCATTTTCTTCTGCAGAAATCAATGACAGAATGAGATTGATGGAAGATAAAGGGTAGTTAATATACAGTTATCAAGAACAAGTAAATAATCTGCTCTAACTTTTACCCATCACCTCTTATTAGAATTTGATCCAACACACCCATGAATCTTATTTGGGTAATATTAGTAGTCGAAAATTGTTGGTGCATTATATATCTAGATTAAGCTTGATATGAGTGATTTTAAGTGAGATGAGAGGTAAAAAAATATATATATATAAATAATCACCAGTTTAGACCATTACAATAGTCTACCACAAATACATAAAATACTATCTTTAATTTTTACATCAATAATTTGGGCATCAATGTAAGCTATTAATTCATGATCTAAAAGTGGCTATATGTACGAAAATATATGTATATTTATTAAAGAGTAAATTATAAATTTATTGATAAAAAATTATAAAGTTATTACTTCTTTATAATTTATTTTAAGTTAAAAATAATAACTTTATTTTATTTTAAATTAAAAAATTTTATATCAGTATAATATTTATTTATTTATCTAAATAATACATATAAGAGCATTTTAGTCAAGAGGAATAAAATTATTAATTTTTCTTATCTTAAGATTTTTTTACAAAAAAAGAAAAAATGAAAAAGTATAATTTTAGCATATCAAGGAAAAGGAGTATAACTTACTCAGTATTAAAATGCATATATGAATAATTAGTAAGTTAAATAATCTCATTATGTTGTTTCTATTATTTTTTAAACATAATAAATATTATTAAAATTTATTTTATATTAAAATCAATTATTTAAAAAAAATAATCCAAAACAAAGTTAAGCTACACATTAATAAATATGTTGGCAAAAAAAAAAAAACACCCATGTTTACGCTAGCCGTATGTGTGTGTTCGCTCATATATAAATAAAAAGAAAATACAATATCTTCGTATGCATATAAGAACTGGCCCAATAAGAAGGGATAAGTTAAATTAGAATGAACTCATGGGTTACATATAAGTTGACTCTACCACAAACCATATTTAATAAGATAAATAAGAGGATATGACCGTGTTTTAAAAATTTATGAGAATCTAGAGAAAATATATACAATCTTTTAATTATTAACTATAACTCAATTATAAAATATTCTTATAAACTATAAAATACAGCATATGTCTACCTACAACTATTCAGTTAAAAATTTTAGAAATTTAAAACTTATTTGGAACTTTTAAAATAAAGAAATAGTTTAAGAAACAGATTTTTCTTTTTCTCTAAGCTAATGGTTCTAAGTGAAAATCTGATATGAAAATATTGAATGGAGTTAACAATGTGAAATTTAAGTTCCATTTATGCTTATGAAAGTATAAGGAAATATTTGTCAAATTTATAATTTAAGAAAATATTTTATAATTGAGACATAGTTCAAAAGAAGTATTTCTCACCGCTCATAATTTAAAAGATATTTTATAATTAAATCATTATTAAATAAAAATATTTGTTAAATTTAATAATTTATTAGTCATTTGCAACTGGCATAGTCGAAAAGAAATGTTTTTTTTCTAAAATTTTACTTAATCTGGTCTTCTTCTTTTTTTTTTTTTTTTCAAAAGTATCTTATTAAAAATAATTCTATTTGAAATACTGTTAGACACTAAATATAATCTATTATTAAATGCAAGAAACCAAAAAAAGGATTTGGTGATTTCTATTACCTTCAGCTCTTGTACTTCAGCAATTTCCTTTTCCAAACGCTCAGACTCTTTAGAGATTTCTCCTCAGCTTCTTTAAGTTCCACTAACTGTAGGCCCAGAACACACATGTATCACTTAAATGCTATGCATTTGAATTTGACCGGGACAACCAAACTAAGTCAAACAATTAAAGGATTTGGCCAAGGTTCTCACTAGTGCATCAAATTTAGGCTTATATTGAGGAGTTACATTGACCACATACTTGGGGATCTCCATGCCTGCAAAGAAACAGTCAAGAACATTAAGATTGTGTAAGGTACTTGAATTGCTACTAAGTCAAATTTTTTGCGTTTTAAATTTTTTGTTTGAATAATTATAAAATCTGTGAAATTACGTGTAACTATATAAATATATATATATATATAATATATATATATATATATATGACGTGCAAGCATATGTTGACACACATTCGTGTTTGTAAATGTATAGACGTGTATATGTATAAGTATGCATATGTCCATGTTAGTATATACCTATATGCTTATATATCGATATATGTATATTAAAAATTAGAAGTTTTGCATGCCTTTTTCTTATTTTTAAATATAGTATAAAATAATAAATTAAATAATAAAAGATTATTTAACCTACTTATTTCTTATAACTTTTCATTATCTTTATTTTCTATTTCTTATATCCTTACATTACATATTTTATTTTATATTTTATATTATAAAATATGTCATTGTAAGACTACTGACTAGAAGGGTTCAGAGACATTATAATATAAATAATAAAAACTAATGTTCCAAAAATAAAAAAGAAAATTTTCAAATTTCACCCATTTAAATGAAATTTTAAATTCTTACTTAATTACCATGCAATTTTAAAAATTCAATCTCTTCTAACTCAAATAAATAATTTTATAAGAAAATAATTCAATTATCTTCAAAACTGCTTCCCTCTTAAATTACCTCGTATAGATACAACAAAAGATATAAAGTGCCAAAGCAAACCCAATCAGATTGTGTAGTGTAGATACAGAAGTGGAATTTACTACAACGTTGAATAAAAAAAATGACAGTCCAGAGACTCTCTACCGGTAAGGTCCAGAAAGAGTTAGATGTAAGCAGCGCTACCCATGCAAGTAGATAACCGATTTGAATCATTAACCTCTAGGTCACATGAAAGTAATTTTACCATTGCTCCATGATAGCACTACCAAGTAGAATTAAAGTAGGGAAAGAAAAATGTGTAGCCAAAAAAGTGCAAGGATCTTGAACATTGAATTCTCCACTAAATGAGTCCATATGAGGATCAAACCCAAATACAATTCTGAATTTACCCAATAACATACTTAAAACAGAATTTCCTAAGGGCATTTATAACTGTTATAACCATATAAATGTGTTGAATGAAAATAGGAAAGTAAATTGCAACATGCCTATAAAGTAAGAGTACATGCCTATCAAATAGGAATTATTAATAATGTTGAAAGTCAAAAAATAAATAAAAGTGCAGTAGTGGGTATACTACCTTGTCACACATGAGGCTTCTATGTAGTGAAATGGAATGTCTAGTAACTCCAGCAAAAGCAAATAAGAGTTATTGCTACGAGGAATATTCTGATTAGACTCCCTTCTAGAATAAGTTATGTAGAAAGTCGTTGAACTAAGTGCTCCCACATCCTAAATTGATCAAACCTTCTAGAAAAGGTATAAAATGGCTGGTAAATGTTTCTTCCTCTTCCGTGGCTCTATTTTTATGGGAATAGTGGTGTTAATGGGGTTAATAGACTTTTGTATCCTATTACTCCAGGGCTCCACCTCCCTTGAAAGATGTTAAAATTATATTATCCTCTCTATTTTGAAAAGATTAGACTCTTTATGGGAACAGTAAAATTTTGAATTTTTTTAGCACGCTTTAGACTATAAAGAAATCAGTTAACTAGAGAAGCGGCACAAGTTAATTGTTCGGTGCAATACTGAGGGAAAGATTATGATTATTGAGAATAATCCCACACTTAACTAGGATGCAGATCGTTATAATATGCCATGGATAAATGAAGCAGGGAACTATATGTAAGAAACTTAGCAATGGCTTTCTTATAGGTGGCATTTATTCAAAGAAATGGAACCGAAGGTTTCCTCACAGTTCAATGGCTCCCACCCACACTCAGCTAAGAGGTAGGAGACTGCAACGGGTTGTGAAACCCAATTACAGTAACAAAGATTTGCATGGTTCCTTTTTACAATGAGGAGGACTACATAGGTTATTACTATGTATATAACAACAACAATAAACAAATCTGTTTTCTACAAGATGAGATCAGCTACATAAATTAAGCAACGCGAATGTATTCTATATAAATAACAATGCAACACTTTTTTTATAAAATGGAATTTTTAGTACAATGCAAGAAGAAAAAACATAAAATTGAAATGATTCACCTCAGCAAACCAACATAATACGAGGAAACAGAGAAAAGGAGATCAATTCAAAAATAGCCCCAATCTCTTAGGTTATGTCTGAAAGGTTTATATTTAACAGCACAGGGTGGAATAGAATAGCGTATAGAATGGAATGGAAAGGAAAGGAAGATAATTTTACCGTCTCTCTATTTCGAAGTTTGATAATGAAATGGACAGATATCTCGTTTACTTTATTTGGGAATTCTAATAAAAATGAATGGAATGAAAACTATTGTACATATTAAATTACATTATAATTATTTATTTAAAGCAGAATAAAACTCCAATGAAGAATGTATTCTAGCAAATATGATTGCCGTTTTATGACTCATCCATTTATGTCTATAATGACAAGGAATGCAATGGAATAGAATGGCACGGAATGGAATCCAGCAAAGTTCATTCAATATGACTCATCCATTTATGATTGTCACCGATGAAAAATGAAAAGTCTATTAAACGAACACAGGATAGTTTTTAAAATCAGAGAAGGGATGACAGTTTGATCCAACAAAAATTGATCAAAACTAACCAATTAATTATATCAAATATGTGACAATTCAGCAAAACGTATTTAATTGGTTTAGTTACTAGATGTGCATGGTTGTCATCTAAACCAAGCCAAACCTAACAAATCAATTACTATAATATATAATATTTAAATTTTGTTTTATTTATTTTTACTTATAAATATAATATATTAAAATCTAACCCTATCTATGTCTTTCATAGCCGGTCCCAAACTCAAACAAAAGAGAAGAGTTGCGTTAGGTAGTCGACAGGCAGTGTAAAACTTTGTTGAATCTTTATGAATTCGAATCAACGACGTAAATATGCTAATGCTAAGTCATTGCCCAAAAATAACGTGTTGTATGGCTTAAATATAGTATCAAATGAGCAAGAGTCATTACATCAATGTCCGGATGCAGTGAAAAATAAGCAATGGCTCTCACATGTTTGTGGACGAGTGTGGATAGAAACTAGTTCATAAGAGTAGATTATGTTTTGGGGCATGGAATATTGGCACACTTACAAGTAAAATGATAGAGATAGTAAACAATGATTAGGAGAAAGATAAATGTAATGTTCCTACAAGAGACAAAATAGGTAAGATATAAGGCAAGAGACTTAAGACACTTCCGGTATTAAGCTTTGGTACGCTGGCAAGTCAAAAGCTAGGAATGGGAGTAGGTATAATTATAGATAAAGAGTGGAAGGTGTTGACTATTTTGATTAGGCTATTATTCTGATAACACGATTATAAGAAAGCTTTATTACGTTGATTATTTATTATTGTAGATTTGATTTATGTCCTAATTTAGAATAGGAACATTGTGTGTAAATTCATTATCCATATGTGTAAACCTACAATTTTGATGTATACAAAAACATTCAGTCACTCAAAACCTTAATGGTATTAGAGCCCACACTGCCTTAAAGTGAGTATTTTTTTCTTTCTATAGCACTCGAGTACCTGGGTATACCTAAGGGGGTTGAATTCTTCTCCTCACTTCACCATCAACATCTCAAAGGTCAAGTTTTCTCCCTCTGTTTCCATCACCGCCCCACTAGAACTACCACCCACCGTCCGATCGACTGGCGCTCGCTTCCCAGATGCCGATCGCTACAACACGCACCGTCTGATCTATTCTAGATAGATTGCGTTTTGCCTCATATCCTATGCATTCCGCACCTCCGTTTGTCTCATAGCCACCATAGTTAAAGAGCCCGTTTTCCCGTCAGCAAAACCCAACAAGTCCGGCAGCTGCCTGCCACTGCACGCGTTGCCACACAACAATTGCCGATTTTGGTTTTTGTGGTTTGTTTTTTGGGCTGTTTCTCTTCCTTTTTTGGCCTCTTTTATTCTTTTATCCTCTTTTTGGTGCTGATTCTTTATTATGGGAGATACCAAAGCCTTAGAGAATACTTCACTTGCTCAAATTAGTACCGTTAAGTTGGATAGGGCCAGTACCTATCTTGTTTGGTCAAGGGCGTGTTTTACTATAGATCAAATCTCAGAAATTACTTGGTTATATTGTTGGAGATAAAAAACTTCCCGCTATTTTGATAACACCTACGCTCAATGGGACTCTAAAAACTTCCTTGTTATAACATGGCTGATAAATATTGTGCATCCCCAGATTTCTAAACAGTATTTACTACTTGATGCTGTTGAAAAATCTGACTTCAACCAAACGTATTTATTCTCGCAAAGGGAATGATGCCCAGGCCTTTGAGATTAGGACAAAGATCCATGCCACTAAACAAAGAGAGTGGAAAGCTACTGATTATTATTCTGAATTAAATGGTTTATCACAGGAGTTGGATTACTATCAAGATCTCTATGCCAAGTGTACTGAGGATGCTATTTCACTTCACAGGTTGATTCAAAAGGAGAGGGTTTATGATATTTTGATTGGTTTGAATCAAGATTATGATTAGATCCGAATTCAAATTCTGGGGAAATCTCCTTTCCCTTGTGAGGAGGATGCTTTCTCCTATGTCCTACAAGAGAAAAGTTGATATGGTGTCATGCTTTATCGTGCACCAATTGAGAAGTCCGGTCCGACCATCTCCCATGAGAAACCCAAGGCAACCACCTCTAATAAAGATCACTTGCAGTATGATTACTGTGGTAATTCGAGGCATACCGAGGAGACCTGTTCGAAGATACATGATTGATCGACTCGAGGTCGTGAAGGTAAACAGATTACCTCACCCAAAGGTCAGACAAATATGGTTGATGCTTTTGAGACACCTAAGGAAGTAGATTCTCACGCCTCTCTTTCTTCTGATGAAATTCAAGATCACCGCTGCCTCTTAACCAAGCTTCGACTCTTCTATTGTTGGCACTTCTAATTATGTGCACTCAGGTATAGCTTTTATTGCTCACTTTCCCTCTTGGATTGTTAATTTTGGTGCAAATAGACAGATGATCGACTCTTCTAAAGGCTTGTCCAACTACTCTTCATGACCTAAAGGGGAAAATATTCGAATAGCCAATGGATCTGGATCTTCTGCTTATGGTACTGGTTCTATGGTTTGTACACCTCATTACACTCTCATCTGTGTTTCATATACTTGATTTTCCTGTTAATCTTTTTATCTATCAGTTCTATCACCAAACATTTAAACTGTAAAATTGTGTTATTCCCTAATTATTGTGTCTTTCAAGATCTTCACACAAGGAAGAGAATTGGTAGTGGTAGGTTGCGTGATGCCTTGTGTGTGATCGATGGTGTTCGAGACTCAAGTCAAGCCTTTCTTAGAGTTAATAAGGATGTCAATCAAGAGATAATCCAATGGCATCAGTGGTTAGGATATCCATCATTTTTTGTTTTAAAGAAACTCTTTCCTAGTTTGTTTTCAAAACTTTATGTTGAAACTTTGTTTTGTGATGCTTGTAAATTTGCCAAGCATACTAGAAACTCTTATCATTTGAGTAATAATAAAAGTTTGATTCCACTTATGACTATTCATTCTAATGTCTAAGGTCCTACTCAGACTATTTATTTATCTGGTTATTGATGGTTTGTCACTTTCATTGACTGTTGTACTTGCACCACTTGGGTTTATTTGTTAAAGGCAAAAAAATGTAATTTTTTCTTGCTTTTAGTCTTTTCATAAGATGGTTTGTACTTAATTTGATGCTATCAAAATTTTAAGAATTGACAATGACACTGAGTACATGGATAAACACTTCGGGACCTACTTGAAAAATCATGGAATTATTCATCAAACCAGTTGTCATTACACTAGTGCTCATGATGGAGTGGCTAAAAGGAAAGACAGACACCTACTAGAAGTGGCTCGATCCCTTATGTTCACTATGCACTTGCCCAAGCCTTACTAGAAGAATGTCGTTTTAGCCGCTGAATAACTTATCAGCTGAATGCCTCTAAAAACTCTTGATTTTTAAAGTCCTCTTTAAGTTTTAAAATGTAAAAGCCACTATCTTGTTCCCTATAGAGTGTTTGGTTGCGTCTATTTTATTCACACCAAGAATACTCGAAAACTTGATCTTAGAACTCTTAAATGTGTCTTTATAGGGTATTCTCCTACTCAGAAAGGTTACAAATGTTATCATCCTCCCTTTAGAAAAATGTTTGTTAGTATAGATGTTACCTTTTGAGGAATTGAACCCTACTTTAGTACACCCTCATCACCTCTTCAAAGGAAGATTAATAAAGTAGAAGTGCTCTTTGATTTGGAAGACATAAGGGAGAATGAAGTTCACGGGGAGATTGTTAGGATATTGGAGAATTGGATAGACTTGACTTGTTGACATATTTAAGGAGGAACCGGGTGGACAAAGCTAAAAAAGCCATCATGCAATCTGTCGAATCCTTTGAATCCTCCTCCACTAGTGACTTATCTACATTTCCTAATGAATT
This sequence comes from Senna siamea, assembly GCA_031216115.1. Classification (NCBI taxonomy): domain Eukaryota; kingdom Viridiplantae; phylum Streptophyta; class Magnoliopsida; order Fabales; family Fabaceae; genus Senna; species Senna siamea. The sequence continues at coordinate 12,546,167 of CM062354.1, read as the reverse complement.
AGATTTATCTATTGCTCACAGAAAAGGAGTCAAATCTTATACCAAACATCCTATGTCTAACTTTGTTTCCTATGACTCCCTATACCCATCATATAGAGCCTTTTCTTTGTCTATTACCTCTATGTCTATTCTACAGAATTGGAAGGAAGCTATTATAGATTCCAAATGAAAGCAAGCCATTGTTGAAGAAATGAAGGTCTTGTCCAAAAATGAGACTTGGGACTTGGGACTTAGTCCCTCCTCCTCCAAATAAGAAATTGGTGGGGTGCAAATGAGTCTTCATTGTGAAACATAAAACTGATGGTTTGATAGAACAGTTTAAAGCTAAATTGATGGACAAGGGATTCACACAAACTTATGGAGTGGATTATCAAGAAACCTATGCTCTTGTTGTAAAAATGAACTTGATTACAATTTTGCTATCTTGTGCACCTAATCTCGATTGGGACTTACACCAATGATGTGAAGAATGCATTTCTTCATGGAGACTTGGAAGAGGAAGTGTATATGGAGATCCCACCAGAGTTTGATAATGAACAAAGTCGAGGGAAGGTGTGTAAAATGAAAAAGGCTCTATACGAACTAAAACAATCCCCGAGAACTTAGTTTGATAGATTCAGTAATGCCATGATTTCCTTCGGCTAACAAAACAATGCTGATCATACTCTCTCCATAAGACATAAAAAGGGCAAACTCACTTTTCTTATAGTCTATGTTGATAATATAGTAATGACTGGAGATGACAAAAGGAGATGTCCTGTTTGAAGAAGTTATTGGCACAAGAATTTGAGATTAAACTCCAATATTTCTAAAAGATTAAAGTTGCTAGATTAGAGTGAGGAATCTTTATTTCTCAAGACGAAACATATTCTAAATCTCTTAGAAGAGACTATCGTGACAGGGTGTAAACCAATAGAATCCCTTATTGAAAGTAATCACAAACTACAATCAGGGGTTGGAGAGTCAATTGATAAGGAGAGATATCAGAAATTAGTTGGGAAACTTATTTAACTTTCTCAAACTAGACTAGATATAGCTTACATCGCCACTTAGTCAATCACCATGCATGATCCTCAAGAATCCCATATACAAGCCGCCTCTCGCCTTAAGCGGTATCTAAAATCTAGCCTAAGGAAAGGATTATTTTTCTCCAAGCATGGTCACTTTTAAATAGAAGCCTTTACAAATGCAGATTGGACTGCATCACTAGATGACAAAAGATCTACATTCGATACTATACGCTTGTAGGAGGAAACTTAGTTACTTGGAGAAGTAAGAAGTACTGTTGTTGTTAGATCCAATGCAGAAGGTAAATACAAAGCTATGGCACAGAGAGTTTGTGAACTTTTGTAGGTACAAAAGTTATTAGAAGAATTGAGATTGATGGAAAAGGAGTTGTCCTTGTATTGTAATAACAAGACTGCCATTAGTTTAGCTTGTAATCCAGTTCAACATTATCAAACCAAACACATTGAAATTGATAGGCACTTTAGTGGAACCCTAAGCCAGTTTTATGTGAAGTCAAAAAAACAACTTGCTGATGTATTTAACAAAGGCCTCAACAAACAAATTTTCCACATGATTGTTTGCAAGTTGGGCATGTGTAACATCTTTGCACCAACTTGAGGGCAATGTTGACTATCTTAATTAGTGTTGACTATCTTATTTAGGCTATTAATTTGATAGCATGATTATAGGAAAACTTGATTAGGCTGATTATGAAATTATTGTAGATTTAATTTATTTCCTAATTTAGAATAGGAACATTGTGTATAAATTTGTTGTCAATATGTGTAAACCTAAAATTTTGAGTAATATAAAATTATTCAATCGCTCAAAATCTTTAGAGGAATAAGATAGTAGATATAAAAAGAATATGAAATAGGATAACTACATTAAAATTTGTAGTAGATCGGAAAACATTTAATGTTCATGCACCACAAGTAAGATTAGAAGAACATAAGATTAAATTTTGGGAGGACCTAGAAGGTTTATTACAAGGAATATCATTAAGAGAGAAGATTTTGTTAGGAAGTGATCTAAATGGACATGTGAAGAGCGAAGCTAGAGTATATGAAGGATTTCATGGAGGACATGGTATCAGAGGGGTAAATGCAAAAAGTAAAATAATATTAGATTTTGTTTTAACTTTTAACTTCCCTATAGGAAATACCTATTTTAGAAAGAGAATAGAGCACCTTATCACGTACAAGATTAGAGCAAAATGTTACCAAATCGATTTCTTTTTGGTAAGGAAATCAGATAAAAAATTTTGCATCGACTGCAAATTTATATAAAAGATTTCATGGAAAACATGACATCAGAGAAGTAAATGCAGAGGGTAAAACAATCTTAGATTTTGCTTTATCTTTTAACTTCACAATAGCAAACTGATAGGACTAGGACCCTATCAGCTTCTAGACTCCAATACAGAACCAAGCATAAAAAAAACACTGACACTTTCACACACCGCTCGCACTCACAAAGAGCTCAATAGAACACAGAAATGCAAAAGGAAATCACAGAGAAAATAGAAAAGGGTTGCTAGGCTTTCGAGAGGCTAGCACTCTCCCACTCATGATAATTTTTCCACCCCCTTCCATAATCCTAACTGCCTGTAAATATTAGATTGGAGGTCTGCCAGCTTAGCAAGTTAGTTAGAATCCTCCCTTTGTATTCCTCCAGCCACTTCTGCCAGCTCAGGCTCACTCTTCCTTCTAGAATAAACATGTATTGCGTTTTTCCTTTCCCTTCCAGCCTCCCTTACTTCCTTTCTAGGCCTCCCTTTCCTCCTATAGTACTGAACTTGAGACGTATCACAAACACTTGTTTTAGAAAGAGGATAGAGCACCTTATCACGTATAAGATTAAAGCGACATATTCCCAAATTGATTTCTTTTTGGTAAGAAAATCAGATAAAAAACTTTGCATCGACTGCAAAGTTACACCTGGGGAGAGCTTAACTACACAACATAAGGTCTTGGGTATAAACGTACATTAAGAGAAAAATTGAACGAAACAATAAAAAAAATAAGCCCTAAGATAAGGGGGTGGCATTTGAAAGGCAAAACACATAGGAGTTTCCACATAAAGATATTAAAAGAGGAAATTTGGGAAGTAGAGATGCAAACTACATGTGGAACACTATGGCTGAAGGAATTAGGAAGGTCACAACAAGAATGCTGGGTATGTTAAGAGGTTTTAGACCAAAGGGGAAAGAATCTTGGTGGTATGATACAAATGTAAAAGATAAAGTTGAAGTTAAAAAGAGTACTATAAAACATGATACTCATGTAGAGATAATGAAAATTTAGATAGGTATAAAATAACTAAGAAAGACGCTAAAAAGACAATTCAGAGGTAAAAGATAGAGCTTATGAAGGGTTTATATCAATCCTTAGAAACCAAAGATACGAAGAGAAGAATATTCAAACTTGCTAAGAGTATGGAGAGAAAGACGAGACATAAATCAAATGAAATGTACTAAGGATGAAGAATGTAATATCTTAGTAAGGGAACACGATATTCAAGAAAGATGGAACAATTATTTCTACAAACATTTTAATGAAAGACATTTTTCTACTTATCATGTGGATAGGCTAAGTACTAAAGAGGAGGATCTCAATCATTGTTTTTATCAAAGTCTCCAAGAGTTTAAAATAGTATAGGCATTGAAGAAAATGGATAACAGCAAAGTAGTAGGAACTAATAACATACCTATTGAGGTGTGGAAGACTATAGGAAGAAAATGGGTAAGTTGGTTAACAAAATTGTTTAATGTGATATTGAGATCCAAGATGTCAGATGAATGGTGAAAAAATATTTTAATCCCAATGTGTAAGAACAAGAGTGATGTACAAAATTGTGCAAATTATAAAGGGATCAAGCTCATGAACCATACTACGAAATTATGAGAGAAAGTTATTGAGCGGAGATTGAGGTTGGATACTCAAATTACAGAGAACCAATTTGGTTTCATGTAAGGGAGGTCAACCATAGAGGCAATATATTTATTAAGGAAATTGATGGAGAGATATTGAGATATCATAAAAATCTATATATAATTTTCATCGATTTAGGGAAAAGGCCTATGATAGAATACTGAGAGAGGTATTATGGAAAAATTTAGAAAATAAAAAAAATTGGGTGGCTTATATTCAAGCAATCAAAGACATGTATGATTGGGCTTCCACTTGTGTAAGAACATAAGGTGGAGTGACAAAGGATTTTCCTATAACCATAGGACTACATTAAGGTTCAACTTTGAGTCCTTGCCTTTGCCTTTTTAACTTGTATCGGATGTGCTCATTGAAAAAATTCAAGAGGTAGCACCATGGTGTATACTTTTTTCTAATAATATAGTCCTTGTTAGAGATTCCAAAGAAGTAAACGAAAAATTAGAAAAGTGGAAACAAGCTTTAGAGACATATGGGTTCCGTATAAGTCGTAGCAAAACAAAATATATGAAATGTAAAATTAGTAAGAGAGACACTAATTCTAGGGCAAAGGTGTAGCTTGGAGATCAATCCATACAAGAAGTCACAAGTTTTAAGTATTTGGAAACAATAATACAAAACATGGAAAAATAGAGAGGAACTTAAATCATAAGATTCAAGTTGGGTGGATGAAATAGAAGAAGGCTTCACACTCAAGCTTAAGGAAAAATTTTATCTTACAACTATAAGGCCTACAATGTTGTATGGTATTGAATGTTAGGTAATAAAATGTCAATATGAGCAAAAAAAATCAACCTTACAAAAATGAGAATGTTGCGTTGGATGAATTGTTACACTAGTAAGAATAGGATTATGAATGAGTGCATTAGAGAAAAAGTTGAGGTAGCACCTATCATAAATAAATTAGTAAAAACACATTTTAAGTGGTTTGGTCATAAACAGAGGAGACCACTAGAAGCTCCTATACGAAGACAAAAAAAAAACAATAGCATAAGCTATTAGGATGGATTTAACTATTAATAACCTAACTATAAAAATAAGCATAGATAGAACACGTTGACGTCACTTGATCCATATGGTCAACCTCACTCAGTGAGAAAAGACTTTTTTTATTGTTGTATAATATGTTAAAATCTAACCTCAAAGGCTAAATCTCTAACTTTCTTCACTTTCTCTTACCTATCTACCATCAATTTGCATTTAATATTTAAATTATATTTTATATATCAATTATAAATTTCTTAGAATTTGATGTTGTATTGAATTATTTTTTTTATAGGACTTTGTTTTTAACATAAATCATGACTTAATTATGGTTGGATTAATTTTTAAGTTGTACAGAAATATTGGAAATGTTTGTCCAGAGCAACCTTGGCTGGATTGGATTGGCTTAGTTATGATCAAAATGATAAAATTGTTTAGATAGATTTACTAGTCATTCAATTAGATCAATTTGGTCAGTTGGACTGACCAAACCAAACTGATTCAATCCTTGCTCATGCCTAATTTTGATTCCATCCGTCACCAAATTGGATTCTTGTCTCCTTGGCTTAAACCTCATAAAAAGCGTTAACTCACTTAAAAACATAGAATAATAATGTAACACCACCATTAATCTACATTTGTCTTTGTGTGACTCAAAGGCACACACATGAAAGGTTTTTTTTTTCCTTTTTATCAACTTTTTCCAATAGAAAGAGACAAAGTTAAGTGATCATCTCAATTGCCTTCTTTAACTTATGATTAGAGAGAGAAACTAGAAAGAGAAAGAAGAATAAGGAAGAGATGTGATCCATGAGCCCAAGGATAACACAGTAATTTCCCATTGAATATTAGTTTCATCCCAAAAGTAATGTTAACAATCACAAGCACTCTCTATTGTGAGTAGTAGTCAAAATTAGTTGATCACTGGATAACTCCATTTTGTGAGATAAGTTCTAGTCGATTTCAAAGAGCTTCATTCATTAATGAATAGGGGTTTTCATGTTCCCTACAAATTTCATTTTTAGGGAGGGAAGGAGGTGGCATGGCATTTTTAGGTGACACATGCTGAAAAAAGAACATGTGGAGGCTGAATGTGTCATTAATCCAAGTGGATACCCTCTATTAGAATTTTGGTCAGAATACTAATGGAAGGGTTTTATAGCACATAATTGAAAGTTCGGAGGCTGATGGTCAACTCAACTCTTTAAGTTTAAGAAGGTAAATGGAACATAAACCTAAGTTAGAGAGGAGTTATGTGCATTTTGGCCTAAATGAAATATAATGTTCTCCTTCTTTACCTTCCAATTCAGGAGGGAACAAAAATTAGAGTTTTTGAGTGGGAAGGAATGAAAAGAATGACCCTTTTTCAAGTTCAAAGCTTCCAAACAAAGAGAACTATTCCTTATCCATTGTTTTTCTTTCCATTTCATCCATTTCTATCCATCCAAAGTCCAAACACACTGTTGGTGACAATATGACAGTTGTATCTCCACTATATCATAGAAGGAAGAAAGCTTTAAACTTAAATAACTCAATGAAACTAGCCCAAGTATATAGCAAGCCTCGTGACAAACCCACTAAGAGACCACAAACCATTAGAAAGGATATTTAGAAATTACCACATTATGGCCTGTCTAGGATTGCCCTGGCTTTTGCTTCTGGTGCTTTTAACAGCAAAAGCCATAAATTGCATGTTTTTATTTAATAGTGCCTTTCTAAAAGCCACAATGGCTTTTACGAAGCACCCTGGGCAATGATTTTAGAAGCAGCTATAATTGTGAATTTGATATATTCTAACAGACCTTCCTATTTTAACTAAATTCCAAATATATCTTTACTGTAAACATAATACTTTTAGGATTGTATTGTTGCCCATATATAAATCTTATATTTTTATTAATTTCATTACGTAGGGTTATAAGTTCATTAGTTTCTCACCAAAATAAAATTGCATCTATCTGTTACAGACACAAATACACAAATCTGGCATACTTTATTTTTATCACGAAAATATATTCAATTGTATTTTTGTCAACAATGTCATTAGGGAGCTAGAGATTGATAGGGAGGAAATTGTGAGGGATGTGGATCTGATTTCTAGAGAAATGACTAAGTTTTATAAAGAACTTTACATCAAGGAAGTCATAGAGAGGACTTTCCTTCAGAGACCAGACTTGTCTCCCATAGATAAGTCCAAGGCTGTGCCTGGTAAGAAAGACCCTTCTAGGAGGAAGAAGTTAGGAAGGCAATTTAGAAGGTGGATAAATAGAAGACTCTTTTTCCTAATGAATACAATATGTTTTTTTTTTAAGCTCGTTGGTCTTTTTTAATAGAGGATCTAATGGAAGTTTTTAATGAGTTCTTTCACAACAGGAAGATTGCTACTAGCATGAATTCTACTTTTATCACTCTTGTTCGTAAAAAGGACCAGTCTATCATGGTGCACGATTCCAAACCTATCAACTTGGTTTCTAGTGTTCACAAAATTATCACTAAGGCCCTTTCTTTGAGAATAGGGGAGGTCATTGGAGATACTATCGCAGAAAACCAAAGTGCTTTTGTGTTTAGTAGGCACAAATCAAGTAATAGAGGACATCAAATGCTGAAAGCAAAACAGGTTAGCTTTTAAGCTAGATTTTGATAAAGCCTACGATAAAGTGAATTGGGACCTCTAGATAGAAATCTTTGGAGTAAAGGTTTTGGAGATAGATGGAGTTGGATTCAAGGCGGTCCCTCAACAATTCTTTCACTGTCATTGTTGATGGTGATCCTCAAAAGTGTTTTAGGAGCTTTTGAGGTGCCAAGCAAGGTGATCCTATCTCCCTCTCTGTTTACCCTTGTGGTTGATGTGTTGATTCGAATGTTACAAAGGAGATCTAAGAGAGGGTTTGTTCAAGTGTAAGGGTGGGGACAAGGGGTGTCGAGATCTCTCACTAACAATTCACTGATGATACTATTCTTTTCCTAGATGGAGATAAGGAAAATTTCCAGAATGTGCTCTCCTTACTACAAATCTGAGGTTGTGTCTAGGTTGCAAATCAACCTTTTGAAATGTGGGTTGGATGGGATTAATGTGGAGGAAAAATCTAAGTAATCTAGCTCAGACTGGGTTGCAAAGTTTTACATAGGCCCCTTTCTTGGGTGTTCCTCTTGAAGTAACTCCACATGCCGAAGTCTTTGGGATCTTGCGCTGCAAAGGATTTCAAAAAGACTTGAGAGTTGGAAATGAGCTTATTTCTAACTTGGTGGAAGAATCACCTTAATTCAGGCTTCTTAGTGTAGTATCCTTCTGTATTACCTCCTTGTTTAAGGTCCTAAATAGGGTGGCTAGAAGAATAGAGAACATTATGAGGAATTTCATATGGTGTAGCCTGGAGGCAAAGAGATTAAAAAAGACCACTTGGTTAGTTGGGAGGTGTGATGCAAATCTAAAGAGGACAGTGGATTAGGACTCAGTCAGATGGTGTCTAAAAAAATTTCCCTAGTGGCTAATAGCTTTGGCATTTTCCACTAGAGCCCATCATACTGTGGCATAGGGTCATCAAGAGCAAATAAGGTATTCAACAAAATGGTTGGGATGCTAATCCTCAAAGTGTGCTAAACATGCAAGCCCTTGGAATTTTATCTCTCAAGTATATCAATCCTTTTCTTTAATGCTTTCATTCCCATTGGAGATGGAAACCATTTTCATTTTTGGGAGGATCATGGGATTGTTGAATCTTCTTTTCTTAAGCTTTACCCACATCTTTGTTGTATATCCTCTTTGCATAATGCTCTTATTTTGAGCTTTCTTAGTTCATGATGGAGAATATTCTCCTTGGAACTTTCATTTCTCCGGAAATCTTAATGATAGAATTGCTAAGGATGTTACTTTGCTATTGGAAACTCTTGCTCCTTTTCATGCTTCTTTTCTACCTCATAGAACTTGGAATTTAGACTCTTCGAGCTCTTATTGTAACATCCGCTCCAAACACTTGCATTTTATGATGACGTTGTTATTATTATTTGTGGAATGTTAAGGATGATTTATCAAGGAGTTAGAATGGATATTTTTATCAATATATAATCACTTTTGTGATAAAAGGATGAAATTGGAAATTTGGTAGGGAATGGTAAAACAGTAATTTTACTATGAAAGGAAAATTTATTTAATTCTCTTATTTCTTGAAATCACATTAAAGGAATTTCATTATTTTCATTTAAGAGAGAAGAAGAATTTAGTTATGTAAGTGATTATATGCAATGGAGGCCAAAAAGACAATTTCCTTGAGGAAGGGCAAAATCGTAATTTCACCATAAGGGTATATTAGTAATTTTACATAATGTAGAAAATTTAAATTTTATCCTAAATATTTCAAGAAAATAGAAAATAGAAATCCTTATCCATTTATGCTTAAAAGAAGAAAGAAAAAGGGTGCAAATGATATCTTTAGCATAAAGGACAAAAAGGTAATTTTTTTAGGGGCAAAATTGTAATTTTGCTAAGAGAGATAAATTAGTAAATTCATAAAAATAAGTTTTATGAAATCTTATTTGAGTGATTTTAACACAATAAAGCCGAAAGGGGTGAAAATGAAGCAAAAATGGCCATTTGGACTTGAATGGCAAAATGACAATTTCCTTAGGGTCTTATTTACAATTTTTGAAAAGTTGAGGAACCGTTCTGCAATTTCGAAACTCTTGAGGGGCAAAACGTCCCAGCCCATGGAAGTTCCATGAAATTACATTCTTGAGGAGAATGGATGCCATTCTTGAAAAGAAGATGTAATAAGGGTAAAATGGTCATTTCACACCAAGGAAATTTTGGTAATTTCACCAAAACCCTAATTTAAGTCTTCTTCTTCCTCAAGGTGCTAGAAATGTCGAAGAAGGGAGGAAAGGAGAGGGCTGGCCGAATTGCTCCCTAAGCTTGGAGGAAGGGATTTTCATACCAAAATAACTTGGAGATTCCACTTGTTTTGCATTTTCAAGGTAGCTAAACATTCCTATGCCATTCTTTTCTTGTTTTATGGTGTGTTTATGGTGTTCTTACTCTTGCAAGAAGGATGTTCTTTCTCTCTCTACATTCTTATGTTTGATTTGGATGAATGGGTTTGAAATATGTTGAAAACCACTTGTGTTTATGACTATAGACATGTTAAAATGCTTGAAAACTTAAGAGATGGTAAATTTTCATGGATGGAACCTTTGTCTTGAAAAACCCTAACTTGTATCAAGGCTGAAATGGTGTTTTTTAAGAGTGAGAAAATGATGTTCTTGCATGGGATTTACTTGAATATTGTTGTATTGTAAGCAAAATAGTGAGATAACTTCATTTTCTTGCTTTTGCCTCTTTGGCCGAATGCTAGGTGATATTATGGTGCTGAAATTTGATTATAAATTGTGTAAGAAAGGGTGAGAGAAAGTGTTATAAAATGGTAAGAGAGAGAAAATCTAGTTAGATTAATATTTAGGCATTTTTCTCAATTTCTAGCTTTACCATAAACCATGAAATTATGACATACCTATCTTGGCCGAATGGACTCATGTAAATGGTGCTGAAATTTTGCTTGAAAATAGCTAGAAAACCTTGCCAAGTTTGTCATAAGAAAAGAGGAGAGAGAAAAGTATGGTAATTTTTATGTTTTAGTAAAAGAACCATTTTAAAATTGTTACCATTTCACTTTGAAATTGTGCATGAACATGTAAAGTTGTAAGACAATATGCATTAACAAATTTAGCATGAAAAATGGGCTAGAAAGATGTGTGAAAAAGGGGTTTAATATACACTTACAAGGAAATGAGGTGTGAGAAAGCATTGCCTATAATTATGAAAATGGTAACCATAATTCTTAAATGCAAAAATAAATGCTAGAAATGAATCAAATGAGTTAGAAATGCCATTCCTTCATGTTTATCTTGCCTTGGCCGAATGCTATGTAAATTTTCCCTTAGAATAGGTAAACTTATGTGTTAATTGAAAGTAGCTAAAAGGGGTATCTAAAATAGCCTGTATTAAGTGAAAAGAGAGAAAATGATATGATGATCAAGAATGAATGGTAAATAGCATACATTTTGCCATTGATAGCAAGATGTCCAAAATCAAGTAAGCATAAAAAATGCTTAATGTATTTGTGAATGGCAAAGTCAAAGTTCAAGGGAGGAATGATCTGGTGAACACCTCCTGAGACCAAAATCATGAGGAGGAATGATCTAATGTATACCTCCCTAACAAGCTAACTTGTGGGGAATGATCTAATGTATACTCCCAAGGAATAAAATGCAGGAGGAATGATCTGGTGTAAACCTGCAAAGAATACAATGATGTGGAAGGGAATGATCTGGTGTATACCTTTCCAAATTAAAGCAGTTATGTGTTACTATGATTTGTATTGCAAGAATATGTGTTATGTGAGAATGATTAGAGTATGTGAATGTTGAAAGTCTGTTATCCATCCCATGAATGACATGACTTGTTGCTTGTCTCATGTTTATGGATGCATACACACTTGTTACACATATATCATACCCATAGATTTGTATGAAAAAACTTTTTGAACTAAACTGAATGTAGAGTCATTTTCTGTATTCGTACAGTGGTATATATCAGCTATTTTTAATGAACTTAATTTGTTTAGCTACTGGGAATATATTTCTCATTGTTATGCTGATATGTATCAGATGCTTAGATACTATATGATCATGGAGATCGAGCTAGCCACAGTGGAAGTTCCCTTCTTATGGACTTTCACGATTATAAAGGATATTTATATTATATCTATCTTTGAATTTCCTCCAAAATAATTAAACACTTTCATATGTATCTGTAGCCCTTTCATTTTGGAGTCCTGATTCAACATATTATTTTTGGAATAGAATTGGGACTGTTATTTTTGGTTGTATATAAAGGAAAAAAATGGACACCTATTGGGATCAGGATATATGAAGGATCTATTCATTCTCAATATTTTGGAAAGGAGTCTAAGTGACAGGCTTGTTGTCTCCTTACTCCTTTTGGATGGATACTTCATATATCTTAGTACATGTATATTGGATAATGTAATGAATAGTTTTTATAATAATAGTTTTTTTTTATGGAATATGAAAGTTTTTATATATTCTATTGTGATTTATGAAAATTTTATATTCTGTGGTGCCAAGTATATTCACCTGAGCAAAAGAACCCGAACCTAATTGCATAGCAAATTTTTTATGGATTAAATGCTTGGGAGAAATTAATGTAATTAAAGACTAAGAATAATGTAACTACTTATCTGAATAAGTATTATGACGTTGTTAAGATAAGATAAGGGGTGTTACACTTATGCTTGCTCTTCCTTTTTTAAATTTCATATTTGAAGTCCAAATGCTATCTATAACCCTTTGTCTCTATCTTTCTGGAAAGTAAAAGCACAAGGTAAAGCTCTTGTTTGGACAGATGTACTCGATAGAATTAACACTAAAGATATGCTTCAAACCCAAAGACCTAATAAGGCTTTATCACCCTATGCATATATGATGTGTTCCAAAAGCTCAAAGATGGATAGCCATCTTTTCTTGCATTGTGAGGTGGCTAGATATATCTAGAATAGACTTCTTGGCATTTTTAAGAATTGGGTTGTCCAATCAAGCTACAGAGGTGTTTTCTGGCCATAAAGTTCATCGCCTTGGAAGGGATAAGAATCATAAACCTCTTTGGCATTGTACAGTCTTTGCAAGTTTGTGGTATATTTGGTTAGAGAGGAATGATAGAGTTTTAACAATAAGTTCCTCCGACCTCATCTTCTTTGGGAGAGGATTATTTTTTGACCTCCTTGCGGGTTCATTCTAATGGTTTCTTTAGAAGAGTTTCCCTTATGGGCCTTCAAAGGAACTGGAAGGCTTTATTGAGCTAGTTTTTCTGCTTTTTTGTTTCTTAGTAGAGGACTCCTTCTGTAATTGTATTGTACTTTCTCTTTCTTTATCAATTTTTTTTTTTCATCAAGGAAAAAAAAATTATAGCTGCTAGCTTGTAGAGTCCTTAAATTACATGCCTATATTATTTATTTCAATTTAACCTTCATCTAGAATATGTTATTTTAATAACTTCATATGAAGTTTTTTTATATTTTTAGTATTTGAAAAAAAGAAAAAGTTCTAGCGTATACTTATTATCATTCTACACAATCACAGTAACTTTTCAAATTTATTACCAAACAATATCAATCAATTCTACTTTTAAATGTATTTTTGCAGGATTTTTACTTGAGTTTATTTTTACTCTTCCTAAAGGGCAACTTTTTGAGAACACCTATAGCGCACAGCTTTTGAAAAGCCACAACATTCCTAAATAGACCCTATATCTGTCTATCAGTTGAACAGATTCTAGGAAAAACCTTTTCATTTGTGATAAGTGGATGTTAAAGAAAAAAACACATTATTCTCATGTCAAGTAAACAGCCAAATAGTCCTCTGATAGAAGTAAGTCACTGCTAACATACTCTAGAAGGAAGCCTTTACTCCAATATTCAAGAAGGAAGCATATTCCCTCCAGCAAAACTCAAGATTCACCTCTTTTGCTGCTAGAGATATTGGGATTACCTCCACTATGATAAAGTGCAGACCCACTTCGGCATACTCACTGATTTTTGGTAATTCAGTTTATTTTTCAGCATAATAATGTTTCCTAGTTTTTAGGCATGCTTCCTAATTTAATGCACATGTTCTATTTTCTGTTTTATGCAACATAGAAGAGTATTCTGACTATAAATACCTCTACGCTGTTCTCTTTAAGGCTATCTGAAGTTATATATTCATTTTGTATTGGGTTTAGTCCTCCCACGGACTCATTTAGTGGAGATTAAGTGTGTTTAAGATCCTTGCATATTTAGCCTGCTGCTATTTTTCCTTACTATTATTCCTAAATTCGGTTAGTGTTATTATCCTTACACACCAAATTCTGACAAAACGTAGCTATCTGCTGTCAATAAAGCTATGGTAAGAGTCCACTGTCACAATACAATTACATGACATCACATGAAGATCGTACAAGCCTTTGGAGCTGATTGTCTATTAAATCAATGCCCTGAACAAGCCAGTTTTAGGGTTAAAAATGACCACTCGGCTCTAGTAACACATCATTCTGCACCATACTCTAGCAGCAGAAAAACAATGACCTAGAACTGGACATAATTGAGCTCATCATATTGATGCCTTGGAAGAATATTTGAGCAGTTTAAGAAATCTAAACCTGCTGTTGGAACCTTTTAGTTATTATTATTTAGTACTACTAAGAATTTATTTACGGAAAGAAAAAATAGCCAAAATCCTTAATTGAAACAATCAAATACAAGCCCATGTTTTGCGCTGACCTGTACATCAAATCAAAATTATTCAGTAAAAAGGATCTCAGCTGAAAGAGAAGAGAGTGGTACCATTAAGAAATCTTAAGCATATATTCAAGGAAAGGGATATCACCAAAGAGCAGAAAACATACTTTCATAATGCTCCTTGTACATATCCACCAAACGAAAGCCTATTCCTTTTCTATAGAATTCCCAATCTATGGGTCCAGGCTCCTGCAGTATGAGAAAAAATGAGTAAAAATACGGCCAAAACAAAATCAAGTGGTTAATAAGTCAAGCTCAATATAGCACTACAAGATCTAATTCAAAGTACCTAGAAGCCTCAAATTAGTTTCCAAAGAAAGACCACTCTCAGAGACAAGATCAAATTCAAAGTACTCAAAGATTAACAAAATTTACATGACAGAAACTTCAGAGAGAATCATGTCCTGATTTGTTTCGCTAGCTTTATTAAAAATGAAGGAAAAAGAGACCTATAACTTGCAACCCAAATAAGTCAGACTAAACTCTGTTGCAGACTCACGTGTCCTCTAAACCTTGTAATCTCTCTAAGAAAGCGAGTAACTGCTTCAACCATACAGATAGATGGCTCATTTCAAGGTCTCCAGTACTTTCTTATGCTTCAAGCTAAGTCATCAGCTTTGGTTGCAGATTAGCAGTAGCTACTTCTTTTATGTTGGGGTGATTGGAAAGATAATAACACTGTCATCTAGTGATATTGAATCTTATCCTTTCTTAACTGGTCCGCTCATTTTCCCGCTGATTTTCTCTTCTCCCAAACACAAAATGACGAGAATCGCACCACACGGCAGGCACAGAAACTCCCAAATTGTCACCTGAACTAATTGAAGAGAAAACTATAACTGGCGCTGCAGCTATTCCCTTTTGTCGGAACTGGGCCCATTGCTGGGCTTGGCACAGAGCGTGGTCAAAACTTAAAAGTAAGATCCTATACAATTACACTTTTTTCTTTATACTTTTCTTTTAAAAAAAGAGATATAAAAAAGTTTACAATTTGCTCATTTTTATTAAATAACATTTATTTTAATTATTATATTTCATATAATTAAATATGTATTTAATTAACATAAAATATTTTTTTAATTTTAAATTAAATTAAATTAAATATTTTTAATTAAATATATATATACTTTTTCTTGTCAAATAAAAATTTTATCCATCAAAATTAAGAATACAAAGACTCTGAACCAAATATAAACACAAACTTTATAAAATCAAAGACACCCTGTAATCAACTTAATAAGACATAAAAGGATAGACACAAAACTAAAGCAAAAATAGAGAGATAATCAATAAAGTACAATGACTATCCTACATAGACAAACACATTTGCCACACAGACCATAAATAAGTAACCAATAGTCTATTATTTGATTGACTTATTCTCAAACACAATACACAATACAAAAAAACAAAAAAAAAAACTAACACATAGCATTCTTGAACGCGATCATTGCAAATAAGAAGCAAAAATAATAAAATCAGTCAATACTGGGATCAATAACATCTTGATAGAGAATGGATGCTAACGAAGATGGGAATAGAGAATCCCAGCCGATAGGGCATATCTTCTTTACGGCATGAAACACACCAACGAGAGATTATTAATATCATTCACAATTGGAAGACAAAGTTGCATCTCGGTGTTTCACCAATGTGTCTTTGAAAGCTCATTGCAATCTTTTTTCTTTACAATTAGACTCTGATAATTCTGTGATTGAACTCCATAAGACTTATTGCATACTAGAAAATAAAAATACAAGCAAGAGGAAGAGGAGAAAAATGTCATCCCATGGGAGAGAGAAGAAAAAAAATTCATTCTCAATTTATAAGAATAAAGAAAATTACTCTTTCCCTAGATGGGAGAGAGGACAAACTATCTTAGAAAAAAAAAAAAGACCTTTTAAAAGGCTCTACCTCATAGCATATTTCTCATTTAACTATAACTCAATTTTAAATATATTCTTAAACTATCAATTATAGCAAATAGCTCCTTTCAACTATAATTCAATTACAAAATAATTAAATATGACAAATATCTCCTTTAACTATAACTCAATTATAAAATATCGTCTTAAACTATCAAGTATGATAAATAACACTACTTCAATTATGACTCAGTTGCAAAATACTCTCCTAAACTATAAATTATGACATATACTTCTATTTAATTATAACTTAGTTACAAATACTCCTTTAAACTATAAAGTGTTGCAAATACATTCTAAAACTTCATCATATTTAAATTTAAGTTTAATCTCACACATCTATATTAACTTTGTTAAATATCTTCTATATCAAACCTTCACATAGACTTACTAATTTAGAAAAAAGAAAAGTCATGTCCAAATAAAAAAAAATTATACAAGATTTTCAATAATGTTATTTTTTTTCTATTAACTTTAATTCACATGCCTCAATTTTTTAATATTTTAATATTTTGTCTAATAAATTTGAGATAGAGTGTTGGAAGGAGATTAAAAATTATAGAAATTTATGATTTATTTGAAACTTTTTTAAATAAAGACATAGTTCAAGAAAGAGGTTTTTTTTTTCCTTAATTAATATGTCTAAATAAACGTTGGATATGAAAAATGTTCAACGAAGCTAACAAAGATGTGTGAAATTGAAGTTAAATTCATGTATATGAAATTATAAGTGGATATTTGTCAAACTTAGGAAAGTATTTTACAATTGAGTTAGTTGAAAGAGATACTTGTCATACTTTATAATTTAAAGAGGTATTTTGCAATTAAGTCAAAGTTGAAAAGGGTATTTTTCACAGTTAATAATTTAGGGGGACTATTTTGCAATTGATAAGTCATGGTTGAAGTAGGATATTTGTCACCATAATAGTTTATGGCGTATTTGCAAATGAGTCATAGTTAAAAGGGGTATACATTTTTTCTTTTTTAATTCAAAATAAATAAATAATAATAATAATAATAATAATAATAATAAATATCTTTAAAAAAAATATTTTTCTAATAGATTATAATTTAAAAAATTATATAACTATTAAGGACATTTTGGTCAAAACAAACATTGTGGATTTTTTTTATCTGTGAATAGAGGAGAATGTAGGTTTTTAAAATAAAGACAAGAAAAATATAAGAGAATGTAGGTTTTCAAAATAGAAAGAAGAAAAATACAACTTTGACATCTTTTAGAAAGAGAAATGTAATTTATTCTAAAATATAAGCCCAAAAATTTCTCCACTTATTTTTTCCACCTTGTTTTTGATACAATAAGAGTAATAGATCAAGGGAAAGAATACAAACCCACTATAGCCCCCTTAAGATGATCGAGGAGGTAACAATTATTACTTACCATAAGCCTAAAATCTACAAAGTTATATTCTGATAGAAGAAAATCTACACCTCTTCCTAAGACTAAGATCCTTTGGCCAAGCTTGAGAATTCTGCAGCATTATTTTGAGGGATATACTTGGAACCAAGAATTGAAGCTTAGTGCATTCGTGTTCTCTTGATAAGCTCAGAAGTAGCTCTAATTCCTTTAAGGCTCATATCAATCCAGTACAATTATTTTTTTTATGAAAATTTATTTATTTATTTGAGTAAATAGTAAGGGTGAATTTAATTTTTTAAGGACCTGTTATTAAATTTTATAATCATAAACAACATAAAAAAATAAAATGTTTAAAAGATTTAATTACATGATACTAAATTTTAAAATTTTTTTAATAAAATAAAATTGCCAATAGATTTTTTAATGAAATATGTAATTAAATGTATTTTAACGAATTATGTAATTATATGATACTAAATTGTAACATTTTATTTAAACTCTTTCATTTTATAATTCATTAAAGGCCAAATTCTCTCTCCCTCTTCCCTCTATTAAAAAAATCTTTTTCTACAATTTAGTATCATGTAAAATATTTTAAAATTTTTATTTTTTATTTTTTGTGTGTATGATTAGAAAATTTAATAGCATATCCTAAAAAATTTAAATTCACTTTAATTATCTACTCAAATAAATAAATAATTTTTTATAACAAATAATTGCATTGGACGAAATATAAAAAAATAAAAATTATTTATTTTATTTTTATAGTACAAAAATATAAATATTGTTACTATTTATATTTTTAGAAATAAAAAAATTAAAATAAAATTGCTAATTTAATTTAATTATAAATTAAAATATATTATATAATAATAGAAGGAAATAATAAAAAATAAAAATAATAGCATTGGAATGAAGACGGAGCCACGCTAAGACCTTCATTTTTTTTATTGAAAGAGAAAAATTTGATAATAAAAATAAGTTGCATTGGAAATTGAATAAAACTAAGGGTTTGGATAGTTTTTTTTTATTGAAAAATGAAGTTTTAAAACAAAGTATAGTTACTTTTTATTTCTTAAGAGAAGGGAGTGTAATTTTAATATTTGTCAAAAGAAGAGAGTGTAATTTATTATTTGAGAAATATAAATAATGTAATATATAGGCATGAGGGGAGTAATGGAGTGTATAAAAGATAGCTAGCTCTTTTACTATTGAAAAAAAAAATATATATATATATATACATATATATACACACACACAATAAAAATGACAATAAAATAATATATTAAGAGATGCTCAACTTGAGAATTTCATCTTTAGGAATGTGAAAGTTTACCCTCTTAACTTAAGTAATTGAGTTTACTCGAATGAATTTGGAATACAAAAATTCTTTAAACAATTAAGCTTAATTTAGTTGTTGAAATCTTGTATTGATAGTGAATGTGCTATTATGATAATAGGAACTTTGGAAGTGACGCTTATTGTTAGACCTAAGGTTCTATGTTATATGAGTTATTAATGACAAATGAGTAATAAATGTTTTATGAATATAATTCTCATATGTTTTATAAGCTATTCATGATTATAGTCTTTAATATGTATTACCTTCACTTGAATCATGCCTTATTCCTAGACTACGGATATACATGCTTGTAATATATCCAATAAATTTTTTTATATGTTATTTATGTAATCTAAATTGGATATATGATCATAAGAATCTTATTTGCATGATAAGATTTTTTATATTGAACTAAGTGTTATGAAGTCATGCATATTGTTAATTATAAATTGGACTAACTATTCAGCTTGCAAGTTTAATATCTTTTATATAGGATTTTCTAATAAGAGTGAGCATTGAAGTATGATAATGCAAAATCAATATCATGCTTCATTCAAAGAAATGACAAAGAAAGCAAGATGCTTAAAGAATTCGAGAGTTTGAAGATTTAAAGATTTAGAAGTTTTGTTGCATCTGTAACATCCCAACTTAGTTCAAGGGTCTATTTAAAAATGTCATGCGATGGAATTTTAAAATTCTTTTACTAAGTTGGCATGACATTTCTAAATATGAAGAAAAACCTCATTATTAATTGAATTAAAATTATAAAAATATATATTTCCTTATTTGGAAGTTGCAGTGGAATAAATCATAGAGAGAAGAATGTCCTCAACCATTATTTATGATTACACATACGCACACACACATACAAATAAAAAGGTCATTGGATACTTTACCATATAGCTTATTATAACAAAAGGATTTAGCCTACTATACAAGTATTTCCATCATGAGCACTGCTATGATGTCCTGTACCACAATACATGTGCCAAGCAGCATAGAGTTATCATGACCACTTCCACTTCCAAAAACTCGATGGTAGTAAGGTATATGTGCATTCATTTATTAAGGGTGAGAATTAAACATTCTCAGTAGGTTAACCAATCATACATATAGTCATCACATCATGTGTAATCTAGAATCCACATAGTCTTCCTTAGCACAGAATGCAATATAGATAAGGAAAGCAATTCATAATACAACTTGAAATTGTAATACTTACCATGATCCTTTGATTATATATGAACATATATAGTTTGTCATCTCATACCTTTAAGTAACATCTATTAGTCCTTTGACCTTGGCCACTAACTCCAGGGCGTCCCCTGGTGTGTATACATGTCTAGTGCTATCGGGATCACCATGTCCCTGCTTATATCTTTTTTTTTATGTACCTCAAGTATGTATTATCTCTCGTCATATTCAGGGTTATAGGAGGAATATAATAGGTTACCCCTTAGGCCTTTGGAATAACCCACTCAACCTCCTTTCTTCTGATATGCATCAACTATCCCTGGAATTTCCCAGAATTAGTCACCAACCTAGGATAAACAGTGGGCATCCCATACTACCCACAACTAATTCAACCTTAAATACTTCAAAATGAAACATATATTCGGGAAAAGAATTTATAACAGCTCTTTCATGATCTTTCACAAATAACTTTCATGGCACAATTGTAATTTAATTACACGTAACATTGACATTCATACTATGCATGTACTTTCACATATTTGATACATACAACTTTCAATTCACAAAGGATGTTTTCACTACAATGTCACATTCAATTAAAATGCATAATTTCATAAATAAAGCATAGCAGGTTAGCTCTTTAAGGTTGTTGGTTTCTCCCTAGACTTCCTTACCATCTTTTCCTTTTCTAAGTGCCTTTAAAGTTTCATGGCTAAAAACACTAAAAGAAGTGAATTTAGGGATTTAAGAAGTTTGTCATAATGAGAACCATGGCTATCTACACAAAGTCCACACAAAAGGAGAAATATAGGACAACTCATTGCGGCTAAGTGTCCATTTCACTATGATGAAGTGCACAACGACACTTCTTTTGGGTCTGCAATAGGGTGTTCAATTTTTCTGCACTTTCCATCCATCCCTAAGCCTACTAAGGTCAATTTAGTTAATAAAACTTCTTAGATTTTCATGCAATAAACACATAAGTCATCCATAGATTTTCATTCAAAAAAGCATAATACTCACATCATGAATTTCTCACACTTGCTATCAAAATTTCCTCTTATCCAACATAATTTAATAGTAGATCTAAAAGATTTTGCTTCTAACCACTTAACCCAAACAAGAATCAAGACTAGAGGATGTTCTAGCATGCATGGAGGTATGAAGAAGCCTCCTTGAAACTTGTAGAAAACAAGAGAAACTTGCTAGGGTTAATGCTACTCCCTCTTCCTCACTTGAAGCTAGGTCCCAAGCAAATTGAAGTTGCTCCCTCTTCACTTGATGAAGCTGATCTTCAGTTTGATGGAGGATGGAGAAGAATTGAAAGGAGAAAGGGAAGTTTCTCTCTCTCTCTCTAGGGTATGAAAGTGTGTTTTATGAAATGGGGTGGTGTGCTTGAAGGGAAAAAGGATAAAACTTAAGAGAAAACTTGGAGAAAGGGTTCACATTAATGATTTTCTATGGAGGGAATTAAGTTTTGGAGTAATTTACTTAGGGAATCATAATTAAATTATAATTTAAATAGGAAATTTGTTCCTAGGTAGGTATTTCTTAAATTTTTCTAAATCGCCAGTTTACCCTTATAAGACATCCTAGTTGTGATTTTATCAATCTTTCACTCTAAATATTAAAATTTCATTGAAAGCAACATACAATTAAAATTTTATCAAGTTAATTAGTTATAAAGATGTTTAATTATACAAAATTTGACATTTAACCATCCTTTAAAATTTTGGGATGATACAACATCAAGATGAATCAACCATTTATATTTATTATAGGCTAATAATTTTTATGTGAAACTTACAGATTTAGATTACCATTTATTGGCTCAAGGCATTTTGGGTCTCAAAATATTTGTTTGGACACAAAAGATGGTGAGATATGGATTTTTGCTAAAATCAAAATTTGACCTTTGGTCACTCTATTAATTATATCTCCTAGATGAAACATAAATTTGGTGTGAAACTTGTTTCATTTGAAACTAGACATAACTAGCTTTGCAACAATAGGTCATTTGCTTAAAAAGGATTTAAAATGAAAACTTTATGACGATTTAAATTTGAGGCTATGGAACAGTGTTGTATTTTGATGTCTCCCAAATGATGAATCATTTTGGTGTGAACTTGTTTCATTATAAACTATACTCAACTAGTTTTTTAATGATAGGCCATTTGCTTAAAATGGATTTAAGATGAAAACTTTATGACCATTTAAATTTAAGGCTATGAAATAGTTTTAGATTTTGACCTTTAGTCACTATTTTCATTATATCTCCTAAATGGTAATGATTTTTGGATTAAAACTTGTTTTATTAGAAACTATACTCAAAAATACATCCAAAGGTAGTTTCATTTTTTGAAAAAAAAAATTAAAATGAAGAATTTATGGCCATTTAAAGAGAAGGATAGGAAGCACTTGACTGGTAAGCCACATAAGTTAACTTTTGCTAAACATAAAGTGTAATAACCGAAAATGTGTTTAAAAGATAAAATCGAAGTTTTGACACCAATTCCATTTAAACTAAGTCTGGCACAGATTTCTAGGTGATGGTTGAACTCGAAAAGCGATCTGAAGTCAGAAACATAATCGAATGAAAAGAAACGAGACCCAGCGAGCAGGAACTAATAGACGAAGTTTCGTACTTCGATTTCGCAAATGGAGGCCAAAATCACTGCATGGAAACTTGTGCCAATATCTAGAGGGAAGCCAAAATCCTGAAGTTTCCCTGGGTGGTCCGAGAAAAGTCAAAATTGCCTCCAGAAGCTTTAAATTTCTCAAAATCCCTCTATTTCTATCAATTTTCTCTCTCTCTCCTCACTCTATTTTCTCTCTCCTCTCTCTCCTCCCTCCTCCACCACGCGCCGCCACCTAAGCCACCGTGAGCCACCACCTGGCATACCAATCAACTCCTCTCGCCACCCTTGACTTCCAGCAGCCACCAACAGCTGCCAGAACCGCCGGAAAACACCATTTTTCTCCTCTATCGCGTGGAAACTTCGCCAGCTGAGATAGTCACCGTCAGCCACCGTGGGCCGTCACTGCCACCACCAGCGTGTAGACTGAGATGCCAGCTTCCTCCACCAGCTCACCAACGTTGAATGAAGGTCCGACACACCCGGTTCGAGACATTTTTCGTCCGCCATGTGTAAAACTTCGGGGCCAAAAAATAACATCCAAATGGCCGTGAACCGCTGCGCCACCAGCATATTCAGACTCCTCGTCTTGCGGGCTTCACCGTGGTGTGAATTTCGAGTTCAATCGCACCCTCCGCCGTGTATTGTCGCGTGCAGCTGTGCGCCGCCGTGACACAGAATCTAAATATACACCGGGAGACACCGAGACCACCCTAGGACAGATTTCCATCATCCGACAACACTGGTAAGGTTTGATTCCCCAAAAACTAATGAATTTTGATTGAATTAGCTGCCAAACGCGATTAGGAAATAAATTGACCTAGGAATTAGGATAATCAAACTTAGAATCATAAAACAGATGACGTGACGAGCTTAAATATTCATGTAAATGTCGAGGGAATTAAATTGGCTCAAAATCTGAGATTTCATGAAGTTTTAACTTGATTTGGAGTAACAAGAGACCAGGTAGGATGATTTACGCTTTCTGAGTTCTAGATTTGACCTAGTGAATACTTAAACGATTAGATTTAATTGCATAGATTTATGTGCTGCTTTCAATGCACTAAATTGCATGCCTGTGTGCTAGATATCCCAATTGCATGTTAGATGTTTTGTTTATCGAGTTTAGATGCCCTTAGGATGGATTTACTTAGGGTAGGGTACTTGATAGCTGGTATGGGACGGTCGTCAAGTATCCCGACTATAGTGAGTTTTTAAATGATATTGTTTTTTCAAGATTTAGCTTGTACTGCATTAGGGATCACGCGATAAATCAAGACGACCCTAAGAAAGGTTTAAAGAGTATAAGGAGGGATAACCTAGATGGGGAAATGTTGTGATTTAGGTGTAATACCCTAGAACCCTGAGGAATAGCCGACCATGTGCATGTGAGTTCGAATAAACTGTATGAGGATGAGAATTGGCGTATGTGCACATGTTAGGGGATGCCTTAAATGTTAATTCTCACCTGGTTCTTGAGTGAGTGATTGGTGTTACGGATCACACTCACAATATAGGCGAGATTCGGGTGATTGGTGTTACGGATCACACTCAACGATAAGAGATGTAATCTCTCTAGATGACGTGCAATTAGATGATGATTTAGACTTGGTTACAGCGGATTTGTGGCCAACATGGATTAGATACACTGGGCATGGGATTTAACCTGATTTCGATTACTGATTTTCAAAGAAATGGATTTTTATGATTTTGAGTATTTGCCGCGATTTCCATGTGATAAACTGATTTTTAAAGATAAGGTATTTCACAGATTTTGAACTAATTTCGAAAAGTTGTTTTCGGTGCTTGCACCACTGAGTATTCAACCAGATTTTGAACTGTATTTTGAATTATAAATTATTCTACTGAAATTTTATATCTCACCAGTTTGTTTACTTAGATGAACAAGAACAGGGACAGGAACCTAGACGTTAGCTGGGCGATGCTTTGGTGATAAAAAGAAGAGCAGCTTAGTCTAGGCTTGAATTGTATTGTATATATTTTCTTGATGATGATGTATATGGGTTTTCTATAATTTCTTCTTTCCTGTGGTTATTGGACTAGCTGTATATTTTTAAATCAGATGACTATTGTATTTTGGAATACATTCGAAATACAGGGGAAACTCTGCTAGATTTCTGGTAGGGTTTACCGCTATAAACTTGTGAATTTAAGTCAGAATTTTGTATGAATGCATGATATAATGTATATATGGATTTTAGTATTCGTTCTAGAGTAATTTATGTTGAATGTATGTATAGTTAGTATAGCTTCATGTGAATTAGGGTTGAACGAAATATGAATGGACAACGGATGTCTATTTGGGTTACGCTTAACCAGTAGCGATCCCCTAACATTCCCACATCGGGAATAACGATTTAGAGAAACCCATATGCTTCCGCTAATCAGATAAAGGATTATGTATGTTGTATTAGGGGGTTGTTACAATTATGGTATCAGAGCCCAGTTTTTCAGACCGTCTGGTTTAATGGGTTAGGGACCTTGAATCTTCGGGCTTGTAGCTTTAGGGTTTGATTGATTTAACTCTGGAATATTAGGACTTGACATTGAATTGATAAGTAATGGAATGAATTTAATGCCTTTCTGTTAACTGTTGCTGTTAAAACTGATCTATTTGTCTTCTATGTCAGATAAATATGGTAGAATCTAGCAGGGATGCCACTCGCAGGCCCAGAGGAAGGCCAAGGCACAGGAACCAGGGTGCTTCAGGTAGTGGCAGCATGGAGACTGACGTCGACATACGCGATATGATGGAATCTATTCGTATGATGGCTGATGCGATAAGAGATCAAGCCACTACCAATGCTAATGTGATGAGATAGCAGCAGGAAGATAGGCAAAATAGAAATGATGAAGCCACCCCACATACTAACCCATTGTATCAGGGATGGATCGAGTTTCAGAGAGCAGGTCCATCCTCATTTGCAGGTGCCTCCGATCCAGCTGCGGTAGAAGCCTGGGTGAAAGATATTGAAAATTTTTTTAGATTGTTGCAGTGTGACGATGAGTAGAAGGTTACATATGTAACATACATGTTGAAGGGCGAAGTAGAACTATGGTGGACAGGTGCCCAGCAACTGATGGAAAGCAGAGGCATTTCGCTCACCTGGGAGTCTTTCAAGAGAGTCTTTATAGAGCAATACATCCCTGAGAGTGTCAAAAAATCCAAGGAAGCACAGTTTCTAAAGCTCACACAGGGAGGCAGGCCATTTGAGGAGTATTTGAAACAATTTGAAGAATTATCCTTATACTCTACCTACCTGCGAATGCACTATGACGAGGCCTGGGAAGCAAAGCAATTAGAAGAAGGCCTAAACTTACCCATGAAGACTTAGCTAGCCACATTAGAGATTAGAGACTTTTCCACGCTGGTAAACAAGTGCCGAATCCAGAGCAAGAATCTAGAGCAGAGACAGGCTCAGAATATGACACAGAGAACAGGGAACCGGCCAAGACCAGCAACCAGAAATCTCAATGTGAGAAGCGGTATGTTTAAACCGCAACCAGGGGCTTCTAGCAGCAGTGGAAGATGACCTGATAATACACCCTGTCCGAAGTGTGGAACTAGACATCCGAATCAGCCTTGCTGGCATTAGACTATACTTCAGTGTTACAGGTATGGAGGTACAGGACATATGGCTAGATACTGACCTTCTACCGTGAACCAGTCGACATCCGGTAGCCAAAGACCACAGGCTCCAGGGAGAGTTTTCACTTTGAATACGGTCAATGTCGACAAGTATTTAGGCTTGATGCATGGTAGAGGTAAAATCTACAATTTTTCTTTGATAGTATTGTTTGATTAGGGTGCTGCGCACTCCTTTATTGCTGTAGAGAGAATAAAACTACCTGTTCAATCCCTGCCCTGTGACCTATACATATCCACACCCTTAAGAGAAGCCACTATGTCCCCACGTATATGCTTGAATTGCCTCTTAACCATTGAAGATACTTTGTTCATTGTGGACTTAGTGTGTATACCATTAACTGGGATCGACATCATTTTAGGAATGGATTGGTTAACTAGGAATCGGGTCTTGTTGAATTGTTTCGAGAGGACAATCACTTACCTGGATAACGTGCCTGTGCGAGGGAGTGACAGGGCTTGTGAGATAGGTGATATGTCTCTCAATCTCTCTGAGGTAGAGTTGCAGGATAGGCTAAGCCAAATCCCAATTGCTAGTGACTTTCTGAAGGTATTTCCTTTGGAAGTAAGTAGACTACCACCACCTAGGGAGATAGAGTTCACCATTGACCTGATTCCGGGCGTGGGCCTAATAGCCATGACTCCATATCGTATGGCCCAAGTGGAATTAAGAGAATTAAAAGTCCAAATTAAGGATATGTTGGAGAAGGGGTTCATTAGGCTAAGTGTATCACCATGGGGAGCTCCTGTCTTATTCGTAAAGAAGAAAGACGGGAGTTTGAGATTGTGTATCGATTACCGGAAATTAAACAAGGTGACCATTAAGAATAAATATCCATTACCACATATTGATGACTTGTTTGATCAGTTGCAAGGCGCGACTGTGTTTTTTAAGATAGACTTAAGATCTGGATACCATCGATTAGGGTTAGAGAGGAGGATATCTCTAAGACAACGTTTAGAACAAGATACGGCCACTACGATTTTCTAGTGATGCCGTTTGGATTGACGAACGCACCAGCTGTCTTTATGGATTACATGAACAGAATCTTTAGACCCTATTTAGATCAGTTTGTAGTGGTATTCATTGATGATATCTTAGTCTATTCCAAGACTCACAAGGAGCATGCCCAACATCTTACCACAGTGCTACAGATACTGGAAGAGAAGCAATTATATGCAAAGCTAGAGAAATATGAGTTTTGGTTAGAAGAATTGAAATTCTTAGGACACGTGGTTAATGGGGAAGGGATAGCGGTAGACCCAAAGAAAATTGAAGCAGTATTAGATTGGGGTCGACCTAGAACGATCATGGAGATTAGGAGTTTCCTAGGTTTGGCTAGTTATTATAGAAAATTCATTCAAGGATTTTCTCAGATAGCCTTGCCATTAACCCGGTTGACTCGGAAAGGGGTAGAATTCGAATGGAGCAAACAAAGGTGAAAATAGTTTTTAAACTTTGAAAGAGAAATTGACCACCATTCCTGTACTAATTATTCCGCAACCCCTAGAACCCTTTTACCGTATACATAGATACATCCCTGAGAGGCCTAGGTTGCGTATTGATGCAAGATGGGAAAGTTGTGGCTTATGCATCACGAAAATTGAAACCTGCAGAGGAAAACTACCCCACCCATGACTTAGAACTAGCTGCCGTAGTATTTGCCCTAAAGATTTAGAGACATTACCTATATGGTGCTGTATTTGAGGTGTATAGTGATCATAAGAGCCTTAGGTATTTGTTTGACCAAAAAGAATTGAACATGAGGCAGCGTAAGTGGGTAGAATAGCTGAAAGATTTTGATTTTGAATTGAAATATCATGCAGGGAAAGTAAATGTCGTGCCTGATGCATTAAGCCAAAAGTCACTACAACTAGCTAGTTTAATGATTGGTGAGATGAAGTTACTTGAGGATTTTAGGAATCTCAGCCTCAATGTAATCTCGTTTCCACAAAGATTAGTGATGAGTGACTTTTTGATAACCTACGAGTTGAGAGAAATGATTAGACAAGCCCAACTTAAGGATGAATCCTTGGAAGTATACGCAGACCAACCCGATTTTGGACTAGCACCTGATGGAGTCTTAATGTTTAGAAAGAGGGTAGTGATTCGAAACCATCAGGAACTAAAGGAAAAAGTGTTAGCAGAGGCCCATAGAAGCCATTACACTATTCACCCCGGTATTTCTAAGATGTATCAGGATTTAAAGAGGAATTTTTGGTGTCCTGGTATGCAGAAGGATATCACGAACTACGTGAATGCTTGTTTAACTTGTCAACAGGTTAAGATAGAACATCAGAAACCCGCAGGGCTACTAAAACCATTGGAGATATCAGAAAGAAAATGGGATCAAATCACTATGAATTTCGTGGTAGGATTACCTAGGACACCAGCAGGATTTGATGCCATTTGGGTAATAGTGGATAGATTGACCAAGTTTGCGCACTTTTTACCTGTTAAGGTGCGTTACTCCATGGAGAAATTAGCCAAAGTATACCTTAGAGAAATCATGAGATTACATGGAATACCGTCAAGTATAATATCCGATCGAGACTCTAGGTTTACTTCGAGATTCTGGAAATCCCTACAACAAGCCTTAGGAACCCAGCTTAAGTTTAGCACAGTCTATCATCCTCAGACTGACGGGCAGTCTGAGAGGACTATTCAGACCCTATAAGACATGTTAAGGGCTTGTGTGCTTGAGCAGAAAGGAGGTTGGGATAAACACCTGCTATTGATATAGTTTGCATACAATAACAGCTATCACTCTACCATCGGTATGGCACCTTATGAGGCTCTGTATGGGAGGAGTTGTAAGTCACCCTTAAGTTGGGTAGAAATAGGGGAGAGTGCACTGTTGGGACTCAAAATTGTACAAGAAACCACTGATCAGATTAAAATGATCAGGAAAAAGATGAGAGTTGCCCAGTAGAGACAAGAATCACATGCAAAAAAGAGAAGAAGGCCTTTAGAATTTAACGAGGGAGAGCACGTATTTCTGAGAGTGTCCCCTACCACAGGTATCGGTAGACAGGTGAGGACCAAGAAACTAAGCCCTAGATTCCTAGGACCATTCCAAATCTTACAAAGAGTCGGTCCCGTTGCCTACCAAATTGCCTTACCTCCCTATTTGTCCAACCTATATGACGTTTTTCATGTCTCCTAACTTTGTAAATATGTCCTAGATCCTGCGCATGTATTAGGGAATCAACCGATAATATTAAAAGAAAATTTGACTTATGAATCTACTCCTGTATAAATCCTTGACTTTAAGACTAAGCAACTTCGAAGTAAAATAATCCCTTTAGTTAAGGTACTTTGGCAGGATGTAGCGTCGCAGGAGATGACGTGGGAGAAATAAGAAGAGATGAGGCAAAGATACCCATAACTGTTCACAGGTATGAATTTTGGGGACAAAATTTCTTTTAAGGGAGGGAGAATGTAATAACAAAAAATGTTTTTAAAAGATAAAATTGAACTTTTGACACCAATTCCATTTAAAATAAGTCTGGCACAGATTTTGAGGTGATGGTTGAACTCGAAAAGCGATCTGAAGTCAGAAACATAATCGAATGAAAAGAAACGCGACCCGACGATCAGGAACTAACAAACAAAGTTTCGTACTTTGATTTTACAAACGGAGGCTAAAATTGCTGCATGGAAACTCATGCCAACGTCTGGAGGGAAGACGACATCCTGAAGTTTCCCCGGGTGGTCCGGGAAAAGTCAGAATCACCCCCGGAAGCTTTAAATTTCTCAAAATCCCTCTATTTCTATCAATTCTCTCTCTCCTTACTCTATTTTCTCTCTCTTATCTCTCCTCCTTCCTCCACTGCGCGCCGCCACCTAAGCCACTGTGAGCTACCACCTGGCAAACCAATCGACTCCCCTCGCCACCCTCGACTTCCAGCAGCCACCCACGGCCACCAACGGTTGCCAGAATCGCCGAAAAATGC
Organism: Senna siamea; assembly: GCA_031216115.1. Classification (NCBI taxonomy): domain Eukaryota; kingdom Viridiplantae; phylum Streptophyta; class Magnoliopsida; order Fabales; family Fabaceae; genus Senna; species Senna siamea. The sequence goes on along the minus strand of CM062354.1, from coordinate 12,515,778 downwards.
CACTTTTCTCCTTTGTCGCGTGGAAAATTTGCCAGCTGAGATCGCCGCTGTCAGCCACCGTAGGCCGTCATTGCCACCACTAGCATGTAGCCTTAGCTGCCAGCTTCCTCCACCAGCTCGCCGACGTTGAACAGATGTCCGACGAGCCCGGATCGAGACATTTTTCGTCCACCATGCGTAAAACTTTGAGGCCGAAAAATACTATCCAAACGGACGTGAACCGTCATGCCACCACGATATTCGGACTCCTCGTCTTACGGGCTTTATCGTGGTGTGAATTTCGAGGTCAACCGCACCTTTCGTCATGCGTCGCCACGCGCCGTCGTGCACCGCCATGCCGGAGAATCTGAATATACACTGGGAGACACTGAGACCACCCTCGGATAGATTTCCATCATCCGACAACACTGGTAAGGTCTGATTCCCCAAAAACTAATGAATTTTGATTAAATTAGTTGCCAAACGTGATTAGGAAATAAATTGACCTACCAATTAGGATAATCAGACTTAGAATCGTAAAATGGATGACGTGACGAGCTTAAATATTTGTGTAAATGTCTAGGGAATTAAATTGGTTCGAAATCTGAGATTTTGTGAAGTTCTGAATTGATTTGGAGCAACAGGAGACCAGGTAGGATGATTTACGCTTCCCGAGTTCTAGATTTGACCTAGTGAATACCTGAATGATTAGATTTAATTGCATAGATTTGTGTGCTTCTTTCGATGAACTAAATTGCATGCCTGTGTGTTGGATATCCCAATTGCATGTACATGTTTTGTTTATCGAGTTTAGATGCCCTTAGGACAGATTTACTTAGGGTAGGGTACTTGATAGCCGGTATGGGACGGTCGTTAAGTATCCCGAGTATAGTGAGTTTTTAAATGATATTATTTTTACCAGATTTAGTCTGTACTGCGTTAGGGATCACACGATAAATCAGGATGACCCTAAGAAAGGTTTAAGGAGTATAAGGGGGATAACCTAGACGGGGAAACGTTGTGATTTAGGCGTAATACCCTAAAACCCTGAGGAATAGCCGACCGTGTGCATGTGAGTTCGAATAGACTGTATGAGGATGAGAATTGGCATATGTGCATATGATAGGGGACGCTCTAGATGTTGATTCTCACCCGGTCCTTGAGTGAGTGATTGGTGTTACGGATCACACTCACAATATAGGCGAGATTCGGGTGATTGGTGTTACGGATCACACCCAACGATAAGAGATATAATCTCTCTAGACGATGTGCAATTAGACGATTTTAGATTTGGTCACAGTGGATTTGTGGCCAACATGGATTAGATACACTGGCATGGGATTTAACCTGATTTCGATTACTGATTTTCAAAGAAATGGATTTTTATGATTTTGAGTATTTGCTGCGATTTCCATGTGATAAACTGATTTTTAAAGATAAGGTATTTCACAGATTTTGAACTGATTTCGAAAAGTTATTTTCGGTGCTTGCACCGCTGAGTATTCAACCAGATTTCGAACTGTATTTTGAATTGTAAATTATTCTACTAGGATTTTATATCTCACTAAGTTGTTTACTCAGATGAACAGGAACAGGGACAGGAACCCAGACGTTAGCTGGGCGATGATTTGGTGATAAACAGAAGAGCAGCTTAGTCTAAGCTTGAATTGTATTGTATATATTTTCTTGATGATGATGTATATGGGTTTTCTGTAATTTCTGCTTTCCTGTGGTTATTGGACTGACTGTATATTTGTAAATCAGATGACTGTTGTATTTTAGGATACGTTTGAAATACAGGAGAAACTCTGCTGGATTTCTGGTAAGGTTTACCGTTGTAAACTTGTGAATTTAAGTCAAAATTTGTATGAATGCATGATATGATGTATATATGGATTTTAGTATTCATTGCAGAGTAATTTATGATGAATGTATGTATAGTTAGTATAGCTGCATGTGAATTAGGGTTGAACGAAATATGAATGGACAACGGAATATCTATTTAGGTTATGCTCAACCAGTAGCGATCCCCTGACATTTCCACATCGGGAATAACGATTTAGAGAAACCCATATGCTTCCGCTAATCAGATAAAGGATTATGTATGTTGTATTAGGGGGTTGTTACATAAAGCAGGTCGTCGACTTCCTCAATGCTATCAGTCAACTTCTTAATTGGAATTTGAAAAAAAAAAATGCTCTATAGTAGTCATATTTTTCAAGGGAATAACTCGAGTGGAGCAAGTTGACTACCTGGAGCTCGAAAGTCAACTACAAACATCAAAAAACATGTTTTTCAAGTGTATAATGGCTCTTTTGTATATGTAACGACTATATTATCATAAAGGCTTATAAATATGACTTAGAAAATATATTTTTAATTAGAACCAAGTGATATAATGTGATCTTCAACTTGTTTATCATCTTTGAGAGAGAAACAAACATCATTGAGTAAAAACTTGCATAATCTCTATCTTTTGAGTTCTTAGAACTTCATATTGTATATATACTCTTTGAGAGAGTTTATATGAGAGATTATTTTCTTCTTCAAGCCCTGTAAGACAAGGGTGGTGTATCCCTTATGAGAGAAATCAAGAGTTGATAAGCTCTTTGAGTGATTTTCTCTACGAAGAGATGTATGCTATGTTTTTGAATCAGAAACAACTCTAAATTGAGTTGAAACTTGTAGTGGCTCACAAATGCCTGATTTAAACTTTTGGAATTAGTGGATATATCTCAAGTTGATGCTTGGGGACTAGATGTAGGCTTCGATTGGAGCCAAACTAGGATAAATCTTGGAGTTTGCTTCTCTTTTTCCATAAACTCTTTTTAATTCAAATTGTTGATTGATTTTTTGTTTTTAACTTGAAATTCTGTATAAGTTCTTGAGCGTATCATACTTGATAAATCTTCTTCAATCTATATTAAGTCATACAATTGTTTAAGAGATTGTCAATTACTTTTATTTACTTGAAATGAACTTTTTGCATTGAGAATACTTACATATGTTGAGTCCTCTATTTTTTTAGAATAAAATTTATGATCTTCATACTCCAAGCATCAACCTAATTTTTATCTTTTCATAGACACAATTGTTGCATTGCTTTATACTCATTAAAGAAATCTTAATAGAAAGCATTTTGAAAATGAATTTTGATAATAACCAAATTTTTTGTAAACAGCCAATTCACCCCCCTCTTGGGTGTTGGTTGTCTTGTCTAACACTTATGTTTAGGGATATTCCACTACCATAATACAGGCCTGATTCTAATTTGGCCTAACTATGAAAAGATAATGCTTGTTATAAAGCCTTTTTCTAGTTTTCTATGTATTCACTGTGTTCCTTTTTCATTATCTTCCATTTCATGGTATTATATTTGCATAGCCTTGGGACAACCCGTCTAGTAATTGTTTTTGACTCATGACAAAATAAGGTTTAGATGTTTGACTTATATCTATCGGACTGCACCACTTGCGTCTCTCATCGCCGTCGAGCTCCTGCTGCCATCCCCTGCCTTCGGCGATCACCCCAGTGGTCGAAAATAGCCATTTTCCCCCTTCCATGGTGAATCCAGAAAGCGCCTTCGATCTCCATCGTCCGTTGCCATTTGGCTGCACTGCCACCATCGACAGGTAGCCCAAGTCGCACTCTTCCTCCATCAGTTGTCAACCGACAAAGAACTACCGCCATGCGCCATGAATAGAGGAGAAACGTTTCAGAGTATCGTCCACGTTTTGTCAAAAAATTGTGGTTAAATTGACGTTTTTTGTCGAACCAATTTTAGATATGACATCCTCGTGGTTCGGTTAATGTTTTGGACTAATTTTTTCCATCAGCCACTGTCCATCACTGTGCACTGCTGTACGCCGCCGTGCTCTGCCATGTGCTACGGCTAGAGTAGCTGGAAAGAAGAAGGGATCAATTTGTAAATTTTTGAAACTTTTGGTATAATTTAAAATACTCTAATTTGATGTTTTTCTATACATTTTGATTCCGATTATGCCTTGATGAATAAATAGAAGTAGAAAATAGGCATTTAATTTTAAGAAAGTGTAATTGAAAGGAAACTTGCATAAGACTTGAGTTGTTTCCTCAGGAAACTAATTGTGAGAACAATCTCTAAGGAAAAAGGAAAACTCTGGTCTGAATAGGAGCAAACGGTAAAAGGTAGAGTAATCTACACTCCCCTAACTTTTAACTGACGTTGTGAATTACTGCTTTAAGTATGATTTTTTTTGAATGGGAATGAGTACTAAAAATGATTGATTCGTATGAGAATTATACATGAGTATAGAAGATTGATTGTGTATTGAGAATGCTTGTTGCATGTTTGCTAGATTTAGTTATTGGGATTATATGCTATAGGGACGGATTAACTTAAGGTGGATATTCAATAGCTGGTATGGGACGACCGTTGAATATCCCCTATGCAGATGGCTTTGTCTATAATTTATTTTATCTGAATTGTTCTGCATCTATTAGGAATTATTCATTAAACTAGGACAACCCTATGAAAGGTTCAAGGAGTAAAGGGTGGATAACCTATATGGGGCGATATTTTAGTTTAAGTATGATATCCTATAACATTGAGTATTAGGTGACTATATGTATGTATTGCTATATAGACCATATGAGGATGAGAACTAGCTATTGTGCAAATGCTGGGGGATGCCCTAGATGTTAGCTGTCACCCAATCCTTGAGTGGGTGATTGGTGTTACGGATCACACCCACAAAAACCATGTTTTTAGAAAAAAATGGCATGCAACATGAAATGAATAATGACATGAGATGTGTGATAGATGAATATATAAGAATTTTAGGCATGATTTTTAGTATGACTTTTTAGATTAAAGATATTATACTTATTATATTATTTTGCACTGATTTCTCATATTTATTTTGAATTTAAAAATATTTAGTAATTCACATGTGTTTAAACTGATTTGTGGAGAGACGTTTTATATGCCTTGGCACAATTGAGTATTAAACTGTTTTGTAAGTATTTAATTGTAAATTTCTTTACTGGAATATAATAATCTCATTAAGTTGTTTGCTCAAATGACCAGGAACAGGGAATGCCTAAGAGATAGCTGGGTAGAAGAGGGATGTCAGGACATCCTTGGAGAATTTTAAAGATGGGATGTAGATTTTGAAATTAGGCTTAAATTTATATATATGAATATGTGTTGTTGTCTTTTGGTTATATTGATGAAACTTTTGGATATATATGTTGATTTGGGTTGTTGTATAAATGGAAAATTTTTTTATTTTTAGGGGAAACTCTATCAAATTTTTGGTAGAGAATATTTTGGAGAATAGATTTGTATAATGAATCTGATGAATTGTAGTTTTATTTGTTGATGTATGAATGGATTTAGTAGCATGATATAGTATATCTCAACTGTATCTGAATAGTTGTCAGAATTTATATTCTAGAGTATGATATGGTTGATAATGTGATAATATAAATGCTGCACAAGAATTATGGTTGAGTGGAATATGAATGGGCTGTGAGAAGATTTTATTTCGGTTAACTCAACCAGTGACGATCCTCTGACGTTCCCTAACATGGGAAAAGTGAAAAATTTATTTAAAATATTGTATGCTTCCGCTATTCTGATGGATAACTATATAGAATGATTAAGGGAGTCATTACTGGGGCCATGTTAGTTGTGGTAAGAGATATGTGAAATCATAGAGTTGTGGAGGGATTTTATCTGGAGGGTATATGTTTTCTTTTCTATGAAATGTCCCTCACATTAACTTGTCTATTTTTTTTATTATAATAAAATTTTGAAAGCTTGAGATTAAGTAAATTATCCTCTGTTAATAAGTGATATTTTCTTTTTGTATATGATTCTCTTGGATATTTTGGACTTATTTTGAGACAACCATATATTTTAATTGATGTTTTTGCCCATTTGATTACACTATTTAAACCACCTGAGAAGTGTTGATCCATTAAGCATTAGCTCTTAAAGATTTTGATGATAACAAACAAATTGAATCATTTTAGGAAAATCAAGTCTAAGGGCTCATCAAGGTAAACCAAGAAGAACAAGAATTGGATGAGATATTAAGACTTGAAATTGTAAAGGTATAATAGAGACTTGAGCTCAAAATTGTTCTCTAAACTTTTGAAGTTGCTTTCCAAAGTTTAAGTTTTTTTTTTCAAAGTGAATTTTTTCATTCAAAAGAAAAATTTCTCACCTAGCAGTCAACTTGCACAATGTAGCACTCAAATGGTAGAAATAGGACTTTGAAAATTTCAAATAGAATGTCACTAGTCGATTGCCAAGAACTTACCAGTTGACTAATAGCTAATAGAGAGCTACCAGTCGATCGCTAGACCATAACAACTAATTGCTAGACCACTAGTAGCTGAAAACTCTACATTGGAGGCATGAAAATCGACTGCCAAGGTATAGCAGCTGATTGCCATAGTACTATTTTAAAAATTTATCCCTCTAAAACGTCACTAGTCGACTGCCAAGCAATAGCATCCAACTGCCACAGCACTATTCTGAAAAATTACTTTTCTAGAATATCACCAGTTGACTGCCAACTAGGCACCATCAACTGTTGCCTGCTGCATTGTGAAAAATTTGAATTTAAGAATAAGGAAGTCAACTGGCAGTTTATAACAGTCAACTTGTGGAGTGCAGAGGTGACATCAAGCAAAGTAGAAACGACTATTTTTGTAAAGATACAATCTGATTTGCTCTTGGATGAATTCTTAATGTTTTCTCTTGCAAAAAATCTATATATACTGCCTTAGGAAAGCCTCAAACAAGTAAGAAACATTCTTCTAAATCATCTTTTGAAAATCATCTTGAACTCCTGTTTCTATTATTTTGTGTAGTTCTTCACTTGTAAAATTTACTCTAAAAGAGAGAGTTCCTTAGCTAAAACAAAATCCTTCATTTAGAAAATTGTGAGATATTCAGAGAAAGGTTTTTCTTGAAAGAATTTAAGTGAGAAAAATTTGCAGTGGCTCACAAGTGCCCTCTTTAAACTTGTGATAATAGTAAAAATCCCAAGTTGTGCTTGGGAACTGAATGTAAGCTTTGTTGGATAAGTTAAACCAAGATAGATATTTAAGTTCTTTACATTTTCGCACATTACCTTCTGATTTTACATTCAGCACTTTTCTTTACTGGTATTACTTTATCTTGCTAATTCTACTTTGAGTTGCTCTATTTCTGGGTTAACTTAACTGAATTACTGTTTACATTTTCTATTTAAACTAAAATCAATATTTCATACATCTATCAGCTATTTACCAAATTATTCAAAAGAAAAATTTTATAACACCCAATTCACCCCCTCTTGGGTGCTAACCATTACTAACAAGAGAAGTTATCCCTGATTTTTGTTTATAAAAAAACTCTCTTGCCCGACTTATTCTATTATTGTTATAGCTTGTATTATCTATTCACTAGGTAGTTTTCCACTCACTCTTTTATTTTCTTCTTCTTTTTTAGATAGCCAAGTACAATTTGAGTATTCATACCAAATGTCATCAGGTAAATCTCTAAGATTAGCCTAACATTGTTTTAGCAGGATCCGCCCTTGTATTTTCTTATTTTTAATAAATGTAATATTGAGATCAGAGCTCTCCTTGTATATTTTTTGTATTGGTTGAATGTATAATTTCAAGAACCTATATTTTTACGAGAGACTATTAAATATATTATTTTAGTATAATGTCAGGCTTTCAGAGGCAGGAGAATCACTTCATATCTAGTGTTGGTCGCATTTCCCTCGTCAAGGTGTGACATGTAGGTTCCATGCTTTTTAGATGATGTGGGCCATTCTCGTGCATGCAATGGTTTTGATGTCTACAAGGACTCCAACTAATCACGTACTTGTCCCAGTACTATTGTTGATTTGCCAAGAACTTATCAAAAAACTCCAGACGTAGACCTTGTTGTGGGATGATAAAGTCTAGTTCGACATCTACTGAATCAATTAGAGGAGTTGGAGGAAATAATAGATGATGGTGATGAGTTGGAAAAGGGTCACTTTCATGCAAACTCATTTCTCTAATTGGATGAAGAAGATCCATGATAGCTCAGACAAGAACTGGGAAAAACTTGACAAGTAAAATAGATAAAGGAAGGAATGATGCCGAATATAAGAAAAAGCCAAAGCAAGCCTTTAGGAAAAGCTAAGTTAGATATTGAGTCTATAACTGAAGAAATAAGGACTAGCAAAGAAGTAACAAGGTGACTAGTAATAACACCCCACATGCATTGAGTAAGTTAGAAGAAAAGAGGGACTTAACTACTCTGAACAGTCGAAATTAAATGTGAAAAGCAATAAGGTCAATATACCAACAAGCAAACCTGGCCAAGAACTCAAGTAATATCTTCCAAAGCTTGTGAGGGGATTTGGAAAGAAATGTATATCCATGTTGGACGATGCTATCATTAGTGTGTGGTGTCGTGTTGGTTGCAAGTGAGCATGGTTAGTGAGGAGCTAGAGACAATCTCTCTCTAGCCAAGCAATGCCCTTTTTCTCAGCCTATATAGGTACTTGCCAAAGTGGTTATACTTGCTTCAAACTTCCCAATTTCTTTTATCTCCAAAAATGCTGAGTGTTTTGATGTAATTAGAACTGGTGATTTTATAATTTTATCGTATAAAATTTAAAATGTTTCACAATTATTTTTAGTTCATTTGGCTTGGCGGTGTCAGCTAGCGTAGAATATTTACATATTTTAAGGTTATAGTTTTTTTAACCTGACTAAATTATATATATTAACTTCCCATATGTTGGTTAATACATGATACCCCATTTATTTAAAAAATTACTTCTTGTCCCCTTCTAATTTATTTTTTATCATAGAATATAACTTTTGTTAAAGTTTATTTTTAAGGATCCCAAGGTCACTGGTTAAGAAAGCATTAAATACAATTAAATAATATAAAAATAATAAAAATAATATGAATTAAATGGCCTTCATTATATGTAGTTCTTTTATTTTTTTAAGACAAAAATATCACATTCCCATTTTCTTAACATTTATTTTTTTATTAAATAAATAAATAATTCTTTTCATTTTTCTCAAGTTTCTCTGCTTCAAGCTTTGCTGCAAACGCTGGCATACGCAGATAAACCAAGATCTTACATATTGTAAATAAATGAAGAAGGCAACTAACCAAGAGCAACCTCCATTTCTGTTGACAAGTCCCCAGAAGCATTCGCTATCCGCATTTTTTTTATATTCTAATTTATGGAAAACCAAAAGTCAGTTAAAGACCAATACATATCATACATAAAGAGAAAAGCAGTATTGAATGGAAATAAGAAAATAAGAGACATAAAAAAAAACTATGGCAATGGACCAATACATATCTACCTAAATCTTTGATATAACTAAAAAAAAAAGAGCAATCTTTGTTATAAGTAAAAAATAAAAATAAAAACAGAGCAATCTTTGTTATAAGTAAAAAAGAAAAAACATGGCCGCACTTATCATATTCAAATGTTAATATGATGCTCCCATAACTGAATGGAAGAAACCAAACACGGGGAAGAAATGAAATACCTCTACAAGTAGTGTGTGCAGCAAAGCTTGAAGCTGAGAAACTTGAACAAGATGAAAAGGATTTTTTATTTATTTAATAAAAACGTTAAAAAATTGAGAAGATGATATTTTTGTCTTTAATAAAAATAAAAAAACATATTTAATATAAATCATTTAATTCAAATTATTTTTGTTATTTTTTATACTACTTAACTGAATTTAATGATTTTTTAATCTGTGTCAAACATTAGTTAGTAAGACCTAAAAACTAACACAAATTTAATATAATTATTTATTTGAAAAGAGATATGCTTTTGTAATAAATTAATAACAAAGTTTTTATTTTATCGGTACATGACCAAGCAAAACTTAGAACTTTGCTAACTACTAAATGAACTTACCATTATACCACCAGCTAATGACTTCTATTTCTCTTTTCTAATTTTATTTTATAATGAAGAAATTTCGAAAACAAATAGTCCCTAAATACATTATTTTGACCCCCGTTGTATCCCTTTCTCTTTTGGAAGGAATTTCTTATTATGGCCCCCACTGTCATTATCCTTTGTGTCGAAAATTAATTGAACCGAAGTGCAAGATATGTTCTTGGGTCTTTCCCCAACTCATTCGTGATTGAGAAATTTTTGTGTACACTTTACATATGTTATGGTCAAGATTTTAGTCATATATAGGCCCTACATGTAAAGATGAAATTATTTGTACATTTAGTGTGAGCAGCATCTCAACCAATGAAAATAAATGGAAGCATGAAATGCCTTCCCAACGATAATAATAGTATGTTCACAAGCAATAAAAAGTAAACGACAATAGCAATTCTTGACTAATATAGCATAAACAAACTCCAGATAAAATGGGGTACGATGTTGAAAACAACCGATTCCTGAGAATGCCATAAAAGAGGGAGAGAGAGAAACAAGGAAAGGTGGAGGAAGAAGAGGGTAGGAAGTACAAACGAACCCCATCTTTAATCTGGGGAGACCAAACACAAACACGTTTTGGGTTATCGTTGGACCAAGATGGAGAAACCTTCGACAAAAACCATATCGGTGTTACCCTATGAAACTCCAAGACTGAGAGACCACTACCTTGTGGGGAAGAAGCTGGGGCAAGGCCAATTTGGGACCACGTACTTGTGTCTTAATAAAACATCAGGGAAGCACTACGCTTGCAAATCGATCCCGAAGCGTAAGTTGTTGTGTAAAGACGACTACGAAGACGTATGGAGAGAGATCCAGATCATGCATCATCTGTCAGAGCACCCAAATGTGGTTCGAATACAAGGAACGTATGAGGACTCTGTATTTGTGCACCTGGTGATGGAGCTCTGTGCTGGGGGAGAGCTGTTCGATAGGATCATTCAGAAGGGGCATTATAGTGAGAAAGAGGCAGTCAAGTTGATTAAGACCATTGTGGGTGTGGTGGAAGCTTGTCACTCTCTTGGGGTCATTCATAGGGATCTCAAGCCTGAGAATTTCTTATTTGATAGTTCAGGTGAAGATGCGCAGATGAAAGCTACGGATTTTGGGCTCTCCGTGTTTTATAAGCCAGGTTTTTATTTTTACCAAATAGTCTCAATCATCTCTGTTTATTATTCATTATGATTTTAGTGATTTTAGTCACCTTATCTTTGTTTTGTTTTGTTTTTCCTACCAAGCAGGACAAGCCTTCTGCGATGTTGTTGGAAGTCCCTACTATGTTGCCCCTGAGATTTTGTGCAAGCACTATGGACCAGAAGTGGATGTATGGAGTGCTGGAGTTATCCTTTACATCTTGTTGAGTGGGGTCCCACCATTTTGGGCTGGTAATTAATGATCTTCGAACTATGTTTGTGATTAGGAGAGATTTGCAGAGGATTTATTTTATATTTTATCTCTCTCCTCGTCCCAAAAAAAAATTAAAAGTTTATACAGAAAAAAAAAAGAAAGAGGAGACAGCCTTGTTACCTTTTATTTTCTAGAAGTACGGAGAAGAGTAAAAATAAATAAATTAAATATTAATTCCTCTTCTTTTTATTTAAAGTTCTTATAATATCTTTTAATTTAAAAAGTTAAAATAAAAAAAAATGTTAAAAAAATTAATATAAAATATTTTAATCTTTTTAAATTTAAAAATTTAAATAAAAAAATATTTTAAAATTCTCTTTCCTTCCCTTTCAATCCATCCTCTTCAATACAAACTAACCTTTAGATTTGGATTAGCAATTGTCGAGCTTTTTTCCTCTATATGCAATTATGTATAAGTTGTTTTATTTATTATCCCTGAGCTGCGTTTACTTTTCCCCTTACCTGCAGAAACTGAACCAGGAATTTTCAGACAGATTTTACAAGGAAAGCTAGATTTTCATTCTGATCCATGGCCAAGCATCTCGGACAGTGCTAAAGATTTGGTAAAGAAAATGCTTGAGAGGGACCCTAAAAAAAGAATTTCTGCTCATGAAGTCTTATGTAAGTACTTAATTTCCTTGGTATATACCAATTCTAATTGTTAATTAATTCATGTGTCAATGAAATGCTAGGCTTTATACTGTCACAATTTTCTGTAAGATTGAAATGTGTAATGATGATGGAGTTTATTTAAACACAAATCAGGTCACCCTTGGATAAATGATGATAAAGTTGCCCCAGACAAACCTTTGGATTCTGCAGTTTTGTCACGCTTGAAGCATTTCTCAGCCATGAATAAAGTAAAGAAGATGGCATTACGGGTATGTTATGTTCTCACTACTCCCCCTCCACATTTTTTCTTTTTCTTTGATTGAAGTGATTTTGAAAATTCTCTTAGCTTTCTAATTCATGGCTTCACTAGCGGATATTCGTCTTCCACGTAGAGCCAGAAAAAAGGGCTTAAAAAGCACGAAGGACTAGCTTCTAGAATGGTTAGAAATAATGACATTTTATAATAGATTTTTAATTAATTTATCTTGTGTTTGTAAGATCAAAGACTAAGTTTTCAAAATCATGTGTATTCTCGTGTAGTTTTCTCCCAAATTAAATAGTTTGGCTTCTAATGAAAGAGGCGCTTAGAGGTATGCAAAGGTTTGTAAAATTAAAGTGCTTAGGGAAGTATTAAGACCGCCGAGATATTTAATTAACTAAATATCTTTTAGTTTTTCAACTATGCCATAATCCACTATGGTTTGTATTATACTTTGTCAACCATAGTTTAGCATGTAGGATTATAATCAGAAAAGGTTTTATATAAGATAGATGTAGGGATCGATGAAAAATGTAGGCGAGATTTCACGGATTCATATGGAGTACTTATGGACTATCCGTGCTAGTCATTATTTATATATTTTATACACAAAATTGATTATATCTATGAATCCATATGCCTTTTAATTTAGAAATTTATGCATTATATTAGATATTTTGATTATGTCTATGAATTCATGTAATTTTTTCTCCACGTCCAGTTTGGATTTGATACATCACGAGTTATCATTCAATAGAAAGTTTGGTGGATGCCTTGAAAAGGTGTAAAAGAACTGCTTGTTTAATTAAAACTCTTTACCAACTACAATTAAACACAACTCATCTATATATCTATACAATATGATATAAATGTTTATATCCATTTCTTATATATCCAGATGCTTATCCAAATTATGCAATCTTGTTTTTCATACAAAAAATCCTTTCAGGTTATAGCAGAAAGGCTTTCAGAAGAAGAAATTGGTGGTTTAAAAGAGATGTTCAAAATGATTGACACAGACAACAGCGGGACAATAACTTTTGAGGAGCTCAAAGAAGGTTTGAGAAGAGTGGGTTCTGATCTAATGGAATCTGAAATTAAATCACTTATGGATGCGGTAGGTAAATAGTTATACAATGTAATTAGGAAGTAAAAGGTTTAATGTTATTTCAAATAATTGCACATTGCTTTTATTGCCAAATTTATTTATTGAGTTTGGTGACCTTTAATTGTTTTCCCTTGTGAACTTTGGTAGGCTGATATAGACAATAGTGGAACATTAGACTATGGTGAATTTCTTGCTGCTACACTGCACATGAATAAGATGGAAAGAGAGGAGAATTTAGTTGCAGCCTTTTCCTATTTTGACAAAGATGGCAGTGGTTACATCACCATTGATGAGCTTCAACAAGCTTGCAAAGAGTTTGGCTTAGGAGACGTAAATCTAGAAGATATGTCAGAGATTGATCTAGACAATGTAAGTTTTTAAATAAATATTTTCCATCTTATTTTTATATATTAATCACCAACATGTGCTAGAATTAATGTTATCATTGCTTTTGTGAAATTGAAATTAGTGAAATTAATGTCAGTTCTGAGATTAGTAAATTTAAATGTGTTTTTACTTTCTTGCTTTGGTTAGAAGTTAGTCATCACCTCTAGAGATCTATGATATTTTCGGCATGTTAATTTGAAGTATAACGCAAAAATTTCGCTAATAATGCAAGGTTTAATTGGTTTTTCTGGATTAGATTTTAAGTAGGAATTATGACCATGGATTATAAAAATTAACTTGCTAAGGATGCAATTTAATTGTAAAATTAAATTTTACAGGGGAGTATAAGCATATTTACTCTTCTTATAAGCATATTAAAATTTTCCCTTTCTTTTTTTGTTGGCATCATAGAAAAATGTCTTATACTCTTCTTATACTTTCTACGTAATCGTTGGTTCAATATATATGAAAGGAAACTGCAGGTTTTTGTTGATATTTGTGTTTTAGCTGTGAACATGGCGTTTTAGGGGGCATTCTTATTCATGATTAATTGCTATTTCAGCTTGAGTCGATAGTGTATGTTAATGGGCATACAAAACTATGAATGAATTGGATAGTGCAAAAAAGAAATTAAATATGTATGGAGAATAAATTGTTACATAAACCTCTAAAAATCAATGAGGTTCTTGGTCTCTGTGTGAACAATATTGAAAAACATTGTAATTGACTTTTTTATTCCTTGTTCTTCTTGGGAACTTAATACAAGTCAAGTTTCTTAGTTACTTTGAAAATTGTTACAATCATATCTTAACTATTGGTCAGGCCTTAATGTTCACAACAAAAACATTTGAACTAGGCGCAACACAAGGAATGTAAACAATGTTTGTTGTTTATTTCCTTTCAAAACTTTGTATTGTGGCAATTGGTATCTGATGTGATTGTATAAATAAATCTGTATAAAAGGTTTTTTACCTTCTAAAGTACTTGTGTCTATTTTCTTTTTCAGTGATAATAATCCATGTTTGAATATAGGTAAACCAAACCAATCAAGAATAAACATGTAAGCATGTTAGACACAATTTTTAGTGGGACTCAACTCTAACATGCTTATATCTATTTAGATTGGCTACCCAAAAGTCTATTAAAATTCATTGGGTTATGAAATTTTGTGTCTATTACCTCTTTGCAGGATGGGAGAATTGATTATGGGGAGTTTGTAGCAATGATGAAAAAGGGTGATGGAGGTGTTGGAAAGAGCAGAACCATGAAAGGCAATTTGAACTTCAGTTTAGAAGATGCCCTTCAAGTAAAAGACTCATCTTGATTCATACACTAACCAAAACAACTAATTTACTGTACAGGTAGGAAGCATGTTACAGAAGAAAATAAAAAATATATATTTTTAATAATTTTGTTGTGGACTGTTCTGTACTGGATATTGTGTACTTTCTTATGCTCTTCATTTCCTTAATAAGCATAGTGTGAAATTGAATATTTTTAGCATAATATTGTAATTGATGATTTGAAAGGAAAATTCCTTAAATAAAAATAACTATATAAATAAACTAAATATAAAATTTAAATATGACAAATTCAAGGTGTGAAAAATGTAGAAGGATTTAACAAAAAGAGAAAGAGAAGCATTATTTAATCTGAATAATTGTTATATATAGAGGGGTCTCGTATGCATAGTATCTCTATTTTGCTATTCTAATGCATATATAGCACATGCTTTAGTACTAAAATTATTTTAAACTAATTCATAACTATATAACATTGGATTAATTGTTTACCATTCTAATTCACAACTATATAGCACTTGAAGTTTGTATCTAAAGTCTTTGAACTTGACGCTAGTCAGTGCCTTGGTAAATCAATCTAACAGTTGCTGAGAGTCAAACGAAGAAATATGACTAAAATTGAGTTTCTACCTTAATCGAAGTGTAAGTTTTTGGTAATGACTTTCAAAGGTTGTCATGAAAGACTGACTTTTGATAGGGACCTTTAAAGTTAGCAGTTAAGCCTATTAGGGGCAATAATAGTCATCACCAAAGTTATTAAAAAAACATAGTAGAACGATCTAAGAGGCAACATTTGAAAGAAGCCATCAAAGTTACTAGAAAAGATAGTCTTCCAAGGGGATTGAAATCATTGCCAAATGTCAAAGTTGAAAAAATAGCAATATCAACAATGTTTAGCCGAAGTTTACCTTTTCGTCATTTTTGACAATGAATTTTAAAAGTTATTACCAAATGATGATGCAAATCTGAAGTTGGTGCAAGAAGGGCAAAAAGTTTCCAGAACTTTCACATAGCGAGTTGCAAAGAATGCATATGAGAGGAGGCTCCTCAAATGCACCTTTGTTGCTAAAGTCAGTGACAAGTAATGAGAGAATGCCCAAGAATGAGTATGATTACACATACCTAAGGAGTAGGGAAAACCCTAAATATATAGTTTTATAAGGGCTTATGTGGCTCAAGGAGAATCTGGAGCTGGGACAAGGTGATTGCCCTATACTAGTGTGGGGACTGATCTCCGAAAGATCAAGGCATGTGGGAATCAGTTGCCTGTAGTTGGTCAGGCTATGGTTTATCACTTCATAGAAGAATACCCCGTGATTGGTGATAAATGAAGTATTCTCAAAATCCTTGGGATTTATGCAAATCTAATTGTACCTCGAAAATAAGTCGAGGAAGCTAAACAGGAGATGACCTATTGTTCTATCCACCAGCTTGTCAATGCCAAGGAATAGGTAGGTGTCCTCTAGGCATGCCTTATTCTATTTTGTGAAGTCCACCAACATGTGCCACTTGTCAATAGCCTTCTTGGCCATGACTACATTGGATAGCCAAGTCGAATATTTGTTCTCTTAGATGAAATCAACATTTCTCAACTTCTGCACTTCCTCATTGATGGCCTTTTGGAGATCTTCCCTAAATCTTTGCTTCTTCTAAATGACCCCTAATCGGTCATGAATGTTCCATGTGTGGAAAATGATGCTGAGGTCTATGCCTAGAATATCTATCGTGGTTCAAGAGAAGATGTCTTTATAGCATGTCAAGAGGTACACAAGTTTTTTTCTAGTGGTTAGGTCTAGTAAGATCCCAATTTGGATTTCCTCATCATCTTTATCTTTATAAATTTGAACCCCCACAAGGTCTTTGGTCAGCAAGGGGTGAGTGTTGAGTACTTTGTCCTACAGATCTACTATTTCCATATTGCTAGCCCCTTCACTGGGATGATTCATCTTGTGTGGCAACAGGGGTCTTCATAACCTTCGTTAGGCTCTCCACATAACACAAGCGTTCCATCTACTTATTAGCCCAAAATTTGTTAATTCCTACCTTTGTAGGGAATTTCATGATCAAATAGGTTGTAGAGATGATTGCTTGGACTCTGTTGAGTGAGGGTCATCCCAATATAGCGTTGTAGGCCGAGGGAGCCGAAACAACAATGAAATCAGCATAAAAAGTTTACGGTCCAAGGAACACCCTAAGGTAACATGAGCGTAGATGATCATACCCTCCGTTGGAACTTATGTTCTTTAAAACCCTATAAGGGTCCCTCATAACCTCTTCAAATCTTTCTCTTTCAAAATCAACTTCTTGAAGGCATTGAAGAAAAAAATGTTTGCTAAAGGACCCTAATTGATCAAGATTATCTTGACTTTATAGTTGGCTATGATCATCATAATCAACTGCTAATCATCATGATATGGATTAATCTCCCCAAAATTGGAGAAATTGAAAGTAATTATTTCTACCTCAACTAATGATAGGGCTCATGCTTGCATGGTGGGGTAATCAAGGGTTAGGATGGACCACTCGATTTTCTTTTTGTTTTGAGACTGTCATGAAGTCCCCTTATAGAATACCCTAGTTATAACCTTAATGACCTTATGGGTCCTATCCAAGTGATCTTTGTCTTACTATCTTGCCTCTTGTTAATCTCTACTTTTATCATTGTCTTAGTCACCTCAAGAGTTTCATTTGAACCGCTTATCTTCATGTCAAACATATTTATTAATTTTACCTCACTAGATGAGGTCCTTAATTTCATCTTTCAATTGGAAGAAATCATTCATCAAGTGTCCATAAATCATGGTAGAATTGATAATACTTTTTGTAGTCAACCCTCTAATTTTTTCATCTTTCTACACATAGGCAAGAACTAGATGATACTTGAGTTGTATACTTTGTCTAGTATGTACAAAGTGAATTTTTTTAGGGATGTGTAAGAAGAGAAGCAAAATTTTAAGGACTATCGATGTCTCTTATTTTGATCCATTAAGCCTCTAGAGATCCTTTCCCTATCTTTCAATCTCTTCTCTTTGGGGCAATTATTCTTCGAATTGGTGATCATTAATCACTTGGTGATGTAAGTATTCTCTTAAACTATGTACTTGTTTGCCTAGAAAAAGCAACTACCCTAGATTCTCAAGGCACTTTGTGATTAAGAGATGAAAAGAAAAGGTCAAAGTGAAGGCCTACCTTGATAACATTTGTGGCAGTTGGATTAGGGAGATCCCAAAATTGTAAGGTGAACTTACTAAATTGGGAAAGATATCTTTGGAGTATCTTGTACTTCTCCTAGGCTAACCTGATTAGATCTTTTGAAGAATTCTTGCAAACCTTGCTAGTGGCAAATGCTTAAGGAACTAGTCATTCAGTTCATCGAAGGAGGCGATTAAGTTGGGTAGTAGTAGAGAATACAACTGTAGAGTAGGATTGAATTAGGTATACTAGCAAATAGGCGATAATGTTCGGCATCCGTCATGTTTAAGATGGACATGGTGTAACACCCACTTTTTCTCTAGATTTCAAATTATTGTTTCCTTAATTATTTGGATGATTTTGCCATAAAATGTGATGAAATTGCTTCGGTGATGTACTGTTTAGAATAAATGTTACAAGGAAAAGAATGGACATAGACATTAAGTAGCATGAAATGTTCATAAAAAGGAAACATGTGAAATTGTCCTTTTCTTTCTTATGTTAGCCGAATTAATAAGTGAGTGGAGAGAATTAGAAAGTGATCCTTGCATAATGTTAATGTGTCCCCTCCTTGTCATCTAGAAGACTGCAAGGGAGAAATAATAAGTGGTTAAAAGAAGATAATTTGATGCATGAGGAAGGAAAGGAAGAAACGTATGAATTTGGCTTGTTTTTCTTTTCTTATAGTGACTGAAATAACATGTGAATGGAATTGAAAGTGTACAAATTAAACTTTAATAATACATTGTTACTCCATTCGGTATAGAAATGAGGAAGAAGAATGAATGGTGATATATGATTTAAGTGGAGTAATTTCTTATTTTACCAAGGAGCTTGCTACATTGGAAAGAAAGTTTAATTGGAAAAGTGACTCGACAATGAAGAAAAGAAGAAAGGGAAAAAAGATGTGTGGCAATTGTGTTCTTTCCTTTGTTTTTCATTCCTTTTGCATTACCTTGACTGAGCGCATAGGTGGGAGTAGAAGGAAGCATTTGGTGAAGAGGTGGGAGAGAGAAAGGGAGACGTGTTTCAATGGCTTTCTCTCTTTCTTCTCTTTGCTTTTCATTTAAGGTGACCGAATATAAGATTAAGGAATCTTAGGACTTGCCTTGACTCCCTTTCTTTTCTTCCTTTGGTTTAACTGAATGGTAAAAAGGAAGCATTGATTTAAATGTACATACATAACCAAATGGTAAAAAGGAAGCATTGAATTAAAAATATATATGCATAAGGTGAGAGGAAGAGGAGCTTGGCATTCACTAAAACATAGATAGGCATTTTTTGAGAGAAATGAGGATTAGAAAATAAAGCCTAGGAAGAGGGGAAAAGAACTTGGAGGAAAAGAGAGAGGAGAAGTGGCCGAAAGGGTGAAGGGAGAAGAAACTAAGGCAAAAATCAAGGAGAACATCAAGACACTTCCATTTTCTTGCATTAGTGAGGTAGCTTAGCAATTATATGGTTTTTGTTTCATAATTTAAATATATTTATGATGATTTGAAACTTTCATGAAACATAAACTTTCTCTTTACATTCTTCAAGATGCAAACCTTTCTTTGGCTAAGCTTGTATGATGATTGGTTGTGGTTGTTGATGTAATGATGTGGATGTAGTTGTTTTTCAGAGAAGAGTAATGGTTAAAAAAATTCAGCATGCTTCATGAAGAACCTTAGAATAAGAAAGTGTTGAAATATCATGTTTTGCATTACTAATGTATGTTTTATGTTAAAGAGACCTAAAGGAAGCTTATTAGATAGATGTTGGCTTTAAACTATTGCATTATCCCTTTGAATCTACCTAACCTGAGAGCTTTCCATGTTGACATCTAGAAGAAATTACTGAAATGTGTGGAAAGGAATCCCACTTCGATTTTGGTTAAAAAGGGGAGAGAGAGTATAAGAATAAAGTAACATAGGGTAAATGGTTTACCTTTTTATAAATGGTTATGTTAGTAGTATTGAGATGTGAGAATGGTGAAATAAGTAATTATAAAATGTAGCATATAAATTAAGCAAAGAAAAGAAATAAAAGAAATGGCAAATTGCATTGTTACATAACTTAAATGTGAGAGAAAGTATTATAATAATTTCAAGATATGGTATCATTAAGTTTTAAATGTGGAAAGAGTGGAAGAATATGAAATTTAATATGAAAAATCCTAGATTCCACCCTTTATCATGATGGCTGAAACAATCCCTCATTTTAGTCTTAGTAACCGAATACATACGCAAATGGTAAATGACTTATAATGTGTCTTATAATGGCTAAAGTCCAGGGAAATTGGGAAGGTGATAGTTAGATGAATGGTGGTTGCAAATTGTTCATATATGTGCCATTAATGTTCTTATGTTGAAAAATTTATAAGATTATGGATGGATAATTTAAGATCATATAC
The DNA here is from genome assembly GCA_031216115.1 of Senna siamea. Classification (NCBI taxonomy): domain Eukaryota; kingdom Viridiplantae; phylum Streptophyta; class Magnoliopsida; order Fabales; family Fabaceae; genus Senna; species Senna siamea. The sequence continues at coordinate 12,495,170 of CM062354.1, read as the reverse complement.
TAATAGACAATTGCAACACAATCTTTATCAAAAGTGGCCAAGAGTCCACAATGTAACCAAGTATTCACAATTATTTATAAAGTGGCCAAGAGTCCACAATGTAACAACCGAAAAGATTTTTAAAAGATAAAACCTAATTTTCGACGCTAATTTCAATCAAACGAAGCCTGACATGACTTTTGAGGATAATGATTTGAAATGGAAGGTTGTTCTAAGACAGAAACACGATCGAATGGAAAGAAACGCAATCCGGCAATCAGAAACTGACAGACAACGTTTCGTGCATCAATTTCACTGACAGAGGCCAAAACCTTTGCATGGAAACACGTGCTGACGTTTGGTAGGAAGCCGACACCCTAAAGTATCCCCGGGTGGTCCGAGAAAAGTCAAAATCGCCCCCGAAGGCTTTAAATTTCTTAGAATCCCTCAATTTCTCTCAAATTTCTCTCTCCTCTCTCTCCTCCTTCCTCCATCGTGCGTCGCCACCACAACCACCGTGGGCCACCACCTGGCATACCAATCGACAGCCCTCGCCATCCATAACCTCCAGTAACCACCCACGACCACCAACGCCCGCCAGCACCGCCGAAAAATAGATTTTTCATCCATCGCGTGAAAACTTCGCCAGCTAAGATCGCCGCCGTCCGCCACCGTTGGCCGTCATCGCCCCCACCACCATGTAGCCTGAGCTGCCAACTTCCTCCACCAGCTCGCCGACGTCGAAAGGAGGTCTGACGCGCCCGGATCGAGGATTTTTCCATCTGCCGTGCGTCAATTTTTGTGGCCAAAAAATGCCGTCCAAACGGCCGTGAACTGCCGCACCACCACCATATTCGGACTCCTGGTCTTGCGGGCTTCACCGTGGTGTAAATTTCGAGGCAAATCGCACCCCTCCGCCGTGCGCCGCCGTGATGAAGCTTCTGGACATACACCGAGAAAAATCGAGATCACCCCGAGATAGAATTCCATCATCCGATCACATCGGTAAGGTCCGATTTCCTAAAAACTGATGATATATGATTGAAATAGCTGTCGAACGTAATTAGGCAATAAATTAACCTAGGTATTAGGGAAACTGGACTTAGAATTATTAAAAGGATGACGTGACAAGCCTGAATATTTAATTTAATGTCCAGGAAATTAATTGGGCTCAGAAACCGAGACTACGTGACGTTCTGAATCAATTTGGAGCGACAGGAGACCAGGTAGGATAATTTACGCTTCCCAAGTCTTAGATTTGACCTAGTGATTACCTGAACGATTAGATTTAATTGCGTGGATTTGCATGCTACTTTCGATGGAATAAATTGCATGCCTGTGTGCTGGATATCCTAATTGCATGTTAGACGCTTTGTTTATCGAGTTTAGATGCCCTTAGGACGGATTTACTTAGGGTAGGGTACTTGATAGCCGGTATGGGACGACCGTTAAGTATCCCGAGTACAGGGAGTTTTTAAATGAGATTTTTTTATCAGATTTAGCCTGTACTGCGTTAGGGATTACGCGTTAAACCAGGACGACCTTAAGAAAGGTTTAAGGAGTATAAGGGGGGATAGCTTACACGGAGAAACGTTGTGATTTAGGCGTAATACCCTAGAACCCTGAGGAATAGCCGACCGTGAGCATATGAGTTCGAATAGACTCTATGAGGATGAGAATTGGCGTATGTGCCCATGCTAGGGGACGCCCTAGATGTTGATTCTCACTCGGTCCTTGAGTGAGTGATTGGTGTAACGGATCACACTCACAATATAGGCTTGATTCGGGTGATTGGTGTGACGGATCACACCCAACGATAAGAGAGGTATTCTCTCTAGATGACGTGCAATTAGATGATGATTTAGACTTGGTTACAGTGGATTTATGGCCAACGTGGATTTAGATACATCGGCCATGGCATTTTATCTGATTTCGAGTATTGATTTTAAAAGAAATGGATTTTTATGATTTTGATTATCTACCGCAATTTTCATGTGATAAAACAATTTTAAAGATAAGGTATTTCACTGATTTCGAACTGATTTTGGGAAGATGATTTCGGTGTTCACACCACTGAGTATTCAGCCAGATTTTGAATTGTATTTGAACTGTAAATTATTCTATTGGGATTTTATATCTCACCAGGTTGTTTACTCATATGAACAGGGACAGAGACAAGAACCTAGACGATAGCTGGATGATGATTTGATGACAAATAGATGAGAAGCTTAGTCTAGGCTTGAATTACATTGTATATATTCTGATGATAATACTGTATAATTGGTCTCTGTAAATTTATGTTTTCTGTTATTGTTGGACTGGCTATATAATTGTGAACAGGTGAATGTTGTATTTTGGGTATGCTCAAAATACAGAGGAAACTCTGCCGGATTTTCGGTAGGGTTTACCGCTGTAAACTTGTGAATTTAAGTTATAATGTATATGAATGCATGATGTGATGTATATATGGACTTTAGATTTCATTCCAGAGTAATTTATGATGTATGTATGTATAATTAGTTTAGCTGCGTGTGAATTAGGGTTGAACGAAATCTGAATGGATAACGGGAAGTCTATTTGGGTTACGGGATAACGGGAAGTCTATTTGGGTTACGCTCAACTAGTAGTGATCCCCTGACATTCCCACATCGGGAATAACTACTTAGAAAGACCCATATGCTTCCGCTAAGCAGATAAGCATCGCGTATGTTGTATTAGGGGGTCATTACACACAATGTGACCAAGTGTTCACTATCCTTACAAATGAGGCCAAGTGTCCATACTTCTTGAAGTATAACCGAAAGTATATCACACTTGAAGACAAGGTAAGTTTTAAGAATGAAAGGAGAAGAATTCAGTTTCTATATGTATGTCTTCTTATCAATTTCAAAGAGATTCTTTATATGCTTTCTATTAAAATTATGTTATGTGTGATATGAGAAAGTCCATTGTTGTCACATTGACACACAATACACCAATAAATTGTACAATGCTTGCCAAGGTACATATATGAAAGAGATTAAGTATGAAATGATGGGAATGTAGATGGAATTATTTTCTATGTTTGCACAGTGGTATATGTTAGTAAGTTTTAAAATATTGAATTGTTAAGCTACTGAGAAACTAGTTTTCTCATTTATGTGTTGATATGTATTAGATGCAGATGTATAGCATTGTTATAGAGATGGAAGTGGCATGAATGGAGGTTTCTTTCCTTAGGAGTATTTTGTATCATAAGGGTTTGAGTGACAAAGATGTTGTCTCCTTACCCTTATGAAAAGTTTCTTTATAAATCTCAAGGATATTAAATGATGTAATATTTAAGATAAGATATCGGATGTCTAATGAATTTACTTTAGATGTATTACATTTTTATTTTGTGTGCTTACAAGTTATGATCTGAGCAAAAGAACCCAAACCTAATCAATTTTAACAATATTGCGATGGTGTGAATGCTTAGACATTATTAATAAATAATTAAGGTTAAGAATAATGTACCAACCTTATCTGTTTATATCTGAGATGTTGTAATACTAGATAAGGGTGTTACACATGGCAGAGTTGTAGGTCTTGATGTGATCCTCGAATTTCTTCTCTTAATTGTACGATTTGATCTTCATAGGTATTTTTTAAGCTATGGGAATTTGGGCCACCATGATGCAAGATACAAAGGGGTAGCAACCCTTTTTGATGAGGTTAGCCAAAGTAACTTCAAGCATAAAGGTTTATGGCTTGTTATAGGGAGTGCAATAAGCTAGATATCTAGGTTGAGCATATGGTAGAGGTGCGTATCATCCTTAATAAAGGTAGTATGAATATGTAGATGCAATTATTGATTGCCAATTACTCAGGGCATGTGAGAATTAATCACCCATGGTTGGTTAGGCTATGGTATAATTTTTTTAAAAAATTACAATTTTAATTTTTAGAAATAAATTTTTAGTCTGATTAATAGGTTTCCATTTTAAATTAATTTGGGCATTAGCTTTACTTTATATGTTATTTTAGTCTTCATAACTACTCTTAATTTCAAAGATAGAGGGTGGGGGATGGATGTCAAATCAATCTAAATGATACTGGATGGATTGAACCAGATAATATTGGCCAAGGAATTCATAAGGTTTAGGGTCTAATTGCCCAGGGAAGATTTTGGGACATGGAAAAAATTAGGAAAATATATAATAAGAAGAAATCAAGGGAGGTCCTCAAAATTCCCATCTCTAATTACAAATCAAAGGATAAGTTCATATAGGATCTTTATTACACAAGAAATTTGATGTACTACCAATGCAACTACATATAAAACAGTGAACTTATTGAAGCAGCCTAGTGCAATAATGAGTATCAAGGTCATATCCCATAGGAACGGGAAAGCCTAGACGCTTTGTTATCTAGCCTAAGAAAAAGGGTGAATGTTATCTAACTAAACTAATAATTAAAAGCAACCATAAAAGAGCAATGACAATGAAAAAAAAAGGAATTTAACCAAGACAAGAAAAGTTACCCAAAGGGTACCTATACTAGTTGGCAAACACAACTGATAATGAACTATTGAATTGATTATGATACCCGTAAATGGATTCCAAATTAAATCAAACTTCTCTCTCGAGATAGCTAAACTTCTAAAAATAAAAATCTACCACAAGAATCTCTTCATAATGCTCAATTTTAGATTAGCCTTATCGTTCTAATCCATCATTATTAAGAGTCTTAAGATCTTTACTTCTTAATCTGACAATTAATTAACCTTATATCTAAATAAAAATTAATTTTTTCTTGCAATTAGGGTTCCAATTTTAGTTAGAATCTCTCGATTTACCAAAAGAAATCTAATTGCATTCCATACAACGTCTTGTAAAGAAAACTAAAAATTCATTCATAATTTCAAGAAAGGTTATAAAATCAAATTTCAATGTTCATGCAAATTAAAACCAAAAGCCAACATAGTAAGGAAACCCAATGGGTTTACAAGTCTAGCTACTCATGTTTATAGGTACAATAATCATCAAATTTGAATTCAAGAAGAAGTAAAGAAAAAAAAACATGTACACCATTTTCTTCTCTCGAATAAAGGATGAATTGCCTCCTTCTTCAATCTCCAAGTGCCTAAAGTCGTGATTTTCTCTTGATGCAATTCCAATCACCTTTTCCAATCTCCTATGGAACTCTAAGCAAGGCAATCAGATATTCAAGGTTGAAGATAGTCTCCTACCCTTCACCCTTTTAGCTTCACGTGATGCCTCATCTTCAGCCCCAAGGAGGATTAAAGAGATTCAAGTCACGACCTCCTTCTAAGGTTGATCTCCCTTTGTCACAACTAAGATTAGGCTTTTTATAGAAAGATGCTAGCCGTCTTCAAGGAGGATCCTCAGCCAAGAAGGATTCTAGGGTTTTTCAAAAGAAAAGATAGGATAAGATAAGATAAGAGATAAGATGAGATGAGATGAGATAAGATAATAATAAGTCAAAAATGATGAGTGGCCAGGAGGGATGATAAGGTTTTCAAAAGAGATCATGATAAGTCAAAATCCCTTTAAATATGATGATGTTTCTAGAAAGGTGATAAGCTTCTAGATAGATGATCATCCGATTAAGATCATGATCCCTCAAGCCACGGTCTTCCACTCCCTTTCAAAGTTCTTCACGTGGCACACTTTTCATAAGGCCAAAGTGGTCGTGCTTCAAGGCCCATGGGATGTTTCAAGGTCTATGGAATGCTTTAAGGCCTACACGACATGTTTCTAGGCTATTTAAGCCTCCAGAATGGCTTTTTGCTAATAATGTCTTGGTATAACTCTCAAATGAAAAAGGGATACAAGTTCAGGTGATTTTAAGGATAAAAACACACAAAATGCTCATGAAAGGGACAATTAACCTCAATCAAAATATGTATAAAATGAAGCACATAAAATCACCCCACACTTAAGCTTTTGCATGTCCTTAAGAAAAAACTAACACAATCAAAGTTGCCAAATCTTAACATAGAATGGAGATAAGAACAATGCATACATAGCTTAACCAATGATTCAATATCAAAGTCTAAGAGCCAATGCCTGGCAAGGATCACTCAAGTCACTCAAAGTGTATCAAGGTAAAGTACGGGTCCCTCAAGAAATTTTTACAAGAATCCTTTTACTATATGCTTGCTCATAAATCTCATCTCCACTATTGCAAATAATTGAATGCCACAATCAAAGGGTCTTGACAAGGTTGTAATGGGGTTTGAGGTAAAGGTAGGAGAGAATTTGGGAAGAAGGGGTAAGAAATATGCTGGAAACTCATGCGATCTAAAACAAAACTTCAAGGATTAAATGCAGCAAAGTGCTAAGCATAATTCCCACCAAGTCTTTAATAAAATAGGGGAGGCTCAAAGAGTACCATATCCAAAGAAAGAATGAAGATTGATTTGATATTCATCATCATTTTTTTTTCTTCTTTTATTATTATTTTTTTTATTGCAGCCTTACAGTCTTCCTAATATACAACTTTGGATTGAAGGGAGCATCTTAAAATGAAGAGAAGACTTAGTAAACTATCATCAATTAAGACAATGCACTTTTAATCCAGATATGAAAAGAAAATCATGAATAAAAAATGATAATGTGAAGAAAAGGGAATATGAGGTGTGAAGGTGCATATAATCAAGAAAATGTCAAGGCTCAACAATGTTCAACTAAGGAAAATACAGGGGGGTAGGCTTTTTGGCCAACTATAGTGTATCCTGAGTTGCCTAAATCATCTCATGGTATTCAGAAATTCATGTAACCTCAACAAGTATTATAGAGCAAGTTTTAGAAGCAGAATTAAGTAAAATGTACACTCACAAAGGAATATCAAGAGCATAATCGTAATAAATGCTCAATATGGGCTCAAACCTCACATTTGAAGTGTGAAAAATTTTACAAATGGTTCTCATAATTTTCTATTTGAATTATCAATCAAGCATTGCATGTAATTTGAATTATCCATCATCTTACTATTTCGTACTCTAGCAATCAACTTGCAAAAAGTTGATATTTGAATGTTTTTTTTATAATTCAAACTTTTATGGAACTAGGTTATGGCAATCAACCGTTGGGCATCTTTCAGTCTACTGGTTGATCTCGGGTTTCTAAATTAATTTTGTCCTAGGGCTAGCAATCGACTATCTTATTCTAACAGTTAATTGTTAGCTCATAGTAGGCTAGTGGTTGACTTACAACTTACTATCATGGATTCTCTATAATTTAAATATGCTAGTAGACATCTACCATCAATCAAGTCGACTGGTAGCATAGAAAAATAGTTTTTAAGTGGAGAATTCATGTCAGAGCTACCAAGTCTTTAGGAAAAAAAAGTTTAAGAAAAGTTTTCAAGGAAATTTTGAAAGTATTAAAGCTCAAGTTACTAAATTACCTTTACAATTTAAGTCCTAGGCACCTAAGTAACTTGAATTCTTTAATATGTATGTTTTTTAGCCATTGGACTTTGACTCTTAACTTAAAAATCCTTCAATCTATTTGTAATAATCAAAATCTTAGAGAGTCTATGCTCAATGGGGTCAAAAAATCAAAACCAAGCTTTAGATCCATAATTAGAATGGGAAAATACTTGGAGGATAAAGCTTCCTCATAAAGTCCTCATGTTTTGGTGGAAACTAGCCAACAAAGGTCTTCTATTAGGATGTCATTTACTTAGTAGACGATATAGGATAGAGAGGTTATGCCCTTTTTGGTGTATATAGTAGGAAACAGAAGACCACATTTTCAAAGACTATCAGTTTGTTAGGGTGATTTGGTTCAGATCTTCCTTGGCAGTTAGAATAGACCAACTGACAAGAATATCATTGGTACAATGGTTGAAAAATTAGAGTAGTAGATGTCACAATAGAAACAATATTGAAACTAACCACTTTGAAGAAGCCATCATAATCTACTAGAGTATATATTACCAAAGAAACTAGATAATATTCTAAAGAGGATTTCCAAAAATCCAAGAAATTCTGAATAGGATTTCAATTAAAGAATAAAATGAATTAGGCTAGAGATATTTAGAAGGAAGAACCCTATTCAAGTTAGAAGAAACAAGCATAAAAATAAGGAAGTAACACTCATGCAATCTTAACTCTAGAATAACAAGGGTCTTGTTATGGTGTGCTTGGAAAAAGAACAAAGCAAACAATAAGGAATAGTATGTTAGTATAGTATATAACTAGATTATGGTCTGTGCTAAGCACAGGCAATATTATATATATTAGTAAAGTTAAACTTCTTTCTTGTATAAATAAACATATATATATGTAAATTATATATCTTGTTCTATAATCAATATATATTTATTGGTTATTAATTTATTTTTATTATAATAAAAAACATAAAACAATTTTATCAAACACAGTTGATAGAAATCTTCCAACAAAAATATTATGTTTTTAAAGAATGATAAAACTTTTTCTCATCTTCTTTTAATCTCTAGACTACTTGCATCCAATCTTTAGTTTTCTTGCTTTGACACAACAAAATAAAGAGAGAGAGGGGTAAGGTTCAATTTTAATGATTATTCTATAATATAATAAAAATCCACTGTAGATAACATATATATATATATGTCTTAAATTTTTGAAAACTTATTTATAAACTACATTGATGGTGGTGTTTGATTTTTATTCATCATTTTCATAGATTAATACTTTAAACTTTTTATACTTCTTACTTTGGATATTGCAACATATAGTTAACCATGACTAAAAATAGACTTTTGAAGATACAAACCAACAAGTGAAAGTGATTGTCCTTAAATTTTATTAATGGTCATTGTAACACCTCACCTCTACAAGCCTTTATATAGTCTGACCTGTAGAGGCTGTATGCTACTATCTTGTCTTTCTGTTTAACTACCTGAATTCAATTTTTATTTATTACCTAGGATTCATTAGCTATAGGTTTGAGTTTCACTCAGGTAACTCACTCATATACAAAATGCCAACAGAAGCACACAAAATAAACATGTTCAAATAACATAACTATGTATATAGATACATAAGAGTAAATACTTCTATCCATAATTATATACATATATATATCTACAACAACAAAAACTCCCACTCATCATTTCTCTACACAACAATTGCTATCCCATTAGATATCCACAAAATAAGCTATGGGTATGAGTAGGCACTCCAAAACATCATCTACCTTCCCCACCTTAACCCATTAGGGTGTATGTGATATATCTACTACCTAGAAAATCACATCCTTAATCCGAAGGAAGTTCCCATGACCAGGCACCTCAAAAACCTCAACTCCAACTACATGTCCATATTCATAGTAAAACTAGGCATCTAGACACATTAATGCACATGGTGCGATAAAATCTTAGTAATTAAAAGAAATCAAGTTTAAAAGATATCATTAATGGTACCAGCTGTGAATCACTTGAAAAATTCTTACATTCACTTTACTTTTCATAATCATAAATATACTAGACAATGCACAGATATCAAGCTATGTTATGTCATGCCTTGAAACAAAACATGATAAATTAATGCTAAGTGGTTATAATCACGCTTTACCTCATATAAAGTTCAAACAAGTTTACACTTAACTCACTTGGCCCATTTTAACTTAACTTTTCTTCTAAAGCAAATATTACATTAGTTCTTCTATAATTTGTTAGCTAGATTTAACCTCAAGGGTGTCCCTTAGTCTTTTCGCATTATACTTAGAGAGACCATTCTACTTTAATGTAGATCATTTTGCCTTTACTATGGGTCACAGATCATATACATTCACTGAATCATTGTACCTCTATCTTAGGTTATATGTCATGTCCACTTGTTCTTTTGTGATGAGACAATGTTGCTTAAAATTAACCCTCTTTTGTGGGGTGCAACTGTAACGACCCCCTAATCCATAATACACTATCCTCTATCTGAGTAGCGAAAACATATGGGTTTTCAAAAATAGTTTTTCTCGATATGGGAACATCAGGGGATCGCTACTAGTTGAGCGTAACCCAAATAGACTTTTTCGTCGTCCATTCAGATTCTGTTCAACCCTAAATCAAATTGCAGCTATGCTAATATACATACAATCACCACAATAAACTCTGGAACATTAAAACTAATAACCATAAATCAAACATGCATACATTCACACGTAATCCATAAAAAACTCAGAACTTCAGTCATAATTTTTTGCCAAAAATTCTACAAAGTTTCCCCTGTATTTTGAATGTCACCTAAATACAAACAGTCATCTGATTCCAAAATATACATCAGATACAATTCCATTCAACAGGTAAAACCAACAACAATTAGAAACTACTAGTAAATACATGAATCCAGCAACAGAATCATCAACAGTATATATATAATCAAATTCAAGCCTAGATGTAATAATCGAGATTATTTTAAAAAGATAAAACCTGATTTTTACGATAAACTCATGTAAGCAAGGCCTAGCATGACTTTTGAGGATGAAGGTTTGAAACGAAAGGCCGTTCGAAGTCAGAAACACAATCGAATGGAAAGAAACGCAATCCGACGATTAGTAACTGACAGACGATGTTTCATGCTTTAATCTCACTAACGGAGGCCAAAAGCTTTGCATGGGAACTTGTGCCAACGTCTGGAGGGAAGCCGATATCCTAAAGTTTCCCTGGGTGATCCGGGAAAAGTTAGAATCGCCCCCAGAAGCTTTAAATTTCTCGAAACCCTGCCATTTATCACAATTTCCTCTCTCTCCTCACTCTATTTTCTCTCTCCTCTCTCTCTTCTCTCCTCCACCGTGCGCCGCCACCTGAGCCATCGTGAGCCACCACCTGGCATACCAACCGACTCCCCTCGCCATCCTCGACCTCCAGCAACCACCCACGGCCACCAATGGCCGCCAGCGCCGATGGAAAATGGCGTTTTCCTCCTCCATCGTGTGAGATTTTTGCCAGCTGAGACCGCCGCCGTCAGCCACCATTGGCCATCACTGCTACCACTAGCATGTAGCCTAAGCTGCCAGCTTCCTCAACTAGCTCGCCGACGTTGAACGGAGGTCCGACGAGCCTGGATCAAGGGATTTACCGTCCATCGTGCGTCATTCTGATGGAATCCATTCGGTTGATGGCTGATGCTATGAGAGATCAAGCTACTACTAGTGCCAATGTGATGAGACAGCAGTAGGAAGACAGGTAAACCAGAAATGACGGAGCCACCCAGCATGCTAACCCATTGTATCAGGGGTGGATCAAGTTTCAGAGAGCAAGTCCATCCCTATTTGCAGGTGCCTCTGATCCAGTTGCAGTAGAAGCCTGGGTGAAAGATATTGAAAAGATTTTTAGATTGTTGCAGTGTGACGACGAGCAGAAGGTTACATATGCAACATACATGTTGAAAGGTGAAACCGAACTCTGGTGGACAGGTGCCCAGCAATTAATGGAAAGCAGAGATGTCCTGCTCACCTGGGAGACTTTCAAGAGAGTCTTTATGGACCAGTACATCCCTGAGAGCGTCAAACAATCAAAAGAAGCACAGTTTCTGAAGCTCACACAGGAAGGCAGGCCATTTGAGGAGTATTTGAAATAATTTGAAGAATTATCCCAATACTCCACCTACCTGCGAATGCATTATGACGAGGCTTAGAAGGCAAAGCAATTAGAAGAAGGCCTAGACTTACCCATGAAGACTCAGCTAGCCACACTGGAGATTCGAGACTTCGCCACGCTGGTAAACAAGTGTCGAATCCTGAGTAAGAATCTGGAACTGAGACAGGCTTAGAATATGACCCAGAGAATAGGGAACTGGCCAAGACTAGCCACCAGAAATCTTAATGTGAGAGGCGATATGTTTAAACCGCAACCAAGGGCTTCTAGCAGCAGTGGAAGACGACCTGATAACACACCCTGTCCGAAGTGTGGAACTAGACATCCGAATCAGTCTTGCTGGAATTAGACTCCACTTCAGTGTTACAGGTGTGGAGGTACAAGACATATGGCCAGATACTGCCCTTCCACCAGGAACCAGCAGACATCCGGTAGCCGAAGACCACAAGCTCCAGGGAGAGTTTTCACTTTGGATGCAGCTAATGTCGACAGGTCTTCGAGCTTGATGTTGGGTAGAGGTAAAATCTATAATTTTTCTTTGATAGTATTGTTTGATTTGGGTGTTACGCACTCCTTTATTGCTGATGCATGCATAGAGAGAATAAAACTACCTGTTCAAACCCTGCCCTGTGACCTATACATATCTACACCCTTGGGAAAAGCTATTATGTCCCCACGTATATGCCTGAATTGCCCCTTAACCATTGAGGACACTTTGTTCATTGTGGACCTAGTGTGTATACCATTAACTAGGATCGACATCATTTTGGGAAAGGATTGGTTAACTAGGAATCGGGTCTTGTTGAATTTTTCTGAAAGGACAATCACTTACTTGGATAATGTGCCTGTGCGAGGGAGTGACAAGGCTTGTGAGATAGGTGATATGTCCCTCAATCTCTCTGAGGTAGAGTTGCAGGATAGACTAAGCTAAATCCCAATCGCTAGTGATTTTTCGGAGGTATTTCCTTTGGAAGTAAGTAAACTGCCACCACTTAAGGAGATAAAGTTAACCATTGACCTGATTCTGGGCGCGGGCCCAATAGCTATGACTCCATATCGTATGGCCCCAGTGGAATTGAGGGAACTAAAGGTCCAAATTGAAGATATGTTGGAGAAGGGGTTTATTAGGCCATGTGTATCGCCATGGGGAGCTCCGGTCTTATTCGTAAAGAAGAAAGACGAGATTTTGAGATTTTGTATTGATTATCGGCAATTGAATAAGATGACTATTAGGAACAAATACCCATTACCACATATTGATGACTTGTTTGATTAGTTGCAAGGCGCGACTGTGTTTTCTAAGATAGACTTAAGATCAGGATACCACCAGATTAGGGTTAGAGAGGAAGACATCCCTAAGACAACGTTTAGTACGAGATACGACCACTATGATTTTCTAGTGATGCCATTTGGATTGACAAATACACCAACTGTCTTTATGGATTACATGAAAAGGATCTTCAGACCCTATTTAGATCAGTTTGTAGTGGTATTCATCGATGATATCTTACTCTATTCCAAGACTCACGAGGAGCATGCCTAGCATCTTAGCACAGTGCTACAGATACTGGAAGAGAAGCAATTGTATGCAAAACTAGAGAAATGTGAGTTTTGGTTAGAAGAAGTGAAATTCTTGAGACACGTGGTAAATGGGGAAGGAATAGCGATAGACCCAAAGAAAATTGAAGCAATATTAGATTGGGGTCGACCTAGAACGGTCACCGAGATTAGGAGTTTCCTGGGTTTGGCCGGCTATTATAAAAAATTCATTCAAGGATTTTCTCAGATAGTCGTGCCATTAACCCGGTTGACTCGAAAAGGGGTAAATTTTGAATGGAATGAGCAGTGTGAGAATAGTTTTCAAACTTTGAAAGAAAAATTGACCACCGCTCCTGTACTAATTATTCTGAAACGCCTAGAACCCTTTACCATATATACAGATGCATCCCTGAGAGGCCTAGGTTGTGTCTTGATGGAGGATGAGAAAGTTGTGGCTTATGCATTGTGACAATTGAAACCTGCAGAGGAAAACTACCCCACCCATGACTTAGAATTAGCTGCCGTTGTGTTTGCTCTAAAGATTTGGAGACATTACCTGTATGGCGCTGTATTTGAGGTGTATAGTGATCATAAGAGCCTTAGGTATTTGTTTGATAAAAAAGAATTGAACATGAGGCAGCGTAGGTGGGTAGAATACCTAAAAGATTTTGATTTTGAATTGAAATATCATGCAGGGAAAGCGAATGTCGTGGCAGATGCATTAAGCCGAGACCACCTCGGGACAGATTTCCATCATTCAACAACACTGGTAAGGTCTGATTCCCCAAAAACTAATGAATTTTGATTGAATTAGCTGCCGAACGCAATTAATAAATAAATTGACCTAAGTAATAGGGTAATCGAACTTAGAATCGTAAAATGGATGACGTGACGAGCTTAAATATTCGTGTAAATGTCCAGGGAATTAAATTGGCTCAAAATCTGGGATTTTGTGAAGTTTTGAATTGATTCGGAGCAACAGGAGACCAGGTAGGATGATTTACGCTTCTCGAGTTCTAGATTTGACCTAGTGAATACCTGAATGATTAGATTTAATTGCATGGATTTATGTACTGCTTTCGATGGACTAAATTGCATGCCTGTGTGCTGGATATCCCAATTGCATGTTAGATGTTTGTTTATCGAGTTTAGATGCCCTTAGGATGGATTTACTTAGGGTAGGGTACTTGATAGCTGGTATGGGATGGCCGTTAAGTATCCCGAGTACAAGGAGTTTTTAAATGAGATTGTTTTTACCAGATTTAGCCTATACTGTGTTAGGGATCACGCGATAAATCAGGATGACCCTAGGAAAGGTTTAAGGAGTATAAGGGGGGATAGCCTACACGGGGAAACGTTGTGATTTAGGCGTAATACCCTAGAACCTTGAGGAATAGCCAATCGTGAGCATGTGAGTTCGAATAGACTGTATGAGGATGAGAATTGGCGTATGTGCACATGCTAGGGGACACCTTAGATGTTGATTCTCACCCGGTCCTTGAGTGGGTGATTGGTGTTATGGATCACACTCACAACATAGGCGAGATTCGGGTGATTGGTGTTACGGATCACACCCAACGATAAGAGATGTTATATCTCTAGACGACGTGCAATTGGACGATTTTAGATTTGGTCGCAGAGGACTTGTGACTAAGATGGATTTAGATACACTGGGCATGGGATTTAACCTGATTTTCAAAGAAATGGATTTTTATGATTTTGAGTATTTGCCGTGATTTCCATGTGATAAATTGATTCTAAAGAAAAGGTATTTCACGGATTTTGAACTGATTTTGGGAAGTTATTTTCAGTGCTTGCATCGCTAAGTATTCAACCAGATTTCGAACTGTATTTTGAATTGTAAATTATTCTACTGGGATTTTATATCTCACCAGGCTGTTTACTCAGATGAACAGGAATAGGGACAGGGACCTAGACGTTAGCTGGGCGATACTTTGGTGATAAAAAGAAGAGAAGCTTAGTCTAGGCTTGAATTATCTTGTATATATTTTAATGATGATACTGTATATTGGTCTTCTGTAATTTATGTTTTCTGTTGTTATTGGACTGGTTGTATCTCTATAAAATGGATGACTGTTGTATTTTGGGATATACTCAAAATACAGGGGAAACTCTGTCAGATTTTTGGTAGGGTTTACTGCTGTAAACTTGTGAAATTAAGTTAGAATTCGCCTTAAATGATCGTATGATGTATATATGGATTTTAGTTTTCATTCCAGAGTAATTTATGATGAATGCATGTATAATTAGTTTAGCTGCATGTGAATTAGGGTTGAACAAAATCCGAATGGACAACGGGAAGTCTATTTGGGTTACGCTCAACCAGTAGCGATCCCCTGACATTCCCACATCGGACATAGCTATTTCTAAAACCCATACGCTTCCACTATGAGTGTGTATGTTGTATTAGGGGGTCGTTACACTAGAACTAAGCTTCACTTTTGTCAGTCATCGAATATCTACTCAACTATCTTCTAGGCCCCTGTCCCTATTTATCTGAGCAAACAACTTCATGAGATATTTAAATCCCAGTAGAGCAAATTACAGTAAATAGTTATTTAAAAGCTAGTCGAATGCTCAGCGGTGCAAGCACCAAAAATAACTTCCCAGATCATTTTGAAAGTCAAAGGAATACCTTATCTTTTAAAGTCGTTAAATAGCATGAAAATCGATGAAATTATCCACTGAATATAAAAGTCTATTTTCAATAAAATCTGTAATCAAAAATCAAATCAATTTAAATCAATTCCCATGCCCGGTGTTTCTAATTATACGTTGGCCAAAAATCTTATGCGACCGTATCTGAATCCATCTAATTGCATGTCATATGGATAAAATCCATCTCTTATCATTGGGTGTGATCCATAACACCAATCACCTGTAATCTCGCCTATATTATGAGTGTGATCTGTAACACTAATCGCTCACTCAAGGACCAGGTGTGAATCAACATCTAGGGCATCCCCTAGCATGTGCACATACGCCAATTCTCATCCTCATACAGTCTATTCGGAATTATATGCACACATTCGACTAGTCCTTAGGGTTCTAGGGTATTACGCCTAAATCACAACGTTTTCCCATGTAGGCTATCCCCCCTTATACTCCTTAAACCTTTCTTAGGGTCATCCTGGTTTACCGCGTAATCCCTAACGAACACAGGCTATATCTGGTTAAAACAAACATTTATAAAAATTTGAGACTTGGAATACTCAACGATCGTCCCATACCGGCTGTTAAGTATCCTACCCTAAGTAAATCCACCCCTATGGCATCTAAATCCAATAGCCAAATCGTCTAACATGCAACAGACAATACCAGCACACAGGCATGCAATTATATCCATCGAAAGAAGTACGTATTTCTATACAATCAATTTAAAATTATTCAAGTATTTACAAAATCAATCCAAAGTTCGGGAAGTGTAATTTACCCTACTTGGTTTTCGTTTGCTCCTAATCAATCCGAGACTTCTCGTATCCTCAGAATTTGAGCCTAATCAATTTACTGGGTAATTCTATTAATACTTTAGTCTGTTACGTGATCAATTTCACTTTTCTAAGTCTAATTACACATTTTTCTAAGCCTATACGTTTTTCTAATACGTTGAATTAGGGCGATTTAGATCATTCCAATGGTTTTGAACAATGGGAATTTGCTTCTGGCATCTTTCTGGCTTATCCGGCGGCAGCACACGGCAGAGCACGATGGCGCACAGCGGAGAGGTGCCGTTGAGCTCAAAAATTACACCACGATGAAGCCCGCAAGATGAGGAGTCCAAATTTGGGGTTGGCATGGCGATTCTCACCCGTTTGAATGGCGTTTTTTGATGACGAAGAGTGATGCACAGCGGATGCCTTTTGCCTCGATCTGGGCACGTGGGAGCTCCGTTTGGCAGCGGCGAGCTGGGGTAGGAAGCTGGCAGCTTAGCCTTCACAATAGTGGTGCAGTGACGGCTAACGACGCTGGACGGTGGAGATCACGGCGGCCAAAGAATTTGCCACGGAGGGAAGAAGAGTTTTTTCAGCGAGGGTGGCGGCCTTTGGTGGCCGTGGGTGACTGCTAGAGGTTAAGGGTGGTGAGTCACATTGGTTGGTAGGTCGAACGGTGGCCCAAGGTGGCGGTGGTGGCCGTGCACGGTGGTGAGAGGAGGAGAGAGAAGAGAGAGAAATTAGAGTGAAGAGAGAGAGTGTGTTTTGTAAAAATGGAGGGAAATTATGAGAAATCAGAAATTTAAAGCCTTCAAGGGTGATTCCGTCTTTTGCCAGATCACCCAGGGAAACTTCTGGATGCCGTCTTCGATCTAGTCATGGGCACGATTTCCCATGTAGTCGTTTTGGCCTTCGTTTGAAAAACTAAAGTCTGAAACTCTGTCTATCAGGTTCTTAACGTCGAGCTGTGTTTTCTTACATCGGATTAGGTTTCTGACTTCGAAAATTCGCCAATTTCAACTGAAATCTTAGAAAATCATGCCGAAATTCAATTTTAAAGAATCACAATAAATTTTATTTAGTTTATCCTTTTAAAAATTCTGTTTATTACAGCAACCCTCTTTTGTGGGGTACAATCCTCTTCTGTGGGGTAAATCATTCTCTTGATACTTTGTTGAAAAATCATCCTCTTCTTTGGGGAGAATTACTTTTTGAATATATATATAACCCTCTAATATGTACCTTAAATTGATAGGTTCCCATACCATAGTTAGTTTAACTCTAAGTAGGCAACGCCACAACAATTAGAGTAAGCTAACTTAAGTTTAACAACCAACATGATGTTTTCAAAATTCTTTTTAAGGTTAAATGGATGCTTTAGCATCCAGTTCTGAAATTCAATTATGGAATGTCCAATGATAGTCCCATATCGACCACTGGTCATTCAACCCAGAACCAATCTAGAGTAAAGTATATTCCAAGGCTTTTTATTTTAACTTAGCATTTATTTCTAACATTCTTGTTGTGCCATGTAGGAAAATAACTAAGTTTTGGAGTGTTTTGGGATTTCAAAGAACAAAACTATTGGTCATTAGGACTCACTTTTAGGGCTTCACCTATAATAGCTCTCTTACAAGAGTTTTGACCATATGGCTTAACCATAAGGGCTTTAACCATAGGGGTTCATCCATGAGGATTGCCTAAGACTTACCATGAGTTCACCTCTTAGGGTTCACACATAAGGGTTACTTATAAAGATTGGTTCCAATGAATTATTCTTAGAAGGCTTACCCTAAGGTTGGCCTTAGAAAACTAAGTCATTGGTTAGCCTTTATAGGTTCATCAGTAGGGTTTACTCCATGGCTCGCCTCTTAGTCTGTCACTCAGGCCTTCCTATTAGATCATCCCCAAAGTGGAACTTGCCTCAAAGGAGTTTATCTTAGAGGATCTCACCCTTAAGGAGCTTGTCCTTAGGGAGGTTGTAACATTTGCTTTTTAAATATATAATTAATTTAATTAATTTAATTTTTTATGACAGTATGAGCTTACATATGTCTCAAAACCCAGCTATTATAAGAAAGTTGGGTATAAATTAATTTAAGAAAAATATATTTAATTATATTAGGATGTGTAATTCTGTGAGAGGAAATTTAATGTTTATCAATGAATAAAGAATTGGAATGTTTAATTAGAATATAAAGTAATAATTTAGAATATAAAATATTAATATATACAAAGTCAAAAAAAAAAGGATAAAGATGAAAATGCAAATTCCACCAATTTCCCCTAAGATTTCTAAGTCATGGACAAGTGAAATAGATGAAGGAGGGAAAAAATAGGATTTTTGAATAACCTAGATCCAAACATGCCCTTACGACTAATGATTATTTCTTATTGACTAAGTTTTGAATGAGTGGTAGAAAAAATAGGACTTGTTTAATTTAATAACTAGGAGATTATGATAATTATACAAGGATAAAATTAATTGATTGAGTTTTAGTTAAATTAATCTTGATTATTTAGACCCAACATAAATATTATGACAAAAATTTTCTAAGATGAAAGAATAAAATCAAATAAATATAAAACTAATAGAAAATTCTGTAAATTCCAAATATGAGCAATTTGGCACAATTAAATTACTTAATTATGCTAGTTTTTTTATAAATATTTGGCTGTTGAAATTACTAGAATTTGTTATTAAATAATACAATTAAATTTTCAATGAGGAATACCCGCCCTCAATCATTAAAAGAAACAAATTTAAAAAGAAAACCAATAAAATAAGATAATAGAAAAATAAGAAAAATCACAAAGAAAATGTGGTGTTCAATTTAATAATTAAAAGCTATATAAAAATAAAATAAAGTATGATAATATAATATAATATATAATACATACAATATAGGAGAGAGACTTACGTGGGACTAAGAAAGGAGAAAAAAAAACTTGCCCCTTAAGTTTGGTAAAAAGGTGAGACATGTGTCCCTTTTTCCACCCATATAATTAAATCAATCAAAGCTCATGAGTATAGGATATTCTGACGCTACCATCACGTTTGTCATTTAGTTAGTTTTTTAAGTAAACATTATCCACTCTAGTCCTTTTACTCATATTAGCCAAGAGAGAGTGAGTGGCAAATACTCTTCTTTCCCTCACCCACATGCAAGCTTAAGAGGAAGCCTCATCCATTAAGAGAAAGGAGAGGATAAGGTGAAATAGAAAGAAAGAAATAGAGAAAGGGAGAAAGGGAGAGAGTAAAACCAAGAAAGAGAGAGAGGGAGAGATGTGGAGGGAAAGAGAGAAAGAGGGAAGAGGAGAGTACTTCCTTACTAAGTTGCCATTTTGTCTTCATCCTTCCACAAAGAGGAAGAGCCATGGATTATAGGGAGAGAAAGCTAGGAAGAAATTCATCTAAGGAGCTCTAAGCTTGGGAGAGCAAGCTAGCAATAAAGTAGGATACTCGATCTGTCATCTTACATATTTTTCATTTTTATTCTTCCTCCTTATGTTTCTCTTTAATGCTTCCATGGTGGCTGGTATTAGAACTTATTATGATTATTCTAAACACCCAAAATTCATATGGAAAAGTTGCTTGTTTCAATATAGGTCTAGAAAATAACTTTGGATGCATTTCACGAAATTAGGACCAAATTGTAATTTATGGAAATTTATTACTGCTGCTATAATTCTAGAATCTATATATGCTATTGGAAATTTCAAAACTTATATGATGGAGATGAAATTTTAGGGAAAAACCATATGAAACCTGTAAAAACCCTAATCTTATAGTTCATTTTTGTTATTTAGATGATATAATATATTATACTATATGATTGGTAAGTTACTATTACTTCTACCTAAATAAATATTTTTAACTTTTACCAAGTTAAATAATTAAGTGTCATTGGTTCGGGTCTCTGCACTCTTATTCTCACACATAACACAACGAAAATAAAGAAAATAACAATATATACATATATTTATATAATTTTGATCAGTTATATGTATATATAATCACATAAATTAATTCTTTCCTAAGACATATACCTATAGGTATGTGCGATCGGCAACAGTTTGTCAGCTAGGGTAAAGAGGCAACAACCTTGCCACTCATACCTTCATCAAAACCCTATTAGTGGATAATACTATTCGTCTCACATATCTTGAATACATATATGCCCTCCTCTTTCCTATACATCAAAATAAATTATCTTGACCCTCTCTAAAAACATAATAAGGGGTTAGGGTTATGGGATGTCAACTCTACTCTAATTATTTACATGTCAAAATATAACAACTATTATACTAATCATGCAATTCCACCCCTTTTGTAGGTGGGGGTCTTGGAGAAATTTCCAAAACAGCAATCACCCATACTTCTTTAACCACCATGAAATGACCCAGAATGGGTATTTCCCTCAAAGCTACATCCACTTCTAGCAAAATGTGATATCTAGGAATCTGATACATACCCGAGTTTATGTGAGAATAAATCTCAATAGCAAAGCAACTTGTTTAAAAATCACTGGCCTGTACAACCGTACTCATATGAAAATATGCTACATTCTTTTCATCATCAAATAGAAAACAATATCTATTGGGATACAATGCATAAATTATACAATTATGGTATGTACTTATGAATGCATGAATATTTATAGTTCACCAAATGTCAACAATACAGGATATCTCATTTCATCATATATGTGTCATGGTAACATGAATATATGTACATTTAAAATATGAGCAAGGAAAAGAAGGCATATCGTAATGGCCAGTGTCAAAATCATCATATAAGCCATCGAGAGAGTCACCCAACGAACAACTCTAAGTACTCCCATAGCACTCATGGATGAGTTTCAGGTTGAGTTCCTTGTGGTCCCTGACCACTTGCAGTCCGTGACTACTCTGTACTATCTAGAGTGTCCCCTGCAACACCTCAATCTTATAGCTTTTCTTATAAATCTTGTCTTTAATAAAATATTTATCTATAAGACTGGGATTTTGTCTCTTCCTTAATCCTTAATTATTTTCTGAGTAAAATTTAGATTTCTTTTGTTAAATATTTGATTAATTGATTAGGTGTGGGACTTATTACTTGGTATTCCATGCACATATTACACAGTGAAAGACTAAATAAATTAAAAGGTTACTTAAATAATAATGTAGCAAAAATTTAAAACATCATCCACATTTCTTTCCATTTCATTTAATATTTACAACAACATCATATACATATATCCCAAGATATGCAAAGTTCATATTGTTTCCTAAGGGTAAGGAGGCAACAAACCTACCACTAAAATCCTTTTGCAAAGTTCCTATTAGTGGATATCTTTCACATATCCTGATATACATCCCATCTCACTTTATATACATCAGAAAATGACTTATCCTAATTCTATTCCCAAAATATAAGAGAATTAGGATAAATGGGCTATTTCTACTTAATTACATGTTATCCCTAAAAGATTTCATCTCACCCTCTCTACAGAGGAGGGACCTCTATCACTGTCACTATATAGATGTTTTGTACTATGGTAAAGGATCCCAACCATGGAATTTCAACTAGTGCTATATCCACCTTGAGCCATATCATGTATCTGGCCATCTGATATATACTAAATACAATGGTGAGAATTATTTCTCAGTAGCTAGACAATCCTTTTTTTAAAAAAACACTGGTATGTACCACTATAGTGATACGAAAAATTGTTCTACATTCTTTATTAAAAATATAGTTCATTCCATTGGAATACATGAATAACTTCTTTTAATGTATATGGCTTGCATTAATGAGTATACTATATAACAATTCATTATAACAGTTCACCATATATACTATTCAGTATCATGATCATAGGAAAAACATTTCTGACTATAAATACATATTGGGAAACTATTCATCATTTATAGCAAAATAGATATCAATCATAAGGAAAATAGTATCAATTCTTGGCTAAAAGCCATATCTCTATGAAAGGAAGACTTAAGAGTATC
This sequence comes from Senna siamea, assembly GCA_031216115.1. NCBI lineage: Eukaryota > Viridiplantae > Streptophyta > Magnoliopsida > Fabales > Fabaceae > Senna > Senna siamea. Next base: position 12,472,626 of record CM062354.1, on the reverse strand, counting down.
AGGAAAGTCATCCAGTGAACTACTCCACATACCATTACTTACCTGAGTGGGATAATTTTATTCTCTCTATGACAATTCTGTCACTGGAATTATCTGAGGCATCCTCCAGTGGATCTGAGTACCCCTCTTTATATCTATTGCCCAAAGGCACACTATTAAAATTAAGCTCACAAGATCACTACTAACTACATAGATCATTTCTTTTCCCTTTTTGGGTGGATCATACTACTATAGAATAACCAGCTCTTTTTTGGTGGATCACTTTCCCAATACGCTATCTCCTATATATAACTTAGGATGACTTAGCCTGTACCCATGATCATGCTAAATTCTAAGTAAATGTCTCCTTTTTATTGGCCATCAAAGTTATACTAACTTAGAATTTGCAACCATCACGGTGTTTTCTAAAATCTTTATTCCGAGTGGATGTTTAACCATCCATATTTATGACACAACTATGGAATTCCCAACAACCGTCCCATACCGACAATTGCTTACTCGGTTACAAGCTAGTCTATCCTAGAATATATATTAGAAATACTTCCTCTAAGACCTCTTTCTTTCTATGTTTTCCTTTGCTTATCTATGTTTCCCTTTCTATTCCTCTAACTTATCATGATACTACAATTTCATAAAACTATGACCCTTAGATATGTTGTTACAATTTCATAACTAAATTGCATGGATATGGGAGGATTGTTCTTGGCCAAAGGGGAAATTCAAGAGAAAAATAAAAATTTTACACTTTAAATTCCTTATCTTTCCCTCTTTCCATTACATAAACCTATTCATAAGATCTCCCTTCCATTTCCACACAATTTACATATCTCATATTATTTCTCATAAAGGGTCTTAAGGTGAACTTTCAATACTTTCTTCTACCCCTTCCATTCCATTTCCAATTTCAACTTGATTATGCATACATATAAGTGTCTTTTTCTTTCAAAAAAAAAAACCTATATGAATACATAAACACATCTCCCCTTTCATGGCTATACATTTCAAATGTTAGGACTTCATGATTATGAAGGTTTATACACTAACCAATCCATTATCACATCTTTTCTCTTTTCTTTCATGCCTTGACCAAAACCATGATGCATATTTATAAATAATTTTCCCTAAAATTTTCTTCATGCTTTCGGCCAAGACAACTAAAATAGAGAAAATGGAATAATTTCAACAAAATCAAATTTTTTCTTTCTCCCTTGCTTATGACCAAAATATTAGCATAACTCTTGGACAAAATTTAGCAAAATTTCCTTCATAAACAAGCATAATGCTCTCGGCTAAATGGGATGAAAAGGGAAAAATTATGTAATGCCATCAAGCATTAATTTTCGTTTCCTCCTTTGGCCATAATTAAGACAACAACATGTTGACTAAGCAAAATTTTAACAAATCCCCCTTCTTACAAGGAGACAAACTCATGACCAAAGGGGAAAATTGAGCATCCATATGATTTTCATACACACCTTTCATTTATCCCATTTTCATCCATAATTAATCATAAAACACAATTTACCCAACAAAACCATGACAATCCATGCATCAACAATCACTTTTTCAAAAATTTGGGGTTTTCATGGAAATGGAAGGTCAAACTTCAAACTTTTCATAAACACTTTAATCATTACAATCAACACTCAATAATGCATCCATACAACATTCTAAATAAATCCTAATAGAATTTTAAAAATTTCAAGAATGTAGTGAGAGAAGCATCACTATTCAGTCATCCATGGAAGAGTTTCTAAAGCTTGAAAACTATCATAAAACATGAAAATTGTAACATCCATATGTTAATTAGCTTAAATTAATGGAAAGAAATTATAGTGCTAGTAATAAATTTCTTGCTTGCTTGCTAATTAATTTATTTAACTTAAGGAAGGGGAACATTTTTCTTGCATAATTTAAGGGACCAAATGGTTAAATTAAAAAGTAAGCCCACGCGAAAATTTGGTGCTTGAAATTAATTTCCCTATCTTCCTTTCTAGTTACTTAGTCTAAATGTCGAGAGGAAAAGCAATATAGGAAGATATAGGTATGTAAATGCTTTGCATGTATCCCATGTGAAAGGAGGGAATGGAAGCTACAATCTCATGCATGAAAACCTCCAATCACACGTGAACCAAGAAGGGAAGAAGTCCAATATATCTTGAGTATGGGACCAATGGGTAATAGGAGGGAGTAAGGGAAGTTTAAACCTCCATCTAACTCATGCATGGCATAACACTTATGGGAAAAGGTGGAGAGCTTGCGTGAGGAAGTGAGGTTATGTGCAAAGGAGGGGGAGTTAGATGCCTTCATGAAGCCAAGGTAATGGACAAGAGAAGGAAAATGGCAACCCTCCATTACCCAAAGGATATATGAGCTCATTTTTTTTCTCTCTTCCTTCCTCCCTTGTGTAAATGGCCGAGCACCTTACGAAAAGCAATGGGCAGATGTCCTTTTCCGTGTGGAGGAAAGAAAGGTGGGAAATAGAGAGAAAAGAGAAAGGTAGTAGCCCCACACCATACAACAGTGAATCCCCTTCCTTCTCTCCATTTAATGCCACCAAAGGAAGGAGTGGCTCATCTAGGATGTTGGGCTTGCGTGGAGTGGAAGTAACACCAAGGCAACAAAGGGAATGGGGAAAATGGAAAACTAAAGTACACACACACACGCACGAGATTGGGTGAGGAAGGGAGGAGTGGTGATGTGCACAAAGAGACAATGGAAATAATAGAAAAATGGGGCAAGAAGTGAGGTGGCGTGAGTTATTCTCCTCTCATCCAGCCTCCCTTGTCCATACGTGAGGGAAATGGAAATGAAAATACATACACATACACACACGACATGGTGAGGAGCTTACGTGGAAGATGATAAACTAGCCATACCAATTTCCAAAATAAGGAGCAGCACGAAAATCCCAAATAATAATAATATGATGGTTAAAAGAAGGAGGGCAGTAGAACATGATGGAATTCAGACAATAGAAAGAGGGAATAGAATTAAGACTTTGGAAATTGATAACACACACAACAACGTGAACCAAGAAAAGGAGCATTTGGTATAACCCACACACCACACATACATTCAGACGTGCACTCTAGCAAGGAAGAGGGAAGCACTTAAACCATACCCACACACACCACTTGGATGAAAAGGAAAAGAAGAAGAAGAAGTAAGAAAGGAATCAAGAAAGGGAAGCAAGGTAGGTTAGCAATTACTTTGCTTTAGTTTCCTAAGTTAGCATTTATGTTTCAAAATGTTATCTCCATGGAACTAGAGTAATCTTCTTCATCCTTGATCCTAGGATAAAACTTGATGTTGTATGCATGATAAACTTAGGAGTTGGCTAAGTTGAATAAAACTAACAATGTTATGGAACATTCATGTTGCTAAATAAATGCATGTGATGATGAAATAAGATGAACTAAGTTAGTTTTGGAATTTATTGCCATGACCACCTAAGAGATTCATTAATAATGAATACCATTACAAGAAATGTGAATGTGAGGATTTAAGGTTAATAATGATCATGAATAGGAGGGACATGATTAAGGAAATTATTAAACTCTTAAAAGGAAATTATATGAGATTTAATTCCCAAGAAAAGTAGAATTATTGTGGCCATTGTTTGTATTTTTGGGAAGGAAATTTATGTAAGCTTAAATTCTAAGAAAAGTGAAAAAATATTATGTCCATAAGTAATATTCTTGAAGGAAAAATTTTGTAAGAATAAATTCTAAGAAAAATGCGAAATATCATTCCCATAATTAATATTTTGAGAGAAAATTACTTAAGAATAAATTCAAAGAAAATAGAAAAATATTATGTCCATAAATAATATTATAAATGGATATTTATGTAATATAAAATTTCAAGGAAAATAGAAATACTACGTTCATAAATAATATTATGAATGGAGATTTATGCAATATAAAATTCCAAGGAAAATAGAAAAATATTATGTCCATAAACAATATCACGAATGGAAATTTATGTAATATTAAATTCTAAGGAAAATAGAAATATGATGTCCATAAATAATATTATGGATGGAGATTTATGTGATATAAAATTCCAAGGAAAAATAGAAAATACTACGTTCATAAATAATATTATGAATGGAAATTTATGTAATATTAAATCCTAAGGAAAATGAAAAATGCTATGTCCATAAATAATATTATGGATGGAAATTTACGTAAGATTAAATTCTAAGAAAAAATGCAAAATCGTAGGGAGGTTTCGAATTTATTCGAAAGCGTTACGAAAATGAAACTTTTTCTGGTTAATAAAAGGAAAAGTAGGGTGACACCACGCCCTGCGAGGTTCCGAGTATACACCGGCGGCCTAGGGAGGCGTGGCTGAAGGTGCTCCATGCCCATGACCTAGCGTTCGCGATTGTACTGAGACCGTAGACGAGTGTCCATGCATTACGAGGTATGGCTGGAGGTGCTCCACACGAGTGGCCTAGGGAGGTGTGGCTGAAGGTGCTCCATACCCGTGATCTAGTGTCCCAAGGATTTCATGTACGTGGACCGAGGGTTCACAATTTACGAGGTGTGGCCAAAGGTACTCCACACGGGTGGCCTGGCGAGGTGTGACCGAAGGTGCTCTGTGCCTAGGACCTAGTGCTCGCAATCACATTATATCCGTGGTCGAGTGTCCACGAACTTCGAGGTGTGCCCGAAGGTGCTCCACCCCTGTGACCTAGTGTTCACACAACATGTACGTACATTCTGATGACTTCACGATAATAAACTGGTACGCTTAAGAAAATACTGGTCATGTGAAAAGAACTCTTACTATTGCTAATTACTAAATTTATCATGCAATAATTGTCTGTTTATAGTTATGTACTTTACTCCTAAATCAAGGATGTAGTTTGAATGTTTTTAGTTCTTGCACCCTCATGTGAAATGCACCCTGATACATTTGGACGCATAGCAGGGACGTGTAGTGACAATGCCTTTTGATCAAGTAAGGCTTTTGGAACCCTATTTTTTTGGATCCTAGATGTACTCGAATAGGAATAGGACAGTGTAACAACCGAAAGGATTTTTAAAGATTTTTAAAGATAAAACCTAGTTTTCAACGCAAATTCCAATCGAACTAAGCTTGGCATGACTTTTGAGGATAGTGATTCAAAACGAGAAGTTATTCGAAGTCAGAAACACGATTAAACAGAAAGAAATGCAATCTGGCGATCAGAAACTGATAGAAGACATTTCGTGCATCAATTTCACTGACAGATGCCAAAACCTTTGCATAGAAATGCGTGCCAACATCTGGAAGGATACCGACACCCTAAAGTATCCTCGGATGGTCCGAGAAAAGTCAGAATCGCCCTCGGAGGCTTTAAATTTCTCGAATTCCCTCCATTTCTCTCATATCTCTCTCTCTCCTCACCATATTTTCTCTCTCCTCTCTCTCCTCCTTCCTCCACCGTGAACCGCCACCACAGCCACCATGGGCCGCCACCCAGCATACCAATCGACAGCCCTCACCACCCATAACCTCCAACAACCACCCACAGCCACCAACGGCCGCCAGTGTCGTCAGAAAATGCCACTTTTCTCCTCCACCGCGCGAAAACTTTGCCAGCTCGGATCTCCGCTGTCCATCATCGTTGACCGTCACCACCCCCACCACCGCGTAGCTTGAGCTGCCAGCTTCCTCCAGTATCTTACCGACGTCGAACGGAGGCCGGACACGTCTGGATCGAGGCAATTTCCGTCCGCCGTGCATCGACTTTCGTGGCCGATAAACGCCATCCAAACGACCGTGAACCGCCGCGCCACCACCATATTTGGACTCCTGAACTTGCGGTCTTCACCGTGGTGTAATTTTTGAGGCAAACCGCACCCCTCCGCTGTGCTCCACTGTATGCCGCCGTGCGCCGCCGTGCCAGAGTTTCTAGACATGCATCGGGAGAAAGTGAGACTACCGCGACACAGAATTCCATCATTCGATCCCATTGGTAAGGTCTGATTTCCCAAAAACTGATGATATCGATCAAATAGTCATTAACTTAAATAGGCAATAAATTGACCTAGGTATTAGGATAACCGGACTTAAGATCGAAAAACGGATGACGTGACAAGTATGAATATTTAATTTAATGTCCAGGAAATTAATTGGGCTTAGAAATTGAGATTACGTGAAGTCTTGATTTGATTTGGAGCTACAGGAGACCAGGTAGGATAATTTACGCTTCCCGAATCCTAGATTTGACTTAGTGGATACCTGAATGATTTAGATGATTTGCATGGATTTACGTGCTGCTTTCGATGGAATAAATTGCATGCCTGTGTGCTGAAAACCCTAATTGCATGTTAGACGAGTTTTTTATCGAGTTTAGATGCCCTTAGGACGGATTTACTTAGGGTTGGATACTTGATAGCCGGTATGGGACGGCCGTTAAGTATCCCAAGTACAGGGAGTTTTTAATTGATATCATTTTTACCTGATTTGGCCTGTACTACATTAGGGATTAAGCGTTAAACCAGGACGACCCTAAGAAAGTTTTAAGGAGTATAAGGGGGGATAGCCTACACGGGGAAACGTTGTGATTTAGGCGTAATACCCTAAAACCCTGAGGAATAGTCGACCGTGTGCATGTGAGTTTGAATAGACTATATGAGGATGAGAATTGGCGTATGTGCACATGCTAGGGGACGCCCTAGATGTTGATTCTCACCCGATCCTTGAGCAAGTGATTAGTGTTACGGATCACACTCACAATATAGGCTTGATTCGGGTGATTGGTGTTACGGATCACACCTAACGATAAGAGAGGTATTCTCTCTAGACGATGTGCAATTAGATGATGATTTAGAATTGGTTACAGTGGATTTGTGACCAACGTGGACTTAGATACACTGGGCATGGGATTTTACTTGATTTTGATGATTGATTTTCAAAGGAATGGATTTTATGATTTCGATTAATTGCCGCGATTTCCATGTAATAAAACGATTTTTAAAGATAAGGTATTTTACTATTTTCGAACTGATTTCGGGAAGATGATTTCGGTGTTCGCACCACTGGGTATTCAACCAGTTTTCGAATGATATTTGAATCAGAATTATTCTCGATTTTATATCTCATCAGGTTGTTTACTCAGATGAACAGGGACAGGGACAGGAACCAAGACGATAGCTGATGATGCCTTGGTGATAAGCAGGAGAATGACTTAGCTTAGGCTTGAATCGTTTTGTATATATATACTTTGATGACATTGCTGTATATTGGGTTCTGTCTTCTATGTTTTCTGTAGTAATTAGATTGACTGTACATGTATAAATCAGGTGTTGTATGTTGACTGTAGTGATGGGATTGACGTTGCTGTATATGGATTCTGTTATTTATGTTTACTGTTGTTGTTGGACTGGCTGTGTAAATGTAAACAGGTGATTATTGTATTTTGGGCATGTTCAAAATACAGAGGAAACTCTGCCGAGTTTTTGGTAGGGTTTTCCGCTGTAAACTTGTGAATTTGAGTTGGAATGTATATGAATGCATGATGTGACGTATATGCGAGTTTTAGATTTCGTTCCAGAGTAATTTATGATGTATGTATGTATGATTAGTTTAGCTGCGTGTGAATTAGGGTTGAACAGAATCTGAATGGAAAACGGGAAGTCTATTTAGGTTATGCTCAACCAGTAGCGATCCCCTGACATTCCCACATCAGGAATAACTACCTAGAAAGACCCATATGCTTCCGCTAATTAGATAAGCATTGCGTATGTCGTATTAGGGGGTCGTTACAGACAGCTGATTTGATTGTACATATATGAAGGGTTTTGGGGATATCGGAAAAAAGAATATGTGAAGAACCGGTCCATCATTATTTTATGCAAGAGTCTGAGTGGCAGGCCTGTTGCCTCCTGACTTTCGAAGGACAGGTACTTCATATATCCGGGGACCGATACATTAGTTTGTAATGATTATTATTAATAGACTTGTCTTATTGATTCATATGAGAGACCGTATTCTCATTGTGTAGCGTAGAATTTTATTATTTCGCTATGCATGTAAGTTTATATTTTTATCTGAGTAAAGGATCCCAAACCTAATTCGTTTAACATAAATTGAATAGTTAACTGCTCAGACAATAATTAAAAAGGACAAGAATAATGTATCAAACCTATCTAATGATATCGGAATTAACAACAAGACTAGATAGGGGCATTACAAAAATAGTGATGTAGGAATGTCAAGTTGTGACAACCCTTCATTAGTCTATATCTACTAGAGTGATCGTGAAGCATGGGAATGCTAACCAAATTTTTTTTTTTTCCTTTTCTTTCTTTTAACAACTGACACCCTTTGGGTCATCACTAGTTGAGTGTAACCTAAATGGACTCTTTCTCAGCCCATTCAAATTCCACTCAACTATCCCTTATGTGAAGTGTGTACTAGTACCATCATTTTCTCAACCAAACAAATATGGAATACAAAATTCTAAACCATTCATCCAAATAAATTAAGTTACAATTTATATTTCAATAGAATTTGTCTCTAATTTTTTATGATTACATAACCCATGTCATTCATCAAAATAACCCTAAAATTCTCATGTCATGCATAAAATTCCCCTGGCCTACTTACCATTAAACAAACCTATCTATAACTTAAAGTTTACAATCTTCCTAGTTGCCTTGCGTCCCTCATTCGCATCTCAAGCCTAGCTAGGTTTTAGGCATATCCTGACCCTAATCATCTGAACAAACAACTTCATGAGATATAATTATCTCAATAGTGTAATTTACAAATTTATAGTTTTATAAAATAGATGAAAGTTCAGCAGTACCCCTTAGTACCAAAAACCTCCCCCTTGTGATTATAATACACATGTGAATTGACATTTCATATTCTAGGCAAGATCAATCATATGGGGAATTCACATTTCAAATTTACTTATAAATCAAATAAGTTTATCAAAATCATAGGAGTATAGAAGAACCATTCACGTTAAAAATCATTATTTTAAAACACCTGTATTTCCAACTTAATTCCTATTTGCATAACATCTCTCGTGTTACTGTAAATATCATATAACTAATAGGCATATGTTTTCTCGCCATTTACATGCCTATCACAATGCATGCTATTTCCCAATCTCAATTTTTAAAATATTCCAGGGGACCGTTATCTCAAAGAATGTCACAAGACTTTCACCCATGTGACTAAGATTGTTATCATCGCGGGGACCGTTATCCCGACGATCGTCATAGGACCATTATCCATATGACTAAGAATCTAACTTAATAGGGTATCCCCTGGCACGTGCACATTCTTCATTAGTCTCTTTATCAATAACTTTACAGTAATGTATATAGATAGGTGACTAATACTTAGGGTCATAGAGTATTTCCACTTAAACCAATCCAATTGCCCCATATAGACTCTCTTCCCTTTACTCTTTAAGTCTTTCATAGGGTTGTATTAGTTTAAAGAGCAACCTCTAACATATACAAACTATTGTAATAAGAATAGTTACATTTTATAAAAATTTGTCTGCAGAAGGAACACTTAATGACCGTCCCATACCAACTATTAAATGTCCACCCCAAATTTCGTCTGCACTACAAGCATACAACCCAATAGTCAAATTAAAAGAAGCATCAAGGGTTTTATCTCATGCCTTCAACCATATACAAGTATAGTTGCTTACACTAATATGAAATAATTCCATTTCACAAGCATTTTCATCAAACATTTTCCATTCCACAGAAATGCATTTCATTTCAATCAATACAATTCACATTTTTCATTTCAAAATAGAGAATGTAGATTACTCTACCTTAACTGTTTGTTCCTTCCTTGATCAAGGCTTCCTATTTCCTCTTGGTATTTGCCTCACGAATCACTTCCCAAGAAACGAATCTAGATTTCACACTAGTACTTCATAATTATGCATTTATTACATCATGCTTTTTATGCATCATAAGCTTAAGGTCTCACATGAGATAAATCTCCTATTTCCTTTCCTATTTTGGGATTACTTGTCACTTAACATATGAAATTCTCATGTATGATGGTGTTTGAGCCTCAATCCAATCAATACTAGGGGTTTCTAAGCTCAATTCTTGTTTTAGAAATCATTTTTCACATTAGAGGGCTGCCAGTTGGTTGCCAGGAAGCTAGTAGTTGGCTGGTTTCTCTCTGGAAGGCTGCCAATCGAGTGTGGTAAAGCTAGCAGTCGGTTGGTGGCTCTCTGGAATTTTGGGTTTCCTAAGACAGTAGCCTACCAGTCGATTATTAAAAGGCTACCAATCGACTGCTCAGCAGAAATATGGACTCGACAGTCGACTAATGAGCCTACCAGTTGACTGTTGTGCCTCTGCATCAATTTTTGGGTTTTTCAAGAACACATGACAATGATCGATGCATGGCAATGATCAAGCTACATTCTGCGATAGCTTTAAATCCTAAATTTTTGAAATCATTCAGCCTAAAATCTAGTATTTTTTTAGATTAAAAGGTGTGATCCTAGTTTCTAACCATTTCCCCTAAAACCCAACCATTTTCTAGCTCAAACATCAATCATACAAATAAATTTTCACATGAAACTCTAGTGAATAGTAAAACTTAACTTGAAAATTATGATTCAAGCCTAGAAAATGCTAAATGGAAGTTAAGAATTCCAGTATTATGGTTCAAAAACCTTTTCCTATCTCCAAGCATCTTCAAAATCCTCATTTCACACTAGAAAAATCAGAATTCCTATAGAAAAGGGAAATTTATCCATTTTTGCTAATCCTAAAATTTCAATAGATTTGATGCTTGTAGGAAGGATATACTACTTCTAAATGAGAGATACGATGTTTTCTTAGGTGTAGGTAAAGATTTTCTTACCTGAAATTCAGTTATGAGAGGTTTCAACTTGGATTTCTCCTTCTTTCTCCTTTTCCCATTTTCCTTTCGCCCTTTCTCTCTTAGAAGTGCAACCTTCAGGACTGATGTTGATATGGAGGAAAGGTGTATAGGAGAAGACATAAAAGGGTTGGGCAGTAAAACTTTTAGGGACTGCCTAGAAAAATATAAAAATTTCTCTTTAGTCCCCCCTTACTTTAGCCCAAATTTCTTATTTCATTTTAGTCTAAGGAGGCGAAATTCCAAGCTCACCCTCAAAATAAATTTTTTGGAAAATGGGTATTACACAAGCTACCATAGTTTGCCAATGAAAGTGGATTAATCTTGAACTTTCCTTTCCTTTTTCCTTTTTTCCTTCTCCTTTCTCCCTTTTGGCTACACGTTCTTCCTCTCCCTCCTTCTTTCCATTGTTTTCTCTACATTTTAGAGAAAGAAGACGTGTTAGTTTAATTAGGTGGCAAAATGACCATTTGCCTTTGGTGGTAAAAAGACCATTTTGTCCTTCTTTTTTCTTTAAATTTTAGAAAAGTGGTAACATATGGACTCCATAAAAATTATCACGATGAAATAATCATTCTACCCCTAAGGTGTAAAATTACCATTTTACCGTTAGTGTAAAATTATCATTTTTCCCTTTTAGTCAAAATGAATATTTTACCCCTTATTTGCTTCCATGATTTCAAAAAATGTAGGGGAATATCCTTGAAGGAAATTGTCATAATTTTTCCTAAGAAAATGGCTATATTATCCTTATGGTAAAATTACTATTTTACCTTTGGGTGAAATTACCATAGACCCTTGGGTAAAAATTGACTATTTTGTCCTTAGGATATTTTCCCAGGGTTATCATAGCCTTTGGATATTTTTATCTAGGTATTTTCCAATGTAATCATTACATTTCAAATATTTTTTGGCATCATAATTATGTGTCATAAATGTACTAGATATTTTGAAGGCATAATGATTATGTTTTTTGGACTTTAGTGAAACTTTTCTCCTTTTCATTTTAGTCCCTAGAATTTTTTTTAGTTTAGTCCTTTCTCCTTTTTAAGAAAATTTTAGGGCAATTAAATACATTTATTTAGGTATGAATTTGTTAAATTTGAAAATTTAGAACATACCTGGAGATATAGAGAAGAGGATATTACTTCCCCTAGTGGATCCAAGTACTCAATGGTCCCTGCCCTCTCAATAGATCATCCTTGACTAGCGAGATCGATATCTTTTCTGATATTTCACTTCCATTTCCTCCCAAATGGGGCTAGTTTAACTCACTCAATGGTCTTTGCCAACTCTAATAGATCATCACTGACCAATGGGATCAATATCCCTTTGGATACTTCATGTCCCTTTCATCCCAAATGGGGTTGGTGTAACTCATAAGATCACTGTTAACTCCGATAGATCACGCCTACTCTACCCCTTGCAGATCATCAGTCTATGGAATCACCATCATCATCTGATGGATCACATTCCCAGCATGCTATTCACAAGCATATATTCTAGAGTGATTTAGCTCATGCTATAGTTATACTTAACTCTAAGTACGTGACTCCTTTTAGTTGTCCATAGAAGAGTTCACTAACTTAGAATTTACAATCATCACAGCATTTTCAAAATCATTTATAATTGAATGGATGTTTTACCATCCCAATTTATGGTTCAACCGTGGAATGCCCAATGATCGTCCCATACCAGTAGTCGGTCACTCAATCATGAGTCTATCTATCACTAGTACATACACCTAAAATATTCTTCTCTTTTCTCTTTTATGTTTTTTGTAACAACCTCCTTAATCATGCTATAGATTCATCTATCAAAATAGCGAAAGCATACAATATTCTAAATAAAATTTTCACTTTTCCTATGTTAGGGAACATCAGAGAATCGCTACTGATTGAGTGTAACCCAAATAGACTATTCTCACAGTCCATTCAAATTCCACTCAACCATAAATCCTGTGCAGCATTTCTATTATCACATTATAAACCATATCATACTCTGAAATATAAATTCTAACAACCATTTAGATACAATTGAGATATACTACATCATGGTACTAAATCCATTCATACGTCAGTAAAAAAGACTACAATTCATCAAATTCATTAAACACATCTATTCTCCCAAAATATTTCCTACCGAAAATTCAATAGAGTTTTTTCTAAAAATTGGACATTTTCCCATTTATGCAATAGCCCACAATATCAACAAAATTCAGCAATTTCATCATTAAATCCAAAAATTAGTGATATAGAGTCATATATATACAAATTAGTGATATAGAGACATCCTTCTTCTGCCCAGCTATCTTCTAGGCATTCCCTGTTCCTGGTCATCTGAGCAAACAACTTAATGAGATTATTAGATCCAAGTAGAGTAATTTACAATTACATATTTACAAAACAATTGAATACTCAGCTATGACAACACACAAAAAATGTCTCCTCACAAATCAGTTTAAATACATGTGAATTACTAAATACTTTTAAATTCATAATGAATATAGGAAATCAATTCAAAATAATATAATGAGTATATTATCTTTAATATGAAAAATCATACTTAAAATCATGCCTAAAAATTCTTATATATTCATCTGTCACCCATCTCATGTGATCATTCATTATTCATGTTGCATGCCGTTTTATCTAAAAACATGGTTTTAATTGGGTGTGATTCGTAAAACCAATCACTTGAAAACAACATCCTATATTGTGAGCATGATCTGTCACACCAATCACCCACTCAAGGACTGGGTGAGAACCAACATCCAAGGTGTCCCCCAGCATGTGCACAATAGCTAATTCTTATCCTTATACAGTCTATATAGAACTACATACGCATAGTAACTAATACTCAAGGTTATAGGATATCATACTTAAACCAAAATATCGCCCCATATAGGTTATCTGCCCTTTACTCCTTGAACCTTTCATAGGGTTATCCTAGTTTAATGAATAATTCCTAACAGATGAAGACCAATTCAGATAAAATCAATCAATTTACAAAACCGTCTGCATAGAGGATATTCAACAGCCGTTCCATACCAGCTATTGAATATCCACCTTAAGTTTGTCCATTCCCAAAGCATATAATCCTAATAGCCAATTCTACCAAACATACAACAAGCATTCTTAATACATAGGCAATCTTCTATACTCATATATACAGTTTTCTTGTAAATAAATCATTTTCAGCACTCATTCCCATTTAACACAAATCATACTTAAATCAGTAATTCACAACGTCAGTTAAAATTCAGGGGAGTATAAATTACTCTACCTTTTACCGTTTTCTCCTATTCAGACTAGGGTTTTTCCTTTTTCCTTGGAGGTTGTTCTCACAACTAGTTTCCTGAGGAAACAATTCAAATCTTATGCAAGTTTCCTTTCAATTACACTTTCTTATAATTAAATGCCTAATTTCTACTTTGATCTAATCATCAAGGCCTAATTGGAATCAAAATCTATAGGAAAACATCAAATTAGAGTATTTTAAATGGTACCGAAAGTTTCAAAAGTTTGAAAATTGATCCCTGCTTCTTTCCAGTTACTCCGGCGATGGCGCACGGCCACAGATAGTAGCTGGCGTCGAAAATTAGTCCAAAACATAGCCTAAAGCACAAGGATACCGAATTCGGGATCGGTTTAGTGAAAAATGGTAGTTTAACTGTGATTTTTCGACGAAACAAGGATGGTGCTCTGAAAAATTTCTTCTTCGTTTATGGCGTGTGGCAGTAATTCTTCACCAGTTGGCAGCTGATAAAGGAAGAAGGTAACTTGGGCTAGCTGTTGGTGGTGGCGGTATAGTCTAACAGCAACGGATGATAGAGATCGAAGGTAATTTTTGGATTCATGACAGAGGGGGGAAAACAACTATTTCCAGCCGCTGTGGTGTCCATTGGTCATTGCGGTGGCTTGCAGAGGCGTCAGGCTGAGCTTCTGAACCTTCCGACAGTGACGGGTAGCGGTAACTCAGCCAGATGACGGACGAGCATGGTGAAGGTGGCAGATGGAGGTAGCTTCATAGGGAAAGGACCGTGGATGAGGAGAGATAAGGAAAATTTGAAAATATGAAAGGTAGATTTGGTATTTTAGCATATAAGGGCATTTTGGTCATTTCTAAAATTTACTCCGGATAAATTTTTTGATACAATTTCTGATTCATCTTCAAATATAAGATATTTCAAAAGGAACTTGGGAATCTTTAGAGCATCACAAGCTCACCAAAATTATTTGTCAAGTTTCTCAAGCCAGATACAAATTCCCTCATTGGATAAATTTTTATCCTAAAAAATTTTCAAATTTGTACTATAAGCTCAGGGAAATTTTCTTAAATCAATTCTAACAAAATTTCAATTTATTTTATCTAATTTAATTTATTTTTAAATCGGGTTATTACATTTTTTGCTCTTTTCTTTCTCAACCTCATGTTACATGTCGCCTAAAATCTATAATTCCCTTATATGATGACATTATTGTTGGCCCTATTGAGTATACACTTGAGAAAAATAGAAACTTAAACTGAAAAACTTCTTTTAAACTCTTGAGGTTTCTTTTCAACGACAAGGTGGCTATTTTAAAATGATTTCTTTATGAAAAATATTATTTTTCCCACCTAAAAGTTGACTTACAGCTCATAGCAGTCAGCTTATAGAAATAAAACCTTGAAACTCAAACAGAAAGCTGTAAGTCAGTTGCTAAAACTATATTAGTTGACCATTGGCTAACAAAGAGCTACCAGTCGACTATTAGGGCTATAACAGTCGGCTAATAGTCTATTGTAAGTGGGTAGTCATTTACTAGAGGTTTGATAGTCAATTTGCTATGAAATGTGATCGATTCTTTTGCTGATTTTGCAAAATTTTAAACTAAAGAATATAGAAGTTGACTTGTAGGTTCTTGAAGAATTTTTTATTGCTAAGAAGGGTTACTTAGTCCAGATTTTGCCTCTTTTCAATTCTAAAAAAATTCATGAGTTTAGTTTCTAACATTAATTCATCATTTACTTCAAACATCACTCACTCTTATGCTCAATATCATCCATTATATGAAATTGAAACACATTTCAAACATGGTGAACAATAAAACCCATTTCTCATAATCTGAAACAAGCATGTATAAGTACATCCATTCAGCATAAAACACCTAATAGAAGTTAAGAACACAAAAAATGTAGGTTTGAACCCCTTTCTTATCTCAAACAATATCAAAATCACTATTTTTCAGTAAAGTGAATAGTGTTTTTTGAAAATAAGAGGTATTAGATTGTTTGTTACCTTGATTCTCGTTAAAAAGTGTGTAGATGCCTGCCTAGAGATTCCCTAATGCAATTTCCTACTCCTGTTAGTGCTAAAATCCACACTAAAATCCTTCTCCTTCACAATCTCTCTCTTTCTCTTTCTAAAATGTTCTCTTTCTCTCTCTAAAAGGTCTAAAAGTGAGTTTTATGGTGAATGGTTTTTTGGTATTAGGCTTATATAGGTAGTTTCATGTAGTTAGCGAAACTGTAACCCTTGTCCAAAGTTAGGGTTGAGTTTTTAGTTGTTTAGCCTCAAATGGCAATTCCTCCAATTATATGAAAAATTACACTTTTGCCCCTAAAATACTGGCAAGAAATTCCAAAAATCAGTTAGCTATAGTAACTCCCTTTTCGCTAAAATCAAATTTGCTACCTCTGAGCTAATGAGGATTTACATAATTCCCTTAATTTAACCTTTTTCCTTTTCTGTCTAACCCCTATTATCTTTCAATTAAGCCCCTACACTATTGCAACTATATGCAAACTAGTGGGGCGTGTACGAGCATTTAACTTATTTAATAACTAACAAACATCTCTTATAAATAGTAAGAACAGATGTTACAAAACAACGAATTTAAGTGAATATGGACCAAAATCCAATTTTCAGAAATCTTAGTTAATGAATGAAATTTCTATAAATTCGATCTCTTCTATAATTATTAGTTCCCTGGAAGCTTTCATGTAAATGGGGGAAAATTTAGAGACCTTTGTGATGTTTTTTCAAAGTTAGGAAATATAGGGATTAGACCACAAATTTTGAAATTTCTATGGATGTGGAGTAAAATTCATAAGATTGAGATTTTATGATGAGTATGACTCTAATAATGTTGTTGAATTAATTTAGTGAAATTTTGGAAGTAATAAGGTCCATTTTAGAGTTTTAGAAAGTTTACAAACTAAAATGAAAATAAAACTTCTCCATGATTAAAACATAAAAATAGAAAATATTTTGAGCTGTTGAGGAAATCTTGGCAGTAGTGGACTAAAAATAAATAAAACATGATCATTTCAAGAATACATTAAGTTGATAAGAAATAAAAACTACATTAGGGACTAAAGTGCAACTATTATAAAATTTTGGTATTAAGTGAAAATTTGGTGAAACTATGAGTAAGTGTGTAACGACCCCCTAATACGACATATGCGATGCTTATCTGATTAGCGAAAGCATATGGGTCTTTCTAATTAGTTATTCCCGATGTGGGAATGTTAGGGGATCGCTACTGGTTGAGCGTAACCCAAATAGACTTCCCGTTGTCCATTCAGATTTCGTTCAACCCTAATTCACATGCAGCTAACTAATTGGACATACATGTATCATAAAATACTCTGGAATGAAATTTAAAACCCTTATATACATCACATCATACATTCATACATATTCCAACTCAAATCCACAAGTTTACAGCGGTAAACCTTACCGAAAATCCGGCAGAGTTTCCTCTGTATTTCGGACATACCCAAAGTACAATAATCACCTGTTTAAAATCATACAGCCAGTCCATCAACAACATAAAACCTAATAACAGAAATCCATATACAACAACATCAATTCCATCACTATAGTCAACGTAAAATACCTTATTTATACATGTACAATCAATCCAATCATACAGAAAACATAAAAGACAGAACCCAATAACAACAACGTCATCAAAATATATACAAACGATTCAAGCCTAAGCTAATTCATTCTCCTGTTTATCATCAAGGCCTCATCCGCTATCTTCTAGGTTCCTGTCCCTGTCCCTGTTCATTTGAGTAAACAACCTGATGAGATATAAAATCCCAGTAGAATAATTTACAATTCAAATATCATTCAAAAACTGGTTGAATACCCAGCGGTGCGAACACCGAAATCATCTTCCCGAAATCAGTTCAAAAACAGTGAAATACCTTATCTTTGAAAATCGTTTAATTTCATGGAAATTGTGGCAATTAATCGAAATCATAAAATCCATTTCTTTTTAAAATCAATCATCAAAATCAAATAAAATCCCATGCCCGGTGTATCTAAATCCACATTGGCTACAAATCCGCTGTAACCAAATCTAAATCGTCGTCTTCTAATTGCACGTCATCCAGAGAGAATACCTCTCTTATCGTTGGGTGTGATCCGTAACACCAATCACTCGAATCAAGCCTATATTGTGAGTGTGATCCGTAACACCAATCACTCACTCAAGGACCGGGTGAGAATCAACATCTAGAGCGTCCCCTAGCATGTGCACATACGCCAATTCTCATCTTCATACAGTCTATTCAAACTCACATGCTCACGGTCGGCTATTCCTCAGGGTTCTAGGGTATTACGCCTAAATCACAATGTTTCCCCGTGTAGGCTATCCCCCCTTATACTCCTTAAACCTTTCTTAGGGCCGTCCTAGTTTAACGTATAATCCCTAACGCAGTATAGGCTAAACCAGGTAAAAACAATGTCAATTAAAAGCCCCCTGTACTCGGGATACTTAACGGCCGTCCCATACTGGCTATCAAGTACCCAACCCTAAGTAAATTCGTCCTAAGGGCATCTAAACTCAATAAACAAAGTGTTTAACATGCAATTAGGATTTTCAGCACACAGGCATGCAATTTATTTCATCGAAAGCAGCACGTAAATCCATGCAAATCATCTAAATCAATCAGGTATCCACTAAATCAAATCTAGGGTTTAGGAAGTGTAAATTATCCTACCTGGTCTCCTTTCGCTCCAAATAAAATCAGGACTTCACGAAATCTCAATTTTTGAGCCCAATTAATTTCCTGGACATGAAATTAAATATTTAAACTTGTCACGTCATCCGTTTTTCGATCCTAAGTTCGGTTACCCAAATACCTAGGTCAATTTAATGCCTATTTACGTTCAGCAGCCATTTCAGTCAGATATCATCAATTTTTGGGAAATCGGACCTTACCAATGTGTTCGGATGATGGAATTCTGTGTCGCGGTGGTCTCGGTTTCTCCCGATGCACGTCCAGAAGCTCCGGCACGGCGGCACACGGCGGAGGGGTGCGGTTTGCCTCAAAAATCACACCACGATGAAGCCCGAAAGTCCAGGAGTCTGAATATGGTGGTGGCACGGCGGTTCATGGCCGTTTGGACAACGTTCTCTGGCCATGAAGATTCTAGCACGGCGGACGGAGATTCCCTCGATCTGGGCGCGTCTGGCCTCCTTTCGACGTCGATGAGCTACTGGAGGAAGCTGGCAGCTCAGGCTACATGGTGGTGGGGGCGGTGACGGTCAACGGCAACGGACGGCGGCGATCTGAGCTGGCGAAGTTTCGCGCGGTGGAGGAGAAAGATGGCATTTTTTCGGCGACTGTGGCGGCCGTTGGTGGTCGTGGGTGGTTACTGGAGGTTGTAGGAAATGAGGGCTATCGGTTGGTGTCCTTGGTGGCGGCCCACGGTGGCTGTAGCGGCGGTTCACGGTGGAGGAAGGAGGAGAGAGAGGAGAGAGAGAGTGTGGTGAGGAGAGCGAGAGATATGAGAGAAATAGAGAGAATCTGTGAAATTTAAAGCCTCCGGGGGAGATTCCGACTTTTCCCGGACCACCCGGGGATACTTTGGGGTGTTGGCATCCTTCTAGACGTTGACACGCATTCCCATGCAAAAGTTTTTGCCTCTGTTAGTGAAATTGACGTACGAAACTTTTTTCGTTAGTTTTTGATCGCTGGTTTGCCTTTCTTTTTGTTTGATCGTGTTTCTGACTTCGAACGACCTTCTGTGTCAAGTCATTATCCTCGAAAGTTGTGCTAGGCTTCATTTAAAAGGAATTAGGGTTAAAAATTCAATTTTATCCTTTAAAACTCTTTCAAAACGTTTTCGGTTGTTACAAAGTGAGTTTTAGATATTTTGTGGTTACTGTATGAAATTGAATAATTTTAGGACTTATGTAGAGTGTTTTTTGAATTTTAGAAAGTAGAGGAACTAAATTGAAATTTTCATAAAACTTGGTGAAAACAAAGAAAATGGCATAAATTCTTGAGTATAACATAAATAATAGATTAGGAGATGTAGAAAAATGGGAGAAATTCATTAGTAACCTTTATAAAATGATTTAATAAAGATTTACCTATAAAAAGGATAAAAATATAAAAACTAAGAAATTTGGAGAAATTGTGTAAATACTAAAAATTTTGGGTAATTGGGTATATTTGAGTAGAATAACAGTAAATTATTGGGATATGATTGTAAAATTTGAAGGCTATGAGGAAATTATGAAAATTTACCAAAGAATGATTAAAATGAAAGAATAACCTAAAAATAGGCCCACATCATAAATTTAATAAATTTAAGTGTTAAAAACATAATAAAAATTTTTGGTAGTTTAACCAGTTTAGATAGATAAATAAATGAGAATTGTAAGAATTATCTCTTTGATATGAGTAAAGCATGAAATTTCAAGTAAATTAAATATAAAAAGGGGTCATAAAACTGGAATAAATTAGAAGAGAAGCCATAAAAGTAAAGCTCAAGGTGTTAAATTAAGATGAGAAAGAAAATAAAATCTAAAAGAAATATATACGTAACAAATATGTTGTAGTATTAGGAATCTAGATAGAACACTATGTTGTAGCATTACCAACTCAACAAAAAGAAAGTACATTGATATGTCTAAATGTTAAATAAATAGCAAATACTGAAAGATATGATTGGAATGTGGAAACTCTTTCCTATGTACTAGTGGCTGAAAATATGTATGGAATGTATATTGAGGATATTGAAACTTCATTGTATTGCTAGGTTGACTGAGGATTAAAAATTAATATCTAACTTTCAAGAAGTTAAAGAGACTTCCAAAGTAACGATAGGACAACTTTTACCCTTATCTCTTTTTTGGTTAATAAGAAATTGTGATGCTATATATATATATATATGATATTGATGAATTTAGATATCTGATTATAAAGTTACCTGAATCTATGAATGTGAAAGATAATGGAAAAAAAAGTTTTTATAAATTCTTTACTCAAATATATGTTTTCATTTTGGAGTATTTAAGGTTGAATAGTTATGGGTAGTATGGGATGTCCATGGTTTATCTTATGTGGGTTACTCATTTCGGTTAGCTCTAGAATTAGTTGATGCATATCAGAAGAAAGAAAGGGAATTAAGTAAGCTATCCTGAGGGCCTAAGAGGCAACTTACTCATATTCTCATTTCTCTTGTGACTCTAAATACGACAAGAGAATACTATATACTTGAGGTACAGGGAAAAAAAGAGATATGAGAGGGGACATGGCTATCCTAGGGACATGTACCTCAAATATATATCTCTTTTCTTTCAAAGGACATGGCGATTTCGGGGACATATACCTTAAGTATACATGTCCCCATGATTGCTATGTCCCCAGAATTGTCATGTCCTTGCCCATATCTCTTTTCTTTCCAAGTACCTCAAGTATATATCGTAACGACCCCCTAATTCACAATACATTTATCTCTATCAAAGTAGAGGAAGCATATGGGTTTTCAAATCAATTTTTCATTTTTTTCCCAATTCGGGAATATCGGAGGGTCGTTATAGGTTGAGTGTAACCCAAATAGACTCTTACCACTGTCCATTCAGATTCTACTTAACCCTATGTTATACGCAGCTATTCTAATTTTCAAATACAATCATGACACGCTCTGGAATATCAGTTCTAATAACCATAAAATTCATAATACGACATCCATTCACATTCAATTCAAACTTAATTCAAATTAAACTAATCTTTAAACATGTGTTTTGTAGAAAATCCAGCAGATTTTTCCCTGTAAATCAGACGTTCCCTAAAGTACAAATAATCAATAACCAGCAATTTACATCCAGTCAAATCCAACAGTAAACAACAACATCAATACATTTAATTACATAATCAATTCAAGCCTAAAACTACGCAAAGAACGCCCTTCTCATATCCCCGCTCCCGCCTATCTCCTAGGCATACCCTGTTTCTGATCATCTGAGCAAACAACTTCATGAGATAGTTAAATCCCAGTAAAGTAATTTAAATATACAGTCATAAAATAGCTGGATGCTCAGCTTTGACAAAGCATAGAAAAAATCTCCCCATGTTTAATTTAAAAGCCGGTGAATTACCTTATTCTTTAAAATGTGCAATTACATGGAAAACGATGCAATAACCAAAATGAGTATAACAATACATTTTTTGAAAATCCATACAGAATTTTTGGTTTAAAATCCATGCCCGGTGGTTTTTGCATACACATTAGTCACAAGTATCATATGACTGTTTAAAAATCTATCCAATTGCATGCCATTTTTACGAAAAACATACTTTTTCATTGGGTGTGATCCATGACACCAATCACTCAAAATCACGCCTATATTGTGAGTGTGATTCGTGACACCAATCACTCACTCAAGGACCATGTGAGAATCAACATCTAAGGCGTCCCCTAGCATGTGCACAAACACCAATTCTCATCCTTATACAGTCTATTCAGAACATATGCACATAATCGACCAATTCTCAAGGTTCTAGGAGATTACACCTAAACCATAACGTTTCCCCGTATAGGTTATCCCCCCTTATACACCTTAAACCTTTCATAGGGTCATCCTAGTTTACCGCGTAATCCATAATGAATACAGGCTAAATCCAATTAAAAATGATGCATTTACAAAACCATCTGCACTCAGGATACCCAACAGTCATCCCATACTGGCTATTGAATACCCTACCTTAAGTTAACCCGTTCTTATGGCATCTAAATTCGATAGCCAATCAATCTAACATGAAACAGGCATTTACAGCATGCAGGAATATAGATATACTCATCAATCGCAGCACACATTCCCATGCAATCAAACTACTCTAAATCAAGCATTCACAACGTCAAATAAAATTTAGGGGAGCGTAAATCACTCTATATTTTACCATTTGCTCCTAAACAGTCAAGGGCTTTCCATTTCCTCGAAAATCTAGCCTAGTTAGTTCCTCGGGCAATTTAATTAAAATCTTAGGTGGTTTCCTATCCAATTAAGCTTCCCTACATCAGATTACAGTTTCCTAGGCCAGTCTAATTGTTACGCATGTTCAGGATTAAATTTCCATCAGAAAAAATCAAATTGAGGCAATTTAAATCAAACTGGGGGTTTCGAAAGATGAAATTCTGGTTCTGGACAGTTTCTGGCAGCTTCGGTGGTGGAGCACGGTGGTAGCCGCCGGCTCACGGCATCACACGGTGGACGACGGTGGTTGGGGTAAAAAATTACACAAGCGCGTAGCTCGCAAGTCGAGGAGGCTGGATCTGGAGTCCGTTTGGCGGTTCACGATCGTTTGGACGGTGTTTTTTGGCGAAGAAAATTAATGCACAACGGACTGTTATTGCTCCATTTCGAGCACATGGCGGCAGTATTTGCTGGCTGGGAGTTGTCGGAAGAAGCTAGCAGCTCGACCTTTCCAACGGTGAGGGCAGTGTCGCCAAATGGCGGAGATCATGGCGGTGAAATAAAAATTGCGACGGAGGAAAATGGCATTTTTTGGCCGTTTTGGCATTCATCGGTGGCTGGGGTTGGTTGTTGGAGGTCGGGGGTGTCGAGCTGCGTCGGTGGCTAGGTTCGGTGGCGGCGCAGGGTAATGTTTTGGCCATGCACGGTGGCTGGAAGTGGAGGAGAGAGGGAGAAGAGAGAGAGGAAAGTGGAAATGTGAGGAAAAATTAGAGTTTTAAAAACTTTAAAGCCTCTAGGGGCATTTCGGTCTTTTGCCACTTCGCCCAAGGGAATTTTCGGATAGGTTCTCCAATCCAGGCAAGGGCACAAATTCCCATGAAAGGAATTTGGGCTTCATTTAAGGAATTAAAGCCCGTTTCTTTATTTGTCAATTTCCTAATGCCGGGCTGAGTTTTCCTCCATCATATTGGATTTTAACTCCAAAAAATTCCTAAATTTCGACCGTAGACTTAGAAAATTATGTCGGGTTTGATTTTAATAAAATCACGATTAAATCTGCCTAATTAATTTATTTTGAAAATTTTAACTTATTACATTCTCCCCCCCTAAAAAAAATTTTGTCCCCAAAATTCATACCTATGAATAGCTCTGGATAACGTTGCCTTATCTCGTCCTCTTTCTCCCACGTCATCTCCTGTGATGCTACATCCTGCCAAAGTACCTTAACTAAAGGGATTACTTTATTCCAGAGTTTCTTAGTCTTAAAGTCAAGGATTTGTAAAGGTGTAGATTCATAAGTTAAATTTTCCTTTAATACTATGGGTTGATTCCCCAATACATGTGCAGGATCTAGGACGTATTTACAGAGTTGCGAGACATGAAAGACGTCATGCAAGTTTGACAAGTATGGAGGTAAGGCAATTTGATAGGCGACTGGACTGAATCTTTGCAATATTTGGAATGGTCCTAAGAATCTGGGACTTAATTTCCTTGTCCTTATTTGTCTACCAATACCTGTAGTGGGGGAAACTCTCAGGAAAACATGCTCTCCCTTATTAAACTCTAAAGGTCTCCTTCTCTTATTCGCGTAGGCTTCCTGTCTCTGTTGGGCAACCCTTATCTTTTCTCTGATCATTTTAATCTGATAAGTGGTCTCTTGTACAATATCGGGTCTTAACAGTACTTTCCCTCATCTCTACCCAACTCAAAGGTGATTTACAGCTCCTCCCATAAAGAGCAGCATAAGGTGCCATACCGATGGTAGAGTGATAACTTTTATTGTATGCAAACTCTATCAAAGGCAGGTATTTATCCCAACTTCCCTTCTATTCTAGCACGCAAGCCCTTAACATGTCTTTTAAAGTTTGGATTGTTCTCTCAGACTACCTGTCAGTCTGAGGATGATAGGCCGTGCTAAACTTAAGCTGGGTTCCTAATGCTTTCTATAGGGATTTCCAAAATCTCGAAGTAAACCTAGGGCCTCGGTCTGATACTATACCTGATGGTACCCCATGTAATCTCACGATTTCCCTAAGGTATAGTTCGGTTAGTTTCTCCATAGAGTATCTCATCTTGACAGGTAAAAAGTGAGCAAACTTGGTTAATCTATCCACTATCACTCAAGTGGCATCATAACCAGCTGGTGTTCTAGGTAGTCTAACTACAAAATCCATGGTTATTTGATCTCATTTCCTTTTCGGTATCTTCAGTGGCTTTAGTAGCCCTGCGGGTCTTTGATGCTCTATCTTAACCTGTTGACAAGTCAGACAAGCATTCACATACCTCGTTATATCTTTTCGCATACCTGGCCACTAAAAGTTTCTCTTTAAATCCTGATACATCTTGGAAATACCTGGATGGATGGTATAGTGGCTTCGATGAGCCTCTGCTAACACTTTTTCCTTCAGTTCCTGATGCTTTGGGATTACTATCCTCTTCCTAAACATCAATACTCCATTAGGGGTAAATCCAAAGTCAGGCTGGTTTGTATAAGTCTCTAAGGATTCATCCTCTAGTTAGGCTTGTCTAATTTGTTCCCTCAAATCATAGGTTATTAGGAAGTCACTCATTACTAATCTCTTCAGAAATAAAATTACATTGAGGCTGAGATTCCTAAAGTCCTCAAGTAATCTCATCTCGTCTACCATTAAGCTAGCTAATTGCAATGACTTCCGGCTTAATGCATTAGCTACGACATTAGCTTTCCTTGCATGGTATTTTAACTCAAATTCAAAGTCTTTCAAGTACTCTACCCACCTCCTCTGCCTCATATTCAATTCTTTTTTATCAAACAAGTACCTAAGGCTCTTATGATCACTAAAAACCTCAAATACGGCCCCGTATAAGTAATGTATCCAATTCTTCAGGGCAAATACAATGGCAACTAATTCCAAGTCATGGGTAGGATAGTTTTCCTCTGCAGGTTTCAATTGTCGTGATGGATAAGCAACTACTTTCTCATCCTGCATTAAGGCGTATCCTAAACCCTTCATTGATGCATCTATATACACTGAAAAGGGTTTTAAAGGTTTTGGAATTATTAGCACTGGAACGGTGGTCAAATTTTCCTTTAAAGTTTGAAAACTATGCTCACACTGCTCACTCCACTCAAAATTTACACCCTTCTGAGTCAATCGGATTAATGGCAAAGCTATCTGAGAAAATCCTTGTATGAACTTCCTGTAATAGCTTGCCAAACCTAGAAAACTCCTAACTTTGGTGACTGTCCTTGGTTGACCCCAATCTAATATTACTTCAATCTTCTTAGGGTCTATTGAAATCCCTTCCCCATTTACCACATGGCTTAGAAATTTCACTTCCTCTAACCAAAACTTACATTTCTCAAATTTAGCATACAATTATTTTTCTTCCAATATCTGTAGCGATGTGCTAAGATGTTGTGCATGCTCTTCGTGAGCCTTGAAATAGACTAGGATGTCGTCTATGAATACCACTACAAACTGGTCCAAGTAGGGTCTAAAAATTATGTTCATGTAGTCCATAAAGACAGTAGGTGCATTTTTCAGTCTAAATAGCATCACTAGAAACTCATAGTGGTCGTACCTAGTGCCAAATGTTGTCTTAGGGATATCCTCCTCCCGAACCCTAATATAGTGGTATCCCAACCTTAAGTATATCTTGGAGAATACCGTTGCACCCTGCAACTGGTCAAATAAGTCATCAATCTGCAGTAATGGGTACTTATTTCTAATGGTCACCTTGTTTAATTGCCGATAGTCAATGCATAACCTTAAACTCCTGTCTTTCTTCTTTACGAATAGGACAGGAGCTCCCTACGGTGACACACTCGACCTAATGAATCCCTTTTCTAACAAATCCTCTATCTGGACCTTAAGTTTCCTTAATTCCGCTGGGGCCATTCTATATGGGGTTATAGCTATTGGGCCTGCACCCGAAATCAGGTCAATTATAAATTCTATCTCTCTAGGTGCTGGTAGCCTACTTACTTTCAAAGGAAACACCTCTGGAAAGTTGCTAACAATTGGGATTAGGTTCAACCTTTCATGCAATTCTACCTGAGAGAGATTCAGGGAAACATCACTTATCTCACATGCTTTGTCACTCTCACATACAGGCACGGTATCCAAATAAGTGATAATCCTTTCAGAATAATTTAATAGAACCCGATTCCTAGATAACCAATCCATTCCTAGAATGACGTCGATCCCAGTCAGGGGTAAACACACAAGGTCCACAATAAATAAGGTGTCATCGATGGAAAGGGGACAATTTAGGCATATTTGTATGGATATGGTGGTCTCTCCTAAAGGTGTGAAAATGTGTAAGTTACAGGGCATGGTTTTTAGGGGTAGGTTTATTCTTTCCACGCATGCATTAGAAATAAAAGAGTGCGTGGCACCTGAATCAAACAATATTATTAAAGGAAAATTATAAATTTTACCTCTACCCTGCATTAATCCTGATGACCTGTTAACATTCGCTGCATCCAGAGTAAAGACTCTCCCTGGAGCTTGTGGTCTTCGGCCACCTAGACTCTATTGGCTTCCACCTGATGGGCAGTACTTTGCAAAATGTCCTGTACCCCCGCATTTGTAACACTGTATCGGTGTTTGATACCAGTAAGGTTGGTTGGGATGCCTTGTTCCACACTTCGAGCAGTTTGCACTTTCTGAATGTCTGCCACTACTGGATAACCCTGGCTGTTGCTTGAACATTTCGCCCTTCACATTAAGGTTTCTGGCTAGTTTTTTCGGCCTGTTACCTATTCTCTAAGTCATATTCTATTTTTATTCCAAGTTCTTGCTAAGGCTTTGACACTTATTCACTAGCACTGCGAAATCTCTGATCTCGAATAAAGTAATCTGGGTTTTCATCAGCAAGTCCAAGCCCTCTTCTAGTTGACTTGACTTCTAGGCTTCGTCGTAGTGCATCCTCAAGTAAGTGGAATATCTGGCCAATTCTTTAAATTTTTCCAAATATTCCTCAAACGGTCTGCCTCCCTATCTGAGCTGCAAGAACTCTGTCTCTTTGGCCCATCTCACACTCTCCGGGAAGTACTTGTCTAGGAAGACCCTCTTGAAAGAGTCCCAAGTGAGTAGGATGCCCCTGCTCTCCATTAGCTGTTGGGCTCCTGTCCACCACTGTTTTGCTTCACCTTTGAGCATGTATGTCGCATAGGTCACTCTCTGTTCATTATTACTATACAATAGCAGAAGATTTTCTCCATTTCCTTCAGCCATACTTCAATTGCAATTGGATCAGAGGTGCCTGTGAATGGGAGTGGCCCTGCCCTCTAGAATTCTATCCATCCTTGATACATGGGGTTGGCGTTCTGATTATTTCTGTCATTTCTGTTCTTCCAGTCTTCCTGTTGCTGTGTCATGATGTTGGCATTTGTAGTAGCCTGATCTCCCATGGCATCAACCATCATTCAGATGGAGTTCATCATTTCTTGCATATTGATGTTGGTCTCCATGCTACTACTGCCTGAGGCACCTTGGCTTCTGTGTCTCGGCCTTCCTCTTGGCCTCTAAGTACTGTCCCTGCTAGGATTTTCCATGGCTATCTAACACAAAAAGAGAATTAATTAGTCTTTAATAGCAACAGTAAGCAGCGAAATGTTAAATTCATTCCTTAATTCCTTAATTCAAGATCAAGTCTTAGATATTCCAGAGTCAAATCAATTAAAATCCTAAAGCTGTAAGCCCGAGATTTCACAACCACTAACCCACTAAACCAGTTAACCGATCAATCGGGCTCTGATACCATTATTGTAAAAACCCCCTAATTCAAAATACATTTATCTTTATCAGAGTAGCGGAAGCATAAGGGTTTTCAAATCAATTTTTTATTTTTCCCCAATTCAGGAATATCGGAGGGTCGCTACAAGTTGAGTGTAACCCAAAAAGACTCTTACCACTGTCCATTCAGATTCCACTCAACCCTACGTTATACGCAGCTATTCTAATTTTCACATACAATCATGACATGCTCTATAATATCAGTTCTAATAACTATAAAATTTATAATACGACATCCATTCACATTCAATTCAAACTTAATTCAAATTAAACTAATCTTTAAACATGCATTTCTGATGAAAATTTGGCAGAGTTTTCCCTGTAAATCAGACGTTCCCCAAAGTACAAATAGTCAATAACCAAAAATTTTCATCCAGTCAAATCCAACAGTAAACAACAGCATCAATATATTTAATTACATAATCAATTCAAGCCTAAAACTATGCAGCAACGTCCTTCCATTATCTTGCTCCTGCCCAGCTATCTCCTAGGCATACTGTATTCCTGATCATCTGAGAAAAAAACTTCATGAGATAGTTAAATCCCAGTAGAGTAATTTACAATATACAATCATAAAATAGCTGGATGCTCAGCTCTGACAAAGCATAGAAAACATCTCCCTGTGTTTAATTTAAAAGTCGGTGAATTACCTTATTCTTTAAAATGTGCAATTACATGGAAAACGATGCAATAACCAAAATGAGTATAACAATACATTTTTTGAAAATCCATACTGAAGTTATGGTTTAAAATCCATACTCGGTGGTTTTCGCATACACATCAGTCACAAGTCTCATGTGACTGTTTACAAATCTATCCAATTGCATGCCATTTTTACGAAAAACATACTTTTTCGTTGGGTGTGATCCATGACACCAATCACCCGAAAATCACACCTATATTGTGAGTGTGATCCGTGACACCAATCACTCACTCAAGGACCAGGTGAGAATCAACATCTAAGGCATCCCTTAACATGTGTACAAATGCCAATTCTCATCCTCATACAGTCTATTCAGAACTACATGCACACAATTGACCTGTTCTCAAGGTTCTAGGAGATTACACCTAAACCATAATGTTTCCCCGTATAGGTTATCCCCCCTTATACACCTTAAACCTTTCATAAGGTCATCTTGGTTTATCGCGTAATCCCTAACGAATGTAGGCTAAATTCGATTAAAAATGATGCATTTACAAAACCATCTGCACTCAAGATACTCAACGGCTATCCCATACTGGCTATTGAATACCCTACCTTAAGTCAACCCATTCCTATGGCATCTAAATCCGATAGCTAATCAATCTAACATGCAACAGGTATTTACAGCATGCAGGCATACAAATATACTCATCAATTGTAGCACAGATTCCTATGCAATCAAACTACTCTAAATCAGGCATTCACAACGTCAAATAAAATTCAGGGGAGCGTAAATTACTCTACCTTTTACCGTTTGCTCTTAAACAGTTTGGAGCTTCCCGTTTCCTCCAAAATTGAGCCTAGTTAGTTCCCTGGGAAATTTAATTAAAATCTTAGGTGGTTTCCTATTCGATTAAGCTTCCCTACATCAGATTACAATTTCCTAGGCCGATCTAATTGCTACGCATGTTTGGGATTAAATTTCAATCAAAAAACATCAAATTGAGGCAATTTAAATCATATCGGGGGTTTTGGAAGATGAAATTCTGGTTCTGGATAGTTTCTGGCAGCTCCGGTGGTGGAGCATGGCGGCAGCCAGTGGCTCATGGTGTCTCATGGCAGACGGTGGTAGCTGGGGTAAAAAATTACACCAGCGCATAGCCCGCAAGTCGAGGAAGCCAGATCTGGAGTCCATTTAGTAGTTCACGACCGTTTGGTGACATTTTTTGGCGGAGAAAATCAACGCACGGTGGACTATTATTGCTCCATTCCGGGCGCGTGGTGGCAGTATTCGGCTTTTCCAACGGCAGGGGCGGTGTCGCCAGACAGTGTTGGATGGCGGAGATCATGTGGTGAAATAAAAATTGTGACGGAGGGAAATGTGGCATTTTTCAGCCACTGTGGCATCCGTCGGTGGCCGGGGTTGGTTGCTGGAGGTCGGAGGCGTCGACCTGCACTCGTGGCTGGGTCTAATGGCGGTGTAGGGCGACATTCCAACCGTGCACGGTGGCTGGAAGTGGAAGAGAGAAGGAGGAGAAAAATGGAGGGAGGAGAGAGAGAGAAAAGTGGAAATGTAAGGGAAAATTGGAGTTTTTGAAACTTTGAAGCCTTCAGGGGCATTTCAGTCTTTTGCCACTTCTCCCAAGGGAATTTTCAGATGGATTTTTTGATCCGGGCAAGGGCACAGATTCCCATGAAAGGAATTCGGGCTCCGTTTAAGGAATTAAAGCCTGTTTCTTTATTTGTCAATTCCCTAATGTCGGGCCGAGTTTTCCTCTATCAAATTGAATTTTGACTCCGAAAAATTCCCAAATTTTAACTGTAGACTCAGAAAATTACGCTGGGTTTGATTTTAATAAAATCACGGTTAAATCTGCCTAGTGAATTTATTTTGAAAAATTCAGTTTATTACATATATTATTCTCTTATTGTATTCAGAGTCACAGCAAAATTGAGAATATAAGTAAGCTGCCCATTAGGCCTTCAGGATAACCTACTTAATTCACTTTCTTCTTATATGCGTCAACTAATTCCAAAGCTAACTAGAATAAGTTACCCACACAGGATAAACCATAGGCATCCCATACTACCTATAACTATCCACCCTTAAATACTCCAAAATGAAAACATATATTCAAACAAAGAATTTATAACAACTTTTTTTTCCATTATCTTTCACATTCATAAATGCAGATAACTTTATGATCAGATATCTAAATTCGTCAATATCTTGTATATTGCATCATACTTTCTTATTAACCAAATAAGAGTTAAGGGTATATGTTGTCCTACCTCAATTTTGGGATTCTCTTTCACTTCTTGGAATCCAAATATTAATTTTTTATCCTCAATCAACCTAGCAACATAATGACATTTCACTATCCTCAATACACATTCCACACGTGTACACAAGCAAGAGCTTCCACATTCCAATCATACATTTCATCATTTGCTATTTATTTAAAATTTAAACATATCAATGTACTTTCTTTTTGTTGAGCTGGCAATGCTACAACATAGTGTTCTATCTAGATTTCTAATATTACAGCTTAGCTATTACATATATTTTTCTTTTAGATTTTATTTTTTCCCATCTTAATTCGATACCTTAATCTTTACTTTTATGAATTATCTTCTAATTTATTCCTCTTTCATTACCTCTTTTTATATTTAATTTACTTGAAGTTCTATGCTTTACAAATCTCATGGAGATAATTCTTACCACTCTCATTTATTTATCTTTCTAAATTGGTTAAACTACCAAAATATTTTATTATGTTTTTAACCTTATTTATAATGTGGCACCATTTTTATGTGATTCTTTCATTTTAATCATTCTTTGGTAAGTTTCCATAATTTCCTCATAACCTTTGAATTTTACAACAATATCCCAGAATTTTACTGTTATTCTACTCAAATCTATCCAATTACCCTAAATTTCTACTATTTACAAAATTTCTCCAAATTTCTTACTTTTTATATTTTTGTGCTTTTTATAGGTTAATGTTTATTAAATCATCTTATAAGGCCTATTAATGAATTTCTCCCTTTTTTCTACTTCTACCCAATCTATTATTTATGTTATAGTCTGGAATTTATGTCAGTTTCTCTATAACATGTATTCCAAATAATAAAATTGAAGCTAAATAAAAATAATAAAAAACAAAAGGTTTAAATACACTTTTGGTCCATCTATATAGTTTTATAAAAATTTCAATTTGGTCCCTTAATTTAAGAATAGACAATTTGGTCCTTATATTTTGTGAAATGATCAAATTTTGTCCTCTTCTACATTTTTTCATCTAAAATTTGTTGTCAAATTTAACAATTCACTGAATTAAATGCTAAATATGAGTTTAAATTAAAAGTTATTTGTAAATAAATAATAGTTCAATTAATAAATGGGCAAATTAAGAGATGATGTTCATATTGTAGGGCAAAACTTGAAAGTTGACTTATAAACTTTTAATGCCAAGAAGACAAAAACAATAACTTTTGTAACAATCCCTCTTATATTACATGCAATATTAGATTAAATTTGGAAGTGTGAAATTCTCCTAAATTTTTTTTCCTTTTAAAGACTTATACCATTCAAGACTGTTACTAGTTGAGTGTAATCTAAATAAAATTTTCTATTCAGATTTCACTCAACCCTTCTTCATGCGCAGCTCACCTAATACATCAATTCACAATAATATACACTCCTACTCTGAAATATAAAAATCTAAATCATTCATTCATTAACATAAATATTTAAATTCTTAATTATCATCAAGAATCCTACAAAATTTTTGATAGAATTTTCCTTAAAAATAAGAATTTTCTTCAATTTTAAAACAACCCAAAATATCATCTAAATAACCATATGTTTACAATTACATATATGTTCAATCATACATATATTTGTTATACAACCATTTGTAGAAATATGTAGCCTTCTATCCATTCAAAATATTATCTAAAGACTCCAATTATGAGTCTTTTGATTGCCCTTTTTTTTGTCATGTAGCCTCTTCCAACATCCTGTAAGCAAAACACATCTCAGGCCTAGTTAATTCCTAGCAAGGTATTTGTCCTGGTTATCTGAACAATTAATTTAATAAGATAAAAATTTCAGTAGAGTAATTTACAATTTTACTTTTTAGAAAATAGTTAAAATTTTAGCTATACCTATTTTTAGGTATAGAAAACCTCTCCCTGGTGTTTTATATCAAAATACATGTGAATTAAAATCTCATATCAAAGAATGATCAAACATATGGAAAATCTAGCATTTTCATAAATTTCACAATAAATATAGTTTCATGAGAATCACAAGAGTATAGGAAAATCATCTTTATCAAAATCATCATTTTGTAATACCTATATACACATCTCAAATCTCATTTGCATAACACTTCTCATGTTATTGCAAAACTTACACAAGTCTACATATTATCTTAAAATAAATATGCATTCATTCATAACAATCTAAGTCCTCCTTTCATTGCATGCCGTTATATTCAATCTCCTTATTATTGGGTGTGATCTGTAACACCAATCACCCATAGTTATTGTCCTCTTTTGTGAGTGTGATTCGTAACACCAATCACTCACTGAAGGATTCGTGAGAATCTAACTTCCAGGGCGTCCCTTGGCATGTACACATTGCTAGTCTCATCCTCTTTTCCTAACTATACGGCAATGTATACAAATAGGTGACAAATACTTAGGGTTATAGAGTTTTACACTTAAAACAATTTTTTTCCCCATATAGACTGTTCCCCCTTTACTCCTTAAAGTCTTTCATAGGGTTGTATTGGTTTAAAGAGTAAACGCTAACATATATAGATTACTATAGATTGAAAACTGTGTTATTTTATAAAATTTATTTGCTTATGGAATACTTGATGACCGTTCCATACCAACCCTCAAGTATCCACCCCAAATTTCGTTTGCACTATAAGCATAAAACCCAATAGCTAAATCAAAACAAGCAGCTAAGGATTCATCTCAAGTCTTTAAAAATATATACAGGTACATTTCCTATACTCATATAAAAAATTTTATTTCATAAACAGTTCAGCAAGCATTTCCCATTTCACAACATTAAAATTCATTTCAAAACTACACAATTCACATCATTAATTCAAAATAGAGGAGTGTAGATTAATCTACCTTAACTGTGATTTCTTCTTCTTAAATTATGATTCTTCCCTTTGCTCTTTTTGCTTGATTCCACAAGCCACCTCTATTAATTTTTGAAAGCAATGTTTCAATTTCCCACACTAATTCCTTTCAAACATAAATCTATTGAAATTAAATTCCTAATTTACTTTAATATTAATGTTTGGCTATAAAACCCAAAAATTTCTTCTAGGACACCTTTGGAAGGCTAAATAAACTTAACCCAACACAGAATTTGAGAGTTACACTATTTTCTCTTCTTGAACAGAAAAATAAAAACCTTTTCTATTTAGTCCTTAAAACTTTCTTAGTCTTAAAAGTAGCCCTAAAGGTCTCAAAAAAATTTTAAATTCATATGAGAGCCTTCATGTAACATAATATTACATAAAATACCAAAATTTATGAAATTTTAGTTCATTACCCAAACTTTGTAAAAATTACATTTTAGTCCTTATCTTCCAAATGATGATTTCACATTCCTTTTCTCCTATTTTCTACTTCTATCTACTCATAAGAGTCTCATTGGAATTAAAATTTACAGAAAAACATCCAATTCTTAAAATTTTAGTTCATACAAAAAATTTATAAAACTTTCAGTTTAGTCCATATATTCACATATGATGTTTTTGCATTCTTTTCCTTCCATTTTCCATTCTATACAATCATAAGAGTTCCATTAGAGCTAAGGATTACATAAATGCATCAAAATTTGAAATTCCAATTGAAACAAAAAATTTTTAAAAATTTTAGTTTAGTCCCTCTTACTTTTCCTGCAATTTATGGTGGCTAACGACGGCGGAATGCTCAGCGAAAGTTTCAGGCAGCATTAATGGTCAACTGTAGACCTAGAATCGCAGCTCACTGGCGGCCAAACGTTGTGAAATTAGAGATCAATGCTGCAAAAGGAAGCTTCGAATGGAGGGAAAAATGGTCATTTCTAGTCGTTGTGGTGGCCGTCGAAGGCGAAAGATAGTAGCGGACGTCTAACAACGATGAGTGGCGTAAGTTGCACGGTTCCACAGTTTGGACAGACGAAATGGATGCACGATGGTGAGGGAGAACGTGAAAGAGATTGCGAGAGAGAGAGAGAAATGGGAAGAAAATAAGGAACGTAGGGCTTTTAAGGTATTTAGGGGTATTTTGATCATTTTTCACGTCACTCCAGATAATTTTTGGATGCATTTTATGATTTAAGAAAAAATATAAGACAATATGAAAAGGATTTGAGAATTTTTATAATATCCTAAACTTGTTAAAAACATCTGCTAAGTATCTCAAGGCAGATAAAATTTTTTTCATTAGATGAAATTTTATTTTGAAAAATTTTTCAATTTAAGCTATGAGCTCGGAATAATTTACTTAATCACTTCTCAACGACATTTCAATGTTTCCATTAAAAATTTTTCTGAATTACTTAATTATTAATTGGGGTTATTACTACTTTGACCTTTTGCAAAGCACTTGAGTGATCAAAGCTATAAATTAGAGTATAATATATTGAAATATATTTTTTAAATATTTTTTTTTAGAATATAATCTTTAAAGTGAAACATAATTTTTTGAATACAATTTTATAATTAGGATTAGGATATTTGTGAGTGTTTTCTAGGGGGAAAGGGACTTGAAGGATCAATTTCAGCTTTTTCAAATAAAAAAGATCAAAGTCTATGGAATTAGAAAATGAACACCATGTTCATT
Organism: Senna siamea; assembly: GCA_031216115.1. Lineage (NCBI taxonomy): Eukaryota > Viridiplantae > Streptophyta > Magnoliopsida > Fabales > Fabaceae > Senna > Senna siamea. The sequence continues at coordinate 12,436,255 of CM062354.1, read as the reverse complement.
TAATGACTCATGTATTTCAAGTTTTGTAGCCCATTTTATAAGTTAGAAAGTTAATCATATTGATGCTTGCAGCATCAAAATTCTCGGTATATATAATGATTAGTGATGACTACTCCTATATATAATAATTAATTCATCATATTTTATTTTACAACATTGCTTTTATCAATTTCTTATGCATTTTCTTATTTGGAATTTTAAATGCATATTAATTAATGTTTTTATTTTGCATGATATGCATATTGTCAAGCTATTGAATTTACTCAATTCCAGAAATTGTTTGAATCTAAAGAAATGAAACGGAAGCGTACTGAAATCCATATCAGTCTTCTGACTGATAGAATCCTTTGGATCTCCTGTAGGCAGATGGGAACTAGAAGTAGAGGAACCAAAATTTCTGAATATGGTGTCGGGATACTTCCATCAGGGACCACACTCTTTATATATAAGTCCTTATGTGTTAAATTACCAAATTACCCATCATAAGTCGATAATTTACACTTCAAGTATTCTACACATTTTATTAGTCCCCACACATTATTATTTATTATAAGGACCATTAAATCAAATTAGATCACTTTATTGGTCCTTAAACTTTATGATAATAATATGTATATGATAATTAATCCACAATACATGTACGTCTACATGTCCTAATGTGTTTATGAATATGTATATATATAGTATACAATACAAATTCTAACAATCTCCTACTTGGATTGTACAACTATGTATTCATATCATAGAACCTTTAATCATATACAAATCATCATAACTTTATGTGAACCTTAATTTTATCAATCTCATCCATTAGTCTTATCAATGTAAGGACCAAAGAGGCATTCATTGTCTTTTGCAACTAAACCTACAATGATCACAGACATCTACTTGACTAAATGACATATGTAACACCCCATAGTTTAATTAGTCTAAAGTAATGGTACTTAATGAAAGGGGTGGAATTAATGGTGTCATTAATTCCTTAGTATGAATTTCTAGCTACATAATTTAATGGGTTAAATAATTACATTAAGAAGTAAACTTGCAAAAAATTTTAATGCTTAAAAATTAAATCCTTGAATTTCTTTTACTACCTAGCCTAAATACTATGAAAGAAGCTATGGAAGATGTTACTAATTAACCATATGTATGAGAGTGCCATGCATGAAGGAGGGAATGGAAATTTTATTTTACAGGGAAATCTCAAACTACACGTGAGGTGAGTAACACCTCATATCTTTTGATTAATCTCCTCCAAATGCTTGCTTAATTAATCGGAATAAGTAGCCATAAAATATGACAAATATTCCTTAAGGGTGAAATAAATGTCACAAGGGAATTAAATAGCAAGCATGCACGAGTGGAACGAAAAATGTACAAAAGTTTTTTTAATTAATGATACGCATGACTTGAAAGGAAAAGAGAGAGGGTAGTGCGTGAATCTCATGCAAGATTCACGTAAATTGGGAGGGGAAAGAATGAATGCAACCTTTAAGTAAAAAAAATATATATACATATATATATAATAATCATATACATGCATACCTCACTGCTCGGACAAGGAGAAAGGAAGGGAGACGTTCGAAATTAGTAAACCCCTTTGACTTGTCTTCTAAGCAACCAAATGAGCATTAGAAGGAAGGAGTTAAACAAATAAAGCAAGACCCACACGTGCAGCTAGGAGCATTACGGTTGATGCCATGACACAATGGAAATTATAAGGGGGAAAGAGAAACAATGTAGGCTGCACAAAGGACATAATGGAATAACGGGAAGGGTAAGATTCATCCTTTCCCTTCGTGCTACTTACCATACCCGAATAAGAAGGAAATGGAATGCACGTATGATGTGTGGGAGAAGTAGAAAAAGGAGGGAAGGAGAAGAATTAACATAGGGACAAGCAAGAGCATCCAAGGGACAAGAAAAGGGGAGTGACGTGCGTGAATAATTTCCTATGACTTCTCACGACACCTGGGTAACTAGGAATAAATTGAGACAATATATATATGTAGTCTACAAGTTCAGGAGGGAGTGCATATTTTAAATTAAATAAAAAAGAAGAAAAATGCATGAAGGGGGCAGCTTACAATGCCTAACACCCCTCTCCCTCTTGCATGATTAGTGGGCTAAGGGAAGAGTGCAAGGGAAGTAATTGCACTTAATTATACATGGGACCATGAAATGCTAAGGGAGGCTGCTTTCCATTAACCAAGTGGGGAAAAAAAGAAATGAAAAAATGAAAAAAAAAATGAATGAATGAGGCTACACTATAATTCACGCGATGCCACAAAGGAAAAATAGAAAATAATGAGAATGGGGTGTGGCATTTATTTTAGGTCCATTACAATGTACACAAGGGAAAGAGCAAAGGAAAGGGTGCATTGGCAAGAAGAAAGAGCAGCTTCATAATTAAGAAAACACACACAAACAATCAGTTAAGGGAGGAAGTGAGATAGCCGAGAAAGGAAGGAGTAAGGGAGCAAAGGAACAAGAGAAATTCAAGAGAAAGCCAAGAATATTCTCTCTAGCACACCACCAAGGTAGGTTTGCAATTCAATTATTTTAGTTCCATGAGGTGGTATACATGTTTCATATATTTTATTTCCATGGAACTAGAGTATTCACCTACATTCTTGATTTAGAATAAACTTGATTAAGTATGCATGATAGAGATAAAAGGTGGTTAATACTAATCTCTAAATTAATGTTTTCCTAAGATTATGAGAGGACTTAGATTTAGAAATTTATTTCATGGTCTAAATAGCTTGATTTATTACACTTAATCTTGTGATGAACTTGTTATTTCCATAATGAGATTAATGGGGTTATTGAACATTCACGATTGTTAATAATAATGTATGTGGTTATAGGAAATAAATGACTAGGTTGGTATTGGAAATTATTGTTAAGATCAACTATGAGATTAAGTAGTGATAAATACTATCATGGTAAATTTAATTTTGGTGGTTTAGGACCCTTAAGGATGACATGGATAGAAAGAAAATTTTTGGGAAAATTATTAGAATTTCTAGAAGAAAAATATATAGGGGAATTAATTTCTAGGTCAAAGAAATTATCATGGAAGTGATTAGAATTTTTAGAAAGAAATTACATATATTGGAATTAAGGAATTAATTTCCTAGCAACGAAAATTATTAGGGAAATTAATAAAACTTTTAGAGATAAAATGTACAATAGAACTAAGTCCAAGAAAGAGAAAATTTGTATACTAGCATTTTAGAAAGAGAATATGCTTGGTTATTAGTTTCCAAGCAAGGGAAATTATCAAAAATTATTATTGAAATTATTGAACTTCTTAGGAAGAAAATGCATATAGAAATCAACTCCTAGAAAAGGAAATTAATATTGAGATTATTAGAATGAAAATGAACCTTAGAAATTGTTTCTAAGGGAAATAGAATTTTTTTTTTGAAATATTAAATTTTCATAAGAAAGGTTAAAAGTGGCCCAGCATCCACATATTACCAAGCGTGCACTAGTGACCTAGTGAGGCGTGGCCGAAGGTGCTCCATGCCCATGACCTAGTGTTCACGATGATTTTATGTGCATGGCCAAGTGTCCACAATTTACTAGGTGTGGCCAAAGGTGCTCCATACGGGCGACCTAGCGAGGCGTGGCCAAAGGTACTCCATGCCCATGACCTTGTGCTCGCAATTACGTTATATACGTGGCTGAGTGTCCATGAATTACGAGGTGTGGCCGAAGGTTCTCCGTACGAGAGGCCTAGGGAGGGGTGGCCAAAGGTGTACCATCCCTATGATCTGGTGTCTCGATGATTTTATGTGTGTGGCTAAATGTCTACAATTTACGAGGTGTGGCTAAAGGTGCTCTACATGGGCGGCCTAGTGAGGCATGGCCGTAAGAACTCCATGCCCATGACCTAGTGCTAGCGACTACGCTATATACATGGCTGGGTGTCCACGAATTACGAGGTGTGGCCGAAGGTGCTCTAAACCCATGACCTAGTGTTCACGAAACACATATAAGTGCTCAGATAATTTTGTAATAACCCCGATAAGCTTATAAGAATACGTGTCATTTGACAATGAATTATCTAATTTTTATTGACTTCTAAATTTATCATGCAGTGCTTGTCAATTTATAGTTATGTGTAATAATATGACTAATATCAAGAATGTAGATTAAATGTTTTGTTGCTTGCACCCTGGTACATATTAGTTGATTTTAAAACTCTGAATTGCTAAGCTACTGGAAAACTAGTTTTTCTCACTAAGTGATAATATGTATCAGATACGGACGCGTAGCAGGGCCGCGAGATAGCTGTTTCTTCTTGATTGAGTAAGATTTTTTGTAATCCCTTATTTTGGGTTTCTAGCTAGATCTGATTTAAGATAGGGCATTATTTTGACTGTATATATAAGCTGTAATGGGGGTATACAAGGGAAACGAATATCTAACGGACCAGACCATCCTTTATTTATACGAGAGTCTGAGTGACAGGTCTGTTGTCTTCTGACTTCTGATGGTCAGGTACTTCATATATCCAGGGATATGTCTTATCAGCAGGTAATGGAAATTATTGGACATGTATTTATTTGAATTACATGAAAGTTTTAATTTTTGCTGTGTAGTGTAGTATTTTTATTCCGCTGTGTATGTAAGTTTTATTATGAGCAAAAGATCCTGAACCTAATCCGCTTAATATAATTGAAGGGTCTAACTGCTCGGACACTAATCAAATATAAAGGATAGGGATAATGTACTAAACTTATCTCTTGATGTCAGAGTTAACAATAAGACTAGATAGGGGTGTTACAACATAGATCATGTGTGGATGTGTAGCATGGAAATTACATGTAATGTGATCTATACATGTCTATTTCCAACTAGTCCAACCTTAACCAAATGAGATCAAAGTTCAAATTAATTTATGTAAATTGAAAAATGAATACTTCATTAATGTAATCAATAATGTCATGACATCAACATACAATAGAATACAAACTCCCACTATTTTAAACAGTATCTAATGTAACAACACCCATTTGAGCAACATGCTCATGAAAGGCCAGGGGTGTTAATGCTTTAGTAAGCAGATTCGCAAGCATGGAGTTTGTTCCTATCAACTCAATATTAATGAAGCCACTCTGAACTCTTTCTTTCACAACAAGGAACTTTATATCTATATGCTTAGATCTAGAAGAGCTCCTATTGTTATTTGAATACAGAACTGCTGCTCTATTGTCACAATATAATTTAAGTGGCCTTTCAATACCATTGACAATGCGTAGTCCCATGATGAAGTTTCGCAACCATATAGCATGATTGGATGCTTCATAACATGCTATGAATTTAGCCTCATAGTAAAAGATGCAACAAGTGTCTGTTTGGCACTTTTCCAAGATATTGCACCTCTTGTTAACTGAAATTCATAGCCAAATGTCAATTTTTGACTATCTTGTCATCTAGAAAAGTCTATCCAACCTCTTATATGTTAGCACATAATCCTTAGTGCACTATAAATACATGAAAAGCAAAGTCATAATAAGAAAATCCAATGATTTCATGTTTTCCTGACCTTTTATATGTGAGCATATAAACCTTAGTGTTTTGTGAATACCTGAAAACTCTTTTGGCTGCTACCTAATGTTCTCTTCATGGATTACTTTGATATCTACCAAGCATCCCCATAATGTATGCAAGATCAGGTTGAGTGCAAACCTGTTCATACATCAAACCCCCTACTGCAAAAGCATAAGGGATATTTTTCGTAAACTTGGATTCAATATCACTTTTTGGACATCATTGCAGACTGAACTTGTCTCCTTTAGATATGGGAGTATCATGAGGTCTACAATTTTGCATGCCAAAGAGTTCAAGTACTTTTTCAATATAACCTTTCTGTGATAATCCAAGAATTCCTCGTGAACGATCACTATGAATTTAGATTCCTAATATGAAGGATGCTTCACTAAGATCTTTCATTTCAAATTTATTTGATAAGAATTTCTTAGTTTCTCGAAGCAATTTTATATCGCTACTGGCAAGAAAAATGTCATCCACATATAAGACCAAGAATATATATCTACTCCCACTGAACTTATGGTACACACAATTTTCAATAGTATTCACTTCAAAACCAAATGAAAGAACAGCCTAATGAAATTTTAGGTACCATTGACGAAAAGCTTGCTTGAGTCCATAAATGGATTTCTTAAGTTTACAAGCCAAATGGCTAGTTTCCTTAAAATTAGCTAACCCTTCTGGTTGTTTCATAAAGATAGTTTCCTCAATGTCTCTATTAAGAAAAGCTATCTTTACATCCATCTGATGTAGCTCAAGATTAAAATGTGTCATAAGTGCCATGATTGTCCTAAAAGAGTCTTTCAAAGAAACTGGAGAGAAAGTCTCTTTATAGTCAATCCCTTCCTTTTGGGTAAATCCTTTAGCGACAAGATGAGCTTTATATCTTTCCACATTACCTTGTGAATCCCTCTTGGTCTTAAAAATCCATTTACAACCAATTAGTTTCACACCTACAAGTAATGGGACAAGATCCCAAACGTCATTGTCCTTCATAGATTGCATTTCTTCACCCATAGAATTGGTCCATTTATGAGAATTAGAACTATTAATTACTTCATTGAAAGTGAGTGGATTATCTCCCAATGAATCAATATGTTCCTCATTCTCAAGGAGATATACAAAATAATCACTAGAAATTGCGTTTCTCCTTTCTCTTGAAGATCTTCTTAAAGGCACTGGTTCTACTTGAATTTGAGGTTTTTGAGTTTGATCCTCATAGTCCTCAAGAACAATTTATCTTTCATGTTGATCTTAAGGAGTGAGAATTTCAATATTATCTTGAATTGGAATTGAATGTTGTTAATGAATCATGTTAGGTATGAAAACCTGATCATGATCATGTCTCACCACAATTGTAAGAAGAGGAATGGTTACTGAATTCTCTTCACTAATAATTTCATTCAAATCCTCTTCAAAAATAATGTCTTTTTCCTTATCTTCCCCCATAAACTCAACATCCTCAAAGAACCGGGCATTTCCCATCTCAAAGAATGTTCTTCTTATGGGATCATAGAATTTAAACCCCCGTGACCTTTCGGAGTATCCTACAAAATAGCTACTAACAGTTCTTGAGTCCAGTTTCTTTTCATTTGGCTTGTAAGGTCGTGCTTCAGTTGGATATCCCAAACTCGTAAATGCTTGAGTACTAGTTTCTTACCAGTCCATAACTCATAAGGGGTCTTTTTTGTAGCTTTTGTAGGAATTCTATTCAGAATGTACATTGCGGTCTTTAAAGCATTTCCCTATAGTGAGTGAGGTAAGGTAGTATGACTAATCATACTTCTTACCATATCCTGAAGGGTTCTATTGCGCCTTTCGGCTACACTATTCCTGCTTGGTGAATCGGGCATAGTGTATTGAGGCACAATCCCATACTCTTCTAAAAATTGAGCAAAAGGACCTGGAAGTTGTTTACCTGATCCATCATATCGACCGTAGCATTCACCATCATGATCAGATCTAATGGACTTAATAGTTTCGCCAAGTTGATTTTCAACTTCAGCCTTAAAAGACTTAAAAAGGTCCAACGTTTGAGACTTCTCATGTATCAAGTATAGGTAGCCATATCGAGAGTAATCACCAATGAATGTAATAAAATATTTTTAACCATTCCAAGAGGTTGTAGGAAATGGCCCACATACATCTATATGTATTAATTCTAAAACATCCTTAGTTCTTGTAGCTCCTAACTTTCTCTTGTTTGTAATTTTGCCTTTAATGCATTCAACACAAACATTATAATCTGAATCCTTAAGTTTTTCAAAAATTCCTTCTGACACAAGTTTGTCAATTCTCTGTTTAGAAATATGACCCAAACACTTATGCCATAAAGAAAAGGAATTCTCATTTGAGAATTTGCATTTAATGCCACTGGTTTCAGTATGATTAGACTCATTATATGCATGTATTGAATTTAACAAATAAAGGTTGTCATGAGCAGATAAAGTACTAGTTCCAACAAGCATAGAATTAAAATACATATTACATTTTCTGTTTCCAAATGAACAAATATAACCTTCTTTGTCCAGTACAGAAATTGAAACCAAATTCTATCTGAAAGACGGTATAATAAAAGTGTTATTTAATTCCAAATAAAAACCAGTACATAATAACAACCTAAAATGGCCTATGCCTTGAACTTCAACCAGATTCCCAGCTCCCATATAGATGTACTTTTCATCTTCATTAGGTTTTTGGTAGTTCAGGCAACCTTGCATAGATATACTTATGTGAGTTGTAGCCACGATTGAAGCTATTGAGACCCTTTCCCATGCACGATTGAAGACCACTTGCAACCACATGAAGCTTGTTCTCATGCCATTGTCATCATCAAACAAACATCGACCAAACAGAAACATTCGTTGAACTTTATATCAGCATCTCTTAGTATTACACACTTTAAGATCCGATTTGAAAATAGAGAATTAAGAGAATTCATAAAGCTTCTTCGATCTCAAAAAAATGGGCCCACTACCCTACCAAGCCATTACTTGAGGGTTTTTTTTCACAATATATCCATTAATACTTTCAACTGATTAAAGAAATTTCCCTAGTTTTTTATCCCCAAAAGCACAATTTACTTTCTAGTTTGAAAGATGGATGAAATGGGCTACCTAGTGCTTATCTCTTTTATACAACAATCAATACATGAGAAATTTAAGGATTTTGTTAATTGAGGACTCCATTTATGCTCTTCATTTAGTTGGTACGAGGAAATTTAGGTAAAATATATAAGCTTCCTTAATATTTTTTGTTGAAACTTGCTGAATGCAATCAATTAATTAAGCTTTGTAATATTCAACATTTTTCTCATAACTGAAGGCAATCTAACCATTTTTTGTCATTTGACAAAAAAAAAATAAATTCCTTTCCCCTTATCATTATATATTTGATGCATAATTTAAGAAGATGATTGTTATTATTCAAAAGTAATTTATTTGGATTCTTTCTCTATAATTTGTATTCCAAATAATAAAACTGAAGCTAAATAAAAATAATAAAAAAAGGTTTAAATACACTTTTGGTCCCTCTATAGTTTTATAAAAAATTTAATTTGGTCCACTTAATTTAAAAATAGACAATTTAGTCCTTATATTTTTGTGAAATGATCAAATTTTGTTCTCTTCATCACTTTTTCATCTAATATTTGTTGTTGAATTTAACAATTGACTGAATTATATTTTAAATATGAGTTTAAATTAAAAGTTATTTGTAAATAAATAATATAGTTCAATTAATAAATTGTCAAATTAAGATGATGTTCGTATTATAGGACAAAACTTGAAAGATGACTTGGAGACTTTTAATGCCAAGAAGACAAAAGCAATGACTTTGAGCTTTTGCAAACCACTTGAGTGATCAAAGCTATAAAGTAGTGTATAATATATTGAAATATATTTTTTAAATAGATTTTTAAGAATATAATATTTAAAGTGAAATATAATTTTAAATTCAATTTTATAATTATGATTAGGATATTTGTGAGTGTTTGCTAGGAGAAAAGGGACTCAAAGGATCACTCTAGACTTTTTCAAATAAAAAAGATTGAAGTCTATAGAATTTAGAAATGAGTACTCTGTTTATTGAATGACTTGTACATTCTAAATTTTGTAACTTATTTTATAAGTTAAAAAATTAATCAGATTGATATTTGCATGTTCTTGATAGATACAATGTTTAGTGATGATCACTTCCATATATAATAATTATTTCATCATATTTTTGTTTAAACCATTGCTTCTATCGATCCCTTATGCATTTTCTTATTTGGAAGTTTGAATGCATATTAATTTTTTTTAGTTTGGAAGATATGCATATTGTCAAACTACACAAAATATTTTGTTCTTTTTCATCAAACTATATAAAATAAGTAAGACCAATATAATTTATTCATCAACTAATTCCATAAAAAAAGTTACATAAATTGATTGAATATTATGGTCATGACATTTGACAAACAATTTCTAATATTTCATAATGTTTCAATTTAACTCAAACCTTACACCATCCTATTAACTCTGATAAATATATTCTATATTAGACATTTTCATAAATTTATTAATTTAAAAAAAGTTCATCTCCAAATTAAATAGGATAAAATATAAAAAATCTCTTAAATTTTGGTTTATGTGCAAAAAATTCTCTAAGCTTTAAACTTTGATTAATAATCTCTTAAAATTTCACTCTTGTGTAAAAAACTCCAAATGCTAAAAAAGGGCATTGAAACATCAGGTTTAAGTTACACATAAGCAAAGATACAATTGTCAAATTAAATTTTAATCAAATTTCCAAAAATTACACCTGTTGAGACCCTTTCCCATGCACGATTGAAGACCACTTGCAGCCACACGAATCTTGTTCTATTGCCATTGCCGCCGTCGAACAAACATCAACCAAACTAAAACACTCGTTGGACCGTTTCTGTTGGAGGGGAAAAGTAATTTGTGGTGGGTTTCTTTTGTTATGTTGTAAATAGAAATTTGTTGATGAAAGGTTTTTTCACAAAATTTTAACATGTTAGCTAATAAACTAATTGCAGTATAGCATTATGGAAAAGTGGCAGCAAAGAAAATTTTCAAAAATTCTGACATTGTTGAAAATTAGATTATGGCCGTGCTAAGCACAAACAATATTATATACATTAATAAAGTTATAGTTCTATTTTGTATGAATCATCATGTATATATATTTATGCAAATGATATATCTTGTAATTAATTTGTTTACAATTTAAAAAGATCATACTTTTCGTTCAATAATTTTTCATAAATTGCTAAAAATATATCAATATAAGTAATCAATTTTAAATTAGAATTAATTTTTTTCAAAGCTTTTATTTATTTATTTATTTAATTCTTTATAAATAATTTTATTTTTAAAAAATTTAGGATTCACATAAAAGAAACACTTGTAAGTTTCTCTTTTAGTATACTCTACTTTTTTATATATAATAGAATAATAGATTATGTAGATATATAAATAGAGAAATTTTATTTATTTAATTTTTTAATTTTTTATAAATAATTTTAATTTTGGAGGATTCAGGATTTACATGGAAGTGATATTTGTCAGCTTTGTCTTTAGTATACTCTACTTTTATATATATTTATATTATAATGTATTTGTATTTTTTTGGTATATAGTATCACAAAATATTTATTATATAATATAAAATTTTAAAAAATTAAATGTAATGTAGAGAAAGTAAAAGTAAAGATAGTGGGAAGTTGGAAGAGAATAGTAGAGAGTTAAATGACTTGCCATCCTTTAATTTATTATTTTAAAATATAATCATTATTATTTTATAATTTATTTTAAAAATTAAAAAAAATAACATGCACTTTTATATATACTAAGCATCTAGTAAGATATATAGATGGATAGATTTGAAATTTTAAAAAATCATACGTAATTCTTTTAGTATATTTTTTAATTAAATTATTCAAATATATTAAGACAAGTATTTAATTTTAAATTAAAATTATTTTTTTCAAAAATTTTATTTATTTTATTATTTATTTCTTTATAAATAATTTTATTTTAAGAGGATTTAGGATTCCTAAAGGTGACATATGCCAACTTCTCCTTTAATGTATTATACTTTTATATGGTAGATAGATTTACAATTTTAGAAAAATCATACTTAATTTTTTTAATATATTCTCTTAAATTATTTAAATATATCAAAATAAGTATTTAATTTTAAATTAAAATTAATTTTTTTCAAACGTTTTATTTATATGATTATTTAATTTTTTATTAATATATTTAATTTTAAAAGATTTAAAATTCTGACACTTATTAACTTCTCTTTTAGTATAATATATATATTTATAGATAGATAGATTAATAATTTTAAAAAATTATTGTTAAATCTTTCATTATATTTATTTAAATTGTTAAAATATTTCAAAATAAGTATCTTACTTTTATATATATCTCTATATGTGATAATTGTCAGTTTCTAATAGATAAATATTAAAATTTGAGTGATGACTTTGATAATTTAACGATAGAATTGATAACTAAAACGTTTAAAGACAAAATTGATAATCATCCTAAATTTAGGGATTAAAAAAACATTTTGATTTAAAAAATATCAAATAAAAGTGACAAGCAGAAGTTAATATTCAAAAGAACAGTTAAAATAAAAATTAGGAATTAAGAAAAAAAAAATCGCTTTCGTCTTATTGAGTCTTCAAAAGCTCTTTCGTCTTTCCCTTTCTCAACGTCTAACAGCTAATAAATTTTGCTGAGGATCCACCATTTTTCTCTCTCTGCGTCCAAAATCTTAGGGTTTTCTATCCACTGAGAAACCCTAGCTTTGGAGACTTCATCAGCTTCATATCTCAAATCCCCAATTCTCTTAGTGCTGTTTGTTTGATTCATTCCTACTGATACACGAAATGTGATGGGCTCATGTTGATTTAATTGATTGATGTGGTGCATCTACGTTTCTCTGTTGCGACCTCACAGTTTGTGTCAGTTTCGCACTCCAACGCGACAAATGACAACGCGATTGTGCAACTAGTGCTGAACCTTTCTGGGGTCGCAATTCGTACATTTGGGACGCGCTAATCATGGCGGCACCGAGGAGTCTGATGAGTGATACGGGGAGATTTTTGAGGGATGAAGAGAATGCCAAGGAGGACGAGGGCAAGAAGACCAAATTGGAGAGGTTTCCGCTGAATAGGTGGGAATTCGTTGCCGCTCTCGGCGTGTTCTTTGTTTTCTCTACCGGCTTGATTTGCATTTATTTGACAATGCCTGCCGCGGAATACGGGAAGATTAAGCTGCCGCGCACCATTTCGGATCTTCGCTTGCTCAAGTATGTCTATGTTTGTTCTCCTGAAATGATTAATGTTGGTTCTAGTGATTCTGAATGTGTTGGGTTATCTATCCCTCTTATGGATTTTGTTGATGAATACAGCTGGGTGTTATAATTGATGGTTTTTGTTTTTGTGTGTGTGCGTGTGCGTGTGTTTGTAAACTGGGATATTAAGCTGTAATGGCTAATAGTAGAATACTAGGCGGGAATAAACTAACCCGGCGCTTGATCCTTGCTTGGTCGGCCATTTAACAAGGTCGTTCTTCCCCTGTATTCTACTGGTTATAAATGGAATTCAAACCTGTGTTCTTTTATTTATATGATATACTGGTCACTAAGTTTGACTAATATTATGGGGCTTATACCAAAGGTATGCTTTTGAGAAAGTAGTTGAGCGTATGGAAGTTTAGTGGGAAGAAAAAGCGATCACATTCCTACTCCAGTAAGCAAGAATAATCAAGATTCTACTCATCATCTTATATATTTAATGGTAGTAGAACAATTTTTGGTGAAATTCGTTTCGTTCTGTTTCAGCAACTTGTGGACAAGTGTATGCAGTCATTTGTGAAACTGATTAGGCATTTATTTGGGGCTACATTAGTGTAAAACTAGGGCTAAGCCTCTTATGGTGACAGATCATTTAGATTAATGATTGGATGGTTTTCTTTTTTACTTCTATTAAAAAATCCGTTTGTGTATTAAATATGATTTCATAAGATTATTGGAATGTCTTGCAGGAATTTGAGTTGTAATCGTCTGGTTGATGCAGTGATGGTTTCAATCTCCATATAGTTGCTCTGTTCAAATTTTTTTTTTTCTTATTTCTTTTGCAGGGATCAGTTTGCAACATACGCAAGAAATCACCCTGCACAATTCATTCTAGGTTACTGTTCCACCTACATCTTCATGCAGACTTTTATGATTCCGGGAACGATTTTCATGTCTTTGTTAGCTGGTGCCCTTTTTGGAGTCTTTCGAGGAATTCTATTAGTTGTTTTCAATGCCACTGCTGGAGCATCATCCTGCTTCTTTTTGTCTAAGTTAATTGGCCGGCCTTTAGTTACCTGGTTGTGGCCTGAGAAGTTAAGGTTTTTCCAAGGAGAGGTGTGATTTTTTTCTTTTTTTAACTTGAACAATCATCTATAATATTACGGGTCTTCTGTGTTAACCTGATTTTCCTTGTTAAATCAGATAGCAAAGCGAAGGGATAAGTTGCTGAATTACATGCTTTTTCTGAGGGTAACCCCTACATTGCCAAACCTATTCATCAATTTGGCATCTCCAATTGTTGATATACCATTTCATATCTTCTTTTTGGCAACACTGATTGGTCTTATCCCAGCTTCTTACATTACTGTCCGAGTAAGTTTTTGTTGCCATCTTATTGTCATTGTACAATATGCTCATTCTTCTCTTCCATCCCTACTGTTTTCTTGCTTTACCTCTGTATTTTGTTTGTTGCCATCTCAATATCATTTTGTGTTCTCATCCTATTTTGTTTAGCTTCTTAGAGCTGCTGTTTTGGTCTTTTTTTTTTTTTTTTAAAAAAAATTTAGGATCTTTTTAACTGATTAAACTGTCTCACTTGGTGATCTTATTTTACTTTGTTAGATATTTTAAGTATAAGATGAGTATCCTGTTCTTACTTAAAGACAAAGGGAAAATGGAGGTTTAATGGGTTTGTTTTTAATGCCCAGAAACTCTGCCAAGTTGATTCATATGTTTAGTTTCTAAAGGAAAAAATTCTTGGAAGAACATAGAATATATACAACTATTTATGTTTATAGGTAATTTTTCATTGAATTATGAAAATATTAGTAAAGACATGGCTAATGCTTTTGTAATTTCTTATCCCAGAAAATAGTGTAAGTGTAGAACAACATGAAATAAAAACTTAATTGTGAGAAAAATCATGAGTTCTCATGAATATAGGATTTTCCTCCCCAGCTTCGAGACCTTTAACCGACAATTATTAGGGCATTAATGAAGTGTGGATCTTGATGGAAATTGAGGATCTAAATTTATCTTGGTAAAGAATAAGGACTAAATTGAAAAAGTAAAAATTATATTCATATTTGGATTTTATTAATGTGAGTTTTCCATGTCTAGAAGAAGTCAATTCACTTCCTGTTTAATACCAAGTTTCATTGAGTTTCTAATGATGCAGATACCCTAGTAAAATTCTTAGTATACTTTTTCAATGACAAGTCATAAAAGATGAGCTCCTCCTAACCAAGGGGTTGATATAGAGTAATGATAATAATAATGATTGTTGTTATTAACTTTTAATTTTTAATTGATTAGGAATGTGGAGTGTTAACTATAGAAATGAACAAAGATAGAACAAGTTGGCGTTACATGATCTATATAGCCGACCCTACTTTAGTGGGAAAAGGCTTGGTTTGTTGTTGATGTGGAGTGTGGGGTGTCATTTGACAATGACTAGTATTAAAGAAATCCTGTAGCTGAAATTGTTGTGTGCAGAGTGCAAGATTTTTCTAAGCAACAATTAGAAACAAGTTTAAAGCAATGGCAGGATGGACTTATGGATAGCAGAAGGTATGGGTAATATTGAGGTTTGAAGATTTTTAGGGTATAAGAAATTAATCTAGAGGTTTATATTTGGTCTGGTGAAGAGGCTACAAGGATGGCCGCTGGAAATTTCAAATCTAAGCCTTTCTATGCCTGCTAAAATAGCTTCAAAATGCTATAGCGCATAGTTCACCACATTTCTCTGGTTGCATAAAAATGTAGTGCCCAGTAAATAAATGTATCAGTTATATATATAATAGAATTTAATATGACAACAAATCAGAAATGTACTAATGACCCAGCTAATGTATATTGAAAAACTAGACACGCATTTTAAACATAACTCAATAACTTTAACAGTCTTCTATAAGTTAGAACATCCAGTATTTAAATCATAACTACATCAATGTTTATCAAATTTGAGAAGATTACAGTGGGAACATGGTTGAGTGAAGCAAGAGATTGCAAAGTGAAGAAGAAATATTCTAAAATTAGGGGGATAAAAGGGAAATCAGAACCTCAAGTATTAAAATCCTAATTACGTCAATGTTTAACTAATTTCGAAGATTATGGATGTACTAGTTATAGTAAAGGGAGAGACTGCAAGGTGAAGAAGAAATTATTCAAAAACAGGAAAAAAAATGAAAATGAAAATGAAAATGAAAAAAGGAGAAGAAAGGGGGAGGAAAGAGTGACTACCTATCCAATGGTTGCCAGTGATGGTGCTGAAGAAGATAGAGTGCTGAAAGAAGATTTGAAGGTTGGTAATGACGGATTTTTCTCTTTTCATCCAGAACAAATGCTGCAAGCTATAGCCATGAGAAAATAACATGTAGGACAGCTATACCCATGCTATAGGAAAATGGCAATGCCACACTTGTGGCTTAGCGCCACCCTTGGCTGTGAGCTATACACTATTAATAACTAGGATGTCACTAAATGAATTGCTATAATAGATTTTGACAAAATTAACTCTAGAGGTTGTGAAGCTTAACTTGCATCTCAGGATATATTTGGCCAGCTATGTATAAACTTGAAATTGTGTCAGATTAATTCAGATGTTCTATACCCAGTGCTATTCTTGAGAACATTAGATTCTTTCATGGTCAACAAAGCACTTTCAGGAAGCTAAAACAGTTCAGCAGGATTATTTTTTGTATTTAGCTATATTACATAAGTGTTATAACATAGCAGAGTATGGAATTTCTTGCCTTCAAGTATCATTACCCCTATATGGTCCTGCATAGCCATAATCTGTTATAGATTGGACCTATCATTTCACTGTTAATTAGATAACTAATTTTGAGCAAATGGACGAGTATTGTGTATTAATTCATATTTATTTTATCTTTATTAGGGATTTTAACTGTCTGAATCTTAAGTAGCTTCATACCTAGAGTTCTAGACTATTCATGGGATTCAGAGAATGAAAATTATTGTTGAAAAGTATGCCTCAGGCACGCTAAATGTGCAAGGTCAGCAATATGACACAAATCATAGGTGAGATGAGGCACCTCCAATAAGATGACCTCCTTCTGTATGCCAGAGCATGCCTCTCTTTTAAATGCACTGGTCTTTCATTTTGCTTTATATCAGTTTTTTTTCTCCTCCCCACACCCCCATGCAGGGCAATCACCGTGGGGATCCTGACAATTAGGGAGAATTATGTCCTAGCAAAGCATGCCTCTCCTTGAAGTGACAGGGCTTTTATTTTACTTTAAAACTTTCTTTTGGTGAATTCTTTTTTAGTTTTCAAAGTTTCTAGGGCTATGCGGTATATTCAAACAAAAATGGGTTGATTTTCAGAGCTTTATTCATCAAGAGACTTGAATAAGCTGTGGATATAGTGGATTCTATTTCTATTGAGCTTTGAGTAGGAGAGAGTGGATTTTAATAAAAGAAAATAACAAAAAGACTCTAGTGCCATTGTTGGTGGTTCTGGTCTTATTATGCCTGGGATGTTTCTTGCTTAGTTTAAGGCCTAAGTAAACATGCAGCGCTTTTAATAACACTGCTGAGGAAAAGCTGATATATTTTATTGATTTCATGGTAAGGGGTGTTGTTCTGCTAGCAGAGCTTAAACAGTGAAAAAAGGATTCACACAACCAATGATGATAGTCTATTGAAAAGCTACTCGAACTAGCTTCTGTAATTCTTTGTTCTTTGTTTTGGACCTTGTCACCAAGCTCTCAGACACCATCTAGAGAGGGCATTGTTCTTCTTATGATTAAGTAAATGTCGAATTGAAGATTCCTCCAATACAAATTGCAGAGTTTCACATGAGTCTCTGTACTCTATGATCAGAGAATTGCATATAATTCCAAACCAATTTTTCTTCCTCTCATGCTCAGACTGTGTTTCATGTTATCCCTTCAATGTCAGAGATTTGGCTGGAATGGCTAATTGAATTATGGATAATGGTTTCAACTTTGTTATTCAGTTATCTTTTTCTTTTCTCTTTTCCGACTAATGAGAATAGCTTTGTTGGGCATGCATTTTGTCTCGACCCTAGCTCTTAATTAAAGTAGAGAAAGTTGTGTTTACTTGAAATTGCCCTTCTAGTTTTGGCCCCCTGATCCTGTCAGCTGGACTGTTGTTGATCATGATATTTTGGTTCTCATTTTCCTATAATTCCAAAATAGGATTTTCTTTCTATTTTATATCTGATACACTTTGCATGGACAGGCTAAATGGACTATCCTTATTTTGCTATATCTAAACTTTTATTTAGCTATTTATCTGCACTTTTCTGCATTCTGTTCATATCATCTCCATTGTTGCTTGACCAGGCCGGCCTTGCTCTTGGGGATCTGAAGTCAGTAAAGGATCTGTATGATTTCAAGACTCTAGTGGTGTTATTCCTCATTGGTTTTGTCATTATATTTCCTGCACTTCTGAAGAGGAAGCGAATCTATGAATGAATCACGTGAACATTGATTTCAGACTGAACTCTCGACATTTAATTACAGTGGATTATATGGTTACTAAATATATCCATTAGAAAGGATGTATGATGAAAATAGCAGTTGTGCTCCATTTTATTTTCTTTTGTGGGTCTGTTAAATTACTCATTATGTAGCCTTGAGAAATCAGGAAGCATGTGATGAGTGTTGTGCAACGTCTGCACACTACCTTGATAACATATAGGAAATGTTTTTTTTCCACTGTACTACTATTACTTGTCAATTTAATAAGTAAAATATAGCAGACAAAGTCAATTATTTCTTTTTCCCTCTGTCAACTATTTCTTTCTTTATTTTTTTTATAATTATTGAATGTGCTTTTTTACTTAGATAAAAGAGGAGGGTTGTGTTAAATAGTTGACATTCAATGCAAAATTTTGTTAAATCTTTATGAATATTAGTTGATCCCATTTAGTGAGTGAAAATTTTATTTGTTGTTGTATTGAATGTGCTTCCTTTTGTGTAATGATATGCTCAAGCTCAACAACAATGGAGTGTTTGCACAACAAATAGGTTTGAAATAGACAAAATTGGAGAGGAAATCGGATATTTTACTGCTCATGTGAGAGGCACCTGATGGTTTCCCTTAGGAAATTAACATAATGCAAGCATTGTTGACAATGGGAAATAAAAGCTGTAACAACCGAAAAGGTTTTTAAAAGATAAAATTTAATTTTTGACACTAATTTCAATTAAATGAAGTCTGGCATGACTTTTGAGGATAATGATTTGAAATGGAAGGTTGTTTGAAGTTAGAAACACGATCGAACGGAAAGAAACGTAATTCGGCGATCAGAAATTGACAGACGACGTTTCGTGCGTTAATTTCACTGACGGAGGCCAAAACCTTCGCATAGAAATGCGTGTCAACGTTTGGAAGGAAGTCGACACCCTAAAGTATCCCCGGGTGGTTCGGGAAAATTAAGAATCGCCCCCGGAAGCTTTAAATTTCTCGGATTTCCTCCATTTCTCTTAAATCTCTCTCTCCTCACCTCACTTCCTCTCTCCTCTCTCTCTTCCTTCCTCCACCGAAATGCCACTTTCTCCTCCACCGCACGAAAACTTCGCCAGCTCAGATCACTGCCGTCCGCCACCGTCACGCCATCGCTTCCACCACCGTAGCCTGAGTTGCCGCCTTCCTCCAAAGAATGGCTGTCGAACAGAGGTCCGACGCTCTCGGATCGAGGATTTTTTCGTCCACCGTGCGTCGACTTTTGTGGCCTAAAAACGTCATCCAAACGGCCGTGAACTGCCGCGCCACCACCATATTCGGACTCCTGGTCTTGCGGGCTTCACGGTGGTGAAAATTTCGAGGCAAACCACACCCCTCCGCCATGCGCCGCTGTGCTGGAGCTTCTGGACATACACCAGGAGAAACCGAGATCACCCCGAGACAGAATTCCATCATCCGATCACATTGGTAAGGTCCGATTTCTCAGAAACTAATGATATCTGATTGAAATAGCTGTCGAACGTAATTAGGCAATAAATTGACCTAGGTATTAGGGCAACTGGACTTAGAATTGTTAAACGAATGACGTGACAAGCCTGAATATTTAATTTAATGTCCAAGAAATTAATTGGGCTCAGAAACTGAGACTACGTGAAGTTCTGAATCGATTTGGAGTGACAGGAGACCAGGTAGGATAATTTGCACTTCCCGAACGTTAGAATTGACCTTGTGGATACCTGAACGATTTAGATTATTTGCATGAATTTACGTGCTGCTTTCAATGGA
Organism: Senna siamea; assembly: GCA_031216115.1. Lineage (NCBI taxonomy): Eukaryota > Viridiplantae > Streptophyta > Magnoliopsida > Fabales > Fabaceae > Senna > Senna siamea. Next base: position 12,416,128 of record CM062354.1, on the reverse strand, counting down.
ATAAATTACATGCCTGTGTGCTGGATATCCTAATTGCATGTTAGACGCTTTGTTTATCGAGTTTAGATGCCCTGAGGATGGATTTACTTAGGGTAGGGTATTTGATAGCCGGTATGGGACGGCCGTTAAGTATCCCGAGTACAGAAAAATTTTAAATGAGATTGTTTTTATCAGATTTATCCTATACTGCGTTAAGGATTACGCGTTAAACTAGGACGACCCTAAGAAAGGTTTAAGGAGTATAAGGGGGGATAACCTACACGGAGAAACGTTGTGATTTAGGCGTAATACCCTAGAACCGTGAGGAATAGTCGACCGCGAGCATGTGAGTTCGAATAGACTGTATGAGGATGAGAATTGGCGTATGTGCACATGCTAGGGGACGCCCTAGATGTTGATTCTCACCCGGTCCTTGAGTGAGTGATTGGTGTTACGGATCACACTCACAATATAAGCTTGATTCGGATGATTGGTGTTACGGATCACACACAACAATAAGAGAGGTATTCTCTCTAGATGACGTGCAATTAGATGACGATTTAGACTAGGTCACAGAGGATTTGTGGCCAACGTGAATTTAGATACACTGGGCATGGGATTTTATCTGATTTCGAGTATTGATTTTAAAAGAAATGAATTTTTATGATTTTGATTATCTGCCGCAATTTCCATGTGATAAAACGATTTTAAAGATAAGGTATTTTACTGATTTCGAACTGATTTTGGGAAGATGATTTCGGTGTTCGCACCGCTGAGTATTCAGCCAAATTTTGAATTGTATTTGAACTGTAAATTATTCTACTGGGATTTTATATCTCACCAAGTTGTTTACTCAGATGAACAGGGACATGGACAGGACCCTAGACGATAGCTGATGATGTCTTGGTGATAAACAGGAGAATGGCTTAGTTTAGGACTTGAACTGTCTTGTATATATATTTCGATGACGTTGCTGTATATTGGTTTCTGTCATTTATGTTTTCTGTAGTGATTGGATTGATTGTATATGTATAAACCAGGTGACTGTTGTATTTGGGATATGTTTGAAATACAAAAGAAACTCTGCCGAATTTTCGGTAGGGTTTACTGTTGTAAACTTGTGAAGTTAAGTTGGAATTTATATGAATGCATGATGTGATGTATATATGGATTTTAGATTTCATTCCAGAGTAATTTGTGATGTATGCATGTATATTTAGTTTAGTTGCATGTGAATTAGGGTTGAACGGAATCTGAATGGACAACGGGAAGTCTATTTAGGTTACGCTCAACCAAAGATGATCCACGACATTCCCACATCGGGAATAACTATTTAAACCAACCCATATGCTTTCGCTAATCAGATAAGCATCGCGTATGTTGTATTAGGGAGTCCTTACAATTATAGTATCAGAGCCCGGTTTGTCGGATCGTCTGGTTTAGTGGGTTAGGGACTTGAATCTTCAAGGCTTGCAGCTTTAGGGTTTTGATTGATTTAACTCTGGAATGTTAGGACCTGATTTTGAATCAATAAGTAACGAAATGAATTTAATGCATTTCTGTTAACTGTTTCTGTATAACTGATCTGTTTATTTTCTGTGTCAGATAAGTATGGCAGAATCTAGCAAGGATGCCACCCGCAGGCCCAGAGGAAGGCCAAGGCATAGGAATCAGGGTGCTTCGGGTAGTGGTAGCATGGAGACTGATGTCGACATGTGCGATATGATGGAATCCATCCGGTTGATGGCTGATGCGATGAGAGATCAAGCCACTACCAGCGCTAATGTGATGAGACAGCAACAGGAAGACAGAAAGACGAGAAATGACGGAGCCACCCAGCATGCAAACCCACTGTATCAGGGATGGATCGAGTTTCAGCAAGCAGGTCCATCTCTATTTACAGGTGCCTCCGATCCAGCTATTGTAGAAGTCTGGGTGAAAGATATTGAGAAGATTTTTAGATTTTTGCAGTGCGATGACGAACAGAAGGTCACATATGAAACATACATGTTGAAAGGCAAAGCAGAACTTTGGTGGACAGATGCCTAGCAACTGATGGAGAGCAGAGGCATTCCACGTACCTGGGAGTCTTTCAAGAGAGTCTTTATGGATCATACATCCCTGAGAGCGTAAAACAATCAAAGGAAGCACAATTTCTAAAGCTCACACAGGGAGGCAGGCCATTTGAGGAGTATTTGAAATAGTTTGAAGAATTATCACGATACTCTACCTACCTGCGAATGCATTATGACGAGGCCTGGAAAGCAAAGCAATTAGAAGAAGGCCTAGATTTACCCATGAAGACTCAGTTAGCTACCCTGGAGATTCGAGACTTCGCCACACTGGTAAACAAGTGCCGAATCTTGAGCAAGAATCTAGAACAGAGACAGGCTAAGATTACCTATTCAAACCCTGCCCTGTGACCTATACATATCCACACCCTTGGGAGAAGCTACTATGTCCCCACGAATATGCCTGAATTGCCCCTTAACCATTGAAGATACTTTATTCATTGTGGACCTAGTGTGCATACCATTAACTGGGATTGATATCATTTTGGGAATGGATTGGTTGACTAGGAATCGGGTCTTGTTAAATTGTTATGAAAGGATAATCACTTACCTAGATAACGTGCCTGTGCGAGGGAGTGACAGGGCTTGTGAGATAGGTGATATGTCCCTCAATCTCTCTGAGGTAGAGTTACAGGATAGGCTAAGCCAAATCCCAATCGCTAGCGACTTTTCGAAGGTATTTCCTTTGGAAGTAAGCAAACTGCCACCACCTAGGGAGATAGAGTTCACCATTGACCTGATTTCGGGCGCGGGCCCAATAGCCATGACCCCATATCGCATGGCCCCAGCGGAATTAAGAGAATTAAAGGTCCAAATTGAAGATATGTTAGAGAAAGGGTTCATTAGGCCAAGTGTATCACCATGGGGAGCTCTAGTCTTATTTGTAAAGAAGAAAGACAGGAGTTTGAGATTGTGTATTGATTACGGACAATTGAATAAGGTGACCATTAAGAACAAATACCCATTGCCACGTATTGATGATTTGTTTGATCAGTTGCAAGGCGCGACTGTATTTTTTAAGATAGATTTGAGATCAGGATACCACTAGATTAGGGTTAGAGAGGAGGATATTCCTAAGACAGCGTTCAGAACAAGATACCGCCGCTACGAGTTTCTAGTGATGCCGTTTGGATTGACGAATGCACCGGCTGTTTTTATAGATTATATGAACAGGATTTTCAGACCCTATTTAGATCAATTTGTTGTGGTATTCATCAATGATAACTCACGAAGAGCATGCCCAGCATCTTAGCACAGTGCTACAGATACTGGAAGAGAAGCAATTGTATGCAAAGCTAGAGAAATGTGAGTTTTGGTTAGAAGAAGTGAAATTCTTAAGACACCTGGTTAATGGGGAAGGGATAACAGTCGACCCAAAGAAAATTGAAGCAGTATTAGATTGGGATCGACCTAGAACGGTCACCGAGATTAGGAGTTTCCTGGGTTTGGCCGGCTATTATCAGAAATTTATTCAAGGATTTTCTCAAATAACTGTGCCATTAACCCGGTTAACTCGGAAAGGGGTAGATTTTGAATAGAGCGAACAGTGTGAGACTAGTTTTCAAATTTTGAAAGAGAAATTGACCACTGCTCTTGTACTAATTATTTCGAAACCTCCAGAACCCTTTACCGTATACAAAAATGCATCCTTGAGAGGCCTAGGTTGTGTTTTGATGCAGGATGGGAAAGTTGTGGCTTATGCATCGCGACAATTGAAACCTGCAGAGGAGAACTATCCCACCCATGACTTAGAACTGGCTGCCATCGTGTTTGCCCTAAAGATTTGGAGACATTACCTGTATGGCGCTGTATTTAAGGTATATAGTGATCATAAGAGCCTTAGGTATTTGTTTGATCAAAAGGAATTACACATGAGGCAGCGTAGGTGGGTAGAATACTTGAAAGACTTTGATTTTGAGTTGAAATATCATGCAGGGAAAGCGAATGTCATGGCTGATGCATTAAGCCGAAAGTCACTACAATTAGCTAGTTTAATGATTGGTGAGATGAGGTTACTTGAGGATTTTGGGAATCTCAGCCTCAATGTAATCTCGTTTCAGCAAAGATTAGTGATGAGTGACTTTTTGATAACCTGCGAATTGAGAGAATTAATTAGACAAGCCCAACTTGAGGATGAATCCTTGGAAGTATACGCAGACCAACCCGATTTTGGACTAGCACCTGATAGAGTTTTAATGTTTAGGAAGAGGGTAGTGATCCCGAACCATCAGGAACTAAAGGAAAAAGTGTTAGCAGAGGCCCATAGAAGTAATTACACTATTCACCCTGGTATTTCCAAGATGTATCAGGACTTAAAGAGGAATTTTTGGTGGCCCGGTATGCAGAAGGATATCACGAACTACGTGAATGCCTGTTTGACGTGTCAATAGGTTAAGATAGAACATTAGAAACCCGCAGGGTTACTCAAATCATTGGAGATACCAGAGAGAAAATGGGATCAAATAACTATGGATTTTGTGGTAGGATTGCCTAGAACACCAGCAGGATTTGATGTCATTTGGGTGATAGTGGATAGGTTGACCAAATCTGTGCACTTTTTACCTGTAAAGGTGCGTTACTCCATAGAGAAATTAGCCGAAGTATACCTTTGGGAAATCGTGAGATTACATGGAATACCGTCAGGTATAGTATCTGATCGAGACCCTAGGTTTACTTCGAGATTCTGGCAATCCCTACAGCAAGCCTTAGGAACCCAACTTAAATTTAGCACAGCCTATCATCCTTAGACTGACAGGCAGTCTGAGAGGACTATTCAAACCCTAGAAGACATGTTAAGGGATTGTGTGCTTGAGCAGAAAGGAAGTTGGGATAAACACCTGCTATTGATAAAGTTTGCATACAACAACAGTTATCACTCTACCATCAGTATGGCACCGTATGAGGCTCTGTATGGGAGGAGTTGTAAGTCACCTTTAAGTTGGGTAGAGATGGGGGAGAGTGCACTGTTGGGACCCGAAATGGTACAAGAAACCACTGATCAAATTAAAATGATCAGGAAAAAGATGAGAATTGCCTAACAGAGGCAAGAATCATATGCTAATAAGAGAAGAAGGCCTTTGGAATTTAATGAGGGAGATCACGTATTTCTGAGAGTGTCCCCCACCACGGGTATTGGTAGACAGATAAGGACCAAGAAACTAAACCCTAGATTCCTAGGACCATTCTAAATTTTACAAAGAGTCGATCCCGTTGCCTACCAAATTGCCTTACCTCCCTATTTTTCCAACCTACATAATGTTTTCCACGTCTCCCAACTTCGTAAATATGTCCTAGATCCTGCGCATGTATTAGGAAATCAACCGACAATATTAAAGGAAAATTTGACTTATGAATCTACTCCTGTTCAAATCCTTGACTTTAAGACTAAGCAACTTCGAAGTAAAATAATCCCTTTAGTTAAGGTACTATGGCAGGATGTAGCATCGTAGGAGATGACGTGGGAGAAAGAAGAAGAGATAAGGCAAAGATACCCAGAACTATTTACAGGTATGAATTTTGGGGACAAAATTTCTTTTAAGGGGGGGAGAATGTAACAACCGAAAAGGTTTTTAAAAGATAAAACCTAATTTTCGATGCTAATTCCAATCAAACGAAGCCTGGCATGACTTTCGAGGATAATGATTTGAAACAGAAGGTTGTTCGAAGTCAGAAACACGATCAAACGGAAAGAAACGCAATCCGGCGATTAGAAACTGACAGACGACGTTTCGTGCGTCAATTTCACTGACGGAGGCCAAAACCTTTGCATAAAAATGCGTGCTGACATTTGGAAGGAAGCCAACACCCTAAAGTATCCCTCGGTAGTCTGGGAAAAGTCAGAATCGCCCCCGGAGGCTTTAAATTTCTCGGATTCCCTCCATTTCTCTCAAATCTCTCTCTCTCCTCACCTCACTTTCTCTCTCCTCTCTCTCCTCCTTCCTCCATCGTGCGCCGCCACCACAGCCACCGTGGGCCACCACCTGGCACACCAATCAACAGCCCTCGCCACCCACAACCTCCAGCAACCACCCACGGCCTCTAACGGCCGCCAGCGCCGCCGGAAAACGCCACTTTTCTCTTCCATCGCGCGAAAACTTCGCCAGCTCAGATCACTGCCGTCCGCCACCATTGGCCGTCACCGCCCCCACCACCGTGTAGCCTGAGCTGCCAACTTCCTCCAGCAGCTCGCCGACGTCGAATAGAGGTCTGACGTGCCCGGATCGAGGATTTTTCTGTCCACCGTATGTCGATTTTCGTGGCTAGAAAACGCCTTCCAAACGGCCGTGAACTGTCGCGCGACCACCATATTCGGACTCCTGGTCTTGCGGGCTTCACCGTGGTGTAAATTTTGAGGCAAACTGCACCCCTCCATCGAGCGCCACTGTGCGCCACCGTACGCCGCCGTTCCGGAACTTCTGAACATACACCGGGAGAAATCGAGATCACCCCGAGACAGAATTTCATCATCCAATCACATTGGTAAGGTCCGATTTCCCAAAAATTGATGATATCTTATTGAAATAGCTGCCGAACGTAATTAGGAAATAAATTGACCTAGGTATTAGGGCAACTGGACTTAGAATTGTTAAACGGATGACGTGACAAGCCTGAATATTCAATTTAATGTCCAGAAAATTAATTGGGCTCAGAAATTGAGACTACGTGAGGTTTTGAATCGATTTGGAGCGACAGGAGACCAGGTAGGATAATTTACACTTCCCGAACGCTAGAATTAACCTTGTGGATACCTGAATGATTTAGATTAATTGCATAGAATTACGTGCTGCTTTCGATGGAATAAATTGCATGCCTGTGTGCTGGATATCCTAATTGCATGTTAGACACTTTGTTTATCTAGTTTAGATGCCCTTAGGACGGATTTACTTAGGGTAGGGTACTTGATAGCCGGTATGGGACGGCCGTTAAGTATCCCAAGTACAGGGAGCTTTTAATTGACATTGTTTTTACCTGATTTGGCCTGTACTGCATTAGGGATTACGCATTAAACCAGGATGACCCTAAGAAAGGTTTAATGAGTATAAGGGGGGATAGCCTATACGGAAAAATGTTGTGATTTAGGCGTAATACCCTAAAACCCTGAGGAATAGCCGACCGTGAGCATGTGAGTTCGAATAGACTGTATGAGGATGAGAATTGGCGTATGTGTACATGCTAGAGGACGCCCTAGATGTTGATTCTCACCTGGTCCTTGAGTGAGTGATTGGTGTTACGGATCACACTCATAATATAGGCTTGATTAGGGTGATTGGTGTTACGGATCACACCCAACGATAAGAGAGGTATTCTCTCTAGATGATGTGCAATTAGATGATGATTTAGACTTGGTTACAGTGGATTTGTGGCCAACGTGGACTTAGATACATTGGGCATGGGATTTTATCTGATTTTGAGTATTGATTTTAAAAGAAATGGATTTTTTTTTATGATTTTGATTATCTGTTGCAATTTTCATGTGATAAAACGATTTTAAAGATAAGGTATTTCATTGATTTCGAACTGATTTCGGGAAGATGATTTCGGTGTTCGCACCTCTGAGTATTCAGCCAGATTTTGAATTATATTTGAACTGTAAATTATTCTACTGGGATTTTATATCTCACAGGTTTTTTACTCAGATGAACAGGGACGGGGACAGGAACCTAGACGATAGCTAGACGATGATTTGATGACAGATAGATGAGAAGCTTTGTTTAGGCTTGGATTACATTGTATATATTCTGATGATAATACTGTATAATTGGTCTCTGTAAATTTATGTTTTCTGTTATTGTTGGACTGGCTGTATAATTGTGAACAGGTGACTGTTATATTTTGGGTATGCTCGAAATACAGAGGAAACTCTGCCGTATTTTCAGTAGGGTTTACCGCTGTAAACTTGTGAATTTAAGTTGAAATGTATATGAATGCATGATGTGATGTATATATGGACTATAGATTTCATTCCAGAGTAATTTATGATGTATGTATGTATAATTAGTTTAGCTGCGTGTGAATTAGGGTTGAACGAAATCTGAATGGACAACGGGAAGTCTATTTGGGTTACGTTTAACCAGTAGCAATCCCCTGACATTACCACATCGGGAATAACTACTTAGAAAGACCCATATGCTTCCGCTAAGCAGATAAGCATCGTGTATGTTGTATTAGCGGGTTGTTACAATTACACTCCCTATTGCTGAAGCATGAGGAATCTTTTGCATGTCCTTTTTCTCAAAATTATTTTTAAGGCATTGATTAAGAATGAATTTATCTCCTTTAGAGGTTTATCACTTGGTTTGCAATCCTACATACCAAATATTTTAAGAACATTTTTGATATAGGCCTTTTGTGATAATCCAAGGATAAATCGAGAGCTCTTAGTTTGCATCACCAAGATCTTTCATCTCAAAGTTCTTTGTTAGAAAGCTCTTAGTTTCATGTAACAAGCCCATATCATTACTGGCAAGTAGTATGTCATAGACATACAGAACCAAGAAAATGTGCTTACTCTCGTTGAACTTTCAGTGATACCATTAACGAGACACCTGCTTAAGTCTATAGATGGATTTATTTCATTTACAAACCATCGAATTTGCATCGCTAGAAACATAGTTTTCTGGTTGCACCATATAGATTGTTTCATCAATGTTACCATTGAGAAATGTTGTTTTGACATCCATCTAATGTAACTTATGATCAAATATGCCACTAAAGCCATTATGATTCTAAAATAGTCTTTCGATTAAACTAGAGAGAAAGTCTCTTTATAATTGACGCCTTCTTTTTGCGTAAAGCCATTAGCAACAAGATGTGCCTTGAATCTTTTCACCTCACCTTTTGAATCCCTCTTGGTTTTAAATATCCATTTACAACCAATGGGTTTTGAACCTTCAGGCAATGAGACAAGATCCTACACATCGTGATCTTTCATTGACTTTATCTCTTCATTCATGGCATCAATCCACTTTTCAAAGTTAGAACTTTCCATGGCTTGATGGAAATTGATTGGATCATTTTCCATCACTCCAATGTCAACATCATGTTCTTGGAGAAACACAATATAATCATTTGAAATTACACTTCTCCTTTCTTTAGTGGATCTTGTTAGTGGCAATGGTTCTTGAGGTTGTAGAGTTTGCTCATTTGGAACAACTTCTTGAACTTATTCGAGAAGGCTAATGACATTGTCTTGATCCAAAATTGCTTCTTGAATAATGTTAGGTATAGTAATTATTTCCTGATCATTCTCAATAGCAATTAAAGGAATATTTACGTATTACTCTTCAAAGACAAAGTCCTTGACCTTATTCCTCCAGGAAAACTCAACATCCTCAAAGAATCAAGCATTATGTGTCTTGAATATAGACTTAATCATGGGATCATAAAACTTGTAACCCCTGGATATTTCAGAGTATCCAATAAAATAGAAACTGATAATCATAGAGTCCAATTTCTTTCATTTGGCCTGTAGGGCCTTGCTTTAACTGGACATCCCTAAATATGAAAATGCTTTAAATTAGGCTTTGTCTTGTCCAAAGCTCATAAAGGGTCTTTTTAATTGCCTTAGTTGGAACTCTATTGAGTATATATACTGCATTTTCCCTAGAGTGATTCAGGTAAGGTAGAATGACTAATTATACTCCTCACTATTTCTTTAAGCATTGTATTGTGTCCCTTAGTAGAGGCCAAGTTAGCACCTTTTGTCCTTTCTTGCTTCAGTCTTTCCTCTTCATAAACATAGTATGAGATGAGCTTATTAAATTACCAAGGTTTCTTCTGGAAATTACAGTTCACCTTAAAATTCTTGAACTGTGTTGGTAAGAATGCTAAAAGAAAATGCACTAACAAGTTTTCGAACAAGATTAACTTGAGTGCATTCAATTTTGAAGCAAGATGAGAAATTTTCATAATATACTCCTTATGTTTCCTTTACCTATATATCTCATAGAGATGAGTTTTGCTAAGATTGTACTACTTTTAGCCTTTTCACTCTTAGAAAATCTCTTCTCAAGGTTCTCAAAGAAATCTTTGGTCATATCTACTTGATCAGACATAGTGCCCTAAAAAGATTCTACAATGGTAGGCTTGATAATCATCAGACTTATGTAATTAGACTTTTCCTACCTATCCATCTCCCTCCTTTCATGTGAGGTACTCTAACCAGTGAGATCAGCAGGTTTAGGTACCCTCAATGTATAGTCTAGGTCTTTGACTCTAAGAGTGTTTGGAACACTATTTTCATGCCTTAACATTTGTGACATTTAGCATCAAATTTGGGTTGATTTTGGCAGTTACGTTAGTTTCTGAAGAAAAAATTGAATCAAAACAAAATAAATAAAATACTCACATGAGTATAAAACCAGAATGGAATAATAAATTTGGATAAAAGTAAACCTCATCTCAAGATATCAGGTACTCTATTAATATTTCATCTTTGGACAAAATATTAATTTGTAAGTGATATCTTGGTGTAGTAATCTGATACTAATAATAAAGTAACATAATAATAAATCTTCCTTTAGGCCGATTTATTGCATATATGTAAAGCCAAATAATTATCTCGTATCTATTACCACAGGTGTATATGCAATTATATCAAATACAGTTCTTGTAACACCCCATAATTTTAAATTAATATTCTTTCATTAATGGGATGTAATTACTTGTGTCATTTAGTGATTAGCTATACATTAAATACTTTGTAATTAATTAGATAAATTAAATTAAAGAGGGGTAAATTCTGCTCGCATAATTTAATGACTTAAAATGAGAATATTAAATTATAATCTTGCAAAAAAATTTAGGTGCCTAATTTAATTATCTATTTCTCCTTTTGAGTCACCTAACTTAAGTGCCAAGAGAAAAGCAAGATAGGATGCAACATTTAAAAATATATGCATGTGTGTGCCATGCATGCACCCTACGTGAGAAAAGGGAATGGAAATTTCATTTTATGTATGAAAATCCATGCCTCACGTGAAGTTGCAAAGAAAAGGAGTTAGCATCCATTAAATAAATATAGATACGCATATACATTAGGTGGAGTGTAATGGAAGTAAGGGAGAGTGGCGTATCATGAAGCAAGGAGTGCAGAATTTTTATTGCATAAAAAATTATATATGCATGTGTGGGTGTACATGTGCAAGTTGGGAAGAGAGGTAGAATTTATTTAAACCTGTGCAGCTCGACGTCGTCGACCTCTAGCTGCCATTCCCGACCGTTGATGGATGCCACAGTGGCCAAAAATAGCTCATTTCCTCCCATCACAAATTTGAAGCCCCACTGTGATCTCCGCCATCTGATGCCGTCTGGCCACACCGCTGCCACCATCAGCTAGCCTGTGTGCCAGCTCCCTCCGCCAGCTACCAGCCTGTGAAACATCGCCGCCACATGCCGTGAACAGAGGAAAATAGCTTTTACGGCCGCATCCTTCTCCGCTGAAAAATCACAGTTAAACAGCCGTGTTTCACTAAACAGACCTCGGATTCGGCATCCTCAAGTTACGGGCTACATTTTGGAGTATTTTTTGACCCCAATCTCTGTCTATCACCGTGCGCCGTCGTCGGAGTTGCTAGAAAGTTGCCAAAATCAAATTTCGAGCTTCTGAAACCCCCGGTACAATTTAAAATACCCCAATTTGATGTTTTCCTATAGATTTTATTCCTGAATGTGCCTTAATGATTAGGCCAGAGTGTAAATTAGGCATTTAATTGTAAAAAGGTAAAATTGTAAAGGAAAGAGAGAGAAGTGCAAATGGAAAATACACACTCACACGGCAAAGGGAAAAGAAGGAAGAAAAGAGGAAGAGAGCATACACACCCACACAATTCGGTTAAGGCAAGAAGAAGAGGTAGGTTTATCCAAGGAAAGAAAGGAAGCAAGGTGTAGAAGGAGACCAAAGGAAGGTGCAAGATCATTTCTTTGTAGCCCACCATCAAGGTAGGTTAACAATTCTTATAATTGTGTTCCATGTTTTAGTTTATGCAACTAACATGTTTTTACAAGCTTTTTATGGAACATAATTGTCTACCTAAATTCTTGACAAAATGTATGTATGTTGGCTAGCATGTCTGATTGATTGGGATGTTGGTGGATGAGATGACATGCATATTGTTCTTGGAAAAAGGATTAGGGTTAGATAATGCTAAATTCATGATGAACATAAAGGAAAGAAACCCTACCATTTAGTGGTGTTAGTAAGGGATAAAAGAAGGAAATTGAATTGCAAATTAACTAGTCTCTTTAGGCCAAGTCTATGAAATTTATTCTTGGAATCTATAAGCTATGCATTATTATATATTTTTAGAAAAATATGGGAATTTATTATTGAAAGAAAAGAAATTGTTCTTGACTTAGTAGAATTTTATAAGAAATGATATTATTATTATTTTCAAGGAAGGAAATTATTCTTGAACTTGATAGAATTATATAAGAAAATTAATTTTCAAGAAAGGAAAAATTATCCTTGAAAATATTAGAGTTTTTGTAAGAAATGTACATTGGAATTAATTTCCAAGAAAGGAGAAATTATTCTTGTAAATACTAGAATTTTTACAAGAATTGTACATTAGAATGAATTTCCAAGAAAGGAAAGATTATTCTTGGAAATATTAGAATTTTTTAAGAAATGTGCATTAAAATTTCATTCCAAGACAGGAGAAATTATTCTCAAAAATATTAGTATTTTTACAAGAAATGTGCATTTATAGTAATTTCCAAAGAAAAGGGAAATCATTCATGAAATTAATAGAATTTTATGAGAAGTGTACATTAATATTAATCTCCAAGAAAGGGAAACTTGTTCTTAAATTATTTAGAATTTTAAAGAGATGTACACTAGTATTATTTTTCAATAAAAGGAAAATTTCCCTTGAGAATGGTTAAAGAGATTTTTATAAAGGTGGCCAAGTGTCCACATAGTGCCCAATTGTGCACAATGACCCTAGGAGGTGGCCAAGTTGTAACAACCTGATTTTTTTAAAATAAAATTTATTTGGGTAAGATAAATTTAGATTTTTTTAGAATTGAATGCAGTGTATTTTTTTGAGCTCGCGGTTAAAATTTGAGAATTTTTTGGAGTAAAAATCTGATCTGATGGGAAAAAAACTCAATCCAACTTAAGGGAATTATGAGGTAATTTGGAAGGCTTAAATTCTTTAAAATACCTCTGAATTCCTTCTATGTAGGCTTGTAATCTTGCCAAGATCGGAGAATACATCTAAAATTTACCCCAGGAAAAGTGGAGAAAAGACCAAAATACCCTTGGAGGCCTTAAAACTCCAAAATCCCCATTTCCCTCTCATTTTTCCTTTCCTCTCTCTCTCTTCCCTAAATTTTCTCTTTCTTCTCTCTCATTTTCACGCGCCACCTTGCACCGCTGGAACCGCCGCCTTAGGCCGCAGCGAGACCCCATCGCCGGTGCAGCTCGACGCCCCTGACCTCTAGCCACCGTTCCCGACCGCTGACGGATGCCACAGCAGCCGAAAATAGCCCATTTCTCCCTCCGTCGTGAAATTCCTCTTCTGCCCCGATCCCCGTCGTTCAGCCACACCACCGCCATTGTTGGGTAGCCTGAATTGCTAACTTCCTCCACCATCTTCCAGTCGATGGAGCGCTGCCGCCACGCTCCTAGAATGGGGGAAAAATAGTCCATCGTATGTCGTGTTTTGTCGCCATAAAATGCCTTCTAAACGGCTGTATTTTGCCAAACGGATCTCGGATCCAACATCCTCAAGTTACAGGCTACGTTTTGGTGTATCTTTCAACCCTAGCCTTTGTGCACTGCTATGCACTACCGTGAACTGTCGTGCTCCGCCATGCACCATCGCTGGAGTTGCCAGAAAGCTGCCAGAATCAGATTTTAAGCTTTCAAAACCCCCGGTACAATTTAAAATTCTCCAATTTGATTGCTTTCCTATCGAAATTGACCCCAAAAATGTTTAACAATTAGACTAGCTTAGGAATTTGATAAATTGACATAGGAAAGCCTAATTGAAAGAAAAACCCGCATAAGAATTTAATTATTTACCCAGGGAATTAATTAAGAGCAATTGTCAAGAAAAAAGGGCCTGGAAATGTATCAAGAAAGAAGAAGCAAAGGAAGCAAGGTAGGTTAACAATTTGAGATTATGTTCCATGTTTTAATTGATGCAACCAACATGTTTTAAAAGTTTTCTTAGGAACATAATGGTGTACCAGCATTCTTGACAAAATGTATGTTTGTTGGCTGGCTTGTGTAGTTTATTGAAATGTTGATAAAAGAGATAGCACGAGTATGTTGTTGGAAAAAGAATAGCGTTGCATGGTATTAAATTCAAGCTAAAGGATGGAAATTGAATTGCCAATCTAATAAATCTCCCTAGGTCGAGTCCATAGAATTTTTTCTTGTGATTTATAAGTGACGCACCTTAGTATTATTTCTAAAAAATATGGGAATTTATTATTGGAAGAAAGAAAATTGTTTTTGAGTCGGTAGAAGCTTATAAGAAAGGATATTCTTATTATTTTCAAGGAAAGAAATTATTTTTGAAATTGATAAAATTATATGAGAAAATTAATCTTCAAGAGAGGAGAAAATACCCTTGAAAATATTAAGGTTTTTGTAAGAAATGTATATTGGAATTAATTTTCAAGAAAGGAGAAATTAGTCTTGGAATTACTAGAATTTTTATAAGAATGGTACGTTAAAGTTAAATTCCAAGAAAAGAGAAGTTATTCTCGAAAATGTTAGTATTTTTACAAGAAAGGTCCATTTGTAGTAATTTCAAAAAAAAAGGGGAAATCAATCATGAAAATAATAGAATTCTTATGAGGAGTGTACATTAATTTCAAATTTCCAAGGAAGGGACAATTATTATTAAATTATTTAGAATTTTAAGAAAAAAGATGTACACTAGTATTATTTTTCAATAAAAGGAAAATTTCCCTTGAGATTTGTTAAAGATTTTTATAAAGGTGGCCAAGTGTGCACAATTACCCTAGGTGGTGGCCCAGTGTCCACGTAGTGCCCAAGTGCACACAATGACCTTAGGAAGGTGGCTGAGTGTCCACAGAGTGCCCAAGTGTGTACAATTATCCTAGGTGGTGGCCTTGTGTCCACGTAGTGCCCAAGTGTGTACAATGACCCTAGGAAGGTGGCCGAGTGTCCACAGAGTGCCTAAGTGTGCACAATTACCCTAGGTGGTAGCCCAGTGTCCACGTAGTGCCCCAGTGTGCATAATGACCTTAGGAAGGTGGCCGAGTGTCCACAGAGTGTCCAAGTGTGCACAATTACCCTAGGTGGTGGCCTAGTGTCAACGTAATGCCCAAGTGTGCACAATGACCCTAGAAAGGTGTCCAAGTGTCCACATAGTGCCCAAGTATGCACAACGAATTTTAAAGGTGGCCAAGTGCCCACGAGTGCCCAAGTGTGCATAACTTATATATATAAAAGTATGTTTTAAGAATGTTAAGCATAAATGCTTTGTTAATTTTATGATAGTGTACTTTATAACATGCCAGATGTCTTACTTGAAAGAATATTATTTCTATCTCATTAACATTTAAATTGATCATACATTGCTTGCCAGTTTACATTTATGAACAATGTGATATTCTATTTTCAAGAATGTAGAGTTAAATATTTTGGTGCTTACACCCTGATACATATTAGTTGTTTTTAAAACTCGAATTGTTAATCTACTGGAAAAATTGTGTTTCTCATTATTATGCTAATGTGTATCAGATGCGGAATCATAGCTGGCTGGGAGGTCAATTTATTCCTTAGGTTTAAGAAATGTTGTAACCCCTATTTTTAGGGCCCAGTCGAGACCTACTTCCTTTAGAGCTAGGATTATCCTTTTGGCAGCAGACTTGAGATGTAATTGGGAAAGAATCAGGGAAGGGATATGTGAAGGACCGGTCCCTCTTAGAAATCTTTTAAAGGGGTCTGAGTGACAGGATTGTTGTCTCTTGACTTCTTAGGGATGGATACTTCATATATCCTGATGTATGTTGATTGTAATGTAATGGACATTATTGAACTCTAATTATGAAACTTATTGTATTGTATGAAAGTTTAAATTCCGCTATGTAGTATAGAATTTCTGTTATTTTGCTGTGCATGTAAGTTTTTAATCTGAGCAAAAGATCCCGAACCTAATCCATTTAATACAAATGAATGGTATAATTGCTCAGACATTAATTAAATAAAAGGCTAAGAAGAATGTACCAAACCTATCTGGTTGCATAAGAGAAATTGTAATACTAGATAGGAGCGTTACACAAGTGTCCACATAGTTCCCAAGTGTGCACAATGACCCTAGAAAGGTGGCCAAGTGTCCACAAGTGCCTAAGTGTGCACAAGAGATTTTTATAAAGGTGGCCAAGTATCCACATAGTGCCCAAGTGTGCACAACTTTTATATAAAAGTATGTTTTAAAAATGATAAGCATAAATGCTTTGTTAATTTTATGATAATGTGTTTTATAACATGCCAGATGTTTTACTTGAAAGAATATTATTTTTATTTCATTGACATTTAAATTAATCATACATTGCTTGCCAGTTTATATTTATGAATAATGTTATATTTTTATTTTCAAGAATGTAGAGTTAGATATTTTGGTGCTTGCACCCTGATACATATTAGTTATTTTTAAAACTCAAATTGTTAGTCTACTGAGAAACTTGTGTTTCTCATTACTATGCTAATATGTATCAGATACAAACGCTTAGCAGGGCTGGGAGAAAGAAGTTCCTTTTTGGTCTAAGAAAAATTTTGTAACCCCTATTTTTAGGTCCTAGTACAGATATATTTAGTTTATAATTAGGATTATTCTTTTGCCAATAGATATGGGATGTAAATTGGAAAGAACCGAGGAAGGGATATGTGAAGGACTGGTCCATCCTAGTAATTTTTAAAGGGGTTTGAGTGACGAGATTGTTGTCTCCTGACTCTTGACTCCTAATGGACGGGTACTTCACATATTTTGGTACATATATATAGAAATGTAATGGACAGGTATTTAATTGAATTACATGAAGGTTTTAATTTTTGCTGTGTAGTTTAGTATATTTTTATCTATTTTGCTATGCATACGAGTTTTATCTGAGCAAAAGATCTCGAACCTAATACGCTTAATATAATTTAATGGTATAATTACTCAGACATTAATTAAATAAAGGATAACGATAATGTACCGACCTATCTGTTTGCAGCGGAGGAATTGTAATACTAGATAGGGGCATTACATTAAGTGGTATTAGAGTAGGTCGTGCTTCAATCATCAAACGTAATGATGGGGTCCTCAAGGGGAGGGCTATGTGGGTGCGCTGCGCCAAAGGAGGCGTGCATGCCGAGGACGCTCTACCTTGCCAGAGAGCTATTGCTGTTCCCCTAATGAGCCTATGGCAGGGCAAAACTAGTTGGCACGGTTTGAGGATAGGATGGTCACCGGGGTAGGAGAGGCCTCAGGACACCGCAAAGGCACTGTGTCCTATGCCGGACTCTAAACCCGTAACAAGTGGTATTAGAGCACAGATACCAAGGTTAAGAACGGGGTAGAATTCCTCAAGTAACAGACTAGTTCAGGTTAGTCGACTGTACCTAGGTAGTTGACTAGCTTGTATTTTGTTTTGAACTTGAGGAATGGAGCATTAGGTTTTGGAAGATAGAAGCTCCCGTTCGTGTTATACGTTGCCTGCTTAATCATTTGTTATTGAGCCTGATCACCTCAAGTGTCCACATAATGCCCAATTGTGCACAATGACCCTAGAAAGGTGGCCAAGTGTCCACAAGTGCCCAAGTGTACACAAGAGATTTTTATAAAGGTGGCCAAGTATCCACATAGTGCCCAAGTGTGCACAACTTTTATATAAAAGTATGTTTTAAGAAAGATAAGCATAAATGCTTTGTTAATTTTATGATAATGTGTTTTATACCATGCCAGATGTTTTACTTGAAAGAATATTATTTTTATTTCATTGACATTTAAATTGATCATACATTGCTTGTTAGTTTATATTTATGAATAATGCGATATTTTTATTTTCAAGAATGTAGAGTTAGATATTTTGGTACTTGTACCCTGATACATATTAGTTGTTTTTAAAACTCGAATTATTAATCTACTGGGAACTTGTGTTTCTCATGACTATGCTAATATGTATCGATATGGACGCTTAGCAGGGCCGGGAGATAGAAGTTTCTTTTTGGTCTAAGGAAAATTTTGTAACCTCTATTTTTGGGTCCTAGTCCAGATATATTTAGTTTATAATTAGGATTATTCTTTTGACAGTAGACATGGGATGTAAATTGGAAAGAATTAGGAAAGGATATGTGAAGGACCGGTCCATCCTAGTAATTTATAAAGGGGTATAAGTGACAAGATTATTGTCTCCTGA
Source organism: Senna siamea (assembly GCA_031216115.1). Classification (NCBI taxonomy): domain Eukaryota; kingdom Viridiplantae; phylum Streptophyta; class Magnoliopsida; order Fabales; family Fabaceae; genus Senna; species Senna siamea. The sequence goes on along the minus strand of CM062354.1, from coordinate 12,397,694 downwards.
CTCCTGACGAACGGGTACTTCATATATCCTAGTACATATATACAAAAATGTAATGGACATTATTGGACATGTATTTAATTGAATTACATGAAGGTTTTAATTTTCGTTGTGTAGTTTAGTATATTTTTACCTATTCCGCTGTGTATACGAGTTTTATCTGAGCAAAAGATCCTGAACCTAATCTGCTTAATATAATTTAATGGTATAATTGCTAAGACATTAAATAAATAAAGGATAAGGATAATGTACCAACCTATCTGTTTGCAGTGGAGGAATTGTAATACTAGATAGGGGCGTTACATTAAGTGGTATTAGATCAGGTCGTGCTTCTATTGTCACACGTAATGATGAGGTCCTCAAGGGGAGGGCTATGTGGGTGCGCTGTGCCAGAGGAGGCGTGCGTGCGTGCCAAGGATGCTCCACCTCACTAGGAAGCTATTGTCGTTCCCCTAATGATCTTATGGTAGGGCGAAACCAGTTGGCACTGTTTAATGATAGGTTGGTCGCTGGGGTAGGAGAGGCCTCGGGACGCCGCATGGGCGTTGTGTACTGCGCTGGACTCTAAGCTTGTGACAAAGAGAGTTAGGAATCTCATGCAATGCCACACGTGAAGGAAGAAAAGAGACAAAAAGGGGAATTAAAAATTAGATTTTATACATACAACAAACCACACGTGAAAAGAGAGAAAAAGAGAAAAAGAAAAGAAGAGAGAAAAAAGAGAGAGGGAGCACGTGAGATTGAAGAAGAAGTGAAGACATCAAAAGGGAAATTGATCAAGAAAGGAAACAAAGGAGCAAAGAAAAGATAAAGGAAGAGTCAATACCACTTCATCCTTTGGCATCACTAGAGGTAAGTTAATAATTTAAACTTTTGTTCCATGTTCTAGTTATGTAACCCAATGTTTATATTCAAGCTTACCATAGAACTTAAGTTGTCTTTACATTCTTGAACTAAATGTATGCATGTTGCATAACATGTGTGGTTTATTGAAACGTTTATGGATGAGATAGCATGAGTACGTTGTTGGAAAAAGGATTAGTGTTGGATGGTGTTAACTTCGTGATGACCACAAAGGGAGAAACCCTACCTTTTAAGTGTGTTAAGTAAAGAACAAAGAAAGGGAATTGAATTTCCAATTTAATAAATCTCCCTAGGCCAAGTCCACGAAATTCATTCTTGGAATTTATAAGATATGCACCATGATATTGATTCAATATATGGGAATTGATCTTTGAAGTCATAAGAGAAAATTTAGATTAATATTGTAAGAAAAGCAAGTATTCTAAAAAGGCTAGAATTTTGGTAAGAAATAAACATTAGAAATTATTTCTAAGGAAGGAAAAATTATCCTTGAAATGTTGAAGTTTTCCATAAGAAAAATATAATTGAATTAATTTTCAACAAAGAAGGAAGTATTCTAAACATTAAATTTTTTATAAGAAATATACATAAAGATTTAATTTTTATGGAAGAAGAAATTCTTCTTGGAAATACTAGAATCTTAAGAAAAAAAATTGTACATTAGAATAAATTTCCAAGAAAGAGGAAAATTAGTATTGCAAATATTAGAATTTATTTCTAAGGGAGGAGAAATTTTCCTTGAAATATTGAAATTTTCCATAAGAAATGTGCAACTAGAATTTATCCCCAATAAAGGAGAGACTATTTCTTAAATTTGAGAATTCTTCATAAGAAATGTATATTTACATTAATTTACAAAAGGGGAATTTATCCTTGAAATTGATAGAATTTTCACAAATGGAGTACATCAATTCCCAAGAAAAAAGGAATTTTATCCTTGAAGATATTGGAATTAAAAAAAAAGGGGGGGGATGTACACTAGTAATAATTTTCAAGAAAAAGGAAAATTTCCCTTGAAACTTAACAAAGAAATATAAAGGTGGTCAAGTGTCCACATAGTGTCCAAGTGTGCACAATGACCCTAGGAGGTGGGCAAGTGTCCACATAGTGCCCAAGTGTGCACAATGATCCCATAAAGGTGCCCAAATGTCCACAAGTGCCCAAGTGTACACAAGAGAATTTTATAAAGGTGGCCAAGTGTCCAAATAGTGCCCAAGTGTGCACAACTTCTATATAAAAGTATGTTTTAAGAATGATAAGCATAAATGTTTTGTTAATCTTCTGATGATGTGTTTCACAGTATGTCAGATGTTTTACTTGAAAGAATATCATTTCTATCATACAGAAATTTTAATTGATCACATATTGCTTGCCGATTTATATTTATGAATTATGTTGTATTTTATTTCAAGAATGTAGAATTAAATATTTTGGTTCTTGCACCCTGATACATATTAGTTGTTTTTAAAACCCGAATTGTTAAGCTATTGGGAAACTTCCGTTTCTCATTATATGCTAATATGTATCAGATGCGGATGCATAGCCAGGCCGGGAGATCGAGTTCCTTTTTGGGTTTAAGAAATTTTTTTAACCCTTATTTTTGGGTCCTAGTCTAGACATACTTCATTTAGAACTAGGATTATTCTTTTGGCAGTAGACCTAAAATGCAATTGGGAAAGAACCAGTGGAGGGATATGTGAAGGAATGGTCCATATTGGAAATTTTTAAAGGGGTCTGAGTGACAGGATTGTTGTTTCCTAACTTCCTAAGGATGGGTGCTTCACATATCCTGATACATGATCACTGTAATGTAATAGACATTATTGGACATATATTATTTGAATTATATGAATGTTTAAATTTTCGCTGTGTAGCATAGAATTTCTTTTATTCTGCTGTGCATACAAGTTTTTTTAATCTGAGCAAAAGATCCTGAACCTAATTCGCTTAATATAACTTAATGGTATAATTGCTCAGACATTAATTAAATAAAAGGATAAGAATAATGTACCGAATCTATCTGGTTACATCGGATGAATTATAATACTAGATAGGGGCATTACAGATTTTCCTTTGGGCCAATCAACATTTATATAAGTTACATTCACACAACTATTTATATTTCAAAACTAATTAACTTTCACAATAGAGACTACTTTGGTGATATGTTACTTCAATTAATTCATCTCAAAATATATATAAACTTATCAATATCCAAATCTAAATTTCCTAAAAATTTCAAACTTACAGCACTATTTGATAAATTATAATAGTGTAGTACCTTAATTTACAATTATAACAAATATATACAAATTATTTACATAAAATTCCAAAATCTTAAAAAAAAAAGAAAATTGCCACAAATCCTAAACATATATATATGTTGCAGCAATTAATTAATCGACGAAACCAAAAATATGAATGTATATGTATAATTAAACAATCAAGATTTAAATATACATAACATAATACTTCATCCTATTTGTGACAGGTATATATAAGATGAATTTTCACAATTTTCACTTTACTGCAATATATATAATGCAGTATATATTATATGTACGTCCTAATTTGCAGAAAAATATGTGAATTCACAAAACTTTAGATTTGTCACAATATAGATACAAATTGAATCAAACAATTCCTAAATTAAATTCTGAATTCCAATATAATAAAAAGATACTCATAAAAAACACAATGTGGACACAAAATATATGTGATTTTTATTCCTAAATATAATAAAAAGAAATCCTTAACCAATTTCAATTGCTGCTCACAAAATTATTGCTTATATATATATATAAATTACATAAGATCATAAGATCTTAAAAATCTTCCCACAAATTCTAATACAATTATGATATATAATTATTTGCAGCAGAAATTCTTAACAAAAATTCTGAATTCCAAATTTCAAATTTAATATATATATAAGTATATATATTTGGATTTTATATATGTAAATAAACGTATGATAACAAGTTTTGAAAATTTACAGTTGCTTGCATATACACATATATATATATAGGTTTATATATATGAACCCACGTAGAACGAACATAATATATATGAACGCATAAACTACTCTGACTTGCACCAATATGTATATGTGGATTTACTCAATTATCATATATTTTGCTTAATCCACAATATATATGTACTTGAACCAAACACTTATGTCACGTTTAACTATACATATAACATATATTATTGAGGCACTATTCTTGCCGCATGTAAGTCAAAACACATACTTTAATCACAGCATACACAATGGTGGTTCAGAAGCAATTATCACACTTTCAAAATTTTAACTATTGTAGTTAATATGAAGGCATCTTAAAGTCATAATTTGTTGCAAATCCTCAATCTCAATATACATCAATTCATACAATATGAGTTTTTGCCACAAAATTGAAAAGAAAACTTATCTTTAAATTTATAATCCTAAATTTTAATAATTTGACATGAAATTGGCTATAATACCAGTTGTTAGGAAAAATATCCTGAATGCATAAACTAAATTAAATCTAGAATATTATTCATGTCAAATCATCAAGAAGATAAATTAAATGCGAAAGCGTACCTGAATCCATACTTGTTCTTTGGTCTTATGGTTATTAGTCTTCCAAATTAATAAGCACAAGTTTATGAGAATAGGATTTCTCTCTTGTCTGATGATAGGATATCAGAAAAGAATCGTACTTATAATTTTGGGACCATAACCCTAATTAAATAGTTGAACTAGGATTCCTTATTTATAATTTAGCCCTTCATAAAATTAAAAATTATAATTAGGATATCTACACATATAAGCCCATACTTATAATTTAGGCCCATTAACATTAAACCAAATCAGATCACTTTTAATTTGGGCCAGACCCTTTTCTTATGATAGCAATTTATATACAATTATTTATTTAATATATATATATATATATAAGTCCATAAAATACCCAACACATTCTCCATTTGTATCCCCATTTTTTATCTTTCTTCCAAAGGATAGTAACGTTGAGGGCATTGGTACCTACATTAATGCTCTTGTTCATGTAAAGTATGTTTCTAGAGAGCTATTCATGATGTTTGTTAGTCTCATCCACTCCTTTCAAAATTTTTTTTTCCATTTTTGTGGCCATGCCTATGATAGAATTTGGAGTAATTTGTGGCCCTTCAAATGATTTTTTGTTTCGGAGAGAGTAGATAATCTAGCAAAATATATAGATCCTTTCTTTGAAGTTCTAAAGGTTTTCATTCATTCCTATTTGGAGGCAACCTGCTTGGGCCATCAAGAGGTTAGTACACTAGTTAATTATAGAACCTTGGTTAATTTCATCTATTCTGATGGCCATTCCATTTTTGAACCAAGCCACATGAACTATAGGGTAGTGGGAAAAGAGATGATTAGTGCTTTCTGGCTCCTCACACCCAACACACATTGTCCTAAAAATTTTGAAATCTCATTCTTTAGATTTGTACTAAGGGGGAGGTCATTATGACAGAGTTTCCATAGGAAAATGAGAATCTTACTTGGGATTGTAATTTGCCAGAGCTTTTTCCAGTCAATGTTTACCACCCTGTTACTTGCTTGGTTTGACTAAACATTGTTTTGACTATTCGAGGGATTAATGCATTTGTACCCATCTTTGACCTTGTAAACTCCTTCTTGGTTTCCTTTCCAGGTAATCTTGTCATTTCCTTCATGTTGAGGGATCAAAATTTTTTAGAAATTATTAGCCTCTTGGATATCATAATAAGATCTCAGAACATCCCTATTCCATTTTCAATGTTGGGTGATCAATTCACTCACCTTCTAGGGTTGAAAGTTTTGATTATTCCTTGGGAACCAGAATTGACTTCAAGTATTGATCAGGTTACCATTTCCCACTTGCCATCTTAGTTTAGGGATAATGATGTCCTTGATTGAGAAAATTCCTTTCCAAAGGGTGGAGGTGTTAGTTGGGCAAAGGAGAATGTCATCACCTTTGCGACTAACGTATTTGGTTCGTAAAAAAAAGCATGTCCTAATTATGATAAATTTTCCAAATTTATCTGGCCAACATTGATTTATTAAGGTCTCTAAATATTTTAATCCCAAAACCTATAACAACTCAATTTTTAAAAAATTAAATTTGGTAAAATGAATTCCGATATTTGTTGAAATTGAATTAAGGAAAATTTTCTGAACTTTAAGCAAAAAATTTGAGAATTTTTTGAATTAAATTATATCTGATAGTGAGATTTTGATCTGTTGGAGGAAATTTTGGCAGATAATTTTGTGACGCATGCGATCATTTGAAAATTTCCAAATTATTTCTATATCATCTTAAATCTTGCCTAGATCGGAGTGATGCATTCGAAACTTAGCTACGACGAAAGGTAAAAAGACTAAAATGCCCCTAATGGCCCTAAATACTCAAACTCCTCTCATTTTCTCTCATTTTCTCCCACTTTTTCCCTCTCATGCAACATTTCTCACTCTCTCTCTCCTCTCCCGTGTACACTACCCACATCCACCACCTTTACCACGCCTGTCTGCTTTCCAACCAAGTTACGGCCGCCTGTTGCTGCCGGAAGGTTCCCTAGCTCAGCCTGACACCACAGCAAGCCACCGCAGTGACCGACGACCACCACAGTAGCCAAAAAATGGCCATTTTCCCTTCCCATCGCGTTTTTCCTTCGCTATGATGATCTCTGTCTTCTGATGTCGTCTGGTGACACCACCACCACCGTTGGGAAGCCTGAGCTGCCAGGTTCTTCTAACAGCTTCCAACTGGTGAACGTCGCCGCCACGCACCCGGAACGGAGGAAAAACCATTCGATGTGTGTCAAACTTCTCCACCGAAAAATGCCATCCAAACGGCCATGTCTTGCCAAACAGACCTCAAATATGGCCTCCTTGAGTTGCGGGCTACATTTTGGTGTATTTTTCGACCCCTACCGCCATTGTCTGCTGTGTGCTATCGCCGGAGTTATTGGAAAATCACAGAATTTAGATCTCAAGCCCTTGGAGCCTCTAGTATAATTTAAAATACCCTAATTTGAATTTTTCCTATAGTATTTGTGCCAAATGTTCCTTAATGATTGAACCGAAGCAAAAACTTGGCATTATTGTAAGGAAATAAGAATTTAAAGGAAGCGAGGTGTAGAAAGAGATCGAAGGGAGGCCAAGATCAGCTTTTCTAGTCATTCTCCAGGTAATTTGACAATTTTGGAAAATAATGTCCCACAATTGCATCTGTGTATGTCTATTTTCCTAGCTTTGATGGGACATTATTGCAATTTTACATTGTTGATACTATTTACGTTTGCTGGCCGAAATCATGAAAATAGAGTTAAATTAAGTTAGGCAAATAAGAATTATAGATAAAGGTGTTAAAGATATATTGTACACTGACAAAAAGAAAAGAAAAGAAAAGCAACTGATAGGGAAATACATATATAGGTACACGATTTATAATGTGTGGCTAAAGGTGATCCACATGGGCAACCTAGCGAAGTGTAGCCGAAGGTGCTCTATGCCCATGACCTAATGTTCACAATTACGCTATATACGTGGTCGAGTGACCACGAGTTACGATGTGTGGCTAGAGGTGATCCACACGGGTGACCTAACGAGGTGTGGCCGAAGGTGCTCCATGCCCATGACCTAGTGTTCGCGATTACGCTATGTACGTGGCCAAGTGACCATGATTTATGATGTGTGGCCAAAGGCAATCCACATGGACGACCTAGTGAGGTGTGGCCAGAGGTACTCCATACCTATGAACTAGGGCTCATGATGATTTCATAAAATTGTCCTAGTGTCCACATAACACCCAGATGCTCAATTAGCTTCGATTGAAAAATGTAAAAGCTAATACATAATTAAATTTCATAATGTCACGATAACAGGTATAATTTCATTTAGATATGTTTCATTAAAAGAGAATGTTTGATTTTTTTTTATGTTAACATCTAAATTATCACGTAACGCTTGCCTGATTTCATTTGTGGGTAATCTTATGTTTTATTGTCAAGAATGTAAAATGAATATGTTTTGGTGTTTGCACCTTGATACATATTAGTTATTTTTAAAACTCGAATTGTTAAACTACTGGAAAACCTATGTTTCTCATTATTATGCTAATGTGTATCAGATATAGACGCTTAATAGGGTAGGGAGATAGGAGTTTTTTTTTGGTATGAGGAAACCTTGTAATCCCCTATTTTTGAGTCCTAGTTCAAATTTATTTAGTTTAGAACTAGGGTTATTTTTTTGGGCAGCAGAAATAGGATATTTGAAGGATCGTTCCATCTATGAAATTATTAAAGGGGTCTGAGTGACAGGATTGTTGTCTCCTGACTTCCTACGGATGGGTACTTCATATATCCTGATACGTGTTTACAGAAATGTAATGAACACTATTGATTATATATTTAATTGAATTACATGGATGCTTAAATTTTGCTGTGTAGTTAGTATATTTTGATATATTCCGCTATGCATGTAAGTTTTTAATCTGAGTAAAAGATCCCGAACCTAATTTGCTTAAATTAATTCAATGGGGGTAGATTTCCTCAAGTAAAGGACTAGTTCAGGTTAGTCAGCTATACCTAGGCGGTTGACTAGCTTGTATTGTGTTTTGAACTTGGGAATGGAGCATTAGGTTTAGAAAGATGGAAGTTCCTGTTGATGTTATGTGTTATCTGCTTAATAATCTATTTTTGAGCCTGATCACCTCGTTAATACTTGTTTTGCAGATTGGCATTATGACACTAGCATGGAGAGGTAAAGCATGGACTCGAGATACTAGAGTAGATTTGAATGAAATTATGCAGACTATGAGGGACATGGAAGATGCTATGAGAGCCCAAGCTGTAGTCACAGCCGAGGCGCTCTGCCAAGCCTAGACAGATCGAAGTGAGGAGACCCAGACAGGGGCAGAACAAGTGAGCACCCAAGCAGGTGGAGGTTGGCCTAATTTTCGGAGAGCTAGGCCTCCCATTTTTTATGGCTTGGTGAATTCAGAGAAAGTCGAAGAGTGGGTTCAAAAGATTGAAGAATTGTTTAAAGTGCTAGGGACCACAAAGCCGCAGAAGGTCACTTTCATTGCCTACCAGATGAAGGGAGAGGCGAAACATTAGGAGAGATGGACGAAGCAACTAATAGAGGCTCAGGGGACCTCGATTACCTGGGAGAGCTTTAAAGATGCATTCCTAGCAAAATGCGAAGGATGGGGAATTCATGCAGATCAATTAGGGAGGCAGGCCTTTCGAAGAACATCTAGCCAAGTTTGAAGAGTTGTCCAAGTTCTCTTCATACCTGAAGTGGAGACCTGACAGAGCATGAAAGTACATGCATTTGGAGAACAGCTTGGACCCGAAGTTGTATCATGTGGTAGCCACATAGGAGATCAGGGACTACCCGACGCTAGTGAATAAGTGCAGAATAGCCTCCAGGTCTTTGGCCACACTACAACAGAAGAAATAGGAGGCTGAGTCCCTTAAGAGAAAGAGCCCAGTTGGATTCAACAGAGGTCATGAAAGGAAGTTTCAAAAGAGCCAGACCGGGAAGAAGCCAGTGGGACCTCTGGCACTCTAGTGTGACTATTCGAAGTGTGGAAAGAATCACGGAGATAGGCCATGTCTGATAGGGCAGAATGTGTGTTACAAATTTGGAAAGCTAGGACACATCGCCCGGAATTGTCTGACCCTAAGGAAGCCAAAGGAACCCAACAGACCTCTTACCAAGGGAAGGGTATATACCTTAAAGGGGAAGGAGGTGGCCCAGTTCGAAGATTTGATGAAAGTTACATGCTTTATTAACGATATTCCTTTAATTGTATTTATGATTATGGTGCCACTCATTCCTTTATTTCTGTAGAATGTGTTCACAACTTGAAATTACGCACCACCACCTTACCTTATAAACTTTCAATAGCTATACCCACTAATGAACATGTGTCTACGTCCTTGATTTGTTTAAACTATTCCATTGTGATTGCAAACAGAACCTTTATGGTAGACCTTATCTGTTTACCTATGGTCGACCTAGATGTCATCCTTGGTAAGGACTGGCTCTCTTCAAAAAATGTTATCTTGGACTGCTTAGCTAAGTTTGTGACTTTCATAGACACTAGGCTAGTAAATATGGGGATAGAGAGGAAAAACTAGAGGATGAGTTTCTTATGTTCCTCGGAGGTAGAAAGTCATCAGAAGTTAGAAACCATACATGTGGTCAAAGAGTTTCCAGAAGAAATTACCAGTATCCCACCAGAAAGAGAAATAGAGTTTTCCATAAACCTAGTTCCTGGGGCAGGGCCAATTTTTATAGCACCCTATAGGATGTCTCCGATGGAGTTAAAGGAGTTGAAAGAGCAAATAGAGGACCTTTTAGCAAAATAATTTATTAGACCTAGTGTGTCGTCATGGGGAGCTCCCGTGCTGTTTGTTAAGAAGAAGGATGGGAGTATGAGGATGTGCATAGATTATAGGCAGCTGAATAAGGTAACAATAAAGAATAAGTATCCTCTCCCTAGGATCGATGACCTATTAGACCAACTGAGAGGGGCCACTATCTTTTCCAAGATTGATCTAAGGTCGGGGTATCATCAAATCAGGGTTAGGAAAGAGGACATACCTAAGACTGCCTTTAGGACTAGATATGGGCACTATGAATTCCTTCTAATGCCCTTTGGACTGACAAATGCCCCAGTTGTTTTCATGGATTACATGAACCACATCTTTAAACCTTGCCTCGATCAGTTCGTAGTGGTGTTTATCGATGACATATTAGTGTATTCCAGGAATAGACGGGAACATGAGCAACATCTAAGGACGGTGCTGCAGATACTCAGGGGGAAGCAACTGTACGCTAAACTAGAAAAGTGTGAGTTTTGGTTATAAGAAGTCAAATTCCTAGGGCACGTGATCTCCAATAAGGGAGTTTCTGTAGACCCTAGTAAGATCGAGGCTATAGTAAACTGGGAAAGACCTACTACAGTGACCAAAATTAGGAGTTTTCTGGGATTAGCAGGGTACTATAGGAGATTCATTTATGAGTTTTCGTAAATAACGATGCCAATGACCAAGTTGACCCAGAAGGACGTTCCGTTTGTGTAGGACACAAAGTGTGAACAAAGCTTCTAAACCCTGAAGGAGAAGTTGACCACTGCACCTATGCTAATTATCCCTAACCCTTTAGAGAAGTTTGAGTTGTATTGTGATGAATCGAAGAAGGGTTGGGATGTATACTGATGCAAGAAGGACGAGTAGTGGCCTATGCTTCTAGGCAGCTAAGGCCGCATGAGAGAAACTACCGTACCCATGACTTAGAGTTAGCGACTATAGTGTTTGCCTTAAAGATTTGGAGACACTACCTTTATGGGTCTAGATTCAAGGTATTTAGTGACCATAAAAGTCTCAAATACCTTTTCGACCAAAAAGAATTGAATATGAGACAAAGGAGGTGGATGGAATTTGTTAAGGACTATGATTTTGAGTTAAAATACCATTCGGGTAAGGCAAACATTGTGGCTAACGCACTAAGTAGGAAGTCTCTCCATGTAGCTCATCTAATGGTGAGCGAGATGGACCTGATAGAGAAATTTAGGAACATGAGGTTGTCCACCTTGGTGTTATCGAATAAGATCTGTCTGAGTGAGTTAAGGATTGAGAACACCCTTAGGGCCTAAATTTGAGAAACCCAAAAGGAGGATGAATTCCTAGGATCCCTAAAGGATTTGAAGGAGTTCACAAGAGAGGCTGATGGGATGGTAACTTTTCAGGGTAGGATGTATGTCCCTAAGACAAGAGGACTAAGGGATAAGATTTTAGAGGAAGCTCACCAAAGTAAGTACACTATCCATCCTGGAGCCACTAAGATGTATCAAGACTTAAAGGGTAGGTTCTGGTGGCTAGGAATGAAGAAGAATATATTGGAGCATGTGGCTAGGTGCTTAGTATTTCAGTAGGTCAAGATTGAACATCAAAAGTCTGTTGGGTTATAACAACCCTTGGACATTCCTGAGTAGAAGTGGGACAAGATTTCTATGGACTTTGTGGTAGGACTGCCTAGAACCCAATCAGGGAATGATGTTATCTAGGTTATAGCAGATAGGTTAACTAAGTTCGCTCACTTTCTCCCCATTAGGATTAACTACTCCTTGGATAAACTAGCACAGTTATATATTCAGGAGATAGTAAGACTTTATGGGGTACCTATTAGCATTGTCTTGGATAGGGATCCCAAGTTCACCTCTAGGTTTTGGAATGCCCTGAAAGAAGCCTTTGGAACCAAGCTAAATTTTAGTACAGCCTATCATCCTCAAACTGATTGACAAACGGAGAGAACCATTTATACGTTAGAGGATATGCTTAGGGATTGTGCTTTAGAGTACCAGGGAAACTGGGAAAAGATTCTGCCATTGATTAAGTTTTCTTACAATAACAGCTTCCACTCTAGTATAGATATGGCTCCCTATGAGGCCCTGTATGGGAGGAAATGTAGTTCATCATTATGTTGGTATGAGGTGGGTGAAAGGCAGTTTTTAGGTCCCGAATTAATTTAACAGACCACTAATCAGATTATGATGATCAGAGAAAAGTTGGCAAAAGCTCAGGACAAGCAAAAGAGCTATGCTGACAAGAGGAGAAGGCCCCTAGAATTCGAGGAAGGAAGCCATGTTTTTCTGAAAGTGTCCTCGACTACTAAGATTGGTAAAGCTATGAAGTTTAGAAAGCTAAGTCCTAGATACATTGGACCTTTTCAAATATTGAAGAGAATGGGTCCATCAGCATACCAAATAGCCTTACCCCCACACCTGTCCAACCTTCAAAATGTTTTCCATGTCTCCCAGCTCCGAAAGTACATACTAGATCCCTCCCATATACTTGACGCCAATACTCTACAATTAAAGGAAAATCTGAATTATCAGCTGTGACCTATTCAAATCATTGGTACTGAGGTCAAGACCCTAATGAATAAGGCTATTCCTTAAGTAAAGGTCTTGTGGGACTCGACGTCATCACAGGAGGCTACTTGGGAGCAGGAGGAGGACATGCACAAGAGCCATCCAAAGCCATTCTCATGAGGTATGTATAAATTTCGAGGAGGAAATTATATTAAAAGGGGAGAATGTAACAACTCAATTTTTAAATAAATTAAATTTGGTAAAATGAATTCTGATATTTGTTGAAATTGAATTAAGGAAAATTTTTTGAACTTTTAGCAAAAAAATTTGAGAATTTTTCAGAATTAAATTATATCTGATAGCGAGATTTTGATCTGCCAAAAAAAATTTTGGCGGATAATTTTGTGACACATGCGATCGTTTGAAAATTTCCAAATTCTTTCTATATCATCTAAATCTTGCCTAGATCAGAGAGATGCATTCAAAACTTAGCTACGGTGAAATGGAAAAAGACTAAAATGCCCCTAAGGGCCCTAAATACTCAAACCCCTCTCATTTTCTCTCATTTTCTCCCACTTTTTCCCTCTAATGCAACATTTCTCACACTCTCTCTCCTCTCCTGCACACACCACCCACATCCACCACCTTTACCACGCCTGTCCGCCATCTGGCCGAGTTACGACCACCTGTTGCTACCAGAAGGCTCCCCAGCTCAGCCTGACGTCCCAGCAAGCCACTACAGTGATTGACGACCACCACAACTGCCGAAAAATGACCCTTTTTCCTTTCCATCATGTTTTTCATTTTTCCTTCACTGCTGTGATCTCTACTGTCTGAAATCAATCAGCGACACCGCCACCACCACTGGGAAGCCTGAGCTGCCAACTTCTTTCGTAGCTTCCAGTCGGTGAACGCCACCACCACGAACCTAAAATAGAGGAAAAATTGTCTGCTGTGTGTTAAACTTCTTTGCCAAAAAATGCCATTTAAATAGCTGTTTCTCACTAAAAGAACTTTAGATTCGGCCTCCTCGAGTTATGGGCTACATTCTGGTGTATCTTTCAACCCCATCCGCTGTCGACAGCTATGCGCTGCCATCTGCCGTCATCCGCTATCGCCGGAGCTATTGGAAAATCACATAATTTAGATCTCGAGCCCCCAGAGCCTCTGGTATAATTTAGAATGCCCTAATTTGACGTTTTCCTGTAGTTTTTGTGCTGACTATTCCTTAATAATTGAACTGAAGCGAAAACTTGGCATTATTGTAGGGAAATAAGAATTTAAAGGAAGCGAGGTGTAGAAGGAGATCGAAGGGAGGCCAAGATCAGCTTTTCTAGTCATTCTCCAGGTAGTTTGACAATTCTAGAAAATAATGTCCCACGATTGCATCTTTGTATGTTTGTTTTGCTAGCTTTAATGGGACATTATTGTAATTTTACATTCTTGATACTATTTATGTTCGCTGGCCGAAATCATGGAATATAGTTAAATTGAGTTAGGCAAATAAGAATCATAGATAAAGGTGTTAAATATATATTGTACACTGACAAAAAGAAAAGAAAAGAAACTCAATTGATAGGGAAATACATATATAAATACACGATTTATGATGTGTGGCCAGAGGTGATCCACACGGGCGACCTAGCGAGGTGTAGCCGAAGGTGCTCCATGCCCATGACCTAGTGTTCGCGATTACGCTATGTACGTGGCAGAGTGACCAAGATGTATGATGTGTATCCAAAGGCGCTCTATACCTATGAACTAGGGCTCACAGTGATTTCATAAAAGTGGCCTAGTGTCCATATAACACCCCAGGCGCTCAATTAACTTAGATTGAAAAATGTAAAAGCTAATACATAATTAAATTGCATAATGTTGTGATAACAAGTATAGTTTCATTCAAAGAGAATGTCTGATTTTTTTTTTATGTTAACATCTAAATTATCACGTAACGCTTTCCTGATTTCATTTGCGGGTTATCTTATGTTTTAATATCAAGAATGTAAAATGAAAATGTTTTGGTGTTTGCACCCCGATACATATTAGTTATTTTTAAAACTCGAATTGTTAAACTACTGGAAAACCTGTGTTTCTCATTATTACGCTAATGTGTATCAAATACAGACGCTTAGCAAGGCAAGGAGATAAGAGTTTCTTTTTGGTCTGAGTAAACCTTGTAATCCCCTATTTTTGAGTCCTAGTTCAAATTTATTTGGTTTAGAACTAGGGTTATTCTTTTGGGTAGTAGACATAAGATATTTGAAGGATCGGTATATTTTTGAATTTCTTAAAGGGGTCTGAATGACAGGATTGTTGTCTCCTGACTTCCTACGGATAGGTACTTCATATATCCTGATACGTGTTTACAGAAATGTAATGAACAATATTGATTATGTATTTAATTGAATTACATGGATGCTTAAATTCTGTTGTGCAGTTAGTATATTTTGATATATTCCGCTGTGCATGTAAGTTTTTAATTTGAGCAAAAGATCCCAAACCTAATCTGCTTAAATTAATTCAATGGTATAACTGCTCAGACATTAATTAAACAAAGGATAAAGATAATGTACCGAACCTATCTGTTTATATCAGAGTTAACAATAAGACTAGATAGGGGCGTTACAAAACCTCCTACTACTTATATGGGAGTACATATCTTATGCCAATCGATCATGTGGGTTTTATATTGTTTTTGGTCACTGCCCGAAAGGACCTTGGCTATAAGCATATCACATTAAGTTAATGAAATTATACTTTTACCCTTATGGACTAATTAGCAATTATTATTGAATTTTGACTAATTGAACTTTCATTCCCCAAAAGAAATATCTTCATATAAAGGAGGGAGAGGAGAGAGAAAGAGTTTAGAAATTTAGTAGATAGAAAGAGCTTCGTGTGGAAGAGAGAACAAGGGGAAAGAGGAAAACAAGCATGCAACCTAAGGAGACTAACTAGGAAGGTGTAAATCCAGTAGAAAAACACACATCACGCACCATATTTCATTGAAAACACAAGGTAATGAAGTTAAACTTCACTACCTTGTTTCATTTTGCTTTTCAAGAAAATGGGTTTATGGTGTAAACTTGCATTCTTGTTTGAGAAATGATGGATGTATACTTATATGGTTATGTATGCTGTTAGAATGGCCTGAATAATAACATTGAGGTGGTGGGTATTTTCTCTTTCCTCTAAGAATGGTTTTCATGCATTTTGATGTGAGTTTGGCCTTTTTTTCTTGAGTTTTGACTTGTAAAATCATGTATTTAAGCTAGGGAAGTATTTTGTAAATTGATTTAGGGTTAAAACATGAGTTTTGAGGGATTTTTGGAAATCAAAAATGGCTTTTTGAAACAGGACAGCAACAAGCAAGTTGACTGCTTGCCTTGAGAAGTCGACTATCGTGTTATTGGCCCTGAAACCCAGATGTGGAGTTAGCAAGTCATGCTTTCCCCTAGAAGTTGATTGGTTGCCCACTGTAAACACCTTTTTTTGGGCAGAAAGCAGCATTTCGACTATCATGCCTCAAGAAGTCGACTTCTTGCCCTTTTTTTTTTTTGTAAAAATGCTAATTTTTATTTAATTTCTTCCCTAGAAACACCGTCGACGTGCAAATCAATCCAATTAAACAAGATGAACAAATGTAAGTAGCGAGGGAATATGGGATGAGGAAATAACAAAATGAAAGTAGAGCTAAGTATTTAAAAATATATGCACTAGAATCAAATAGATTCTAAATTGGATTAACGACTTTCAGTATGAGATGATCATTGTGAATCTTGAGGCTGGACCATAATTCAGGATCATAAAACATCCATCTAATCTTGATATGTATCATGAAAACACTGTGTAGGTAGCTAATTCTAAGTTAGTGTACTCTAAGGCTAGAGAGTTTCTTACTTAGCATTAAGTTCACCTTGGTTTGGAATCTATTTCTCTAGTATATATGTTTATGAGTCATGTACCCAATAAAATGATCCATCATAAAAATGATGGTGATTCTCTTCGCAACATTGACTCATTGTGTGAATGATCAGTGAGTGCATAGACCTGGCCTAAAATGAAAGGGGGCGCAGTGATTAGTGAGGAGATAAATGTTGGTACCAAAGCTCGGGGATTGTAATTACCCCATTATCCTATGGTTCCTTTTAAGTATTTAAAGGTATAATGTATATAATTATCATAATAATGGTGTGTTACTATCACTTCTACCTGAGTAAATTTTAAACTTTTTACTAAGTTGATTAAGTGAGTGTCATTTGGGTTAGTCTCTACTCTCGGGTTCTCTCAACATTGCAGCAGAATAAATATATATAGAATACACTTGGATTAACTATACATAAACATGCATTCTTAATTAAATATGATAATTAACTATTGGACATAGAGGCAACAATCCTGCCACTCATGCCACTATAATTTCAGTTAAGAATCCCTTCATTTACATCTATTTCTAACTAGGCTATACAAGTTGGATCATTACTAGCCTTTCCTAAAATATCATGAAAGCTAGTGTAAATAAAACAAGCGCCTATTCTATCTCAAAATGGTCACTTTTGTGTACGCCATAGTGGGTACTTATTCCTACTTTACCTTCTCTCTAGCCCAGGACCTATACATCTAATACATGCCAACAATAATGTGAGAATTGAATCTTAATAGCAATGCAACCTATTACGAAATCCATTGACCTATACCACCGTTCTCGCACGGAAAACTCTACATTCTTTCATAAAACATATCACATACCATTGGGATGGAGTGCATGTAGCATGTAATCATATTATATACTCATACATATGTATATTCATCAAAACATATCATCTTTAAAACATGAGAAGTGAATCATCATTCTCATCATAAAAAAATTCTTATAAAACATGTGTGATAGGAAACATGCCATTATTTCATTTCCATAACATGTGAGCAGTACATAAAACACCCTAAGAGTAATGGGGAGAGTCGTCCAGCAACAACTCCACGCACCACTGTCTATATGAATGAGCGCATGGCTATCTAGTCATGTCTTAACTTGTGTACATTCTGAGGTGTCCCTTAATAGATCCAAGTACCTTAATGGTCCTTGCCCCTTTCTGGCAGATCATCCCTGGCCAGCGAGATTCCTCCCTTTCGTCCTAAATAGGGCTAGTATACTCTCATGGGATCACCGTAAACTCTACCTGGATTATGTTCTCTCCACTTTTGGGTGAATCATAATACTACGGAATCACCACCATTCCTTCGAGGTAGATCACACTCCCGGTATGCTATTCTCTACATATATTATAGGGTGAATCAGTCCATGCCTATGGTTATGCTTAACTCTAAGTATGTGTTTCTCATATGGCCTTTGGGAGATGACACTAACTTAAAGTTCGAAACCATTACAGTGTTTTCAAAATCATCTAAGTTTAAGTGGATGTTTAACCATCCCAATTTATGGCACAACCATGGAATGCCTAACAACCATCCTATACCGATAATTGGTCACTCGATCATGAGCCTATCTACCCTAAGGCATACACTGAGAATACTTTCCTCTTGTGCTTTTTGTGTTTTCTGTTCTCTCTTTGTTTCACTATCACAAGGGTCTCATTACCCAAAACTCCTAGTTTTTGTGCTTACCAATGTTGTGAGCCTTTAATTAAGTTAGTATAAAAAATTACTAAGCTCAATTGCCATTAAAAATCTCATTTCCCAAGCTAGAAGGCTGCCAGTCGACTGATGGAAGGCTAATAGTCGGCTGGTGGCTCTTTGTATTCCTTGAGTGGCATCCGGCTAATGGCTTACTAGAATGCCTCTTGGGCAAAAATTAAAGCACTACAGTCGACTGCTTAGTATAAACTTAAGCCCAACAGTCGACTATAAGGAGTCTGGCAATCGGTTGCTAAGCCTCTGTCTATACTTCTGGGTTTTTAGGAACACAACAGGCGACTGCCCCATACATAGCAATCAGCTGTTATGTTTTCCTGCAGTTCAAAAAACATGATTTTGATAGTACCCAATCCATAATGCACTCCATTTTCAATTCTAAACACATGATTTTAATTTCCATACAACAAACTTTACTTCTCATTAAACATTTCTCATGCATTAGCTCAAACATGGTACATTCAAAAAAAACTAGTATATATCTCTAGATGAACATAACCCAACCCTTACAATCAATTACAAGCACATATATGAGCATACATTCAACAACACAACATCCTATAGAATTAGATAAGCATACATAATTTAGGTTTAACCCCAAAATCAGTTCAAATATTTAGAAATCCATACTTTTCCAATAGTAAACTTTTCAAAAAAGAGAGAGGTTTAGGATGAATTGCTACCTTGACTTTTAGCAAATGTGTGTAGGATATGTTAGAAAGGCTCCCCCTTTGCTATAGGACTAATTTCCAGCTTCAAATCTGCCCTTCCTTTAGCACAATCTCTCATTTCTTACCCTAGCTTGTCCTTCTCTCTCTTTACTTGTCCCTTCTTCTCTCTCTAAAATACAAATAGGTGAAAGTGTGTGGGGTTTAGGGCTTCAGCTAGGGTTTAAAGAAGTTTGGAGGAATTGCCATTTGGTCCCTGAGCTATTTTACACTCTTAGACTCATTCACTTTTCCCTTTTCAATTGAGTCCTTAATCACCTCTTGCTAAAACTTTATTTATTTCCTTTCAATTTAGTCCCTAGGCTAATGCAACTATATGCACTAATGCAACATACACAAGCATTAAACATCAAATTAACAATTTTCAAACATCTCTTTAATTATAATTAGAGCGGATGTTACAAGGATACCCTAGAGGTATAGAACTAGTATTCTACAATGAACTCATTCAGTAGGTGCTGTGACTAGGTGTACATTATGGTTAGTAAGAGGGGAACTGACATTGGTGTGTTCCTTTGTGTAGCTCCTGTCTTGGGAATTGTCTATTGACAAGTTCCCTTAGCTCTCAGATTATGAATGTATTGGCCTAAGTTCCTACATGTTATATATGTGATGATGATGTGTTATTTCTTATCCATTTATGATATGTGATGTTATATCCAAGCTATAGTGTTCTAAATAATTATTATGCCTGACATAAAATATGAGAAAAATTTCCAGAATATGATATTATTAGGTACAATTCATTGTGCATAACATGAAATATATTGCATGATATCTATTTACTTTATAAAGTGACATGATAAAGAATGCATGTTTTTTTGGGTGATTCCCAGTTGATACCTTCAACAGTAATGTTGTGTCCAGATGCCTAGATATACCCTTATCATAGAGGTCAAGATAGAGATACATAAGGCTCCTGACCTAAGAAACTGTATCATAATTGGAGGCAACCTAGTTTGGATTGTGATAGCACCACTTGTACCCCTAACGGGTTGAGGTGGAGATAGTACAACTTTTTTTTGGACCCCAATCATCCCTCTTGGTTTGTTTTAGTGATAGCTAGAGGGGCAATATGTGATGTATAGGAAATTAGGAGTTATTTTGGTTGTCTCAAGAATAAGAACTAGATGTATATACATTTGTATATAGACACTAGGTTGTATTATAAGTTCTTTTTTCTGGTACACATACACACACATAATGTTAAATGTCATTCTGTGTATGTTTTATGTTTTTGCTAGTGCATAATATGAGTGAGATACCCGAGTGATACCTAATTGAATAATGAAATTAATTAAAGGATCCGAAGTGAAATTTTAAAATTTAATTTAGGTAGTTAAGGAAAATGATAAGATAGTAACACTCTACCCTTATGAGGTTAGTACATGTACAATACTTGTAGGGGATGGATGTTATAATAAACCCTTTGAAAATAATCAAATGCATATCATTCCATTTCTTCATAATCATGTGTCCATTCCCCTTGCTCATTTTTAATTCGAGTGATTTGATTATTTACTCTGCACTTCCTGACAATTCTGTAAAATATTTGGTATTCTAATCACCTTCTAATAACCACATTTGATGTGATTTCTGAGCCCACATTATTTCTTCCTTGTGTAATAAGCTTTCTAGTTCTTTCCTTAATTTTGCTTCCTTTTTTAGAAGGTGAAATACTTCTTGATGATTTCTTAATGTTATTGTATTTCATGCAGTTTTGAATTTTTTTGTGCTATAGACTTGCACTTTTCTGAAATGCTCCCTATTCCATTTTTTAGTGTGAATTTAACATTTTTGCACTTTTGAACCAAGGTATAAGAGGATTATATTCCAAGATGCTTTAACTACATCATTACATAATTGGTCTAATAACCACATGGCCTTGAAGCGAAATGACCTGGGTCTATATGGTACAACTTCATGCATATTAACTAAGAGTAGGCTATGGTTTGAACTATGCAATGGAAAACCAAAGACACTAGTATTAGGGAACGTAGTAACCCTATAATATCCTCAATTTTAGTGAAAATAAATGTCCTATTTATTTTACAAATGATTGTTAGGTGTAGATTTTTAGCAAGTTTTCTCTTTGATTTCATGTTTCTTTTACTTATTTTTTGCTAACCTTTACACTCATTTTCCCTTTAATGTAGCAGTTCCCCTCTAGTGAAGAATTCTTCACGTTTTCCCTCTTTTTTTTCCGATTCTGTCCCACTCTTCCTGTGGGCACAAGGTGAAGGGGATCCACTTATGCAACATGTGTTCATAATCAATGAAGGCAAGCATCAGTTTGGGCAATCCTTCATTAAAAATGACGTGGCTGCTTCTCTTTGCGTCTTGTATGCATGAACAATAGATTCCTCCACCAAGTCTTGTCAGTTATGGAGAGATAAGGTCCTCCTCTAGTAGATCAAGCCTATCCTAGCTAGGGAGGTTGAGGAAGTGTGAAAGTGTCAAAACTTCTAGAAGGGAGGAGCTTAAAAATTAAGAGAATCCTTTTTTATTCTAGAGGGTAGTGAAGAATAGAGGAAGCAAACTCGTTCTCTTAGAGAAGTGGTGAATCAGAGGAAATTCAATACTCATTCAAAGAGTCAAGAATTTTCTAACAGCTATAAGTGGCTGATTTCTTTTCTTTTCTAATTAGGATATTGTAATTTTGGATACTTAAGCTTTAAGGTAGATTTAGATTTAATTTATTTTCTGTTCAACTAGTAAATTATGAATTCTAAATTTAATTCCATGAATGTATTTGAGTTGAGTTTACGGGGCCCGTATTCTTAGTGTGAGTGCATTTCTATTGCTGACATAGGTGCTAGAATCCATAATTATTTAGTACCCATTTTCTAAGTAGCACCTAGTTTAATGTATTATACATGTTCCCTACACTTTGATAGGAGTTCATAGTTCAGGTTCCAATTCAGTAAGACATTCCACTAAATTTCTCTATACTGTTGTGTTGCTCGAGAGCTTACTATAGCATTTAGCTAAACTTAAATACATGTTTTAAGAGGCTAGAAACTAGGGGAATTGATGAACATTTCTCACTTCCCTAAGTTAGGTAGAGATTCAACTATGTTTGATTGTTGGACCCGATTTACTTGTTGAACAGAATGTATAACTGATGAAAAGCAAGATGTCCAAAATTGCATAATTCCTAGCTAGAAAACTCTTTTATAAATATCATCTTTTTTATATAATTTAGTTCATTGCTTTACATGTTCTTCAAAAATTGCAATCATCAACAAAAACCCCTTGCTTTTATTTTCATTTTCTATTCTTCTCTAAAATTAAGCAAAGTGATTTGGAAACACCAGTTAGCGATGATCCTTGTGAGATCGACCTTTCTCCCTTGATACCACATATTTTGGGGAAAATTTTAATATAAATTTTTTTTGGATTGCAACAGCCAATAATAATAAATTTATTTTCAGTAGTAATAGATTTTTAAATGAACTCATTTTTGTACATGTGTACATTAATGAAAATTTAATGGTATGTAAGGAAATTTGAGGAAATTATACATATATTGTACAAGAAAATAGGATAAATAAATTCTAAGGAAATAAGATAGGCATTTGAGGTAAATTAAATAAAATAGAAGTGTAGGAAAATAATAATAGGAAAAAAAAGGGAACAAAAGAAAATATAAGAATGGGGGAAAATTGTAACTTAAGGCCATTTTAAGAGGAAAAGCACTTACTATGCTAATTTTAAGCTTAACTCCCTTATTAACCCACCTAGAGAAATAGTGCCTCACACATACCAAAACCTATATTCCTTATACAACCTTCTCCTTCACTTGGAAGGAGACTTCAAAACACCTAGAGAGAGAGAGAGAGGAAGATCACAGGAAGTGAGAGAAATAGAGAGGGGAAGGATACTACACCACCAAATCATCTTTAACTTCCATCTAAATCCTCCATTAAGGTGCAAGAGAGGTAGAGGAAACCATTCAAGCCTTTGCATGTGAGTGAACTCCACCATCAAGTGGAGAATAGCCTTAACTAAGAGAAAGGAAAGGGAGCTAAATCGAGAATCTTAACAACCAAACTCTGCATAAAATACCCAATTTAGGAAATCACATTGGGTTAACCTTCCATATCCTTGTGTGTTTTTCTGAATTTACCTAGCCCTCCCTTCTTTTCCCTTATGTAAGAGTATAGAGTGTGGATTTATTTGAAATAGAGCTATAATGGCTTGAACTCTATTGTGAAAAACTATTTCGTAATGGCATGAACACTATTGTAGGAATTTTGTAGGTTATGTGTGTGAATTAGGGGGAATTTAGGCTAATTGCTAAAGGACTCAGCATATGTATTTTCTTGGGATTTTTCTTTTATCTTGAATGAATTTATGGCCTCATAATTATGTGCATATAGCTTTTCATGGTACAAAAATCTTGTTACAAAAGAGTAGACTAGAAATTATGCTACAAAATGTTTTGCGTAGGACAAATTGGAAGGGAGATTCCATAACATGTGGTTAAATTTATGCAACAAAGAAATTTAACATTTTTTGTCTAAATGGACTGTACAAAACATAGGAAAAAAATTTAATGCAAAATGAGTAATATAGGGAAAAAAACCAATTTGAAATATGGCATAAACAATGAACAATAGTAAGAAAAATGGTACGCTAGACTTGGGTGTTTTTAAGATAGTGTATGGTGGGTGTAAACCATGCAAAACTTTGAAATTTTGCACTAAAACTACTACCTTGTACAACATTAAATTTTAAAACAAAATGGAGTGTAACCTCACAAGTTTGGGAAGGCAAAAACAAGTGGGATTGAGAGTTAAATTAAAGATATTATTTTATCTTGGTTGGAATTATAGGATGAAGATTTTGCCTTGTCATAGTAGTAGTTGAACAAAATAGAGGGGAACCAATTTTTAAACATGATAATTAAAAAGGATCCCAAAATAAATTCTGCATAAGAGGGTATGTGAGAAAAATAAGAAGTTGACAACTTGAGGTGTCATAAAGACTGGCATAATGAAGGGAATTTCCTTGGGCATGTGTAAGCTGAAGTAAAGTTAAATAATTAGTAGGAAAAAAGAGCAAGAAATTCACTAAGAAATATTGGAAACTTATGGCACAAACATGCATAGAACTAAGCCTAGAAATCAACCCAATAGTAATTCTGAAAGCTAAAGGATTTGGAGGAAAAATGTAACGACCCCCTAACTCATAATACTTACCTCTATCAGAGTAGCAAAAGCATATAAAGTTTTAAATAGATTTTCCATTTTTTCCCATATCAGGGAACATCGGAGGGTCGCTACTGGTTGAGTGTAACCCAAATAGACTCTTCTCACAGTCCATTCAGATTCCACTCAACCCTACGTCCTATGCAACATTTCTGTTATCACATATAAACCATAAAATGCTTTAGAATATCAATGCTAATAACCATAAAAATTCAAAACATTAAATCCATTCAAATTCAATTCGAAACAACTATTTCGTTCATCTTGTTTTCCTACCAAAAATCTAGCAGAGTTTCCCCTAAAAACTGCAAGTTTCCCATATATACAAATAGTCAGAAACCACCAAAATACATCCAGTCAAATCCATCAACAATCAAAACAGCAACATAGATAATTACATATACAAAATTCAAGCCTAACTAAGCTGCAACGTCATCCCGCTATCCTGCTTCTGCCCAGCTATCTCCTAGACATTCCCTGTTCCTGATCATCTGAGCAAACAACTTCATAATATGGTTAAATCCCAGTAGAGCAATTTACATTATACAGTTCTAAAACAGTTGAATGCTCAGCTGTGACAACACAAAGAAAACATCTCCCTGTATTCAAATTAAATGCATGTGAATTACCTTATTCTTTAAAATATGAAATCACATGGAAACCGATGCAAATAATAAAATGAGTATAAAATATTTATTCTGAAAATTCATACTGAAATTCTTGTTTAAAAATCATGCCTGGTGCTTTTCATATACTCATCATTCACAAGTCTCATGTGACTATTTACTATTCTGTCCAATTGCATGCCGTTTTTATAGAAAAACATATTTTTACGTTGGGTGTGATCCATAACACCAATCACCTGAAAACACGCCTATATTGTGAGTGTGATCCGTGACACCAATCACTTACTCAAGGACCGAGTGAGAATCAATATCCAGGGCATCCCCTAGCATGTGCACAAACGCCAATTCTCATCCTCATACAGTTTATTTAGAACTACATACGTATAGCTGACCAATACTTAAGGTTATAGGAGATTATGCCTAAACCACAATGTTATCCCGTATAGGTTATCCCCCCTTATACTCTTTAAACCTTTCGTAAGGTCGTTCTGGTTTAACGAATAATCCCTAACGGATGCCGACTAATTTTAATTAAAATAATGCATTTTACAAAAATTATCAACATGCGGGATATTCAATGGCCGTCCCATACCAGCTATTGAATACCCTACCTTAAGTCGGCCTGTTCCTATGGTATATAAATTCGATAGGCAATACATCAAACATGCAACAGGCATTCATAGAACGCAGGCATACATATATACTTATATATCTCAACACATATTCCCATGCAATGAAACTATTCTAAAACAAGTATTCACAATGTCAATTAAAATTTTGGGGAACATAAATCACTCTATCTTTCACCGGTTGCTCCTAATTGATTTGGGGTTTCTCGTTTCCTCGATAATCAATCCTAATTATTTCCCTAGGCAAATTAAATAAATTCTTAAGCAGTTTCCCTTCCAATTAAGCTTTCCTACATCAATTTATTAAATTCCTAGGCCAGTCTAGTCCTTAAACATTTTCGGGATTAATTTTGATATGAAAACATCAAATTGGGGATTTTAAACCATACCAGGGGTTCCAGAAGCTGGAAATCAGATTTTGACCACTTTTCGACAGCTACAGCGATGGCGCACAGTGGCTGAGGTAAAAAAATACACTAAAACATAGCTTGCAACTTGAGGATGCCAGATCTGGAGTCCGTTTGGTGAAACACAGCCATTTGGACGGTATTTTTTGGCGATGAAGGTTGACGCACGACGGATGGTTTTTCCCCCGTTCCAGCCATGTGGTAGCAACGTTCATCGGCTAGAAGCTATTTGAGGAAGCTAGCAGCTTAGGCTTCCCAACGGTGGCAGCGGTGTAGTCGAACGACGTCGGACGACGGAGATCACGGTCGAAGAAGAAAATCGCTATAGAAGAGAAATGAGCTATTTTCGCCACTGTGGCATCCGTTGGTGGTCAGGGATGGTGGCTAGAGGTTGAGGGCGTTGATCTGCATCGACAACTGGGTCCAGCGGCAATGCAAGGCAACATTTTCAACCGTGCATGGTGGCGAAGGTGAAAGGAGAGAAGGGAGAGAAAATGGAAGGAGGAGAGAGAGAGAAAAGAGAAAATAGAAGGGAAAATGGGGTTTTGAAATTTTAAAGCCTCCAGGGGCATTTTGGTCTTTTGCCACTTTGCCCGGGGAATTTTTCAGATGCCTTCTCTGACCTGGGCAAGGATACGGGCCCAAATGGAAGGAATTCAGACTCCTTTTAAGGATTTAAAGCCTTTCAATTTATCTGCTGATTCCCTGACACCAGACCTAGCTTTTCTTCGTCAGATCATATTTTGACTCTGAAAAATTCCCAAATTTCAACTGTAGACTCAGAAAATTATGCTGAAATGGATTTTAACAAATTCAAACTTTATTTTACCCAATTAATTTATTTTAAAAATTTGGTTTATTACATTCTCCCCCCCTTAAAAAGGAATTTTGTCCCTAAAATTCATACCTGTGAATAGCTCTGAATAATGTTGCCTCATATCGTCCTCTTTCTCCCACGTCATCTCCTGCGATGTTACATCCTTCCAAAGCACTTTAACTAAAGGGATTACTTTATTTCGGAGTTGCTTAGTCTTAAATTCAAGGATTTGGACAAGTGTAGATTCGTAAGTTAAATTTTCCTTTAATATTATGGGTTGATTCCTCAATACATGTGCAGGATCTGGGACATATTTACGGAGTTGCGAGACATGGAATACGTCATGCAAGTTTGATAGGTATGGAGGTAAAGCAATTTGGTAGGCGACTAAACCGACTATTTGCAGGATTTGGAATGGTCCTAAGAATATGGGACTCAATTTCTTTGTCCTTATTTGTCTACTAATACCTGTAGTGGGGGACACTCTTAGGAAAATATGCTCTCCCTCATTAAATTCTAATGGTCTCCTTCTCTTATTTGCGTAGGCTTCCTATCTCAATTGGGCAACTCTCATATTTTCTCTGATCATTTGGATTTGATCAGTAGTCTCTTGTACAATATCGGGTCCCAACAGTGTACTCTCCCCTATTTCTACCTAACTCAAAGGTGATTTACAGCTTCTCCCATATAGAGCAGTATATGGTGCCATACCGATGGTAGAGTGATGATTGTTATTATAAGCAAACTCTATCAAAGGTAGGTATTTATCCCAACTTCCTTTCTGTTCTAGCACACAAGCTCTTAACATGTCTTCTAAGGTTTGAATTGTTCTCTCAAACTGCCCATTAGTCTGAGGATGATAGGCGATGTTAAACTTAAGTTGGGTTCTTAATGCTTGCTGTAGGGATTGCCAAAATCTTGAAGTGAACCTAGGGTCTCGGTCTGATATTATACCTGATGGTACCCCGTCTAATCTCACGATCTCCCTAAGGTATACTTCGGTTAATTTCTCCATGGAATACTTCAATTTGATAAGTAAAAAGTGAGCAGACTTGGTTAATCTATCCACTATTACCCAAACCATTAAAATTTCCTAATATATCATATGCAAAGCGTGTTCCCTTCAGATAACACGCATCATAGGCCATCCTTGGCCTTCTTCGTTTTTGATGAAAAATAAATCAAATCTCGATCTCTGAAAGCATTTTCCACACCGAGACTGAAAAGTGCTCTAGTTTGCTTCCAATAGCCCCTTGCCCACTCCTCTTTCTTGGCCACCCCGCTTTGCTATGCATCTACTTTGCCTTGGTGCGTGCACTAGACTTCTTGTGAGAATTCCACTCGCTCTGGTCCCTTAACTTCAAGCTTGTGTTCTAGGTAGTCCAACTACAAAATCTATGGTTATTTGATCCCATTTACTTTCTAGTATCTCCAGTGGCTTCAGTAATCCTGCAGGTCTTTAATGCTCTATCTTAACTTGTTGACAAGTTAGACAAGCATTCACATACTTTGTGATATCCTTCCACATACCTGGCCACCAAAAGTTTCTTTTTAAATCCTGATACATCTTAGAAATACCTAGATGAATGGTATAGTGGCTTCGATAAGCCTCTGCTAACACTTTTTCCTTTAGTTCCTGATGGTCTGGGATTACTATTCTTTTCCTAAACATCAACACTCTATCAGGAGCTAATCCAAAATCAGGCTGATTCGCATAGATCCCCAAAGATTCATCCTCTAGTTAGGCTTATCTTATTTGGTCCTTTAAATCGCAAGTTATTAGGAAGTCACTCATTACTAGTCTCTTTAGAAATGAACTTACATTGAGGCTGAGATTCCTAAAGTCCTCAAGTAACCTCATCTCATCTACCATTAAGCTGGCTAATTGCAATGACTTCTGGCTTAATGCATCAGCTACCACATTAGTCTTCCCTGCATGGCACTTTAACTCAAATTCAAAGTCCTTCAAGTACTCTACCCACCTTCTCGGCCTCATATTCAATTCCTTTTGATCAAACAAGTACCTAAGGCTCTTATGATCACTAAAAACCTAAAATACGGCCCCGTATAAGTAATGTCTCCAAATCTTTAGGAAAAATACAATGGCAGCTAATTCTAAGTCATGGGTAGGATAATTTTCCTCTGTAGGTTTTAATTGCCTTGATGCATAAGCAACCACTCTTCCATCTTGCATTAAGACGAATCTTAAACCTTTCATTGATGCATCTGTATACACTGAAAAGGGTTTTGGAATTATTAACACTGGAGTGGTGGTTAACTTTTCCTTTAAAGTTTGAAAACTATGTTCACACTGCACGCTGCACTTAAAATTTACACCCTTCCGAGTCAACCGGGTTAATGGCAAAGCTAATTGAGAAAATCCTTGTATAAATTTCCTGTAATAGCTTGCCAAACCTAGAAAACTCCTAACTTCGGTGACCGTCCTTGGTTGACCCCAATTTAATATTGCTTCAATCTTCTTAGGGTCCACTGAAATCCCTTCCCCATTCACCACATAGCCTAAAAATTTCACTTCCTACAACCAAAGCTCACATTTCTTTAACTTAGCATACAATTATTTTTCTTCCAATATCTGTAGCACCGTGCTAAGATGTTGTGCATGCTCTTCGTGAGTCTTGGAATAGACTAAAATGTCATCTATGAATACCACTACGAATTGGTCCAAGTAAGGTCTAAAAATTTTGTTCATGTAATCCATAAAGATAGCAGGTGCATTTGTTAGTCCAAACGGCATCACTAGAAACTCATAGTGGTCGTACCTAGTGCTAAATGTCTTCTTAGGGATATCTTCCTCCCAAACCCTAATCTGGTGGTATCGCGACCTTAAGTCTATCTTGGAGAATACCGTTGCACCTTGCAACTGGTCAAATAGGTTATCTATGCGAGGTAATGGGTACTTATTCCTAATGGTCACCTTATTCAATTGCCAATAGTCTATACATAACCTCAAACTCCTGTCTTTCTTCTTTACGAATAGGACAGGAGCTCCCTATGGTGAGACACTCAGCCTAATGAATCCCTTTTTTAACAACTCTTCTATTTAGACCTTAAGTTCCCTTAATTCCACTGGGCTCATTCTATATGGGGTCATGGCTATTGGGCCTACACCTGGAATCAGGTCAATTGTAAATTTTATCTCTCTAAGTGAGGGTAGCTTACTTACTTTCAAAGGAAAGACCTCTAGAAAGTCGCTAACAATAGGGATTAAGTTTAACCTTTCTTGTAATTCTACTTGAGAGAGATTTAGGGAAACATCACTTATCTCACACGCTCTATCACTCTCATGTACAGGCAAGGTATCCAAATAAGTGATAATCCTTTCAGAATAATTTAACATATCCCGATTCCTAGATAACCAATCCTTTCCTAGAATGACATCGATTCCAGTCAAGGGTAAACACATAAGGTCCACAATAAATAGGGTGTCATCAATGGAAGGGGGATAATTTAGGCATATTTGTAGGGATATGGTGGTCTCTCCTAACGATGTGGAAATGTGTAAGTCACAAGGCATGGTTTATAGAGGTAGGTTTATTCTTTCCATGGATGCATCAGATATAAAGGAATGCGTGGCACCCGAATCAAACAATATTATTAAAGGAAAATTATAAATTTTGCCTCTACCTTGCATTAATCCGGGTGACTTGTCAATGTTTGCTGTATCCAAAGTAAAAACTCTCCCTAGAGCTTGTGGTCTTCGGCCATCTGAACTCTCCTAGCTTTCACCTAATGGATAGTACTTTGCAAAATGTCCTGTACCTCTGCATTTATAACACTGTACCGGTGTCTGATGCCAGCAAGGTTGGTTAGGATGCCTCGTTCCACATTTTAGGCAGTTTGCACTTTCTGGACGTCTTTTACTGCTGGATGACCCTAGTTGTGGCTTAAAGATTCTTCCCTTGACATTCAGGTTTCTAGCTAGTTGTTTCTGCCTGCTTCCTGTTCTTTGATTCATGTTCTGCTTTTGCTCTAGATTCTTGCTAAGGATTCGACATTTGTTTACCAAGACTGCGAAATTCCTTATCTTGAGCGGGGCAATCTGTGTCCTCATTGGTAAGTCTAAGCCTTCTTCTAGTTGGCTTTCCTTCCAGGCTTCATCATAGTGCATCCTTAGGTATGTGGAATATCTGACCAATTATTCAAATTTAGCCAAATATTCTTCAAATGGTCTGCCTCCTTGTATGAGTTGCAGGAATTCTGTCTCCTTAGCCTGTCTTACACTTTTTGAGAAGTACTTGTCCAGGAAGACCCTCTTGAAGGAGTCCCAAGTGAGTGGAATGCCCTAGCTCTCCATTAGCTACTAGGCTCCCGTCCACCACTATTTCGCTTCTCCTTTAAGCATATATGTCGTATAGGTCACTCTCTATTCATCATTACTATGCAACAAAAGAAACATTTTATCCATCTCCTTCATCCATCCTTCAACTGCAGTTGGATCAGAGGTGCTTGAGAATGTTGGTGGCCTTGCCCTTTGGAATTCTATCCACCTTTGGTACATGGGATTAGTTTTCTGATCATTTTTGTCATCCCTATTTTGATGATCCTACTGTTACTATCTCATCATGTTGGCACTGGTAGTAGCCTGATCTCTCATGGCGTCAGCCATCATTCGAATGAAGCCTATCATTTCCCATATATCGAAATTAGTCTCCATGCTATTACCTGATACCCCTTGGCTTATGTGTCTCGGCCTTCATCTTGGTCTTCGTGTATTATCTCTGCTAGGATCTGCCATAGCTATCTGACACAGAAAGAGAATTGATTAGTCTTTAATAGCAATAGTTACAAAAGAAATATTAGATTCATTCCTAATATCTCAATTCAAGATCAGTTTGTAGATATTCCAGGGTCAAATCAATTAAAAATCCTAAAGCTGCAAGCTCGAGAATCTATAACCACTAACCCACTAAACTAGTCAACCGATAAACCAGGCTCTGATACTACTATTGTAACAACCCCTTAACTCATATAATACTTACCTTTACCAGAGTAGAGAAAGCATATAAAGTTTTAAATAGATTTTCCATTTTTTCCCATATCAGGGAACATCGGAGGGTCGCTACTGGTTGAGTGTAACCCAAATAGACTCTTCTCACAGTCCATTCAAATTCCACTCAACCATACATCCTATGCAGCATTTCTATTATCACATACAAACCATAACATGCTCTTGAATATCAATGATAATAACCATAAAAATTCAAAACATTAAATCCATTCAAATTCAATTCAAAAAAACTATTCTTTCATCTTGTTTTCCTACTGAAAATCTGGCAGAGTTTCCTCTAAAAACTGGATGTTTTCCATATATACAAACAGTTAAAAACCACCAAAATACATTCAGTCAAATCCATCAACAATCAAAACAACAACACAGATAATTACATATACAAAATTCAAGCCTAACTAAGCTGCAACGTCATCCCACTATCCTGCTTTTGCCCAGCTATCTCCTAGATATTCCCTGTTCCTGATCATCTGAGCAAACAACTTCATGATATGGTTAAATCCTAGTAGAGTAATTTACATTATACATTTCTAAAACAGTTGGATACTCAGCTGTGACAACACGAAGAAAACATCTCCCCATATTCAAATTAAATGCATGTAAATTACCTTATTCTTTAAAATATGAAATCACATGGAAACCAATGCAAATAATAAAATGAGTATAAAATATTTATTCTGAAAATTCATATTGAAATTCTTGTTTAAAAATCATGCCCAGTGGTTTTCATATACTCATCAGTCACAAGTCTCATGTGACTGTTTACTATTCTGTCCAATTGCATGCCATTTTTATAGAAAAACATACTTTTACGTTGAGTGTGATCCATAACACCAATCACCCGAAAACACGCCTATATTGTGAGTGTGATCCGTGACACCAATCACTCACTCAAGGACCAGGTGAGAATCAACATCCAGGGCATCCCCTAGCATGTACACAAACACCAATTCTCATCCTCATATAGTCTATTCAGAACTACATATGCATAGCTGACTGATTCTTAAGGTTATAAGAGATCATGCCTAAACCACAACATTACCCCGTATAGGTTATCCCCCCTTATACCCCTTAAACCTTTCGTAGGGTCATCCTATTTTAACGAATAATCCCTAATGAATGCCAACTAAGTTTAATTAAAATAATGCGTTTTACAAAAATTGTTAGCATGAGGGATATTCAATGGCCGTCCTATACTGGCTATTGAATACCTTACCTTAAGTCGGCCCGTTCCTATGGTATATAAATTTGATAGCCAATACATCAAACATGCAACAGGCATTCACAGCACGTAGGCATAGATATATACTCATATATCTTAGTACGTATTCCCATGCAACGAAAATATTTTAAAATAGGTATTCACAGTGTCAATTAAAGTTCAGGGGAGCGTAAATCACTCTACCTTTCACCGGTTGCTCCTAATCGATTCGTGGTTTCCCGTTTCCTCAATAATCAATCCTAGTTAGTTCCCTGGGCAAATTAATTAAATTCTTAAGTGATTTCCCTTCCAATTAAGCTTTCCTACGTCAATTTGTTAAATTTCTAGGCCAGTCTAGTCCTTAAACATTTTTTGGATTAATTTTGATACGGAAACATCAAATTAGGGTATTTTAAACCGTACCAGGGGTTCCAAAAGCTAAAAATTTGATTATGACCACTTTTCGACAGCTCTAGCGACGGCGCACGACAGCAGACGATAACTGAGGTCAAAAAATACACCAAAATGTAACTCGTAACTTGAGGATGCCAGATCTGGAGTTTATTTGGCAAAACACGGCCGTTTGGATGGCATTTTCTAGCGATGAAGGTTGACGCACAGTGGACGATTTTTCCCCCATTTCGAGTGCATGACGGTGGCGTTCACCAGTTGGAAGTTTTCTGAGGAAGCTGGCAGCTCAGGCTTCCCAACGGTGGCGGTGGTGTCGCTAGAGGGCGTCAAACAACAAAGATCACGGCCGGAGAAGAAAATCACGATATAAGAGAAATGAGCTATTTTCGACCACTGTGGCGTCCATTGGTGGTTAGGGATGGTGACTAGAGGTCGGAGGTGTCAAGTTGCACCAATGATTGGGTTTAGCGGCAGCACAGGGTAGCCTTTCCAGTTGTTCACGATGGCAAAGGTGAGAGGAGAGAAGGGAGAGAAAATAGAGGTAGAAGAGAGAGAGAAAAGAGAAAATAGAAGGGGAAAAATGGGGTTTTGAAATTTTAAAGCCTTCAGGGACATTTTGGTCTTTTTCCACTTCACCCAGGGAAATTTTTTGATGCCTTCTTCGACCTGGGCAAGGATACAGGCCCACAAGGAAGGAATTCAAACTCCTTTTAAGGATTTAAAGCCTTCCAATTTATCTGTTGATTCCCTGACGCCAGACTGAGTTTTTCTCCGTTAGATCAGATTTTGACTTCAAAAAATTTCCAAATTTCAAACGCAAACTCATAAAATTACGCCGAATTTGATTTTAACAAATTCAAACTTTATTTTACCCAATTAATTTATTTTAAAATTTTGGTTTATTACAAAAAATGTAATCCTATTTGTAGGGAATTTAACCATGATAGAAGAGAATAAAATTAAGAGTAGTAATTAAGCAAAACATGGGACACATTCTGCATAAAATTCCCTATAAAAGTGAAAGGAAATTTTAGGGAGAAACTTAATCATAATAGCCTTAAAACAAATAGAAATATCGTAAAACTTGGATGAAATGCACCTACTAGCAAGAGTAATTTGTAATGGTAAATAAACAAAATAAGTAGTAAAATTTTAAGGGATTTTCAAGGGGGAGAGACTTGACAAAGGACTAGTGATTAGCTTAATAATTAAGCATTAGTGTGAGAAAAATAAAAGAGAAAAATGATAAGCGAAAGGTGTAGAACCATAAACATTGATTCTTTATTTAGAATAGGTAATTGGAATTCAAATATTCCTAAAAAAATTTAGAAGGAATTAGTTCTACAAATGATAAATTGAAATGTTAATGCCATAAAGTGTCTTCATCCTTTGAATTTCAAAGTGAAATTTTTTGTGTCATGCATACTTTCTGATTGCATAGATATATATAAATTGTAATTTTTCCATGAGGGAAATGATGAAAAGAAAAGAGAACATGTCAAATAATATTATTTTAAGATATGTTACTATTTTGAAATATTTGGAATGGATAATTATAATTACTATGGGATGATCATAATTATCCTATGTGAGTGACCGACCTCGGGTAACAATGGCATTAATCAACATATATTGGGAGAAAGAAAATTTAAGTTAACTATCCTAAAGGCCTTAAGGATAGTTGACTTACATTTCCTTTTGTAATTCTAAATATTATAAAGAATAATATATATTAGTGATAATAAGAGGAAAGAGAAGGGACAAAAAGATCTTAATATGTGAAACACGACACTAGACTCATGCACATGCCAAGGGATGTCTTGGAGTTAGTAGCCAAAGCTTAGTAAAGGACCAATGATATGCTTAATGGGTACTAAAAGTAAGTATGACATGCTGAGACCCTCAAAGAACATGGCAAGTATTACAATTTTAAGTTCATGGAATGAGCTATATCTTTTATCTATGTTGTATTATGCATTGAGGTAATTGGGTGAATTTTGATTAACACATGATGTACATGATTTCTTGTATGGGTTTTTAGTCTGCATGGAATGTTGAATTCTCACTTCTAATAATGTTTGTATAGATGCCACAATATCACTTAATCCTAGAGATTGAAGTGATAATGGTTACTGTACCACTGATGAGTACCTTCACTGTGGTTCAAGACATCATTGTATTGTCTGTAATGAAAGTACCACCCTCACTCCCTCCTCCTTATGTGCTGTACTGCTATGTAGTTATGTGTACTGCTAGGCTTTCCTTGTATTTTGACAATATCTTTTGTATATTTTGAATGTAAAAGGGTTGTGACCCTTACTTTTGTTGTATATATGTATGTAGAAACAAGGAATAGCTATATTCATATGTATTTAACTGGAGTGGATGTAATTCCACATATATATGTATATATTATGTGAATCATAGGGATTTTTGTGTATTGATTTTTCTACATTGTGAAATTTATCAATATATACAAAAAAATTTTAAAAAATAATAGTAATAGTAAACAACTATGGATAAATCAACAGGCCACCTAAGGAGATTTGCAAACAAAATTTTAAACAGATGTAATAAAATTAATCAATCATCATGTAATTAATAGAGAGGTTAACCAGAACATTACATGTAACATCCCCCTAAGCTATATAGTCTCTGAATGTTAGAGATATATTTGTTATGAAAAAGTAATATAGAAAGCTAGAAAATTAAGTAACGAGTTAAATGACTGTGAAAACAAGTCAAAATGAGCTTTGGATTAGTAGAAAATCAAGTTTTATAAAAATGGTATATTTGTGTAATTTAACCTAAAAGATAGATAAGGAATAAAAGACCTGTTAATTAGAAATGGAACATTTAAGGAATTTATTGTGATAGTGGCATGTAATAGGAAAAACGTTTGAAGAGAGTTGAAAATTCATTTTTGAACCAAGGGCTAGTTAGCAATTTTTTTTAACTTCACTAAACTACATCTTAGTCCCTATGCAATCCTACGTATACCCTAAGGAGTGCTTCATACATTCATTTATTCATCTTCTTCATCACCTTAGAGAGAGAGTGTGTGAGAACTAGGAGAGAAAAAGTAATAAATCTAAAGAACAAGGTGTAGATCTGAATTAAAACTTGTAGAGGATTGTTAGAATAGCTTAATCTTAACTCCGTATAGCCAAATCAATGCACAAATATTCAAGGTAATTCAAGAAATAATCTTCTTCTCCCTTAGGTGCAAGAACCCATGTTTTTCTTTGAAAAATCTTTGTTTTAAATTGAGATAGGGAGATTTAAACTTGTATTTTTTGATTTATATGTTGGATATGTGTTTTTGGAGCCTTATTTGAGGCTAAACTATGCTTAATATGGGATTTAAAGAGTGAGTTATCCAATTTTTCTCTATGAACATGTTATTTGAGATGAATCATGATTCCTAACATATAGAACTTGATTTTTGTTGTATGGTGATGTTTTGTAACCCAAGGAGAGGTGTGGTGATCTAGTGAGTGAAAATGATTTGTGACCCACAAAGAGGTACAGTGATCTTTATTGGGTAGTATGGTCTTTCAAAAAAATGGCTAGGGGACACCCTAGAGGTGAAAGCTAGCTAACCTATAAAAAAGAAAGAGCTCATACAATGTTTGCTAGATGTTTTTTA
Organism: Senna siamea; assembly: GCA_031216115.1. Taxonomy (NCBI): domain Eukaryota; kingdom Viridiplantae; phylum Streptophyta; class Magnoliopsida; order Fabales; family Fabaceae; genus Senna; species Senna siamea. The sequence continues at coordinate 12,360,580 of CM062354.1, read as the reverse complement.
TATGAAATTTGTTTTATGAATAGCCACGGAGAGCCATGTGAAAATTGTTTTGTGATTGGCTATAAGAACCATCTGACTGAAAGTCATTTCCATGAAAGTTATTTCCATTAATTATAATATGAAATGTCTATATTACTATATTTTGATGATGTAAAGCATGAATATGTTTGGTAATTCCCACTAAATGACATATTTTACATGACATAGCTTAATAGTTGCATATTGTCCAGTGAAATTCTATTTATGATTTGAAACAAATGTGAATGCAAGAGTTTTCTATGTTTTTCACAAATGGTACCATCGATGGTGATTTTAAACTTGATTTCTTTTTATTATTGAGATTTATGTCTCACATGTGCGTTGATGTGTCCATATACCTAGGTATTCAATTATTATTAAGGTAGAGATCAAGGTAGTCCATTTGTTAAGAATAGGATATTATATAAGAATCGAAGAAATGATATATATTGTATATGTACCATTACCCTAGTGGGTTTGAGTGAGAATAGATATAACCATCTTTTTCAAATGGTTAACCATCCTTGACCTATATGAGGAAGCCCTAAGGAACTTTTATGTAAGTATAGTAAATAGAGGGTGAAACCTACTTAAGGTATGTATATAAGTTTATCAACTTTGTGTATAACAACATGTATCCCATAATGGGTTTGGATGGCCTCGGGAAATGTCGACATTTTTCCAAGCTCACACGTAATATTTTGAGAACTATGTACATATGTGTATAAGTTGTGAATAGAAGTTTTTAGCTTATATATATAAGTATATTTTTGAGTTTTATATTGTTGCTGCCATACACACACACACGAGTGAGCATCTCGAGTGCAACATTAACCTAAGATTGAAAAAATTAAGGATTTTAAGCATTAATCTAAAATTGAACTCAGGTAGATAAGAAAAGATACGTAACAGAGCACCATCTCTATGAGACTCGTGTTTATTATACCTGTAGAGGTGGGGTCTTACAAATTTTGGTATCAGATTAATTGGTTTTGATTTAGGTAGTATTCTCATAAGAATGTTAGGTTTAGATTGTGTGGCTGATCTAGATAGTTTACCAATTTATATCTTTTGATGTGAGGAATGAAATTTAGGTTTAGGTAGCTGGTATTCAATGGTATTTTATACTTTCTCTATAAGATGTTATATTATTAAGACTAATCACCTCAGTGATATTTATTTTGTAGAAAGAAAATAATGGCACCACATAGATTGGTTAGAATTCCAAAAGGCTAAGCCTAAAATCTTTAACGGTGAGTAAGATCCCAACTTAATGGATGAGTGGATAAAGGGTATAAAGAAAATTTTCAAGGTTTTAGGGAATATTGGTGTACAGAAGGTGGAGTTTTCCACCTATATGCTAGAATGTGAGGCAGAGTACTAGTAGAAGGAAGTCCAACAACTCTTAAAAGATAAAAATACCCCTTTAACTTGAGATATCTTTAAGATAGCCTTCTTTGAGAAATATTTCTCTTTAAGTGTAAGGAACAAGAGAGAGGTTGAGTTTATGCAACTCAGATAAAATAGAGAAACTTTTAAAGAATTCTTAGCTCAATTTGAAGATTTATCTAAATTTTCTTCTTACCATAGGTATCACCCAATGAAACCTAGAAGTCTATGCATCTAGAGGCAAGGCTAGATTTCAAAATGAAGAAAGCACTTTCTCTATTGTAAATCCATGATTATGCCACCTTGGTAAATAAGTTTCAAATTATGACGAGAATTTTTGAGGAAGAGAAGAAAAATAAGAAACCAATCATGACTTTTAATAAGAGACCTGACAATTTCCCACCTAGCAGAAACCCTAATTTTTGAAGGAATAATGAGGAAAAGAAACTGATGGTGACATTACCAACCCCTAATCCTTGCCATAAGTGTGGGACGTATCATGGGAATAGACCCTGTTCAACAACCCAACTTGTATACTACAATTGTGGTAAGCTAGGGCACTTGGCTAGAAATTGTTTCTAACCAAAGAAAACCAATGACAGGCCTAGATCCCTGACACAAGGAAAGGTATACACAATGAAGGGTAAGGAGGTGTCAGAATCCAAGGATGTACTTAAGGGTAAGTGTATGATAGGTGGTTAATCTTTAGTTACATTATTTGATTATGGTACATCACATTCTTTTGTGTTTGATAAACTTATGAAGGATTTAAACTTGCTTGTGACCCCACTTCCTTATGATTTAAATGTTTGAACCCCTGTGGTAGATTATGTTGTTATCTCTCAAGTTTACTTAAACTGTCTAGTTATTGTTAAGAACAGGCCTTTTCCTGTTGATTTGATTTGTTTGCTTATGTCTAATATGGATATTACTTTTTGGATGAACTGGTTATCTTATAATGATGTGGTCCTAGATTGTAGTAATAAATCTGTGACTTTTATAGAGACTATAACTGTGAATTAGGATACTAAAAGTGAGAATCTGAAAGTGGTTTTTCTAGCACCTTTTGAGGTAGAATTGCTAAGTAAACTTGATCGGATTCTAGTGGTTAAAGAGTTTCCTGATGTATTTCCAAGAGAGATGTCTAGTTTACCCCTAGAGAGAGAAATTGAATTCTCTATTAATTTGGTTCCTAGTACAGGGCCTATTTTAATAACACTCTATAGGATGTCTCCGGTAGAGTTAAGGGAACTTAAAGGCCAAATAGAGGATCTCATGTCTAAGGGATTCACCATACCTAGTGCTTCACTATGAGAAGCAGCTGTTCTATTTGTTAAGAAGAAGGATGATAGCCTAATAATGTGTATATATTATAGGCACTTAAAATAAGTGACTGTAAAGAATAAATATCCATTGCCTAAGATAGATGATTTCTTAGCTCAACTTGGTGGAGCAATGATATTCTCCAAGATTACCTTTAGATTAGGGTACCATCAGATTAGAGTGAGAGAGGAAGAAATTTCTAAGATGGCTTTGAGGACCAAGTACGGACACTTTAATAGCCACAAAGGCTTGATCAACGTAACAAATCAATGCCCTATTCCAACCTGTCAACCTGAGCCACTTTCAACCCTTTAAAACATCTATATGGATGCTAGTTATCACTAGCCAAGGAAAACATGTGGAAGCTCATGTTCAACGAAGATCTTTATGGAGAGAGGAGAGAAACTATAGTGGAGCAAAGCCTATGATGAGCTAGAAGCAACATAGGAATTGTGAGAGAAAATCTTCCAATTTTGCTTTTAAAAGCTTGAAGCTACCACTACTTAAGTGAGGAGAATTCCCCTTGGTTGTATCGAGCTGTTCTAAAGCCAAATTTCAGAGCATGGAGTGGAGAACTAGAGGTAAAAGATGAACCAGAGAAAGAGCAACCTCATGGAATCTGCCATTGTTGTGGTTTAGTAAAGCTATGGATGGCTAGTTTTATATTTATCTAGTCAGGAAATTGTAATTCTAGATTTACTTGAACTATGAGGCTAGAATAAGATTTAATTTTTCTTCTGTAACAATAATATATTCTGATTTTCCATTTTGAAATATATATAAGCATGTTTACATAAAGTTAATAGGGCCTATTTCCTTTGTATGAATGTGTTTCTTAAGCTAACATTGCCTTTGAATCCTTAATTGTTCAATAGGAAGTGTTTTAGTAGCATCTAGTTGAATATAAACATACTTGTTGATTGTGTTTAGTAGGAAAATCAGGATTCTAGTTTAAATTCAATAGAGTATTCCATTTTGTTAACCTGTACTAGTGTGTTTCTCGAGAACCTAAGGCTATTTTTGAGTTAAATTCAAATACATGTTTTGGATTGCTTAGAAATTAGTTGAAGTTAATGAATGTTTCTTAGCTTACTAATTTACGAAGTGACTCTATAATTGTCCAATTGTTTTGCCTAGTATGCTATTTAATTATATATAGATCAATGATTAATTATAAATCTAAAGTTTGCAAAATTCCTAACTAGAGCTTTCCTCATATGATTTACTTTTTCCTCACATAAGTTACGTCCACAAGTTATACCAGTCAAAACTTTTATTTAGTTTTCTACTTCTATGTAGTTTCACATTGTACAATCATCGAACCCCCCTGTTATTACATTTAATTGCTTGTTCTATTTTGTTGTATAAAGTCCTCCACCAGAACCTTAAGTACTAGTTAGTCCTTGTGGGATCGACCTTGTAATATTCACATTTTTAAGTGGCCAGGTATGTTTTAAATTTCTAAATTTAGTAATTTCATACCTAAATAAATGTATTTAATTGCCTAAAGTTTCTTAAAAAGGAGAGAGGGACTAAACTGAAAGAAATTATAGGGACTAAAATGAAAAGTAGAAAAGTTTCACTAAATGACTAAAAGTGTAATCATTACGCCTCTAAAATATCTCGCACATTTATGACATGTCATTATGATGCTGGGAAAATATCCGAAACGTAATGATTTCACTTGAAAAATGTCAGAAAGTCATAATGACTTTAGAAAAATATCCGAGGACAAAATGGACAATTTAACCCAAGGATAAAATAGTAATTTTACCACAAGGGTAAAATTGTCCTTTTACTTAGAAAAATAATGACAAATTTTCTTTAGGTCATTCCCCTACAATTTTCAAAATTGTGGAAGTAACTAAAGGGTAAAATAGTCATTTTGACTAAAAGGGAAAAATGGTAACTTTACATTAAGGGTAAAATAGTGATTTTACACCGTAGGGATAAAATTGTAATTTTATCATGATAATTTTATAGAGTTCATATTTTGCCATTTTTAAAAACATTAGGAGAAAGAGTGGCAAAATGGTTATTTTTCCACCCTTTTAAATTAACACGTCTCCTTCCTCCCAAAAGAGAGGCAAAACGTGAAGAAGGAAGGGAGAAAAAGGAAAGTCGAGAGGAAGAAAGGAGAAGGAGAAGAAGAAGGGAAGGAAAATTCAAGATAAAGCCATTTCCATTGCCAAATCAAGGTAGCTTGATATCCCTACATCATTATTTTCATGGTTATGTTGATTTTCAAGCTTTTAGAACTCTCCCATGGCTGTCATGAATAGTGATGTTCATCTTTCTACATTCTTGAAATGTCTAAATTTCTATTCGGATTTGTTTAGAATGTTGTATGGATGCATTTTTAGTGTTGATTGAAATGATTAAAGTGTTTATGACAAGTTTGAAGTTTTACTTTCCATTTCCATCAAAACCCCAAGTTCATGAAAAGTGATGGTATGACACATGGATGATCATGATTTTAAGGGGTAAATTGTGTTTTATAACTAATTATGGACAAAAATGGAATAAATGAAAGGTATGTATGAAAATCATATTGATTCTCATTTTTCCCCTTTTTGACCGTGGGCATCTCTTTGCAAGAATGGAGATTTTGTTTAAATTTTTCCTAGTTATTATGTTATTGTCTTGATTATGGCCAAAGGAAGGAAGGAAAGAGAATTAATGTTTGATGAAATTACATAATTTTCCCCCTTTTCTCCCACTTGGGCCAGAGCATTGTGTATACTTGGGAAGGAAATTTGTTTAAAATTTTCTAATTAGTTATGCTAACAATTCGGTCAAAAGCAAGGGAGGAGAGAAAAATTTGTGTTGATAAAATTGTTCTATTTTCTCCATTTTTATTATCTTGGCCGAAAGCATGAAGGGACTTTTATGGAAAAATTTTTATAAATTATTATCATGATTTTGGCCAAGGTATGAAAGAAAATAAAATGGTTAATGTTGATAAATGGTCTAATATACAATTTGCATGATCATGACATCTTAGTATTTAAAATGTATAGCTATGATTGGGGAAATTGTATGTATGTATGCTTATGAGTGAATTATGAGAAAAAGAGTATTTATAGGTATGCATGGATATGTTCAGAGTGAAATGGAAATGTATGATAAAAGAAAAGGTTAAAAAGTACACTTTGGGACCCTTAATGTATAATGAAAGGAGATTTGGGAATTGTATATAAATGGAAGGAAGTAATATATTTATAAAATGGCAAGGGAGGAAGATAGAAAATCTAAAGTGAGAAATTCTTATTTTTCTCTTAAATCCTTCCCTTAGGTTGAGAGGAAACCCTTCCATATCAATGCAATCCTAGTCATGAAATTGTTAGCAATATACATAAGGGTCATAATTTTATAAAAATGTAGTATCATGATAAGCTAAATGAATAGAAAGGGAAACAAAGACATGAAAAGAAAAACATAGAAAGAGAAGGAAACATAGAAGGAAGGAGGACTTAGAGAAAGTATTTCCAATATATGTTCTAGGATAGATAGGCTTGTAACCAAGTGACCAATTTTCGGTATGGGACGACCATTGGACATTCCATGGTTGTGTCATAAATATGGATGGTTAAACATGCACTCAGAATAAAGGTTTTATAAAAAACCATGATGATTGCAAATTCTAAGTAAGTGTAACCTAAATAGCCAATAAAAAATAGACATTTACTTAGAATTTAGCATAATCATGGGTACAAGCCTAATCATCCTAGTCCCATATATAAGAAATAGCATACTGAGAATGCTATCCATCGGTAAAGGGTGGTAATTCCATATCACCATGATTTGCCCAAAAGTGCATAGGAAATGATCTGTGTGAAATAACAATGATCTCGTGAGCTTAAACTAATCCTATATGAGAGGAAGGGAATGATCCTGCTGGTAGAATTAGTCTAAAAGATGGTTCACTAAATTTAAACCAGTCTCTTTTGGGAGGAGGGGAGTAATCCCGCTAGTAGGATCAGTCTAAGAGATGGTCTAATAAAGGGTACTTGGATCCACTGAGGGATGCCTTAGATAGTACCAATGACAGAATAGTTTCACACTAACTAGAAATAAATTAACTCACTCATGTAAGTAGTAATACATGGAGTAGTTCACTGGGTGACTCTCCCGATACTCTTAAGTCTTTCTTTCAAAGATTTATGGCTTTTAGCCAAAGATTAATTATTTTTTTTCTTATGATTGATATCTGCTTTCCTATGAATGATGAATAGTTTCCCTATATGTACTTATATCCGAAAATGTTTTTCCTATGATCATGATATTGAATAGTATATATGGTGAACTATTGTAATGAACTATCATATAGTATGCTCATTCATGCCATACACATTCAAGAAATTTATATATATATTCCAATAAAATGAACTGTATTTTGAACAAAGAATGTAGAACTATTTTTTGTATCACTACGGTGGCACATACTAGTGTTTTCAAAAAGAAAATGGAATGTCTTCCTACTAAGAAATTATTTCTCACGATTGTATTTGGTATGTATTAGATGCCCAGATACATGGTCTAGTTAGAGTTCGATGTGGCATATGTGGACCTTCCCTTTCTAAGCACATTTTTAGTAGCTCAGGCAATATATATGGTGAAAGTCATGGAAGTTCCTTCTTTGTATAGGGGGTGAAAAATATGTCTCCTTTTGGATATAATGTAATTAAATAGGATATAACCCATCTTATCCTAATTTTAATATGTTTTGAAGATGAAATTAGGATAAATAATTTTTAGATGTATATAATGAGATGAGCATATATATATCTAGATATGTAAAATTTTATCCACTAGTAGAAAAATTTGTAAAGGGTCTGAGTGGCAGGCTTATTGTCTCCTGATCCTAAGAAACTGTAAATACTTTACATATACAAAAATATATGTATAACGTTGTAAATGTTGAATGAATGAAAAGTATATGGATGAGGTTTTGAATTTCCTACTTCGTTATTATTTAAATGCTATTTTTAATTATTTAGTCTTTCGTTGTAATGTTTGAATGGAATACCTGAGTAATGAGTGCCAAGCCTAATCAAATATTAAATGAAAATTTTAAATTTTACTCAGATAACAATCAAGGACAAAAGTAAAGATAACATTCCAGTCTTGTAGCTAAACAATTTATGAAAAGAAAATATTTATAAAAGAAGCTATAAGATTGGGGTGTTTCAATTGTTGGTATCAGAGTATAGCATCCTCAAGAAAGGGGTTGATTCAGGTTAGTTGGTTGAACCTAGGCATTTTGCTAGCTTGTATTTGTTTTGACTTGAGGAATGAAGTATTAGGTTTAGGAAGATGATAGCTCCTAAGAATGTCATAGATTCTCTATTAAATAATATGTTATTGAGACTGAACACCTTAATAATGTTTGTTTTGTAGAGAAACACATGGCACCCACAAGGAGAATCAGTGTGCAAAACTAGGATGAAAATGCAAATGTGGTTAGGGTGATACAAGTATTAATGGGTATGGTAGAAGCAATGAGAGATAAGCTGTTGCCATCAATAAGCAAGCAGAGGCTACCACCCAGCAAGCAACAACTACAACAGAAGCTATTAGATAAGCAAACAAGGATAGAAATGTCAATAATAACCCTAGGAATGAACAAGGAAGGAACCATAGGAATAGAGGTTGGTCTGAATTTCAGAATGCTAAGCCTCCTGCTTTTTGAGAAAGTTATGATTCAAGAATTGATAAAGAATGGTTGAGTGAATTGGAGAAGATATTTCCTGTCCTTGGTAGCATAGATCAATAGAAGGTCTCTTTCTCTACCTATATGCTAACAGGAGAAGCTGAGCATTGGTAAAAGGGAGTTAGACAACTGATGGAGGCCAAGGGTATCCCTATTACCTGAGAATCCTTTAAAGAGACTTTTCTAGAAAAATACTTTCCCCAGAGCTTGAGAAATGCAAAGGAAGTTGAATTTATGTAGATTAAACAAGGAAATTTATCTTTTAAGGAGCATCTAGCTAAATTTAAGGAATTGTCAAAATTTTCCTGTTATTTAAAGTGGAGACCTGATGAAGTTTGGAAAGCTATGCACCTAGAGGCTAGCCTAAACCCCAAATTGTAGAATGTTATTGCCCCTTAGGAGATTCGAGATTTTGCTACGTTGGTTGATAAAGAGGCTAGCTATTTTGAGCAACTGCCTACAGTGCAGAAAGAATCATGGAAACAAATCATGTTTGAGGAGTTAGAACATTTGTTTCAAATGTGGCAAATTGGGCCATTATGCTAGAAGTTGTGTAATATCAAAGAAACTGGCTGAGACTTGTAAACCAATAACTAAAGGAAGAGTGTATACCTTGAAGGGAAAAGAAGAATTCAATACAATGATTTGATGAAAGGTAAGAGTTTAATTTGTTTAATTAATGACATACCTTTAATTTTCTTATATATAATTCTGGTGCTACCCACTCTTATTTATTTGGAATATGTGATGTGATTGACTTTAATTGTGTTGAGCATACCTTATGAGTTATTTATTTTTGTTCCTCACAAAGAACAAGTTTTTACCTTTTTAGCATGTTTAAGTTGCCCAATTGTGATTGAAAACAGACCCTCTATTGTGATCTTGTTTGCTACCTTTGGTAAACTTGGATGTTATTCATAAGGTAGACTATTTCTCTTTAGGTAATGTAATCTTGAACTGTTCAGCTAAGTCAATGGCTTTTCTAGAAACCTTACCAATAATAGGGGGAAACAAAGAAAAGAATTGAAGAATAGGTCTTTGTGTTTCCTCTGTAATCAAAATTTAGCATGAAATTTTTTATATTTAGATATTCTATAAGTTCTTTTATGTACTCCCTAAAAAAATTTCAAGCCTTCCATATGAAAGAGAAGTAAAGTTTCCTATAGAATTTATTTTTAGTATGATATAAATAATGTAGTTCCCTATAGGATGTCTCCCTTAGAGTTAAAAAAGAAGAAGCTAACTATAGCACCTGTTTTGACTATTTCTGATACTTTATGACACTTTGAGTTGTATTGTGATGCATCCAATAAGGGCTTAGGCTGTTTCTCAATGAAAAATGGAAAAGTAGTGGTGTATGCCTCTAGGCAATTAAGATCCCATAAAGAGAATTATCCTACATATGACTTAGAATTAGCTGCTATAATGTTTTCCTTGAAAGTTTGGAGACATTACTAGTATGGGTCTAAATTTGAGGTATTTAGTGACCATAAATGTCTTAAATATCTCGTTAACTAAAAACAAATTAAACATGAGATAAATAAGGTGGATATAATGTCTGAAAGACTATAATTTTGAATTAAAATACCGTTCGGGAAAGGCAAATATAGTAACAGATGCTCTAAGTAGGAAATATCTTCATATGGCTTAGTTAATGGTTCATGAAATAAGTATCATGGAGAAATTTAGAAACTAGAGTCTATCTACCTTAGTGTTACCAGATAGAATATATTTGAGTGAATTGAGAATTGAAAACACCTTTAGAACTCAGATATTAGAGGCCCAAAAGGAAGATGAGTTTCTAAAATCCCTAAAGGATTTCGAGAAATTCAAGAAGGAAATTAATGGTTTAGTAATATTATGAAGCATCGTATGAAAGAAAATGTAGATCACCAGTATGCTGGTATGAAATAGGGAAGAGATAACTATTAGGGCTTAACCTAGTGCAACAAACCACTGACCAAATCAAAATGACTAGGGAGAAAATGGCAAAGGCCTAAGATAGACAAAAAAGTTACATTGACAAATGAAAGAGGCCATTAGAGTTTGAAGAAGGAAACCATGTATTCTTAAAGATCTCCCCAACCACTGGCATAGGTAGGGTTATAAAATCCAAGAAATTAAGTCCACAGTACATTGGACCTTTCCAGATATTAAGAAGAGTTGGCCCATTAGCCTACCAAATAGCCTTACCACCCTCCTTGTATAACCTCCATGATGTTTTCCATATATCCTAACTCAGAAAATACATCCCAGACCCTTCTCATATACTTGATGCTAGAGTAATACAGTTAAAAGAAATTTTAACTTACCAATCGAGACCTTTGCAAATTATCGATATTGATGTCAAGTAATTAAGGAATAAGACAATTCCCTTAGTAAAGGTGTTATGGGATGCAACGTTACCTTAGGAGGCCACATGGGAGAAAGAGGAGGATATGCAGAGAAAATTTCCTGAGCTCTTCATATAAGAATACACGAAATTTCGAGGACAAAATTCTTTTTAAAGGAGGGGAGAAATGTAATATTTTCATTTTTAAGTCCCCAAGTATGTTCTAAATTTCTAAATTTAGTAATTTCATACTGAAATAAATGTACTTAATTACCTAAAGTTTCTTAAAAAGGATAGAGGGACTAAACTAAAAGAAATTCTAGGGACTAAAATGAAAAGTATAAAAGTTTCACTAAATGACAAAAAGTGTAATCATTACGCCTCTGAAATATTTCATACATTTATGACACGTAATTATGATGTCAGAAAAATATTCGAAACGTAATGATTTTTCCTGAAAAATATCAAAAAGTCATAATGACTTTAGAAAAATATCCGAGGTCAAAATGGACAATTTCACCCAAGGGTAAAATGTAACACCCCATAATTTAATTGGCCTAAATTAATGGTCTCTAACTAAATGGATGGAATTAATGGTGTTATTTAATTAATTAGTATGAATTACTTTCTTGATAATTAATTAGATGAATTATTTTTAAGGAAGGGAATTTTGGTGCTTAAAATTAATTCTTTAATTTCTTTATTTACCTAGCTTAAGTACCAAGTGAGAAGCAAAATGAGATGCAACTATTTAAATATATGTATGAGTGTGTCTTGCATGGCAGAAGGGAATGGAAGTTAAACTTTATGCATGGCAATCCCAAGCCACACGTGAGGTAGAAAGGAAAGGAGATCAAAAGAATTCAAAAAAAATTATTATTATACATATATATGCATGGGTTTCACGTGCAAATGGGTGAAAGGAGAAAATTTTGCATGAACTCCATGCATGGTTCACGTGAATGGAGAAGGGGAAGAAGGATGCAACAAAAATATATAGGTATGTGTAGGTGTCACGTGAATGAGTGAGGAAAAGAGAGAATAGAAAAAGAAAAAGAAATACCAAGGTTGCTTGTGAAAATTAGTTGCTTGTAAGAGTGGACAAATCTAAACTTGCAAGGAAGGGAAATACCAAGAGTGCAAGCAAAGGCAAAGTGTACTTGCAAGTACACTTTGTGCAAAAATATATACATATATTTTATAAAAAGAGTGCAAAATTTTATTCCAAAAAAAAAGAAGGGGAAGGAGAACGAGGAAAAAGTGAGAAGTGGCGTGAAACAAGCAGTGCACATGAGACAAGGGAATATGAAGAAATGCTTCCAAGGGTGGCCTGACAAACAAGTAAAAACAAAGGAAAAAAATAGGAAGAGTGCAGCCCCTTTTCCCTTGGCTTGGATGAAAGAAAATAAGAAAAGAAGAAGGAGAAGTGTGGTGTGAAGCATAGACACACATGAAGAAGAAGGAAAGCAAGTGAAACGTGGCATGAAGGGATGGAAAAAGAAGAATAATGGGAAATATGCATGCCCCACACGTGAAAAGAAAGGAACAAAAAGAGAGGTTAAGAATTTTCCATACAACCAACGCACACACATACGTGAGACAAGAGGGAAAAAGGGAAAAAGAAAAGAGAAGAGGATTTGCAAGAGCCTTGGGAGAACAATAGAGAGGGGAAGCATGTGAAGCACAAAGTTTGTAAGGAAGAAGGAAAGGGCAAAGGAATCAAGGTAGGTTAGCAATTTATTTTTCTAGATCCATGATTTAGTATGCATGTTCAACGATTTTATTTCCATGAAACTAGAAAACTTGTCTACATTCTTGGTTTAGGAATAATACATGACTTAGCTTGCATGGTAAATCTAGGAGGTGGTTAATACTTAAACTTAAAATGTTCTTTTTGATTATGAAGGAAATTAAAACAAGAGATTAATGGTTTGGTGTTGGCTTAGGACCCTTTAACATTGGAGTAGATTTGTGACTTTATGATGAAATTAATGTCAATTATGTAAGGAAGAATACCTCACTCAAATAATGGAAAAGTTTATGTTTATTATTAATATTGCATGTGATTAGAGGAAATTTATGAGTAATATTAATAATGCATGAGACTATGAGAAATTTATAATTATTAACAATAATGCATGTGATTAAGGAAAATTTATGTTTATTAATAATATTGCATGAGATTAGAGGAAATTTATGATTTTATTAATAATGCATGAGATTACGTGAAATTTATAATTAATAACAATATTGCATGTGATTATGGAAAAATTTATGTTTATTAATAATGTTGCATGAGATTAGAGGAAATTTATGATTATTATTAAGGATGCATGAGATTGTGGGAAGGTTATAACTATTAACAATAACGTGTGTGATTATGAAGGATTTATGATTATTAATAATATTGCATGAGATTAAGGGAAATCTATGATTAATAACAATAATGCATGTGATTATGGGACATAATTGATTAGATAAATGATGAATATTATTGAGAAATTTGGGCTAAGTAATGATGTACATTATTATGGGAAAATTATGGCTAAAGGAATGGTAAACGTTGTTATGGGAAAACCATATTCAAAAAGAGGAATAACGATGTTAAGGCTAAAATCATGGAAATTTTCCCTGAAAGTTACTAAGGTCTCTATAATTGAAACATATTATCCAAAAATAAAGAATTAGATTGATTTAGGCCAATTTGCCATAAATAAATATGACAACCGATAATGGATGTCAATAGAAAGGAAGGATAGCAAACATAGGAATACCATAGAATGTTTCATGAGTTACGAGGTGTGGCCAAAGGTGCTCCACATCGATGACCTAGGGAGGTATGGCCGAAGGTGCTCCATACTCGTGATCTAGTGTCCCGATGACTTTATATATGTGGCCGAGTGCCCATAAATTACGAGGTGTGACCGAAGGTGCTCCACACGAGAGACTTAGGGAGGTATGGTCGAAGGTGCTCTATACCCGTGATCTAGTGTCCCGATGATTTTATATATGTGGCCGAGTGTTCACAAATTACGAGGTGTGGCCAAAGGTGCTCCACATGAGAGACCTAATGAGGTATGGCGAAGGTGCTCGATACCTGTGATCTAGTGTCCCGATGACTTTATATACATGGCTGAGTATCCACGAATTACAAGGTGTGACCGAAGGTGCTCCACATAGGTGACCTAAGGAGGTGTGGCCGGAGGTGCTTCATACTTGTGACCTAGTGTTCTCGTAATACGCATAGGCACTCTAATAATCCGTAATGACACTAGTAAGTTTATGAAAATACGTGTCACTTGAAAAAGAGCTATCTAAATTTTTGTTGACTTCTAAATTTATCATGAACACTTGTCAGTTCACATTTATGTGTAACATTATGCTTAATATCAAGAATGTAGATTAAATGTTTTGGTGCTTGTACCTTAGTACATATTAGTTGATTTTTAAAACTCTGAATTGTTAAGCTACTGGGAAACTTGTGTTTCTTACCTATGTGCTAATATGTATCAGATACGGGTGTGTAGCAAAGTCACGGGGTAGCAGTTTTTTGTTTAAGTAAGATTTTTGTAACCCCTTATTTTAGGTCCTAGCTAGATCTGATTTAGAATAGGACATTATTTTTTACTGTATACATGAGATGTATTTGGGTTACATAAGGGAAACGGATATCTGAAGGACCGTACCATCCTTCATTTATACGGGAGTCTAAGTGACAGACCTATTATCTCCTGACTTCTGATGGTCAGGTACTTCATATATCCGGGGATATGTCTTATCAGCATGTAATAGAAATTATTGGACATATATTTATTTGAATTACATAAAGGTTTTAATTTTTGCTGTGTAGTGTAGTATTTTTATTTCGCTGTGCATGTAAGTTTTTATTCTAAGAAAAAGATCCCGAACCTAATCCACTTAATATAATTGAATGGTATAACTACTCAGACATTAATCAAATAAAGGATAAGGATAATGTACCGAACCTATCTCTTGATATCGGAGTTAACAATAAGACTAGATAAAGGCATTACATAAAATAGTAATTTTACCACAAGGGTAAAATTGTCATTTTACTTAGAAAAATAACGACAAATTCCCTCAAGGTCATTCCCTTGCAATTTTTGAAATTATGGAAGTAAATAATGGGTAAAATAGTTATTTTGACCAAAAGGGTAAAATGGTAATTTTATACTAAGGGTAAAATAATATTTTTACACCTTAGGGATAAAATTGTCATTTTATCATGAAAATTTTATGGAGTTCATATTTTGCAATTTTTCAAAAAATTAGGAGAAAAAAGACGGGCAAAATGGTCTTTTTACCACTAGAGGCAAAATGGTCATTTTGCCACCCTTTTAAATTAACATGTCTCCTTCCTCCCAAAAGAGAAGGAAAACATAAAGAAGGAAGGGAGGAAAGGCAAAGCTAAGAGGGAGAAAGGAGAAGGAGGAGAAGAAGAAGGGAAGGAAAATTTAAGATAAAGCCATTTCCATTGCCAAATCAAGGTAGCTTGACATCCCTACATCCTTATTTTCATGGTTTATGTTGATTTTCAAGCTTTTAAAACTCTTCCATGGCTGCCATGAATAGTGATTTTCATCTCTCTACATTCTTGAAATGTCTAAATCTCTATTCGGATTTGTTTAGAATGTTGTGTGGATGCATTTTTTAGTGTTGATTGAAATGATTAAAGTGTTTATGACAAGTTTAAAGTTTTACTTTCCATTTCCATGAAAACCCAAGTTCATGAAAAGTGATGGTATGATGCATGGATGATCATGATTTTGTGGGGTAAATTGTGTTTTACGACTAATTTTGGACAAAAATGGAATAAATGAAAGGTATGTATGAAAATCATATCAATTCTCACTTTTCTCCTTTTTGGACATGGGTATCTCTTTGCAAGAATGGAGATTTTGTTTAAATTTTACCTAGTTATTATGTTATTGTCTTGATTATGGCCAAAGGAAGGAAGGAAGGAGAATTAATGTTTGATGACATTACAATTTTCCCTCTTTTCTCCCACTTGGCCGAGAGCATTGTGTATACTTGGGAAGGAAATTTGCTTAAAATTTTCTAATTATTTATGCTAACAATTCGGTCAAAATCACGGGAGGAGGGAAAAATTTATGTTGATAAATTGTTCTGTTTTCTTCATTTTTGTTATCTTAGCTGAGAGCATGAAGGGATCTTTATGGAAAATTGTTTATAAATCATTATCTTGATTTTAGCCAAAGGTATGAAAGAAAAGAAAATGGTTAATGTTGATAAATGGTCTAATATACAATTTGCATGATTATGACACCTTAGCATTTAAAATGTATAGCTATGATTGGGGAAATTGTATGTATATATGCTTATGAGTGCATTACGAGAAAAGGAATACTTATAGGTATGCATGGCTATGTTAAGAATGAAATGGAAATGTATGATAAAAGAAAAGGTTAAAAAGTTCACCTTGGGAGCCTTAATGTATAATGAAAGGAGATTTGGGAATTGTATAGAAATGGAAGGAAGTAATATATTTACAAAATGGCAAGGGAGGAAGATAGAAAATTTAAAGTGAGAAATCTTATTTTTCTCTAAAATCCTTCCTTTAGGCCGAGAGTAAACCCTTCCATACCTATGCAATCCTAGTCATGAAATTATTAGCAATATACATAAGGGTCATAGTTTTAAAAAAATGTAGTTTATGATAAGCTAAAGGAATAGAAAGGGAAACACAAACATCAAAAGGAAAACATAGAAAGAGAGAAAACATAGAAGGAATGAGGACTTCGAGGAAGTATTTCCAATATATGTTCTAGGATATATAGGCTTGTAATCAAGTGACCAATTGTCAGTATGGGACGGTCGTTGGGCATTCTGCGATTGCGTCAAAAATATGGATGGTATCCACTCAGAATAAAGATTTTAGAAAACACCATGATGATTACAAATTCTAAGTTAATGTAACCTAGATGGCCAATAAAAAGGAGACATTTACTTAGAATTTAGCATAATCATGGGTACAAGCCTAATCATCCTAGTCTATATATAGGAAATAACATACTGGGAATGCTATCTGTAATAATCGAAACTATTTTTGAAAGATAAAATTGAATTTTTCACACAAATTCCATTTAAACTAAGTCTGGCACGGATTTTAAGGTCGATGTTGAAACAGAAGGCCATTAGGAGTCAGATACACGATCTGATGAGAGGAAACGTGATTCGGCGATCAAAAACTGATAGACAAAGTTTTGGACTTTAGTTTTTTAGACAGAGGCTGTAAACTTTGCATGGGAACCCATGCCAATGTCTAGAGTGAAGGCGACGTCTCGAAGTTTCCCTGGGTGGTCCAGGAAAAGTCAGAATTGCCCCCAGAAGCTTTAAATTTCCTGAAACCCTGCCATTTGCCATATTTCTCTCTCTCTCCTCACTCTATTTTCTCTCTCCTATCTCTCTTCTCTCCTCCACTACGCGCCGCCACTTGGCCCACTGTGAGCCACCACCTGGCCTACCAACCGATTCCCCTCGCCACCCTTGACCTCCAGTAGCCACCCACGGCCATCAACGGCCGCCAGAGCCGCCAAAAAATGGCATTTTTCTCCTTCGTTGTGTGAGATTTTCGCCAGTTGAGATCACCGCCATCGGCCACCGTTGACCCTCAATGCCACCACCAACGTGTAGGCCGAGCTGCCAGCTTCCTCCACCAGCTCGCCACCGTTGAATGGAGGTCCGACGAGCCAGGATTGAAGAAATTTCCCTCCGCCGTGCGTCGTTCTTCGTGGGCAAAAACCACCATCTAAATGGCTGTGAACTGTTGTGCCACCACCATATTTGGACTCCTCATCTTGCGGGCTTCACCAGGTGTGATTTTCGAAGCAAACTGCACCCTCCGCCATGCACCGCCATGCCAGAGAATCTGGATATACATCGAGAGATACTGAGACCATCCCGAGATAGATTTCCATCATTCGGCAACCCTGGTAAGGTACGATTTGCCTAAAACTAATAAATTTTGATTGAATTAGATGTCGAACGTGAATAGGAAATAAACTAACTTAGGAAATAGGGTAATCAGGCTTAGGATCGTAAAACGAATGACGTAACGAGCTTGAATATTCATTTAAATGTCCAGAGAATTGATTTAGCTTGAAATTCGAGGATACGAGAAGTCCCGGGTTGATTTGGAACAACAGGAGACCAGGTAGGATGATTTACGCTTCCCGAGTTCTAGATTTGACCTAGTGAATACCTGAATGATTAGATTTAATTGTATGGATTTGAGTGCTACCTTCGATGGACTAAATTGCATGCCTGTGTGCTGGATATCCCATTTGCATGTTATATGTTTTGTTTATCGAGTTTAGATGCCATTAGGATGGATTTACTTAGGGTAGGGTACTTGATAGCCGGTATGGGATGGTCGTTAAGTATTTCGAGTGCAGGGAGTTTTATAAAGATATATTTTGAAATAGATTTAGCCTGCATTTCGTTAAGGATCACGCGGTAAATCAGGATAACCCTAATAAAGGTTTAAGGAGTATAAGGGAGGATAACCTAGACAGGGAAACGTTGTGATTTAGGCGTAATACCCTAGAACCCTGAGGAATAGCCGACCGTGTGCATGTGAGTTCGAATAGACTGTATGAGGATGAGAATTGGCGTATGTGCACATGCTAGGGGATGCCCTAGATGTTGATTCTCACCCGGTCCTTGAGTCAGTGATTGGTGTTACGGATCACACTCACAACATAGGCGAGATTCAGGTGATTGGTGTTACGGATCACACCCAACGATAAGAGATGAAATCTCTCTAGACGACGTGCAATTGGATGACGTTAGATTTGGTCGCAAATGATTTGTGGCCGACATAGATTTAGATACATCGGGCATGGGATTTAATCTGATTATTGATTTCTGATTTTTCAAAGATATAAACTTTATGATTTGTGAGCATTGGCCGCAATTTTCCATGCGATAAATTGATTTTTTAAAGATAAGGTATTTCACGGATTTTGAACTAATTTCAGAAAGTTATTTTCGGTGTTTGCACCGATGAGTATTCAACCAGATTTCGAACTGTATTTTAAACTGTAAATTATTCTACTGGGATTTATATCTCACCTGGTTGTTTACTCAGATGAACAGGGACAAGGACCTAGACGCTAGCTAGGCGAGACATTGATGACAGACAGGAGAACAGCGTAGTCTAAGCTTAAATTTACGATGTATATATATATATCTGTGTTATGGATGTCTGTACTGAATGATGTAATTACGCGTTGTTTTTTTGTTAAATTGGATGTATACTGTTTAATGGATATAATCTGTTGTGTTGATGACTGGTTGTACTATTGGGACATGTCTGAGTTACAAGGGAGACTCGGCCAAATTTTTGATAGGGTTTACCACTGTAAACTTGTGAAATTAAGTTAGAATTTGTATGAATGCCTGATATGATATATATATAGATTTTAGTTTTCATTCCAGAGTCATTTATGATAAATATATGTATAATTAGTATAGATGCATGTGAACTAGGGTTGAACAAAATCTGAATGGACGACAGAATGTCTATTTGGGTTATGCTCAACCAGTAGCGATTCCTTGACGTTCCCATATCGGGAATAACTATTTAGAGAAACCCATCTTCTTCCGCTATGCAAATAGAGGACTGTATATTGTGGATTAGGGGGTCGTTACACTATCCATCAGTAAGGGGTGGTAATTCCATATCACCATGATCTGCCGAAAAGCAGAGATGAAATGATCTATGTGAAATAATAGTGATCCCATGAGCTTAATTTATAAAATGAAAACCTTAAACCAATCTTGTATGGGAGGAAGGGAATGATCCCACTGGTAGAATTAGTCTAAGAGACGGTTCACTAAAATTAAACCAATCCCTTTTGGGAGGAGGGGAGTAATCCCGCTAGTAGGATCGGTCTAAGAGATGGTCCAATAAATGGTACTTGGATCGACTCAGGGACGCCTTAGATAGTATCAATAATAGAATAGTTTCACACTGATTGGAAATAAATTAACTTACTCATGTAATTAGTAGTACGTGGAGTAGTTCATTGGGTGATTCTCAATACTCTTAAGTCTTTCTTTCAAAGAGTTATGGCTTTTAGCTAAAAGATTGATTATTGTTTTCCATATTATTGATATCTATTTTCCTATGAATGATGAATAGTTTCCCTATATGTGCTTATACCTGAAAATGTTTTGCCTATAATCATGATAACGAATAGTATATATGGTGAATTGTTGTAATGAACTATCATATAGTATACGCATTGATGCATGCCATACTCATTCAATAAAGTTACACATGTATTCTAATAGAATGAACTGTATTTTGAACAAATAATGTAGAACTATTTTTTGTATCACTATGGTGGTACATGCTAGTGTTTTCAAAAAGAAAATGGAATGTCTAGCTACTGAGAAATTATTTCTCACGATTGTATCTGGTATGTATCATATGCCTAGATACATGGTCTAGTTAGAGTTGGATGTGGCATATGTGAACCTTCCCTTTCTAGGCACGATTTCAATAAGTCAGGCAATATATGTGATGACAGTCATAAAAGTTCCTCCTCTATAGAGGGGGTGAAAAATATTTCTCCTTTTGGATACAATGTAATTAAATAGGATATAGCCCATCTTATCCTAATTCTATTATGTTTTGAAAATGGAATTGGATAAGTCATTTTTGGATGTATATAATGAGATGGGCATATATATATCTAGATATATAAAAGTTTATCCACTAGTAGGAAATATTGTAAAGGGTCTGAGTGGTAAGCTTGTTGCCTCTTGACCCTAAGAAATTGTAGACACTTTACATGTCCAGAAATATATGTATAACATTGTAAATATTGCATAAATGAAAAATATATGAATGAGGTTTTGAATTTCCTGTTGCATTATTATTTAAATACTATTTTTAATTATTTAGTCTTCTATTGTGTAATGTTTGAATGGAATACCTGAGTACTGAGTCCCAAGCCTATTCAAATATTAAATGAAAATTTTAAATTGTACTCGGGTAACAATCAAGGACAAAAGTAAAGATAACATTCCAGTCTTGTAGTTAAATAGTTTATGAAAATAAAATATTTATAAGAAAAGCTATAAGATTGGGGTGTCTCAGACCTTACTCTCATTTTACTACATAGTTAAGGAACAAGTTAAATTTAATTTGTAGATCACAACACCCACCATATTCTCAATGCTAAGTACATTAGTAATTTAATTCAATATGAATCAATGATTTTTGCCATTATGTCTTTGATTTTCTTATTAGTAGCCTTTCTTTTTCATCTTTATTTTCATCGAGTTCAACATGTGGAGTTAGTGAGGGAGAATCGATTTGTGTGTTGGCCTTAATTTGTTCTTAGAGATTAGGATTTTGATTTTCTTTCTCTAGGTTCTAATTGTATCCCTTCCTGTTTAAAACAAAATGGATGTGTAAATGCCTATTTTTCAATTGGCAACTGTGCTAATTTGTGGTACTTTACATCAAGGTGGATTACTTTGAGCATATTTGTACTCCTAATTCTCTATTAACTTTATTTGTGTTATATGGCTCTTATCTTTTGATGAATCAATGTGAATTTTATGCATTGTGGTATTCTAATATAATCTGTGACTAATGTGCATTTTGAATTTCAATATTTGTCTTGCCCTTTACTATGGCATCCATCCTATTTTAAGGGCGTATTATGAGTTGAAAAATTCAAGCTCCCAATTTGTTTTTTTATTGGTTCTGTAATGCTTATGAGTTTCATGTTTAAATAAATGTTCAACTCTAATTTTAACTCTTTTTTTCATTTTGGTTACACACTGCTTCGTATTGCGTAAAGTACATTAGGCCACCGACGAGCCATATTAGGAGTAAGCTACGAAGTTAGGAACTTTTTTACTTTTGTACATTTTTGTTTTTTCTTTTTTTCTTTTAAATTTTGTAAATAAGCAAGCATTTTAGGATATATATATATAATTACGGCAATTAGAAGATTCCAAAAGAACTTATGCATATGATGAGGTGGGGAGGTAACCAACCTTCTATAAGGTGGAATGTTGATCCTAACTTCTAGGCATAAGCAATCATCTCATTATATGTGACTGTTCAACAATGTTGGTAGGAATAAGACTTAGGATAAGCATTAGATTGCATCACATGTTTAGGGAATAAATTCTATTACTGTTAGGATTTTTCATAAAAATAAAACAAAATAAACAAATATTTTTCTTCTTTCAAATATTTTACAAAATACTACAAAATATTTTCCTTTTTCTTATCAAACCAAAAAATCCTAAAAATATCTTTTTTATTTCCTAAATAATTTCACTAAAATTTTCAATTTCTTTGAAAATTAGAATTTCACTTAGATTAAATAAAATTTTCAAACATCCAAAGAAAATTAAAAAATAGAAACAACCAATATGAGAAAGAAGTGAGGATAAAGGAGATTTTCAAAATAAAATTAAATTACTTAATCAAGACTATTTTCTTTTCAACAAAATAAATTAAAATCATATAATTCATCAAGGTTTTTTGCTCTCAAATTACGTCAACCTTAATCCCCATAAGGGATACCTAAGCCTTGGGTGCCTTCCTTAGGACAAGTCTAACATTTCAACATTTTTACGCACTTGCATATAATTGTTAGAGGTAATTTAGGGTATATATAAATTAATTAAATGTTTATATTATCAAATGCTGTGGGGTGCCTAACACCTTCCCCACGCATACCAACTCTCGAACCTATCTTTGTTTTTGTAGGCCAAATTGTTTTTCAAAATTGTTTTCTAAAAAGGGTTTTTTCTAAAATTTCCTTTTAAAAATAAAATTATTGGCAACTCTATATTCTAAACTGGGTTTTGAAAATGTTTTTAAAATTTATTTTGAAATTTGGTTTTTCTTTATTGTTAAAATTGCTTGGTTGATAGTTTTTAGGAGTGTATTTTATTGAAAGTTATTTCCATGTGATTAGTTTTTTTTTTCTTCTTGCCGATGGGATAAAAGGTAGGATTCAAGGTTTGTGCTTCCTTTCACACATTGAACATTTACACCAACCTTGCACACATTTTAGCCTTATACTCGGGTCGAGAGTAGCCATAATCTAAAAGGGAGTCTAGTGGAGTCATAGAGAGCGCAACTCTTGTGATAGCCATGAAAGCTTTCACTTAGACTTTAACTCATTTATTGGTTATGGAATCACATAGGTTTAATTCCTTGTGTTTTCATTATCAATATTTGAAGATCCTTATGAGCCTTTTAATTATAAGGGCCATATGAGAGCTAAGTCTAAGACTATAGATCTACCTTAATAGTACCATGGGAAGCACTTTTAATTACATGTGCACTCTCAGTGGACCTTAAAAGCCCATTTAGAATAGAATATCCAAAGTAAGGAAACCCCTAATAGGACCATAAGAAGCACTTTTCTTCTTTTTTCTTCCTTTTTCATGATATTTGTGCATAACAAAGAGGAAACCCCTAATATTTGTGCACTTTTCTTCTTTGTTCATGTTATTAAAAAACTTTTGGAAATTATCTTGACACAAACAAGAACCTTTTTTTTTTAAAGAAAAAAATGAATATCACAGTTTTTAAAACATGAAAGCACTTTATTATAAAGAAAAATGTTTCAACGATTGTTAAATCCCCAAAATGAGAAAAAGTTTCTTTCATAAAAAAGTATTTTTTTTAGAACATGATTCTCAGGAATCTCACTAATTAATCTCAAATTTTCTCTCACCAAGATTCCAGTTATTAAAGTACAAGTAACCTATATACTTCACCCATATTTTTCTCTCACTAATTAATCTCACTCGTATCATGGTTATGAAATACTCTCTTCATGCTTAACCTTATAAATCCATTGATTCTTCAAAGCTGTCTTGTACATAGGAAACTTGAAAAATTCAAAAGTATGGTTATCATAAAAAGGCTTTATTTCATCTTGCATTGCTGATAGCCATTCGTCCTTCTACTCACTTTTTATAGCCTCTTTATAGAATTCAAGTTCTCCCCCATAAGCCAGGAGCACATACTCATCAGGTGAATATCGAGTAGAGGTCCTCTAGTCTCTGCTAGACCTTCTTGGTGGATTTACAACTTACTCAATAGAAATGTCATGTTGATCAACATCATCCGCATATATAGAAGCATCCGTACCTTCTACAGCATCATGATCACCCTCAACCTTATCATCATAAATATCATTCTAAACACCAATTTCAGCTACATTAGGCATACTTGAGAAAGGAACTGGATATAAATCAATTAAGAAGGATATTACTTTGAGACTATGGCGTGTCAACCTTTCCAATATCTCTAAGGGCCTAATCCTCCTCCATGAACACCACATCAAGGCTTCTAACAAACTTTTTCTCAACAGGATCAAAAAACCTATAGCCAAATTCATCACGACCAAAGCTAATAAACATGCATTCTCTGGTCTTGACATCTAACTTGGATCTCTCATTTTTTGGCACATGCATGAAATCTCGACAGCCAAACACATATCTATGCTCAAAAGAAACATACTTTCTATACCAAAACTTGTTAGGAAAATCATATTGAAAAGTTAAAAAAAGAGAGAAATTAATAAAATGTTCAAAAGCATATAAAGCTTCACCCTAAAATGATTCATAAAGCTTTTCTTTAGAAAGCAAATATCCAACTCTCTCCATCAATGTCTTGTTCATCCTTTCTGCAAGACTTTTCAACTAAAAAGTCTTTTGGGGTGTCTTCTGATTTCTAATACCCTGTTATGTACAATAAATATCAAATAGTCCGCAATACTCACCACCATTATCACTACGAATACACTTTAATTTCTTCCCATTTGTCTCTCAATAGAGGTCTGAAATTCTTTAAAATTATTAAGTACTTGATATTTTGATTTGAAGATGTTGGGATATTTTTACTTAGTTAAAATTATAAAATCTATTTTTGATAAATGAAAACATTTGTTCGAGAAAGAAAGATAATTTGAGTTAGGCTTGAATATTTAAAAGAAAAAAATATTTAAACATATAAAATTGAGGGTCAATTATATTTTTCCCAATATACTTTAAAAGGCCCATTTATCTTTTACACTTTGTGAAAGTAAAAGGTCCAAGCCCATATTTCTTTTACGAAAGAATTTCAAACTCAAATCATAATATGTCTCAGTCAAAGCTTGATTAAAGCCTTTAGGTTGTTTTGAAAGTAATACACTTTAGAAAAATTAAATGTTCAACACTTCCATAAGTTGCAAGATTTTAGGAGACTACTATGCACTCTGACAGACACCATAAAAGAAAGGACAAATTTATCTTCCCTAGCATTACACAAAGCTCAAGAGAAAGCCTAGCTACAAAAGGGAATGTTTGTCTTGTGTGTTAAAGAAAATTATCCCTCTCCAAGACAAAAGGTTCTAATTAGAAAACTGGAGGCAAAAACATGTAGAACCTTCAAAACCGACCACCAGTTATAACCATATGCATTCAGGTGTTTGCTTCATTGAAAGAGACTTGTATAATAACCAAAAATTTTAAAATAAATTAATTGGGTAAATTAAATTTTTATTTTGTTAAAATCAAACTCAATATAATTTTCTGAGCCTACAGTGGAAATTTGAGAAATTTTTGAAGTTAAAAATTTGATCTGATAGAGAAAAAACTCGGTCCAACATCAGGAAATTAGCAGATAAATTGGAGGGCTTTAAATCCTTAAAAGGAGTCCGAATTCCTTCCATGTGGGCTCGTATCCTTGCCCAGGTCGGAGAAGGCATCCAGAAATTTCCTTGAGCAAAGTGGCAAAAGACCAAAATGCCCCTAGAGGCCTTAAAATTTCAAAATCCCATTTTCCCACCCATTTTCCTCTTTTCTCTCTCTCTCCTCCCTTTATTTTCTCTCCCTTCTCTCCTTCCACTTTGCGCTACCATGCACGGCCAGAACACCACCCTATGTCGCCGCCGGACCCAACCACTAGTGCAACTCGATGTCCCCGACCTCCAGCCACCATCCCCGGCTATCGACAGATGCCACAGCAGCTGAAAATAGCTTCTTTTCTCCTCCGTTGTGTTTTTCCTTCACTGTCGTGATCTCTATCGTCCAACGCCGTCCAGCAACACCGCCACCCAGGTTGGGAAGCCTGAGTTGCCAGCTTCCTCAGATAGCTTTTAGCCGTTGAATGCTGCTGCCACGCACCCGAAACGGAGGAAAAATCGTCCGCTGTGCGTCAAAATTCTCTACCAAAAAATGCCATCCAAACAGCCGTTTCTTGCCAAACGGACCCCAAATTCGGCATCCTCAAGTTGCGAGCTACGCTCTGGTGTATTTTTTGACCCCAGTTATTGCTGTCTGTCGTGCGCCACCGTGCTCTGTCGTACGCCATCGCCGAAGCTGCCAAAAAGTGGTTATAATCAAAATTTCATCTTTCGAAACCCCCGGTACAGTTTAAAATGCCCTAATTTGATGTTTTCATATTGAAATTTAATCCTGAACATGCATAATAATTAAACCAGCCTAGGAAATTTGTAATTTGACGTAGGGAAGCTTAATCGAATAGGAAACCACTTAATAATTTAATTATTTGCCCACGGAATTAATTAAGAGCAATTGCTGAGAAAAAGGGGCCTGAAAATGTATCAAGAAAGAAGAAGCAAAGGAAGCAAGGTAGGTTAACAATTTAACTTTTGTTCCATGTTCTGATTATGCAATCTAATGTGTATATTCGAGCTTTCCATGGAACCTAAGTTGCCTCTACATTCTTGAATGAAATGTATGTCTATTGGCTGGCTTGTATGTTCTTTTTGAAATATTGATAGATGAGATAGCACAAGCATGTTGTTGGAAAAAGAATAGCGTTGCATGGTTTTCAATTCAAGCTGAAGGAAGGAAAATCTCCCTGAAAATTGTTATAATTCTAATAAGAAATGCACGTTAAAATTTATTTCCAAGAAAGGGAAAAATTATTTTTGAAAATACTAGAATTTTTAAAAAGAATTGTACACTAGAGTTAAATTTCAAGAAAAGTGAAAGTATTCTCGAAAATATTCATATTTTCACACGAAGTGTACATTTATAGTAATTTTCAAAGAAAGGGGAAATCAATCATGAAAATAATCGAATTCCTATGAGAAGCGTACATTAATTTCATATTTTTCAAAAAAGGACAATTATTCTTAAATTATTTAGAAATTTAAGAAAAAGGGGATGTACACTCGTATTATTTTTCAATAAGAGGAAAATTTTTCCTGAGATTTGTTAAAAAAATTTATGCACGTGGCCAAGTGTCCATGATTTATGATGTGTCCACATAACCCCCTAAGTGAGGTGTAGCCAAAGGTGCTCTATACCTATGAACTAGGGATCACGGTAATTTCATAAAGGTGGCCTAATGTCCACATAACTCCCCAAGCACTCAATTAACTTAGATTGATAAATGTAAAAGCTAATACATAAGTAAATTGCGTAATGCTGCGATAACATGTATAATTTTATTTAGATATGTCCATTTGAAATAGAATACCTAATTTTTGTGTTAACATCTAAATTATCACGTAATGCTTGCCTGATTTCATTGACGGTTAACGTTATGTTTTATTATCAAGAATGTAAAATAAAAATGTTTTGGTGCTTACACCCTGGTACATATTAGTTATTTTTAAAATCAAATTGTTAAGCTATTGGGAAACTTGTGTTTCTCATTACCATGCTAATATGTATCAGATGCGGACGCATAGCCAAAGCAAGAGGTAGCCATCACATTACGATTTAAGGAGATTTTTGTAACCCTATTTTGGGTCCTAGTTCATATTTGTTTGGTTTAGAACTAGGGTTATTCTTTTGGCAGTAGACATAGGATATTTGAAGGACCGGTCCATCTTTGAATGTTATGAAGGGGTCTGAGTGACAGATTGTTGTCTCCTGAGTGACAGGATTGTTGTCTCCTGACTTCCTATGAACGGGTGCTTCACATATCTTGATATATGTTGACTATAATGTAATGGACATTATTGAACAGGTATTTAATTAATTTACGTGAATGTTTTAATTTTCGCTGTGTAGTTTAGCATTTTTTTATCTATTCCACTGTGCATACGAGTTTTAATCTGAGAAAAAGATCCCAAACCTAATCTGCTTAAATAAACTTAACGGTATAATTGCTCAGACATTAATTAAGAAAAAGGAAATGAAGAATGTATCGAACCTATCTGCTTGTATCAAAATTAATGGTAATACCAGATAGGGGCGTTACAACTTGCATCTTCTGTCAAAGGCAAAAAGATGTCCAAAGTTGATGGGTCGAGTGTCTTGTATTAAATTCTCAACATATGTCTGAATTCCCATTATCTCCCTTGCATTAAATGTTTCTTCCAACAGGCTGAAACAAACAAGTTTAAATGTTGCTCGTGATTGCCTATTTTCTCTAAGTGAGATTACTGCATTTAAATTATATTTGAGTCTTAAATTCTCTTCTTATCTTTGTCCTTCTCATTGGTGTTGTGTGGGAAACTAATAAAGTTAGGTGAGAGATTTAATTTGTATTTCAAATTAGTGGGTTGCTGATTTAGGTTTGTTTGAGGGAGTTTATAAGGTTGTTTATTGAGAGCTTCTTATGAGATTAAAAGTAAGTGTGCTTATCCTTCTTAGGGTCGTCTGGTGGATATAGGCATAAAAGTAGTATATGTTGATCCCTTAAGTGAAAGTTTCTAGGTTGTATGCTTTGGTGATTATCTAGATAGTAAAATACCTTTGCTGTGTGCTTGGGGAGAGGACGTAGGATCAAGTTTGGATCCTAACCTCTATAAATCTTTAGAGTTATCTTCTCAATCCTATCTCTTTACTTTCATTTTTAAGGAACAAGAAACTTATCTTAAGGTGTTTGTTGAAAAACAAGAAGCATTTGAAAAGAAACAACATTAACATGTTTTTAAGTATACACCTAAATTTTCAAATTCATAAACAGATTTTGAGTTGAAAAAGAAACCAATTCAACTGCCCTTCCTTGGTTAAATTACTGGTTAATATCTAGTATCAAAGTCTAGTCTCTTTGTTTCAGGATTAACCTTCTAAGAGAAAAATATCCAAGCCAGCATGACTCAACAACTAGAAGGAAACTCCATTAATAGACCATCTCTTTTTCATGGAGTAAATTACTCCTACTAGAAAACAAGAATGCACATCTACATACAATCAACTTATGTGCAAATCTGGAGGTTCATCGAAAACGACCCCTTTCCTATAACCAAAGCAGTTAATGGAGTTACAATTCCAAAACTGGCAGTTGAATGGAAAGAAAAAGACAATGAATGATTCGAGGTGAATAGCAAGGCTATAAACTTCCTATTATGCTTAGTTGTACAGAAGACTACAGAAAGCTATCAAACTATGAAATGACTAAGGAGATGTGGAAAAAGTTTCAAGTCACCTACAAAGGAACTATAGAAGTCCAAAAAAATAGGATTGACAAGCTGCTACATGATTATGAAGATTTATCAATAAAGCCAAATGAAAACATTGAAGGGATGTTCCAAAGATTTGGAAAAATCCTAAATGATCTTGATCCTCTTAGAAGAAAGATCTTAAGAGAAGATATAAACAGAAATATATTAAGGTGTCTTATTCCACCCTAGGATGCTAAGGTGGTTACTATGCTTAAAGCATGAAGACTAGACACCATGAGATTTGATGAAATGAGAGGGAAAACAAACAAAGAGTTCATTCAAGTCAAAGAAGAATGTCTCAACCAGTAGGCCTCTATAACTTATCCACATGGATCTATTTTATCCTCTTAGAACCAAAAGTCTTGGTGTTAAACACTATGGTATAGTAATTGTTGATGACTATTCATGATATATATGGCTCTTATTTCTTGCCCAAAAAAATGATTGTTTTAAAACTTTCAAAGTATTTTGCAACATCATTCAAAATGAAAAGGGGGTATGTTATCATAAGTATATGAAGTAATCATGGAAAGAATTTGAAAACAAACAATTTGAAGATTTTTGCAATGACAAAGGCATTAGCCATAATTTTTCTTCTCTAAGAACACCAAAAAAAAATGGTGTTGTTGAGAGGAAAAATAAATCACTACTAGACATGGCTAGAACATTATTATGTGAGAACAATCTCCCTAAAAATTTTAGGCTAAAGTTGCGAATACTACATGTTATATCTTGAATAGATGCTCTAATATACCTATGTTGAAAAAGACACCATATGAATTATGGAAATCTAGAAAACCAAGTATTGGTTACTTTCATGCTTTTGGTTGTAAATGCTTCATTTTAAATAAAAATAGAGAAAAAATTGGAAAATTAGACTCTATAGTAGATAAGGGTATTTTTGTTGGATACTCTATTACTATTAAAGCATATAGAATATAAAACAAAAGAACCTTGACTATTGAAAAAAGCATTCATGTAACTTTTGATAAGTGTAACGACCCCCTAATTCACAATACACCTACCTCTATCAGAGTAGCGGAAGCATATGGGTTTTCAAATAAATTTTCCATTTTTTCCTTATCTGGGAATATCGAAGGGTTGCTATCGGTTGAGTGTAACCCAAATAGACTCTTACCACCATCCATTTAGATTCCACTCAACCCTACGTCCTATGCAGCTATTCTATTTTCACATACAACCATAACATGCTATGGAATATCAATACTAATAACCATACAATTCAGAATAATAAATCCATTCAAGTTTAATTCAAAATAAACCATTTGTCAACACAGTCATCCTACCGAAAATTCGGCAGAGTTTCCCCTAAAAATTAGACTTTCCCTAAAGTACAAACAGTCAGAAATCATCAAAATACATCCAGTAAAATCCATCAACAAATAAAACAATCAATACAGATAATTACATATGCAGATTCAAGCCTAAAACAACGTTGCAACATCCTTCTATTATCCCGCTCCTGCCCAGCTATCTCCTAGGCATACCCTGTTCTTGATCATCTGAGCAAACAACTTTATGAGATAATTAAATCCCAGTAGAGTAATTTACATCATACAGTTTTAAAATAGCTAGATGCTCAACTGTGGCAATGCATAGAAAACATCTCCCCGTGTTTAAATTAAAAGCATGTGAATTACCTTATTCTTTAAAATGTGAAATTACATGGAAACCGATACAATAAATTAAATGAGTATAAAATACTATTTTTGAAAATTCATATTGAAATTATGGTTTAAAAATCATGCCCGGTGATTTTCGTATACTCATCAGTCACAAGTCTCATGTGACTGTTTACAAATCTGTCCAATTGCATTCCATTTTTACAGAAAACATACTTTTTCGTTGGGTATGATCCATAACACCAATCACCCGAAATCACACCTATGTTGTGAGTGTGATCCATGACACCAATCACTCACTTAAGGACTGGGTGAGAATCAACATCTAGGGCATCCCCTAGCATGTTCACAAGCACCAATTCTCATCCTCATATAGTCTATTTGGAACCACATGCACACAGTCGACCAGTTCTCAAGGTTCTAGGAGATTACACCTAAACCATAATGTTATCCCATATAGGTTATCCCCCCTTATACACCTTAAACCTTTCATAGGGTCGTCCTGGTTTACCGAGTAATCCCTAACGAATACAAACTAAATCTGATTAAAAATGATACATTTACAAGACCATATGTACTCGGGATACTCAACGACCATCCTATACCAGCTATTGAATACCCTACCTTAAGTCAACCCGTTCCTATGGAATATAAGTCCGATAGCCAACAAATCTAACATGCAACAGGAATTTACAACACGCAGGCATACATAAATACTCATATATCTCAACACACATTCCCATGCAACCAAACTATTCTAAAACAGACATTCACAGTGTCAAATAAAGTTCATAGGAGCGTAAATCACTCTACCTTTTACTGTTTGCTCCTAAACAGTATGGGGTTTCTCATTTCCTCACAATCGGTCCTAGTTAGTTCCCCGGGTAATTTCATTGAAATCTTTGGCAGTTTTCTATTCAATTAAGCTCCCCTACATTAGATTACAACTTTCCTAGGCTGGCCTAATTCCTATGCATTTTCGAGATTAAATGTCAATCAGAAAACATCAAATTAGGGCAATTTAAATCATACCGGGGTTCTGGAAGATGAAATTCTGGTTTTGGACACTTTATGGCAGGTCCGGCAATGGCGCACACAGAGCACGGTGGTAGCTGGCTGCTCACGGAGGCGCATGGCAGAAGGTGACCACTGAGGTTAAAAATTACACCATAACGTAGCTCGAAACTCTAGGAGGCTGGATCTAGAGTCTGTTTGGTGATTCACGACCGTTTGGATAGCATTTTCTGATGATGAAAGTTGACACACGGCAGATTGTTTTTGCTCCATTCCAAGCGCGTGGCTATGGCGTTCGCCGGCTGCGAGATGTTAGAGGAAGCTGGCAGCTCAGCCTTTCCAACGGTGAGGGCAGTGTCACTAAAAGACGTCGAACGGTGGAGATCATGGCGACAAAGGAAAAACGCGATAGAGGAGAAAACTCACCGTTTTTGGTCGCTATGGCATCCGTTGGTGGCCAGGAATGGTGGCTGGAGGTCGGGGACATTGAGTTGCACCGGTGGCTGGGTCTGGCGGCGGCACAGGGTGGCGTTCCGACCATGCACGGTGGCACAAGGTGGAGGAGAGAAGGAGGAGAAAATAAAGGGAAGAGAGAGAAAGGAAAGAGAAAATGTGGGGGAAAATGGAAGTTTTGAAAATTTAAAGCCTCCAAGGGCATTTTGGTCCTTTTTCACTTCACTTGGGAAAATTTTTGGATGCCTTCTCCAACTCGGGCAAGGACACGGATCCCCATGGAGGGAATTCGGGCTCTATTTAAGGAATTAAAGCCTGTCACTTTATCTGCCAATCTCCTAATGCCAGGCCAAATTTTTCTCCGTCAGATCGAATTTTGACTTCAAAAAATTCTCAAATTTTGACCGTAGACTCAAAAAATTATGTCGAATTCAATTTTAATAAAATCAAGGTTTAATTTTCCTAATTAATTTATTTTTAAAAATCTGGTTTATTACAATAAGACTAACCATATACTTGAGAAAATGTTTTTAGCAGATAATGAGAAAGAGGGTCTAAATCCTAGAACCACTAAAGACCATCCTGCTTAGCACGCCACTAAAAATCCTCAAACAAAAGGGGATATGCAAAATAATGATTCTAGTGATCCACCTAAGGAGTCAAATAGCATACAACAATTTGATAGAGGAAATCTACCAAGAGAATGGAGAAACTCCTTAACCTATCGTATGAAGTATATCATAAGTGATCCCAAATAAGGAATCAGAACAAGATCATCCTACAAAAACATGAAAAATATTTCATTCATCTCCCAGCATGAACCTAAAAACATTGAGGAAGCTCTTAAAGATGATAGCTAGATAATTTTCATGCAAGAAGAGCTTAACCAATTTGAAAGAAATAAGGTATGGTCCCTTGTTCCTTCAACAAAAGATTAATCCATGCTTGGAACAAAATGGGTATTCAAGAACAAGCTGGATGAAGCAGGTAATGTAGTAAGAAACTAATCAAGGCTTGTTACTCAAGGGTTTAATCAACTTGAAGGTATTGATTTTAAAGAAACATTTGCTCTTGTAACTAGACTAGAATCAATTAGGATATTACTCACATTTGCCTACTTCATGAACTTTAAGCTATATAAAATGGATGTTAAAAGTGCATTTTTGAATGAATATTTGAATGAAAAAGTTATGTAAAACAACCACCTGGTTTTGAAAGTTTTGTTAAACCAAACTAAGTGTACAAACTTACTAAGGCTTTATATGGCCTCAAACAAGCCCCTAAGGCTTGGTATGAAAGATTAAGTTTCTTCCTTATTGAAAATGGTTTTACAAAAGGAAAAGAAGACACCACTCTATTCACAAAAGCACCCTAGAAAAATATCCTCATCATTCAAATTTATGTAGATGATATCATATTTTTTTCAACTAATGAAAATTTATGCAATGATTTTTTTTAAGCTTATAACTAGTGAATTTGAGATGATTATGATGGGGGAGATGTTATTCTTTCTTAGGCTCCAAGTGAAGCAATCTAAGGAAGGAACCTTCATTTACCAAGAAAAATACACCATAGGATTACTAAAGATATTTAGGATAGAGGATGCT
Source organism: Senna siamea (assembly GCA_031216115.1). NCBI lineage: Eukaryota > Viridiplantae > Streptophyta > Magnoliopsida > Fabales > Fabaceae > Senna > Senna siamea. The sequence goes on along the minus strand of CM062354.1, from coordinate 12,326,642 downwards.
AAACTAATAAACACACCAATGAGCACTTCTATGAAGATGGATAAAGATGAAATGGTAAGGCAATTGATAAAGAACTCTACAGATGAATGATTGGGTCCTTGCTTTACATAACTCCTAGTAGGCCTAATTGATTATTCGATGGTATTCCAAAGATAACTACTATGACTTGTTCGGTTATTCGATGCTGATTTTGGTGAATGTAAAATTGATAGAAAAATCAAAAGTGGTACATGCCAATTTTTAGGTCATTTCTTGTCTCATGGCATAGAAAGAAATAAACTTCTGTTGCCTTGTCTACTGCTGAAGCAAAGTATATTATAGTAGGAAGTTGCTATGCTCAAATTTTATGAATGATATAACAAATGAAGGATTATTGTAACGACTCCCTCACTCATACTATACATTCATCTATCAGAGTAGCAGAAGCATACAAGGTTTTGAATAAATTTTTTACTATTCCCATGTTAGGGAATATCAAAGGGTCACTACTGGTTGAGTGTAACCCAAATAGACTCTTCTCACAGTCCATTCAAATTCCACTCAACCCTAAATCTAGTGCAACATTACTATTATCACATTATAAACCATATAATACTCTGGAATATAAATTTAACAACCATTCAGCTACAACTGAGATATACTATTTCATACTATTAAATTCATTCATACATCAGTAAATAAAACTATAATCAATTAAATTCATTATAAAAATCTATTCTCCCTAAACATTTTCTACCAAAAATTCGGCACAGTTTCCCTTAAAAATTGGACATTTTCCATTTATACAACAGCCTAATCAACATATACATCTAGCAATTTCATCAATAAATCCAAAAGACAACAATAAATATTCACATATATATTCAACCCTAATTCTATATCCACAACAAAGCGTTATCCTGACATCCTTCTTCTACCCAGCTATCTCCTAGGCATTCCCTATTCCTGGTCATTTGAGCAAACAACTTAATGAGATGATTAGATTCTAGTAGAGCAATTTACAATTTAATATTTGTAAAATAGTTGGATTCTTAGCTGTGACAACGCACAAAAAATATCTTCCCAAATTGGTTTAAATGCATGTGAATCACTAAATACTTTTAAATTTAAAATGAACATGGGAAATCGATGCAAAGCAATATAATGAGCATATTATATTTAATCCAAAAAATCATGCTGAAAAGCATACTTAAAATCATGCCTGAAAATTCTCATATATTATCAGTCACACAACTCATGTGATCATTCATTGTTCATTTCAAGTTGCATGACATTTTAACTGAAAACATGGTTTTAGTTTGGGTGTGATCCGTAACACTAATTACCCAAAAACAATGCCTATATTGTGAGTGTGATCCGTAACACCAATCACCCACTCAAGGACTGGGTGAGAATCAACATCTAGGGCGTCCCCCAGAATGTGCACAACAGCTAATTCTCATCCTCATACAATCTATATAGCACTACATACGCATAGTCAACTAATACTCGAGGTTATAAGATATTATACTTAAACCAAAATGTCACCCCGTATAGGTTATCCACCCTTTTACTCCTTGAACCTTTTATAAGGTTGTCTTGGTTTAACGAATAATTCCTAATAGATGCAGACCAATTCAATTAAAATAAATCAATTTACAAAACCCTTTGCATAGGGGATATTCAACAGCTGTCCCATACCGGATATTGAATATTCACCCTAATCTAGTCTATCCCTATGGTATATAATCCCAATAGCCAAATTCTATCAAACATGCAACAAGTATTCTCAATACACAGGCAATATTATATAATCATATATATCATTTTCATGTAAATTAATTATTCTCAGCACTCATTCCCATTCAATACAAATCGTACTTAAAACAACAATTCACAACGTCAATTAAAAGTCAGGGGAGTGTAAATTACTCTACTTTTTACCGTTTGCTCTTATTCAAATTGGGGTTTTCCTTTTTCCTCAGAGAATGTTATCCCAATTAGTTTCCTGAGGAAACAATATAAATCTTATGCAGGTTTCCTTTTAGTTATACTTTTCTACAATTAATTGCCTAATTTCTATGTCGATCTAATCCCTATGACATATTCTGAATAAAATCGACAGGAAAACATCAAATTGGAGTATTTTAAATCATACCGGAGGTTTTGGAAGCTCAAAATTTGATTCCAAATTCTTTCCAACTCTGGCAACAGCGCACGGTGAAGCACAACGGCTTAGGGTAGCGCACAGTGGCGGGCATAAAAAATTACTCCAAAATGTAGTTCGCAGCTCAAGGATGCCAGATCCACGCTCGACGAAAAATAGCATTTTAGCTGTGATTTTCTGGCAAAAACACAATGGTGTACAAAAATATTTCTCCTCTATTCGTTGAGCGTGGCAGCAGTTCTCACTGACTGGTAGTTGGCGGAGGAAGAAGGAAACTTAGGCTAGCTATTGGTGGCGGCGGTGTGGTCAGACAGCTATAAATGGCAGAGATTGAAGCTGGTCTTCAAATTCATGATAGAGGGAGAAATGTGGCTATTTTCGGTTGCTATGGTGGCTATCGGCAGTAGCGGATGGCCGCAAAAGCTCGACGGTAATGAGCTACATAAGTGGCACGGTCTGGTGGTGGTGCAGCACGACAATTTCGATGACAGCAGCATGGTGCGATGGTGAGAGGGAAGGAGAGAAAATGTGCAGGAGAGAGAGAGAGAGGAAAAGGTAAAATGAGAGGAAAAATGGAATTTTGAATATTTAAGGCATCTAAGGGCATTTTGGTCTTTTTACACTTTTCCCTAGCTAAATTTCGGATGCATTTTTTGATATGGGCAAGAATACAAGACCATATGGAAGGGATTTAGAAATCTTTTGAGGATTTTAAGCCTTCCAAAAATATCTGCTAAATTCCTAAAGGCAAATAAAATTCTCTCCTTCAGATAAAATTTAATTCCGAACAATTCTCAAATTTTAACTGTAAGCTCAGGAAAATTTTCTTAAATCAATGCCAACAAAATTTTAATTTATTTCATCCAATTTAATTTATGGTTTAAAGGTTATTACAATTATGGCCTTAATTTTGAAAATATTCCCATAAAATGTGACAATACAAGTGTTATTAACCTTTCTAAAAATCCAATTAAGCATTAAAGGACTAAGCATATAAAGATAAGGCACCACTTTCTTAGAGATCATGTACAAAAGGAAGACATTATCCTTGATTTTTTGCCTACTGATAAAAAATTAGTGGATATTTTTACTAAACCACTACCTTCTGAGATATTTTGCAAAAATGAGATAATTAGGCTTAAAAAATATTGGTGTATGTTCTAATAATGGTGAACGTTAAACATTATGTATATTAATGGTGAATTTTTGACCCCGAGCATCCTTGAACTCATAAAACCAATTATTAATGACTGGTGTAAACTGATGTGGTGAATGCTAAATCATTTAGAAGATAATATGCTTACTCTGTGCAAAAGTAATAAAGTATCATAAAGTTTGTCCCTGTTTTTTCTAAAAGGTGCATTTAATGTTCTAATCATCTACTCTGACATGTTTTCATCTTTTTCTCACCTGCACATTTTTCATATAGGAAAAAGGCTAGGGACCCTATCTTGCTTTAATTTTAAATTGTACTTAAACTACTATTTCTCACTCTTCCATTACTATAGGATGACAACACTCTTAATTAGAGTAAGTTAACCAATGCTATTATATCCACTCTCACACGTTCCCATTTTTTTGGTACTAAGGTCACCACACTTTTCCCACTAGATGCTCAGTTTAGGTAACTATAAGCTACTCCTTTCTCTAACTATAAAACAAATTTATTCATCTATCAAAACCTCTCTATAAATCGCTTCCTTCTTTGCCTATATTTTCCTCTTCCAATGGAATCCAAAGCCACAGTGACAAGAAAAATCTCTGAATCCTCCATGAGCTAAGGAACACTATGAAAAGGACATCACGCTTCAAGGACTCTCAATAGCCTAAGAGGTAAGTTTTAAATTCTTCAATTATGAGGATTTAACTTCTTTTAAATCAACGTCTCGGTTAGGAGGAGGAATTACAAGATTGAAAGAATAGTATAACCCCAACTAGTTAAGGAGTTTTTTTCAAACCTATAATTTGAAAAAGGTGATGAGTTAGCTACCAATATGATACTGAGAGGAAGAAGACTTAGGATAACGTGTGAAAATTTGGAAAAAATAATTTAGTGCCCTAATAAGGGAATCAAAAGATACTTAAGCTATGAGGAGATCACATTTGAAGGGTATTCTCAGTCCATATATTCTTGAACTCACTGGCCATAAAATAGATGTGATAGAAATTAACACACTTGGGATGGATAATAAAATACTACTCCATGCTATGAATCAGATGATTATGCATCGTGCAAGGAAGTCCAATAATGCAACATAGTTGGAGATATTCTTCATGTGTGTACTCTTAAGTCCCTAAAGCTAAACCTCCCATTCATCATATTAAATCACATGAAGGTAATCCTTGGGAGAGAGTTTGATAATTTACCCTATAGAATGGTAGTGACCCTCATTGCCAAACATTTGGATGTGAACCTTGAGGATCTTGATAAGGAAAGAGCTTCTACAAAAGGAAGGTATGATAGGAGGCTCATTCAGAACATGCACTTTAGTAAGGTTACAAGAAAATAGGTGAAAACTATTAAGGGTAAGGAGGATCCTAAAGAAGGAGAAGGAACAAAGAAGACAAGGAAGAAAATTATTACCTTGTCTTGTGGCATATTTTTGAAGAAAGGGTTATCTCCTAGGAAATCCACTAGGCTCTCTACTATCCATGAAAATGGAAAAGAAAAGGAATAGGACTTGGTGATGATTTCTGAGAAAGAGGAAGAGACTTAAGAAGAAAGTCTTGAGTACTCAAAAGGAGAATAATCTCCCAAAGCCCCTACTACACTTGAATTAGAAATCTCCTCAAAATACTCAACATAAAAAGAAGAAGATAAAGGAGAATGAGTGTAAAGCATCCATGAAGTCTCTCCTCCTACTCCACCTAGTCATCCTTCTGAGATACCTCCTTTAGAATCTCCAACAAGTGCTGAACCCATCATACTTGTTCTATTACAAGAGTTAAGGACACTTTGGTATGAGTTTAGGAATATCTTTTCAAGAGATGACGAAGTACTGCCTTGGCAGCCCCTCCTCTAAGCTACGATGATCTTTCCCTACTTCTTTCCATCCTTTACCTTTGTATTTAGGCCCTGCAAGCTCTTATTCCTTAGGAACTCTTGCTCTTATAGTGGTTTCATTTCACTTAAGACTATTCTAGCTTTAGAGTTTTGTTAATTCTTCCTAGTGTCTAATACATTATCTATTAAGTACTTTGATCTTTGTCTATCTATTTTGCTTAATCATGCATGCTGCTATATCTTATTGGCAATATATATGTAATTTTTTATCTATGTTTTATCTACTTCCTATTAAGTATGCTATGAAAGTTTCTTGTTTTGTTTATTTTTAATAATGACAAAGAGGAAGAAAGTTTAGATGATTAGATAATGAGGGGAATTTTTTAATGAATGTTTTACTTGCATTATTTGTTGAATACTAGCTTGTTGGATTGTTCTGCATTACTTGTTAGAATATTTTGTTCTATATTAGCTTCATATTATCTCCTTACTAATGCTATTTTTTTTGTCTCAACAAATAATTTTTCTCTCCAAAAAAAAAGTTTATCATTATCAAAAAGGGGGAGAATGTTGGGATATTTTTCTTAGGCAAAATGATTAAATGTCTTTTTGATAAATGAAAATATTGGTTTGAGAAAGAAATAAAATTTAAGTTGGGCTTGCATATTTAAAAGACAAAAATGTCTTTTAAATATGCCAATATACTTTAAAAGGCCCATTTATCTTTTACACTTTGTGAAAGTAAAAGGTCCATGCCCATATTTTGTTTTGAAAAAGGATTTTAAAGGTTGTTTTGAAAGTAATACACTTTAGAAAAATTAAAAGTTCAACACTTTCCAAAGGTTGCAAGATTTTAGGAGATTACTATGCACTCTAATAGACGCTATAAAAGAAAGGACAAATTTATCTTCCCTAGCATTGCAAGAAGCTCAAGAGAAAGCTTAGCTATAAAAGGGAATGTTTGTCTTGCATGTTAAAGAAACTTCTCCCTCTTTAAGACAAAAGGTTCTAATCAGAATAGTTAAGGAAAAAACATGTAGAACACTCAAAATCTACCACCAACTAGAACCATATGTGTACAGGTATCTGCTCTATTGAAAAAGGCTTGCATCTTCTGTCAAGCCACAAAAATGTCCAAAGCTAATGGGTGGAGCGTCCTGTTTTAAATTTTCAACAAATGTCTAAATTCCCAACATCTCTCTTACATTAAATGCTCAAAAAATGTCTAAATTCCCAATGTCTCCCATGCATTAAATGCTCAAAAAATGTTTAAATTCCCAACATCTCCCTTGCATTAAATGCTGCTTCCAATGAGGTGAAACAAACAAGTTTAAATGTTAGCGCATGCTTTAGAAAAAAATAAAAGTTGAGAAAGAAAAATTTATAGAGTTCACTTATATTTTCTAAGAGTTCATTAATTTCTCATGATTACCTATTTGTTGTGAGTGAGATTGCTACATTTACATTGTATTTGAGACTTAAATTCTCTTCTCCTCTTTGTCCTTCTATTTAGATGCCTGGTGAGAACCTAATAGAGTTAGGTGAAAGATTTAGTTTGTTTTTCAAATCAATGGGTTGCTTATTTGGGTTTGTTTAGGGGAGTTTATACGATTGTTCATTAAGAGCTTCTTAGAAGAGTAAAAGCAAGTGTGCTTATCCTTTTTAGGATTTTTTGGTGGATACAAGCATAAAAGTAATATATGATGATCCCTTAGGTGAAGATTTCCAAGTTGTATGTTTTGGTAATTACCTAGATAGTAAAATACCCTTGTTATGTGCTCGGGGAAAGGATGTAGGATCAAGTTTGGATCCAAACCTTTATAAATCTTTAGAGTGATCTTCTCAACTCTATCTCTTTACTTTCAGTTTTAAGGAACAAGAAACTTATCGTGAGGTGTTTGTTGAAAACCAAGAAGCATTTGAAAAGAAACAACATTAACCTTTTTTTTTTTTTTACCATACATCTAACTTTCAAAATACATAAAAAAAATTTTAAGTTGAAAAAGAAACCAATTTTTACCCCTCCCTCTTCTTGGTTTAATTAAAACTAAAGTTCCCATGATTGATCTTTAATAAAAGTAACAAAATATTGAGCACCACCATATGACCTTACCTTCAAGGGACCACAAATATCTAAGTAAACTAACTCAAGAAAATCAACTTTTTTTTAGAGGAAGGATGGCTCAGAAAGGAGACACTTTTCTATTTTCCAGCCAAGAAATGAACATTCTGTGCTAATTTTTGTACCTTTTAAACCTAAAAGAAGATTCTTCTTGGCTAAACAACTTAGTCCCTTCTCACTAATGTGACTAAGTCTCTTATGCCACATTTCTAAAGAAGTGTCAGTCTAAAATGCATTAAAAATAAGTATAAATGAGGCTTACATCAAGTATAAACCAGAATGTAACACCCCCATTAGCCTATGATTCCTTTTAAGTGTTTAAAGATATAATGTATATAATTATCATAATAATGGTGTGTTACTATCACTTCTACCTGAGTGAATTTTAAACTTTTTACCAAGTTGATTAATTAAGTTTCATTTGGGTTGGTCTCTACTCTTGGGTTCTCTCAACATCGCAGCGGAATAAATATATATGTATATAAAATAACCCTGAATTAACTATACATAGACATGCATTTCAATTAAATATAATTAGTTAATTATGGTGCATGGAGGCAACAATCCTACCACTTATAACCCATCAATTAGTTTATTCATTAATCTAGCCTAATTCATATACAGATAAGTTAGAATATGCTATACAAAATAGTCCTACACTAGCCTTTCTCAAAATATCATGAAGGCTAGCTTCATTCTACCATGCACTTAAGCTATCCAATATTAAATAGTTTGTGTACCCAGATTGGACACTTCTTCATACTTTACCTTCACCTCCTGCCCAAGGGGACCTACACATCTGGTACATGCCAACACTATCATGAGAAATGAATCTCAGTAGCAATACAACCTATTAAGAAATCCATTGACCTGTACCACCGTGCTCGCATGAAAAAACTCTATATTCTCTCATAAAACATATCACATGCTAATGGGATGTAATGCATGTAGCATTTAATCATATTGTGTACTCATACATAAGCATAATCATCAAAAAATATCATCTTTAAAGCATGGATAGTGCATTCATCATCATTCTCATCATAAAACATTTCTCATAAAACATGTGTGATAGTAAACATGCCATAATTTCACTTTCATAACATGAGTAGTACATAAAACACTCTAAGAGTAATCAGGAGAGTCGCCCAGCAATAACTCCATGCACCACTGTCTATATGAATGAGCGCATGTCTATTTAGCCATACCTTAACTTTTTGTACATTCTGAGGCATCCCTCAGTGGATCCAAGTACCTTAATGGTCCTTTCCCCTTTCTGGCAGATCATCCTTGACTAGCGAGATTCCTCCCTTTTGTCCCAAACCGGGCTGGTATAACTCTCATGGGATCACTGTCAACTCTACCTAGATCATTTCCTCTCCGCTTTTGCGCGGATCATAATACTATAGAATCACCACCATTCCTTCGAGGTAGATCACACTCCCGGTATGCTATTCTCTACATATACTCTAGGGTGAATTGGCCCATGTGCATGGTTATGCTTAACTCTAAGTATGTGTTTCTCATATGGCCCTTGGGAGATGACACTAACTTAAAGTTTACAACCATCACCGCATTTTCGAAATCATCTAAGTTCAAGTGGATGTTTAACTATCCCAATTTATGGCACAACTGTGGAATGCCCAATGGCCGTCCCATACCGGCATACACTGAGAATACTTTCCTATTTTCTTTTTTGTGTTTTTTGCTCTCTCTTTGTTTTACTATCACAAGGGTCTCATCACTCAAAACTCATAGTTTCCTTGCTTACCTATGTTGTGAGCAATTAATTAAGTTAGTATGGAGAATTACTAAGATCAATTACCATTAAAAACCTCATTTCACAAACTAGAGGGCTAACAGTCAACTATTGGAAGGCTAGCAGTCAGTTGGTGGCTCTATGTATTCCTCAAGTGGCAAACAGCAAGCTAGCAGTCAGTTGCCAGTGTCTAGTGGCTTTCTGGAATGTGTCCTGGGTCAAATAAAAGCATGATAGTCGACTGCTAGGATGACCAATTGACTGCTTAGTGCAAACACAGGCCCGACAGTCGAATGCTAGGAATTTAGCAATCGGCTGCTAAGCCTCTGTCTATACTTTTGGGTTTTTCAGGAACACGACAGTCGACTACCTCTACTTATCAGTTGGCTGTTATGCTCTGCTGCAGTTTAGAAAACATAATTTTGAGAATACCTAGTTCATGATGTACTCCATTTGCAATTCTAAACACATGGGCTTGGTTTCCATACAATAAACTTTACTTCTCATAAGACATTTTTCATCCATTAGCTCAAACATGGTACATTCAAGGAAATCTAGTTTATACCTCTAGGTGAACACAACCTAACCTTTCCCATCAATTTCAAGCACATATATAAGCATACATTCAGCAACACAGCATCCCATAGAAATAGAAAAATATACAGAATGTAGGTTTAACCCCAATCTTAGTTCAAACAATTAGAAATTCATATTTTGCAGCAACGGTAAACTTTTCAGAAAAGAAAGGAGTTTAAGATGGATTGCTACCTTGATTCCTTGTAAATGTGTGTATTGGATGTGTTAGAAATGACCCTCCCTTGCTATTGGACTGATTCTTAGTCTCAAGTCTGCACCTTCCTCAGTAAAATTCCCTCCTCAAGACCTAGCTCGCCCCTTTCTCTCTCTAGCCATCCCCTTCTGCTTCTCTTTCTAAAATCTGGTATGGTGGAAGTGTGTGGGGGGTTTTGGCTGTAGCTAGGGTTTAACGGATTTTGGGGAATTTTCTATTTAGTCCTTGAGCCATTTGCACTCTTAGACTCCGTCATCTTTTCCCTTTTCAATTAAGTCCCTACCTACCTCTTACTAAATCTCTATTTATTTCCTTTCAATTTAGTCCCTAGGCTGATGCAACTATATGCCCTAATGCATCATACACAAGCATTAAACATCAAATTAACAATTATCAAACATCTCTTTAATCATAATTGGAGTGGATGTTACACAGAACACTTCTCCTAGAGCAACAACCAAAGAAAATTTGGTGAGTTTCCACTGTCCATCACTGAAGATGCTACATTACCCTTCTTTATCAAGCTTCCTTACATAAATCAAATGCAAACAAATATCTAGAGCATGTTTCACATTTCAAGAATCTACTTTGTTCCATTCAAGATTCTTGTTCTTTGGCCTTGATTTACTTATGCTTTTACCTTTACCATGTTACCCTTAACCCTTGTTGCTACTTCTCTCCATATTTTTAGTAACCAATATCTCAACCTGTGATTTAAATGTGCCTTGAGTCCTGCATATTACTTCTTCATTTAAAACACCATTTTTCACTCATTTTATAGTTACAACACCATTGGGAGAAGAATTAGTCAATAATACACAAAAATTTTACCAAGAATTAGGAAGAGTATTAAGCAACCAATAAACACCTAAAATTTCATCATCAAATTTAACACGCATATCAAACAACTTATCAAAACACCCTTGAAATTCATTCAAGTGATCATAAATAGAGCTACTTTCCTTGTACCTTAAATGTATAGCCTGATTAAGAAAAAATAATTTGTTATTTTGAAACTTAGAAACATACAAGCACTACAAAAAAAAATTTTATTTTGTGACTTTTTTTTTATTTAGCCATGGTTTGTTGAACTGCATCTAAAATGGTCATCGCGAGGTATTTAGTGACGATTTTAGACAATTGTTGCAATAACCATTGAAATTCATTATTTAGCGATGGTTTGCAATTGTGGCAAATTTCATGGCCTATTTTTTTTTATCATTGTGATGGTGGTATAATCATTGCTATATTTGGCTAGAAATATTTTGCATGGTTAAAATCATCGCTAAGTTTGTGTATTAATGTATTTAATGGCAGTTGTAATCACTATAAATCCTCCAGATTTATTTTTTCTTTTTTATTTTCATTTAAAGTTTTTTTAATACTTATAAATTAACTTGGATAACATTTTATATCATAAATAATATAAAATAAGCAAATTAATAATATAATTGACTATGAAAAAGTATCATAAATAGTAACATTTAAAATATACATGTCCACATCCTAATGTTCTTAAATAATCTTACATAGTAACATTTGTAAGTTTGTCTTTAAATATTCCTAATTACATTCCATCATTTAAAAATCTTATGGTTGTTATTGAGTCCTCTAATTACTAGATGCTGGTGAATTTTGGGTAGCTTTGGTTGATCCATATCCACTGCCTTGATCTAGTACCTGAAACACAATTTAAATATTGTTGTCAATATATAAAATATTTTAATTAAAAAAAAAACTTAAATTTATCTGTTGAATATTGAAGCTAGCAACTTTAGGTGAAAATTATCTCACGAATCATTAAAGCAAGAATGCCATGGATACTTCCCTCCTTCGATCCCTATCTTCCATTTCATGGCGTAGTCTTGATGGTGAAATATCATGCTAAAATCCATACTCTAGACTAGCAATCAAAACCAAAGAATTAAACTGAAATCCTTAATCTTGACTTTTGTCTATACAGGATATTTAATTTGAAAACAATGTGAAGCAATGCACTCATAAAAAATTCAAACAATAATAATTTCTTGGACTCTGGGGTTCTAGTCTTTACAGTGACATCTTTACAAAGCCATTAGCACATGTGGTTGAGAGTAATGTTAATAAAAAAAATTAAGGCAAGTGATGTAAAAAATAAAACATGCAAAGCTTCAAATAAGATATGTTCTATAACTCAACTTTATATAGTTTCTAAATGAGCTAAAAGGTTCCCATCCATAAAGGAGACGGGCAGGTTCATTCATTATACATCATGTAATACTCCTTATCTTATCTTAACAACATTGTATAACATGTTCAGATAAGTGGTTACATTATTCTTAGCCTTTTATCTTGTTAATTTGCCTGAGCATTTAATCCATCAATAATTTAATATGTAATTAGGTTTAGGTCCTTTTTGCTCAGGTAAACATACTTTTGCATAGCGAAAATAAAATCTCATACATCACAGTGGAATTTATAAAAAAAACTTTCATAGTATATATGATGACTGTTTGTTACATCATTCAATTTACATATACTAGGATATATGAAGTACCCACCCATAAGGAGTAAGGAGACAACAAGCCTATCACTCAAACTCCTTTTTCAAAATACTATGGATGAATAGGTTCTTCATATATCCTTTTCCCGGTAAGTTCCCTTTTTCCCTTTTTATATACAGCCAAAAAATAGCAGCCCTAATTCTATCCCAAAAAGAACATATAGAATTAAGACCAAAATGAAAGGGCTATAATTGCATAACTAAGGTGCCTAAATTACTCTAGAGGAATTTCTATAATAGATATAATATAAATATCTTTCATGATGGTGAAATTCCCTAAAAAGGGGACTTCCACTATTGCCATCTCAATCTTCATGATTAGACAATATCTAGGCATCTGATACATATTAGTACAATAATGAGAAATATATTCCCAGTAGCTAAACAAACCATTTCTTTAAAATAACTAATATGTACCACTGTATGAATACAAAGAAGATTTCTACATTCTATTCAGTTCCAAAATTCTTTTCATATAGTTCTATGGGTATGTCATATGTGAAACATGTGAGTATGAATTTATGAATATAAGATATGCAACATGTGATAACATTAATGGAATATATGGTAAGATTTCGAAGTTCATACACATTAACAATTCACATTTATAACACATTTATGCATTATACATAATCACAAGATCTCCTCAATGTTGTATTCTTTGGAGGTATACACCAGATCATTCCTCCTTAAAGCTTAATTCCTTGGGAGTATGCACCAGATAATTCCCCACAAGGTTTTAATTCTTTAGAGTTATACACCAGATCATTCCTCCTTACAGTTTAATTCCTTGGGAGTATACACCAGATAATTCCCCACAAGGTTTTATTCTTTGACAATTGCAGCTAGCATTTCAAGCCATTTAATCATATTCACATAACTTTGAACATATTTTCATCAATGGCAAAAATGCATTCAACATATCATTTACATTTAATCATCTTACCATTTTTCCCCTTTTCTCTTAGCTTAGGCCATTTTATAATGCACCTTAGGCTACTTTCCATTAACATATAAATTTATCCATTCAAGGGAAAATGCATATAGCATTCGGCTAAAGCAAGAAAAGCATGATGGATTGGCATTTCTAACCCATTTGGTTCATTTCTAGCATTATTTCTACTATTTAGACATTATGGTAATAATTTCCATAATTATACATAACACTTTCTCACACCTCAAAATTTGGTAAGTGCACTTTGAACCTTCCTTTTTCATACTTTTCTAGCTCATTTTTCATGCATAATGTTACAATGCACATAATTTTACAACACATTTTTAAACACACTTTTAAGGTGTAGTGGTAAAACTTTAAAATGGTACATTTGCTAGAAACATAGAAATACCATAACTTTCTCTCTCCTCCTTTCTTATAACTAAACTTATAAGGTTTTCTAACCATTTTCCAAGGAAATTTTAGCACCATTTACTTGGATCCATTCGGTCAAGATGGGTAAGTCACACTTTTTTTGGTTAATGGTGAAGTTAGAAAATGGGAAAAGTGTCAAGACATTATCCTAACCAACTTTTCTCTCTCTTACCATTTTATAGCAAGTTCTCTCACTACTTTTGGACACATTTTCAAGCAAATTTCAGCACCCTCACCATGACAACCATTCGACCAAAGAGAGACAAGCATGGAAATGAAGTGTTTTTGCCATTTTGCTTGCAAGACAATTATAAACAAATAGATCCCATGCAAAATACTATTTTCTCACTCTAATACACAACATTTCAGCCATGGAAAACATTTGGGTTTTTCAAGAGTTAGGTTCCAATCTTGGGAAATTTCTATCTCTTAGGTTATCAAGCCTTTCAATATATCCATAGCCATAAACACATTAAGATTTCATCATATGCAAACCCTATTCAAGTAAATCTTCCATAAGAATGTAGAGAGAGAAACCCATCCTTCTTGCAAGTTTAAAAACACTTTAATCAAACCATAAAACAAGAAAAGAATGGTTTAGGCATGTTTAGCTACCTTAAAAATGCAAGATTAGTGAAATCTCCAAGTTGTTTTGCCTTGAAATCCTTCTTCTCCAAGCTTGGATGTGTGTTTGGCCAACACCCTTTCTCCCTCACTTGTTCGACTTCTTCCTCTCCTAAAAGAAGAAGAAGACTTAAATTAGGGTTTTGGTGAAATTACCAAAATGTCCTTGGTGTGAAATGACCAATTTACCCTTACTATTTCCCCTTTTCAAGAATGGCATCCACTCTCCTTAGGAATGTAATTTTGTGGAACTTCCATGGGCTGGGACATTTCTGCCCCTATAAATTTTGAAATTTCAGAATTGTTCCTTATTTTTTTGGAAATTACTAATATGTCTCTAAAGAAATTACCATTTTACCCTTTATGTCCAAATGGCCATTTTAACCCCATTTTTCATCCTTTTCAGATTTAATAGGAAAAAATCACTTAAATAAAATTTCATAAAACTTATTTTTGTGAAATTAATAATTTATCCTTCTTTTGACAAAATTACCATTTTGCCTTTTATGCTAATACCATGATATTCACCCTTATTCTTTCTCCTTTTGAAAATAAATGGGTAAAGACTTCTAAATTCAGTTTCCATGGAGTATTTTGGTAAAAATTAAAATTTTTTCTACCTTATGTAAAATTACTAATATGTCCTTGGAGTAAAATTATGGTTTTGTCGCTTTTTAGGCAAAATTGCCATTTTGCCATCAAAGTGGACATAATCACTGCCCAAACTAGATTCTTCTTTTCTCTTAAATGAAAATAATGAAAGTCCTTAAATATAATTTCGTGAAATAGGAGAATAAAAATTTATTTCCTCTTTATGGTAAAATTATTGTTTTACCCTTCCTTGCCAAATTTCCAATTTTGACCCCTTTATGGCAAAAGTGATTCTATCTTGATGAAAATGTGCATTCTATCTCTTTGATGAACCATCCTTAGCATCACATAAATAATATTATCAATAATAATAATAACAATGCCTTTATAAAATGCAAAGTATTAAGGGAGGGTGTTACAAATCAAGCCAATTTGAAACTACTCTAAAATTCAAAACCAACTAGAACAATATGTATACATATATCTTAAATGAATAAATGCCGAAATTTAAGGACTCTAAACTATCTATTAGTCAAGAATCCACCTGAATTGCACTATTCATAGAACTTAGAGATTGGACTTCAACAAAGCTAAAATAGAATCCATGTTGCTGCAAAAACCACAAGAAAAGGGTGCTTTTAAGCTGCGTTAAGAGTGCAGAAAAATTAGAACATGGTAACTTGAAATTTTGAAATCATGAGTCACCTGATAATTACCTTATTATTTTTGACTTGGATGCCTCCTTGTTTTATGGGTCCAAATTTCTCAAATCCCACCTCCAACTAAGCAACAATCACATTTAAGGGCAAAATTTGGATGTAAATGGAGTACCCCTCAACTGTAGAGATAGGACATGTTTGTCAAAAAGAACTAGAAGTTTAGGTAAGATACTTTAGCTTACTTCAAGTAGCTAGTGTGTAACAACCCCCTAATACAACATACGCGATGCTTATCTACTTAGCGAAAGCATATGGGTCTTTCTAAGTAGTTATTCCCAATGTGGGAATGTCAGGGAATCGCTACTGGTTGAGTGTAACCCAAATAGACTTCCCGTTGTCCATTCAGATTCCGTTCAACCCTAATTCACACGCAGCTAAACTAATTATACATACATACATCATAAAATACTTCTGGAATGAAATCTAAAGTCCATATATACATCACATCATGCATTCATATACATTCCAACTTAAATTCACAAGTTTACAATGGTAAACCCTACCGAAAATTTGGTAGAGTTTCCTCTGTATTTTGAGCATACCTAAAATACAATAGTCACCTGTTCATACTTATACAACCAATCCAACAATAACTGAAAACATAAATTTACAAAGACCAATTATACAGTATTATCATCAGAATATATACAATGTAATCCAAGCCTAGACTAAGCTTCTCATCTATCTGTCATCAAATCATCATCCAGCTATCGTCTAGATTCTTGTCCCTGTCCCTGTTCATCTGAGTAAACAACCTGGTGAGATATAAAATCCTAATAGAATAATTTACAGTTCAAATACAATTCAAAATCTGGCTGAATACTCAGCAGTGCAAACACCGAAATCATCTTTCCGAAATCAGTTCCAAATCAGTGAAATACCTTATCTTTGAAATTATTTTATCACATGGAAATTGCGGCAGATAATCAAAATCATAAAAAATCCATTTCTTTTAAAATTAATACTCAAAATTAGATAAAACCCATGCCCGGTGTATCTAAATCCATGTTGGCCACAAATCCGCTGTAACCAAGTCTAAATCATCTTCTAATTGCACGTCATCCAGAGAGAATACCTCTCTTATCGTTGGGTGTGATCCGTAACACCAATCACCCGAATCTAGCCTATATTGTGAGTGTGATCCGTAACACCAATCACTCACTCAAGGACCAGGTGAGAATCAACATCTAGGGCATCCCCTAGCATGTGCACATATGCCAATTCTCATCCTCATACAGTCTATTCGAACTCACATGCTCACAGTCGGCTATTCCTCAGGGTTCTAGGGTATTACGACTAAATCACGTTTCCCCGTGTAAGATATCCCCCCTTATACTCCTTAAACCTTTCTTAGGGTCGTTCTGGTTTAACGCGTAATCCCTAACGCAGTACAGGCTAAGTCTGATAAAAATAATTTCATTTAAAAACTCCCTGTACTTGGGATACTTAACGACCGTCCCATACCGGCTATCAAGTACCCTACCCTAAGTAAATCCGTCCTAGGGGCATCTAAACTTGATAAACAAAGTGTCTAACATGCAATTAGGATATCTAGCACACAGGCATGCAATTTATTCCATCGAAAGCAGCACGTAAATATATGCAATTAAATCTAATCGTTCAGGTAATCACTAGGCTAAATCTAAAACTCAGGAAGCGTAAATTATCCTACCTGGTCTCCTGTCACTCCAAATCGATTTAGAACTTCACGTAGTCTCGGTTTCTAAGCCTAATTAATTTCCTAGACATTAAATTAAATATTCAGGCTTGTCACGTCATCCGTTTAACAATTCTAAGTCCGGTTGCCCTAATACCTAGGTCAATTTATTGCCTAATTACGTTCGGCAGCTATTTCAATCAGATATCATCAGTTTTTGGGAAATCAGACCTTACTAATGTGATCAGATGATGGAATTCTGTCTCAGGGTGACCTCAATTTCTCTCTGTGTATGTCCAGAAGCTCCAGCATGGCGGCGTACAGCGGCCTACAGCGAAGGGGTGCGGTTTGCCTCAAAATTTACACCACGGTGAAGCCCGCAAGACCAGGAGTCCGAATATTGTGGTGGCACGGCGGATCACGGCCTTTTGGACGGTGTTTTCTGGCCACAAAGAACGATGCACGGCGGACGGAAAAATCCTTGATCCAGGCGCGTCGAACCTCCGTTCGACGTTGGTGAGTCTTTGGAGGAAGTCTGGCGGCTCAAGCTACGATGGTAGGGCGATGATGACCAACGGTGAGAGACGGCGGCAATCTGAGCAGGCAAAGTTTTTGCGCGGTGGAGGAGAAAAGTGGCATTTTTTGGCGGTGCTGGCGGCCGTAGGTGGCCGTGGGTGGTTGCTGGAGGTTGTGGGTGGCGAGGGCTATCGATTGGTGTGCCAGGTGGTGGCCCACGGTGGCTGTGGTGGCAGCGCACGGTGGAGGAAGGAGGAGAGAAAGGAGAGAGAAAGTGAGGTGAGGAGAGAGAGAGATTTGAGTGAAATAGAGGGAATCCGAGAAATTTAAAGCCTCTGGGGATGCTTTAAGGTGTCGGCTTCCTTCCAAACATCGGCATGTGTTTCCATGCGAAGCTTTTGGCCTCCGTCAGTGGAATTGACACATGAAACATTGTCTGTCAGTTTCTGATCGCCGGATTGCGTTTCTTTTCGTTTGATCCTATTTTTGACTTCGAATAACCTTCCGTTTCAAATCATAATCCTTGAAATTCATGCCAGGCTTCGTTTGATTGAATTTAGCATCGAAAATTAGGTTTTATCCTTTAAAAACATTTTTGGTTGTTACATAGTGAGTCATAAATTTACAAAGTTGAAACATACTTTTATGCTTTGAGTTCACATTCGAATAATCCAAACTTTTTAAAAGTCAACTCAAAACAAAAATTACATGGAACACACAAATGAACATGTACCTTCCTCATGATTATCACTACTTTTAGGGATACTAGCACTATTTGGTTCTACTTTAATTTTAGGTACTACAGCAGATTCTATAACAACCTGTTTTTTTGAAATAAATTAAATTTTGTAAAATGAATTCATAATTTTGTTAAAATTGAATTAAGGAAGATTTTCTGAACTTTTAACAAAAAATTGGAGAATTTTTTTTGGAGTTAAATTATATCTGATAGCGAGATTTTGATCTGCCAGAGGAAATTTGGCGGATAATTTTGTGACGTATGCGATTGTTTGAAAATTTCCAAATTTTCTCTCTATATTGTCTTAAATCTTGCCTAGATCGGAGAGATACGTTTGAAACTTAGCTACAGCAAAAGGGAAAAGACTAAAATGCCCCTAAGGGTCTTAAGTACCCAAACCCCTCCCATTTTCTCTCATTTTTCCCTCTCATACAAACATTTCTCACTCTCTCTCTCCTCTCCCGCGCATACCACCACATCCACCACCTTCACCACACCTGGTCACCATCCGGCCGACTTACAGTCGCCTATCGCTGCTGGAAGGTTCCCTAGCTCAACCCGACACTGCAGCAAGTTACCACAACGACTGACGACCTCCACAGCCGCTAAAACAAGCCCATTTCTCCTTCTAGTTGCATTTTCTTTAGCTACTACGATCTCCGTCGTTTGACGCCGTCTGACGACACCACCACTACCGCTGGGAAGCCTGAGCTGCTAGCTTCCTCCAATAGATTCTAGCCGATGAATTCCATTGCCACGTGCCTGAAACAGAGGAAAAATATCTACCTTGCGTCAAACTTCTCCGCCAGAAAATACCATCCAAATGGTCGTGTCTCGCCACACAAACCCCTAATTCGGCTCCTTGAGTTGCGGGCTACATTCTAGTGTATTTTTTGACCCCAGCAACCGTTGTCTGCCGTCACCAAAGCTGCTAGAAAATTACATAATTGAGATCTCGAACCCTCGGAGCCTCTGGTATAATTTAAAATGCTCTAATTTAATGTTTTCCTATAGTTTTTGTGCCGACTGTTCCTTTATGACTGAACCAAAGCAGAAACTTAGCATTATTTTAGGGAAATAAGAATTTAAAGGAAGCGAGGTGTGGAAGGAGATCAAAGGGAGACCAAGACCAGCTTTTTCTAGTTGTTCTCTAGGTAGTTTGACAATTCTGGAAAAAAAATGTCCCACGATTGCTTCTGTGTATGTATATTTGCTAGCTTTGATGGGACATTATTGCAATTTTACATTCTTGATGTTATTTACGTTTGCTGGCTGAAATCCTGGCAATAAAGTTAAATTAAGTTAGGAAAACAAGAACCATAGCTAAAGGTGATAAGATATATTGTACACTAACAAAAAGAAAAGAAAAGAAATGCAACGGATAGGGGAAAACCTAAATGGGAACACGATTTATGATGTGTGGCCAGAGGTATCCACACAGGCGACCTAGCAAGGTGTGGTCGAAGGTTCTCCATGCCCATGACCTAGTGTTCACGATTACGCTATGTATGTAGCCGAGTGACCACGATTTACGATGTGTGGCCAGAGGTGATCCACACGGGTGACCTAGCGAGGTGTGGCCGAAGGTGCTCCATGCCCATGACCTAGTGTTAGTAATTACGCTATGTACGTGACTGAGTGACCATAATTTATGATGTGTGGCCAAAGGTGCTCCACACGGATGACCTAGTGAGGCGTGGCCAAAGGTGCTCCATACCTATGAACTAGGGCTCACGGTGATTTCATAAAAGTGGCCTAGTGTCCACATAACACCCCAGGTGCTCAATTAACTCATATTGAAAAATGTAAAAGCTAATACATAATTAAATTGCATAATGTCGCGATAACATGTATAATTTCATTTAGATATGCTTCATTGAAAGAGAATGTTTGATTTTTTTTCATGTTAACGTCTAAATTATTTCGTAACGTTTGCCTGACTTCATTTATGGGTAATCTTATGTTTTAATATCAAGAATGTAAAATGAAATTGTTTTGGTGTTTACACCCCGATACATATTAGTTATTTTTTAAAATCGAATTGTTAAACTACTGGGAAACTTGTGTTTCTCATTATTATGCTAATGTGTATTAGATATGGACGCTTAACAGGGCAGGGAGATAGGAGTTTCTTTTGGGTTTGAGGAAACCTTGTAATCCCCTATTTTTGAGTCCTAGTTCGAATTTATTTGCTTTAGAACTAGGGTTATTCTTTTGGGTAGCAGCTATAGGATATTTGAAGGACCGATTCATCTTTGAAATTCTTAAAGGGGTCTGAGTGACAGGATTGTTGTCTCCTGACTTCCTACGAATGGCTACTTCATATATCCTGATACGTGTTTATAGAAATGTAAGGAACACTATTGATTTACATGGATGCTTAAATTCCACTGTGTAGTTAGTATATTTTGATATATTTCGCTGTGCATGTAAGTTTTTAATCTGAGCAAAAGATCCCGAACCTAATCCAGTTAAATTAATTTAATGGTATAACTGCTCAGACACTAATTAAATAAAGGATAAAGATAATGTACCGAACATATCTGTTTATAGCGGAGTTAACAATAAGACTAGATAGGGGCGTTACAGATTCTACTGACTCAACTAACTTATTCTCATTTTTTTGGGGGCATCGTCTTTATGTTATTAGCAGAGATATAAAATTTACTTGATTCTGCACTTCCTTTAGCAACTTTAACCTAAACGAAATCTAATAAAATTAATACTTAAATAAAAACATTGCTAGTAAGAACAAAATCTAAGTTAGCACCCATAATTGATGTGTAAGACTTCTTCAGATTGTCCTCTTGGGTTAAAGAAGCCCATTCTGTAGCCTGAGAAATGTCAGTTCCATTTAACTGAGATTATGGTTCCACTACATCCTCAATTTCTTCATCTTGATTAGATGACTCATAATCATTGTCAACAACATTTTAATCCTTGCTCACATGAGAATGTACAGGGTCTGGTGCATAAGGATCAGAAACATGACTGGGTGCTGTATAAAAATGTAAAAAACATGAATGCAATTCCTATATAATTCTATAACAAAATAAATGCAAAAAATTCCTTTAAATTAATCTTGCCTAAGTCTGGAGCATTTATAAGAGTAATTAGATCACTAAATTTGTTAACTACATGTTGTTCTGATGATTCACTGTCATCTAAGTACCTAAAAACATCATTCAGAACAAAATATTTATTATCTTGCAGAGCAAGGAAGAATGACTCTATGAATTGTCTTCTCAAATTTTCCTTGCCAGTCAAACATCTAGTCACCAACACAGTCACTCCTTCCTTTTAGGACTTTTGAGCATCAACGTTCTTTACCTTAGCTTTAAAGTCTCTAAAATTTAATGAAAGAATCTTCTCATCAATCCTCTAAAAGAGAGAGAGAGACAGAGATAGAGATAGAGAGATAGTAATGCCACTTAGAATCAAGGACTGCTTGATATATCTATATAAATTTGTAGAAAATCAATAAAACCTAATTGCATAAAAGCCTTATCCTTCTCAACTTGAAAAGCAAAAAAACTTGCAAATAAAAATAGTCTATGTTAGCCGCATAAAGTGTAACGACCCCTTTAATCATGCTATACATTTATCAAAGTAGCAGAAGCATACAATATTCTAAATAAATTCTTTAACTTTTCCCATGTTAAGGAACGTCAGAGGATCGCTACTAGTTGACTGTAACCCAAATAGACTCTTCTCACAATCCATTCAAATTCCACTTAACCATAAAATCGTGTGCAGCCTTTCTATTATCACATTATAAACCATATCATACTCTAGAATATAAATTCTAACAACCATTTAGATAAATTGAGATATACTATGTCATACTACTAAATCCATTCATACATCGACAAATAAAATTACAATTCATCAAATTCATTATACACATCTATTTCTCCAAAACAATTCCTACCAAAAATTTGACAGAGTTTCCCCTAAAAATAGGACATTTCTCATTTATGTAACAGCCCAATATTCAACATATATATCTAGCAAATTCAACAATAGAACCAAAAATCAGTAATACAGATTCATATATATAAATTCAAGCCTAATTTCTACATCCACAACATAGCGTTATCATTCTCCAAGGATATCCTGACATCATTCTTCTGCCCAGCTATCTCCTAGGCATTCCCTGTTCCTGATCATCTAAGCAAACAACTTAATGAGATTATTAGATCCCAATAGAGAAATTTACAATTAAATATTTACAAAATAGTTGGATACTCAGCTATGCCAAGGCACAGAAAACATCTCCCCAAATCAGTTTAAATATATGTGAATTACTAAATACTTTTAAATTCAAAATGAATATAGGAAATCAATGCAAAATAATATAATGAGTATATTATCTTTAATATGAAAAATCATACTGAAAATCATGCCTAAAATTTATATATATTCATCTATCACACATCTCATGTGATTATTTATTTCATGTTCCATGCCGTTTTATCTGAAAGCATTGTTTTGGTTAGGTGTGATCCGTAACACCAATCACCCAAAAACAAGGTCCTATATTGTGAGTGTGATCTATAACACCAATCACCCACTCAAGGACCGGGTGAGAACTTACATCCTGGGCGTCCCTCAGCATGTACACAATAGCCAATTCTCATCCTCATATAGTCTATATAGAAATACATACACATAGCTGACCAATACTCAAGGTTATAGGATATTATATTTAAACCAAAACATCGCCCCGTATAGGTTATCCGCCCTTTTACTCCTTGAATCTTTCATAGGGTTTTCTGGATTTAATGAATAATTCCTAACAGATGCAGACCAATATAATTAAAATAAATTAATTTACTAAATCGTCTGCATAGGGGATATTCAACGGTCGTCCCATACCAGCTATTGAATATCCACCTTAAGTTAGTCTGTCCCTATGGCATATAATCCCAATAGCCAAATTCTAGCAAGATGCAACAAGCATTCGCAATACACAGGCAATCTTATATACTCATATATATAATTTTCATGTAAATCAATTATTTTCAACACTCATTTTCATTCAATGCAAATCATACTTAAATCATTAATTCACAACGTCAGTTAAAAGTCAGGGAAGTGTAGATTACTCTACCTTTTACCGTTTGCTCCTGTTTAGACGAGGGTTTTCCTTTTTCCTCAGAGATTGTTCTCACAATTAGTTTCCTGAGGAAACAATTCAAGTCTTATGCAAGTTTCCTTTCAATTATACTTTCCTACAATTAAATGCCTTATTTCTACTTTGGTCTAATCATTAAGGCATATTCGGAATCAAAATCTACAGGAAAACATCAAATTGGAGTATTTTAAATGGTACCGAAAGTTTCAGAAGTTTGGAATTTGATCCCTGCTTCTTTCTTGTTACTCTGGCGACAGTGCACAGCAGCAGACAGAGGCTCACGGTAGCACATGGCGGCAGATAGTGGCTGGCATCAAAAATTAGTCCAAAATGTAGCTCGAAGCATGAGGATGCCAGATCTAGGACCAGTTTGGCGAAAAATGACAATTTAACTATGATTTTTCTGTAAAATGCGGCAGAGCTTAAAAAATGTTTCTTCTTTGTTCATAGCACGAGGCCGCAGTTCTTTGCTAGTTGGTAGCTGGCAGAGGAAGAAGACAACTCAAGCTAGCTATTGGTGGCGGTGTGTGGTTAAACAGTGAAATTTTTCGGTCGAATGGAAAAGAGAGTAAATCACAAAATGCAGCCGCTATGGTGGCTATCAGTGATGGGGGATGGGGGATAGCAGTAAGAGCTCGATAGCGATGAGCTGCATAGGTGACGCGGTCCGGTGGTGGCGTAGCACGACAGTTCTTGCAGGAGAGAGAGAGAGAGGAAAGGGAAAAATGGAAAGAATTATAGAATATTTGAATATTTGGGGCATCCAAGGGTATTTTGGTCTTTTCTCACTTTGTCGTAGATAAATTTTGGATGCATTTTTTGATTTAGGCAAGAATATGGGACAATATAGAAGGAATTTAAAAGTCTTTTGAGGATCTTAAGCCTTCCAAAAATATCTGCTAAGTTCCTAAAGGCAGATAAAATTGTCTTATCAGATAAAAATTTCATTTTAAAAAATTCTAAAATTTAAAATATGAGCTCAAGAAAATATTCTTAATGACTTCCCAATAATATTACAGGGTTTCCCATTATTTTTATCCCAATTCTTCAATTTTTAATCCGATTGTTACATCTCCCCCTTAAAAGAATTTTGTCCTCAAAATTCATACCTGCAAACAATTCTGGATAACGTTGTCTCCTCTCGTCCTCCTTCTCCCACGTTATCTCTTGAGATGCTATATCCTGCCAAAGTACCTTAACTAAAGAGATTACTTTATTCTGGAGTTTCTTAGTCTTAAAATCAAGGATTTGGACAAGAGTAAATTCATAAGTCAAATTTTCCTTTAATATTATGGGTTGATTCCCCAATACATGCGCAGGATCTAGGACATATTTTTGGAGTTACGAGACATGGAATACGTCATGCAAGTTTAACAGGTAGGGAGGTAAAGCAATTTGGTAGGCTACTAGACCGACTCTTTGTAGGATTTGGAATGGTCCTAAGAATCTAGGACTTAATTTCTTTGTCCTTATCTGTTTACTAATAC
Organism: Senna siamea; assembly: GCA_031216115.1. Classification (NCBI taxonomy): domain Eukaryota; kingdom Viridiplantae; phylum Streptophyta; class Magnoliopsida; order Fabales; family Fabaceae; genus Senna; species Senna siamea. The sequence continues at coordinate 12,301,440 of CM062354.1, read as the reverse complement.
CCGTAGCAGGTGACATTCTCAAGAATACGTGCTTTCCCTTATTGAACTCTAAGGGTCCCTTTCTTCTATTTGCATAGGTTTCTTGTCTCTATTAGGAAACCTTTATCTTTTCCCTAATCATCTTGATCTGATCAGTAGTCTCTTGTACATCTCTGGTCTCAAAAAAGTACTCTCCCTTATCTTTACCCAACTTAAAGGCAATTTACAATTTCTCCCATACAAAGTAGCATATGGTGTCATACCTATGGGAGAGTGATAACTGTTATTATAAGCAAACTCTATCAGAGGTAGGTATTTATCCTAACTTCCCTTCTGTTCTAGCACACAAGCCCTTAGCATATCTTCTAAGGTTTGAATTGTTCTCTCAAACTGTCCATCGGTCTAAGGATGATAGGCGGTACGAAACTTAAGTTAGGTTCCTAATGCCTACTGTAGGGATTGCCAAAATCTCGAGGTAAACCTAGGGTCTCGGTCCAATACTATACTTCATGGTACCTTATACAGTCTCACAATCTCCCAAAGGTAGACTTAGGCTAGTTTCTCCATAGAATACCTAATCTTGATAGGTAGAAAGTGAGCATACTTGGTTAATCTATCCCCTATTACCCAAATAGAATCATAACCAGCTGGTGTTCTAGATAGTCCTACAAAATCCATGGTTACCTGATCCCATTTCCTCTCTGGTATTTCTAGTGGCCTTAATAATCCTACAGGTCTTTGATGCTCTATCTTAACTTGCTGACAAGTAAGACAAGCATTCACATATTTCGCGATATCCTTTCGCATACTTGGCCACCAAAAATTCCTTTTTAGGTCTTTGTACATCTTGGAAATACTTGGATGAATGGTATAGTGGCTTCGATGAGCCTCTGCTAACATTTTCTCCCTTAGTTCCTGATGGTTTGGAATTACTATCCTTTTCTTAAACATCAGAACTCCATCAGGGGCTAACCTAAAATCAAGTTAGTTCACATAGATTTCGAATTATTCATCCTTTAGTTGGGCTTGTCTAATTTGATCCCTCAAATAACAGATTATTAGGAAGTCACTCATCACTAATCTCTTTGGAAATGAAATTATATTGAGGCTGAGATTCTTAAAGTCCTCAAGTAATGTCATTTCATCCACCATCAAATTAGCTACTTGTAATGACTTCTTGCTTAATGCATTAGCTACTACATTTTCTTTGCCTACATGGTACTTTAACTGAAAGTTAAAGTCCTTCAAATGCTCTACCCACCTTCTCTGCCTCATATTCAAATCTTTCTGATCAAATAAGTATCTAAGGCTCTTGTGATCACTAAAAACCTCAAACACATCCCCGTGCAGATAATGTTTCCAAATCTTTAGGGTAAATACCATAGCATCTAATTCTAAGTCATGGGTCAGATAGTTTTCCTCTGCAGGTTTCATTTGTCTTGATGCATAAGCAACTACCCTCTTATCTTGCCTTAAGACACACCCTAAACCTTTCATTGATGCATCTATATACATTGTAAATGGCTCTAGGGGTTTTGGGATTACTAAAACTAGAGCAGTGGTTAACCTTTCTTCTAGGGTTTGAAAACTATACTCACAATGCTCACTCCATTTGAAATCAACACCCTTCCTAGTCAGGCAAGTTAATGGCAGGAATATCTGAGAAAATCCTTATATAAACTTCCTATAATAACCTGCCAAATCCAGAAAACTCCTAACCTTAGTGACCGTTGTTGGTTGACCCCAATCTAATACTATTTTGATTTTCTTAGGGTCCACTGAAATTCCTTCCCCATTTACCACATGACCTAAGAACTTCACTTCTTTTAGCCAAAACTCACATTTCTCTAACTTAGCATATAATTTTTTTTCCTCCAACACCTGTAACACTATGCTAAGATGTTGTCCATGTTCTTCATGAGTCTTGGAATAGACTAAGATTTCATCTATGAATAACACTACAAATTGATCCAATTAGGGTCTAAAAATCCTATTCATGTAATCCATAAAAATAGCAGGTGCATTGGTCAGTCTAAACGGCATCACCAAGAACTCATAATAAGCATACCTAGTGCTAAATGCTATCTTAAGGATATCTTCATCCCTAACCCTAATCTAGTGGTATCCTAAACTTAAGTTTATTTTAGAGAATATTGTTGCGCCTTGCAATTGATCAAACAAGTCATCTATTTGGGGTAAAGGGTATTTATTCTTAATGGTCACCTTATTCTACTACCGATAGTCTATACATAATCTTAAACTTCTATCTTTCTTCTTTACGAATAGGACAGGAGCTCCCCATGGTAACACACTTAGCCTAATGAATCCTTTCTCCAATAGATCTTCAATCTAAACCTTTAGTTCCCTTAATTCCACTGGGGCCATTCTATATGGGGTCATTGCTATTGGGCTTATACCTGAAATTAGGTCAATGGTGAACTCTATCTCTCTAGGTGGGGGTAACTTGCTTATCTTCAAGAGAAACACCTCTGGGAAATTGCTAACAACAGGAATTATGTTTAGCCTTTCTTGTAATTCTACCTGAGAGAGATTAAGGAAAATATCACTTATCTCACATGCCCTGTCACTCCTAACTACCGATAAGGTATCCAAATAAGTGATAAGTCCTTTTAGAACAATCCAAAAGAACCCAATTCCTAGATAACCAGTCCATTCCCAGAATGATGTTGATCTTAGTCAAAGGCAAACACATAAGGTCCACTATGAATAGGGTGTCATCAATGGAAAGAGGACAGTTTAGGCATATTTTTGGGGATACAGTTGTCTCTCCTAATGGTGTGGAAATATGTAAATAAAATGACATGATTTGCAAAGATAAGTTTAATTTTTTCACGCATGCATTAAATATAAAAAAGTGCGTAGAACCCGAATCAAATAATACTATTAAAGGAAAATTATAAATCTTAACTCTACCCTGCATCAATCCGAGCGATTTTCGACATTAGCTCCATCCAGAGTAAAGACTCTCCCCGAAGCCTGTGGCCTTTGCCCACCTGGATTCTGCTAGTTTCCACCAGTTGGACAGTACTTTTCACAATGTCCTTTACCTCCACATTTGTAGCATTGTATTAGTGTCTAATGCCAACAAGGTTGATTTGGATGCCTGGTCCCACATTTCAAGCAGTTAGCAGTTTCGGGACATCTATTGCTATTAGATGACCCTTGTTGTGGCTTAAAATTTTCACCCTTCACATTCAGATTCTTGGCAGGTTATTTTTGCTGAACTCTAGTTCTTTGATTCATATTCTGCCTTTCCTCTAAATTTTGACTAAGGATTCGACATTTATTTACCATCGTGAAGTCCCTTATCTCCATTGGGGCTATCTGCGTTCTCATCTGCAAGTCCAACCCTACCTCCAGTTGCCTTCATTTCCAGGCTTCATCATAATGTAACCTTAGATAGGTGGAATATCTAGCCAATTCTTTGAATTTGGCTAAGTATTCTTTGAACAGTCTACCCCTTTGTCTGAGTTATAGAAATTTAATTTCCTTGGCTTGCCTCGCACTCTCGGGAAGTATTTCTCTAGGAAGATCCTCTTGAAAGACTCCTATGTAAGTGGAGTTCCCCTGCTCTCCATGAGCTACTTGGCTTTAGTCCACCAATGTTTTGCCTCTCCTTTCAGCATATACGTTCCATAAGTAACTCTCTGCTCATTCGTACTATGCAATAGTTAACAGATCTTCTCCATCTCCTTCAACCAGCCTTCTACTACCAATGGCTCACATGTACCTAAGAATGCTGGTGATCCTGCCTTTTGAAACTCTAACCAGCCTTGGTACATCTTATTGTTATTCCTATTATTCCCGTCATCCCGATTCTAACGATCTTCTTGATACTGCCATATCATATTGGCACTTTTGGCAACTTGCTCTCTCATAGCATCTGCCATCATTCTTATAGAGTCTATCATGTCCCTCATCTCAACACTATCCTCCTGCTACTACTCCCTCATGTCCCTTGACTTCTATATCTTGACCTTCCTCTTGGCCTTCCTTTAGTATTTCTATTAGCATCTGTCATGGCTAACTGATACAGAAAAAGAATTAGTTAGCCTTTAATAGAAACAAATTATCAGCATAGCAGCAGATTTATTCATAATATCTCAATTGTAGATCAAATCCTATATATTCCAGAGTTAAATCAATTTCAAGTCCTAAAGCTGCAAACTCGAAAAAATTCATAACCAATAAACCAATAAATTGATAAATCGGGCTCTGATACCACCTTTGTAACGACCACCTTAATCATGCTATACATTTATCATAGTAGTGGAAGCATACAATTTTATAAATAAATTCTTTCACTTTTCCCATGTTAGGGAACGTTAGAGAGTAGCTACCGGTTGAGTGTAACCCAAATAGACTCTTCTTACAATCCATTCAAATTTCACTCAACCATAAACCCTGTGTAGCCTTTCTATTATCACATTATAAACCATATCATACTTTGAAATATAAATTCTAACAACCATTCAAATACAATTGAGATATACTATATCATACTACTAAATCCATTCATACGTCGGCAAATAAAACTACAATTCATCAAATTCATTATACACATCTATTTCTCTAAAACAATCCTTACCGAAAATTCGGTAGAGTTTTCCCTAAAAATAAGACATTTTCCATTTATACAACAACCCAATATTCAACATATATATCCAGAAAATTCATCAATATAACCAAAAACCAGTAATACAGATTCATATATATAAATTCAAGCCTAATTTCTACATCCACAACACAGTGTTATTATTCTCCAAGGATATCCTTATATCCTTCTTCTGCCCAGCTATCTCCTAAGCATTTCCTGTTCCTAATCATCTGAGCAAACAACTTAATGAGATTATTAGATCCCAGTAGAGAAATTTACAATTAAATATTTACAAAATAGTTGGATACTCAACTGTGCCAAGGCACAGAAAACATCTCCCCAAATCAGTTTAAATACATGTGAATTACTAAATACTTTTAAATTCAAAATAAATATAGGAAATCAATGCAAAATAATATAATGAGTATATTATCTTTAATATGAAAAATTATACTAAAAATCATGCCTGAAATTTATATATATTCATTTATCACACATCTCATGTGATTATTTATTTCATGTTGCATGTCATTTTATCTGAAAACATGGTTTTGGTTGGGTGTGATCTGTAGCACCAATCACCCGAAAATAATGTCATATATTGTGAGTGTGATCTATAATACCAATCACCTACTCAAGGACCGGGTGAGAACTAACATCCAGGGCGTTCCCCAGCATGTGCACAATAGCTAATTCTCATCCTCATACAGTCTATATAGAAATACATACACATAGCTGACCAATATTCAAGGTTATAAGATATTATACTTAAACCAAAACATCGTCCCGCATATATTGTCCGCCCTTTTACTCCTTAAACCTTTCATAGGGTTGTCTTAGTTTAATGAATAATTCTTAATAGATGCAGACTAATTCAATTAAAATAAATTAATGTACTAAATTGTCTACTTAGGGGATATTCAACGGTCATCCCATAATAGCTATTGAATATCCACCTTAAGTTAGTCTGTCCCTATGGCATATAATCCGAATAGCCAAATTCTAGCAAACATGCAACAAGCATTCACAATACACATGCAATCTTACATAATCATATATATAATTTTCATGTAAATCAATTATTTTCAGTACTCATTTCCATTCAATACAAATGATACTTAAATCAGTAATTCACAACGTCAGTTAAAAGTTAGGGAAGTGTATATCACTATACCTTTTACCATTTGCTCCTATTCGAACTTGGGTTTTCCTTTTTCCTCGAAGATTATTCTAACAATTAGTTTTCTGAGGAAACAATTCAAGTCTTATGCAAGTATCCTTTCAATTATACTTTCCTACAATTAAATGCCTAATTTCTACTTTGGTCTAATCATTAAGGCATATTTGGAATCAATATCTACAGGAAAACATCAAATTGGAGTATTTTTAAATGGTATCGAAAGTTTTAGAAGTTCAAAATTTGATCCTTGCTTCTTTCCAGCTACTCTGGCGATGGCGGACGGTGGCTCACGGCGACACATAGTGGCTGGCATCAAAAATTAGGCCAAAATGTAGCTCGAAGCACAAGGATGCCGGATTCAAGACAGGTTCAGCAAAAAATGGCGGTTTAACTGTGATTTTTTGGTGAAACGTATTGGAGCTTCGAAAATATTTATCCTCCATTCACAACACGTGGCGGCGGTTCTTTGCCAGTTGGCAACTGGGGAAGGAAGAAGGAAACTTGAGCTAGTTGTTGGTGGCGGCAGTGTGATCGGACGGTGATGTTTTTTGGCCAAATCGAGGAGTTGAATGGCCAAGGGAAAAAGAAAGGAAATCACGAAATGCAATCACTGTGGTGGCTGTTGACGACCAAGGATGGCCACAAGAGCTCGACGGTAACGAGTTGCACAGGTAACACAATTCGGTGGTGGCGCAGCATGGCAATTCTGGTGATGGCAGCATCACACGATAGGGAGAAGGAAAGAGAGGAGAAATCACGCGGGAGAGAGAGAGAGAGGAAAGGGGAAAATGGAAGGAATTATGGAAATTTTGAATATTTAGGGTATCCAAAGGCATTTTGGTCTTTTCTCACTTTGCCCTAAATAAATTTTGGATGCATTTTTTGATTGAGGTAAGAATATGGGACAATATGAAGGAAATTTGAAAATCTTTTGAGGATCTTAAGCCTTCCAAAAATATTTGCTAAGTTCCTGAAGGTAGATAAAATTTTTCTATCAGATAAAAATTTCATTCCGAAAAATTCTAAAATTTAAAATACAAGCTCAGAAAAATATTCTCAATCACTTCCCAATAATATTACAGGATTTTCCATCATTTTCATCCCAATTCTTTAATTTTTAATTGGGTTGTTACATAAAGCATCTAAAATAAATATAAAGAAAGTTTACTAGTTCATTAATTTCTGGTAGAGTCTCAACTAAAACTATAAATATATTTATAATGAATTACAATGTTCTTTCTTCTAATGAGACAGTAAAAGAAATGTCCAAAGAAGTTATGCAGGCAACAATTTTGGATCAATAAACTTACTTGCATGGTTGTCACTAATGCCATCACCCCAACGGTGAAGAATATGGTGGTACTGCTCTAACCACTTAACCATTAGGAGTAGCTGGATGAATAGCTGTTGGCACGCCCATTCTACAAAAAAACCACCAATAGAAAATCTCAAACTTGAGGATACTTAAAAAATCATAAAAGTGTATTAACTAGGTATGTGAATCCACTTAAAATCAATAAACACAGGTTTATTCAAATTCAACTAAAAAATAATCATTCATCATGAACAAGATAATTGTATGGACATATTTCAGCAAGACATTGCATTTCAAAAGATTAGTAAATCAAAAAATTCAATACCCCCAACTAGGAGATAAGAACCATACAAATGATGCATATATTCATCCTTTAATTTCTTTTTAAGATATATTAAAGCCTACCTTACCAAACATCTGCTAGCTAGAATAAAGCTAGGGGCACTTTAAATGTTATAGAACAAGTCCCTATGTACAACATTTTGAATTTACCAAATTGGCTAGGCATCAAGCAACAAGAATAAAGTAGTCGTTGTTCCTACACTACCTAATTGACTAACTACATAACAAGAAGTTTGTGTTAACTAACCATGAAATGCTGAACATTCTCATTCACACATCTAAAATGTAGAAGTAGAACACAAATATAAAGAGAAATAAAAAAGAAAAAGAAGAAATGGTGAAATGTAAATTATCACTTTTTAAGCAAAAGTCAACATCTTAATGGTGAAAAACCATGCTAAAATCCACTCCAAAAACCAATCACACCTAAACAATAGCTACCATTTGTAATGTTTTGATACAATATGTTTCATAAACATAACAACTCCATCAAAATCAATATAAATCATACATTTGAAGCAAAAATTACACATTTGAAACAAAACTCAAAAACATAATGGTAAAAATCAAACCAAAATTCACTCAAAACACTAACATCTCAATCGTTGAAAAAGATAAAAAAATACAAATCATACAAATGAAGTAAAACACAATAAAAATTTCACATTTCAACAAAAACCCAACATCATAATGGTAAAATTCAAACCAAAACCACTATTTTTAAAGATTAAAGCCCCAAAATAATAACTTGAAAGCTGACTTGCGACCTAACTCATATCGAACATTAGGTTCTGGATAGTAACAGATGGTAAAACGATGAGAATGGCTTGCGACAGCATCTTAGTGGCATGCAACACTCTCCCATGGCAACTTGCGACCTCTCTAACAATTATGTCCTCTAGCTCATGCACAAAAAACCCCCAAATTCTAATACCATATCTACGTTTCACAAAAATTTTGGTTTTGTTTTTATAAATGATTCTCTTATAAAATCGTCGCTAAATAATCGACACAAAATTATAAAATAGTGATGGTTCACAAAAGTATAAAATAGTGATGGTCACGTGAAAGTTGTAACACCCTATAATTTATTAGCCTAAATAGATATTCTTTAATTAATTGAATGCAACTGCTTGCGTGATTATGGTATTTAAATTAAGCATGCTCTCAATTTGTAAGAGATTGGATTTTAAATTACCTCTCCATTTTAGCCAAATTGGGCGCTTAATTTAATTCTCTATTTCTCCTTTTGAGTTACCTAGCCTATGTGCCAAGAGAAAAACAAAATAGGATGCAACATTTAAAAATATGTGCATGCATGTGTGTATGCAAGTGGGAAAAATTAAGCATGCATGGGAAATGGAAGAATTTAAATATATATGCATATGTGTGCATTGCATGCATCCTACATGAGAGAAAGGATTGGAAATTCTATTTTATGCATGGAAATTCCAAGCCTCACGTGAAATGGATAGGAAAGAAGACCAAAAGCATTCAAAAAAAAAATTGGTATGAATGACATGCATGGTTTACGTGAATTGAGAAAGAAAAGGAGTGCAACATTTCAAAATATATATATGTATGTATGTTGCATCACTTGGCAAAGAGGGAATAAGGGAAGAGGGAGACATGTACCATTGGATTTCATTTCTCCTTCTTGTACTTTATCCTAGGTAGCCGATTACTCATAAGGAAGGTAGAAACAAAACAAAAAAAAATAAAATATATTTAGAACATGCATGTTACAAAGAAAAAGGGTGTAGCATTTTGGAATGCACCACACGGTTAGAAAGAAGAGAAGCAACAAACAAATAGGGTTGCCACATTTGCAAGTAAGGAGGTACAAGGTGCAGAATTTTGGTGTCCTCCACATGCTAAAAGGAGGAAGAAAAGAGAAAAGCATGCAGCACTACACAATGGAAATGTAAAGAGGAGAAAATGGGGGTTCTTGCGTGAAGTTTGGCTAAGAAAACATAAAGTTACAAGGGAAGATAAGGGTGCACTTGAGCCACACACAACTCCCAATTGTTTATATAATTTTATGTTCAATAGAAGTGAACTGGTGTCCTTTCCTTTGGTTGAATGGAAATTTGGAACAAGAAAAGAAAAGGAGGCTTGCATGACCGAGTAACCAAAGGGAATGGGTACAGAATTTTTTTTATGTAAAATTAAACATAAAATAACAAAAAAGATGGCAGCATGAATTATTAAAGATTGCTAATCAAAGAAGAGGATGCAACGTGACTTGTAGAGAAAGGAAAGAGAGCCCCACGTGAGGAAGAATGGGGCTGCACCTAAACTATAAATAATGTGAAGTTTGCAAGCAATAGTATACTTAAAATTACACTTGCAGTCATGATTAACAAGAAAGGAGGGAGATAGTAGCGTGCACATAAAGTAAAGGAAAATTTCAAAGGAAATAAAGGAATTTTAGCGTCGAATGAGAAGAAATAGTCTATGATCTCTCCTTTCCTCCCTTACGTGATCGAGTGGGAAGAGAGAGGGAAGAGTGTAGAGTTTGGAAATATAAAAGAGTCATTTATGATTTTCTCTTTCCACTAACTTGTTCAAGGAGTAAAACCAAAGTTGTAAAGAAAAAGGGATTGCACTAAGTTTCATGAGAAAATAATTTTTTAGTGAAAAAAAAAAGACATAATGGCGTGAGGAAAGGGAATTTTATTTTTAAGAAAGAGGCATGCACACGTGAAGGGAAAGAAAACAAAAGGGAGTAGAGAGTTTCATTTTGTCCTATGTATGCAACACATCCACATGTGAAAAGAGAGAAAAAAGAGAAAAAGAAAAGAAGAGAGAAAGAAAAGAGAGAGGGAGGACGTGAGAAACACCACAAGTTGAAGAGGAAGAAGTGAAGGGATCAAAAAGGGAAGCAAAGGAATCAAAGTAAGGGGAAGCCAACGGAAAGATTAAGCTAAAGTCTCTTCTAGTCATCATCAAGGTAGGTTAACAATTTAAAATTTTGTTCCATGTTCTAGTTTATGCAACCCACATGTTTATATTCAAGCTTTCCATGGAACTTAAGTTGGCTCTACATTCTTGACAATATGTGTGTATGTTGGCTAAGCATGTGTGGTTAGTTTGAATGTGGGTGGATGAGATGGCATGCATATTGTGTTGGAAAATAATTAGGGTTATATGGTGTTATTTCATGATGACTATAAAGGAGAGAAACCCTACCATTTAAGGGTGTTAGTAAGGAATGAAAGAAGGGAATTGATTTGTGAATTTAACCAATCTCCCTAGGCCAAGTCCATAAAATTTATGCTTGGAAATGATAAGCTATGCACCATGATATTGATTCAAAATATTAGAATTTATTTTGAAAGTCAGAAGAGAGAATATTATTATTAATAATGCAAGAAAAGAAAATATTTTTCGGAGAGAATTTCATAAGAAATATACCTTAGAAATTATTTCTAAGAAAGGAGAAATTATTCTTTAATTATGTAATCTTTCATAAGAGATATACATAGAAGTTATTTCTAAGGAAGGAAATTATCCTTGGAAATATTGAAATTTTCCACAAGAAATGTACTTTAGAATTTGTTTCCAATATAGGGAAATTTATTCTTGAAAGATTTAAATTTTCATGAGGAAGGTATATTAGAATTTATTTCCAATAAAGAAGGAATTTATTCTTGAAAGATTAAAATTTTCATGAGGAATGTATATTAGAATTTATTTCCAATAAAGAAGGAATTTATTCTTGAAAGATTAAAATTTTCATGAGGATTGTATATTAGAATTTATTTCCAATAAAGAAGGAATTTATTCTTGAAATATTAAAATTTTCATGAAAAATATACATTAGAATTTATTTCCAATACAGGGGAATTTATTCTTGAAATATTAAAATTTTCATGAGAAATATACGTTAGAATTTATTTCCAATATAGGGAAATTTATTCTTGAAAGATTTAAATTTTCATGAGGAAGGTATATTAGAATTTATTTCCAATAAAGAAGGAATTTATTCTTGAAAGATTAAAATTTTCATGAGGAATGTATATTAGAATTTATTTCCAATAAAGAAGGAATTTATTCTTGAAAGATTAAAATTTTCATGAGGATTGTATATTAGAATTTATTTCCAATAAAGAAGGAATTTATTCTTGAAATATTAAAAATTTTATGAGAAATATACGTTAGAATTTATTTCCAATATAGGGGAATTTATTCTTGAAATATTACAGAGGGATGTACAATAGTAATGATTTTCAAGAAAAAGAAATTTTCCTTTAAAAATTGATAAAATAATTTTTAAAGGTAGCCAAGTGTCCACATGTGCCCAAGTGTGCACAATGAACTTCAAGAGGTGACCAAGTGTCCACAGTGCCCAAGTATGTACAACCAATGAATAAAAGTAAACTAAGAATGATAAGCATAAATGGACTTGATAACTTTATGATAATGCATTCTTATAGCATGCCCGATATTTTATTTGAAAGAAATAGTATTTGATTGCACTGGTGTAACGACCCCCTAATACAACATACGCAATTCTTATCTGATTAGCAAAAGCATATGGGTTAGTTTAAATAGTTATTCCCAATATGGGAATGTCAGGGGATCGCTACTAGTTGAGCGTAACCCAAATAGACTTTCCGTTGTCCATTCGGATTCCGTTCAACCCTAATTCACACGTAGCTAAACTAATTATACATACTTACATCATAAATTACTCTGGAATGAAATCTAAAACTCATATATACATCACGTCATGCATTCATATACATTCCAACTTAAGTTCACAAGTTTACAGCAGTAAACCCTACCGAAAATCTGGCAGAGTTTCCTCTGTATTTTGAACATATCCCAAATACAACAGTCACCTGATTTATACATATACAGTCAATACAATCACTACAGAAAACATAAATGACAGAAACCAATATACAGCAACGTCATCAAAATATATACAAGACAGTTCAAGCCTAAACTAAGCCATTCTCCTGTTTATCACCAAGGCATCATCAGCTATCATCTAGGTTCCTATCCCTGTCCCTATCCCTGTTCATATGAGTAAACAACCTGGTGAGATATAAAATCCCAGTAGAATAATTTACATTTCAAATACAGTTAAAAATCTGGTTGAATACTCAGCGGTGCGAGCACCGAAAACATCTTCCCGAAATCAGTGAAATACCTTATCTGACAAATCATTTTATCACATGAAAATTGTGGCAGATAATCAAAATCATAAAAATACATTTCTTTTAAAATCAATACTTGAAATCAGATAAAATCCCATGCCCGGTGTATTTAAATCCACGTTGGCCATAAATCCTCTGTGACCCAATCTAAATCGTCATCTAATTGCACGTCATCCAGAGAGAATACCTCTCTTATCGTTGGGTGTGATCCGTAACACCAATCACCCGAATCTAGCCTATATTGTGAGTGTGATCCGTAACACCAATCACTCACTCAAGGACTGGGTGAGAATCAACATCTAAGGCATCCCTTAGCATGTGCACATACACCAATTCTCATCCTCATACAGTATATTCGAACTCACATGCTCACAGTCGGCTATTCCTCAGGGTTCTAGGGTATTACGCCTAAATCACAACGTTTCCCCGTGTAGGCTATCGCCCCTTATACTCCTTAAACCTTTCTTAGGGTCGTCCTGGTTTAACGCATAATCCCTAACGCAGTACAGGCTAAATCTGATAAAATAATCTCATTTAAAAACTCCCTGTACTCGGGATACTTAACGGCCATCCCATATCGGCTATCAAGTACTATCCCTAAGTAAATCTGTCCTAAGGGCATCTATACTCGATAAACAAAATGTCTAACATGCAATTAGGATATCTAACACACAGGCATGCAATTTATTCCATCGAAAGCAGCACGTAAATCCATGCAATTAAATCTAATCATTCAGGTAATCACTAGGTCAAATCTAAGACTCAGAAAGCATAAATTAATCTACCTGGTCTCCTGTCGCTCCAAATTGATTCAGAACTTCACGTAGTCTCGATTTTTTAGCCCAATTAATTTCCTAGACATTAAATTGAATATTCAGGCTTGTCACGTCATCTGTTTAACAATTCTAAGTCTGGTTGCCCTAATACCTAGGTCAATTTATTGCCTAATTACGTTCGGCAGCTATTTCAATCAGATTTCATCAGTTTTTGGGAAACCGGACCTTACCAATGTGATCAGATGATGGAATTCTATCTCGGGGTGATCTCGGTTTCTCCCGGTGTATGTCCAGAAGCTCCAACACGGCGGCCCACGGCGGTGTACGGCGGCACACGGTGGAGGGGTACGGTATGCCTCAAAATTTACACCACGATGAAGCCTGCAAGGCCAGGAGTCCGAATATGGTGGTGGCACGGCGGTTCACGGCCTTTTGGACGGCATTTTTTGGCCATGAAAATCGACGCACGGCGACGGAAAAATTCTCGATCTGGGCACGTCGGACCTTCGTTCGACGTCGGTGAGTCTTTGGAGGAAGTCGCGGCATCGAGGCTACATGGTGGTGGGGGCGGTGACGGCCAACAGTGGCGGACGGTGGCGATCTGAGCTGGCAAAGTTTTCGTGCAGTGAAGGAGAAAAATGGCATTTTTTGGCGGTGCTAGCGGCCGTTGGTAGCCGTGGGTGGTTGATGGAGGTTTTGGTTGGCGAGGGCTATCGATTGGTGTGCCAGGTGGTGGCCCACAGTGGCTGTGGTGGCGACGAACAGTGGAGGAAGGAGGAGAGAGAGGAGAGAGAAAGTAAGGTGAGGAGAGAGAGATTTGAGAGAAATAGAGGGAATTCGGGAAATTTAAAGCCTCCGGGGGCGATTCTGACTTTTCTCGGACCACGTGGTGGTACTTTAGGGTTTCTACTTCCTACCAGACATCGGCACGCATTTTCATGCGAAGGTTTTGGCCTCCGTCAGTGAAATTGACGCATGAAACGTTGTCTGTCGATTCGATCGCGGATTATGCTTCTTTCCATTCGATCGTGTTTCTGACTTCGAACAACCTTCCGTTTCAAATTATTATCCTCGAAAGTCATGCCCAACTTCATTTGATTGGAATTAGCGTCAAAAATTAGGTTTTATCTTTTAGAAAACTTTTCGGTTGTTACAACTGGCATTTAAATTAATCATATACATTGCTTGCCAATTATCTTTATGAATTATGCTATATTTTGTTTTGTTTTCAAGAATGTAGAATTAAATATTTTGGTGCTTGCATCCTGATACATATTGGTTGCTTTAAAAAATGAATTGTTAAGCTACTGGAAAACTTGTGTTTCTCATCATATGCTAATATGTATCAGATGCGGACGCATAGCCGGGTCGGGAGATCAAGTTCTTTTTAGGTTAGGAAAAATTTTTGTAACCCCATATTTTTGGGTCCTAGTCTAGATATACTTAGTTTAGAGCTAGGATTATTCTTGTGACAGTAGACCTGAGATGTAATTGGAAAATAACCGGGGAAGGGATATGTGAAGGATCGGTCCGTCTTAGTGATTTGTAAAGGGGTATGAGTGACAGAATTGTTGTCTTCTGACTTCCTATGGATGGGTACTTCATATATCCTGGTACATGTTTACAGAATGTAATTGATATTATTGGAAATGTATTCATTTAAATTACATGAAGGTTTTAATTTTCGTTGTGTAGTTTAGTATTTCTTGTATTCCGCTGTGCATAAGAGTTGTTAATCTAAGCAAAAGATGCCAAACCTAATCCACTTAATATAATTTAATGGTATAACTACTCAAACATTAATGAAATAAAAGGATAAGAATAATGTACCGAACCTATCTGTTGCATCGGAGGAATTGTAATACTAGATAGGGGCGTTACAAAAGTGGCATGACCATCACTATTTCACGATTTAGCAACGATTTTGCTAACTGTTGCTAAAAAACTATGACAACATTATAGCTTTTTATAGTGAAAATCTCAAGCTTATTCAAAAATGTTTTGACATGTCTCTTATTGACAATATGATTTAAATCGTTATCTTCCACTCATTGCAGAATAAAACCACGCACTTTAAAATTCTCAAAATCTCATTCTTCATTAGACTTAGACTCAAGTTTTTGAGTAATAAACACTAGTAAATGCAACTTTTTCCAAACACAATATCTTTCATTTTTCCTTTCCATTTATGGTAATTAATTTGTGTCATTCAAGCATATCATTTTAATCAAATTTGCCTCGATCATTCAATTAAACAAATAACTAGATTAAATTAACCTACTTTTGTAATACCCCATCTCTATAAGTATAACAGATACCAATCCCATAGAGATAGTGCACTACTAACGTAACTTTACTTAACTACCTGAGTTTAATTTTAAATTAATTACTTAGAATCTTTAAATAATTTAATTTCAAGTTTAAGGTTGCACTCGGGATTCTCACTTGTATATATATGTATATATATATAAATGACAGTGAAAGCATAAAAACTCTAAGATATATTCATATATACAAGCTAGACATTTCTATTTACAACTTATACACATATATACATGGCTCCCAAAATACTAGGTGAGAAATTGGGAAAATGAAGTCAAATTCCCCTAAAACCACCAAAACCCATTATGGGATATTTGTTGCTATAATGCAAAGTCAACATGCTTTTGTACATAATTCAGTTATAAGTTAGTTCCACTCTTTATTCACTATACATATACATAAGTTACCTATAGCCCTCTAAAAATAGACCAGGGATGGTGGAATACCAAAAAGAAGGCTATCTACTTTACCACTCTAACCCACTGGGGGTGGTAGTGCATCTACGATATAGATCATTATTTCTCCTACACGTATAGTACCCTACTCTGGGTACATGAACCACTTCTATTTCCACCTCCACAGTCACAAAGTACCTAGGCATCTGGGCACATCAACACACAGGTGAGATAAAATCTTAGTAATCAAAAGAAATCAAGTTCAAAATTACCATTGATGGTACCAAAAGTGAAAAACACAAAAAATTTTGCATTCAAATACATTTCAAATCATAAACACAACTTCATTAGATAATATGAAACTACTATGCTATGTCATGTCAAGTACATCATTTAGTGGGCAACTTTAAACATACTCATGCTTTATATCATCAAAATACATTAATATGGACATTTCATATCATAAATAATGGAAATAACTTTCATTCATGTGGCTCAAATGTCCAATCATGAAAATAACTTTCATATGGCTCTACTTGGCCATTCATAATATTCTTTTTACATGGCTCTACTTGGCCAAATGCATTCTTTCTTTCTTTCTTTCTAGTAAACATTGTATGATTTCTTTCTTTCTTAATGGTTAGATAGCTTTTACCTCTAGGGCATCCCTTAGTCTCTTTGAAAGACCATTCTATCATGATGGAGATCATTGTACCTCTATCTTGGGTCACAAATCATATCCACTCATCGAATCACTGCACCTTTATTTTGGGTTACAGATCATGTCCACCCTTATTATGTTGAGATAGGACAATGTTGTCTTAACTCAATACCCTCTACTATATACACTAGTCTAACAAGTTCCCTGATCATGATCGATTTAACTCTAAGTAGGTAACTCCATAGCCATTCAAGTATTAACTTAAGGTTAACCTTCAACACATTCTTTTCTCATAATTCTTTGAAGAGTTAAATGGCTATTTTAATTTAGAAAATGTGAAATTTTCAGTAACTGGCCTATACCAATTATAGGTCATTTAACTTAGAACTTACCTAGGCTAAAACATATAATCAGAGTATTTGCATTCTATCTTTCTACTTATTTCCCTTTAAAATTTGTCCCATATTACTCCTCAAATACAATATCACAAGATTGGAATGATTCTCTACCCTTTACATGATGTTTGGGAAAGAAAAGAGGCATGAAACAACAAGTTGAAAGCTTCAAAAGGAGCTAAGCAGCTCACTATGGTAAACTAGACCATTGGCCGTGGCAAAGTGCACAAAGGTAGTTTGCTACGACAAGAAGCCAAGTTTGCCATGGAAAAGTCTTCAAAACTTCATGATTTTCAAGAAAATTTTCCATAAAAATATAAGTTTACACCATTTTTTGCCTAAAAAAACTTTGAGAAAACTTTAGGGATTCATTTGGGAATAACTTTAGACTCTTTTCCTTTTTCCAAAACATCACCACACAACAAAATCAAGTTTCCATGAGCTAGGAATCAAGATCCACCATAAGAAGTATGTTCATGCAAGAAACTTGATAACCCACCCTTTTAATCATACCTCAAGCATAATTTATCCTCAAGTAAGGCTCCACAAACATATAGCAAGCATATAAATCAAAGAATGCAAGTATAAATCTCCCTAACTCAATTCAAATCAAAGATTTTGCAGAAAAAAAGCATGGGTTCTTATACCCAAGGAAGAAGAAGATTTCTTTGATAACTTTGAAGATTTGTGCAGTTTGATATTCCTAGAAGTTGGTTTGCTACTCCCTACTTCATATCTCTCAAGTTTAAAAGCCTAAATCTTCTTCTTCTTAATTCTCTCTCTACAATCAAGTCTTTCTCTCTCTAGGTGATGAAGTTGATAAAGATGAAGACAGAGGTGACGAAAACTTCTCCATTTTTAACTCATACTTAGGGTTTCGTGGAGATTAAAATGCATTTTAGTGAAACTAAAAATTAATTGCTAACTAGTCCTTGGGTCAAAAATAAATTTTAACTATCTTAAAAAAAAATTCCCCTTATGTGCCACTTTCATATTAAATTCCCTCAATGTTTTCATTACCTGGTTTTTAATTCCTTATCTGTCTATTGGGTTAAATTACCCAAATGTATCATTTTTTTGTAAAACATCATTTTCTCTTAAACCAAACCTCATTTCAGCCTGGTTTCACAATCAATTGACTTGCTACTTACTTCTTTAGCTTTATATATCACTTTTTCACAATAAATACATCCCTAATAATTAGACTAAATTTCTTAAGAGGACGTTAAAGCTTTGATAAAGTTTATTGGGAAAGGCCAATAGCAAAAATGACTTACATGGGCTAGAAAGGGACCTTTCTTGCTTGAGTGAATTTATAAGGAAAAAAATATATATGCAACAAGAATATGAAAATCCTAATAATAAATATGCCCAACAATGCACAAAATAAATAATGCAATAAACACAATGATTTTTTGTCATGGAAAACCCCCTCAAGCTGAAGGGTAAAAACCATGAGACCTAGGACAAGAATAATCCTCTAGTAAAAGATCATTGAATACATCTATAATGCCCCAATCTTATGATTTCTTTTAGTTAATTAAATAATATAATATACAGGATTGGTAGGTTACTACTATCTCTAACAGAGTAAATTTTAACTTTTTCCAAGTTAATTAGTTAAGTGCCATTAGTTTGGAAATTCTACACTCGGGATACACACATGTAATATCGCAGGGGAAATTGAGTAAAATAGTTGAAATAAAACATATAGATATATATATGTATATGTAATTACATCCACATGTATGATTCATTTACTATGATTACAAGTTCTGTAAAAAATTCATACATATACCTATGGATATGTGAGTGTGTCAACAAGGGTAAGGAGACAACAAGCCTGTTACTCATGCCCCATTTAACAAAAACTGCTAGTGGATTCCTAGCTCACATATCCTAATACATATATGCCCTTGTCTTATCCACCAAAAATCATCCTCCTAACCCTTCCAAAAATATTAATAACAATTCAGGGTATCGGGCAGGTCAAAAATACACCACACAGACCCTAAACCTCGTGTAGTCAAGGTATAGGAGGAACTTCTAATACAAAAATAATCCATAGTTCCTTCACAACTAGGAAATACCCTAAGAATGGTATTTCCACCATCTCCACCTACATCTCTAGTAGGACTTAGTACCTAGGTATTTGATACACACCAATATTTTTTATGAGAATAAATCTCAGTAGTAATAATAACCTATTTTAAAAACTGTTGATCTGTATTACTGAACTCTTACGAAAAACACTACCTTCTTTTTATCATTAGATAGATCATTATACCTATTGGGATACAATGTATGAATTATACAGTTACATCATCTCATACTTATAAATGCAATTATCCATCACACAGGATCTATATTATCATATTATATTGGATACCCATAAAAAAGGATAGATCATACCACATATCCATCAAACAGGATATATATATATCACATTATAATGGTAACAGGGTCATAATCACATATAAATAAGAGCACAAATAATGAAATTGGAGTATGTTCTCATGGCCAATGCCAAATCATGATCATCATAAGATTATACCAAGAGAAATCCGAAGAGTCACTGGGAAAACAACTCCTCATATAAAACCCTCACTCACAGGTGAGTTTCTCGTAGTCCATGACTACCCGCAGTTCTCAACTATAATCCGTTTATAATCTGAAAATCCTTGACTGCAGTTCATGTATATGCTAGAGCATCCTCCAGTAGATCCAAGTACATTCATCCACAATGCCCCCACGAGGTCACTGCCCACCTCCTTGGTAGTTCATCCCCCAACACCCCCTCGAGGTCCCTACCCACCTCCTTAGTAGTTCATCCCCCATCACCAAGAACCACAGAGTCCTTGCCCTTCTCCTGGCAGTTTTTCCCCTATATATCTGGGATTACTATTTTTCACAGATCATTTCCTAAAATACTATTCATAAGTCTATAGATTAGATTGATTTGGCTCATATCATAGTTAGATCTAACTTTAAGTACGTGACTCTTTTAATTGGCCATAAGGGAGTTCACTAACTTAAAATTAGTAACCATCATGATTTTTTCAAAACCATTCAATTCAATCGCGAAATGTCCAACGGTCATCCCATATCGATAATTGGTCACTCGAAATGAGCCTATCTACTACTATCCATACACTAGGAATACTTTTTCATTTCTCTTATATTTCTCGTGTTCATTCCTTTTCAATCTCATATCATTCTTGTTCTTTCTGTTTCATTCTCGCCCTTATGTTACCCATTATTTCATTCTAGGTTTAAATCCCTTATTTGAGTAGAGTCTTAGGCTACTATGATTTAAACTATGTCATTGAGTTTATTTTCTAAAACAGAGGCCGCCTAGTCGACTTCCACCCACCTGGCTGTCGACTTGCAACTCATTGTCCTAAAAATTTCCAAACCTGAGGGCTGCCAGTCAACTACCCTAAACTCGACAATCGGCTGCTCTCTTCTTGGCAAATTTCTAGAAAATATTAGCACAAAATTCGACTTCTATAAGCTAACAATCAACTACTAGCACTCTGTATGCATTTTTGGACAACTGAAGAACACGACAATCAACTAATATAAGCTACAAGTTGATTATTATGTGATACTTTATTCTTTAAACTTGTTGTTGACCCAGTTTTTTGCCCAAGAACTTGTTTTTAAGCCATCTCTAATAACTACTAACTAAATACCAGTATGTAAGCATTATTTACCACATAAAACAACCCAAACTACCATTTAATGTTACTCAAATCTTGGATTAAACCCCATTCTCATTCAATAGCTAAAATCCCATTTCTCATAATCTGATTTTAGCATGTGTAAGTATATTCATAAAGTTTAAAACACCCAATAGTATTAAAAAATATCAAGAATGTAGTTTTAACATCTTCTCTAGCTTAAATACTTGAAAATCACAAATTTCATTAAATGAACAGTAATTCAAAATAAAGGGGGTTAGGTTGTTTGCTACCTTATTTCATGTAAAAGATAGAGCAAAATTCTCAGATGCACTCCTAGATCACTTAGCTGCAACTTTCTTACTTCAAATCAATTTAAAATTCTTCTTCCTTTTTAATTCTCTACTCTCTCTCTCTAGAACTTCTCTTTCTCTATCTAGGTTTTGAATTCTAGATAGCAAATGGAAGGTTCTAATATTTCTACCTATTTCTAAGTAGTCCAACAAATGAAATTCTGATCCTAATTCTGGATCATTTAGTTCGAAATGATAATTTTTCTGTCCACATGCCAAATTATCATTTTTCCCCTGAACCATTAATAGGCAAATTCAAAATTCTGGTAGCTATAGTAATTCTTTTGGCTAAAATTACAATTTGCTACCATGGAGTATTGAAAGCCTACACAGCTTCCTCCACTAAACCTTTTCCTTTCATTCAAGTCCCTACTCTCTTTTTTTTAATTTAATCCTTCCTTTTAATGCAACTACATGCAATCTAATGCAATATACACAAGCATTCAACTTATTTAGAATTTAACATACATCTCTCAATAAATAGGAGGAGCAGATGTTACAATATCAATAGTCTTCTAAACATATTAGAAGTCACCACTCTCAATAATCATCAATACAAGTGAAATAATTAACATCGCCACAAACATAAATTCCACACAAATAGGTATCACAATATATACAACCAAATAGAGACAGAAATACAACAATTAAACCAGACAAACAAAGGTCATAGTGCTTAGAACAACATACACAAATTTTATAAGAATCAGAGCACAAAACACCTTTTGATCTGAAGTTCAAAGATGCTAAAAAATGTTTCTCCAAATGGCTTCTTAAAAAATGAGAGAAAAATTATTCACATATTCTCTCTAATTTTTCATGTGGCTCTCAATAATGAAAACAAAGGCACACTTTTTCCATCATAAAGTGTGTAGCTTCTCAAGTAAGACTTTTCCAAGCTTCCAAAGAAATTCTTGACTTTTCACATACATACCCTTTTCTTTTATTTAAATTGCTAGAAACTTTTCATTAGTTGAAGTGGTCGCTAATCACTTAGAAGGGACCAACAACAATTATAACTAGAGAAAATAGGTTCCTCCTCAAATCTTCCTCAACACATAAATGAGTATAAAGCATTGTTGTCAAAACTGCGTTTTAACTCGTAAAATTGTGTGTAATAATCAAGACTAATTTTTAAAAGATAAAACATAATTTTGATGCTAAATTCATGTAAACTAAGTCTGGCACAGAGACTGACAGAAAGAGTTCAGGACTTCGGTTTCTCAAACGGAGGCCAACACCTCTGCATAAGAACTTGTGCCAACGTCCGAATGAATGACAATGTCTTGAAGCTTACCCGAGTGGTCCAGGAAAAGCCGAAATCGCCCCTAGAAGCTTTAAATTTCCTAAAACCCCTCCATTTGCCACATCTCTCTCTCTCTCTTCACTCTATTTTCTCTCTCTTCTCTCTCCTCCTTCCTCCACTGTGCGCCACTGCCTGGGCCACCGTGATCCACTACCTGGCCTACCAACAGACTCCCTTCGCCACCCTCAACCTCTAGTAGCCACCCACAGCCACCAACGGCTGCTAGACTCGCCAAAAAATGACGTTATTCTCCTCCGTCGTGTGAGATTTTCGCCAGCTGAGATCGCTGCCATCGGCCACTGTTGACCGTCACCACCACCACCAGCGTGTAGGCCGAGCTGCCAGCTTCCTCTCCCAACTCGAAGCCACCGAACGGAGGTCCGATGCGCCTGAATCGAAGGAATTTCCTTCCATCGTGCGTAAAGTTTCATGGCCAGAAAACGCCATCCAAACGGCCATGAACCGCCGTGCCACCACCATATTCGGACTCCTCGTCCTACGGGCTTCACCGTGGTGTGATTTTCCAGGCCAACCGCACCCTTCCGCCATACGCCACATTATGTCACCATGCTCCGCCGTGCCAGAGAATCTAGATATACACTAAGAGACACCGAGACCACCACGAGACATATTTCCATCATCCGGCAACCCTGGTAAGGTCTGATTCACCTAAAACTAATGAATTTTGATGGAATTAGTTACCGAACGCGAATAAGAAATAAACTGATGTAGGAAATAGGGTACTCTAGATGCAGCTAATTTTGAAAAGTCATCGGGCTTGATGCAGGGTAGAGGTAAAATCTACAATTTTCCTTTGATAGTATTATTTGATTCAGGTGTTATGCACTCCTTTATTGCTGATGCATGCATAGAGAGGATAAAACTACCTATTCATACCCTGCCCTATGATCTATACATATCCACACCCTTGGGAGAAGCCACTATGTCCCCACGTATACGCCTGAACTTCCCCTTAACCATTGAGGATACCTTGTTTATTGTGGACCTAGTGTGTATACCCTTGACTGAGATCGACATTATTTTGGGAATAGATTGGTTAACTAGGAATCGGGTCTTGTTGAATTGTTCTAAGAGGAAAATCACTTACTTGGATAACGTGCCTGTGCGAGGGAGTGACAGGGCTTGTGAGATAGGTGATATGTCCCTCAATCTCTCTGAGGTAGAGTTGCAGGATAGGCTAAGCCAAATCCCAATCACTAGTGACTTTCCGGAGGTATTTCCTTTGGAAGTAAGTAAACTGCCACCACCTAGGGAGATAGAGTTCACCATTGACCTAATTTCGGGCGCGGGCCCAATAGCCATGACTCCATATCATATGGCCCCAGCAGAATTGAGGGAATTAAAGGTCCAAATTGAGGATATGTAAGAGAAGGGGTTCATTAGGCCGAGTGTATTGCCATGAGGAGCTCCTGTCTTATTCGTAAAGAAGAAAGACGAGAGTTTGAGATTGTGTATCGACTATCGACAATTAAATAAGGTGACCATTAGGAACAAATACCCATTACCACGTATTGATGACTTTTTTAATCAGTTGTAAGGTGTGACTGTATTTTCTAAGATAGACTTAAGATAAGGATAGCACCAGATTAGGGTTAGAGAGGAGGATATCCCTAAGACAACGTTTAGAACAAGATACGACCACTACGAGTTCCTAATGATGCCGTTTGGATTGACAAACACACCAGCTGTCTTTATGGACTATATGAATAGGATCTTCAAACCCTACTTAGATCAGTTTGTAGTGGTATTCATTGATGATATCTTAGTATATTCCAAGACTCACGAGGAGCATGCCCAGCATCTTAGCACGGTGCTACAGATACTGGAAGAGAAGCAATTGTATGCTAAATTAGAAAAATGTGAGTTTTGGTTAGAAGAAGTGAAATTCTTGGGATACGTGGTAAATGGGGAAGGAATAGCGGTAGACCCTAAGAAAATTGAAGTAGTGTTAGATTGGGGTCGACCTAGGACGGTCACCGAGATTACGAGTTTCTTGGGTTTGGCCGGCTATTATAGAAAATTCATTCAAGGATTTTCTCAGATAGCCTTGCCATTAACCCGGTTGACTCAGAAAGGGGTGAATTTCGAATGGAGCAAGTAGTGTGAGAATAATTTTCAGACTTTGAAAGAGAAATTGACCACCGCTCCTGTACTAATTCTTTTGAAACCCCTAAAACCCTTCACTGTATATACAGATGCATCCCTGAAAGGCCTAGGTTGCGTCTTGATGCAGGATGGGAAAGTTGTGGCTTATGCATCGTGACAATTGAAACCTACAGAGGAAAATTACCCTACCCATGACTTAGAATTAGCTTCCGTTGTGTTTGCCCTGAAGATTTGGAGACATTACCTATATGGGGCTGTATTCGAGGTGTATAGTGATCATAAGAGCCTTAGGTATTTGTTTGATCAGAAGGAATTGAACATGAGGCAGCATAGGTGGATAGAATACCTGAAAGATTTTGATTTTGAATTGAAATATCATGCAGGGAAAGCGAATGTCGTGGCAGATGCATTAAGCTAAAATTCATTACAATTAGCTAGTCTAATGGTAGGTGAGATGAGGTTACTTGAGGATTTTAGGAATCTCAGCCTCAATGTAATCTCATTTCCAAAAAGATTAGTGATGAGTGACTTCTTGATAACCTGTGAGTTGAGAGAACTAATTAGGCAGGCCCAACTTGAGGATAAATCCTTGGAAGTATACGCCGACCAACCTAATTTTAGACTAGCCCCTAATGGAGTACTAATGTTTAGGAAGAGGGTAGTGATTCCAAACCATCAGGAGTTGAAGGAAAAAGTGTTAGCAGAGGCCCATAGAAGCCATTATACTATTCACCCAAGTATTTCCAAGATGTATCAGGACTTAAAGAGGAACTTTTTGTGGCCCGGTATGCGAAAGGATATCACGAACTACGTGAATGCCTGTTTGACTTGTCAAAAGATTAAGATAGAACATCAGAAACCTGAAAGGCTACTAAAATCGTTGGAGATACCAGAGAGGAAATGGGATCAAATAACTATAAATTTCGTGGTAGGATTACCTAGGACACCAGCAGGATTTGATGCCATTTGGGTGATAGTGGATAGATTGACCAAGTCTGCTCACTTTTTACCTGTTAAGATGCATTACTCCATAGAGAAATTAACCGAAGTATACCTTAGGGAAATCGTGAGATTACATGGAATATCGTCAGGTATAGTATCCGATCGAGACCCTAGGTTTACTTCGAGATTCTGGCAATCCCTACACAAGCCTTAGGAACCCAGCTTAAGTTTAGCACGGCCTATCATCCTCAGACTAACGGGCAGTTTGAGAGGACTATTCAGAACTAGAAGACATGTTAAGGGCTTGTGTGCTAGAGCAGAAAGGAAGTTGGGATAAACACCTACCATTGATAGAGTTTGCATACAATAATAGTTATCACTCTACCATCAGTATGTCACCTTATGAGGCTCTATATGGGAGGAGTTGTAAACCACCCTTGAGTTGGGTAGAGATGGGGGAGAGTACCCTGTTGGGACCTGAGATCGTACAAAAAATCACTGATCAAATTAAAATGATTAGGGAAAAGATGAGAGTTGCCCAGCAGAGGCAGGAATTATATGCAAACAAGAGAAGAAGACCTTTATAATTCAATGAGGAAGAGCATGTATTTCTAAGAGTGTCCCCCACCACAGGTATCGGTAGATAGGTAAGGACCAAGAAACTAAGCCCTAGATTCCTAAGACCATTCCAAATCTTACAAAGGGTTAGTCCCGTTGCCTACCAAATTACCTTACCTCCCTATTTGTCTAACCTACATGATGTCTTCCACGTCTCCCAACTTCGTAAATATGTCCCAAATCTTGCGCATGTATTATGGAATCAACCGATAATATTAAAGGAAAATTTGACTTATGAATCTACTCCTGTATAAATCCTTGACTTTAAGACTAAGCAACTCTGAAGTAAAATAATCCCTTTAGTTAAGGTACTTTAGCTGGATGTAGCATCGCAGGAGATGACGTGGGAGAAGGAAGACGAGATGAGGCAATGATACCCAGAGCTGTTCATAGGTATGAATTTTGGGGACAAAATTTCTTTTAAGGGGGAGAGAATGTAATAGCCGAGATTGATTTTTAAAAGATAAAATAGAATTTTGATGCTAAATTCATGTAAACTAAGTTTGGCATAGATTTCGAGGTGATGGTTGAAATCGAAAAGCGATTTAGAGTCAAAAACGTAATTTAATGAAAAGAAACGCGTTCCAGCGATCAGAGACTAACAGATAGAGTTCAGGACTTTAGTTTCTCAAACGGAGGCCGAAACTTCTGCATGAGAACTCGTGCCAACGTCCGGATGAATGACAATGTCCTGAAGCTTCCCCGAGTGGTCCAGGAAAAGCCCGAATTGCCCCTGGAAGCTTTAAATTTCCTGAAACCCCGCCATTTGCCACATCTCTCTCTCTCTCCTCACTCTATTTTCTCTCTCTTATCTCTCCTCCTTCCTCCACCGTGCACCACCGCTTGGGCCATCGTGAGCCACCACCTGGCCTACCAACCGACTCCCCTCGCCACCCTCGACCTCTAGTAGCCACCCACGGCCACCAACGGCTGCCAGACTTGCCAGAAAATGACGTTATTCTCCTCCATCGCGTGAGATTTTCGCTAGTTAAGATCACCGCCGTCGGCCACCGTTGACCGTCACTGCCACCACCAGTATGTAGGCCAAGCTGCTAGCTTCCTCCCCCCAGCTTGCAGCCATCGAACGGAGGTCCAACGCACCCGGATCGAAGGAATTTTTTTTCGCCATGCGTAAAGTTTCGAGGCCAAAAAATGACGTCCAAACGGCCATGAACCGCTGCACCACCACCATATTCGGACTCCTTGTCTTGCGGGCTTCACCATGGTGTGATTTTCGAGGCCAACCGCACCCCTCCGCCGTGCGCCACCGTACACCACCATGTACCTCCGTGATAGAGAATCTAGATATACACTTAGAGACACCGAGACCACCCCGAGATAGATTTCCATTATTCGGCAACCCTGTAAGGTCCGATTCACCTAAAACTGATGAATTTTGATGGAATTAGCTGCCGAACGCAAATAGGAAATAAACTGATGTAAGAAATAGGGTGATCAAACTTAGGACTATGGAATTGATGACATGACGAGCTCAAATATTCGTGTAAATGTTTAGGGAATTAATTTGGCTCAAAATTCGAGACTACGAGAAGTTCTAAATTGAATTAGAGCAACAGGAGACCAGGTAAGATGATTTACGCTTTTCGAACGTTGAAATTGATTGTGTAGATACCTGAACGATTAGATTTAATTACATAGATTTACGTGCTGCATTCGATGGATTAAATTACATGCCTGTGTACTGGAAATCCCATTTGCATGTTAGATAATTTGTTTATCGAGTTTAGATGCCATTAGGATAGGTTTACTTAGGGTAGGGTACTTGATAGCCGGTATAAGACGACCGTTAAGTATTCTGAGTGTAGGGAGTTTTTTTAAATAATATTATTTTTACCAGATTTAGCCTACATTGCGTTAGGGATCACACGATAAATCAGGATGACCCTAAGAAAGGTTTAAGGATTATAAGGGGGGATAGCCTATACGGGAAAACATTGTGATTTAGGCATAATACCCTAGAACCATGAGGAATAGCCGACCGTGTGCATGTGAGTTTGAATAGACTGTATGAGGATAAGAGTTGGCGTATGTGCACATGATAGGGGATGCCCTAGATGTTGATTCTCACCCAGTCCTTGAGTGAGTGATTGGTGTTATGGATCACACTCACAACATAGGCGTGATTGGGGTGATTGGTGTTACGAATCACACCCAACGATAAGAGATGTAAATTCTCTGGATGACGTGCAATTGGAGGATTTTAGATACGGTCACAAATGATTTGTGACTAATATGTATTTAGATACACCGGGCATGGGTTTTGATTCGCTTTTGATTACTGATTTTCACATAAATGAATTTTTGATGATTTTAGAACTTACCGTGATTTCCATGCGATAAACTGATTTTCAAAGATAAGGTATTTCACGGATTTTGAACGGATTTCGGGAAATTTTGTTCGGTGCTTGCACCGCTGAGTAATCAACCAAACTTTGAACTATATTGTAAATTATTCTACTGGGATTTCATATCTCACCAGGTTGTTTACTCAGATGAATAGGAACAGGGACCTAGACGCTAGCTGGGCAAGGTATTGACGATGGACAGAAGAGCAGCGTAGTTCTAGGTTTTATTTGTAATGTAAATATATACTAATGAGGTTTTGTATTGGATTCTGTAATTTCTGTTGTTGGATTGACTATAAATTTCTGATGGATGACTGTTTGTATTAGGGGGATATGTTCCAAATACAGAGGAAACTCTGCCAGATTTTTGGTAGGATTTACCGCTGTAAACGTATATAATTAAGTTGGAATTTGTATGAATGAACTGTACGTTGTTTGTATGGATTTTAGTTTTCATTCCAGAGTAATTTATGATGATTGTATGTGTAATTAGTATAGCTGCATGTGAATTAGGGTTGAACGGAATTCGAATGGATGACGGAAAGTCTATTTGGGTTACGCTCAACCAGTAGTGATTCCCTGACATTCCCACATCGGGAATAACTATTTCTAAAACCCATATGCTTCCGCTAGACAGATAGAGGATAGTATATTGTGGATTAGGGGGTCATTACAGTGTGATTTTATGATCCTACTTAACTAAAACTTGTCAACTCATACTTAAACTTGAAATTTAGTAAAATCAAACTAAAATCGAGTAAACTAGTAAACTCTGTGAAATTACGAGTTCATGATCGATTTTACATTTTTCTGGAATGATTTGAGATTGGTCCACTGGCTTAAAGACAAGGCTAATTAGCAGCTTAAAGGACAATGAGTCAACAAGGAAGCTTGAATGATTGAAGGATAAATCAATGAGCAGTGAAAGATTGATAGATTGCTTGATGTTGAGCCTTAAGCTCAATGAGCAAATGCCATCTAGTTGTTGCAACTCTACACATCACTCAAGTAAGAATACAATAAGTTTATTGTTTCTTTGGGAATGGAATCTATTGGTAAATTTGTAAATTGTCTTTTCATGAAAAAGAAAAAAAAAACTAGCCTAACAAAGTAGTAAATAAATTTCTAGTGTGGAATAAAATCTTGAATATATTAGCAATTTGGTTCTTGAAAGATACACTTACTAACACTTTAGTCCCTAAAAGATGTTGACTATGCAAATTAGTCTCCAAAAGTTTGAAACATTATATACGTTAGTCCCTCTGTTAGATGTCACTAAAAACATTTGATAGAGTGATTAACATGTATAGTATTTCAAACTTTTAGAGACTAATTTCTATAGTCATTAAATGTTTCACTTAGGCAATTATAACGTTCCACTTAAGTAATTGACGTTCCACATTATCACGTCCATCAAATGTTTTTAATGACATCTAACAAAAAGACTAACATGTATAGTATTTCAAACTTTTGAGAACCAATTTGTATAGTCAACATCTTCCAGGGACTAAAGTGTTAGTAAGCGTATCTTTTAAAGACTAAATTGCTAGTATAATCTAAAATCTTGTAGCATGACTTGAAGTTAGCTAGTCCTTGTCTAGCCCTTCCTTTTTGTGATGTAGACTAAAATCTTATATTAGCCTTGTGTTTGTATCCAATATTAAAATTTGTTACAAATTATATGAAAAAAATTATATATATTTATATTAATTAAAATAAGAATATATATGTTTAATAAATATTAATTAATATAGATAAACTCTTACGATTTTATGAGTCAAGTTTACATGTTGAGTTTACCTTTCCTTCACGAGTTTGCTTAAACTCTCGAATTTGACAACATTAATATAAAGAGAATTATTTTAATGGTAACCACTATATATATATATATATATATAGGTGTTAATCAAAGTCTTTTTACATCACTAAATAACTTTATATAGGATATTTTACAAGGTTTATAGTTAGATTAAAATTTCTTATCATCAACTAACGTCATCGTCTCAAAATTTTATATATTAATCCAAATTTGTTTGATATCGTCCATCAATGCATGCAAAGAAAAATTAACACATAATATACATTTCAAATATAAGAAGTTAGTAATTATTTGGTTGCGGCTTATAAGTTATAGTTATATATGCGATTTTATAAAATTTGACATAGAAAATTAATATAGTTAAAATTTTCAACTGAGAGTTGTGTTAAGAATGTCAAATCTTATATCCATTGTCATTAATGTCTCTATATGTTGTATGTGCTCATGAAGACAATAAAAAAATAGAGAATATACATTTATAAAATATATAACAAAACAATTGATATAGAATTACCAAAAGTAAAACTAAAGGTCAAGTTTCTATTCAAACTCTAGGAGCTAGAGATTCACTTTTCAAGGAATCTTCTTCTATAAGAAGAAAATTTCTACCTAGTTTTCCTCCCAGAACAACTTCCCGTTTCCATTTTTTGGACAACTATATAATATAATGAAAATGATGAATATTCCATCATGCATATTTTGATTAATCTGCAATTAGAATATTTATTCTCTTAGCAACATGAACATGATCCTAGCTTGATGATTTTGAGCTCTATGGGGTGTATATAAAGGGCATATTTGGATGAGAAAAATAAGCAGTAGAGTCATTAGTGAACTGCGAAGCAAATATGTTGTCCAAGCTCTTCCAGTCTATGCATTGGCCATTAATGTTGTTATCATTACACATTTCTTCACTGTAATCATCTTCATTTGTTGTTAAGCCACTTTCTTTTACTGCCATTCTTGCTGATAGAGAAGCTGTGGGGCTATCTAGCTGTGGAATTAGCTCATCAATAACCTGCTGCTGGTTGTCCAAAACGGTGTCGTTTGACACAAACTGTGCCTGCTTATGATGATGATCCGAGGTCATCAAGGAATGGTTAAAAATTGTACCTTCATCACTTGGATAAAGAACTTGATCAAGGGCTTCATTGGTATTCAAAATATCTGCAAATGATAGATCAGGCTTTGCATAGATTATTTGATCTCTGAAATATTGTGGTTGATGATGATGATGACTACTACTCCAACCTTCAAAACCTTGCCTGTGATGACTAGGACTAGGCTTTTTGAAAGCTCGGCACACCACCCATCCTTCTTCCTGTACAAACTTTCTAAGTTCAGCTTAATTTGTATTATCTGAGAAATTTTTTCTATGAACTTGATAGAGAGAAATTTTAGTGTTGGGGAGATCATTCTCCACTATTGAACGAAGTCCATATATTGAATTATAAATAAACATGTATACATAATGGAAAGGCAGGTCCCACGGAAGGGTATACATTTGGTAGACTTATATCTCTATTCAAGAATATTGATTTGGTCTATTTAAAATATTATATATATATATATATAGAGAGAGAGAGAGAGGTTTTTTAATTAATAATTTTTTTTATTGGTTGATAGAGTATTTAATTATTTAAAACTTATAAAAAGTTAAAAAAAATAATAAGTTTTAATGTCCAAACACTTTATTAGCCAACTAAAAAAAGCTATCCAGTGTCTTAAAGGCACTTAACAAATATATATATATATATATATATATATATATATATATATATATCATGAATGCAAGTCTTTTTGTGACATACACCAAAAGTATCAGCATCCATGGTTGTGATTTTCCCTTGCACTATTGGGCTTTATTAAAGGCAAAACACTTTTAAAAAAAGGCTGATAACATCTTTTCGTTACAATTTTAAAACTACAGTATATTATAAGGTATTTAATGTAATTCCTACAGATAGCATGGCATAGACTTTTCGTATGAAAATTAGTCATGTTTTAAATTATATTATGGTGGCACTTCTTTGTGAGTAGAAAGTGTAGAAGATTGATGGCAAGAGAGGATTTCAAGTTAAAATAACAGAATTAAGTGAAGTGGCGTTTACAGCAAATAATAGAACAATAATTAAAGTTACTTATGGGAAATTATATTTATTCCCCCAAACTAAAATAGAAATTACAAAATTAGTGCATGAACCTTTAAAATATAACAAAACACTTATAAACTAAATATCAAATATTGCTCCAAGGTATGTATTGTTGTATCTTAAAATTTGAAGTTTTTTCGTCACATTTTAAATTTCATACACTAATTTTATACTTAATTAAACTTTAGTTCACAGAAATAAAATATAATTTTTCCTAAAAACAAGTAGAAAAGAGAAATCCTTTTGAAAAATTATTGAAAAGTACTATCTTTCAATTAAATTCATTAATTATGATTGACTAATTAAAAGTTTTCCTTAGCTCACAACCCAATCTTGTATATTGACTACCAAATTGCAATTTAAAGAAATTATTCTATAGTTGCACAAACACGCAGTTTATAAAGAATGTATAAGTTTAAATTTTTCATTGCCACTACCCTTGGGCGTTCCAAAAAGTCAAAAAAACCTATAATTACTTTTCCTGTGCATGCTTTTTTCATTATAGGCTTGAATGTGCTAAAATTTTACAAAAGATTAAATATTAATTAGCACCTATGACAAATTATGCATAAAAAGAGAAAAATTGAGAAAATCATATTATAATTAATATGGAAAAAGAAAGAATATGAAAAAAAATTAAGAAGAAAATATATGCTCAACAGGAAGTAAAGTTTTAAGTGGATAAAAACATACAGTTAAAATTTTATGACGTTTAATAATCTTTCACTTCACTTTAAAACAATTGTAAAAACTATAGGAGCTTAATTTTGTGATTACTAAGTAGTGCACAAATTATATAAAAAGTAAAGTACAATAATATTAAAAAAAATTACAATTTCGTTCATTTTAACAAAAATATTTTCATGAAGTCAATTTTTTATTTCAAATTTCAAATAAATTAATTTCATCATGATTTAAATTCAAAATAAAAAATATTTTTTAAAATAAACTTTCTATTAGAATTTTTTATCTCTGGAAAATGAAAATATAATTTTACCATTTATTAAATAAATTTAATGTAATTATTATCTTTATATAAAGGAATTGGCATGATTAATGACAGTATAAATAAATAAATATATATATATATATATATATTTATACAAACGCGCGCGCACTTGCCTGATGAGGGCCATGTTCAGAGGTTTGGAGACGATATTCATGCATAATCCAATCTGTCTTTCTGCCATTAGGAGCACGTCCCTTGTAGAAGACGAGTGTCTTCCTCATCCCTATTATACTGTTCTTGGACATCACAGCCTTGTCCCTTCCTGTTGCTTTCCAGAATCCAGCAGCTGTGGCTCTGTTTGTTCTTGTTCCTGTTGGGTATTTTTTATCCTTGTGACTGAAAAAGTACCACTCCTTCTCTTCCTCATATCCTAGCTTGCATCTATCTGCATATTATATATATATATATATTCCAAAACCACATTATGTTCCATCTTTTATTCATTATTGATCCTTGGATTAATTATTGCCATATGCTGGAATACTGTATTCAGAATGTTCTAATTAGGTAATACCCAAATTTTAATTTTAAAAAATTGTGAATCAATTTAATTTACGCTTTTGAATGGAAACCTACCTATGACATGTTTACATATTCATCTATATATGTTTAGCTTGCATACAAATTTTGATTTTATAAATCAATTCTACATAAGGATTTCTCGCCTGAAATAGATTAATTAATCAAGTATATGTAAACATGTGCCTAATAATAACGTTATTATATATTTATCATTATAAAACAAAAAAAAAAAATAGGTCTACATATAATATACAACCTACTTTAAAATTAGCTAATAAAAAAATATCATTAATTAGAAGTGCACATTTTACTGGTGAGATTCCCTATTAGGCAAATTTAATGGGCTCGGGCTCATTGCAGTCTTGCACTAATTTAGTTATTTAGGAGACATATATACGTCGGAATTTCTAACTTCGATAAATAGTTTGGTTTAAAATATTTTCTATTAAAACCTAGTCAAAATTGCATATCTTTTTTTCATTTTTAGCAGCTATATATATGTAGTAGCTTCTTGTTTTGAATTTCAGAAGCGTCCAAAAATTAATCACTATTGTTTAATTTGAGTCTAGCATATGTTGGTGATTTTAAATAACACCAACGTAAAGATAAGTCATATGTAGTTAGAACATATATATAATAAATCGATATTGCATGCTAAACGATTAATTAGAGTACCTTGAATGTCCCATGGTTCAATCTTGTAGAGATCGATCTCACCAATAACATCTAGATCAATTTTGAATGAGTTTATCTTCCTCTTGAGGTAGTAACCTACAAGTTCTTCCTCTGTTGGATGAAATCTAAACCCTGGAGGAACACAAGATTCCATCTCCATTGATGATCTCTCCTGAAATAAACAGAAAAGGATGAGACAATATTGTTTAATTAAGACACACACACACCCACCCACCCACCCACACACACACACACACACACATATAATTAACTCCACCAATTTTGCTCCAGTAGAGGAAACATTAATATTGGAGGATAATTAGGAAAAAAATTCAATGGCGCAGGATCCTTCCAGTTCCATCACTTATAAATTTTGTTTTTCTCTTGGAATTATATATATGATTTTAGATTTTCTGCATTTAAAAAATAATACATCTTTTTACATTTAAAGAGATATTAGAAAAAAAAATAAAGAACTCACCTAATAAAGACTCGTTCCAAATAGATTAAGATTCAAATATTTTTTTGTTATCTCTTTCTAAAATAAAAAATGTATTATATATAGTCAAAAAGTTAAGTGTATGTATTGAAGCAATTTTTTTCACGACCGTTCTCCCATGTATGGCCTGTCAGTTTGATTTAGTTACGAGATATTAGTTTTGATCGATTTTGAACATACATACTTACTTACTACATATACAATTTAATTAATTTCAAAATGCCCCAAAATAATTAAATCCAATTTGACATATAACTTTAATTAATATTCTATGTCATTGTCATATATAATAGTTTTAATCACAACCTCATAGCTCTATAAAATGTCTGGTTGAGAATTGAGATATACATATAGCAGTAGTAATCATGACAGTGATGATGAAACATTGTTATTGGACCCAACAATTAAGCAGCATGTGCGAACGCAAAATTGGCAGACCAAGTGTGGAACCCACCACTAATTGAAACAAATTTTAACTAACAAGATACAGATATAAGCAAATATTTTACTTACTATATTTATATTAAAAAATAATATTGTTGTTATTTATATTTTAATAAATAAATATTTTTTAAAGTTTAGAATTGAAATAAATTATAATTTAAAATAAATTATATGACTTTTATAAAAAAAAAAGAATTAATTTAAATTAACCAAGTACATACTCAAATACTTGGTATACATTAATTTTTTTATTTTAAAATTATAATATAAAAAATAATTTTTATATTTTAAAATAATGAAAAGTTATGTCACACTTCTATTCAATTTTTTATTATTTTTATTTTTTTTTATATCTTTATATTATATATTTTATTTTATATTTTATATAATATAAAATATAATTTTATACACCAATAATAAAAGACTAGAATCACTCAATATATATGGATATATATAGTATAGCCTTGTTATCATTAATCCTAAGAAGTGCTTTTTTCCCTATCAGTTGCCTTTAATTAATTAGTTGCATGAACTTGGAAAAAAAAGTATATTGAACACAAAAGTTGGCCGAAAAGCTTGACTTTGCTGGCACAAGCATGTCTATATTTCTTTGAGTGTAGTGCACTACTACTCTCCCAAGCGCTGGCTGGTGGTGGAGAAAGACCTGTGCCTTTAGAAATTATATATTGTTTACATATCACAGATTTACGAAGTTTTCAACCTACATATATATATATATATATATATCCAAAATAACTTAGATAATTACTAACATAGATTAAGGATTTGAGGTGGCAAACTGGCTTTATGATTTTATAAAGTGAAGTAAATCAGTAATGACATATTATAATTAAGAGGTTTTTATTGTGACATATATTAAGTTTACCTGCTAACATCATGATTTGTTTAGTAGCAATAATTTATAAGTTTGTATTAATATTTATGTAAAGTTTATTATGCTTTATTAGATTCTTAAGCTATAAAAAAATATTTACTTGTCTTATTTTTATAAAAGAATTTTTTAAAAGCAACTAAAATTTGTAATTGTCATTCTAAAATGATGAGCATCTTATATGACATTAAAGATATGCAAGTTCCACTCTCATCTCCACACCTCATGAACTTTGAGAATTTCCCAAGGACACAGTCACCACCAAAAGTAACTTTAAGTTTTAACCTAGCTAGAGTCAATGAACCCTAATTAATACCCTGGAAACTTCAGTATTTCTCACAGTAATGGAGGACACTACTCTTACACACCCATTTATGACATAATTAATTATATTGGAGTATCTCAAGTAATGAACCACCCATATTTATCTCTTTTTCTGTAACACACGAATCAAAATATGTCTGAAATAGGTATTGGAACACTGACCTTTTATATATAGTTTTTACTAGCAGAAGTGCAGAACTATATATGGAATTATGGATTATGGAGTGTCGGGTGAAAAGCAAAGTATAGTATAGTATTTAGAGGCTCTCTGAGACGTGCAAGTATTATAACAAATCAAAATTAAGCTTGATGTACTTCCCCGGGGAAAATCCACCAAAGGATTTAGCAAATGATATTAGACTGAGAATGAGAATACTAAATAATAAACTTATTAATTTTTCAGTATAATGAACGCCACGGCATGATGAGAGTACTCACAGAAAACTGGGTCGCTGTCATGATCTTCTTCTTTTTCTTCTTCTTCTTGAACTTGAACCTTGTCTGAGGGCACTGAAAGAGAGAGAGAGAGAGAGTTTTGGAGGCGAATGTTTTGTATCAAGAGAGAAAGGCGAAAGCTATATATATTTTTCAAAGAATGTGTGTATAGTGTGGTGAGAAAGAGAATGAGGGATATGTTGTACTGAAAATAAAAGCAAGAGTGTCATATATATATATATATATATATAGACAAAAAACATGTAGATGAAGTTATTCATTGCGCGTGGGGGTGGCAGATAGATGGAAAAGGTTTTTGTTTGGACGGCGTGATACCTAGTTTTCACGCCAACCCCCTTCCCTTTCTTTCCCTCTTCCGGTACATTGTGCCCTGAGGCTTTTTTACCAACTTTAAACGACTCTATTACTGTCCAGCAGTTTTTAAGATTTTAATTTGCTCTTCGTATATTCATATTATAATAGTTTTGATAAAATTTTATATTACATAATATAAAATATAAAATAAAATAAATTATGTAAAAAGAGAAAAAAGAGAAAGTAAAAATAGTGAACAGTTATAACAAGAGAATGAAAAGTTATTTTAAATTTTTATTATTTAATTTATTATTTTAAAATATCATAATTATTTTATATATTATATTTCAAATAGAAAAAATGACAATAAATAAAAAAATTTTATTAAGTAGGGTCGGCTATATGAATCAAACAATGTTAACGTATTTTATTATATTTTATCTTTGATCATTTTTATAGTAAAATTTATCTTAATAATTTTTTTTATTATTTTATTTGGTCTTTCCATACTTTTAATTATTGGATTTCATCTAATCAACTCTTTGTAAATGAACCTATAATAGTCTCTTTTACACATAACCAAACCATTGGATTTCTACTAAATTTTTTATGAATGGTGTTACCTTACTTTATTTCTACTTTATTCATTCATAATCATATTTTTTTTAGTGTAAACAATCATCTAATGTAACATTTTTATCTTTTATAATGTTTAATTTTTGCTCATATTGACGTTTATCGCATATATTTAGTATCATACAACAATTTAAATCTTATCATTGTACGAAAAAATTTTCTCTTAAACTTTAGTGGTAGGTTTTCCTCTTTGTCATCTATCACGTTTAAATCCTATAATTCATATTTCTCTTTATTTCTTCATTATTATTTTCCAATATTAAAATTTGTAACTTCTTATATGAAATAATTTCTAACATTCACCTTTATCCTAGAATCAGTATCTCTTTCACTAAATTTATATTTCATATATTATATTTTAAATATTGAAAAAAAATTGACACGGACTTTGAGCTTGCGAATAAGCAGAGTATATAATATTGCATTTGTTATGTGAATGTCTCACATTAGCGATATATATTTTTAGTATATTCCATTCGTATTAAAAAAGTTTGTACTACTGTCATTCATATTCTAACATATGTAATTTAATTTAGTTTTTAGTAAAAATTACATAATCTACTTTTAAATTATGGTCAAGTTGGATTTTAAGTTTAAAAAAAAAAAATCACTTAATTATTTGTCAAAATATGAATAGTGAAATTTTTAGTAACTGAAATACTAAAGATATATCCCACATTGGCCTCATGACTCGAGAAACAAAATTAAGAATTTGATCTTTAACATTCTTGACCTACACAGTAATTTTGGTTTGAGCTATATATATCCTTAATTATTACTCATATACTTAGGGTTTTATTTTTTTTTAATTCTCATTAAGAGAACTGTTTATATCTTGAACAAAATTATTTGTAATAAAAAAATTATCTTTTGAAAAAACAAAATATACTTACGTATTCTTATTTGAGAATTCAGGTTTTTTATTTGAGTCATAGTAAGGTTATATTTTAAGTTGGTCTAGTATTCTTCTTTTAAATATGCGATATCATCTGTTTGATTATTGAATATTGAATTGATATTTTGATATTTGAGTTTTTTGTTTAACTCTACCTTTGGTTCCTTTAATGTTCTG
Source organism: Senna siamea (assembly GCA_031216115.1). Classification (NCBI taxonomy): domain Eukaryota; kingdom Viridiplantae; phylum Streptophyta; class Magnoliopsida; order Fabales; family Fabaceae; genus Senna; species Senna siamea. Next base: position 12,262,099 of record CM062354.1, on the reverse strand, counting down.
CACAATATGATCAATTAGTATCACTTATCTCGTGTAAATAATTTGTGATGTAAATAATTTACACAAATTAAGTCCTAAATCCTAAACCCTAAGTCCTTAATTTGTGTAAATAATAATGAATAATTTTATTATAATCTATAGCAATGACTAAGGGTTTAATTTGTTTTATTTTTTTAAAAAAAATATTTTTTTGAAATTAGTTTTAAAAATATTATATTACTATTGTTTTCATATATTTACATCTAAGTCATTAATAAAAATATTTTTTGTTTGTTTTAAAAACTTTAAGTTCACAACATCTCTTGAATGTTTTGAAATTTTTCATTTTAAAAATATACATTCTATATTTTTTTAGATGAAAACAACAATTTCAAACAAATTATTTTTCATTTTTCATTTTTAAAAATAAAAATCTACTTTTAATAATAGAATCAAACGAGCCCTAATTTTCAAACTCTTTATCTCCACTGTAATTTAAAGCCCAATTCTAATATATTTATATTATAATGATTTTAAGATTTTTTAATTATTAGTCTTCAAAATTATATGTTATATAATTAATATAAAATATATATAAAATAAAATATTTGATGTAAGGAAAAAGAAAGTATAAATAATAAAAAAATATTATAGATATAGAAATTAAATAACTTCTTTAATTATGTAATATATTATATTAAAATATATATAATAATTAATTTTTTAATATTATATTTTAAAATTTGAAAAAAAAAATATCATTCACTATATTTTTGTACATGCAAAATCTATGTTGTATATATATAGAGTAATTGTCAAAGAGAGACTCAGTTTTTCTTGCTTTACATTACTAAATCAACTAGAGGCTCATATTCATATACACAATTACTTAAGGTACATGCATGTGACATTCTCTCCCCCCACAATCCAGGCTTGTGTTTGTTGCAAAGTCTCCCAGACATTTGGCATCATTAACTCAATGCCATGTGGAAGCTTTGTCAGACTTCCAAACTGTCCATATCAAACACTTAATCATTCGTGTCCTTAAGTGCTCTCTGTCTTATCTATCTAGCTATACCCACAACGTTTCCACTACATTTCAGGATAATCTTTTCATACCTTCTACCTAGCTTTGTTGGGTTTAATCAATATCACATGTGCCATCACAAAAATTCAATCATGTTCAGATTATAAGTAAAGTTTTTAATTATTTGTTCTTAAACGGAAATTTTTTTATACTAATAAAATAATCTTAAGTATAAAAAAAATCTGTCTGCCATCATTTTTATCAAACAAGTTTATAACAAATATTTAAAAATTATAATTACTACTGTGGTTAAACTTAGGCCATGAAAGTTCCCAAAAATATGAGTAATATGCATGCAAGAATACAAACAATATACTCCTTTTACCTTCCCATGGCATGGAGTTTGTAGATGTTTATTAGAAGATTCACATGCACTTTCAAAATTTTTAATATTTGAAATATAAAATAAAAAAATTAATATATTTTAAAACAATAAAATTAAATAATAATAAAATATCTAACTTTCTACTTTTTTTATTATCTATAACTAATGTTTTAAAAATCAAATTGGTCATTGAATCGATTTATATATTAATTTAAGATTCAATGATACAATTTTAGTCGAAATGGTATTAAAATTATAATTATGTATAATAATAAATATTTTATATAATTTTATTACATAAATATAAAATATATCTTATATTTTTAAATAAAATAATAAACTATTAACTTTTTAAAAATATTTAAAAACACGTCATAATAAATTATTGATCTTCTTTTTATCTTTTATTTTTTCCTCATTTCTCTTTTTCTTTTCTTTCTTGTTCTACTTCTTTTTTGTGTATTACAAATGATTAGAAAACTTATGAAAAAGATTAACGTTTTCAAATTGATTGAACCATTTAACCTGCAAGTTTTAACTAGTTCATTCAATTTTTGACTAATTTTTTCAGTTGTTGACCAATTATATATATATATATATATATATATATTCTAAAAAGTATTAATATGTAATTAATACATGCATGATGTTTCTTTGAGAGCAATGCACTCTTTCGGATATTATAAAATATAAATTAATAAACATACATCGAGGAAAAAGTTTTTCTTGGGGTTGTATTGTGAGTACATATTATATATAATAGGAATTTGTTTGTTTTTTTTATACACATTAAGGCAATAAAGGCATGGGTAACCAACCATGTACTTTTTTAGGGTTTATTGTCTTATTCAGATCAGAGGACTCATTTAATTAATAGATGAGGTGCAAATCTAGGACATAAATCCCATTCATTAATTTGAAAAGAGCAGTGATGATGATCAAAAGCCGAAAGCTTGAATACTAAGCTTACAATTACCTTATTATATATACCTAAGAGTGACCTTTACACCTACAACCCTTCTTGGAAAACTGTTGGCAGGACAGCAATATTTTTATTAAGTTAATTGCAACTTGTAATATATAAATAAGCATTAGTTTAATACTGACAGTGATGTCATTCCAATTGCATTTTCTTATATTGTTTTATTTCTTTTTCGTCATACTAAACACTAAATACTAGACAAGAAACTGCATTTTGTCCTTATAAATTAAAGCCTAATAACAAAATTTGATATATAGATTTTAAAAAGTAAAATATAACAAAATTTAAACTTTGGACTAAAATAAATTAACCGTAAATCCTATTTAAAATTAACTTATAAGAATCCATAAAATTTTGAAATATTTTATGATTTTATTTATTTATTTATTTATTCTAAGTTGGAGTCAAGATAATTAACGTGAAAGACATTGGTAGTTATTGGAGCTAACGAAACCTTGAGTTTAAGAAATACAAATCATTAGTGTTCATTTCATAATTTAAAAATTTATGTTATATATATAGCTAGTGATCTAGAAGAAAATAAGAAAAAAAAAATTAATGGCAAACACCGACCTTTTTTAATCCCTTGGCTTTTAACTTTGTATAAAATATTAATTTTTTTTTAATTTTGTGTCTTATATTTTTACTAATTGATAAAATGTTTTTAATTTCTTGACTAATTAAATGTCATTTGTGTGTGTGCGCGCCCCCGCGCTCGTATCACAATTGAGTCATTCATGAAACTCATGGAGAAATTACTTGCTAAAATATAGTTGATATGGTAGAAAGTCTTTTATGAGACCAAAAATTGCTAAGTTAGTCCTTAAACAACTTACAATAGTTATGGATGTTCTTAACTTTTGCATCTTGAATGTCCAAATAAAAAAAATAAAAATATTTTAAAAATATTTTGGCCTTATCTAAACTCCAATTATATTTTTACTAAAGAAAATTTACTTAAAATTTATATATAACTAATAATATTTTACTAGAAGAAGAAATTAATGAATCATCTAGTAAGGAAAAGGAATATCTGAAACAATAATTTATTTACAACAAAAAAAATTTTTACATTATGATTTTTTTATTTTATTAATTTCAAACGTTAAGTAATATAATTAAATGTTATGGTATTAGATATACTTAATGACATAATCCTATGTTAAGTCTTTTGCGTATGAAGTTATATGCACAAATAGGAAATGAAAAGTTTTTGAGTGTATAAATATAATTGTACTATCTTATTTAGATTTTAAAATTTTGAAAATTGAAAAATAATAAATTTGTTTAAATTTAGAAAAAGATAAAAAAAAATAAAAATAAAGAACTCGTACTAAGACCTATATTATATGGATTAAAGATAAAATATTTTTTTCATCTCTCTATAATTTTAAAAAAAATTATTATTTTTTAACTTTAGAAGATTCAAATCCTCTTATTTATATAATTGAAAAAAAAGATTTGATTTGTTTTAAATTAGAAAACCCATAAAATATATAAAATAAAAATATTTTATTAAATTTATTAATTAATATATAAATAAGGCGGTAGAATGAAGTACACAAATTTTCCTGAGAAATTGACATACACTCTCCGTCCCGAAGAAGAAAAGTCAAATAAATATGGGAAGTATTCTTCGCTTCTAAATCTATCTAACGCATGGGTTTTAATTAGCTTACAAACAATCGCAAAGCCATAACTAACGCTTTAAAGAAGGAAAAAATGGTACGAACTGTTTTATCCAAGAATCAAAACAAGACATATCTAAGTCATTCTGTTTTATCTACATTGATGTTATGTTATAATGTTTTGTGATATATATTTTTTTGTCTTTTAAATTATATTATATAATATAATATAGATATAAAATATTTTATAATAAAAAATTATAGAAAATAAATATGAAAAGTGGAAATTAAATAGATTTTTGTTTTTTACTATATTTTAAATTAAATTTTTTAAAAAATTAATTAAAATGAAAATTTATGGTACACATTAAGACCATTAGCATTTTATATTGATTTTCATAATTTTTTTTAGGTCCCACTCATTCTGAACCTTTAGAAGACCCATTAAAGATTCGGATGTCCTATTTATAATCCCACCACGCAGCGGAGACGGGAATAAAAATAAATAAATAAATAAAATTTAAAATTTAGTTATTATAAGAAAGGATATGTTCTTATGGATTTATAATTTTTTTAAAAATTATATATTAAATTTTATTTATTTTAATATTATTCATTGGTATATTTGAATTGGATAGCATATAACCACTCATCAAGTCATCAATCCATATAGTCACCCATTTTAGGTCAACAATTCTTGTGTTCGCCCATAACTAACCATGTAATGGTTTTTCTCACTTAATGTGTATATAAAGAGCTATATTGGCTTTCATCATACACTCTTAGCATTCTCAAATTCTCTCATTTATAACCTCATATTTTTTTATTGATTTGATCGTTAGAGGTGCATTAGGGAGGCCATCTCCCTTCATGCATTCTTGTTTCATGTTTATCATCATCAAATGGTGTTCTTACCCAATTCAAAGAATATCAGTGGCACCCATCATGATCTTCCCTAGCCATCTTTTTCCTTTTTCTCCTTACCCTTGCACATATTGTTTATTTTCTCTCCCAAGAAACTTTCAAGATGATGACTCATTCAATCCTTGCCACTTCTAGTGCACCACCAGCCACAACCAATCCTCCACAAAGGAGCGCTCATATCACTCGTCGTCACAAGGAGCAACAAGATGCCACCTTTTCAAAACTCAAGCTTGTCGCTCAACAACTCCCAGCCAATGATCAAATGGTCGATGGCAGGATAGCCTCACTATCTACTAACTCTGCAACTGTTGGTTCAAGTAGGGAGAGAAGTGGGTCTAGTGACCTTGCAGAACCACAATCCAAGCACCAAAAAGAGGTGTATAACCTCCAAGATGAAGTCTTTAACTCTTTTTCGAGAACCCACCATGCTGCATTAAGCCTTGTAGCAGCCCACAAATCCAACAGCTATGATGCAACATCCAGTCTTGGCCATATTGCCATCGCTGAGACCAATGCTACCTCAACCAACACTGATGATAGTGGAGCCACCTCCTCCCAAGGACAACCAATATAAGCCCTCCATTACTGCCACCATTGCTAGAGTAAATCATGCCACCTCCTCCAATTTTTCCTACAACATTCGCTACTCCAATTGATCAATCAGTTGAACCACCATCGTTTAACCCATACTATCCTTATTATTTTGGATGGTACAGGTATCTGCCACCACAGGGCTCTCACCTAGTCATGTCCAATTGTTAATCAAATCGTCACGGTCGATATAGAGGCCATCCTGGGATCATTGCAGAAAAAAGGTTGCCACTCGTTCCTCTCCCATGTTATGGAGGAGCATATCCCAATCGATTTCAAAATATCAATGAAGATTTATCCCTATGATAAGAAAAAGATCCAAGAGATCATATTAACACTTTCAATTTAACAATGCCCTTTGAGTATGTTTGATGCTGAGTAGTGTAGAATCTTTTCAAGCACGGTAACGAGCTAGTCCCTTGGTGGTATTAGAGCCACCGATAAACTCGATCGACACTTTTGATGAATTCTCCAATGAGTTTCTCAAACACTTCGCGACCAGTAAGAAGTGCAAGAAGACTATCGATTGTAACCCCCCAATCCTACATTTCCTTTTAAGTTGGTTAAATAATATAAATTATATACTATAAGATTGGTGAATTACTACTTCCCTTACCCGAGTCAGTTCTTAATTATTTATCAATTGAATTAAAAAGTATTATTGGTTTGGGCTACTGCACTCGGGTTCTCACATGTTATGTAGCGAAAATTAAAAATATTAGTTAAAATAACATACATGTGCATACATATATTCATATACATCAACATTCATTTACAATGTATACATATCATTCATTAGACATATATCTATGGATATATGAGAGTGTTAGCTAAGGTGAGGAGACAACAAGCCTGTCACTCATACCCATTTAACAAAAATAGCTAGTGAATTTCTAGCTCACATATCCTAATACATATATGTCCATATCCTATACATTAAAACTATTCTCCTGATCCTTTTACCAAAAATATTACAAGGGTTCAGGGTATGAGGCATACAAAAAACTTTCTATCCTAATACTTCATGTAATCAAGAACTTCCTATACATATATGATCCACAGTCCCTTAATAACAAGGAAATACCCCAGGAAGGGTATTTCAACTAACTCCATCTCTATCTCAAGAAGGATCTGGTATCTACGCATCTGATACAAACCAGTGTAACGCCCCTATCTGGTCTTGTTGTTCATTTCAATAGCAATAGATAGATTCGGTACATTATTCTTGTCCTTTTAATTATTGTCTGAGCAGTTAAACCATTGAATTATGTCATACGCAATAGGTTCGGGAGCTTTTATGCTCAGATAAAGATAAAAACTCACATGCACAGCGGACTAATAAAAGTTTATGCTACACAATGCAAATACAGTCTATCACATGGATCAATAATACATGTTTAATAAAAACATTCATTACAAATAATGTATCAATCCCTGAATATGTGAAGTACCTGTCCTACGGAAGTCAGGAGACAACAGGCCTGTCACTCAGACTCCCGCACTAAATAGTACCAGAACGGTCCTTCACATATCTGCTTTCCCCAGTATTCCCCGAACTACTCATATATACAGTCAATTTAGCTATCCTATTTTCATCCGAGTACTTTTAAGGTACAAAATAATGGGGAAAGTAGATATGTGAAGGACCGGTCTGGTACTATTTGGTGCGGGAGTCTGAGTGACAGGCCTGTTGTCTCCTGACTTCCGTAGGACAGGTACTTCACATATTCAGGGATTGATACATTATTTGTAATGAATGTTTTTATTAAACATGTATTATTGATCCATGTGATAGACTATATTTGCATTGTGTAGCGTAAACTTTTATTAATCCGCTGTGCATGTGAGTTTTTATCTTTATCTGAGCATAAAAGCTCTCGAACCTATTACGTATGACATAATTCAATGGTTTAACTGCTCAGACAATAATTAAAAGGACAATAATAATGTACCGAATCTATCTATTGCTATTGAAATGAACAACAAGACCAGATAGGGGCGTTACATTAAGTTGGTATCAGAGCCGGGGCCCAGATCGATGTGCCAGCGAGGACCTGGGCTCCCTAAGGGGGGTGGATTGTAAAGTCCCACATCAGTTGGGGAGGAGAACGAAGCATACCTTATAAGGGTGTGGATACCTCTCCCTTGCAGATGTATTTTCCCCCCTTAGGTTGGGGAAGAACAAAACTGTGAGTCCACAGAGGTGGGACAAAGCGGACAATATCTGTAAGTGGACGGTTGGACTGTTACATTGGTATCAGAGCTAGTGACGTGCCTCCTCGTAGACGCGTTTTTCCCCCTTAGGTTGGGGAAGAACAAAACTGTGAGTCCACAGAGGTGGGACAAAGCGGACAATATCTGTAAGTGGGCGGTTGGACTGTTACATTGGTATCAGAGCCGGGGCCCAGATCGGTGTGCTAACGAGGACCTGGGCTCCCTAAGGGGGGTGGATTGTAAAGTCCCACATCGGTTGGGGAGGAGAACGAAGCATACCTTATAAAGGTGTGGATACCTCTCCCTTGCAGACGCGTTTTCCCCCCTTAGGTTGGGGAAGAACAAAACTGTGAGTCCACAGAGGTGGGACAAAGCGGACAATATCTGTAAGTGGGCAGTTGGATTGTTACATTGGTATCAAAGCTGGGGCCCAGATCAGTGTGCCAACGAGGACCTAGGCTCCCTAAGGGGGGTGGATTGTAAAGTCCCATATCGGTTGGGGAGGAGAACGAAGCATACCTTATAAGGGTATGGATACCTCTCCCTTGTAAACGCGTTCTCCACTCAGTGAGGTGAACCCTTGAGGACAAAGGTGCCAAGATAGGGATGACCAAGACCTGGGGGAGGAACAAATCCTTGAGTCCCCAAAGGTTGGGACAGAGAGGACAATATCTACGAGAGAGTTATGGCTCCGCTGTGCTACCCTGATAGACGCGTTTTCCCCCCTTAGGTTGGGGAAGAACAAAACTGTGAGTCCACAGAGGTGGGACAAAGCGGACAATATCTATAAGTGGGCGGTTGGATTGTTACATTGGTATCAGAGCTAGTGACGTGCCTCCTCGTAGACGCGTTTTGCCCCCTTAGGTTGGGGAAGAACAAAACTGTGAGTCCACAGAGGTTGGACAAAGCGGACAATATCTGTAAGTGGGCGGTTGGACTTTTACAACCAGCACTTTTATGAGAATAAATCTCAGTAGCATTAATAACCAGTTTTCAAAATAGCTAGTTTATACCACCGTAAACTCATGAAAATTTTACATTCTTTTTCATATAACAATACATCTATTGGTTGATTCTGTATAACATTTCATTTAACATTCATACTTGCATGCATAAACTTAACTCATAGTACATATCTCATCAATTCATCAAAACATATAGGTAACATAGCATCATTCATATAACTTTCATCATAACATAAAGAGCAATAAGGAAATAAGAGCACTTCTCATTGGTCTCTACCAATTATCATCATAATTATCATCTTATAATTACATAATAAGAGAAATCTAGAGGGGCAACATGTGCACCACTCCATTTTTTGCATATGTATTGTGGCAACTCTGCCTGGCAGTCCTTGACTGCATATAACATTTGTGTACATTCTGGAGTGTCCTCCAGTGGATCCAAGTACCATAAGGTCCCCAACTTTAGGTTTCACACATTAAGTACATACTGGGGTCCTCAAAACGCTATTCATAAACATATATATATGGGTGAATCAGTGCATACTATAGTTCTGTAAATTCTAAGTATGTGACTTTTCATTTACATTGGCCATTAAGTCACTAACTTACAATTTACAACTATCACGATAATCGCGGAATGTCCGATCACCGTCCTATACCGACAATCAGTCATTTAGATATGAACCTATCTACCATAAATACATATATTAAGAATACAATTTTCATTTCTCTTATACATTCTTGCTCTTTCCTTTTAACTTTCATTACTTTCATGCTCTTTCTCATTTACATTCAAAGCATATGTTACCTTGCTTGTAATTTGAGTTTAATCTCTAGTTTGGATTTAGTTTTTAGGCTAGATATCATTCAAATATATCATTAAGTTCATATTTTCATCACAAAAGGTGGTAGTCGACTGGTATCACACTGCAAGTCAACTGATTGCATTCTGTCTAAATTTTCAAAATTCCAAATAGAGAGCTATCAATCGATTGCTAGGTGCTAGTAGTCGACTGCTAGCTTATTGTTAAGCCCGACAGTTTACTATTGGGTCGGGGCAGTCGGCTGCTCTGTTCTTGGGCATTTCTGGAAAAATGAAAAACGCGGCAGTCGACTTCCAAGTGCCCACCAGTTGATTGCTAGCATTCTGTATGTGTTTCTAGTCATATCAAGAACACGACAATCAACTTCTGCATCAAGGCAGTCGACTGCTGCGTCTTGCTCTATTTTGTGAATTGCCATTGACCCAAAATTTCAATCCAAAAATTTGTTTCTAAACCCATTTTGAAATTGATGAACTTAAGATAAACTCCTTAGCAACCTTTAACACAAGAAAATAGCCCAAAACTTCATATAATCTTGTCCAAATATGAGATTAAAACTCATTTTCGTTCAAGCTGAAAAACCCATTTTTCAAAAATTATTTTAAGCATGCACAAGTATTTTCAATCCATTAAAAATACCCAATAGTAATTTAAAATAATGAGAATGTAGTTTTCAATCCCTTTTTCTTCCAAACAAGTTCAATTTCACAAATTTCAGTAGTATAAACAATAAACTAAAAAATAAAGGGATTAGGTTATTATGCTACCTTAATCCGTGTTTAAACAACATTTGGATGCTGGTTAATGTTGTAGACACCTTCTTAATCACTTTTCTAACCTCAAATCTTGCTAGAAGTGAGATTCTCTATCCTTTTCTTTCAATTTCTCTCTTTAGCTCGTCCACACTCTCTTTCTCTAGAATTAGAAGTTTGAACTTGGAATGAAGGAGTGTGACTCCTGCCCCTATTTATATGACAATCCAACACTTGCATGCATTCACAATTTCTGGTCATTTAGCCTTAAATTGGCAAATTTTAAACTATATGAGGAATTCCCATTTTGTCCTTAACCCATTGGCGGGAGAATTACAAAATTTTGTTAACTAAAGTAATTCATTTGGCTAAAATGGCAATTGTGATACCTAAACTCTTCCACCTTTCATTTTAGTCCTTTTCTTCATTCTAGTCAATTTTATCACTCATTTCTAGTCCAATTCTTGCACTCATGTAACTATATGCAAGCTAACATAACATAAATGCAATATACACAAGCAATTAATTAAAATTAATAAACATCTCTCAAAATTTAGGAGCGAATGTTACATTGATGGCCTAGTCAGTTTCACGCAAGGAAATACAAAAACCTTGCAGAGTTTTGTCTCAAGGTTCAACAAGCTAGGCCTCTAGATCCTCGATCTTAAGGTTAGTTTGGCGATACATACAATCAAGAAAGGGTTACGTGCTACACCTTTTTACTTCTCCATTTCGGGCAATTGCTCAGCCACTCTATCAAAGCTCCTCAAACGCATAAATAAGTATATCATCATGGAAAATCCCCATCTTGCTAAGAAAGGTGTAAAGACCAACAACAAGGAAGATAGTAAGAAAGAAAAGAAGAAAGATGAAAGAAAGAAAGAATGAGACTCCAAAGATGGGAAAAGGCGATCACCCCTTAAGGGTTGCTTCTTCTCCTACACCTCGCTCACCAAACTCCTATCTTAAATTTTGGACAAGGTATACAATAGAAAATTCCCTGTTTTCCACCCATTCTCTAACTCAAGAGCAGCACAAGGGTAAATAAAACTAGTACTTCAAGTTCCATAAAGATTATGGGCATACCATCGATGAATGTATCCAAATGAAGGACGAAATTGAAGATTTGATCTAGCATGTAAAATTCAACAAATATGTGAAGAAGAATGTTTGAAGATCCAAGTGACACCCCCCTTGGGAAGAAACTTCCAAGCATCAACTAATGCGATTGCCAAGATGATCATAATCCACCCTCAAGATGGACAATTGATGTGATCTCAATCGGTAATCAAAAGGTCATTTCTCAATCCTAATCTAAAAAGAAGTTGTGCAATCGATTATGGTGCTCGATTATCCATAGAAGAGAAGAAGAACATTCTCCAGCAATATAGGGGAAATCACATTCACATTTTCAAACTTCGTGGACATCGACTCAAATCAATCCCATGGTCATAACGACTATCATAGCCAACTACAAGGTCAAGCAAGTCTTAGGTGACTAGGGCTCTACTGAAATTCTTTATTATGATGCATTTAAGAAGCATTGTTTAGAAGAGCATGACCTCTAGAAATTCTATGGCACCCTCATCAAGTTCTTTAGAACACAAGTCCTAACAAAAGACACCATCAAAGCAAGGGTGACACTAGGATCCCCTCCATGGACAACAAATGTCAACACAAACTTCATCATTGTCATTGAATAATCTACAAGCTATTATCTCTATAGTGCACCTTCTCATGAAGTTTCCAACAAGACAAGGAGTCAGCTAAGTATAGGCCAATCAAAAAATGGCACGTTCTTATTATGCAACCACCCTCACTAAGGTGGCCAAAACACCTCCCCTCCAAGAGAAAGAATAACCTAGTGCTAATTGCTAACAAAAATAATAAAGATCATTGATCTCCAAGACAAAATACTTTGGGTACGACTTAAGCCCATAGAAGGTGTTAAGATCTATGGAGATGAAGACCCAAGAGAAATATTCTTGGGATCCTTGCTAACTCCTAAATTACAGAAGGTGATCACTGAAGAAGTCTAAAATTTACTTGACGCCAGTTTCATCCAAGAGAGCAAGTACCCCTAATGGCTATCAAATGTAGTGATGGTAAAGAAACTGAATAGGAAATGACACATGTGCATTGAATTTACTGATCTTAACAAGTCTTGTCTTAAGGATGCATTTCTCCTCTACAAAAATGACAAGTTAGTAGATGGAACATCTAGGCACCACCTACTCAGCATTTTAGATGCCTTATTATGCTATAACCAAATAAAAATGAACAAAATTGATGCGGAAAAGACTTCCTTCATCACAGATAAGGGAGTATTTTGTTTTAACATAATGCCATTCAGCTTGAAGAATGCCGAAGCAACATACCAACTCATGATGAATATCATATTCTAGAAGTAGATCGATTGCAACCTGAAAGTTTACGTGATTGACATGGTTGTCAAGTCCCTTGATGAATAGCAACACCTCTAAGATCTTTGAGAAATTTTTGAAGAACTTAGAAATCATCAAATGAAGCTGAATCCATCAAAATGTGCATTTGGTGTATCTGTTGGAAAATTCCTCGATTCATGATTATCCAAGGGGAATTGAAAAAAATCTAGAAAAATGCCAAACAATTCTCAATATAGAGCAACCCAAGACTATAAACGAAGTACAACAACTCATTGGATGCCTTGTTGTACTATCAAGATTCCTATCAAAGTATCTAGAGATACCCTTTCCCTTGGGAATGATCTACAAATGTACTCTACAAGTTATCGGAATATAACCTTGTAATAATAAGTGGTCTCACCCCATTGACCCACTTATGTACCTACAAAATAACTCAGTGTTTTTTCATTCAAATATGATTGCGATACAAGCCTGTCGATTTTTGTTTACTATTTTTCAAAATATTGAAAGAAGCTAACCCCGTTTCATGGATGATGAATTTGAACAATCATTTCCACAACTCAAGTAATATTTTACTAACCTGCCTGTGCTCTCTAAACCATAACTTGAGAAAAGATTATACTTATACCTCACCATGATCAATTAATTTTTTAGTTTAGTGTTGCTTTAAGAAGAAAAAACAAACCAACGTCTGATCTATTTTACCGACAAGCACTTCAAGGGGCTGAATTACATTACCAAAATGTGGAGAAACTAGCATTTACACTAGTCACATTACAAGATGATTACGACCCTATTTCTAAAAACACTCTATTATTGCTCAGACAGATTAGCCACTCAGGTAAATTCTACACAAACTTAATTTGGTAGGTCAATTAACCACTTTTACAATCAAATTCTTAGAATTTGATATCAATTTCTAATCAAGAAGAACCATTAAGGCTCAAAAGCTCACTAACTTTGTCGTTAAGATGGCACATCCTCTCAGAGATGGACCTTCGGGAGCCACATGTGGTACAGGTATCATCATTAAAAGCCCATCCGACATTATGGTTGAGCAAGAAATTTGCTTCCTCTTTAAATATCTAATAGTTAAGTGGAATACAAATCCCTCCTAGCAGGTCTGGGATTGGCTTAAGACTTTAGAGTCAATCAATTCTGTCTCTTCAGCAACTTTTAGTTGAAAGTTAACTAAATAAAAAAATAATATGAGGCAAAGGATCCCATGATCAAGCAATATGTTTAATTAGTTAAACAACTACTGGGTTAGTTCAAAAATTCATAGTTAGAACGTATACGCAAAGAAAAAATGAAAAGGTAGACACCCTATCAAGATTAGTAAATGCAAAAAATAAAGGGATCTCCAGATCAGTAATAATAAGAAAGCAGTTGGAGAAACCAAGCATCTAGCATATAGAAATCCTCGCAATCAATGCTGATTGAGAGTCCTAGATGACATCGATCATCAAATACCTCAAAAATGAAACCTTACCATTCGAGAGAAATAAAGCTTGGAAAATTTGGCAAAAATTAGCCAAATATTATATTTGAGGTACCAATCTATACAAAAGGGGCTTTTTAACCCCTTATTAGAAGTGTATAACTCTAAAACAAGGTAAAGAGATACTCAGTGAACTCCATGAAGGGATTTGTAGTACCTACCAGTGTGCAATCTCCTTGAGGCATAAAACCTTAAGGATAGGCTTACATTGGCCTACCTTAATAAAGGATGCCAATAAACTATTTCAACACTATGATGCATGCTAAAAGCACAATAAATACATCCACATCCTAGCCAATGAGCAGCATATTATCTCTTCCTTATGGCCTTTCGATATCTAGGTAATAGACATCCTAGGACCCTTCCCAATCGCCTCTGGTTAAAGGAAATTCTTAATAGTAGCAGTAGACTACTTCGCTAAGTAGATTAAAGCAGAACCACTGGCAACCATAACCTTAAAAAAGATAAATAAGTTCCTATCATAGAATATAATCTTCCGCATCAGATATCTGCACATAACAATCATTGACAATGGTAGATAGTTCGTGAGAAAATCCTTCAAGGATTACCACCAACAATGGGACATAATCCTACAAATAACCTCTTTCGAATATCCTGCCACTAATGGACAAGCCAAACTCGCTAATAGAATTATTCTCCAAGGACTCAAAAAGAGACTTGGAGTAGCAAAAGCTAATTGGGTAGATGAACTACACTCAATACTCTGGTTCTACATGAAAACTCTACAAACATCGACAGGCGAGACGCCATTAGCCCTCACATATGGACAGGAAGCTATGATCCCATTTGAACTAGAATTCCCATTCGATAGAGTCTCTGCTTACTTGATCGAAAACAATAGACAGGCTTTGGAAATAAGCTTAGATGCATTGGAAGAAAAGAGAGAGAAAACACAAATCCAAGTCGCGACATGTCGATAGCAAGTTTCTAGTGTGCATGATTAGGGGATTAGACCCAAAAAATTCTAAAAAGGAGACTTAGTCTTACGAATGACTATTAATAAACTTGTTGACCCTTCTCAAGGAAAATTAGCTCCAAATTAGGAAGAACCATACTGAATCATCTTAGCTCTACCTAATGGAGCTTATCACTTATCCACATCACTAGTGAGATAATTCCTAATACATAAAATGTATCAAACCTTTGGATTTATTTCTTATAAATTGTAAACAAGGTTCCACGCTTTTATCAATAAAGAAAAATTTGTTGCAATCTCTCTCTCTCTCTTTCTCTCTCTTAATACAATTTGCTAAAGGGAAATAATGTAAATTCCTAACAATTCAACCCTTGGACCCCACTAGGAAAATTGGTGGATGACTACTAGCCTCAAGGATAGCCTTTTCAAGGCCTTTGCCAAGCGATCAGTGGATGATCACTTGCCTACAAATTACCTGTTGCACAAGAAGAAAAAGCAACGTTTATAAATGAAAGTGGCTTACTATCAAATTGAGACAAAGGCCATCATCAGGCTAACCAATTAGCTACATAAAAAAACAATTTTCAAGTACAACCTTTTGGCCTTTTAGCATATAACAGCTAATGATTCCCCTACCATACACTTATTACGCAATGTAATAGTGCAAACAATACAAGTGAAAACAAAATTACTATCAAATTTAAGGGCAAATACCCCTTACCAAATTTTTGAGGGGCCTAAAAATTTTATACAAAATATATTTAATAAATGTTCAAAGGCCTGAAGCCCACAACAATAATAACATAAAATTTCTTCAAGATAGGGGATCAACCCCCTCATCAGCAACCAGAGGACGCCTCCACCATCACTTGCATCATTGCAACCTTTACTGTAATAAGGCTCGCTTGGCAAAAATTTCACGATCGACATAGCATTAAGTGCACTCTTTGAGGAGAGATCAGTAGTAATTCCCTCATCAATCAAGTGGTCCCTTTCGATAATAGTTACTTCCTCTTATTGCACCTTGTTCCCCTAAACCTTTGTGCCACTCAGTTCTCCTAAACCCTCTAGTAATTCATAGTCATATCTTAGTGGTCTATTTTGCTCTAAATCATGAAGGTGAATTTACCCATAAAAAACCTCATAGGAAAAATCTGCCCCCTCAACCTACAGGTTAAGGTTAAAGATGCATAACTAGCGAATGCAGTTCTCCCAACTATATTATGCCATAATAGCAATGACGTCCCAAGCCACCATCTCTAAAGGAGATCCCACTACCTACTACCCTTGTTGTTGACAAAGGGGAGGTAGCTCTTCCTCAACCGCCTTTGGCTCCTTTTCTTTCTCCATCAAGCAAAATTTAGCAGCAACAAGATCTTCTTTGGTAGCGTGGCAATCAAGTTCTGCCTTGCCCTTTTGAGTAGTAAGCTCAACCTCCTACCTTTATGCCTTATCATGATTGGCGACAACTAGAGCCTTCTTAACATGAAGGGTTTTTAATTGGGCTTTAAGATTTGAGGTGATAGCAACATACTCTGCTTCTAGGTGATCCATCTCTGATTATATAGAATCTCTCTCACCTTACAAACAAAATAAATCAAATTAGAACCAAAGCATGAACAAAATTACAAAATGAAGAAGACACAAGTTAAATACCTCAGGGAGCCTAGTTTGGCCCA
The DNA here is from genome assembly GCA_031216115.1 of Senna siamea. Taxonomy (NCBI): domain Eukaryota; kingdom Viridiplantae; phylum Streptophyta; class Magnoliopsida; order Fabales; family Fabaceae; genus Senna; species Senna siamea. The sequence goes on along the minus strand of CM062354.1, from coordinate 12,245,303 downwards.
CGATAACATCCATGCCACAAAGGCCCTGGAGAAATGGAAGACTTATCACTTAGAGAATCTTGATTACCCCGAGACTCTCTAGGGTCTTTTCAGATGCCTATTCATCCTCAACAGTGAAAACATGTTGTTGAAAAAAATAAGAAGGGATCAAAAGACTTTCCAAAAATACTTTGGTATTTCTTTTCACTTCTTTCCCCTTATTCATATTTTTCTTCTTCGACGAGGGATTGCTACTTCCCTCTAGACTTGGCTCCTGTGAATGATGGGAGGGCACCTCATCGATCAATCAACTGATGAAGCTCTCGTTAGACCCATGAGCATAATGGAATTAATGGTGCCAATATCAGTAGCAACTTTTTCTGGGAGGGCCAATAGTAACTACACCCCTCGATCACCCCTTAGATAATCCTCTAGCAAAAGGGCCTCCCAATGAGGCCCCGCTAGTAGTACGATGAAGGCATGTGTTGCGTAAAGCCTCTAAGCTGGCATGGTGATTTGCAAAATAGACATCAAAGTAAAATTAATGTAGCATAAAAAAAAATAAAGAAAAGGCAGAGGCATAAAAACATCACCAGCCATTGACTTCATGTCAATTGTCTCTCGAAAAAGCCAGACAATGATCTCCCTCTCCTCCTCAACAAGGTCCCATTTGTTTAGATTTCGAGTAGATCGAGGATCAAACCAACTAAGGGAAAATAGGGATGATAGTCCCTAGGACACAAACAAAAGGGATGCATATCCTTAAGGGGAACAAAGCAAAGAAGGCATGATTCCAAGTTTTCAAATTAGGGTTTAACCCCTCCACAAGGCGCATATGATTATCTTGTTTTTGAAGTTGAAGCTAGGCATTCTATGATTGGAACTTGACTTTAAAAAATAAAAAGAAAAGATGAACAATAGGCTCCGCACTTACCTTAGCACATAACTCTTGCAAACCACGAATGATTACCTAGGTGTTAGGCAGAAATTGAGGCAACTTAGTAGACACATCTCAAACTCAATCAAATGTGGCAAACACATTTCAAATATATACAGTTATATAAAAATTAATTAATTATATTTAATTTTAATTATTTATTTGAGATATCTAAATATCTAAAACATATAAATTTATAATATACTAATAAAACACAGGTGCTTTGCACGAGTTATTATTATATTTATATTTTATAGTATTTTAATAGATGATTTGGATAATACTTAATCATTGTAGTAAGTACAAACAAAAATAAATCAAACAAGACACTACCAAAAAAGAAAATCAAACAAGGCACATTCATTTATTATGTAAAGTTTTATGTAATGACAATTAAATTCTTTTTGTTATTTCATATGTAAAGACCATTAATTCATATGCTAGTTGTCTAATTATTCTTGTTTTGGGTAACCTTTTCAATATTTTGCAATTCATATAAGGACCTAATATCAAAAGCTCTGCTATATACCTTAAGAGTAAGATAATATTCTTAACAAGACGAGCAATATGTAGGATTTAGGCACAAATGATCCAAACATCTCTAGCAAATTCTTGAATAAATTTTTTAAATAAAATTATTTTTGAAGTTTAATTAATTGTCCACTTTTTGCTATATATAATAAAGAATCATCATCGTTTGAAATTGTTTTATAAGTGGCCACTAGATGAAGATATTATATGTTATAGTTCGTTTCATATTAAGTAGTAGTTTTATGAATCAATTTTTAATTTTATGAAATTAAGTGTGTAAAAAGTGTATATTATAACTACAATAAGAGACTTAATCTACCTAGGTTTTCAGAATCTGTTATTGGCTTAAATTTACTTTTACTCATATGAAAATGCATAAGAAAAGAGAAAAACGAAAGAAAATAAATTAGACTATACAATTAAAATATTGTTACCTCAATACAGAGCCAAAGGTATTCCTTTGGATTTGGCTACATAAACAATCAATGGTGACACCCATGACGATTTTGGATCATCTCCTTGGCACTTTCTACTTGGCACTTGCTTGGAACCTTTAGCGGCGATTTTGTTTTGCTGCTAAAGTATATTTTAATATTATTATAACAAATATTACTGCTGTTATAACTTTTGTTTAAATAATTAATTTAAAAAGTTATAGTAGCAATAATTTTTGTTGCAAGAAATTTTAGCAGCGGAAAAAGCCGTCGCTAAAAGTGCCAAGCAAGTGCACAAAATTCCAAGCAGAGAACCCGGACGCGCCGAGGACACTACAAATTGTGTTTGTTGGGTATTGTTATAATGAATAGATTTTGGCTTTACAAGATTTACAGAACTTTTGAATAGTGGCAGAAAAATTGGCGTTTGATTCCTTGCATCCGTGAGGAATTACATATGTGATGAAAAATATTTTTATAAGATTCGATGCCCGAACCATTAGAAAGGGGCAAAGGACCAAGCAGTGACTGTAATAAATTTGAATGACAAATAGACATAACTATTCTTTATCTGACAGTTATCCTAGAAAATACACAAATTTTCATTAAAACAAAAATTACATATGAAAGGATATTATTAAAAAGTTAAATTTTGAAAGAGAAAAAAACACATGAAAAGATATGACTTTAAAAACAACTACATATAATGGGAAGTTATATTTTGAAAGAGCCAAAAAATACATATGAAATTATATAACTTTAATATGAAAATCTACATTTTAAAAAGACAAAAAATACATATGAAAGGATATGGCTTTAGAGGCATATATACAATTATTTTTTTAAGGGTATATATTTTAGGTATACAAATTTCTAAACAACTCATACTTTTATAGTATAATAGATGTATTTAATGTATTTAAATTTCAAATTTTCAAATATGTATAATACACTAATACATCTATATTATTCTTCTACAATTAATACATAATGTATATTTGAAGTTAAATATAAATATGCTTATATGCATCTATTGACAATTTTTTTTTAAATTAGTAATTGGTAATTACATTTTAAAAACATATATTTGAAATTGGTAAATGATAATATAAATGTATTTAATTCTATCATCTTTGACATATCAAATATGAATCTATATTATATTGACTTTAATATAATAAAATTAATTTTAGAATAAATATAAATATTTGTAATCTTCCTTTCCAACAAATTAAAATTCATAATGCATGCATATTTATTATTTTATAATTTTTTATTTAATTCAGTTGTTAAAGTTATCAAGTCTATATGTTTTTGTTAGGAATATGTACTTATTATCATCAAACTATTTTATAAAGAATAATACACTTCATACTTTAAAAATTATATATTGTATTATACTTCATAATTCATTTTTTATATAAAAGATTATACTATTAATATTATATATTTAAACTCATTTTATATTAATAAAATATTATCCAACATCATATAAAAATAATATTAGTTTATATTAAAAGTAACCTGAAAATTAAATTATAAATAAATACTTAAAAATTGTTTATCATATATATATAATGTCACTCTTGCTTCTTTAGACACATATTCAATTAACGCGACAGCTTATTTCTGTTATATATTCATTTTCTTTGGCAGGATTAACTTGTCGCCAAAGACAAATTAAGCATCCATTAATTATATTTTATTTGTTAAATAAATGAAAAAAATTAGCAACACTTTTATTTTTATTTTTATTAAAATATAATTTTAAAATATTAAAACGCGAGCTAGTCTATTTAACTTCAAGACTAAAACAAGTAGTCTTGTACCTTAAATTTAAAGCTCATTTATGTTTAGTTGTTTGACAATGCTAATTTTCAATCTAGTTATTTTCAAATAACCAAAAACATGTTAAAATATGAGTAACTTTATACTTAAATACACTATTTAAAAAATCAGATTAAACCAAACAATTTAATTAAAAAATTGGTGAATTGATTAGTTGTCTAGTCTGATTGACTTTGAAAATCAATCTCCTAAAAAAATGATCAAAATTTAATAGTATATTAGTTCATGAACCAATTTAGTGATTTTTTTTTTAATTTTTGTTATGAGTATATGTATAACCTTATGATTTATTATTTTATATTTAAGTTATAATTATGTCATATTTTGACATGTCTTTATGTAAAATAATATAATGATGTTATTAAATTTTTATTATTTATTATTTATTAATTATATTTGTAATATATGGTTTTTTTATAATACATAAACATTTAAAAATTAAAAAAATATTTAATTGTTACTAATTTGTCTATAATTTAACCACAATTAAATTAATCTTATTTGAATTGGTAGAGATTTTATAACGGAAGTAGAATTTTTTTTTAACAATTTTTTTTTTATAGAACTACACTTATATGAAATTTATATATTTTTATTATTAAATTTTTTAATCAAAATAAAGTATGTGAATTTTTTTTAAAAAAATTAATCATAAAATAAATGAGTTATATAAATTATATACACATTAATTTTTTATTAGATAACTGATAGAAAAGTTATAAAAAATCTATACCTAAGTTTTTTTTTCTTTTTTCATACACAAAATTTAAATTTAGAATAAAGTACTTGTAACTTTAATTAATCACCTAAAAGTATAACTAGTATGATTTTTAAAATATTAGTTAAATGTCCGTTTTACTTTATAGGGTGGTGAAGTAATAATAAAGTAAATTACAATGAGATTAAATGAGGTAATTTAACTCAAGACAGAAACTGACATTTAAGATAAATTACAAGGTCAATTTATCTATTTTACTTATTAATAAATTTCCATTTTAACTAAGTATAACAACGCTATTCATGACATAAAATTAATGGGTCCCATCTCAAATTCTTATAGATCACCGCAAATCATGAACCCAATCTGATAAAATCATCACAATCTGATATGAATAACCGACTTTAACTTTTCAATGATATTTTAAAGTTGTAATTATTAGCGTAAGCCAGATTAATTTTCAATTTCTCATTGGTTGCATTTCACAATCAACCTTTGATTAAAAAAATGTTAAACTAGTTCGAAATTCTGCGTGTCTTTAATCATTTTAGATACAGGCAAGGGTTGAGTTAATTAATTGTACTGACCAACAAGAAACAAAAAGTGTAATTATACATATAAATTATCTTATTACTGTGGGTGCGTGTGGACGGAGCTTAATATATGGTATCTCGTGTTGATACGGATCCAATATATTTAATTTATATTCAAAATTTAAAACGGATTAAGATTAATGATTTTGTTGAGAAGATAGTACGAATGTGAAGAGGCTGGAATGGGATGATTTTAGTAGGGAACACTTAATTGTCTATTTTTTTAAAAAAATATATTATTTTTAATATTTGTATGAAAAATTATTTGATATTTGAAATATGTAAAACACTTAAATATTTGAAATATTAAACAAAAATAGATATTGATATTTTATAATCAAATAAGCCTATATCTAATATTTAATATCCACAAAATAATTTTTTTTTATTATAAATGGCTATAAAAGTTATTTTACAATAAAAACATTTTACATAATTATTATAAACTAAAATAAAATATTTTAGTATTTAAGTATTAGATATTAGGTATCTTATTCGCCTATTCATTTCATACAGATATAAAATATCTAAAGTTAATATTTACACTCGTCTAATACTCAATAGATAGTTATATTTTACTATCCTTACTTTATCCAAATATTTGATATCCATAAAATGTCAAATATTTTTTTCAGATGGATACTATCGGATATCCATAATATGCATACTCATTGCTATAACTAGATTTGAGTGTCTAAACCCTTTCAAATTGTAGAGTTTGGGATGATTTGAAATTTGAAATTTTTAGTTCTATTTTTAACTATCTTTTACTTGCCATTTTTTATTATTTTTATTTGTTTATTTTCTTTTTATCTTTTTTTTTTTACTTTAGTTCTTATGATTAAAATAACTTAAAATTTTAAAGGAATATTATTATTATTATTATTATAACTAAGGGTAATATTAAAATTTTTATTATTCAAATGACTTCTTCCTATTAATAATATAATAACACATACATAGTGAAGAGTGATTTAACCTATATTTTTTTTAAAAAAAAATTTCCAAATTATTAGGGTAATTTATCTCACTCACATAACTCTACGTTATTCTATTAATAACCACTCCGTCTCACATTCTTCAAAACTTCTCCCTAAGTCTTACTCCAAAGGTTTAGCGTACTATAAGAAGGCTCTTTATTTTCATTATTTGTGCTTATTTTTTAGGATTAGTATTTAACAAGATCGCGAGGATCACTCTTAAGATCTAGGAAGAGGATACATTCAATGCAATGTGAAGTTAGCCCAAAATTTTCCATATAGTACAAAATAAAAGAAAGAAAAAGTAAACTAAAGCTTCCTTTTATGCATCATATAGTATTACATAGGAAATAAACTCTATAGTGTGTTTGCTCTCTTACCTTACTTGGGTTTTTTCACTTAATCCTACTAGAAATAACATTATCCTTAGCCTCTTGGTCTCCTAAAAGAACCCTGACACACCCCTTGCATGTTTTTCTTAATCTACAAATGTTACCAACCTTGAACATCCTCCAATCATTGAGAACCCTAGACTCCTCTTCATGCTCTCTCATACCTAATCTTTGAATTACCCCCTCAATCACTCCATCTTCCTTACTCTTAAACCTACTAGTCAGTTACCCATTATCCCTCCTCATTCACAAAACCTTCTCTTCCTTTATCTCTCTATCTTCTTTGGGTAGTGTTTTGCCACACTTCCCTTTGAAAATTTAATTGCTATATGCTCTCTCCTCATATCCTCCTTCCATTAGCCTTATTTCCTACAACCCTCCTAAATAGCCCTCTCATCATGGCACTGTTTATCTCTCACTATCATTACCCTTCTCTCCTTTAGCTACCCTAGTCTTCCTGTCTCCCACTTATCCCTCCTTTAAACACCCAACCATGGCACACAACCAACTAAACTCCAAGCCATCAAAATGACCAAAGATGGAAAACAACACTCGTGAAATAGGGTGGGTTAAATCTATTAACTATGAGACTAGAGAAGACTTTAAAGAACTCATATCACCTCCTCTCTCCATGCAGCTTGAGAACCCATATTGACCATTGATTGTGAGCTTATTTAAGAAATTGTACCTTCTGGTATGATATGAATGCCTTATTGGGGTGCTCATGGATCGATGACAATTCTCAGTTGAACGACTCCAAAACATCATTTCTAGCTACTAGCATCTACAAGGGTGTAGTGCATGTAGTAGGATGGGAAATAATCACTACATGATTCACTTTGAGTGTATAGACAACCTTATCTTCATGTAAACACCCAATTTATAGTCGATGCATGGTGGATTGATCACTCTTATACCTTGGGAACCTAACATAGTGCGTGCTTAATCGTTTAACATTAATTAACATCCCCATTTGGATGGAATTCTAGGGTCTTACCCTAGAATAAAAAATTCCCTAAGTTGCTCATAAGCTTGTTGAGATGGTAGGGTATGTTTTGGAAATTGACTAGTCCCCTTTCATCTTGTGAAATGTTTGTTTCATGCATGCTTGAGTTCATATTCCACTAAAATTTCCTTGTTAATGGGGGTACTAATAAAACTTAAAAATGACCAATATGTGTGGGTAAGTTGTCGATATAAAGTTAACTATAAATTTTGCAAATCCTATGGACGTATTGGTCACTTTCTATCATTGTAATTGAACCTCAACCCAACCATCCATAGCATTTGATGCCTAAATGCGATGTCTTTACCATTGTTCTGAAGTAGATATTGGAATTAGCTTCACAAGGCTGAATTTCATTACCAAGGCTAGATGTTTCTTTAATCAAAATGGAAGACTTAAAACAACTGTGGTGGCTTTTAACACTATTAAAGACATTGAATACCACCTATGGCACACTCCCTAATGGATCTCCTTTGTGATTTATAGTTCACATTAGATGAGCAAGGAAACATGCAATTAGTCATCCAAGAATAAGACATCCAAGAGCTCACCCCACTAGACTCAAAACCAGAGGAATATATACTTGGTCCCAACCAAGAACTCATCCCAGAGAATCCCTATGTTCCTTTAGGCAATATGACATATATGGAAGAAAAATAGGCACAGAGAACCAATGGTGAACATGTGGATTTAGATATTGAGCTTCAAGATCTTCAAGACATTTTTGGCCCCAAAAGTTATAATAATTTTCCCTCTAACAACAATATGTCTTGAAGATTATCAAACTCACATAGATAACCATGTTGCTGATTTTCCATTGTGCTAGGTTGAACTCAAGCAAGGAACTTTTTCTTTCTCAAATGCCCACTTTTACTAGGAACTACATACCATCACTAACCCACACCATTCAATGATACACCTTGGAAAGAAATTTTTGCCAATACCCTAAAAGAGTGCATAGGTCGACCATGATTGAATTCCACCTTTGAAGTGAGGGAATCTAGTGGCTCTACCATCATAGCCTCAACCCCATCCTTAGCCTTATCATAGTACTAGGAGGTAACACAAATGGATAGAAAGACTCCTTTAAAAGATCATAGCATGATACCCCAGAATCCAAACACATAATTAAGACCACCTAATACTAACATTACACATAACTCAATCCTATCTTCATTGTCTCTTGGGAAAATAACATTTATACCATTAATCATCACTTAGATTGTAACACCCTATATTCTTTTGATTAGTTTTAAATTAATGTTTCCTTAATTAATTGGATGAATTTGCTATAAAGTATGATGAATTTTCTTGTGTAATTTAACATTTAGAATAAATATGCTAAAGGAGAACACCTTCTTTCTTGTGTTAACCGAATTAGAATGTGAGTGAAAAGTGCATTAGAAGTAAAGCTTGATTTCAAGGTTGTAAGAGTGAAGTGGCAAAGAAGAAAGGAATAAAGGGAAGGAGATGTGTAGCATTTTACTCTTAATCTTTCCTTTATTCCTTTATTCCTTTATTCCTTTTTCATTGTTTTGACCGAGAATGCAAGTGAGATGCTTTGGAAATTCAAGTTGAATGAGAAGAAATTGAGGTTCTTGAGGTGCTTACATAAAGAATGAGGTGCTTGAAGTGCTTACATTAAAATTGAGGTGCTTAAATTTTGCTTCTTTGGTTTTCAACTGAATAAGCACCACATGGAGTAGATTATGGCATATAGATACATACGACAACAATAAATGAGAGGAAGGGAGAAAGTGTGGTATTCAAATATAAATATAAATATATATAAATATATATATTATGAAGAGGTGAAGAGGAGAACAAGAGGCGTGTGGCATTTGCTTCCTTTCTTTCCTTCTCTTTGTTTTATGTGTACTATGACCTAGAGTAGTAAATGAGATGCTGGATTAATTCTTTCTCTTTCTTATTTTTTTTACCAAACCGAATAGATAAAAGAAAACAAAGAAAGGTGATTCAAATATATGTGTGTATGGTAAAATTTCTTATGTTAAGGTGCTTAAACTTTTTACTTACTTTTGAGTTCACCAAATAGGAACTAGATGTGGGTGGCATTAAATATACACATATATATGCACGCAACAATTGAGGGAAATAACTTCACAATTATATAATATAGAAATTTCATTCGGTGATGCCAAGACACAATAGAAATTGCTTTGGGTTAGTCATTAGCACAATTCCCTCACTTTGGCCGAATTAATGGGGATAAGGTGGCTAGGTTGGTTAAAGGCCTTGATAGCAATAAAACTAGACAAATGCAAGCTTAGGAGGGAGAAAAGAATTCGATGAAACAAGAGAACAGCTTGGAAAGAAAAACAAAAGCTTTCGTGAGGAGAGAAAGAGTTAGCTTGGCCAAGAGGGAAAGAGAAAGCCAAGACAATTCCATTTTATTTCATCCCTGAGGTAGCTTAGCAATTCTCTTAATTTTGTTTCATGATTTAAGATAAACTCATCATGCTTTCAACTTTCATAGAATAATAATTCTTTCTCTACATTCTCGAAGACATGAATGTGTAACACCCCTATCTAGTCTTGTTGTTCATTTCGAATTCACTAGATAGGTTTGGTACATTATCCTTATCCTTTTAATTATTGTCTGAGCCGTTAAACCATTCGATTAATGTTAAACGAATTAGGTTCGGGATCTTATGCTCAGATAAAAATAAAACACACATGCATAGCAGAATAATAAAATTCTACGCTACACGATAAAAATACAATCTTTCATATGGATCAAATAATACAAGTCTAATAATAATAATCATTACAACTGATGTATCAGTTCCCAGATATGTGAAGTACCCGTCCTGCGGAAGTCAGGAGACAACAGACCTGTCACTCAGACTCCCGCTCTAAATAGTACTAGACCAGTCCTTCAAATATCTATTTTTCTTGGTATTCCCAGAACCACTTGTATATACAGTCAAATTAACTATCCTATTCTAATCTGAGTACTTCTAGGATCCAAAAATGGGGGCTTACAAAACTTACTCGATTAAAAGATATTTCTACCACGCGTCCCTGCTACGCGTCCGAATCTGATACATATTAGCTCATAAGTGAGCAACACGAGTTTCCCATCAGCCTAGCAATTCATAGTTTTAAAAAACTAACATGTATCAGGGTGCGAGCACAAAAAATGTTCAAACTACATCCTTGATTTAGGAGAAAAGTACATATCGATAAACAGGTAATTATTTTATGATAAATTTAGTAGTTAGCAACAGTAAAAATTCTTTTTCACATGACCAGTATTTTCTTAAGCGTACCGATTTATTATCGCGAAGTCATTAGCACGTACGTACCTGTTGTGTGAATACTAGGTCACAGGAGTGGAGCACCTACGACCACACCTCCTTAGGTTACCCGTGTAGAGCACCTTTGGCCACACCTCAAAATTCGTGGACACTCGGCCATGTATACAGCGTGATTGCGAGGACTAGGTCCTAAGCACAGAGCACCTTCGGCCGCGCCTCGCTAGGCTGTCTGTGTGGAGCACCTTTGGCCACACTTCGTAAATTGTGAACCCTCGGTCCACGTTCATGAAATCCTCAGGACACTAGACACGGGTATGGAGCACCTTCGGCCATACCTCGTAATGCGTGAACACTCGACCACGGTCTGGGTACGGTCGCGAGCGCTAGGTCATGGGCATAGAGCACCTTCGGCCACGCCTCCCTAGGTCGCCGGTATACTCTCAGGGCCCCGTAAGGCGCGGTGTCACCCTACTTTCGTTTCTTATTATCCAGGAAAGGTTTTTTTTTTTCGCAACGCTTTCGAATAAATTTGAACTTCCCTACTTTTTCGCATCTTTTCCTAGAACTTAATCTTACATAATTTCCATCCATAATATTAATTATGGACATAGCATTTTCTATTTTCCTTAGGGTTTAATTTTACATAAATTTTCATTCCTAATATTATTTATGAATCTAGTATTTTCTATTTTTCCTTGAAATTTTATATTAGATAAATTTTCCTTCATAATATTAATTTGTGGGCATAATATTTTCTATTTATTCTCCCATAAATTTACTTAAAAATCTCCATCAATAATATTATTTCTAGGCAATCATATTTCTACTTTCCTTAGAATTTAATATCGCATAAATTGCCATTCGTAATATTATTTCTGGACATAATATTATTCTATTTTTCCTTGAATTTATTCTTACCAAATTCTCTCTCAAAACATTAATTATGGAAATGATATTTCTCATTTTATTTTCTTAGAATTTATCCTTACATAAATTTTCCCCCACAATATTAATTTTGTAGATATAATATTTTCTATTTACCTTAGAACTTGATCTCACATAAATTTTATTCCATAATATTAATTTATGGATATGATTTTTCCACTCATTCTGGAATAAATCTTCCATAAATTTACTTTCAAAGATATTATTAGTTTCCTAATAATTTCCTTAGCTTGAGAATTAATTCTAATATATATATGCTTTCTTTCCAAAAATTCCAATCAAAAATTAAGTTCCATGGTTCCTTCCTTTGTTTGGAAATTAGATTCTATGTATGTTCTTCTTCTAAAAAAATTCTAGCAATGATCAACACTAATCTAGTCATTTGATTCATAACCACATACATCATACTTATGCAATAATCCCCTTAATATCATCATGGATCTAACAAGCTCCTCATTCTTCTAAGAGTAATGGACCAACTAATTAACCCATAAAATAATTCCTACATTTAAGCATTATCATGGCCTTATGGGAACATTTCTTTAGAAACTATTGCTAGCCACCTTCTATCTTTATCATGCATGCTCATTAAATTTTCTTCTAAATCAAGAATGTGGATGAATGCTCTAACTCCATGAATATGAAAATTAATCAAGTATGCCACATCATGGAACCAAAATAATTTAATTGCTAGCCTACCTCTTTGGTGACTAAGAAAAATGAGCTTAGCCCTTCCTTGTTCACTCCCTTCTCTTCCTAATTTTTGTGATTTTTTCACTTAGTATTCACGCCCTTCTTCCTTCGTGAGGTGTCCCAGCCGTGTGCTATCTTTCCCCAAGCTGTGAAATGCTCTTTTCTTCCCTCTTTGTCGCGTGAGTATAGGTGCCTTACACCCTCTCCTTTCTTTTCTATTCCCTCTCTCTCTTTCCTAGCCGAGCGTGTATGCTATTGCCTCCCCACTTCAACTTCTTCTCTTTTTTTTTTTATGTTATTCTCTTCATTGGTAACCCTTCGTGTGACTTTGGCATGGCCCCTTTCTTTCCTTGCAATTCCACACCATCCATGCTATCACGCCACAGAAGAGGAGGAAAGGAAGTAATGCAAGCTACTCACTTTACCTCCTACACTTCGTACAGTCAGCAACTGCACATCCCACCTCTTAATTTCGTTCCTACTTTCCCTTTACTCGGTGGCCTCTTGGTGGCTACGTGTATGCCTATGGATAATAATAATTTTCTCTTCTTTTCTCTCTTCTCTTCTTCTCTCTTTTTTTTTTGTGTTTATTTCATTTGCCTTAGCTATGTAGTGCACTCCATGTGGCTGCACTCCCATTCTTATTTTCTTGCTTATCTTCCCTATTCCCTCACGCCAAGTGGGCACCACTTGGAAGTTAGGTGTAGCCTTCACGTCATTTTCCTCCCTCCTTCCCTTAATTTTTGTGGTATGCATTCTAAACTCTTATCCTAGGTGGTGCTGAAAGCAAGAAGGAAAGGGAAGTGTAACGCCCCTATCTAGTCTTATTGTTAACTCCAATATCAAGAGATAGGTTCGGTACATTATCCTTATCCTTGATTTTGTTAGTGTCTGAGCAGTTATAACATTCAATTATATTAATCAGATTATGTTTGGGATCCTTGGCTCAGAATAAAAACTTACATGTACAGCAGAATAAAAATACTACACTACACAGTGAAAATTAAAAACCTTTATGAAATTCAAATAAATACAGGTCTAGTAATTTCCACTACATGCTGATAAGTCACATCCCCGGATGTACGAAGTACCCGACCATCAGAAGTCAGGAGACAACAAGTCTGTCACTCAGACTCCTGTATAAATGAAAGATGGTCCGGCCCTTTAGATATCCGTTTTCCCTGTATACCCCAAATACAACTCATGTATATAGTCAAAATATAGTCCTATTCTAAATCAATTCTAGCTAGGACCTAAAATAGGGGATTAAAAAAATCATACTCAATCAAAAGAGACTGCTACCCCACGGCCCTGCTACGCATCCGTATCTGATACATATTAGCATATAAATGAGAAACAAAAGTTTCCCAGTAGCTCAACAATTCATAGTTTAAAAGAAAATAATATGTACTAGGTTGCAAGCACTAAAATATTCAATCTACATCCTTGATTTTAGACGTAATATTACACATAACTGTAAATTGGTAATCATTGCATGATAAATTTAGAAGTTAACGAAGATTACATATCTTCTCCAATAACACGTATTCTTATAAGCTTAATGGTTTATTACAGAATTATCAGAGTGTTTATGTGTGTTACGTGAACACTAGGTCACGGGTGCGGAACACCTTCGGCCACACCTCCCTAGGTCACCCGTGTGGAGCACCTTCGGCCACACCTTGTAATTCGTGGATACTCGGCCACATATATAGCGTAATCGTGAGCACTAGGTCATGGGCATGGAGCACCTTCGGCCATGCCTCGCTAGGCCGCCCGTGTGGAGCACCTTTGGCTACACCTCGTAAATCATAAGCACTCGGCCACGTATAGAGCGTAATCGTGAGCACTAGGTCCCGTGTGGAGCACCTTTGGCCACACCTTGTAAATCGTGGACCCTCGGCCATGCATAAATCAAAATCATGAGCACTAGGTCGTGGGCATGGAGCACCTTCGGCCACGCCTCGCTAGGCCACCTATGTGGAGCATCTTTAACATTTCTTATGAAAAATTCAATATTTAAGGAATAGTTTCTATTTTCCTTAGAAACAATTTCTAAGGTAGTTTTTCCTATAAAACTCTAATAATCTCAATATTAATTTCCTTTCTTGGAAGTTGATTCCAATGTACATTTTTCTTCTAAGAATTTCAATAATAATTTTCCTTTTCTTGAAAATTTATACAAATGTGCATTTTTCCTTCTAAAATTCCAACAACTACAATAATAATTGTCTTTTCTTGGAATTTAATTCTAATGGGCATTTTTTTCCTTATAAAATTTCAATAACTTCAATAATAATTTTCTTATCTTGGAAATTAATTCTAATGTGCATTTTTTTTCCTTCTAAAACTTCAATAACTTCAATAGTAATTCATAATAAATTTTTGTTTCTTGGAAATTAATTCCTATGTATATTCTCTTTCTAAAAATTTTAATATTTTCAATACTAATTTTCTCTTTCTTGGTATTAGTTTTATTATACATTTTCTTTCTAGGAATTCTAATAATTTTCCTAATAATTTCCTTTGCTTGGAAATTAATTCCATTATATATATTTTCTTTTTTAAAATTCTAATCCCTTCTACAATAATTTCCTTTGCTTAGAAATTAATTCCCATGTATATTTTCCTTCTAAAAAATCCAATAATTTTCCTAGTAATTTCCCATAATCACATGTATTTTTATTAGCAATCATAAATGTTCAATAACCCCATTAATTTCATCATGGAAATAACAAGTCCACTACAATATTAAGAATAGTAAACCAAGCTAAACAAACCATTAAATAAATTTCTAAATCTAAGTCCTCTCATGATCTCAAGGAAACAATAATTTAGAGATTAGCATTAGCCACATTCCATCTTTATCGTGCAAGTTCCATTAAATTTTTCCTAAATCAAGAGTGTAGACATGGGTTCAAATTCCATGGAAGCTATATCATTGAACATGCATACTCAATCATGGAATAAGAATTTAACAAATTGCTAATCTACATTGGAAGTGGGCTAGAGAAAATATTCTTGGCCTTTCCTTTGATTTTCTTGGTTTCCCCCTTGAGTTCTTCTTTACTTCCTCCTTCCTTGATCTCTCAATTCTCCCTTGATGCCTCACCTTCTCCCTCTCTTTTCTCCCTTCTTCTTTTCTTTCTCTCCTTTCCCTTATTTTCACGTGTGGGGATTATGGTATGCCTCCCTCTTTTTTCTTTCATTTCCTTGTTTTCCTTTTTGGGTTGCTTGTAAATTGGTTTTCCTTCTTTTTTTCTTCCTTCCTATACATTAGGTGCATCCCACAAGCCACTATTTTTGTACAAAATTCTACACCTATTAGATTGCTTGTTGCCTTAGTGTTCCTTTTCTTGCAAGTTTACCTTTTCCCACTTCCACAAGAAACCTTAGTACATATATATTTTTAATTCTCTTCCCACTTTCCATTTCCATTCACATGGTATGCATGCAAGATTCACACACATGCACCTTGCACCTATTCCCCTCTCACGTAAACTCCAAGCAAGCCACACACATATGTTTATTTATTTTGCAAGCCTTACATGTGGCATTAACATTTTCCTGCATAAAATTTTAATGGTTCTTCCTTTGGTATTTAAGCTAAATACAAAAGAAGCAAGGGTTTTGCTTTTTGAATCTAAACAATTTAGTCATTTAATTATGCAAGTAAAATTTTCCTTCCTTAAGCCAATTCTTTATAAGAATTTAATTTATCAACACCATGAATCAAAATTATTAATTTAAGCCACTTAAATTAGGGGTATTACAGGAAGCATGCCCTCCAATGTAACCTTGTGTCCTATATATGAATTACCATTATCTTGTCATATTATTCTGCACATGGTGTCTTTCTTTCCTAGTCTAAGCTTCCTATATTGCGTGTGGGTGTGGCTTTTTATTCTCTTAGTTTCGTGCCACCTATACATCTACATATATATATTTTGTTTTCTTTCTCTTCCCCACCTTCACATGAGAGTCACACATGTACATATAAAATTGCATTCCATTTACTTCTCTTGTTCTTCACGTGAAGCCATGTATATATATATATAAAATTGTATTCCATTTACTTTTCCTTTTTCTTCACGTGAAGCCATGCATGCATATATAAAATTTTTGTATGCCTTCCTCCCTCTTAACCTCACATGTGGCCTTGAGATTTTCATGGAATTTTATGCTCCTTCCTTTGGTACTTAGGCTAGATAACACAAGAAGAATAAGGGTTAATTTAAACATCAAATTCTAGGTACCTTAGCCTTTTTAATTTAACCAATTTGGCTATTAAGTTATACAAGTAACATTTTCCCTCCTTAAGTAAATTAAATTGATTAGAAAGCAAGCAAGTATTTTATTAACTAGCACTATAATTTCTTTCCATTAATTTAAGCTAACTACCATATGGATGTTGCAGAATGTCACATTGGCTAAGCTTGTATGGTAATTTGGGTATGTTTGTTAATGTGCTAAAGTAGATATTGTTAATTTCATGGAAGAATCATGGTTGGCAAAGTTCATTATGTATAATGGAAAACCCTAGCATAAGATAGTGCTAAAGTTTAGTATTTTTCTATGGCTAATATATATTTTAAATTATAGACACCAAAATAAAGATTGCTAGCTGTAAGTGGGTTCAAAATTATGATATTGCTCTTGTTGTCTTGTCAAACCTGAGAGTGCCCTTTTGTAAAGTATGGAATTGCTTGCTAAAAAATGTTATAAAGAAGATTACCATTCATTTTTAGCCAAGAAAAGGAGAGAAAATATGGTAAATTAATATAAAGTAAATAGTTTACCATTTGTCACATAATAAGAATTCACATTAAGGTTGAAATGTAAGAATAAGGAATGTGTGAAACCTTAAGTCTAGTATGTGAAATAAGCCAAGAAAGTAAGTAGAAAAAGTGCCAATAGTATGATTACATAATTCTAGATGTGATAAAAAATACCAAAATAACTTTTATACATAGTACCATTAAGTTTAAATTATAACAAGGATGTGAAAATATAACAATGTGATATGTAAAACATTAGATTTCATTCCTTTCCCATGATGGCCGAATGTAATCTCTTATGTTATTTACGATAGCTAAATCACTATGCTACTTGTAAATGAATTATAAAATGTCTTACCATAACTAAAGTCAAGAGCAATAGTAAAGTGAATTATGGTTGCTAATTGTATGTATGAGTGACCAAGTGATTACCATTTTCATAAAAGTGGCCAAGAGTCCACAACATGACCAAGTGTTCACAATTATTTTATAAAGAGGCCAAGAGTCCACAATGTGACCAAGTGTTCACAATTCTTACTAAAGTGGCCAAGTGTCCACGTTTCTTGCGGTGTGACCAAATGTGCTTCACACTCTCAGGCAAGGTAAGTTTTAAGAATGAGAATATGTAGATGATCAGTGGCTATTTCAACTATTATATGTATGCTTTTGATGAAAATATGATATATGAGAATGACCATTTTTATCACATTGACATACCAAATAATCATGCAATGCTTGCAATATGTATATGTGAACGAGATTATGGTTTAGATGATTGTAATGTAGATGAAAATGTTTTCTGTGCTTGCACACTAATACATATTTGTAGGTTTTAAACATGTGGAATTGTTAAGCTACTGGGAAACTTATTTTCTCATTTATATGTTAATATGTATCAGATACAGAGGTATAGCATTGACCTAGATACTGAAGGGGAAATGGGTGGAGGTTTCTTTTTGAAGTATTTTGTATTATAAGGGTTTGAGTGATAGAGATGTTGTCTCCTAACCCTGCAAAAAGTTATGTGAAATTCTCAGTTAGATGAAACGATGTAATACTTACAAAGGATATGTAACACTGTATGAATATATTTCTGTTGTATAATAGTTTATCTTTGCTGTACTTATGAGTTTTGGATCTAAGCAAAAGAACCCAAACCTAATCTACTTTAATAATATTGCGATGGTATGAATTCTTAGATGTGGTTAATAAATAATTAAGGTTAAGAATAATGTACCAAACTTATCTATTTACATCGGAGGAGTTGTAATACTAGATAAGGGCGTTACACAGATGCCTGGAAACTATTAGACTTTATGAATCTCATCTCCCTATGGAGACAATAGAACGATGGTGATGACATCCCAACCTATTGGATTTCTAATCTCCCATTACTAAACTTCTATGCTTCACAAGCATTAGAAACTAGGTTATTGAAAATGGACTTAGAACCCAACTGCAAACAAAGATTTGACTCCTTGGTTGAAGCTAACAAGAAGTTGTTAAGAGATTCTACCATGACCCAATTTCAATAGTAATCCAAGGACAATGGCATTTAGATATGAAAAGGAAAGCCAAACTTGCGTTGATTGAAAATGAAGATGAAGAGGAACCAGAGAAGAGACAAAGAAAAAGACTAAGTCTCAAAGGACAGAGACAACTAGATTAGGATATGGAACATTTAACTAACTTTTTTCCTAGCTATACCCTATGAGTAGAGGAGGTTAGTCCTCAATAGGCTCTGAAGGCACCATGAACATGCTAAGTTAGAATTGTTGATGGCTGAGTTATCCTATGATGGTTAGTAGACTAAAACAACTCCTTAGAAAATTCTAACATTTTGTTTTTTGTATCCAAGACACTTAATGTATAAAAGCCAAAATTGATTTTGTAATTAAATGGGGGAACTTTGATTATTGTGAGTATGTGGAACCCCAAGGAAAGAGTACACTAAGAGAAAGTGCTTCATTATTGACTAACAATTCTAATTAAATATGTCTACCACAGTTTTTTTCTCTCTAATTTCTAACTGCTTTTTAGTTGGAAATGAAGTTCACCAATTGTTCTGACCAAAAAAGAAATTAAAAGTTTTCCAACTATATATTCAGTTGGACATTTTCAAGGAGGGAATTACAAGGTCCAACTGAGAGACAATTGGAAAATAGGAAATAATAGAATTTACTTAACTTTGCACCATGACTGACACATGTCTGCAAATATGTAAATTAAAAAATTATTTTAAAATATGTTATTTAATTAAAATTATATTATTTAAATAGTTTATAACAAAAGAACTCTTTATGACTAACACATGTATTAATTCTCACATTTTTTTAATTATGCTAGCTGTGATTTTTCTTCATCGGTTTTTCAACTCTTTTTATTTATTTATTTATTCTTATGTATCTCTACATAAAGATAGGTGAATATATTAATATCTTTTAACTTTTGAACTCTTGTGAATATGGTTTCTCTTGACCTAGGGTTAATTTTTCTATCGTGCTTTTTTCTCTCTTTCTTGCTCATTTAGTTGCTGTAATTTAGTCATGCATGTTATAATTATTCATGGGAGTTTAATGAACATTCTTTTATTTGCAAGATTTTTCATATGAGGCTGCAAGGTGAAGAGATTCTAAGGGATGAGGTGTATGAGAATCTTGTTTTATATTTTATCTTGAATCTTCTTGTCATTACTAAAATTGGATGCTTTATTTCCTTTTCTTTCCATAAAGGGAATGTGCTCTATTTGGTCCATATATTTTAAATTCATTCTTTTTTATCGATTGTTATACTATAGTTTTCTTTTTCTTTATTCTTTTTGAAGGGAGAATTAAGAGGGGCCGCCATGTTTATCTCAACTTTCATTAATTGTTGTAGTATCAATAAGTGACAAAGACTTGTCACCAAAGAACTTGAGCTAAATAGTTCTTAATTTTTTTCTTATGGCTACATGTGATTTTTGGTACATTAGAGAGACTTGGTCTATTTTTACTGTGAAAATTTCAATTAGTTTCCCTTTTTATTTATAATTTTCAAGGCATTAATTCTTATAATGTGTATCTCTGGCTTTAGACACTAAGAAACAAAGAGAGAGAGAGAGAGACAGAGGATGAACAATTTTCCAGATGTAGGTACTGGTGCCTGGTAGAGCATGAATCCTGTGCTATCAAACTAACACATGTACTTAAAGAGTTGAAAATATTAAAATAACAAATTTATTTAAAAGTTATCATTTATCAAGGCTTTAACTAACTTTTTTTTTCAAATTTTATAATAAAAAAAGTACTAATAATTTAAACTCCCACTTTTGCATATTTGATATGATATATATCTTTTAAATAAATAAATATATTAATATTATATACTAATTAACAAGAAATCATATATAAAAATAAGAATGAGATACTTTTCAAGATAAATTTTTTTATTTTTATTTTTAATGAATAATAATAAAAAACTAAATTAGAAAATGCAAATCAAAATCCTTCATGTATCACAAATTAGAAAAAACTTAAATTAGTTTCCCACTAAAATTTAGAAAAAAATTTGTTTAAATTTAATTTTTAAAAAATACAAAAAATCTCAATTCTCCCCGTATGTTTCTCATATGTCCGTTTTAGTGTGATAAAGAGATGTCATTATGAAGCACGTATATATTAAAAGAAATTAAAAGTTCAATTGAAATAATTAGTCCTCAAGCAACAAACAACTCTATATATGTGTCTTTATCTTTTTTTTCTACTATCTTCTTTCTATCACTCACCTTCAGATAATCTCCTTTGTCTTGAAATTCTTCTGGTAAAAATGTTTGAGCTAAAAATAAAAATTTTGGAGCTTGTCATTTAAATGGTGAAGATCTTCAACATGTATTATATTTTTTTTATTTATTATGAATAATTTTGATTAATCATTAATATTGTATTTTTTTTATACATGTGTGATTTTAATTTAATATTTAAAGTTTTTTTAATTTCTCTTAAATTTTTTAATATTTCATAATTTTGTTTATAGAAAATGAAAAATCCTAATCATCATATGTGGATATATAATAGATTAAATTTTTGACGTTGTGGTTACACTAATGAATTCTTACAAGGTGTATAAGAATTTATTGCATTTAGAAGTTTATGCAAGATAAGGAAAAATTAGATGTTCGTGTCCTAAACATAAAAATGGAACTTATTTATTTGTTGAAGATGTGAAGGCTGACCTTTACAAGAGAGTTTCAACTAGGATGTTGGTAGTGGAAATGTTATGGTAAGGTTAAGCCAGAAGTTACTCCTATAATTAATGTAGATGTTGGAGCTCCAAGTGATAATAGATATGAAAGAATGATATTTGATGTTGTTGGCCTTGATTTTGATGGTGATGGCTATGAGAAGAGATAGAATTTGATGTTAATGATAATCTAAATGTTGAGGAGTCTCCAAAAGTAAATGCTCAAAAAAATTTTAATTTATTAAATTCCTATCAACAACCATTATGGCCAAGATGTAGTAATCATTCTGAGTTATGTTATAAGCATGTCAAGCATGGAATTCTATCACAATATATAAATAAAAATATTTTAATGACTATGCAAGTCTTATGATAGAAGGTAGACCAACAGAAAATGTCATACCTCATGATTGGAACAGGGCAAAGAAGTTGTTATTGAAACTTGGTTTATCTTATATAAAAATTGATGTTTGCCTCAATGGATGTATGTTGTAATATAAAGATAACATAAATGAAAAATTATGTAAGTTTTATAGAGCACCTAGATATAAAAATAGTCAACCAGGCTGAAGAAGAAATTCTAAAGAAATTTCAGTAAAAAGGATGCATTATCTATCAATTATTCCTAGATTGCAAAGGTTTATGCCTCAATGAGCGCAATCAAGCTTATGCAATGACACTAGAATAAAACAATATATAAGGGTATATTATGTCATCCTTTAGATAGAGAAGCATGGAAACATTTTGATAAGAAGTATCCTAATTTTACGATGGAACCATGAAATGTTAACTTAGTTTATGTATAGATGATTCACTCCTTATATTCAATCAGCTTCACCATGCTCATGTTGGCCTGTGATAATCACTCCTTACAATCTTCCTCTTGAATTCTGCATATTGACCTTTACTTGTTTTTTACTACAATAATTCTAGGACCATATAATACTAAAAATAAGATTGATGTGTACTTGCAGCCATTGATTGATGAGTTAAAGGTGTTATGGGAACACTGGTATGAACATTTGATATAAAAAAGAAGCAAATTTTTCACATGAGAGTAGCATCAATGTGGACAATAAATGATTTTATAGAATATGGAATGTTTTTTGGGTGGAGCATGTAACATCCCAAGATTTGAAAAAATAATTTAATGTCAAATTTTGTAGCATTAAACATAGTTATAACTAGTAAATTTGAAGAAAATGAAATGACATGTAGATTTCAATGAAAATTTGACATTTAGATAGACAGAGTGGTTAAATAACAATTAGGATGTATTAAAATGGTAAACTAGAGATTTTAGGAAAAATGTAAAATTATCTTGCCTAGGAACAAATTTCCTATTTAAACCATAATTGAATTATAATTCCCTAACTAAATAAAAAAAAACTTTATTCCCTCTATATACCACAAAATATCTCAACCCTTCTCCAAGTATTTCCTATAAGTTTCCTTCTTTTTCCCTTCGACACACTCACTCCCCACTTCAAAAACACATACTCATACCCTAGAGAGAGAGAGAAGAAAAACTATAAAGATAAAGCTTCATCTCTTCCTCTATTTCATCTATATACTCCATCAAACTAAAGGCTTAAGCTTCACAAGTGGAGAAGAAACACCTTTTACCTTGCTTGTGAGCAAGTTCCATCTTGAGAAGAAGGAGTAGCATCAAAACCTAGCAAGTTCTTCTTATCTCCCCACAAGTTTTTGAGGTGGGAAGCTTTTCATACGTTCATGTGGGTGTAAGATATCCTTAATTCATAGGCTTTGATTGTGTTAAGTGGTCGATTGCTTTGTTTCTTGCTTCAGTCAAGTGGTTGGGAGAAATTTTCTATTAATCTATTACTAAACCATGTTGGATGTTGTAAAAATTTGGTTATAACGTGTTAGGAACTCTTGATGATTGTATTGTGTTGTGTGTATGTATTTCATGGATGACAAGTTGGCTTGTATGGAGCAAATCCTTAGGATTTTGCTTGTTGGGTTGGTAGGGCATGTTTGGTGCATAGCAAGGGTTCACTGCAACTAAGTGCCCTCTTGGCCACGGCGAATTACCCCATGTTTTTCCTTTTGTGTGGACTTTGTGTATTTGGCTATGGTTTTTGTTGTGACAACCTTTATAAAGTCCTAAATTCATTTTTTTAGTGTGTTTAGTTAAGGGAACTTAAAAGAGGAGAAGATGGTAAAGGAGTCCAGAGAGAAACCAATAAATTTAAAAGACTAACTTGTTATGCTTAATTTATGAAATTATGCATTGTAATTGAATGTGACATTGTAATGAAACATGCTCTATGAATTGAAAGTTGTATGTATGACATATGTGAAATGTACATGCATAATACAAAGGTGAGTGAACATGTGTAATTAAATTGTAATTGTGCCATGAAAGTTTATTATGAAAGATCATGAGAAAGCTTTCATAAGTTCTTTGCCTGAATATATGTTTCATTTTGGAGAATTTAAGAGTGGATAGCTATGGGTAGTACGGGATGCCTATGGTTTATCCTATGTGGGTGAATGATTCTAGTTAACTCCATAGTTAGTTGATGCATATTCTTAAGGGGAAGTTCTTACTCATATTCCTATTTTTTTGGTAACTTTGAATACGACGATAGATAATATATACTCGAGGTACATTGAAATAAAATATGATATGAGTGGGGACATGGCGATCCCAATGGCACCAGATGCATGTACACACCAAGGGACGCACTAGAGTTAGTGGCTAAGGTTAAATGACTAGTTTATGTTGCTCAAAGGTAAATAATGACAAGCTTTATATGTTCATATGAAATCAAGATATCATGGCAGGTATTACAATTTTCCAGATATATTATGTTTTGTTTTCCTTATATGTGTTCTATGCTATGATAAGGAAGACTACATGGATTCTAACCTACACATATCGAGATGGCTGTATGTATGAATTGATTTTCTACTGAGAATTTTATTCTCACTCTTATTAATGACTCTACAGATGCCTTAGTACTACCTCCTACTCGAGATTGAGATGGAGATGATTACAGCACCGTGGTTAGGCACTTTTACAGTGATACATGACATAGTGATCATCACTATGATCAAAGTACCTCTTACTCCACCCCCACCTACATTCTTTCCTCCAATATGATTTTATGTGTGGGTGTGTGTGTGTATTGTATATGATGATAGGCCTCTAATGAATAAATGACCCTCTACTTTTGATGTATGATCTTATTTCCACTAGGGCATAAGTTTGTGTGTATGTAGATTTATATATGTCCCTATCACTACGGAAGGCCAAACTAATAAATATGTATTTTGAACAATGTATATATATATAACCATAACATATCATTATGTTATGTGTGTGATAATTTTGCTAAAAAAATTACTATTTCTAATCAAAACCTGATTAAATGTTTTTAAAGAGAAAAAGGCTATTTTATGAAATGAAAAAATTGATAGGCTGCATAAGGAGATCCCGAGAATAAAATGGACCATGAATCAGAAATATTAATTAAACCACCAAGTGATAGATGATGTGTAACCAAGGCGTTACAAAGTATTAATGTAAAACTAGCTTGTCCATATTGTATGAATAATTCAAAAGCTTTCACTTTGAAATAAGGAGAAAAAAAAATCCAGGTTTGATTGTCATCGACAATTTCTATTTATAGATCATGATTTAAGAATAAATAAAGATGCATTCAAGAAAAATAAAGCTGAAAAAGATTCTCCACCTTCGAGATTAAGGGAAAAAAATGTGGGAATATGTTAATACTCTTCCAAAAGAGCTAAGTATAAGGTTTTTAGATTACTAGGTTTTGGAGAGTATCACAATTAGAAAAAAAAAAGTATATTTTGGGAGCTTCGTACTAGAAACATCAACTAATTCGTCATAATTTAGATGTGATGCACATTGAAAAAATGTGTTTGATAACATATTTAATACTGTTATAGATATCAAGATAAAGACCAAAGATAATATTAAAGCAAGGATGGACTTGAAGGAATATTGTAGGTGGAAGAACTAGAGTTGCAAGAATCAACTAATGGAAAGGTGTTTAAGCAAAAATCCAAGTTCATAAAGAAGAGCTATTTGTGAATGGGTTAACGGTTAAAAAATTTCTAATAGGTATTCCTCAAAATTTTCAAGATGTGTTGGTTGAAGGAAGGAAAGTTATATGGATTAAAAAGTCATGATTATCATATTTTTATGGAATGTCTACTTCCAATTGCATTTAGTGCATTGTCAGACCAAATTTGAAAGTATGTAATTGAGATTAGTTAGTTCTTCAGAGACTTATGTTGAACAATCTTAAAGATAGATGATTTGTTACAAATGGAGTATAATATTCCTACAATTCTTTGTAAATTGGAAAGAATATTTCCACTTGGATTTTTTGATTCAATGGAACATTCACCAATCCATTTGCCATTCGAGGCTATAGTTGGTGGGCCAATCCATTATCAATGAATGTATCCATTTGAGAGGTAATCAATGCTTATATATTACAAGCTTTTATATAGGTTTTTTATTTATTGAAATTTTTTTAGCTAAATTAATATTAAATTTTTCTTCAATGAGATTAAATATTATTTTATCTCTAAAATTAAAGTTGTTTTTCTTTATTTTTTAGCAATATCTTAGAAGATCATATCCAAAAATTAGCTCAAAGGAAATCAACTCAATGATTTTCCTTGTGGTTTAAAAACTTCGTAAGTAGTTAAATTATTTAATTTGACTAATATTGTTAATAATTATTTCCTTGCCTAATATATATGTATTTATATTATTTCTTATGCAAGTCCTTGATCAACCTACATTCATTGACAATATATATTTGAAGGACTTAGCTTGGGGACCACTTAAACAGGTGCAAAACATGACCTATATATATTTTAATTGGATACAAGTTTCACATTGATTCCTGGAGTGTTGGGAAGAGAATAATCAATAGTCATGTGTGTTAAAGGTACCAAGGAATGTAATAACCGAGACTGATTTTTAAAAAGATAAAATAGAATTTTGACGCTAAATTCATGTAAACTAAGTATGGCACAGATTTCAAGGTCGATGGTTGAAATTGAAAAGTGATTTGGAGTCAGAAACGCAATTTAATGAAAAGAAATGTGTTTGAGCGATCAGAGACTAACAGACAGAGTTCAAGACTTCAGTTTCTCAAACGGAGGCCAAAACCTCTGCATAGGAACTCGTGCCAACGTCCGGATGAATGACAACGTCCTGAAGTTTTCCCAAGTGGTTCGAGAAAAGCCGGAATCGCCCCTAGAAGCTTTAAATTCCCTGAAACCCCGCCATTTGCAACATTTCTCTCTCTCTCCTCACTCCATTTTCTCTCTCCTCTCTCTCTTCCTTCCTCCACCGTGCGCCACCACCTGGGCCACCGTGGGCCACCACCTGATCTACCAATCGACACCCCTTGCCACCCTCAACCTCAGGCAACCACCCACGACCACCAACGGCCTCTAGAGCCGTCGAAAAATGATGTTTTTCTCCTCCGTCGCGTGAAAACTTCGACAGCTAAGATTGCCGCCATCAGTCACCATTGACCATCACTGCCACCACCAGCTTGTAGGCCGAGATGCCAGCTTCCTCCCCTAGCTAGCAGTTATCGAACGGAGCCTCCATGCGTACAGATCGAGAGAATCTCCGTCCGCCGTGCGTTGATCTTCGGGGCCAGAAAATGCCATCCAAACAGCCATGAACCGCCGTGCCACCACCATATTCGAACTCCTCATCTTGAGGGCTTCACCGTGGTGTGATTTTTGAGGCCAACCGCACCCTCTGACGTACGCCACCGCCAGAGAATCCAGATATACACCGAGAGACACCGAGACTGTCCCAGGACAGATTTATATCATCCAGCAACCCTGGTAAGGTCTGATTCACCTAAAACTAATGAATTTTGATGGAATTAGCTGCCAAATGCGAATAGGAAATAAACTAATTTAGGAAATAGGGTAATCAGACTTAGGATTGTGGAATTGATGACGTGAAGAGCTCAAATATTCATGTAAATGTCCAGGGAATTAATTTGGCTTGAAATCTGAGAATACGAGAAGTTTTGAATTGATTGGGAGCAAACGGAGACCAAGTAGGATAATTTACACTTCCCGAACGTTGGAATTGATTGTGTAGATACTTGAACAATTAGATTTAATTGCATGGATTTACGTGCTACTTTCGATGGACTAAATTGCATGCCTGTGTGCTGGGAATTCCATTTGCATGTTAGATGTTTTGTTTATCGAGTTTAGATGCCGTTAGGACGGATTTACTTAGGGTAGGGTACTTGATAGCCGGTATGGGATGGCCGGTATGGGATGGCCGTTAAGTATCCCGAGTGCAGGGAGTTTTAAAATGATATTGTTTTTACAAGATTTAGCCTGCACTGCGTTAGGGATCACGCGATAAATCAGGACGACCCTAAGAAAGGTTAAAAAAGTATAAGGGGGGATAGCCTATACGGGAAACCGTTGTGATTTAGGCGTAATACCCTAAAACCCTGAGAAATAGCTGACCGTGTGCATATGAGTTCGAATAGACTGTATGAGGATAAGAATTGGCGTATGTGCACATGCTAGGGGACACCCTAGATGTTGATTCTCACCCGATCCTTGAGTGAGTGATTGGTGTTACGGATCACACTCACAACATAGGCAAGATTCGGGTGATTGGTGTTATGAATCATACCCAACGATAAGAGATGTAAATTCTCTGGATGACGTGCAATTGGAGGATTTTAGATACAGTCACAGATGAATTGTGGCCAATACGGATTTAGATACACCAGGCATGTAACGACCCCCTAATACAACATACACAATCCTGTATCTGATTAGCGAAAGCATATGGGTCTCTCTAAGTAGTTATTCCCAATGTGGGAATGTCAGGGGATCGCTACTGGTTGAGCGTAACCCAAATAGACTTCCCGTTGTCCATTCAGATTCCATTCAACCCTAATTCACACGCAGCTAACTAATTATACATACATACATCATAAATTACTCTGGAATGAAATCCAAAACTCGTATATACATCACATCATACATTCATATACATTCCAACTTAAATTCATAAGTTTACAGCGGTAAACCCTACCGAAAATCTGGCAGAGTTTTCTCTATATTTTGAACATACCCAAAATACAACAATTACCTATTTACAATTACACAACCAGTCCAACAACAACAGTAAACATAAATGATAGAAATCCATATACAGCAACGTCAATCCCATCACTACAGTCAATATAAAATATCTGATTTATACATGTACAGTCAATCCAATCACTATAGAAAACATAGAAGACAGAACCCAATTTACAACAATGTCATCAAAGTATATATATAAGACGATTCAAGCCTAAGCTAAGTCATTCTCTTGTTTATCACCAAGGCATCATCAACTATCGTCTGGGTTCTTGTCCCTGTCCCTGTTCATCTGAGTAACAACTTGATGAGATATAAAATCTCAGTAGAATAATTTACAGTTCAAATATCATTCAAAATCTAGCTGAATACTCAGCGGTGCGAACACCGAAATCATCTTCCCGAAATTATTTCGAAAACAGTAAAATACCTTATCTTTAAAATCGTTTTATCACATGAAAATTACGGCAATTAATCAAAATCATAAAAATCCATTTATTTTAAAAATCAATACTCGAAATCAAATAAAATCCCATGCCCGGTGTATCTAAATCCACTTTGGCTACAAATTCACTGTAACCAAATGTAAATCGTCTTCTAATTGCACGTCATCTAGAGAGAATACCTCTCGTATTGTTGGGTGTGATCCGTAACACTAATCACCCGAATCAAGCCTATATTGTGAGTGTGATCCGTAACACCAATCACTCACTCAAGGACCGGGTGAGAATCAAAATCTAGGGCGTCCTCTAGCATGTGCACATACGCCAATTCTCATCCTCATACAGTCTATTCGAACTCACATGCTCACGGTCGGCTATTCCTCAGGGTTCTAGGGTATTACACCTAAATCACAACGTTTCCCCGTCTAGGTTATCCCCCCTTATACTCCTTAAACCTTTCTTAGGGTCGTCCTAATTTATCGCGTGATCCCTAACGCAGTACAGGCTAAATCAGGTAAAAATGATGTCAATTAAAAACTCCCTATACTCAGGATACTTAACAGTCATCCCATACTGGCTATCAAGTACCCAACCCTAAGTAAATCCGTCCTAAAGGCATCTAAACTCGATAAACAACTCGTCTAACATGCAATTAGGGTTTTCAGCACACAGGCATGAAATTTATTCCATCGAAAACAACACACAAATCCATGCAAATCATCTAAATCATTCAGGTATCCACTAGGTCAAATCTAGGGTTCGGGAAGCGTAAATTATCCTACCTGGTCTCCTGTCGCTCCAAATCGCTTCAGAACTTCACGTAGTCTCGATTTCTGAGCCTAATTAATTTCCTGAACATTAAATTAAATATTCAGACTTATCACATCATCCGTTTAACAATTCTAAGTTCGGTTGCCCTAATACCTAGGTTAATTTATTGCCTAATTATGTTCGGCAGCTATTTCAGTCAGATACCACAGTTTTTGGGAAATTAGACCTTACCAATTGATCGAATGATGAAATTCTGTCTCGGGGTGGTCTCGGTTTCTCCCGATACACGTCAAGAAACTCCGGTACGGCGGCGCACGGTGGCGTACGGTGGCGCACGGCGGAGGGGTGCAATTTGCCTTAAAAATTACACCACGGTGAAGCCCGCAAGTCCAAGAGTCCGAATATGGTGGTGGCACGGTGGTTCACGGCCATTTGGACGGTGTTTTCTGGCCACGAAGATTCACGCACGGCAGATGGAGATTGCCTCGATCCGGGCGCGTTCGGTCTCTGTTCAACGTCAGTGAGCTACTGGAGGAAGTTGGCAGCTCAGGCTACACGGTGGTGGGAGCGGTGACAGCCAATGGTGACGGACAGTGGTGATCTGAGCTGGCAAAGTTTTCATGCGGTGGAGGAGAAAAATGGCATTTTTCAGCAACGCTGGCGGCCGTTGGTGGCCGTGGGTGGTTGCTAGAGGTTATGGGCGGCGAGGGCTATCGATTGGTGTGCCAAGTGGTGGCCCACGGTGGCTGTGGTGGCGGTGCATGGTAGAGGAAGGAGGAGAGAGAGGAGAGAGAAAGTATGGTGAGGAGAGAGAGAGATTTGAGAGAAATGGAGGGAATCTGAGAAATTTAAAGCCTTCGGGGGCGATTCTGACTTTTCTCGGTCCACCCGGGGATACTTTAGGGTGTCAGCATCCTTTCAGACGTTCGCACGTATTTCCATGCGAAGGTTTTGGCCTCCGTCAATGAAATTGACGCACAAAACGTCTTCTGTTAGTTTCTGATCGCCGGATTGCATTTCTTTTCGTTTGATCGTGTTTCTGACTTTGAACAACCTTTCATTTCAAATCACTATCCTCAAAAGTCGTGCCAGGCTTTGTTTGATTGGAATTAGCGTCAAAATTTAAGTTTTTATCTTTTAAAATCCTTTCGGTTGTTACAAGGCATGGGTTTTGATTCGCTTTTGATCACTGATTTTTAAAGAAATGGATTTTTGATGATTTTAAAACTTGTCATGATTTCCATGCGATAATCTAATTTTTAAAAGATAAGGTATTTCATGGATTTTGAACTGATTTCAAGAAATTATTTTCGGTGCTTGCACCGAATCAACCAGATTTTGAACTATATTGTAAATTATTCTACTGGGATTTCATATCTCACCAGGTTGTTTACTCAAATGAACAGGAATAGGGACCTAGACGCTAGCTGAGCAAGGTATTGACGATGGACAGAATAGCAGCGTAGTTCTAGGCTTTAATTGTAATGTAAATATATATTGATGAGGTTTTGTATTGGATTCTGTAATCTCTATTTTTCTATTGTTGGATTGACTGTCAATTTCTAATAGATGACTATTTATACTTTGGGGATATGTTCTAGATACAGGGGAAACTCTGCCAAATTTTTGACAGGATTTCCGCTGTAAATGTATGTAATTAAGATGGAATTGGCATGAATGAACTGTACGTCGTATGTATGGATTTTAGTTTTCATTCCAGAGTAATTTATGATGAATGTATGTATAGTTAGTATAGCTACATGTGAATTAGGGTTGAACAAAATCTGAATGGACGACGAAAAGTCTATTTGGGTTACGCTCAACCAGTAGCGATCCTCTGACATTCCCACATCGAGAATAACTATTTCTAAAACCCATATGCTTCCGCTAGACAGATAGAGGATAGTATATTGTGGATTAGGGGGTCGTTATAAGGAAGCTGATGGAGAAAATGATTATTTTGGTATTCTTAAAGAGGTGGTACAATTGTAATATTAAAGAGAACCTGTAAAGAAGTTATTTTTATTTTAATGTCATTGGTTTGATCCTATGATAAATCTTGGGATGAAAGTGCACTCATAATGTGAAATTATTAAGATTAAACATACTAGAAGGTATGGAAAATTTGATCTATTTATGTTTTCAAATAAAGTGGTATAAGTGTATTACGTGCCATATCCCATGAGAATTAGAGATAAATTAAATTGGTGGATCATAATCAAAACTAAGTTTAGAGCGTTAGTAGATCATCAACAAAAATTAGAGGTAATTTATCAAACTGATGAGGCTTATGTGAATGATATAGACAGTAAGTTATAAATGATAAATTAGAAGACAATGAAGGACGTTTAAAAGAAATTCATAATGTAGATGATGATCAAAATGAGGAAGGAGAAAGAGATGAAGATGAAGATGAAAAAAATGAAGATGAAGACAAACATTAGGAAGTTGGAAATGAAGATGAAGATGAAGATCAAGATCAAGATGGAGATTAATGGTTTTGTAATCAAATTAGTTTAATTTAAAATATAATTTTTAGATTTATTTAATTTTATTTATTAAAAATATCACTTTTATTTTAAATTATTAATTGAAACATAATAATTTCATTAAAATTTTAATTAACTTTTACATATTAAAATGAAATTTATTTTTTATTATTCAAAATATTTTAAATTTATTTAAAAATAATAAATTAATTATTATAAAAATTTTAACAAAAAACCAAAATTCTCAATACCTAAAACATGTAAATTATTATAAATATAACACGTAAAAAGCATTAGAAGTGATTATTCTAACATGCAAAGAGTAAAATTGTATCATGAGACTATTGTAAAGGTGGAGTAGCCTTTGGACATGTTGGTTAGCTTTGGACATGTGCAAGTGCAAAATGTGTAGGTGCAGAGCAGACGTGCAACATTTGCAACATAATATAAAATTTTATTCAATTACTGCAGGGGTTAGAGGTTCTAATCGTTGCAGCCTTTAAATATTTTATTGAAACTTATTTAAGTTTAAACTTTCAAAAATTTGTCTTATATAATGCTTTTCTTTAGTTTTTTTTTTTGGTATCATATTTACCTTACATTTCAAAGTTTAGAACACTTTGAAATACTTCTCCACTTTGTAGCTTCATCCTAAAATTTCATCTCTTCTAATTCTATTGAACTTCTGCACCTCCACATATTTGGCTTAAACCTTACATATTTGTCCTCATATATTGTCTTCTACACCCTAAATCTCACATATTGTCCTCACATATCCTGTGTTATTTGTTTAAAAAGTTTTTTATATCAATTTTTATCTTCTAAAGGTATGTATAGATAATTTTTTTATATATCATTATACTATGAAATTTTTTTTAATAGATTATTGTATACAAGTATAGACTTTTTTTATTAACATAAAAATTATTTTATTATTTTTATTTTAGATGTGTAATAACCAGAACCATTTTAAAAAGATAAAACCCGATTTTCATGATAAATTCATGTAAGAGAAGCCTGGCACGACTTTTGAGGATGATAGTTTAAACGAAAGGTCGTTCGAAGTCAGAAACACGATCGAACGAAAACAAATGTGATCCGGCAATCAAGAACTGACAGATGAAGTTTCGTACTTCAGTTTCACTGATGGAGGCTAAAATCTTTGCATGGAAACTCGTGCCAATGTCTGGATGGAAGCTGACATCCTGAAGTTTCTCCGGGTGGTCCAGGAAAAGTCAGAATCGCCCCTGGAGGCTTTAAATTTCTCGAAACCCTGTCATTTGTCGCATTTCTCTCTCTCTCTCTCCTCACTTTATTTTCTCTCTCCTCTCTCTTCTCTCTTCCACCATGTGCCGCCACCTGAGCCACTGTGAGCCACCACCTAGCATACCAACCGACTCCCCTCGCCGCCCTCGACCTCCAGCAGCCACCCACAGCCACCAACGGTCGCCAGAACTGCTGAAAAATGCCATTTTCCTCCTCGGTCGCTTGAAACTTCGCCAGCTGAGATCACCGCCACCACCAGTGTGTAGCCTAAGCTGCCAGCTTCCTCCACCAGCTCGCCGACGTTGAACGGAGGTCCAACGCGCCTGAATCGAGGCATTTTCTGTCTGCCATGCGTAAAACTTTAAGGCCAGAAAATGCCATCCAGACGGCCGTGAACTGCCGCGCCACCACCAAATTCGGACTCTTCATCTTGTGGGCTTCATCTTTGTGTGAATTTCGAGGTCAACCGCACCCCTCTGCTATGCATCGCCGTACGTCATCGTGCGCTGCTGTGCACCGCTGTGCCGGAGAATTTGGATATACACCGGGAGACACTGAGACCACCCCGAGATAGATTTTCATCATCTGACAACACTGGTAAGGTTTGATTCCCCAAAAACTAATGAATTTTGATTGAATTAGCTGTCGAACGCAATTATGAAATAAATTGGCCTAAGTAATAGGGTAATCGGACTTAGAATCGTAAAACAGATGACGTGACAAGCTTGAATATTCATTTAAATGTCCAGGGAATTGATTTAGCTCAGAATTCGAGACTACAAAAAGTTCTGAATTGATTCAGAGCAACAGGAGACCAGGTATGATAAGTTACGCTTCCCGAGTTCTAGATTTGGCCTAGTGAATACCTGAACGATTAGATTTAATTACATAGATTTACGTGCTACTTTTGATGGACTAAATTGCATGCCTGTGTGTTGGATATCCCAATTGCATGTTAAATGTTTTTTTTTATCAAGTTTAGATGCC
The DNA here is from genome assembly GCA_031216115.1 of Senna siamea. Taxonomy (NCBI): domain Eukaryota; kingdom Viridiplantae; phylum Streptophyta; class Magnoliopsida; order Fabales; family Fabaceae; genus Senna; species Senna siamea. Next base: position 12,210,859 of record CM062354.1, on the reverse strand, counting down.
CTTAGGATAGATTTACTTAGGGTAGGGTACTTAATAGCCGGTATGGGACGGCCATTAAGTATCCCGAGTATAGAGAGTTTTTAAATGATATTGTTTTTATCCGATTTAGCCTGTACTGCATTAGGGATCACGCGATAAATCAGGATGACTCTAAGAAAGGTTTAAGGAGTATAAGGAGGGATAGCCTACACGGGGAAATGTTGTAATTTAGGCGTAATACCCTAGAACCTTGAGGAATAGCCGACCGTGTGCATGTGAGTTTTAATAGACTGTATGAGGATGAGAATTGGCGTATGTGCACATGCTAGGGGACGACCTAGATGTTGATTCTCACCCACTCCTTGAGTGAGTGATTGGTGTTACGGATCACACCCAACGATAAGAGAGTAAATATCTCTAGACGACGTGCAATTGGACGATTTAGATTTGGTTGCAGAGGACTTGTGGCCTATATGGAGTTAGATACACTGGGCATGGGATTTAATCTGATTATTGATTTATGATTTTTTAAAGATATGGACTTTATGATTTGTGAGTATTGGCCGCAGTTTTTCATGTGATAAATTGATTTTAAAGATAAGGTATTTCACGTATTTCAAACTGATTTCGGGAAGTTATTTTCGGTGCTTGCACCGCTGAGTATTCAACTAGATTTTGAACTGTAAATTATTCTACCGAAATTTTATATCTCACCAGGTTGTTTACTCAGATGAACAGGAACAGGGACAAGGACCTAGACGTTAGCTGGGCGATGCTTTGGTGATAGACAGAAGAGCAGCTTAGTTTAGGCTTGAATTACATTGTATATATTTTAATGATGATGCTGTATATTGGTCTTCTGTAATTTATGCTTTCTATTGTTATTGGACTGGCTGTATATTTGTACATTGTATGACTGTTGTATTTTGGGATATGCTCGAAATACAGAAGAAACTCTATCGAATTTCTGGTAGGGTTTACTGCTGTAAACTGGTGAATTTAAGTTAGAATTTGCATTAAATGTTTGTATGCCCTATGTATGGATCTTAAGTTTCATTCCAGAGTAATTTATGATGTATGTATGTATAATTAGTATAGCTGCATGTGAATTAGGGTTGAACGGAATCCGAATGGACAATGAGAAGTCTATTTGGGTTATGCTCAACTTGTAACGATCCCCTGTCATTCCCACATCGGGAATAACCATTTAGATAAACCCATATGCTTCCACTATGCAATTAGAGGACTGTGTATTGTGGAATAGGGGGTTATTACAATTATGGTATCAGAGTCCAATTTTTCGGATCATCTGGTTTAGTGGGTTAGGGATCTTAAATCTTCGGGCTTGCAGCTTTAGGGTTTGATTGACATAACTCTAGAATGTTAGGACCTGATTTTAAACTAATAAGTAACGGAATGAATTTAATACCTATCTGATAACTGTTGCTGTTGAAACTATTTTTTTTGTTTCCTATGTAAGATAAATATGGAAAAATCTAGCAGGGATGGCACTAGCAGGCCCAGAGGAAGGCCAAGGTGTTTTGGGTAGTGGCAGCATGGAGACTAACGTCGACATGCGGGACATGATGGAATCCATTCGATTGATGGCTGATACTATGAGAGATCAAGCTACTACCAGTGCCAATGTGATGAGACAGCATCAGGAAGACAGGCAAACCAGAAATGACAGAGCCACCCAGCATGCTATCTTACTGTATCAGGGATGGATCGAGTTTCAGAGAGCAAGTCCATCTCCATTTGCAGGTGCCTCTGATCCAACTGCGGTAGAAGCCTGGGTGAAAGATATTGAAAATATTTTCAGATTGTTGCAGTGTGACGATGAGCATAAGGTTACATATGCAACATATATGTTGAAAGGCGAAGCAGAACTCTAGTGGACAGGTGCCCAGCAACTGATGGAAAGCAGAGGTATCCCACTCACCTGAGAGTCTTTCAAGAGAGTCTTTATGGACCAGTACATCCCTGAGAGCGTTAAGCAATCAAAGGAAGCAAAGTTTCTGAAGCTCACATAGGGAGGCAGGCTATTTGAGGAGTATTTGAAGCAATTTGAAGAATTATCCTGATACTCCACCTACCTGCGAATGCACTATGACGAGGCTTGGAAAGCAAAGCAATTAGAAGAAGGCCTAGACTTACCCATGAAGACTCAGCTAGCTATACTTGAGATTCGAGACTTTACCACGCTGGTAAACAAGTGCTGAATCCTGAGTAAGAATCTGGAACAGAGACAGGCTCAGAATATGACCTAGAGAACAGGGAACTGGCCAAGACCAGCAACCAAAAATCTCAATGTGAGAGGCGGTATGTTTAAACTGCAACCAGGGGCTTTTAGCAACAGTCGAAGACGACCTGATAATACACCCTGTCCAAAGTGTGGAACTAGACATCCGAATCAGCCCTGCTGGCATCAGACTCCACTTCAGTGTTACAGGTGTAGAGGTACAGGACATATGGCCAGATACTGCCCCTCTAACAGGAGCCAGTCGACATCCGGTAGCCAAAGACCACAGGCTCCAGGGAGAGTTTTTACTCTAGATACGGCTAATGTCGATAGGTCTTCGGGCTTGATGCGGGGTAGAGGTAAAATCTACAATTTTTCTTTGATAGTATTGTTTGATTCGGGTGCTACGCACTCCTTTATTGTTGATGCATGCCTAGAGAGAATAAAACTACCTGTTCAAACCCTGCCCTATAACCTATACATATCCACACCCTTGGGAGAAGCCACTATGTCCCCACGTATATGCCTAAATTTCCCCTTAACCATTGAAGATACTTTATTCATTGTGGACCTAGTGTGTATACCATTAACTAGGATCGACCTCATTTTGGGAATGGATTGGTTAACTAGGAATCGGGTTTTGTTAAATTTTTCTGAAAGGATAATCACTTACCTGGATAACGTGCATGTGCGAGGGAGTGACAGGGCTTGTGAGATAGGTGATATGTCCCTCAATCTCTCTGAGGTAGAGTTGCAGGATAGGCTAAGCCAAATCCCAATCGCTAGTGACTTTTTGGAGGTGTTTCCTTTGGAAGTAAGTAAACTGCCACCACCTAGGGAGATAGCGTTCACCATTGACCTGATTTCGGGCGTGGGCCCAATAGCTATGACTCTATATCGTATGGCCTCACCAGAATTAAGGGAAATAAAAGTCCAAATTGAAGATATGTTGGAGAAGGGGTTTATTAGGCCAAGTGTATCACCATGGGGAGCTCCGGTCTTATTCATAAAGAAGAAATACGGGAGTTTGAGATTGTGTATCGATTACCTGCAATTAAACAAGGTGACTGTTAAGAATAAATACCCATTACCACATATTGACAACTTGTTTGATCAGTTGCAAGGTGCGACTGTATTTTCTAAGATAGACTTAAGATCAGGATACCACCAGATTAGGGTTAGAGAGGAGGACATCCCTAAGATAGCGTTTAGAACAAGATACGGCCACTACGAGTTTCTAGTGATGCTGTTTGGATTAACTAACGCACCTGCTGTTTTTATGGACTATATGAACAGGATCTTCAGACCCTACTTAGATCAGTTTGTAGTGGTATTCATTGATGATATCTTAGTTTATTCCAAGACTCACGAAGAGCATACCCAACATCTTAGCACGGTGCTACAGATACTAGAAGAGAAGCAATTGTATGCAAAGCTAGAGAAATGTGAGTTTTGGTTAAAAGAAGTGAAATTCTTGGGACACATGGTTAATGGAGAAGGAATAGCGATAGACCCTAAGAAAATTGAAGCGATATTAGATTAGGGTCGACCTAGGACGATCACCGAGATTAGGAGTTTCCTGGGTTTGGGCGGCTATTATAGGAAATTCATTCAAGGATTTTCTCAGATAGCTTTGCCATTAACCCGGTTGACTTGGAAAGGGGTAGATTTTGAATGGAGTGAGCAATGTGAGAATAGTTTTCAAACTTTGAAAGAGAAATTGACCATCGCTCCTGTACTAATTATTCCAAAACCCCTAGAACCCTTTACCGTATATATAGATGCATCCCTGAGAGGCCTGGGTTGCGTCTTGATGCAGGATGGGAAAGTTGTGGCTTATGCATCATGACAATTGAAACCTGCAGAGGAAAACTACCCCACCCATGACTTAGAATTAGCTGCCGTCGTGTTTGCCCTAAAGATTTGGAGACATTACCTGTATTGTGAAGTATTCGAAGTGTATAGCGATCATAACAGCCTTAGGTATTTGTTTGATAAAAAAGAATTGAACATGAGGCAGCGTAGGTGGGTAGAATATCTGAAAGATTTTGATTTTGAATTGAAGTATCATGCAGGGAAAGCGAATGTCATGGCGGATGCATTAAGCCGAAAGTCACTGCAACTAGCTAGCCTAATGATAGGTGAGATGAGATTACTTGAGGATTTTAGAAACTTCAGCCTCAACGTAATCTCGTTTTCGCAAAGATTAGTGATAAGTGACTTTTTGATAACCTGTGAGTTAAGAGAACTAATTAGACAAGCCCAACTTGAGGATGAATCCTTGGAAGTACACACCGACCAACCTAATTCTGGACTAGTACCTGATGGAGTCTTAATGTTTAGGAAGAGGGTAGTGATTCCGAACCACCAGGAGCTAAAGGAAAAAGTGTTAGCAGAGGCCCATAGAAGCCATTACACTATTCACCCCGGTATTTCCAAGATGTATCAGGATCTAAAGAGGAACTTTTGGTGGCCCATTATGCGGAAGGATATCACAAACTACGTGAATGCCTGTTTGACTTGTCAACAGGTTAAGATAGAACATCTGAAACCCGCAGGGCTACTGAAACCATTGGAGATACCAGAAAGAAAATGGGATCAAATAACCATGGATTTCGTGGTAGGATTACCTAGAACCCCAGCTGGATTTGATGCCATTTGGGTAATAGTGGATAGATTGACCAAGTTTGCGCACTTTTTACCTATTAAGGTGCATTACTCCATGGAGAAAATAGCCGAATTATACCTTAGGGAAATCGTGAGATTGCATGGAATACTGCCAGGAATAGTATCCGATCGAGACCCTAGGTTTACTTAGAGATTCTAGCAATCCCTACAGCAAGCCTTAGGAACCCAGCTTAAATTTAGCACAGCCTATCATCCTCAGACTGACGGGCAGTCTAAGAGGACTATTCAAACCTTAGAAGATATGTTAAGGGCCTGTGTGCTAGAGCAAAAAGGAAGTTAGAATAAATACCTGCCATTGATAGAGTTTGCATACAATAACAGTTATCACTCTACCATCGGTATGGCACCTTATGAGGCTCTATATGGGAGGAGTTGTAAGTCACCTTTAAGTTGGGCAGAAATGGGGGAGAGTGCACTGTTGGGACCCAAAATTGTACAAGAAACCATTGACTAAATTAAAATGATCAGGGAAAAGATGAGAGTTGCCCAACAGAGGCAGGAATCATATGCAAACAAGAGAAGAAGGCCTTTATAATTTCATGAGGGAGAACATGTATTTCTGAGAGTGTCCCCTACCACAGATATCGATAGATAGGTAAGGACCAAGAAACTATGTCCTAGATTCCTACAACCATTCCAAATTTTATAAAGAGTCGGTCCCGTTGCCTACCAAATTGCTTTACCTCCTTATTTGTCCAACCTACATGACGTTTTTCATGTTTCCTAACTTCGTAAATATGTCCCAGATCCTGTGCATGTATTAGGGAATCAACCAATAATATTAAAGGAAAATATGACTTACGAATCTACTCCTGTACAAATCCTTGACTTTAAGACTAAGCAACTTCAAAGTAAAATAATCCCTTTAGTTAAGGTACTTTGGCAGGATCTAGCATCGCAGGAGATGACATGGGAGAAAGAAGAAGAGATGAGGCAAAGATACCTAGAGCTGTTCACAGGTATGAATTTTGGGGACAAAATTTCTTTTAAGGGGGGAGAATGTAATAACCGGAACCATTTTAAAAAGATAAAACCCAATTTTCAAGATAAATTCATGTAAGCAAAGTCTGGCATGACTTTTGAGGATGACAGTTTAAACGGAAGGTCATTTGAAGTCAGAAACACAATCGACTGAAAAGAAATGTGATCCAAAGATTAGGAACTAACAGATAAAGTTTCATACTTAAGTTTCATTGACGGAGGCTAAAATCATTACATGAAAACTCGTGCCAACGTCTGGATAGAAGCCGACATCCTGACGTTTCCCCAGGTGGTCCAGGAAAAGTCAGAATCACCCCTGGAGGCCTTAAGTTTCCCAAAACCTTGCCATTTGTCGCATTTCTCTCTCTCTCCTCACTCTATTTTCTCTCTCCTATCTCTCTTCTCTCCTCCGCCGCACGCCACCACCTGAGCCACCACCTGGCATACTAACCGACTCCCCTTGCCGCCCTCGACCTCCAGCAGCCACCCTCGGCCACCAACGGCCGCCAAAACTGCCAAAAAATGCCATTTTCCTCCTCCATCGCATGAAAACTTCACCAACTGAGATCGCCGCCGTCAGCCACTGTTGGCCGTCACCGCCACCACCAACGTGTAGCCTGAGCTACCAGCTTCCTCCACTAGCTCACCGACATTGAACAGAGGTCCGATGCGCATGGATCGAGGCATTTTTTGTCTGCCGTGTGTAAAATTTTAGGGCCAAAAAAGGCCATTCAGACAGCCGTGAACTGCTGCGCCACCACCAAATTTAGACTCCTCGTCTTACAGGCTTCACCATGGTGTGAATTTTGAGGTCAACTGCACCTCTCTGCCGTGCCAGAGAATCTGGATATACATCGGGAGACACCAAGACCACCCCGAGACAAATTTCCATCATCCGATAACACTGGTAAGGTATGATTCCCAAAAAACTAATGAATTTTGATTGAATTAGCTGTCGAACGCAATTAGCAAATAAATTGTCCTAAGTAATAGGGTAATCAGACTTAGAATCGAAAAACGGATGACGTGACGAGCTTGAATATTCATTTAAATGTGCAAGGAATTGATTTACCTCGAAATTCGAGACTATGAGAAGTTCTGAATTGATTCGGAGCAACAGGAGACCAGGTAAGATGATTTAAGATTCCTGAGTTCTAGATTTGACCTAGTGAATACCTGAAAAATTAGATTTAATTGCATGGATTTGTGTGCTACTTTCGATGGACTAAATTGCATGCCTGTGTGTTGGATATCCCAATTGCATGTTAGATATTTTTTTATCGAGTTTAGATACCCTTAGGATGGATTTACTTAGGGTAGGGTACTTAATAGCCGGTATGGGATGGCCGTTAAGTATCCTGAGTACAGGGAGTTTTTAAATGATATTTTTTTTATCCGATTTAGCCTGTACTGCGTTAGGGATCACGCGATAAATCAGGACGACCCTAAGAAAGGTTTAAGGAGTATAAGGGGGGATAGCTTACACGGAAAAATGTTGTGATTTAGGCGTAATACCCTAGAACCTTGAGGAATAGCCAACCGTGTGCATGTGAGTTCGAATATACTGTATGAGGATGAGAATTGGCGTATGTGCACATGCTAGGGGACGCCCTAGATGTTGATTCTCACCCAGTCCTTGAGTGAGTGATTGGTGTTACGGATCATACTCACAATATAGGCGAGATTTGGGTGATTGGTGTTACGGATCACACCCAACGATAAGAGAGTAAATCTCTCTAGACGACGTGCAATTGGACGATTTAGATTTGGTCGCAGAGGACTTGTGGCCTATATGGAGTTAGATACACTGGGCACGGGATTTAATCTGATTATTGATTTCTGATTTTTTAAAGATATGGACTTTATGATTTGTGAGTATTGGCCGCAGTTTTCCATGTGATAAAATGATTTTAAAGATAAGGTATTTCACGTATTTCGAACTAATTTCAGGAAGTTATTTTTGGTGCTTGCACCGCTGAGTATTCAACCAAATTTTGAATTGTATTTTGAACTGTAAATTATTCTATTGGGATTTTATATCTCACCAGGTTATTTACTCAGATGAACAAGAATAGGGACAAGGACCTAGATGTTAGCTAGGCGATGCTTTGGTGATAGACAGAAGAGTAGCTTAGTTTAGGATTGAATTACATTGTATATATTTTAATGATGATGTTGTATATTGGTCTTCTATAATTTATGATTTCTGTTGTTATTGGACTGGCTGTATATTTGTACATTGGATGACTGTTGTATTTTGGGATATGCTCGAAATACAAAGGAAACTCTGCCGGATTTCTGGTAGGATTTACTGCTGTAAACTGGTAAATTTAAGTTAGGATTTGCTTTAAATGTTTGTATGCCATATGTATGGATCTTAGTTTTCATTACAGAGTAATTTATGATGTATATATGTAAAATTAGTATAGCTGCATGTGAATTAGGGTTGAACGGAATCCGAATGGACAATGGGAAGTCTATTGGGGTTACGCTCAACCTGTAGTGATCCCCTGTCATTCCCACATCAGGAATAACCATTTAGATAAACCCATATGCTTCCTCTATGCAATTAGAGGACTATGTATTGTGGAATAGGGGGTCGTTACAAGATGTCTTCCTAAGAAAGATTAGAATGTGGCACCTCATCTACTAGGAGAGGATCACGAAAACAAAAACAAGTTTCTATTTCTAAAGCTGGCAATTCATCTAACCAAACCATCCAAAAACAATCATTTGAATTTTTTATTCCTCCTTGAGATTATCATAGAACTTATCGTAATATTCCATCTAATATTTTGTCTTCATCCTCTCAATCATTAATAGAATCACAAGTCCCTTTATATTCTCTATGCCCACTAGACACTTCTTCACACCCTATTGATAGAAACTCAAGGAAGAACCCAAAAGGAATTATAATGTGATATGGTAATTCGAGGTATTTATTTATTTTAATGTTAGATTTTAATCAAAACATCGGGCCGTTGTTTCTACAATAGTAACTATAATAAAAAGTAAATATGACGGTCCTTAAGGATGTTGGTTCAAGGTTCCTCCTACATTAAAAGATTTATGGTAGAAATAATTCCAAGTAGATAATTTTACACTTTTATTTATTAATAATTAAAAAATTTTATTTAATTTGTAGAAATATTATTGTTGGTTACCTAAACGTCATCACCAAATTTATAACAACTTTGTTGATCATTCCATGAACCGTTTAAAAGATATAATATATGAAGTCTCCAAAAATGAAAAAAAAATTAATTTGGATAAGAGAATCTTTTTGGAAAGATTTGAGTGCCAATAGAGCTTTTACCTTCGAAAATTTTGGCACATCTCTTCACATTGGAGGTTCTATTTCAACATCCAAACATGTTAGAAAATTGGTAACTAATTTAATTTTTCAAAATATTTATTTATCATGTTAAGTGTATATATATAATAACTAATTCATTTTTCTTCCTATAAAAGAAACAAGACTTAGGCAGAGACCCAACATCATCAGAGTTATTTCTTCAAAGGCATCAAAGAAAGAAGGATCAAAGTTGGGTGGAAGAAAATTTGAAGCAACATTTCCCCTTATGATCTTCTCCTATAACTTCTCTCAAAATTTCCACATCTTTATTTTTTTGTAACTTCTCTTTCCAATTTTTTAATATATATATTTATATATTATATGGTTTGAATACCACAGGGGTGAAAAGTTCAAAGATATATATATATATGACTTGATCATAGACCTATTAATCACTAGTACATACATTGGGAGTACTTTCCTTTCATGCCATTTAGTATCAAATCTTTGGTGCCATATGTAATAACTGGAATTAATTTTAAAAGAAAGAAACTCAATTTTTTGATAAATCCATGTAAGCGAAGCTTGGCATGACTTTTGAGGACGACGGTTTGAATCGGGAAGTGATTTAAAGTCAAAAACACAATCGAATGGAAAGAAACGCGTCCGCGATCGTAAATGACAGACGGTTTGACTTCAGTTTCAGCATCGACGAGGCCAAAAGCTTCGTATGGAAACTCGTACCCATTTCTGGAAGGAATCCGACATCCTAAAGTTTCCTCGGGTGGTCTGGAAAAAGTCAGAATCGCCCACGGAAGCTTTAAATTTCTCGAAACCCTGCCATTTGGCCTAATTCTCTCTCTCTCCTCACTCTATTTTCTCTCTCCTCCTTCCTCCATCACGCGCCGCCACCAGAGCCACTGTGAGCTACCACCAGGCATACCAATTGACTCCCCTCACCACCCTCAACTTCCAGCAACCACCCACATCCGCCAGCGCAGCCGAAAAATGGCATTTTCTTCCCCCATCGCGCAAAAATTTTGCCAGCTGAGATCGCCGCCATCCGCCATCATTGGCCGTCACCGCCCCACCATCGTGTAGCCTGAGCTGCCAGCTTCCTCCACCAGCTTGTCGACGTTGAATGGAGGTCCGATGTGCCCGGATCGAGGCTTTTTTCGTCCGCCGTGTGTAGTTCTTCGTGGCCAAAAAACGCCGTCCAAATAGCCGTGAACCGCTGCGCCACCACCATATTCGGACTCCTCATCTTGCGGGCTTCACCGTGGTGTAAATTTCGAGGCCAACTGCACCCCTCCGCCGTGTGCCGCCGTGCCAGAGAATCTAGACAAACACCGGGAGAAACCGAGACCACCCCGGGACAGATTTCCATCATCCGACAACACTGGTAAGGTCCGATTGCCCAAAAACTGATGAATTCTGATTGAATTAGCTGTCGAACGCAATTAGGAAATAAATTGACCTAGAAATTAGGATAATAGGACTTAGAATTGTAAAACGGATGACGTGACGAGCTTGAATATTCATTTAAATGTCCAGGGAATTTAATTGGCTCGAAATTTGAGATTTTGTGAAGTTCTGAATTGGTTTGGAGCAACAGGAGACCAGGTAGGATGATTTACGCTTTCCGAGTCATAGATTTGACGTAGTGATTGCTTGAATGATTAGATTTAATTGCATAGATTTACGTGCTACTTTCGATGGAATAAATTGCATGCCCGTGTGCTAGATATCCTAATTGCATGTTAGAAGTTTTGTTTATCGAGTTTAGATGCCATTAGGACAGATTTACTTAGGGTAGGGTACTTGATAGCCGGTATGGGACGGCCGTTAAGTATCCCAAGTAAAGAGAGTTTTCAAATGATATTGTTTTTACCAAATTTAGCCTGTATTGCGTTAGGGATCACGCGATAAATCAGGACGACCCTAAGAAAGGTTTAAGGAGTATAAGGGGGATAGCCTACACGGGGAAACATTGTGATTTAGGCATAATGCCCTAGAACCCTGAGGAATAGCCGACCGTGAGCATGTGAGTTCGAATAAACTGTATGAGGATGAGAATTGGCATATGTGCACATGCTTGGGGATGCCCTAGCTGTTGATTCTCACCCGGTCCTTGAGTGAGTGATTGGTGTTACGGATCACACTCACAATATAGGCGAGATTCGGGTGATTGGTGTTACGGATCACACCCAACGATAAGAAAGGTAATCTCTCTAGATGACGTGCAATTGGATGACGATTTGAGATTTGGTCGCAAAGGATTTGTGGCCAAGATGGATGTAGATACACTGGGCATGGGATTTAACCTGATTTCTATGATTTATTTTCAAAGAAATGGATTTTATGATTTTGAATAATTGCTGTGATTTCCATGTGATAAAATGATTTTAAAGATAAGGTATTTCACTGATTTCGAACTGATTCCAGGAAGATGTTTTCGGTGCTTGCACCACTGAGTATTCAACCAGATTTCAAACTTTATTTTGAATTGTAAATTATTCTACTGAGATTTTATATCTCACCAGGTTGTTTACTCAGATGAACAGGAATAGGGACAGGAACCTAGACGTTAGCTAGACGATAACTTGATGATAGACATAAGAACGGCTTAGTCTAGGCTTGAATTACATTGTATATATTTTGAGGATGATGTTGTGTATTGGTTTTTTGTCATTTATGTTTTTTGTTGTAATTGGACTGGCTGTATATCTGTAAACAGGTAACTATTGTATTATGAATATGTTCGAAATACAGAGGAAACTCTAATGGATTTTCGGTAGGGTTTACCGCTGTAAACTTGCGATTTTAAGTTGGAATTTGTATGAATGATTGTATGCCGTATGTATGGATATTAGATTTCATTCCAAAGTAATTTATGATGTATGTATGTATAATTAGTTCAGCTGCCTGTAAATTAGGGTTAAACAAAATCCGAATGGACAACGGGAAGTCTATTTGGGTTACGCTCAACCAGTAGCGATCCCTTGACATTCCCCCATCGGGAATAACTATTTAGAAAAGTCCATATGCTTCCGCTAATCAGATAAATGATTGTGTATGTCATATTAGGGGTTCGTTACAATTATAGTATCAGAGCCCGGTTTGTCAGATTTTCAGTTTTAGTGGGCTAGGGATTGTGAATGTTTGGGCTTGCAGCTTTAGGGTTTTGATTGATTTGACTCTGGAATGTTAGGACCTGATTTTGAACCGATAATGAATGGAATGAATTTAATGCCTTTTTGTTAATCAAGCTTACATTATGGTGATCTATTTGCTTCTGTGTCAGATAAATATGGCAGAGTCTAGCAGGGATACCACTTGTAGGCCTAGAGGAAGGCCAAGGCACAGGAACCAGGGTGCTTCGGGTAGTGGTAGCATGGAGACTGACGTCGACATGCGCAATATGATGGAATCTATCCGTATGATGGCTGATGCGATGAGAGATCAAGCCACTACCAGTGCTAATGTGATGAGACAACAACAGGAAGACGGACAGACGAGAAATGACAAAGCCACCCAGCATGCTAACCCATTGTATCAGGGATGGATCGAGTTTCAACGAGCAGGTCCATCTCCATTTGCAGGTGCCTCTGATCCAGTTGTGGTAGAAGCCTGGATGAAAGATATTGAAAAGATTTTCAAATTTTTGCAATGTGACGATGAGCAGAAGGTTACATATGCAACATATATATTGAAAGGCGAAGCAGAACTCTGGTGGACAGGTGCCCAGCAACTGATGGAAAGCAGAGGTATTCCACTTACCTGGGAGTCTTTCAAGAGAATCTTTATGGACCAGTACATCCCTGAGAGCGTAAAATAATCAAAGGAAGCACAGTTTCTGAAGCTCACATAGGGAGACAGGCCATTTGAGGAGTACTTGAAACAATTTGAATAATTATCCCGATACTCCACTTACCTGCGAATGCATTATGACGAGGCCTGTAAAGCAAAGCAATTAGAAGAAGGCCTAGACTTACCCATGAAGAATCAGCTAGCCACATTGGAGATTAGAGACTTCGCCACGCTGGTAAACAAGTGCCGAATCCTGAGCAAGAATCTAAAACAGAGATAGACTTAGAATATGACACAGAGAATAGGGAACCAGCCAAGATCAGCAACTAGAAACCTTAACATGAGAAGCGGTATGTTTAAACCGCAACCAGGGGCTTCTACTAGCAGTGGAAGGCAACTTGATAATACTTCCTGTCCGAAGTGTGGCACCAGACATCCGAATCAGCCCTGCTGGCATCAGACTCCACTTCAGTGTTACAAATGTAAGGTACAAGACATATGGCCAGATACTGCCCTTCTACCGGGATCTAGCCAACATCCGGTAGCCAGAGACCATAGGCTCCAAGGAGAGTGTTTACTTTGAATGCGGCCAATGTCGATAGGTCTGCGGGCTTGATGCAGTGTAGAGGTAAAATCTATAATTTTTCTTTAATAGTATTGTTTGATTCGGGTGCTATGCACTCCTTTATTGCTGATGCATGTGTAGAGAGAATAAAACTACCTGTTCAAACCCTGCCTTGTAACCTATACATATCCACACCTTTGGGAGAAGCCACTATATCCCCACGAATATGCCTGAATTGCCCCTTAACCATTGAAGATACTTTGTTCATTGTGGACCTAGTGTGTATACCATTAACTGGGATTGACATCATTTTGGGAATTGATTGGTTGACTAGGAATCGGGTCTTGTTGAATTATTCCGAGAGGACAATCAATTACCTAGATAACGTGCCTGTGCGAGGGAGTGATAGGGCTTGTGAGATAGGTGATATGTCCCTCAATCTCTTTGAGGTAGAGTTACAAGATAGGCTCATTCAAATCCCAATTGCTAGTGAATTTCCGGAAGTATTTCCTTTGGAAGTAAGTAGACTGCCACCATCTAGGGAGATAGAATTCACCATTGACCTGATTCCGGGCGCGGGTCCAATAGCCATGACCCCATATCGTATGGCCCTAGTGGAATTAAGAGAATTAAAGGTTCAAATTGAAGATATGTTGGAGAAGGGGTTCATTAGGCCAAGTGTATCGCCATGGGGAGCTTCGATCTTATTCGTAAAGAAGAAATACGGGAGTTTGAGATTGTGTATAGATTACCGACAATTAAACAAGGTGACCATTAAGAATAAATACCCATTACCACGTATTGATGACTTGTTTGATCAGTTACAAGGCGCGACTGTATTTTCTAAGGTAGACTTAATATCAGGATACCACCAGATTAGGGTTATAGAGGAGGATATCTCTAAGACAACGTTTAGAACAAGATACGACCACTACAAGTTTTTAGTGATGCCGTTCGGATTGACGAATGCACCCACTATTTTTATGGATTATATGAACAGGATCTTCAGACCCTATTTAGATCAGCTTGTAGTGGTATTCATTGATGATATCTTAGTCTATTCCAAGACTCACGAAGAGCATGCCCAGCATCTTAGCACGGTGCTACAGATACTGGAAGAGAAGAAATTGTATGCAAAGCTAGAGAAATGTGAGTTTTGGTTAGAAGAAGTGAAATTCTTAGGACACGTGGTTAATAGGGAAGGAATAGCGGTAGACCCTAAGAAAATTGAAGCAGTATTAGATTGGGGACGACCTAGAACGGTCACCGAGATTAGGAGTTTCTTGGGTTTGGCTGGCTATTATGGGAAATTTATTTAAGGATTTTCTCAAATAGCTATGCCATTAACCCGGTTGACTCGGAAAGGGGTAGATTTTGAATGGAGCGAACAATGTGAGACTAGTTTTCAAACTTTGAAAGAGAAATTGACCACCGCTCCTGTACTAATTATTCCGAAACCCCTAGAACCCTTTACCGTATATACAGATGCATGCCTGAGAGGCTTGGGTTGCGTCTTAATGCAGGATGGGGAAGTTGTGGCTTATGCATCACGACAATTGAAACCTGCAGAGGAAAAACCCCACCCATGACTTAGAATTAGTTATCGTCGTGTTTGCCCTAAATATTTGGAGACATTACCTGTATGGTGCTGTATTTAAGGTGTATAGTGATCATAAAAGCCTTAGGTATTTGTTTAATCAAAAGGAATTAAACATGAGGCAGTGTAGGTGGATAGAATACCTGAAAGATTTTGATTTTGAATTGAAATATCATGTAGGGAAAGCGAATGTCGTGGCGGATGCATTAAGCCGAAAGTCAGTACAACTAGCTAGTTTAATGATTGGTGAGATGAGATTACTTGAGGATTTTGGGAATCTCAGCCTTAATGTAATCTCGTTTCCACAAAGATTAGTGATGAGTGACTTTTTGATAACCTGCGAATTGAGAGAATTGATTAGACAAGCCCAACTTGAGGATGAATCCTTGGAAGTATACGCAGACCAACCTGATTTTGGGCTGGCACCTGATGGAGTCTTGATGTTTAGGAAGAGGGTAGTGATTCCGAACCATCAAGAGCTAAAGGAAAAAGTGTTAGCAGAGGCCCATAGAAGCCATTACACTATTCACCCCAGTATTTCCAAGATGTATCAGGACCTAAAGAGGAATTTTTGGTGGCCCGGTATGCGAAAGGATATCACGAACTACGTGAATGCTTGTCTGACTTGTCAACAGGTTAAAATAGAACATCAAAAACCCGTAGGGCTACTAAAACCATTGGAGATACTAGAAAGGAAATGGGATCAAATCCCTATAGATTTTGTGGTAGGATTACCTAGGACACCAGTAGGATTTGATACCATTTGGGTAATAGTGGATAGGTTGACCAAGTCTGCGCACTTTTTACCTGTAAAGGTGCGTTACTCCATGGAGAAATTAGCCGAAGTATACCTTAGGGAAATCGTGAGATTACATGGAATACGTCAAGTATAGTATCCGATCGAGACCCTAGGTTTACTTTGAGATTCTGGCAATCCCTATAGCAAGCCTTAGAAACCTAGCTTAAATTTAGCACAGCCTATCATCCTCAGACTAACGGGCAGTCTGAGAGAACTATTCAAACCCTTGAAGATATGTTAAGGGCTTGTGTGCTAGAGCAGAAAGGAAGTTGGGATAAACACCTGCCGTTGATAGAGTTTGCATACAATAACAGTTATCACTCTACCATCAGTATGGCACCTTACGAGGCTCTGTATGGGAGGAGTTGTAAGTCACCCTGAAGTTGGGTAAAAATGAGGGAGAGTGTACTGTTGGGACCCAAAATAGTACAAGAAACCACTGATCAGATTAAAATGATCAGGGAAAAGATGAGAGTTGCCCAACAGAGGCAAGAATCATATGCCAACAAGAGAAGAAGGCCTTTGAAATTTAATGAGGGAGAGCACGTATTTCTGAGAGTGTCCCCCACCACGGGTATTGGTAGACAGGTGAGGACCAAGAAACTAAGCCTGAGATTCCTAGGACCATTTCAAATCTTACAAAGAGTCGGTCCCGTTGCCTACCAAATTGCCTTACCTCCATATTTTTCAAACCTACATGATGTTTTCCACGTCTCCCAATTTCGTAAATATGTCCCAGATCCTGCGCATGTATTAGGGAATCAACCGATAATATTAAAGGAAAATTTGACTTATGAATCTACTCCTGTACAAATCCTTGACTTTAAGACTAAGCAACTTCGAAGTAAAATAATCCCTTTAGTTAAGGTACTTTGGCAGGATGTAGCATCGAAGGAAATGACGTGGGAGAAAGAAGAAGAGATGAGGCAAAGATACCCAGAACTATTCACAGGTATGAATTTTGGGGACAAAATTTCTTTTAAGGAGGGGAGAATGTAATAACTGAAATTAATTTTAAAAGAAAGAAAATCAATTTTTTGATAAATCCATGTAAGCGAAGCTTGGCACGACTTTTGAGGACGACAGTTTGAATCGGGAAGCGATTTGAAGTTAGAAACACAATCGAATGGAAAGAAACGCAATCTGGTGATTAGAAACTAAGAGATGAAGTTTCGTACTTCAATTTCACTGACGGAGGCCAAAAGCTTTGCATGGAAACTCGTGCCCATGTCTAGAAGGAAGCTGACATCCTAAAGTTTCCCCGAGTGATCCAGGAAAAGTTAGAATCGCCCCTGGAAGCTTTAAATTTCCCGAAACCCCGCCATTTGGCCTAATTCTCTCTCTCTCCTCACTCTATTTTCTCTCTCCTATCTCTCCTCCTTCCTCCACCGCGTGCCACCACTAGAGCCACTGTGAGCCACCACCAGAAATACAAATCGACTCCCCTCACCACCCTCAACTTCCAGCAACCACCCACGGCCGCCAACGGCCGTCAGCGTCGACGAAAAATGGTGTTTTCTTCTTCCATGACGCGAAAATTTTGCCAGCTGAGATCGCCACCGTCCACCATCGTTGGCCGTCACCGCCCCCACCATCATGTAGCCTGAGCTGCCAGCTTCCTCTACCAGCTCGCCGACGTTGAACAGAGGTCCGACGTGCCCAGATCGAGGCTTTTTTCGTCCACCGTGCATAGTTCTTCGTGGCCAAAAAATGCCGTCCAAACGGCCGTGAACCGCCACACCACCACCATATTCGGACTCCTCATCTTGCGGGCTTCACCGTGGTGTAAATTTTGAGGCCAACCGCACCCCTATGCCGTGTGCCGCCGTGCCAGAGAATCTGGACATACACCAGGAGAAGTCGAGACCACCCCGGGACAAATTTCCATCATCCAACAACACTAGTAAGGTTCGATTTCCCAAAAACTGATGAATTCTGATTGAAATAGCTGCCGAACATAATTAGGAAATAAATTAACCTAGGAATTAGGATAATCGGACTTAGGATTGTAAAACGGATGACGTGACAAGCTTAAATATTCATTTAAATGTCCAGGGAATTTAATTGGCTCGAAAACTGAGATTTCGTGAAGTTTTGAAATGATTCGGAGCAACAGGAGACCAGGTAGTATGATTTACACTTCCCGAGTCCTAGATTTGATGTAGTGATTGCCTGAATGATTAGATTCAATTGCATGGATTTACGTGCTACTTTCGATGGAATAAATTGCATGCATGTGTACTGGACATCCTAATTGCATGTTAGACGCTTTGTTTATCATGTTTAGATGCCCTTAAGACGAATTTACTTAGGGTAGGGTACTTGATAGCTGGTATGGGACGGCCGTTAAGTATCCCCAGTACAGGGAGTTTTTAATTGACATTGCTTTTACGAGATTTAGCCTGTACTGCATTAGGGATCACACGATAAATCAGGACGACCCTAAGAAAGGTTTAAGGAGTATAAGGGGGGATAGCCTACACAGGGAAACGTTGTGATTTAGGCGTAATACCCTAGAACCCTGAGGAATAGCCGACCGTGAGCATGTGAGTTCGAATAAACTGTATGAGGATGAGAATTGGCATATGTGCACATGCTAGGGGACGCCCTAGATGTTGATTCTCACTCTGTCCTTGAGTGAGTGATTGGTGTTACGGATCACACTCACAATATAGGCTAGATTCGGGTGATTGGTGTTATGGATCACACCCAACGATAAGAGAGGTAATCTCTCTAGATGACGTGCAATTGGATGACGATTTAGATTAGGTCGCAGAGGACTTGTGGCCTAGATGGATTTAGATATACCGAGCATGGGATTTAACCTAATTTCTATGATTGATTTTCAAAGAAATAGATTTTATGATTTTGAGTAATTGTCGCGATTTCCATGTGATAAAATGATTTTAAAGATAAGGTATTTCACTGATTTCGAACTGATTTCGAGAAGATGTTTTCGATGCTCGCACCGCTGAGTATTCAAGTAGATTTCAAACTGTATTTTGAATTGTAAATTATTCTACTGGGATTTTATATCTCACCAGGTTGTTTACTCAGATGAACAGGAACAGGAACAGGAACTTAGACGTTAGCTGGACGATGACTTGGTGATAGACAGAAGAAAAGCTTAGTCTACTCTTGAATGTCATTGTATATATTTTTTACTGAGGATGATGTATATTAGTTTTCTAAAATTTCTGCCTGTTGTGGTTATTGGATTGACTGTATATGTATAAAACAAGTGACTGTTGTATTATGGATATGTTCAAAATACAGAGGAAACTCTGCCAGATTTTCGGTGGGGTTTATCGCTGTAAATTTGCAATTTTAAGTTGGAATTTGTATGAATGATTATATGATGTATGTATGGATGTTAGATTTCATTCCAAAGTACTTTATGATGTATGAATGTATAATTAGTTTAGCTGCAAGTGAATTAGGGTTGAACGGAATCCGAATGGACAACGATAAGTCTATTTGGGTTACGCTCAACCAATAGCGATCCCCTAATATTCCCACATCGGGAATAACTATTTAGAAAAGTCCAAATGCTTCCGCTAATGAGATAAACGATTGTGTATGTTAAATTAGGGGGTCATTACAAGTTTCCCCTGAAATTCGGACGTTACCCAAATACAAACAGCCCAAAATCCAGTAAATACATCTAATAAAAATGCAACAACAGCAAAATCATCAATACAAATATATATAATAACATATTCAAGCCTAAACTACACTGCATCGTTCGTCTGTCATCCAATCTCTGCCCACCTATCTCCTAGGCCCCTGTTCCTATTCATCTGAGCAAACAACCTCATGAGATAGTTAAATCCAAGTAGAGTAATTTATAGTAATTAAATTCAAAACTAGCTGGATGCTCTGCAGTGCAAGCACCAAAAAATAACTTTCGTGTTTATTTTGAAAATCAGTGAAATACCTTATCTTTTAAAATCATTAAAATGACACGAAAGAAGAGGTAATCAATCAATGAATATAAAATCTATTCTTTTTCTGAAAATCTATGATAAAAATCCAAATCAAATCCATTTCCCAGTGGTTTTCACATTCACCTCCATCACAAGTCTTAGGTGACTGTATTTGAATCTATCCAATTGCATGTCGTTTTACAAAAATCAATCTTTTATCGTTGGGTGTGATCCATAACACCAATCACCCGAAATCACGCCTATATTGTGAGTGTGATCTGTGACACCAATCACTCACTCAAGGACCAGGTCAGAATCAACATCTAGGGCATCCCCTAGCATGTGTACATATGCCAATCCTCATCCTCATACAGTCTATTTAGAATCACATGCACACAGTCGACTAGTTCCCAGGGTTCTAGGATATTACGCCTAAATCACAACATTTCCCCATATAGGTTATCCCCCCTTATACTCCTTAAACCTTTCTTACGGTCGTCCTGATTTACTGTGTAATCTCTAACGAATGCAGGCTAAATCTGATGAAAACAATACATTTATAAAATCCTTTGCACTCGAGATACTCAATGGCAATCCCATATCGGCTATCAAGTACCCTATCCTAAGTCAATTCGCTCTTATGGCATCTAAATCTGATAGCCAAATTGTTCTAACATGAAACAGGCATTTACAACACACATGCATACAATTATACTCATTGAAGGTAGCACATATTTCTATGCAATCAAATTAAATTATTTAGGTATCCACGGAATCAATCTAAAATCAGGAGAGCGTAAATTACCCTACCTAGTTACCATTTACTCTTAATTAAATCTGAGTCTTCCTGTATCCTCGAAATTCAAGCCTAGTTAATTTCTTAGGCAATTAAACTAATGTCTTAGTATGTTACTTATTCAATTTCACTTTCCTACGTCTGATTACACCTTTTACTAGGTTGGTAAATTTTCTTATACATATTCGGCATCCAATTTAATCTAAAAACATTAGATTAGGGTAATTTAGATCGTACCGAGGGTTTTGAAAGGTGAAAATCTGATTCTAGACCCTTTCTGGCTTCTCTGACGGTAGCGCACGATGGAGCACGATGGCGCACGGCAGAGAGGTGCGGCTGAGGTAAAAAATTACACCAAAATGAAGTCCGAAAGATGAGGAGTCCAGATCTGGGCTTGGTTTGATGCTTCTTGGCCGTTAAGGTGGCATTTTCTGGCGGCGAAGTTCCACGCATGACAGACGCTTTTTGCCTTGATCGGGGCGCGTGGTAGCAGTGTTCGGCGGCTGGGAGCTGTCGGAGTAAGCTGGCAGCTCGGCCTTCCCAATGGCAGGGGCAGTGACATCAGACGGTGCCAAACAACAGAGATCATGGTGGGTGGATGATTTCGTAATGGAGGGGAAAAAGAAGCCTTTCCCGACGGCGATGGCACCCATTGGTGGCCGGGGATGGTTCCTGGAGGTCGGGATTGGCGAGTTGTGCCGATGGATGGGTTAGGCAGTGGTGTAGGGCGGCGGTGCTAGGCACGCGCGGTGGTAAAGGGAGGAGAGGGGGAAGAGAAAGTGGAAGGGAGGAGAGAGAGTGAAAATGTACAAATGATGGGATTTTATGGAATATTGGGAAGTTTAAAGCTTCCAGGGGCAATTCGGTCTTTTGCACTTCACCCGGGAGAACTTTTGGATGTCATCTTTGATCCGGACAAGGGCACGGATCCCCATGCAAGGATTTTGGCCTCCGTCTAAGGAACCAAAGTTCGATACTCTATCTGTCAATTTCCTAATGTCGGGCTGCGTTTTCTTTCATCGGATCGGGTTTTGACTTCGAAAAATTCCCTGATTTCAATTGTCAACTCAAAAAATTGTGTCATATTCAATTTTAACGAGATCAAGATTAAATTCACCCAATTTAATTATTTTTAAAAATTCAGTTTATTACATTCTCCCCCCTTTAAAATAAATTTTGTCCCCAAAATTCATACCTGTGAATAGCTCTAGGTATTGTTGCCTCATCTCGTCTTCCTTCTCCCATGTCATCTCCTGCGATGCTACATCCTGCCAAAGTACCTTAACTAAAGGGATTACTTTATTCAGGAGTTGCTTTGTCTTAAAGTCAAGGATTTTTACATGTGTAAATTCATAAGTTAAATTTTCCTTTAATACTATGGGTTGATTCCCCAATACATGCGCAGGGTCTGGGATGTATTTACGAAGTTGCGAGACGTGAAAGACGTCATGCAAATTAGACAGGTATGGGGGTAAGGTAATCTGGTAAGCAACTGGACCGACTCTTTGTAGGATTTGGAATGGTCTTAGGAATTTGGGACTCAGTTTCTTGGTCCTTACTTGTCTACCAATACCCATGGTGGGGAACACTCTCAGGAAAACATGTTCTCCCCCACTAAACTCTAAAGGTCACCTTCTCCTATTGGCATAGGCTTCCTATCTTTGTTGGGTAGCCCTTATCTTGTCTCTGATCATTTTGATTTGATCAATGGTCTCTTGTACAATATCAGGTCCCAACAGTGTACTTTCCCCCATCTCTACTCAACTTAGAGGTGATTTACAGCTCCTCCCATACAGAGCAGCATAAGGTGCCATACCAATGGTAGAGTGATAACTATTATTGTATGCAAACTCTATCAAAGGTAGTGTTTATCCCAACCTCCTTTTTGTTCTAGCACACAAGCCCTCAACATATCTTCTAAAGTTTAAATTGTTCTCTCAAACTGCCTGTCAGTCTGAGGATGATAGGCTGTGCTAAACTTTAGCTGGGTTCCTAATTCTTGCTGTAGGGATTGCCAAAATCTTGAAGTAAACCTAAGGTCTTAGTCTGATACTATACCTGATGATATTTGTGTAATCTTACAATTTTCCTAAGGTATACTTTCGTTAGTTTTTCCATGGAGTATCTCATTTTAACAGGTAAAAGGTGAGCAGACTTGGTTAATCTATCCACTATCACCCAAATGGCATCATAACCGGTTGGTGTTCTAGGTAATCCTACTACAAAATCTATGGTTATTTGATCCCTTTTCCTTTCCAGTATCTCCAATGGCTTCAGTAGCCCTGCGGGTCTTTGATGCTCTATCTTAACCTATTGACAAGTCAGACAAGCATTCACGTAGTTCGTGATGTCCTTCCTCATGCCTGGCCACCAAAAGTTTCTCTTCAAATCCTGATACATCTTGGAAATACCTAGGTGGATAGTATAGTGGTTTCAATGAGCCTCTGCTAACACTTTTTCCCTCAGATCCTGATGGTTTGGGATTACTACTCGTTTCCTAAACATTAATACTCCATCAGGGGTTAGTCCAAAATCAGGTTGGTTTGCATATATCTCCAAAGATTCATCCTCTAGTTGAGCTTACCTAATTTGTTCCCTCATATCGCAGGTTATCAAGAAGTCACTCATCACTAATCTCTTCAGAAACGAGATTACGTTGAGGCTAAGATTCCTAAAGTCCTCAAGTAACCTCATCTCATCTACCATTAGGCTGGCTAATTGTAATGACTTCTGGCTTAATGCATCTGCTACAACATTAGCCTTCCCTGCATGGTATTTTAACTCAAAATCAAAATCCTTTAAGTATTCTACCTACCTTCTCTGCCTCATATTCAGTTCCTTTTGATCAAACAAGTACATAAGGCTATTGTGATCACTATAAAGCTCAAATATGGCCCCGTATAAATAATGTCTCCAAATCTTCAGGGCACACACAATGGTAGCTAATTCCAAGTCGTGGGTAGGGTAGTTCTCCTCTATAGGTTTCAAGTGTCATGATGCATAAGCCACTACTTTTCCATCCTGCATTAAGACGCATCCTAAACTTTTCATTAATGCATTTGTATACACCATAAAGGGTTTTAAGGGTTTTGGAATTATTAACAAGGGAGCGGTGGTCAATTTTTCTTTTAAAGTCTGGAAACTATCTTCACACTGCTCGCTTCATTCAAAGTTTACACCTTTCCGAGTCAACCAGGTTAATGGCAAAGCTATTTGGGAAAATCCTTGTATGAACTTCCTATAATAGCTGGCCAAACCCAGAAAACTCCTAACCTCGGTGACTGTCCTTGGTTGACCCCAATCTAATACTGCTTCGATCTTCTGAGGGTCTACTGCAATCCCTTCCCTATTTACCACATGGCCTAGAAATTTCACTTCCTCCAACCAATACTCACATTTTTCCAACTTAGCATATAGTTGTTTTTCTTCCAATATATGTAGCACTGTGATAAGATGTTGAGCATGATCTTCGTGAGTCTTGGAATAAACTAAGATGTCATCTATGAATACCACTACAAATTGATCCAAGTAGGATCTAAAGATTCTGTTCATATAGTTCATAAAGATAGTAGGTGCATTAGTTAACCCAAACGGCATCACTAGAAACTCAGTGGTCGTACCTAGTGCTAAATGCTATCTTAGGGATATCTTCCTCTCTAACCCTAATCTGGTGGTATCCCGATCTTAAGTCTATATTGGAGAATACAGTCGCACCTTGCAACTGGTCAAATAAGTCATCAATCTGTGGCAATGGGTACTTATTTCTAATGGTCACCTTGTTCAGTTACTGATAATCAATACATAACCTTAAACTCCCGTCTTTCTTCTTTACAAATAGGACAGGAGCTCCCCACAGTGATACGCTCGGCCTAATGAATCCCTTTTCTAATAATTCCTCTATCTGGACCTTTAGTTCCCTCAATTCTACTAGAGCTATTTGGTATGGGGCCATAGCTATTGGGCCTGCACCCGGAATCAGGTCAATGGTAAACTCTATCTCTCTAGGTGGGGGTAGCCTACTTCTAAAGGAAACACCTCTAGAAAGTCGCTAAAAATTGGGATTAGGCTCAACCTTTCCTGTAATTCTGCCTGAGAGAGATTTAAGGACACGTTAGCTATCTCACATGCTCTGTCACTCCCACGTACAGGCATAGTATCCAAGTAAGTGATAGTCCTGTCAGAACAGTTTAACAAAACCAAGTTCCTAGACAACCAATCCATTCCCAGAATGATGTCGATCCCAGTCAGGGGTATACACACTAGGTCCATAATAAATAGGGTGTCATCGATGGTTAGGGGGCGGTTTAGACATATTTTTAGGGATATGATAGTCTCTCCTAAAGTGTGCACACGTGCAAATCACAGGGCATGGTTTGTAAAGGTAAGTTTATTCTTTCCATGCATGCATCAGAAATAAAAGAGTGCGTGGCACCTAAATCAAACAATATTATCAAAGGAAAATTATAAATCTTATCTCTACCCTGCATCAAACCTGATGACCTGTCAACGTTCGTCGCATCCAGAGTAAAGACTCTCCCTGGAGCCTGCGGTCTTCGCCACCTGGTGTCTACTGGCTCTCACTTAATGGGCAGTACTTTGCAAGGTGTTCAGTACCCCCAGACTTGTAACATTACACTGGAGTCTGATGCCAGCAAAGTTGGTTAGGATGTCTGGTCCCACACTTTTGACAAAGAGCATTATCGGGATGTTTGTTGCTGCTTGAAGACCCTGGCTGTGGTTTGAACATCCTGCCTTTCACATTAAGATTTATAGCTGGTGGTCTCGGCCTGTTACCTATTCTCTGTATCATGTTCTGCTTCTGTTCTAGGTTCTTACTCAAGATCCGACATTTTTTCACTAGCACTGAAAAGTCTCTGATCTCAAGCGGGGCAAGCTGTGTCTTCATTGGAAAATCCAGGCCCTCTTCCAACTAACTTGCCTTCCAGGCTTCGTCATAATGAATCCTCAGGTAAGTGGAATATCTGGATAATTCTTCAAATTGCGCCAAATATTCCTCGAACGGTCTACCTCCCTGCGTGAGCTTCAGGAACTCTGCTTCCTTGGACTGTCTGAAGCTTTCAAGGAAGTATTTATCCATGAAAACCCTCTTAAAAGATTCCTAGGTGAGCGGAATACCCCTGCTCTCCATCAGTTGCTAAGCTTCTGTCCACCATCGTTTCGCTTCACCCTTAAGCATATATGTTGCATATGTCACTTTCTATTCATCGTCACAATGCAACAAACGGAAGATCTTCTCTATCTACTTCAGCCATGCTTCATCTGCGGCTGGATCGGAAGCACCTGATAATGGGGGTGGACTTGCTCTCTGAAATTCAATCCACCCTTCATACATCGGATTGGCATTCTGAGTGTTTCCATCATTTCTTGTCTACCTATCTTCCTGTTGTTGCCTCATTACATTGGCACTTGTAATAGCTTGATCCCTCATGGCGTCGGCCATCATCCGTATAGAGTCCATCATCTCTCGCATGTCAACGTTGGTCTCCATGCTACTACTACCTGAGGCACCCTGGCTCCTGTGTCTCGGCCTTCCTCTTAGCCTACGAGTGTTATCCCTACTAGGCTTTGCCATGGTTATCTGACAAAGAAAGAAAATTGATTAGTATTTAACAACAACAATTAGTAGAAAAACGTTAAATTCATTCCTTTATTTATCAATTTGAAATCAGTTCTTAGATATTCCAGAGTTAAATCAATCAAAATCCTAAAGCTGCGTGCCCGAAAATTCACAACCTCTAACCCACTAAACCAGTCAATCGATAAGCCGAGCTCTAATACCAAACTTGTAACGACCCCCTAATCCACAATACACTATCCTCTATCTGAGTAGCGGAAGCATATGGGTTTCCAAAATAATTTTTCACTTTTTTTCTTTCAGGGAACGTTAGAGGATCACTACCAGTAGAGTGTAACCCAAATAGAATTTTTCGTCATCCATTCAGATTTCACTCAACCCTAATTCTACTGCAGCGGTTCTAAAATTCACATGCAATCATCACAATAAGCTCTGGAATATTAAAACTAATAACCATAAATAAAATATACAATCCATTCACATGCAATCCATCTTAAATAAAAATTTGGTCACTCATTTCTGCTAAAAATTCGACAGAGTTTCCCCTAAAATTCGGACGTTACCCAAATAAAAATAGCTCAAAAATCCAATAAATACATCCAATAAAAATCCAACAGCAAAATCATCAATACAAATATATACAATAATAGATTCAAGCCTAAACTACACTGCATCGTCCGTCTATCATCCAATCTCCACCTAGCGATCTCCTAGGCCCCTGTTCCTGTTTATCTGAGCAAACAACTTCATGAGATAGTTAAATCACAGTAGAGAAATTTACAGTAAATAAATTCAAAACTAGCTGGATGCTCAACGGTGAAAGCATCGAAAAATAACTCCTGTGTTTATTTTAAAAATCAGTGAAATACCTAATCTTTTAAAATCATTAAAATGGCACGAAAAAAGAGGCAATCAATCAATGAATATAAAATCCATTCTTCTTTGAAAATCTGTGATAAAAATCCAAATCAAATCCATTGCCCAGTGGTTTTTGTAACAACCGAAAGAATTTTAAAAAGATAAAACCTGATTTTCGACACTAATTCCAATCAAACGAAGCTTGGCACGACTTTCGAGGATAGTAATTCGAAATGAAAGAGTTTTTAAAGAGGAAAATTAAACTTTGAACCCTAATTCCTTTTAAACTGAGGATGGCACATATTTCAAGGATGAGAATTTGCAACTGAAGGCTATTCGAAGTCAGAAACACGATTAAACAGAAAGAAAGGCAATCTGGCGATCAGAAACTGATAGAGGATGTTTCGTGCATCACATTCACTGACAGAGGCCAAAACCTTTGCATAGAAACGTGTGCCAACATCTGGAAGGATGTCAACACCCTAAAGTATCCCCGGGTGGCCTGGGAAAAGTCAGAATCGCCCCCGGAGGCTTTAAATTTCACGGATTCCCTCCATTTCTCTCATATCTCTCTCTCTCCTCACCATATTTTCTCTCTCTTCTCTCTCCTCCTTCCTCCACCGTGAACCGCCACTACAGCCACTGTGGGCCGCCACCTAGCATACCAATCGACAGCCCTCACCACCCACAACCTCCAGCAACCACCCACGGCCACCAACGGCCGCCAGCTTCGCCGAAAAAAGCCACTTTTCTCCTCCACCGTACGAAAACTTCACCAGCTCAGATCACCGCCGTCCGTCGCCATTGACCGTCACCGTCCCCACCACTGTGTAGCCCGAGCTGCCAGCTTCCACCAATAGCTCGCCGACGTCGAACGGAGGCCAGACGCGCTCGGATCGAGGGAATCTTTATCTGCCGTGCGAGAATCTTTGCCGCCAGAAACGCCATCCAAATGGCCGTGAACCACCGCGCCACCACCAGATTCGGACTCCTGGACTTGCGGGCTTCACCGTAGTGTAATTTTCCAGGAAAACTGCACCCCTCCGCCGTGCGCGGCCGTACGACACCGCATACCACCGTGCGCCGCCGTGCCAGAGCTTCTGGACGTGCATAGGGAGAAACCGAGACCACCGCGACATAAATTCCATCACCCGATCTCATTGGTAAGGTTCGATTTCCCAAAAACTAATGATATCTGACTGAAATGGCTGCCGAACGTAAATAGGCAATAAATTGACCTAGGTATTAGGGTAACCGGACTTAGGATCGAAAAACGGATAATGTGACGAGTCTGAATATTTAATTTAATATCCAGGAAATTAATTAGGCTCAGAAATCGAGATTTCATGAACTCTTGATTTGATTTGGAGCGACAGGAGACCAGGTAGGATAATTTACGCTTCCCGAACCCTAGATTTGACTTAGTGGATACCTGAATGATTTAGATGATTTGCATGGATTTGCGTGCTACTTTCGATGGAATAAATTGCATGTCTGTGTGCTGAAAACCCTAATTGCATGTTAGACACTTTGTTTATCGATTTTAGATGCCCTTAGGACGGGTTTACTTAGGGTTAGGTACTTGATAGTTGGAATAAGACAGCCGTTAAGTATCCCTAGTACAGGGAGTTTTTAAATGAGATTATTTTTATCAGAATTGGCCTGTACTATGTTAGGGATTACGCGCTAAACCAGGACGACCCTAAGAAAGGTTTAGGGAGTATAAAGGTGGATAACCTACATGGGAAAACGTTGTGATTTGGGCGTAATACCCTAGAACCCTGAGGAATAGCCGATCGAGCGCATGTGAGTTCGAATAGACTATATGAGGATGAGAATTGGCGTATGTGCACATGCTAGGATACGCCCTAGATGTTGATTCTCACCCGGTCCTTGAGTGAGTGATTGGTGTTACGGATCACACTCGCAATATAGGCTTGATTCGGGTGATTGGTGTTACGGATCACACCCAATGATAAGAGAGGTATTCTCTCTAGACGACGTGCAATTAGATGATGATTTAGATTTGGTTACAGCGGATTTGTGACCAACGTGGACGTAGATACACCGGGCATGGGATTTTACTTAATTTTGACGATTAATTTTAAAAAAATAAATGGATTTTATGATTTCGATTAATTGCCGCATTTTTCATGTAATAAAGCAATTTTAAAGATAAGGTATTTCACTGTTTTTGAACTGATTTCGGGAAGATGATTTCGGTGTTCGCACCGCTGGGTATTCAACCAGTTTTTGAATGATATTTGAATTGTAAATTATTCTACTGGGATTTTATATCTCATCAGGTTGTTTACTCAGATGAACAGGGACAGGGACAGGAACCCAGAAGATAGCGGATGAGGCCTTGGTGATAAACAGGAGAATGAATTAGCTTAGGCTTGAATCGTTTGTATATATATTTTGATGACGTTGCTGTTATTGGGTTCTGTCTTTTATGTTTTCTGTATGGATTGGATTGATTGTACATGTATAAATCAGGTATTTTACGTTGATTGTAGTGATGGAATTGACGTTGCTGTGTATGAATTTCGGTTATTATGTTTTATGTTTTTGATGGACTGGCTATATGATTGTAAACAGGTGATTTTGCATTTGGGTATGTTCGAAATACAGAGGAAACTCTGCTGGATTTTCGGTAGGGTTTACCGCTGTAAACTGGTGGATTTAAGTCGGAATGTATGTGAATGCATGATGTGATGTATATACTAGTTTTAGATTTCGTTCCAGAGTAATTTTATGATATATGTATGTCTAATTAGTTAGCTGCATGTGGATTAGGGTTGAACAGAATCTGAATGGACAACGGGAAGTCTATTTGGGTTACGATCAACCAGTAACGATCCCCTGACATTCCCACATCGGGAATAACTAATTGAACCAACCCACATACTTCCGCTAATCAGATAAGCATAGTGTATATTATATTAAGGGGGTCGTTACAGTTTTCACATTCACCTCCGTCACAGGTCTTAGGTGACTGTATATGAATCTATCCAATTGCATGTCGATTTACAAAAATCAATCTTTTATCGTTAGGTGTGATCCATAACACCAATCACCCGAAATCACGCCTATATTGTGAGTGTAATCTGTGACACTAATCACTCACTCAAGGACCGGGTGAGAATCAACATCTAGGGCGTCCCCTAGCATGTGCACATATGCCAATCCTCATCCTCATACAGTATATTTGGAATCACATGCACACAGTCAACTAGTTCCTAGGGTTCTAGGATATTATGCCTAAATCACAATGTTTCCCCGTATAGGTTATCCCCCCTTATACTCCTTAAACCTTTCTCAGGGTCGTCCTGATTTACCGTGTAATCCCTAACGAATGTAGGCTAAATCTGATGAAAACAATACATTTATAAAATCCTCTGCACTCGGGATACTCAACGACCATCCCATACCGGTTATCAAGTACCCTACCTTAAGTCAACTCTCTCCTATGGCATCTAAATCCGATAGCCAAATCGTTCTAACATGCAACAGGCATTTACAGCACACAGGCATGCAATTATACTCATTGAAGGCAACACGTATTTCCATGCAATCAAATTAAATCATTTAGGTATCTACAGAATCAATCTAAAATCAGGGGAGCATAAATTACCCTAACTGGTTACTGTTTGCTCCTAATTAAATCTGGGGCTTCCCGTATCCTCAAAATTTGAGCCTAGTTAATTTCTTGGGCAATTAAACCAATGTCTTAATCCGTTACTTATTCAATTTCACTTTCCTACATTCGATTACATGTTTTTCCTACACTAGTAAATTTTCCTATACATATTCGACATCCAATTTAGTTTGAAAACATTAGATTAGGGCAATTTAGATCGTACCAGGGGTTCCGAAAGGTGAAAATATGATTCTAGACCCTTTCTGGCTTCTACGACGGCTCATGGCAGCTCACGGCGGAGAGGTGCGGTTGAGGTCAAAAATTACACCAGAATGAAGCCCACGAGATGAGGAGTCTAGATGTGAGATTGGTTTGGTGGTTCTCGCCGGTTAAGAAGGCATTTTCTGGCGGCGAATTTTCACGCACGGTGGATGCTTTTCACCTCGATCCGGGCACGTGGCACTAGCATTTGGCAGTTGGGAGCTGTCAGAGGAAGCTGGCAGCTTGGCCTTCCCAATGGCGGGGGCAGTGATGTCGGACGGCCCCAGACGGCGGAGATCATAGGGGGTGGAGGATTTCGCGAGGCCTTTCCCTGCAGTAGTGGCGCCTGTTGGTGGTTGGGGATGGTTACTAGAGGTTGGGGGTGGCGAGCTGTGCCAGTGGCTGGGTTAGGCGGCGGCGTAGGGTGGTGGTGCTGGCCGCGCACGGTGGTGAAGGGAAGAGAGAGGGAAGAGAAAGTGGAAGGGAGGAGAGAGAGTGAAAATGCAAAAATGCTGGGATTTTGTGGAATATTGGGAAGTTGAAAGCCTCCATGGGCAATTCGGTCTTTTGTCACTTTACCCGGGGAAACTTTCGAATGCCGTCTTCGATTTGGGCAAGGGCAAGAATCTCCATGCAAGGATTTTAGCCTCCGTCTAAGGAACCAAAGTTCGATACTCTATCTGTCAATTTCCTAATGCCGGGCTGCGTTTTCTTTCATCAAATCGGGTTTTGACTCTGAAAAATTTCCCGATTTCAACCATCAACTAAAAAAATTATGCCGGATTCAATTTTAACGAAATCACTATTAAATTCACCCAATTTAATTATTTTTAAAAATTCAGTTTATTACAGTAGCTGCGAGGACCACCACTAGCCAACTAGATATTTTTGTTAAAATGATAGTTACAATTGAGATAGCCAGGAAAAAGAAAAAGGTAAAAATAAAATAAGCAATCTAGCTAGCTAGGTTTCCCTGGAAAATACCAAAAATTAAGACTTTTTGTTTTAATACCTTACAACAGATGATGTACACAAAAACGATCCACTTAAGGAAATGTATGATGCATGGGTACTTCTAAAATCAAGCTATACCCTACCTATATTTTTGGGATACTCTTAGGTATTTAATGTGTATAATGTAATTTTTTTTGAAAAAAATTGATTTTAAAACTTATTGAAAAAACTATAAGTGTTTATACAAAATTTTAACTTCTAATCTTATAAAGTAGACAACTATAAGAAAAATAAATATATACTTAAATTTCATATAGGATTATGACTAATTATACAAGTTATATAAATTTTATGAATATTTTAAAAAATTTATATTAATATTTTAATTAATTATATATGATTAAATGTTATATATTTGTGTTATTGTCTTTTAGAAACATAGGAGGAAATACAACTAAAGAGCCTAGAAAACTACTATAATGATATGATTTTTAAAATAACCACTAACTAGGACTGAGGATCGAGCACATCAAACTTGTTGAATGCTTCTCCCATTCTCTACATATCAAGTCCCACAATGTAGCTATTTTTGTTATTTTTAAATCTTGATTTGACTAATGTATAATGTGACATCTGAATGGAAAAAATAGTATATCCAAGGTCATGAGATATCTTTAAGTTACAAAGTATTATTTTCTAACTTACAAGAAGTCTGAATCTTTTGGAATTGTGGGTTATTCAAACTCGGATTATGCCTTATACATTGTTGATTGTAAGTCCATTTATGGATACATCTTTTATGATGTCTACAAGAGCTGTTTCATGAAAATGTACTAAGCAGTCTATTTTAGCTACCTTAATTTTAGAAGCAAAATATGTCATTTGTTCTGAGGCTAGCCACCGAGCTGTATGGTTCAGAAATATGATATTTGACATTCATCTTTCTGATTCTATATCACATCATCTAACCATACATTGCGACAATTCGTCTGCTTTATGCTTTTTCTAAAATTTATAAGAACCCCATTCCCATTAAATACTTTGATGTAATGTTCTTGTTTGCTAAAGAGAAAAGACTGTTGAATCTTAAACTCGTTTGGTTCAAATATTTGGTGAACATATGTTAGCAAATCTTTTGACCAAAGGCTTGCCCGTATGAGTAATTTTAAAAATCATGTAACTCATATGGGTTTGATAGAATATTTTTATGTAGCCTTGGTCTTGTGGGAGTCTAGATTAATTTTATGAGTTTTGATGTATGCAATATGTATTCCATCCATTCAGTTATTGAAACTTTTTCTATCACTAGTTTTCATATCGAATTCAGTGATTGTGTTGTTTCATTTCTAAACTTTGTATTATGAATAGATTGTTTCTATGTATATCATCTTAACTATAAATTATGTATTCTATTCGTTCAGGTATTAAAACTTTATTATATCACTAGTATCCAAATTGGATTCAGTAATCTTGTGTTATCTCAATTTTGAACTCTTCTTGAGTTAATCATAAATGGATTGGTTCTATGAATTAATTGTAAGTATAATTAGTGATAGATTTGATTACTTTCAAACTTCTTGGGAGGAGAGCCCAACTTATAGCCTAATGTTAGTCAATAATCATCTTATCATATCACTGATTGAGAATAACAGAGAGAGAGAATTTTTGTAGTCATGTTTTGTTGATTATTTTTATTATCAAAGGCTAATAACAATTAATAAAATTTTATTAATCATTAATTATTTAGTGGAAAAATCCACTTTGTGGATTAGAGGGTAGTAGAATACAAACCTCACATATTTTATTGAGCCCTATACCCAAGTCTTAGTGTCCTTAGTGTCCTTAGTCTATGGTACTGGTTTCCTCTTGAGAGATTGAACTCTTCGAAGGTTATCACTACTATTTCTCTTAAGTTGTAAGCCATCATATGGGCTTGGCCAATGTGAGAATAAATTCTTTGCTTGGGCTGGTCTATGTGATGGGTATCTATCCTAAAAGGATGGGGGAAATTCAAAGAACTTGAATCCTTAAGACTTTAATTTTGGATAATAGGGCACATATCTAATTCATTAAAGTTTTGTTAATGTATATTATATTAATGGTGTACATACCCTATCGATGTGACAAAATCAATATTTTGGGAATTCAGGACCACATTAAAAAACTTAATACTTACATAATATTATGTATCCTATTGATGCAAATATTATCAAAGCATTTTGTGGATTTCTCATGAGCCAAATTAATGTGAGTTGTCTTAGTTTATTACAGTTTGAGACTGTAACGACCCCCTAATACGTCATACGTGATGCTTATCTGATTAGCGGAAGCATATGGGGTATTCTGAATGTTTATTCCCTATGTGGGAACGTTAGGGGATCGCTACTGGTTGAGCGTAACCCAAATAGATTCTCCGCTGTCCATTCGGATTTCGTTCAACCCTGATTCACACGCAGCTACCTAAATACATATACGTACATCATCAATAATAACTCTGGGATGAAATCTAAGACTCATATACATGTCACGTCATACGTTTATACACATTTCAATTCAAATCCATAAATTTACAGCGGTAGATTCTACCAAAAATCCGGCAGAGTTTCCTCTGTAAATTGATCATATCCCAAATATAGAATCACCTGTTTATAAATCAACAGTCAATCCAACAACAGCAGTAAACATAACTAATATAAATCCATACACAGCAACATCAATCCATCACTAAAATCCATACATACTATCTAAAACGTTATATGTATATTTAGTCTAGTCCATACAGAATTTACAAGAAACAGAATCCGTTAAATAACATCATCATCAAAGTATATATACAAATAATTCAAGCCTAAGCTAATCATCCTCTGGTCTATCCTCAAGTCAGCCTCGGCTATCGTCTGGGCTCCTGCCCCTGTCCCTGTTCATCTGAGTAAACAACCTAATGAGATATGAATCCCAGTAGAATAATTTACAAATCAATTATCATTCGAAAACTAGTTGAATACCCAGCGGTGCGAACACCGAAATCGTCTTCCCGAAATCAGTTCGAAAACAGTGGAATACCTTATCTTTAAAATCGTTTAAATACATGGAAATTGCGACAATATATCACAATCATAAAATCCATTTCTTTTAAAATCAGTTATCAAAATCAAGTGAAATCCCATGCCCTGTGTATCTCAATCCACGTGGGTTACAAATCTGATGTAACCGAATCTAAATCATCATCTAATTGCACGTAGTCTAGAGAGAATACCTCTCTTATCGTTGGGTGTGATCCGTAACACCAATCACCCGAATCAAGCCTATATTGTGAGTATGATCCGTAACACCAATCACTCACTCAAGGACCGGGTGAGAATCAACATCTAGGGCATCCCCTAGCATGTGCACATACGCCAATTCTCATCCTCATACAGTCTATTCGAACTCACATGCACTCGGTCGGCTATTCCTCGTGGTTCTAGGTATCACGCCTACATCACAACGATTTCCCGTGTAGGTTATCCACCCTTATACTCCCTAAACCTTTCTTAGGGTCGACCTGGTTTAACGCTAATCCCTAACTCAAGACAAAGCAACTGATAAAAATAGTTTCATTTAAAAGCTTCCTGTACGAGGGATACTTAACGGCCGTCCCATACCGGCTATCAAGTACCCAACCCTAAGTAAATCCGCCCTAAAGGCATCTAAACTCGATAAACAAGGTGTCTAACATGCAATTAGGGTTTTCAAAGACACAGGCATGCAATTTTATCCCATCGAAGCAAAGACGTAAATCCATACAAGTTGTCTAAATCAGTCAGGTATTCACTAAATCAATTCTAGGGTTCGGGAAGTGTAAATTATCCTACCTGGTCTCCGAATGCTCTAAATCACTTCAAAATTTCACGCAGTCTCGATTTCTGAGCCTGATTAATTTCCTGGACATCAAATTAAACATTTAGGCTCGTCACGTCATCCAATTTTCAATCCTAAACTCGGTTACACAGTTACCTAGGTTAATTAATTGCCTAATTACGTTCGGCAGCCATTTCAGTCATATAACATTAGTTTTTGGGAAAACGGACCTTACCACTGTGCTCGAATGATGGAATTCTACGTCATGGTGGTCTCGGTTTCTCGGGATGCACGTCCAGAAGCTCCGGCACGGCGGCACACGGCGGCGCACGGCGAGGAGGTGCGGTTTGCCTCGAAAATCACACCACGGTGAAGCCCGCAAGCCCAGGAGTCCGAATACGATGGTGGCATGGCGGTTCACGGCCGTTTAGGCGGTGTTTTCCGGCCACGGCTTCGCGACGGTGGATCTGCTTTACGCCGATCCGGCGCGTCCGGCCTCTTTCGGCGGCCGAGCTCATCGAGGAAGCTGGCAGCTCGGGCTACACGGTGGTGGGGGCGGTGAGGGTTAACGACGTCGGACGGCGGCGATTCGGGCTGGGGAAATTTCGCGCGATGGAGGTGAAAAATGACGTTTTTCTGGCAGCTTCAGCGGCCGTTGGTGGCCGTGGTTGGTTGCTGGTGGTTGTGGGCAGTGAGGGCTGTCGGGTGGTACCCTTGGTGGCGGCCCACGGTGGCTGTGGCGGCCGTTCACGGTGGAGGAAAGTGGAGAGAGAAAAAAGAGAGGAGAGAGAGAGTGTGGTGAGGAGAGAGAGTGGAATGAGAGAAATGGCGGGAGTTCGCGTAATTTAAAGCCTCCAAGGGCGATTCCGACTTTTCCCAGGCCACCTGGGGATATTTTAGGGTGTCGGCATCCTTCCAGACGTTGGCACGCATTTCCATGCAAAAGTCTTGGCCTCCGTCAACGAAAGTGACGCACGAAACTCCTTCCGCCTTCGATCGCCGGATTACATTTCTTTCTGTTTGATTGTGTTTCTGGCTTCAAAGGACCTTCTATGTCCAGTCATTATCCTCAAAGTACGTGTCAGTCTTCGTTTGATTGGGATTAGGGTTAAAATCAAGTTTTATCTTTTAAAATCCTTTAAAAACTCTTTCGAATCTTTCCCGTTGTTACAGAGACCCTTATGCGAGATTATAATAAACAATCTTATTATGATAGCTATATGAAACTAAGTTTTGTGAAGGAAACCTTATTTTAATAATTATGTTGACTGAACATAATTAATACTTCCTAATTCTCTCATCTTTAGTTTCTTTAATTTAGAAATCATCTATAATGAAAATTGTAAATGGAACTACTTACGATGATTGGAAAGAGTCCTTAGATTTATATCTAGTCATTATGAAAAATAACATTTAGCTCTTAGAGAATCAAAGTTAGCAAAATTAATTGAAAATTCTAGTGCAATAGAAGGGGCTCAATCCAAACAATGACATGTTGTCAAAGAGCATTTGTTTGAACATTATCAAATATGCCATTGGCAAGAGTATTAAACAAAGTATTTTAAAGAAGAATACTAAAGCTATTGGGGAAAAGTTTAAGGGAACATAAGTTCAAATAAATCAAAAACACATAAAATTAGAATATTTTGTAGTTATAATGGTGCAAAATAAAAAAATATTCATTGAGTACATTAATACTAAGATGATGATGATAGACCTTGTGACCTTGTGACTAAATCTTTGGCACATACGATTTATAAGGATTATGTAATCTATATACATGGGATCATAGTGGCCACAATTTTCTATGAATTAATTATAATTTACTGATTTCATGTAATTATTTGTGAGAGAATTTCATAATAGATTTCATGTGGCCTTATGACCACTTGATATATTATATAATCTATGTTAAATTAAAATCCTTTAGTTTTTACATCTCCTCTCTCCTTTAGTATTTGCATTTTCCTCTTTAAATATATTAGAGAGAGGCCGACCTTTTAAAAATAAAAAATAAAAAAAAAATAATTTTATGGAAATTCGCAAGTCGAGCTCCACATAAGCATTCCCTATCTTAATGATCTCGTGACCCGAACCCCAACCAACAGAATTTCGCCTCATTCCAAGTGATAATCAGAATAATCTTGTATGCCTTTTTGATCCCTAGTTCTGCAAACTTTACCTCATATCTCTTTTTTATTAGATTTTTTTTCCTGATTTTTCCCCGCCAAATTTATTCTAGAAAGGTGCTATTTTACTATATAAATAAATGACTTCCATTTAATTTGGCTGACTAATTCCTTCATGTATAATTCTATTTCTATGGTACCATCATATATAATAAATAATAACACAGAAATCAATCAATGCATCAGGCCCTCTGTATTTGTTGAAAAAGATGCGAGCCAACATGTAAAATCAATTGGCGGAAAGAGAGAAAAGGGCCATAATTATTTTTACATGCAACATAAGGAAGAAAGTATAATTATGCAGATGTTGCTCCCATATTTTAATCAGTACTCCAAGTCACCAGAGAAAAACATTTCTCTTTTCCTCCTTTCTTTTCTTTTTTATTTTATTCTTCTACTTTTTCCCAGACACTATGATTCATTCCATCAATTCCACCATGTTGAGGGTTAAAAACATTCGTACTTACTGACTACTATTCACAGTCACACCACGTATGGCCGAAAGCTTAGGCAGTCTTTCACGAAATTATCTTTTTGTTCGCATTGCATTAAAAGAAAAAAGTGACAAATTAAAAGGTCGGGAATGTTGGCAGGATTTAAA
This sequence comes from Senna siamea, assembly GCA_031216115.1. Lineage (NCBI taxonomy): Eukaryota > Viridiplantae > Streptophyta > Magnoliopsida > Fabales > Fabaceae > Senna > Senna siamea. The sequence goes on along the minus strand of CM062354.1, from coordinate 12,172,239 downwards.
TATAAATTTTTTTTTTAAATTATTATTTTGGACGCCATAGAATTTTTTTTTCAAGGGCATTGGGCCCAAACTGAGCTTTTTTCAAAATTTTTATTTAAGCCAATTCCGAGTATAATTAGCAGTTTCTATTCAGGGTTTTGAGCCTAAGCTCATCTTAGTAAAAACTTTTTATTCATCCTAAATAAAATGGTTGGATTCAAATTTAGACTCAGCTTAGTTTAAAAAATTTTATTTGGATCTCTATAAAACTATTATCGTAAACCAAAAAAATTTAAATTTAAATTTTAGGATGCGTATTTATTGATAAATTAAACTTTATTTCAAGGCTCGTGATGGTTTGGCAGAAATTAATCTTAAGAAAAATATGACTTAAGGATTATCTTGAAGTTCTAAAAAGAAAAGGAAATAGTAAATTCATATTAATAAGTTGAAGGAAAAATTCTTAAAATAGTTTTTATTAATTTCTTAAAAAAGTTCTTTAAATTCAAAGTAAAATTGTGATTATTTGATTTTTTTTTCCAGAAACAAGTTTCTTTTCTTAAAAATCAAGAAAGTTTTCAAAATAAATTTCAACAAAAAGAAAAATAACACCGTTGAAACATAAGATATAACATAATATATACAAATATTGCAACAAGAAAAAAATTTGTCAGAATATGTACATCAAGGTTAAAATTATGAAATTTCTGTTCAGTAGGGTGGAACAAACTAAAACACCTTTGGCATTCACAGCCAGTCAACTTGAAGATTGTGTTGTGGGCAAATGTGATTGACCTCAAAATCATCCCAAGTGAGATTGATCATCAAAATTGTCACTATCATGGTCGGTCACCAACTTGTGTCAAAGGTGGTCGGACGGCACCACCAATATTGATAAGCTAACAGATTGGTCGTAATAGGACCTTCCAATATATCAACTTGCAAGGCTTAATTTGCTTTGTGATTTTGGGTCAGATATCAATTTGGCGATAATGATGTTGTTGGATATGATTACAATTCTATTTGGTGCTAGCATTACTTGGCACTAACCATGAAAGGTCAGTTTTTCAATTTCAAGGAGCTTAATTATTTTTTTTTTCAATATATCCTCTGCTAAAGATAAATTTGCTTGAAGTATAATGCAAAAAAAAAATTTAGTGAAGATTTAGACCTTAATTCGTCACCTTAAAAAAAAATTAATCCATCTAAAAATGCATTAAATTGATCTGAGATAAATACTATTTTCTTAAAAATTTTTGAGACAAATATTTAATTTCAAAAAAAATTTGAGGATCTCGACACCCTTAATTAACCATCATATTAAAAAAATGGTTAAATTAATTTTAAAGGTTTGACCTGTTTATGATTTAAATTAAGCATGAATTGTATACAAGAAATTACTGTTTACTCCAATTATCTGAACTTACAAATAGATACTAAGTTTTCCAAGTTATATACAAGGAGGGGAAGCGAACGGAAAATAAATTTAAGGAAAATGGAACCGAAGAGAAGAGTAAAGGAATGTTAATTAAATTGTAATATCACTTTGTTTGGAAAAACTTTAATATATATATATATCAATTTATTATATATATATATAAATTATGTATTTATAATTTATATTAATATTAACAGATCAGATGAAAATACAAAAAAATTTCTCAGATAAAACAATAATTTATAGATCACCTCTTTGTCTCCTATTTATAATTTTTGTAACTTATATCTTTTCTTTTTATATTCTAAATTTCCTATTTATAAAAGTGTTAGGGAAGACTTTGAAAGATTTTGAAAAGTTAGTAGAAAATGTTCCATTCTCCTCAGCTCCCTTATAACAAACTCCCAAATAAGGGAGAAATTTCAATGAGACTTTCCCTTTCCTTACCTTCTATTGTGCACCACATCCAATTACACACTAATTAGATTTCAAGTTGGTAAAAGATAATATGCTAATGAGTTATTAAGTCATATATATGATCTCTTATTTAATGTTCAAGAATAATTTAAGTAAGCTTGACGTCATCTAGTTTTTTTTATCCATATACATCTTGTCCTTAATCTATTTATCCTTCTCAGGTTATGCCTCTAAATTTGGGTTCTTTCATGTAATGGTATTTGAAGAAAGAGGTAAACATAAAGCAATTAATTATAAAACTATAAAAAAGAAGAAGAAGGAAGTCATGTATACCTTTCTTCTCATGATCTAATTACATCCTGAACTCTACGCATGTAACCAAGAATAGAAAGCATAAATATAAGCTGCTTATATACCATTTTATTTCCTTTTTAAGAAGAACAAAGGGAATCTTTCTCTTTTCCTCCTTATTGTGTGAAGAGTAGTAGTGGTGGTGGTTGATCTATAGCTATAGACAACTAATTGACGTCTATTTCATTGTAAACTAACAAGGTGGAAATAGATAACCAATAGACTGTTGGGAACGTAGCCGCAGGAAAGAAGCTATTGGAAGGTGAATGAATGAATAATATTGAAGAAGATGATGATGATATATGGACCCTACTGTTACAATATAATATTCTCAATAGCTATATATAGCTAGCAAGCTAGCTAGCTGGTAGGGTTGCTTCATCAAACAAGGAATTGTGCTGATCAAGCAATTGTTGGAGGCATTTGGGGCGGTTTGTGGGACTACGGACTAGAGTTTGGGTTGCTTTGTCCCACACACATTAAATGTATTTTTAAAGCATATATATATATATATATATTTGGATGGAATAAAGCATACATTTTCAATCCTTCTCATTATATCCATATAATTATATGCACACCTATGTGCTTTTCTTAGCAAAAAACCATCTAGAGAGAGAGAAAGAGAGTTTGTTCTAGCTAGCTTTAACAATAGTTTGATAAGGAAATGCCTTCTGTTGCAAACCAAGTTGTCTCCCATTTTAAATTTCACCAAAGACACTATACGTATATGTTTGTTTGATAGATGGATTAATGATTACTATCTTAACTAGTGGGGATCTTTCCAAACTATTTGTTTAGGATAAAATATCGGTGCCATGTCACATTGATGGCTATTTTTATAATCATTAACTCAGAGTGACAAATTACAGGTCAGCATTTTTTTTATATATAATTTAATAGACATTTTGCGACGGCAAAAACTGCTATTGCATATAAAAAACTTGCCATATGCATCTTAATACACTATTTTATTTTTTTTCTTTTTTTTGTAAAAATAACTTTTTAAACAATTGCTTAAAATAGTAAGAAATTATTTACTTTTATTTTTCCAGTTAACTAGTATATATGACATTCACAATGCAATATTAGTAATATAAAAAAAATTAACATTGCTATAAAAGTTTATTGTGCATTGAATTTGAGTTTAAATTGAGTCAATTTATTGAGACATTGATCTAAATATTTTATTTTGGTCCAAATAATAATTTTTGAATTTAGAAGAATTTAAGTCAAAATTAACATTTTGATTTAAATCAAACTGAATTTTGAAAAATAAACCATATAATCTTAAGTTAACGTTTATGCTGGATAAATTTTAGGGTATACATATTTTTCTTACATTAAAAATAAAAATTATGTCTAAAATACTTTGGTATACTTAAAAATAAAATATATTTTAAGAAAATGGAATAAAAAATAATTTGGAAAAAAGAAATCTATAAGAAACAATTTCAAGGTTTTCAAAAAATAATTTATAGCATGTTTAATTTTTAATTCAAATATGTTTAAATGATGATATTACAAATATACTGTTTTTTATCTTTATCAAACACATGAAAAAAAAAGATTATATTTTGTCAACCATTTCTAAAAAAGATTTTATTTTAATTTTTATTTAAAAATAAAATATTTGACTAAAAATACTTCAGTATAATTTAAAATAAAATCTTTTCTAGAAATGGTATAAGACATAAGTTGAAAAGTAAGAAATATCTAAGAAATGATTTCAATATTTTCCACAAAAAAATTAATAGCATGTTTTTGAATTTAAACATGTTTAAATAATGAAATTATAAATATACTATCAATTATTTTGAAAAATTGCTAAAAATATTGCTTTGAGGTTTATTTTTTTAACATATTTTTTATACCATTTTTTTTTTAAAATATTTGTACCAAAGTATTATTAGACATGATTTTTATTTTCAATTTGAAAAATATAAAAAAAATAATAAAAGAATTATGCATACGCTAAAATTTACCTAGCATAAACCTAAGATTATGGTTTATTTTTCAAAATTCATATTTGGTTTATTTCAAAATGTTAATTTTATGAGACTAAATTCTTCTAACTTCAAAAATTATGATTTGGGCCAAAGTAAAATATTTAGATCAATGTCTCAATTTAAACTCAAATCTAATATACAATAAACTTTTATAGCAGTATTAATTTCATTACAAGAAAACAAACTTTTGGTGGTGTCTTTTCTATAGCAACTGAAAAACTAGGTCACTTTTAGTGGCAACATTTCAAAGTGGTCACCAATGGTCAAATTTTATATACTTTTGGTAGTTACTATAAATAAGTTGTGTCCGGATTCTTTGCTTGGCATTTTTTACTTGGCACCTACTTGCCTGTTTTAGCGGCGGTTTTTTCCGCTGCTAAAATTCCTTGCAACAAAAAGTATTGCTACTATAATTTTTTTAAATTAATTATTTTAAAAAAGCTGTAGCAGCAATAATATTCGTTGCAATAATATTAAAACACACTTTAGCAACGGATAAAACCGCCGCTAGAAACGCCAAACAAGCACCGCACAAAAAATTTATGGCAGAGGATCCAAAATCAAGTTACCACCAAAAGGTTTTCAGTAATGTCATTTTGTTCTGTCGCTGAGAACTCACTACAACATTTTAAAGCCGGCAACACTTGTCATACCAACAGTTGAAATACTATTGCTTAACCAAGAAATAAGCAACAATTTTTACCATGTTGCAAATAATGTATCATTTAGGAAATAACTTGCAAGCAACAATTTCTCATTGATTAAATAAGATATATTTTTTGACCGTTGCCCTTGACTTCTCTTTTATGCCACCGTTTTGGTGTGTGGCATATAACATTTAATGCTTTTTACACATAAAAACCGTTCCCAATACCAAAATTTTGTATTTTCTATAGAAAAAAATCGTTCCCAATCACCTTTGCTCCCAAAATGTTTTGAGCCAAATGTATCTTTTGTTTTCCTCCTATTTTTACTTTTTAAAGATGTTTTATTTCCAATGACATTTTGTTTCCAAGTTTTCTTCGCACGATTCATTATTTTGCCTCTGTTTGTTCTTCTTTACTGTGCTGCATCGTTTCAGCTTTGCCTCACAGTTGCCTCACAGTTGAACACTTAATTTTGCCTCTCATTCTTCACTCTTTCTCTATGAAAATGGTGGAGAAGCTTGGTGTGAAACCCTTCCATAGTTTCAACTTATTCAATACGTGTAGAAGGTGCGAAACCCCAACTCTAGGAACTTCGAAACCCCCATTGGAAAAGCCTTGCACTGCGAAAGCCCTAAACCAAAGAGCTTTGCGCTACGACACCGAGAACTTCAACGGAGCCTTGCAATTTTAGGTAAGCAATTTTGCTTTCAATTTTGGGTGAACCTTATTGCTGAACATAGCTATTGTGCTGCCATATAGTTTTGGAATAAAAAATGATATGAAGGCTGACCTGATCTTTCTCTCATTTTCTCGCATATGATCGTGATTTTAAACATGATGAGAGAGTTCAACATTTATCTGTATCAAACTTTAATTTGTCATTTATTCCTTATTCTCTCTCTTTTTCTTTTTGCCATTAATTATTTAACTTATTCTCTCTGTTTAAACTTTAAATGGTATATATAATTTCACAGTCAGAATCTTTAGTTGAATAATAATTGAGTCAATCTGTCAAGAACATGCAGTCTTAGTTTCTTTATCTCTTTCCAGACATTAGTCATGTGCTAATCTTCATATATAAACCTAGAATTGAGATAAGAGACAAAGTATGCATGGCTCCAAAATAGACTCTATAATATATATATATATAAGTAATTATTACTTTAATTCAAGTTGCTACAGTTCCTTCATTAGCTTCCAAGTGTTGAATAAAATTTTGGAAGCACTAAAATTATTTGGGTGTTGATGCTTCGATTTTAAGGAAATGCATGGCTAGCTAAATTAGTGTAATAAAATGTCAATATGGATTTTGTCCTATATATTGGTAGTCTCTTCTTCCCAGAATGGTTTACATATTAAAAGTTCAAGATCAGTGGTGTGCTAGAAGTGACATGCCTATCTTATGGTTATTGTAGAGATATACAAGCAAGCAGAATACTTCTAGAGGATAAATATGAAGTTCGGTTAGGGAGTCCAAGTCAAGTCTGCACTCAAGAAGGGGATATTCATCAAAGCAAAATTACAAGGCTGCTAAGGTTGTCCTAGTAAGTACTCCATTTCATTCCTGTTTGATAAAAGCTGCAATTCCATTGGGACCTTATTTTTATCTAAACATAATAATTAAGACATTCTATGTATGTTTTCATTTTATTTTTTCAAGTGTTCGTACTTGATACAAAGATTCTTAGTTTCTGTAATACAATGGAAAATTATCCACCTGTAGGCCATACTTCATAATAGTTGTTATGAGAGCCAACAATTTGGTGGATGCAAGTTTGAAATAAGATTGGGTGGTCATTGTTGCTGTTACCCGTGCGAGAGAGTTGAATCTTTTACTTGCATACACTACCATAGTACCAAACACAATCTCAAAAGGATATAGAACTAATTGTAAGCTATAGAAATTCTAAAAATAAAAATGAATTTCATTAAGAAGAGTCAAAAGTAACCTAAAATACTAAAAAAAAAAAAGGGTTGTATTTAAAAAATATCATATACCATAAGTTTGAAAGTGCAAAATTACTGGTTGAAAGTACTGCAGAACCAGCGTACTGGTTCTGCACTTTGAAACAGTTCTAGTTCTACATTGAACCAGAACTGGTTCTGTGCACAACCAGTGCTGGTTCTGCACTGAACTAGTGGAGTGACAGTGGAGGCAATAACTTGAAGTTTTGTAAGCTTTAAAGACGAAAGACCAAGAAAAGATAGTTTAACATACTATGGAGTGATAACTGATATGATTGAACTAGATTATTATGGATTTTGCAAATATGTGTTATTCAAATGTGATTGGTTTGAAGTTAAAGATATTTATGGACTTAAATGTGTGCATTTTGACAAGAGATGCCACAAAGATGATCCTTTTGTGCTTGCATCTCAAGTGCATCAATGTTTTTATGTTGGGGATCAATTTGATGAAAATAAATATTATGTTATGAAGACAGTCCCAAGGGATTTATTCATTATGGGAGATCAATTAGATGATGGCCAAGACTTTTATTGGGGTGAGCCATATGATTCTTCATCAAATCTTGTCATACCAACTGATGACGGTGAAGTTGATTTAGTTAGAGGAATGTACCAGCTACTGTCATTGATCAGCCTTTACCTGCACTTTATGAGCAACAACAAGAAATAGATAATGCATAGGACTCTGACTTCGATGATGATGTTGGGGATTATATGGAGTAGCTTTTCCAAAATCACTTTTGTATTTGTAAATATTATATTTCTAGATAGAAAATTTCTTTCGTTGTAAATAAAAATCTCTGACGTTTTACATAGAAAATATTACATTGTCATCTAATATTTTTTAAGCATTTGCAATATGCCTTAGCATCTTTGACGCCAAAATATTTCTATTTTAGTTTAATACTGTTAACTTCTGAAATACTGCAACCTTACTATTAACATGATGATATTATGGTGGCTCTTGGTTCATCTTATATAAAAATTACAAACATTCTCTGATTTATAATGTGTGCTATTTAAAAATCAAATCTCTTATTAATAATGTTTCACCTTTTTTTGAAGGTTTAGGAAATTTTGAAGTGCAACTATTGGATTCAAATTCTGAAGGGCCAAAGAAAAAGGTGATTTGGCACTTTCAATTAACTACCAAAAAAATGTAATTTCAACTTCATTATTATGATATCAAGATGCTTCTTTCTTTGCCTTTCTTTTTCTGTTCATAGTTTTTTATTTTATTTTCCCCTTGTCATCTTATATATGTTATCTCATTATTGCCTTTCTGCTTTTTAATATTACCTTTACCTGTGATTAATATTTTCCCTTCTTTCTTTGTCTATCAACTGCTTCTAAGCTGTCAACTGCTTATTTCCATATTGTCTAAACATTCTTGAACTATCGTTATGCTTTTATGTTTTATACATTATATGCACTTACCATCACTTGAATCCCAACTTGGAAATAGAAGACGAAATGAAAGTGAAGAGGTTGAGAAAGTGAAGAGCTAATATGATGTCTTTGCACTGTGCACTCTGCAGACTGCAGTTCTGTTTGGTGGTCATGTACATGATATTATATTATAACTTTCGAGTAAGTTATATTCATTTTTAAAATTTTGAACAAATATAATTGAATAATTAAAAGGTAATTTACTATGGTGATTGTGATTGATATATGACGTGTTTGTGTTGTCCATAGGGATGAGAAAATTGAAAAAACAATGATGGTAACACGTTTAAAAAGGAAAAACATCACAAGTCACAAACTGCCATCACGTTTTGTTGGATTCTTGATGAAAATGATAATAATATTAATTAATTATTTAATTAAACATTTTGAACTCTATAATATTCAGGACACCTAGTTTGAATAGGATAAGGTATAAATATGAAGGAAACATACAAAAGACTTTATTAAAACTAAGATTATTTCATTATGCATTTGAAGATTACTTCAATAGTTTTTCCAAATTGAATTTGCTAAAACTTTTTGCGTTTGCATGATATTCCTTGCTGCATTGAACATACGTACGTGCAAAGATTAGAAGTTGATACAGATTACAGATTACAGATTACAGATTACAGATTACAGGCTATAGAACTTGTTTTTGGCATTTTGATAATTAATAACATACTATTTTGTTTGTTGTTTTTTTGCTTAAGTTGAATACTACTTTTAAAGAAAATGAAGAAGGGAGAAACCTTTAAACGAAAGGTGTTGGGTAGTGAAAAAAAGGTGAAAGTCCTATCAATAGAAGTGGTTTCAATTTTCATCTCTAAGCTAAATCAAGCACTGATTTTCTTATACAATTCAACAAAGTTAAGTGTGAAAAAATAGCTAATCATCAAAGACTGTCAAAAGAAGCCTCCATTACCTAAAATTTTGACACAAGTTGTGTAACATGCCCCAAATAGGTAACTGAGAATTTTATGACATGATGTTCCATAAGGGAAGTCAGCAGCTAGATTGAAAATTTGGCTGAGAAATCAAGCTAAAATGTGGTCTAGTTTAAGAGAAAATGAGATTGTTAGAAAATGGAAACTTTGGGTAATTTAACCCAAAAGGTGAAGGATATATTAAAGTAAAATAAGGTGAAGGGGCATATTAAAGTAAAATTTTGGAAAATGGAACTTTGAAGGAATTAAAATGAAAAGTGGTATATGAAGGGAAAAACTTTTGTAAACTCTTTGAATTTACGATTTCTCCCAAGGATTGGTTAGCAGATATTTTTGAACTTTAGTTAACTACTAAATTATCCTTCTACCAATTTATAAGGGAAGAGATGAGAGAGGGAGAGAAGAAAGAAGAGAGAAAGAAGAAAGAAGGGAGAGAGAAGAAGGAAAGTTAAGAAGAAGAAGAAGAAGAAATCAAGTCTAAGAGTTGAAGGAAGTTGTAGAAAAGCTCGAGTTACTAACTAGGACACTTGAATCAACACACAAAGGTAGCAAGAACAAGGTAATCAAGTTGAAATCTAGCTTTCTCTCAAGTTTTGAACCCCATTTCTCTACCTTAAGCAAATGAATGAACTTGTGTTTTTAATGCCTTTAAGAGAGTTTTAAACTTGCATTGTCATCACATGAGAAAATTATTATTTTTTGGGTAACATGTGACATAAGGATAAAAAGAAAGAGAGTAAAATGCAAAAGAGAAAAGAGAAAAGTATTCCAAGTGTATGCATTAGTGGTAGATAGACTCGTGGTTGAGTGACTTACTATCAGTATGGGACGGTCGTTGGACATTCAACGGTCGAACCATAATTTAGGATGATAAAACATCCACTCAATCATAAATGATTTTGAAAATACCGTGATGGTTACGAATTCCAAATTAGTGAACTATTCTATGGCCAATAAAAGGAGTCATATACTTAGGATTAAGCATAACCATAGCATGATTCGATTCACCTTAGAATATATGCTTGTGAATAGCGTGCTAGAATGTGATCCATCAGTGAGGATGGTGCTTCCGTAGCCTTATGATTCGTAAAGATGGAGTAGGCATGATCTGTTAGAGAGTGATCTCGTGAGTTATACCAGTCCCTTTATGGGACAAAAGCAAAATGAAGTATCCAAAGGGATATCAATCCCACTGGTTAAAGGATAATCTGTCAGAGAGGAAAGGGACCACAGTGTACTTGGGATCCACTAGAGGACACTCCAGATAGTACAAGAAAGATAAAGGGCTGCTAGATGGTCAAGGACCACAAGACTCAACTCAGAACTCACTCATGAGTGTTAATAGAGCACGTGGAGTTGTTCACTAGGTGACTCTCCCAATGGTTCATATGATGATATGGCATTCACCATTATGTTATGATTTTTTTCCTTCCTCATATTTTATATGTGATTATGATCATGTTACCATGAAAAATATATGTGATGAAATGACATATTTGATATTGTTGACATCGGGTGAACTATGAGTGCGCATGCATTCAGAAGTACATATTATGAGGTTATGATGACATAATGGCATAAATCATGCATTGCATCCCAATAGATGTTGTTTTATAATTGATTATAGAAAAAAAAAAAGAATGTAGTGTATTTCTGTATGATTACAGTGCTACAAGCTAGTGGTTTCAAAACAGGTTGTTTTGCTAGTGAGATTTATTCTCACATAAATGCTGGTGTGTATCAAATGCCTAGATTCTAGATCTTGTTGGAAGTGGAGGTAATTGGGTAGACATACCTATTTTGGGATATTTTATGATAGTAAAGAAAGTTTAGGTAGTTGCAATGATGGATATTCTCCCATCGTCCCCACCCGCAAGAGGGGTGGACATGTAGGATAAGTGTAGTTGTTCTATGTTTAACTTATGAATAGTTGGTATACAGTGTACATGCCCAATACGTTGATCCTTTATTATATTTTTAGAGAGGATCAGGATAATTATTTTGGTGTATAGAAAATGAGGGCATATATGCATTAAGATATGTGAGAGAAATATCCACTAGTAGGAGTTTTGAGAAGGGTATAAGTGGCAGGATTGTTGTCTCCTTATCCCGACTGTTACTAAAGTCACATATCTATAGGTATATGTCTTATGTAAGGAATTATGACTTTTGTAAAGAAATTATGTATGTAAATGTATGTGAATATGTCTATATACTTTTATTTCATTTAATTTCCTTGCATTACGTGTGAGAACTTGAGTGTAGAAATCCCAAACCAATGGCATTTAATTATTTAACTTGGTAAAAGTTAAAATTTACTCAGGTAGAGGTAGTAGTAACTCACCAATCCTTATCATATATTATATTACATATTCTAATTAACTAAAAAGAACTATAGGATTGAGAGTGTTACAATTAGCATCATGGATTAAGATTTTTATCTATTCTAGCCTATTTTCGTAGTTTAGTAGAGCTAAAATTTTATTGGAATTTTTTAGTTTGCTTTGGCATGCTACTACTACTAATCGGATTAGGACCTAAGTTTACTTTTATTTGACCAAATTGTTAATTAAATATCCATTATTAATTAAGTAGTGTATTCGATCAATCCCTTCTTTGAAATCCTAACATAAATACTATGCACAACATAAATTTCACAATCACATGCAAAAAAAAAAAAATAATCTAATTTACTAATAATTTCATACATTTATGTAACCTACCATTACTATATACTAATTAGTACCCTCTAGGTACTTTTCCAATACAAATCAAAATATTTGTTTACAGTTACATACATACATACATACATACATACATACATACATACTTATTATAACTCCCCAATCATATAGTTCATTTTAGTGGATTAAATAATATACAATACATATACTATAAGACTTGTAAGATATTACTACACTTGTGTATCTAACTTGCTTCTTTTACGTTTTAGTTAGGGAAAGCAATAAATAAAACCAATACACAAGCAAGTTTTTAGGATATATATATATATCTAATAAGTATGAGTATATATATAAAATCCTACCTAAGATACGGGTGAGAGCTTTAGAGGTAACAAATCAACCTCTCAAATTCCACCCAACCTACAAGTGGATAAGGAAGTCAGTCTATACATTATACATAAAACAAATTTCATCCCTATATTTGTACAACAAAAGATAAGCCTTCATAGTCTTCCCAAAAAGATATAAGGCTAAAGGTATAGGATGAAAATATACAAAATATATCAAAACATGACTGCATACTAACTACTACTATCCTTAGCCCATATATAAGGGGTGTGGGAGGTCTTATTGTAACATCTCCTAAAGCAGCTTTATTTTGATTGTAATTTTCTCTAGTGATAGACACATTTTAGTGTGAATTTGATGTCTAGAGATAGACAAGCCAATTTTAGAGAAATTAACTAAAAAACTAGACCGAAATAGGGTTAGGTTTTAGAGGAATGGAGATCAAAAGGTGAAGGACACAAAGAGGTAAATTGAGTAAAGAAAGTGGCACATTAAGGGAAATCTTCCCAAAAGAATTAATGTATGTTATATAAAGATATTTTGGACCATCAAATATCTATATGTTTATCTAATATAAGGAATTAATGTATGTTCCTAAATATATGGGTATGTATGTATGTTATTTACTAACTTTATTTATATTTTGCTATGGTAAAATTTTATGCATGTGAGAACCTGAGTGTGGAGACCCAAACCAAACTCTACTAAATATAATTAGCTTGGTAAAAGTTAAAATTTATTCAAAAAGAAGTGGCAATAACACAAAAATGAATCCCATGCTGTCCACCTTGCTGCTATCCAATGGATCTAAACTATCTGTCTAATCCAACGCTACACATCTCGCCACATGTCAATTTTGATTTAGCATTACAAAAAAAATTGACGCCTTTAGCATGAAGCTGTGACCAGTTCAAATTCCTTTCTTCCTCTCCTATCTTTGCCTGACCCAAACCTAGAATCCTTCACCTATGAGTGTGGAGTTTCTCTACCAAAATTCATCATGTGTCTCTCCTCTCAGCCATCTGTCATTGTCATCCATCCATTACATTGTAGCCCAAAGTACCTCAGCTTCAAGTTACATGTGCAGTAAGTTTTTTTAACTAATAAACTCTTGCATGGTTTTTCCTTTACTTCTAAGTCTCTTCCTTAACAATTGAAATAATGTGTTCAATAATTTATTCATCATTATCAACAACTTCTGATAGACCTTGTAAAAGAAATGAAGATTGGGTGCTATTTTCAGAGAATTTTTTACTATGTTAAGTAGGAAGTCAACTTGTTAAATTCTGAAGTTAAAATTTGCACTTCAAAATTGTTAGGATTTAGAAATATTTGAAATTTGTGTTCATGCTATTATGTTTGTGTTTTAATTTACCTAATCTAAAATTATTTACCTTTGAGTATGATAAGTAAAAGCATTGAATGAAAGTATACATTTCACTTGAAGATGGAAAGTATACTTAGAGTTTCAGGTTGTTCTTAAAACTTCGAGTCTAGAATGTCAGCAACTTGTCATAATAAAATAACTATGGTAGTGGCTATCAATAAATCATTTGGGTATCAAAAGCATGATGATTGATTAGCGTTTTTCATTTTTAAATAAACAATCCTTTTAATAAAAAAAATAATCCTTTTACCTCTGAAATGGTGTAACAAGTTTCAGAAATCTTTTTTGATATGCTAAGGAGGATAAGAGTACACAAAACCAACTTCACGTCATCATCAAGATTATGCAAGGACTTAATGAATTTAGTTAGTAGCTTTGGTTGCAAAAAGATAGAAGTGCTAAATGATGCTTTACACACTTAATTCAGGATTATATGCTTAAAAAGATAGAATTAGTGTAATTTGAGGAAAATCCTCTATTCTATGTTATTTCATTTATTCCATAAAAGAAATGATTCTATTAAAGAAAATTAAGATCCTCTTAAAACTAAAAAAACATAACAGTGATAATATGCTTGATTTCACTTACTTTATATGCTGATTTTGCAACTAAAGAAGCAAGTTTGCCTTCTTTCAAAGGAAAATATGAACTACCTCTCCACTTACTTCTTTGTCCTTAAATTTTAGTATTTTACTGTAGTCTTATTAATTATTTTTATTAGTAATAACCTGAAGATTAGTGTTGAATGACATTTAGTATTTTTATCAATATACTTAATGGTCCAACTAAATTCGAATACCAGTTGAGCATCTTACTTCTACTAACTGCTAAGTAAGCTCAAATTGCTATTTGTTTTGGGTGACTTTTAATTTTTGGGTAGTGACAAATTGGTAGTTTTCTTTCTCTTGTACTAAAGACTTCTCCTTTTTCTTATTGCTACCATGAAATCTTTATTGCTTGTTTTGTTTTACTGCATTTATTTATTGGCTTTATGAAATGTTGTAATTGTACCATTAGGGGTTGTGATTTATTGTGGTTGATCATAATGTTTCTTCATTTTCCATTTTGTGGTTGATTTATTGTGTCATTTCTTTTATACAGTAGTTTTTTTACAAACTTCAACTAGTTTGCATTCCAATATGAGATAACTGATGCACATGGGGGCACATTTTCCTCAGTGACTATATCTTTAGTATTCCCCACTACAGCAGAAGACTAAATGAAGATTAAGAAGTAAAGATAGGATGACATGGACTTCATTTGTGGCTTTTTTCTTGTGACTGGATATTGATATTCATTGCAATTAGGATGAGACTTTGGAATTAAGATTTTCTAACTTCTTCATAAAATTGTAACTAATTTTATTTGATCTTAAAATATTCCTGACAGGTCTGTTTATAAGCTAAGTTGAATACTGTAATTACTTAATTTAAGATTCTTTTAGTTTGTTTGTTTTTAGGAATTACATTATTAAGTTTCCATCAAGAATTGAATTCTTTAATTCCAAGAACTACTTAATTAAGATTATCCTCACTTTTGGTGAACATTAAGAATATAAGTCTGCATAAGGAATTATCTTGAATGTCTTTTTTTGTTCAAAGATTTTATGTAGCCTCCTATAAGGAAGATATATGGGTGGTTTTCATTTTTTGGATAATTTTATAAGTCTGCATTAGATTATTAAGGAATTATCATTGAATTTCTCACGAGATTTTTTAATGCAAGCATAATGATATATATTTTTCATTAAATTGAATCATGTATGGAGTGGTATCATCTCTACCTCCCACAGCTACCAGTTCTTGTTGACCCATTTACCATTTGACTCTTAAAGATATTTTGATGATAACAAAAAAATTGAATCATTTCAGGAAAATCAAGTTCAAGCGCTCATCAAGGCAAACCAAGAAGAACAAGAAATTGGATAAGTAATTAGGACTTGAAATTATAAAGATATAATAGAGACTTGAGCTCAAAATTATTTTCCAAACTTTTGAGGTTGCTTTCCAAAGTTTAAGTAGCTTTTACAAAGTGATTTTCTCATTCAAAAGACAAAGTTCTCACCTAATAGTCGACTTGTACAATGTAGTAGTCAATTGGTAGAAATAGAACTTCGAAAATCACAAATAGAATGCCATTGGTCAATTGCCAAGAACTTATAGTCGATTGACAGCTAACAGAGAGCTACCAGTCGACCTTTAGACTATAATAGTTGACTGCTAGACCACTGGCAGCTCAAAACTCTACACTGGAGGCATGACAGTTGACTACCAGGGTATAGCAGCCGACTGCCACAGTACTATTTTGAAAATTTATCCCTTCAGAAAAGTCACCAGTCGACTGCCAAGAAAAAGCAACTGACTGCCATGGCACTGTTTTGAAAAATTAACTTTTCAGAATGTCACTAGTCGACTGACAACTAGGCACTAGTCGATTACTGCTTGCTACACTACAAAAAAATCATAGAAGTTGACTTGTAGCTTGCAGAGATGATATTATGCTAAGTATAAATGGCTATTTTTGCAGAGATTTCATCTGATTTGTTTTTTGAGCGAATTTCTAACCTTTTCTCTTGCAAAAAGTCTATCTATAGAGCCTTTGGAAAGCCTCCAAGTAACAAGAAAAACATTGAACATAAATCATCTTCCAAAAATCATCTTGAGCTCTTGTTACTATTATCTTCTATAGTTCTTCTGCTATAAAATTTACTCTGAATTAAGAGAGTTTCTTAGTTGATAAAATTATTTCTTCTAAACTGAGAGATATCAAAGGAAAGATTTTCCTTGAGAAGATTAAAGTGAGAAAGTTTGTAATGATTTACAAGTGCCCTTTTATAAACTTGTGATAATAGTGAAAATCCCAAGTTTTTCTTAGGGACTGGATGTAGGCTTGTTGATAATCTGAACCAAGAGAAACTTCTGTGTGCTTTAAATTTTCGCACATTATATTCTGCATTTACTTACAGCAATTTATCTTACTGTCCTTACTGGTTCTTGTTGCTAAAATCTTTAGCTTGTTGATACTACTCTTGTTGCTCTGTTTTGGGTTAAATTAACTGAATAAATTTATACAGTAGTTATCTAAGAAAAAAAAAATACTATATACATATGCTTTAGCTACTTTTTGAAATTCTCCATTAGCAATTTTTTTTTATCACCCAATTCACCCCCCTCTTTGATGCCAGTCATTCCTGATAAAAAGACCTAACAGTCTCAAGAGTTAAATATGGCTGGTCTTGGTGATAATGTGTTACTTGAAGGACTTTCTATCAATAAACCTCCAGGTTTTAATGGAGAAAATTATATTTTCTAGAAACTCAGTGTAATAACCCAATTTTTTTTAAAAAAAATAAATTAATTGGGCAAAATAAATCTAGATTTTGTTAAAATCAAATTCAGTGTAATTTTCTGAGCCTACAGTTAAAATTTGAGAATTTTTCAGAGTCAAAATTTGATCTGATGGAGAAAAAAAAACTCGGTCCGGCTTCAGAAAATTAGTAGGTAATTTGGAAGGCTTAAATTCTTCAAAAGACCTCTGAATTCCTTCCATGTGGGCCTGTAATCTTTCCCAGATTAGAGAATACATCCAGAATTTATCCCGGGTAAAGTGAGAAAAGAACAAAATGCCCCTAGAGGCCTTAAAACTCCAAAATCCCCATTTTCCCTCTCATTTTTCCTTTCCTCTCTCTCTCTCTTCCCTATATTTTCTCTCTCTTCTCTCTCATTTTCACACGCCACCTTGCGCTGCCGAAACTGCTGCCCTACGCTGCTGCTGGACCCCGCCGTCGGTGCAGCCACCATCCCTGGCTGCCGACTAATGCCACAGCGGCCAAAAATAGCCCATTTCTCCCTCCGTCGCGAAATTCCTCTTTCGCCGTCTTCGGCCACACTATCACCACCGTTGGGTAGCCTGAGCTGCCAGCTTCCTCTGCCAACTTCCAGCTAGTGGAGCGCCGCTGCCACGCGCCCGGAATGGGGGAAAAATAGTCCGCCGTGTGTCACATTTCATCACCAAAAAAATGCCATCTAAACGATAGTGTTTCACCGAACGGACCCCAGATCCGGCATCCTCGAGTTGTGGGCTACATTTTGGCATATCTTTCGACCTCAGCTGTCGTACGCCACCGAACACCACTGTGAGCCACCATTCGCCGCTGTACTCTACTGTGCGTCATCTCGGGAGTTGCTGGAAAGTTGTCGAAATTAGATTTCATGCTTCTGAAACCCCTGGTAAAGTTTAAAATACCTCAATTTGATATTTTCATGTTGAAATTGACCTGAAAATGTTTAAGAATTAGGCCAGCTTAGGAATTTAATAAATTGATGTAGGAAAGCCTAATTAAAAGAAAGAACCCATCTAAGATTTAAATTATTTCCTCAGGAAACTAATTGGGATCAATTGCTGAGGAAAAAGGACCTAAAAATGTATCAAGAAGAAGAGACAAATTTAGTCAAAGAGAAAGGAAGCAAGATAGGCTAACAATTTGAAATTATGTTTCATGTTTTAATTGATGCAACCAACATGTTTTACAAGTTTTCTTAGGAACATAATGGTGTACTTGCATTCTTGACAAAATGTATGTCTGTTGGCTAGCTTGTGTGGTATATTGAAATGTTGATAAATGAGATATCACGAGTATGTTGTTGAAAAAAGGAATAGCGTTGCATGGTGTTAAATTCAAGCTGAAGAAAGGAAATCCTACCATTTAAGGGTGTTAGTGGAGAATAAAGGAAGGAAATTGAATTGCCAATCTAATAAATCTCCCTAAGGCGAGTCCATGGAATTAATTCTTGTAATTTATAAGCAACGCACCTTAGTATTATTTCTAAAAATATGGGAATTTATTATTGAAAAAAAAAAGAAAATTGTTTTTGAATTGGTAAAATTTTATAAGAAAGGATATTCTTATTATTTTGAAGGAAGGAAATTATTCTTGAAATTAATAAAATTATATGAGAAAAATAATCTTCAAGAGAGGAGAAATTACCCTTGAAAATATTAAAATTTTTGTAAGAAATGTATATTGGAATTAATTTTCAAGAAAGGGGAAATTAGTCTTGAAATTACTAGAATTTTTATCAGAATAGTATGTTAAAGTTAAATTCCAAGAAAAGAGAAGTTATTCTCGAAAATGTTAGTATTTTTACAAGAAATGTACATTTGTAGTAATTTCCAAAGAAAGGGAAAATCAATCATGAAAATAATAGAATTCTTATGAGAAGTGTGCATTAATTTCAAATTTTTAAGAAAGGGATAATTATTCTTGAATTATTTAGAATTTTAAGGAAAAAAAAGATGTACACTAATATTATTTTTCCAATAAAAGGAAAATTTTCCCTGAGATTTGTTAAAGATTTTTATAAAGGTGGCCAAGTGTCCACAGAGTGCCCAAGTATGCACAATGACCCTAGGAAGGTGGTCGAGTGTCAACAAAGTGCCCAAGTGTGCCCAAGTATGCACAATGACCCTAGGAAGGTGGTCGAGTATCAACAAAGTGCCCAAGTGTGTACAATGACCCTAGGAAGGTGGTCGAGTGTCCACAGAGTGCCCAAGTGTGCACAATTACCCTAGGTGGTGGCCTAGTGTCCACGTAGTGCCCAAGTGTGCATAATGACCCTAGGAAGGTGGTCGAGTGTCCACAGAGTGCCTAAGTGTGCACAATTACCCTAGGTGGTGGCCTAGTGTCCACGTAGTGCCCAAGTGTGCACAATGACCCTAGGAAGGTGGTCGAGTGTCCACAGAGTGCCCAAGTGTGCACAATTACCCTAGGTGGTGGCCCAGTGTCCACGTAGTGCCCAAGTGTGCACAATGACCCTAGGAAGGTGGTCAAGTGACCACAGAGTGCCCAAGTGTGCACAATTACCCTAGGTGGTGGCCTAGTGTCCACGTAGTGCCCAAGTGTGCACAATGACCCTAGGAAGGTGTCCAAGTGTCCACAGAGTGCCCAAGTGTGCACAATGACCCTAGGTGGTGGCCCAGTGTCCACGTAGTGCCTAAGTGTGCACAAGAGATTTTTATAAAAGTGGTTAAGTGTCCACATAGTGCCTAAATGTGCACCACTTTCATATAAAAGTATGTTTTAAGAATGAAAGGCATGAATGCTTTGTAAATTTTATGATAATGTGTTTTATAGCATGCAAGATGTTTTATTTGAAAGAATATTATCTTTATCTCATTGACATTTAATTTGATCATACCTTGCTTGCCAGTTTATAATTATGAACAACGCTATATTTTTATATTCAAGAATGTAGAGTTAAATATTTTAATGCTTGCACCCTGATACATATTAGTTGTTTTTAAAATTTGAATTGTTAATCTACTGGGAAACTGGTGTTTCTCATTATTATGCTAATATGTATTAGATATGGATGCTTAGCAGGGCTGGGAGATAGAAGTTCCTTTTAGGTCTAAGGAAAATTTTGTAACCCTTATTTATGGGTTCTAGGCTAGATAAAGCTAGGATTATTCTTTTGGCAGTAGTCTTGAGATGTAGTTAGGAAAGAATAAAGGAAGGGATAGGTGAAGGACCATTCTGTCTTGGAAATTGTAAAGGGAGTCTAAGTGATAGGATTGTTGTCTCCTGACTTCCTACGGACGGGTGCTTTGCATATCCTAATATGTGTTTACTGTGATGTAATGAACATTATTGGACTCTTATTAATTGAATTGTATGAAGTTAATCTTTTGCTAGGTAGTATAGAATCTCTGTTATTTCGCTGTGCATGTAAGTTTTTAATCTAAGCAAAAGATACGGAACCTAATCTGCTTAAATTAAATTAATGGTGTAACTGCTTAGAAATTAATTAAATAAAGGATAAAGACAATATACTGAACCTATCTATTTATATCAGAATTAATAGAAATACTAGATAGGGGCATTACACTCAGGATGAAAATATTTTTTGAAGCAGTAGATGTAGATCTTTAGAAAGTGATTGAAGATAGACCTTATATTTCTTTGAAAGAAGAGAATGGTCACACAATTACAAAATCCAAAACTGAATGGTCTGACATAGATAAAAGAAAAGTTCAGTTAAATGCCAAGGCTAAACTAATTCTCACTAGTCAACTAAGCTAGGATGAATATTTTAGAGTATCTAACTGTGATAGTGCAAAGGAAATGTGGAAAGCCTTGGAAATTACTCATAAAGGAACCTCAGGAGCTATAGAAAACAAGATAAACCAACTCACTCACCAATATGAAATGTTTAGAATGAAACAAGGTGAGCAAATTAAAGAAATGCAAATGCGATTTACTTATATTGTGAATCATTTGGCTACTGTAGGTAAAAATTACTTAACAAAGGAGCTGGTGGCTAAGATTCTGAGATCTCTCCCCATGGAATGGCAACCTAAGGTGACAGCCATTGAAGAAAGCAGAGGAGAATCTATCAAATTAGTATCAGCTTTCTTTGGCAATCTTCAAGAGCATGAATCAAAACTACAAAAGAAAAGTTTTTCACTCAAGGCAACTTCCTCACAACAAATAAAAGAAGAGGAGGATGATGATATCCCAAATTCTCTTCCTAAAGGAATAGAGATAAATGAAGAGAATTTTAGTCTGTTTGTAAAAGAATTTAGAAAATTTTTCAATAACAGAAAGAAGAAGACATTTAGAAGAAATAAGATGGGAACAAAAAACCTCCAACTTGTTACAAATGCACGAAAACTGGGCACATCAAATGGGAGTGTCCCCAATACTTAAAGAAACAAGAAACACTTGACAAAAATAAGGAAAAGAAGAAGGCTTTTGTCTTATCAATATGGGGAGATAGTGATGAAGATAATGATAGGGACCAAGAAGAAGCAAATCTTTGCTTAATGGCCAAAGAACAAGATGAGGTAACAAATCAAAACTTCTCTCCTTCATATGATGAACTTTTAAATGCTTTTGAGGAATTACATAATGAGTCACTTAAAATAGCAAAAGCTTTATCTTTATCAAAAAGAAAAACTCTTGATTTTGAAAAGGAAATTAGTTCATTAAAAGAAGAAAATCTGCATCTAAAAAAAAAATCTCCATATTAGAGAAACCTAAAATATGTGTTAATATTTGTGGAGAGTGTGAAAAACTGAAAGTTGAAAAAGAAGATTTGACAAACACTCTAGCAAAATTTACAAATGGAAGAGATAATCTAAATATACTCTTTGGAAAATAAATATGTATGTTTAATAGAGCTGGTATAGGATATGAATCTAATACAAAACAAAAGTATTACAAAAATTTCTTTGTTCCTACTATTCAATCTAGTAGTCCCTATACCACTTGTTTTCATTGTGGTTAACAAGGTCATAACTCACATGCATGTGCTTACAAGAGAAATGGACATTTTGAAAACAAGAAAAAGTGGGTTCCTAAAGGGATGACTAACTCACAAGAACCTAAAAAGATTTGGGTACCTAAGAACAAAGTTTGAAAATTTTTTTTGCAGACTTGTCTAAAGGCAAATGGTGACAAATGGTACTTGGATAGTGGATGCTCAAAACATATGTCTGGAGATAAATCCAAGTTCATATCCCTTCAACCCAAGGATGGAGGGAAAGTTACCTTTGGAGGAGATGGCAAAGGAAGAATCATTGGAATAAGTAACGTGGGTATGAATTCATCCACCACCATTGATAATGTCTTACTAATAGGAGGTTTGAATGATAATCTCTTAAGTATTAGTCAACTGTGTGACAAAAATAATCAAGTAATTTTTTATTCAAATCATTGTACTATAGAAAACAAGGAAAACAACAAAGTCATATTAATAGGTCATAAAATTCACAATGTGTACATTTTTAATTTAGAGAAAAAACCTCCTTTAGACTCAAAATGTTTAATTAGCAAAAATAATGATAGTTGGGTCTAGCATAGGAGATTAGCTCATGCTAGTATGAGTTTTCTAGATAAACTAGCTAAAAAGGATTTAGTAATAGGCTTACCTGAGATTAGCTTTAAAAATGATAAAATCTGTGATGCATGTCAAAAAGGAAAACAAGTTAAAACATCTTTCAAATCTAAATATATTCTCTCTTCCTTTAGGCCTTTACAACTCCTTCACCTAGATTTTTTTGGTCCAACTAGAACCAAAAGTTTAAGAGGAAATTATTGTGTGCTTGTTGTTGTGGATGACTTTTCTAGATTTACTTGGACTCTATTTCTTTCCCAAAAAGATCAAGCTTTTACAGCTTTTGTCAAATTAGCCAAACTTATTCCAAATGAACAAGAAACAACTATTGTGAAAATTAGAAGTAATCATGGGGGAAAGTTTGAAAATAGCCACTTTGAGAATTTCTGTGAAGAAAATGGAATTGAGCACAATTTTTCTTATCCAAGAACTCCACAACAAAATGGGATAGTAAAAAGAAAAAATAGAACTCTAGAAGAAATGGTTAGAACAATGCTTAATGAAAGACTACTACCTAGTTATTTTTGGGCTGATGTTGTAAACATTGCCTTCTACATTATGAATAGAGCATTAATCAGACCTATATTAAAGAAAACCCCCTATGAATTATACAAAGGAAGAAAACATAATATTTCCCATCTCCATGTGTTTAGCTACAAATGTTTTGTTCACAACAATGGAAAAGACAATCTAGAAAAATTTGATGTTAAATTTGATGAAGCAATTTTCTTAGGTTATTCTAGCACTAGCAAAGGCTATAGAGTATTTAATAAAAGAACCTCTTCTGTAGAAGAATCTATTCATATTGTCTTTGATGAATCTAACCCTCTTGAATCAAGAGATGTATCTAGTGACATTATAGTTGGACTTGAGAATATGAGCATTTAAGATAAAGAAGACAGCAAACAAGAAAAAGGTCAATCATCAAGTTTAAAAGTTGAAGAGAAAGAAGTAGAGACAACTCTTCCACAATCCTGGAGACATGTGAGACATCATCCAATTGATTAAGTAATAGGTGATGTTTCACAAAAGGTAATGACTAGAAATTCTCTTAAGAATATTAGCTGTGATGTTAGTCTCTTGTCTAAAATTGAACCTAAGAATATAGAAGAAGCTTTAATGGATGAACATTGGGCATTGGTCAAGCAAGAAGAATTAAATCAATTTGAAAGGAGCCAAGTTTGGGACTTAGTTCCTGTACTAGTAATCAACCAATCATTGGCACAAAGTGGGTTTTTAGAAATAAACTTGATGAATCAGGAAAGGTTGTAAGAAATAAAGCTAGGTTAGTTGCAAAACGTTATAACCAAGAAGAAGGAATAGATTATGATGAAACCTTTTCACCTGTAGCAAGATTAAAAGCTATTAGAATGCTCCTAGCTTTTGCATGTTCTAAAAACTTTAAACTGTTTCAAATGGATGTAAAGAGTGCCTTTTTAAATGGGTTCATAATGGAAGAAGTTTATGTAATGCAACTACCTGGTTTTGAAAATCCAAACTTACTAAACCATGTTTTTAAATTAAAAAAGGCCTTACATGGGTTAAAACAAGCTCCTAGAGCTTGGTATAAAAGGCTAAGTAATTTTCTAATTGAAAATGATTTCTCAAGAGGTAAAGTTGACAATACATTATTTATTAAAAAGAGAGACAATAATCTATTAATTGTTCAAATCTATGTGGATGACATTATATTTGGATCTACTAATGAAACTCTCTATAAAGAATTTGCTAAGTTTATGCAGTGAGAATTTGAAATGTCAATAATGGGAGAACTCAACTTCTTCCTTGGACTTTAAATAAAATAACTCAATGAAGGTATCTTTGTTAGCCAAAAAAAGTATACCAAAGAGTTACTTAAGAAGTTTGGCATAAAGAATGCAAAGGTAATTGGAAATCCAATGAGTCCAGCCATTAAAATAGACAAGGATGAAGAAGGTGAACCCTTTGACATTACTAAATATAGAGGTATGATTGGTTCATTACTTTATTTAATTGCAAGTGGACCTGATATAATGTTTAGTGTATGCATGTGTGCCAGGTTCCAAACCTATCCTAAAATGTCGCATTTCACTGTTGTAAAAAGAATTTTCAAATATTTGGTTGGAACCTCAAATATGGGATTATGGTATCCTAAAGGATATCCATGTCAGTTGATAAGTTACTCTGACTCTAATTTTGCTGGTAGCACTATAACACCTTATCTTATCTTAACAATGTCATATACCATATTCAGATAAGTGGTTACATTATTCGTAACCTTTTTATCTTGTTGATTTTCCCGAGCATTTAATCCATCAGTAATTTAATATATAATTAGGTTTGGTTCCTTTTGCTCAGGTAACATACTTTTGCACATCGAAAATAAAAATTTCATAGATCACAGCAGAATTTATAAAGACTTTCATACCATATATATAATAGTTGTCTGATACATCATGCTATATACAAATACTAGGATATATGAAGTACCCATCCATAAGGAGTAAGGAGACAACAAGCCTGTCACTCAAACTCCTTTTACAAAATACTAAGGGTGAACAAGTTCTTTACATATCCTTTCCCCTGTATTCGCCCCTTTTCCCTTTCTATATACAGCCAAAAAATAGTAGTCCTAATTCTAACCTAAAAAGAACATATAGAATCAGTACCAAAATAAAGGGCTACATATACATAACTAAAGTGTTCAATTTACTCTAGGGAAAGTTCTATAATGGACATCATATATATATATATCTTTCAATATGGTGAAAGTCCCTAAGAAGAGGACTTTCACTGTCGCTACTTTAATCTCCAAAATTAAACAGTATCTAGGCATCTGATACATATCAGTACAATAATGAGAAATATATTCTCAGTAGCTAAACAAACTAATTTTTTTTGAAATAACTGATATGTACCACTGTATGAATATAGAAAACAATTCTACATTTTATTCAGTTCCAAAATTCTTTTCATACAGATCTATGGGTATGTCATATGTGAAACATGTGTGTATGCATCTATGAACATGAGATATGTAGCATGTAATATAGTTAATAAAATGTACAGCAAGATTTCAATGTTCACATACATTAACCATTCATACTTATAACTCATTCATGCAATATAAATCATAATATCTCCTAAATGTTTTGCTCTTCAGAGGTATTCACCAGATCATTCCCCTACATGGTTATATTCTCTAGAGGTGTACACTCGATCATTCCTCCTTAAAACTTAATTCCTTAGGAGTATACACCAGATCATTCCCCACAAGGTGTTATTCTTGGGAGGTATACATTAGATCATTCCTCAAAATTTTAGTCTTTGGAGGTATACACCAGATCATTCCTTCTCAGGTTTTTCATCTTGCCTTTCTCAAATACAATAAGCATTTCTATGCCATTCAATAATATTCACATGGTTTTGAACATATTTCTATCAATGGTAAAATTGCATGCTATTTATCATCCATCATTAATCATTTCATCATTTCTCCTCATTTCACTTATCATAGGCCATTTTGGGTGGCACCTTTAGGCTACTTTATATTAATACATTTTCACATAGCATTTGGCCAAGGCAAGAAAATCATGAGGAAATGGCATTTCTGACCCATTTGGTTCATTTCTAGCATTATTTCTACTATTTAGACATTATGGTAACAATTTCCATAATTATGCATAACACTTTCTCACACCTCAAAATTAGGTAAGTGAACTTTAAGCCTTACTTTCACACATTTTCATGCTAGATATGACAATGCACATTATCTTACAATTTCACATACTTAGGCACATTTTTAAGGTGGGATAGTAAGACTTTAAAATGGTAAAATTTGCTAAAGCATAAAAATACCATAATTTTCTCTCTCTTTCTTTCCTAATACTAAATTTATATGGTTCCTTAGTCATTTTTCAAGAGCATTTTCATCACCAAAATGCATGACTCCTTTCGGCCAAGGAAGGTAAACCACACTTTCATAGTTTATGGTGAAGTTAGAAAATGGAAAAAGTGCCTAGACATTAATCTAACTAAATTTTCTCTCACCATTTTATGGCACTTTCTCTCACTCTTTCTTGGTACATTTTCAAGCAAATTTCAGCACCCATACAATGTCATGTTCTCGACCAAGTGGAGAAAACCATGGAAATGGAATTGTTTCACCATATTTCTTACAAGACAATCATATTCAAGTAAATCTCATGCAAAACCACCATTTTCTCACTCTTTAAGACACTATATCAGGCATGGTACAAGCTAGGGTTTTTCAAGAGTAAGGTTCTAATCTTGAGAAATTTCTATCTCTTGTGTTATCAAGCATTTTAACATGTCCATAGCCATAAACACAAGAAGATTTCAACATATTCCAAACCCATTCAAGCAAATCTTCCTTGCAAGATTAAGAACACTTTAAAAAAAATCATAAAACAAGAAAAGAATAGTTTAGGCATGTGTAGCTACCTTAAAAATGCAAGATGAGTGGAATTTCCAAGTTATTTTGCCTTGAAATCCTTCTTCTCCAAGCCTAGGAAAGCTTTCTTCTAGCACCCTTTCTCCCTCACTTGTTCGACTTCTTCTTCTCTTAAAGGAAGAAGAAGACTTAAATTAAAGTTTTGGTGAAATTACCAAAATACCCTTGGTGTGAAATGACCAATTTACCCTTACTACTTCTTTTCAAGAATGGCATCCACTCTCCTTAGGAATGTAATTTTGTAGAACTTCCATAGGCTGGGACATTTTTACCCTTAAGAATTTTGAATTTCCAGAATTTCCCCTCATCTGTTTGAAAAATTACCAATATGTCCCTAATGAAATTACCATTTTACCCTTTATGTCCAAATGGCCATTTTAACCCCATTTTTCACCCTTTTCGGATTTAATGGGCAAAAATCACTTAAATAAAGTTTTATAAAACTTATTTTTATGAAATTACTAATTTACCCTTCTTTTGACAAAATTACCATTTTGCCTTTCATGCTAATACCATGATATTCACCCTTATTCTTTCTCCTTTTGAAAATAAATGGGTAAAGAATTCTAAATTTGGTTTTTCATGGAGCACTTTGGTAAAAATTAAATTTTTTTACCTTATTTAAAATTACTAATATGCCCTTTAAGTTAAATTACGATTTTGCCCTTTTTAGGGAAAATTGCTATCAAAGTGGACATAATCAACTCCCAAACTAAATTCTTCTTCTCTCTTAAATGAAAATAATGAAAGTCCTTAAATTTGATTTCATAAGATAAGAAAATTAAATTAATTTTTCCATTCATGGTAAAATTACTATTTTTCCCTTCTTTATCAAATTTTCCAGTTTACTCTTTTATGACAAAAGTGACTCTATCTTCATGAAAATGTCTATTTTATCTTTTTAATGAACCCTCTTTATCATCATATAATTAATAATAATGATGATGACATTAAAGAATGCAAAGTATTAGGGTCAAGTGTTACAAGCACAACTATCAGGAAAAGTACAAGTGGTACTTGTCAATTTCTTAGAAAATCTTTAGTATATTGGTTCAGTAAAAACAAAATTGTGTAGCTCTTTCAACTACTGAAGCTAAGTATTTAGTAACTGGAAGTTGTTGTGCACAAGTTCTATGGATGAAACAACAACTCCAAGAAATGGATGTGAATCTTAAAAAAAAATCCAATTAAATATGACAATACTAGTGCCATCAACTTAACCAAAAATCTCATAATGCATTCACGAAGTAAGCACATAGATATAAAACATCATTTCATCAGAGATCATGTGCTTAATCATAATGTCTCCCTAGAATTTATTCAAACTAAGTATCAACTGGCTGATATTTTTACAAAACCTCTTCCTGAAGAAAGATTTTGTTACATAAGAAAATAATTTGGATTATCATCACCCCATTGAGAACATTTATAGCTTTATTTACTATGTTTATTTGAACTAACTTAAGCTTCGGAGTTGCATTAGATTTATTTTGTAGGATCTCCTTTGATCCCAAAAGGCTGTCTAAAATTTGACAAAGAAAAGGTTAAAGATTGTTGCTATATATCCAAAAGTTTGACAAAGCCCATTAAAAAGGAGGAGCAAATAAAATTAGATCAGCATAAGATATCAAGAAAACACAGAATTGGACCTCAATTTGGGCAACAAAAGGTACCAGTTGACTGTCATAATGAGAGCAATCGACTGGTATCACACTGGATTGAAGAAATTCCATCACAGAGAGCAAGCAATCGACTAACATATAGGTACCAGTCGATTGATAAGTTGCAAGCACTTAGCAGTCGACTGATAAATGCATGGCAGCCAACTAATAAGCCACTGGAGTCTCAATAGAAAAACTAGTCCCTCAACAGTTGACTGCCACCACATTACCAGTCGACTGATATGTTCTTCCCCAATTCTGGTTTTATAAGAGCATAGCAGTTGACTAATAAGCAGATGGCAGTCGACTAATAAGCAGATGGCAGTCGACTGATAAGCTATTGGAATCAATTTACGCCTAATGGTCACTCGATGGTTAATTGGTAAGGACCTGACAGTCGACTATCAAGGCTCTAAACTGCATTATTAAGACAGAAAAACCTCATTTGTCATAACTCCTTTAGTTTTCCTCTTTAAAATTCTCACAACTCTCCCATTTTCAACATCTAAAACTTCATAAATTAAACCAATTACTTTCTTCCACCCTCGATTCTGACTAAAACCCGCAGATTTTCCAACCAAATCAATCAAAATTCATCTCCAAATCACTCAATTCCTCTATTCGACAAACCTTAGCTGTCCCAACGAAGAATCTTGCAATTTTGGTGCCAATCCCACATTATTCGCCCACTTAGCCTCTACTAAGTATCCTTCTCCAATCAATCTATCATCAATGGCAACCAGAACAAAAAGATTGAAGACCAAGGGATCCTCTTCCAAAGGCTCTGCTCTCTCAACATGATTTTCCTCAGAATTTCAAGAGAAGAACTAAATGGAAAAATTTGCTCAACGTTCAGTTACTACCAGTAAGTATGTTGATATTGCACTTTTTGAGAAAGAACAATTTCCTGTATTTCCTCTCTTGAAAAAGACTAGATTATACAAGTTAATAAAACTTCAGAGGAAATGGAGTCCTAAGGTGGTTAAAGCTTTTTATTCTAATCTTCAATAAGATGAGGTAGATCACTTTATCTCTATAGAGATTAGAGGAAAAACTATCAAATTCACTCAACAACAATTAGGAGATTGGCTAGGTGTTGAACCTAATGGCCATCTGTTTGGAGACCATCCCAACTCCTTAAGAACCATTTCTAAGTGTGATGCTAGGATTGTGCTGAATGCCTTGCTTCCCCAACTTGTAGCCCATCCTACAGCAAACTTCCCTACCACTTAGTTTTCTCTGCACAATAGGTTATTGCATTATGTAATAACAAATTATTTGGTTAACAAAGGGGATAGCCTGGCATATGCTAGTGAGTCTGAGAAGTTTGCCATGTATTGTGTGCTAACAGAAGACCCTTTCAATATCCCTATTTCATAATGGAAAAGATGCTTAGATGTATCAGGATTAAAAAGGCTGCACTATCCTACTTATCATTTGGATATTGGAAAAGTATAGCATTAATCCATTTGATAAAGAGGTCCTTAGCCCTACTGTCATTGATGAAACCACTCTCTTTATGTTTCATTATACAAAGCATGGTGATGCTTGGGTCCAAAAACCACTGTCTTATCCTTAGAGTCAAAGGCAGGAAGAAAGAGAGTAAAGAGAATGATGTGTGCTGCCAATACTACTTATGCAGCTACACCTAAGGCATTGAACCTATCGATGCAGCCTAGTGCAATAGTAAGTATCAAGGTCGTATACCTTGGGAATGAGAAAGTGATTGATTTTACCTAAATTAATAATTAATTAAATGCAATGAACAATAACTAGCTACAAGGAACGAAAGAAAATATACGGAGGCAGGAAATGCAAATCCATTAGGGAACCTATACTAGTTGGCAAACAAATAAAAGATAATGGATTACTGAATTTGACTATGCTACTTGTGGGTGAATTCTAAGTTAAATTCAATTCCCCTCTCGAGACAATTAAATTTCTAAATCTAATAATTTACCATTGGAATCTCTTCCTAATGATTGATTTCAGATCGGTTTTATCGGTCTAATTCACCAATATTAAGGATAGCTACTCCTTAATCCAGTAATTAATTAACCTCAGCTCTAAGCGAAAAGTAATTATTCTCTGCAATTAGGTTCCAATTTCAATTATCATCTCTTGATCTCAAAAAGAAATCTAATTAGCATTCATAATGATGTCTCGCAATGAAAACTTAAATGGTACATGCATAACCACAAAGAAGATCACAACATCAAAATCAATATCCATACAAATTAAACAAAATACCAACACAGTCAGGGACTCCAATGGAGTTTACAATTTTAGCCATACATATTTATAAACAGCAGAAAATCTATCAGATAATCAATTATACAGGAGATAAAAATAGTGAAAATTATGTATGCCCTTATCTTCTCAAATGCCCAATGATTACTGCACGGATTGGTTGCCGGAAAACCACCAAAATCTCACCAAAAAACTGCCAAAAAAATGCTGAAAAAAAATAAACTCCAAAGCTGTCCAAGAGAACAGGTCGCGGGTCGGGTCAAACGGGTCGAATCTTGAGTTCTTGGGTACCTGATGGAAAATAGCAGCGACGATAGTTGGAGCTAAGGCAGAGGGTTGCGGGGGAGATGCTGATCGATGGAGGACTGATTTCTAGTGGCAGCTCAGATGGACGGTAGCGATATCAGCTCTAAATGCGATCCAGGGTGTTTCAACGTCCGGTAAGTTAAGGAAAGGTGGCGAGCGCTAGAGGCTGTAGCGAGGGTGGCACCAGGTCAGCCAAAAAATGCACAGAGGAGTTGATATGTGGTCGAATTGATAACCTGGTTCACGTGGGTTTCTTCAAGCTCTCGCGGTTTTGCAGAACGCTCGATGGTCAAGGTGACGGCAGAACAGCCGCTTGCCGTCCCTCATCGCCCACGTCGCGCCGGAGCTCCAGTTAGAACTTTGAAATCTTGCACTGCATACATGGGTTCGGGTCTGTCTCGAGTGATGGGTCCTGTTTCAAGCTCGGGTACTATTCCTATTGCCAATTTCACGCTGCACTCAGGTCTCCAAGTCGGGTCTTCAGGTCTGCACATAGGTCTCCCTCAAAAATGGGCAGATTCACTCCTTTTTCTCCCAAATCAATGCGGTCTAAGGCCCAATAAGTAAAATTGGCCCAAATGGCCTATTTTGAATACTTTGAAGGCTGTTTAGGCTCAAACATTGCTCCGTTTGCTGATGAGGACTTGATAAGATGCTTGAAAATAAAAATAAAGCCAACTTAGGTGATTTTAAGAATAAAATTACATAAAATAGATAATTAACATCAGGCAAATATGTATAAAATAGGGCTCATCAGAGAAGCTGCTTAAACCCAGCCTGCAGCTGCTTCATCACCTACTGCTCCATTATTAAGCCTTTTGCTCTACCAACCTCCTCAAAAATTTCAGATGCCATCTGTAACACCTCTTATCTTATCTTAACAACGTCATAATAAATACTCAGATAAGTGATTACATTATTCTTAGTCTTTAATCACATTAATTTTCCCTGAGCATTTAATCCATTAAAATTTTATTATGCAATTAGGTCTGAGTTCTTTTGCTCAAGTAAACATACTTTGGCATAGCGGAATATAAAATTTTCATGCATTATAACAGAATATATATATATATATATATGAAAACTTTCATATTACATATGGAAAACTATTTGTTACATCATTCAGTATACATTTACTAAGATATATGAAGTATCCATCTAAAAGGAGTAAGGAGACAATAGGCCTTCACTCAAACCCCTTTCCAAAATACTGAGGGTGAATAGATCCTTCATATATCCTTACCCTAGTAAGTGGCCCTTTTTCCCTCTATGTATAACCAAAAATAACAGTCCCAATTCTAATCCAAAAAGAACATGTAGAATCGGGACCCAAAATGAAAGGGTTACAAATACATACTAAAGTGCCCAACTACTCTGGAGGAAATTCAAAGATAAATATAACATAAATATCCTTTATAATAGTGAAAGTCCCTAGGAAGGGAACTTCCACTGTTTCTAGCTCGATCTCCATAATTAAACAGTATCTAGGAATATAATACATATCAGCACAACAATGAGAAATATATTCCCAGTGGCTAAACAAACCATTTTCTTTAAATATAGCTTATGTGTACCATTGTACGAATACAGAAAACAGCTCTACATTCAGTTCGGTTCCAAATATTCTTTTCATAAAGAGCTATGAGAATGATATATGTGAAACATGTGTGTATGCGTCTATAAACATGAAATATGCAACATGTGGTATCATCAATGGAATGAAAAATAAGCTTTCAATGTTTACATATTTTAGTCATGCTCACATAGAACACATTCATGCAATACAAATCATAATATCTCATATATACTTTACTCTTGGAAGGTATACACTAGATCATTCCTTCCCATGTGATTTTGTTCTTAGGAGGTATACACCAGATCATTCCTCCTGCATTTAATTCCTTAGGAGTATACATCATATCATTCCCCACAAGGTAGCTTTCTTAAGAGGTATACATTAGATCATTCCTCCTCAGGATTTTGGTCTTAGGAGGTATTCACCAGATCATTCCTCCCTTGAGTTTTAACCTTGCCTTTCACAATTACAATAAGCATTTCTATGCTATTCAATCATATTCACATGATTTTGGACATCTTTTTATCAATGGCAAAATGCCGGCTATTTACCATTCATTTTTAACATTACATCATTTTCCCTCATTTCACTTGACATAGGCCATTATGGTTGGTTCCTTAGGCTACTTTCAATTAATACATAAGTTTAGCCATTCAAGGGAAAATTCTACATAGCATTCAGCCAAGGCAAGGAAAACATGAGAAAATGGCATTTCTAACTCATTTGGTTCATTTCTATCATTATTCTTACCATTTAAATATTATGGTAGCAATTTCCATAATTATGCCTAACACTTGCTCACACCTCAAAATTTGGTAAGTGCACTTTAGGCCATCCTTTTTCACATTTTTCTAGCTCATTTTTCATTCCAATCGTGGCAATACACCTAATCTCACAACTTCATATTTTTATGCACACTTTTAAGGTGAAATGGTAAGGCTTCAAATTGGTAAAATTACTAAAGCATAAAATTTACCATAATTTTCTCTCTCTTCCTTTCTTGGAATTTAAATTACATGGTTTCTAGGTCATTTTCAAGAGCATTTTCAGGATCATTTTCATACATCCATTCGGCCAAGGTGAGTAAGTCACACTTCTTTGGTTAATGGTGAAGTTAGAAAATGGAAAAAGTGCCTAAACATTAATCTTACTAGATTTTCTCTCTCTGACCATTTTATAACACTTTCTCTCACTCTTTCTTTCACCATTTTTAACCAAATTTCAGCACAATAGCAACACCTAGCATTCGACCAAAGAGAGAAAAACAAGAAAATGGAGTTATCTCACCATCTAGCTTACAATACAACCATATTCAAGTAAATCCCATGCAAGACCATCATTTTCTCACTCTTAAAACCACCATTTCAGTCTTGCTACAAGTTAGGATTTTTACAAGATAAAGGTTCCACCCATGAAAAATTGTCATTTCTTAAGTTTTTAAGCATTTCAACATGTCTATAGCCATAAACACAAGTATTTTTCAACATATTTCAAACCCATTCAAGCAAATCAACCATACGAATGTAGAGAGAGAAAGACCATCCTTCTTGCAAGAGTAAGAAAACCATAAACACACCATAAAACAAGAAAAGAATCGCATATGCATGTTTAGCTACCTTGAAAATGCAAAACAAGTGAAATCTCCAAGTTGTTTTGGTTTGAAATTCCTTTCCTCCAAGCTTAGGAAGCAATTCGGTCAGCCTTCTCTTCTCCTCCCTTCTTCGACATTTCTAGCACCTTGAGGAAGAAGAAGACTTAAATTAGGGATTTGGTGAAATTACCAAAATGCCCTTGTTGTGAAATGACCAATTTACCCTTATTACTTCACCTTTTCAAGAATGGCATCCACTCTCCTCAAGAATGTAATTTTGTGTAATTTCATAGGCTGGGACATTTCTGTCCCTCAAGAATTTATAAATTACAGAATGGTCCCTCAACTTTTTAGAAATTGCTAATAAGCCCCTAAGAAAATTGTCATTTTGCCATTCAAGTCCAATTGGCCATTTTAGCTCTATTTTTCACCCTTTTCGATTTTAATGTGTTAAAATCACTTAAATAAGATTTCATAAAACTTATTTTTGTGAATTTACTAATTTACCCATATTTTAGCAAAATTATAATTTTACCCTTTATGCCAATGTTATCATTTCACCCTTATTCTTCTTTTAAGCAAGAATGGGTAAGGGTTTCTAATTTAAATTTTCTTGAAATAGTTAAGATAAAAACTAAATTTCCTACATTATGTAAAATTACTAATATGCCTTTAGGGTAAAATTACGATTTTTCTCTTTTTAGGGAAAATTTCCTTTTTGTCATCAAAAGCATGTAATCCCTTACATAACTAGATTCTTCTTCTCTCTTAAATGAAAATGATAAGAGTCCTTTAAAATAATTTCATGAAATAAGAGAATTAAATAAATTTTCCTCTTCATGGTAAAATTACTATTTTACCCTTCCTTACCAAATTTCCAATTTCATTTTCATTATAACAAAAGTGATTATATATATTGATAAAAATGTCCATTCTATCTCCTTGATGTATCCTCCTTAGCATCCCATAAATAATACTAACAATACTAATAATAACAACGTCATCATAAAATGCAAATGTTAGGAGCAGATGTTACACCATCCACAACTTTCAAGCCTCTGTTATGCACCGATTTAATACCTTTAAGGCTGCTTTCACCTCTCAAATGGATGACTTAAATGAACATGTGGCTGAACTTGGCACACGGGTTATAGCTCTTGAGCTAACATCTGCAAATAACAATGAGCTGTTAAAGGCCCTTTAGAAGTCTTGAGGATAAATCATAGTATATTTTTATCTATTGAAATTACCCTTCCTCTCTTTTTGTTGTGACAAAAGAGGGAGAAGTAGTTAGCTAGGAATTAAACCATATCTAATTTCATCTATGTATCTTTGATTGAATATATTACATTATATTTTGAATGACTGAATCTGATTACCTAAATTTAACTAGCTGAATTTATTGCATAATGATTATGGGATAAGAATTACTTTTCAAGAATCTCTAAACAAAAGTTTTTACAAAGATGTGCATAAATTTAGGGGGGAGTCTTTTGATAAAATTAATACTTGTAACTAACCCCATCTTTGAGTACTTTTATGACTATCAATATGTTTGTCATCATAAAAAAGGCGTAGATTGTTGACCTATTGAGCATTTGGATCTTAAAGATATTTTGATGATAACAAACAAATTGAATCATTTTAGGAAAATCAAGTCCAAGGGCTGATCAAGGCAAACCAAGAAGAATAAGAAATTGGATAAGTAATTAGGACTTGAAATTTTAAAGATATAATAAAGACTTGAACTCAAAATTATTTTCCAAAATTTTGAGGTTACTTTCCAAAGTTTAAGTGGCTTTTACAAAGTGATTTTCTCATTCAAAAGATAAATTTCTCACCTAGCAGTCGACTTACACAATGTAGCAGTCAACTGGTGGAAATAGAACTTTGAAAATTACAAGTAGAATGCCACCAGTCGACTAATAGCTAACAGAGAGTTACCAGTCGACCGCTAGACCATAACAGTCGACTCTTAGACCATTGGCAGCTGAAAACTCTACATTGGAGGCATGAAAATCGACTGCCAGGGTATAGCAGCCGACTTTCACATTACTATTTTAAAAATTTATCCCTCTAGAAGTCACCAATTGACTGCCAAGAAAAAGCAACCAACTTCCATGACACTATTTTAAAATATTAACTTTCTAGAATGTAACTAGTCGACTACCAACTAGGAACCAGTCAATTACTACCTGCTACATTGCGAAAAATTTGAATTTAAGAACATGACAGTCGACTGGCATATCATAGCTGTAATAACTGAGACTGATTTTAAAAGATAAAATTGAATTTTGACACTAATTTCATGTAAACTAAGTCTGGCATGAATTTCGAGGTCGATGGTTGAAATTGGAAGGCTTTTCAGAGTCAGAAACACAATCTAATGGAAAGAAATGTAGCCTAGCGATCAGACACTGACAGACGAAGTTTCAGACTTCAATTTCACAGACAGAGGCTAAAATCTCTACATGGGAACTCGTGCCAACGTCTGAATGAATGACAACGTCCTGAAGTTTTCCCGAGTGGTCCAGGAAAAGCTAGAATCGCCCCTAGAAGCTTTAAATTCCCCGAAACCCCGCCATTTGCAACATTTCTCTCTCTCTCCTCACTCCATTTTCTCTTTATTCTCTCTCCTCCTTCCTCCACCGTGCGCCACCACCTGGGCCACCTTGGGCCACCATCTGACCTACCAACCGACACCCCTCACCACCCTCAACCTCAGGCAGCCACCCACGGCCACCAATGGCTGCCAGAGCTGCCGAAAAATGAAGCTTTTCCCCTCCTTCACGTGAAAACTTCGCCAGCTAAGATCGTCACCGTTGACCCTCACTGCAACCACCAGCGTATAGGCCGAGCTACTAGCTTCCTCCCCTAGCTAGCAGCCGTCGAACGGAGCCTCCACGCGCGATGATCGAGAGAAACTCTATCTACCGTGCGTCAATCTTCGGGGTCAGAAAATGACTTCCAAACGGCCATGAACTACCACGCCACCACCATATTCGGACTCCTCATCTTGAGGGCTTCATCGTGGTGTGATTTTTGAGGCTAACCGCACCCCTCCACCGTACGCCGCTGTACACCACCGTGCTTCACCGTGCCAGAGAATTTAGATATACACCGAGAGACACCGAGACTACCCCGAGACAGATTTCCATCATCCGGCAACGTTGGTAAGGTTTGATTCGCCTAAACCTAATGAATTTTGATTGAATTAGCTACCGAACGTGAATAGAAAATAAACTGATTTAGGAAATAGGGTAATTGGACTTAGGACTATGGAATTGATGACGTGACGAGCTCAAATATTCGTGTAAATGTCTAGGGAATTAATTTGGCTCGAAATCTGGGACTACGAGAAGTTCTGAATTGATTTGGAGCAAACGGAGACCAGGTAGGATAATTTACGCTTTCCGAACGTTAGAATTGATTATGTGGATACCTGAACGCTTAGATTTAATTGCATGGACTTGCGTGCTGCTTTCGATGGATTAAATTGCATGCCTGTGTGCTGGGAATTCCATTTACATGTTAGATACTTTGTTTATTGAGTTTAGATGCCATTAGGATGGGTTTACTTAGGATAGGGTACTTGATAGCCGGTATGGGACAACCGTTAAGTATCCCAAGTGCAGGGAGTTTTTAAATGATATTTTTTTTACCAGATTTAGCCTACACTGCGTTAGGGATCACGTGATAAATCAGGACAACCCTAAGAAAGGTTTAAGGAGTATAAGGGGGGATAGCCTATATGGGGAAACATTATGATTTAGGCGTAATACCCTAGAACCCTGAGGAATAGCCGACCATGAGCATATGAGTTCGAATAGACTGTATAAGGATGAGAATTGGCGTATGTGCACATACTAGGGGACGCCCTAGATGTTGATTCTCACCCGGTCCTTGAGTGAGTGATTGGTGTTACGAATCACACTCACAACATAGGCGAGATTCGGGTGATTGGTGTTACGGATCATACCCAACGATAAGAGATGTAAATTGTTTAGATGACGTGCAATTAGAGGATTTTAGTTACGATCACAGATGAATTGTGGCCAATACGAATTTAGATACACCGGGCATGGGTTTTGTTCGCTTTTGATTACTGATTTTCAAAAAAACAGATTTTTGATGATTTTAGAACTTGCCATGATTTCCATACGATAATCTGATTTTTAAAGATAAGGTATTTCACGAATTTTGAACTGATTTCAGGAAATTATTTTCGGTGCTTGCACCGCTGAGTAATCAACCAGATTTTGAACTATATTGTAAATTATTCTACTGGGATTTCATATCTCACTAGGTTGTTTACTCAGATGAACAGGAACAGGGACCTAGACGCTAGTTGAGCAAGGTATTGACGATGGAAAGAAGAGCAGCGTAGTTCTAGGCTTTAATTGTAATGTAAATATATACTGATGAGGTTTTGTATTGGATTCTGTAATTTCTATTTTTTTGTTGTTGGATTGACTGTAAATTTCTAATGGATAACTGTTTGTATTATGGGGATATGTTCCAAACACAGGGGAAACTCTGCCGGATTTTCGACAGGATTTGTAGCGGTAAACTTGTATAATTAAGTCAAAATTTGTATTAATGGATTGTATGTTGTCTGTATGAATTTTAGTTTTCATTCCAGAATAATTTATGATGAATGTATGTATGATTAGTATAGCTGCATGAGAATTAGGGTTGAACAGAATCCGAATGGACGACGAAAAGTTTATTTGGGTACGCTCAACCAGTAGCGATCCCTGACATTCCCATATCGGGAATAACTATTTCTAAAACCCATATGCTTCCGCTAGACAGATAGAGGATAGTATATTGTGAATTAGGGGGTCATTACAATAGCAATCAACTTGCAGCTTGCAGAGATGACATCAGGATAAGTACAAACGACTATTTTTGTAGAAATTTCATCTAATTTTTTTCTGAGCAAATTTCTAACCTTTTCTCTTGCAAAAAGTCTGTATATAAAGCCTTTGAAAAGCCTCCAAGTAATAGGAAAAACATTGAACAGAAATCATCTTCTGAAAATCATCTTGAGCTTTTGTTACTATTATCTTCTGTAGTTCTTCTTCTACAAAATTTACTCTGAATTGAAAAATTTTCTTAGCTGATAAAATTCTTTCTTCTAAACTAAGAGATATCAAAGGAAAGTTTTTCCTTGAGAAGATTAAATTGAGAAAGTCTACAGTGGCTCACAAGTGCCCTTTTTAAAACTTGTGATAATAGTGAAAATCCTAAGTTGTTCTTGGAGACTGGATGTAGGCTTGTTGATAAGTTTAACCAAGATAAACTTCTGTGTGCTTTAAATTTTTACACATTATATTTTGCATTTAATTACAACAATTTATCTTACTGTCCTTATTGGTTCTTGCTGCTAAAATCTTTATCTTGTTGATACTGCTCTTGTTGCTCTGTTTTGGGTTAAATTAACTGCATAACTTTCTGTAGTAGTTATCTAAGCAAAAAAAATACTATGTACATCTGCTTTAGCTACTTTTTGAAATTCTCCATTAGTAATTTTTTTTAACACCTAATTCACCCCTCTCTTGGGTGCTAGCTATTCTTAGCAATTCCACCCCTTGAAGTGGTATTCTTCACTTCTGTCTTCAACAGTATGTGCTGGAATAGTTGGTTTTACCTATAAATGGATAATAGCTTGCAATCCCTCAAAGGCCATTAAGGTAGCATTTTGGTTGAGTTCCCTTCTTACATTTTCGATTAGCATAATGTTTGTGTACATTGAATCTGCACTAAGTCTGACAGCTAGTGTAGTTGCTCTTGTTTCTCCATTAATTCAATCCCTCTAGTATAGTCTTATCATAATAAAAATATTCCAAAATAGTTCTAGGTTTGTACTTGTCTTCCCTTAAACTTGACACTGATTGAAGGACAACGAAATAATCAATGCACAAGCTGTGATAAAGCTTAAAAAAGGATTCTTTAAAGAAAAGGAGTGGGTTTTTGTGTTTGGTGTTTAATTTGCTCTCTGAATGACCAACCACACCTTATCTTATATTCTTACCTTGAATACTTTTGATCCACACCAATTACATAAAACAAAATGCTTATAGTTACAAGCAACTTCTTTCACACAAAGAATATTCTGAATAGGAAGGGTAAATAAATTAAGTTTAATTATTCTTCAACTTTTCTACTAATTAGAAGCTTGAATTTAATTTATTTTTGCTTTATGTTACGATTTACAATGAAATTGGTTTTATATGTTGAATGGAGGAACAAAGAGAAAGAGTGAAACTTCTTTTCTTTTCTTTTTTCACTTATTTTTGATATATGAGATCAAGAATATCAACCATAGTTTATGAGCTTCATAATTAATTCATATACCATATTGTTAGAATTTGGATTGAATACTATGTACATTCATAGACACATTAGGACATGTAGACGTACATGTATTGTGGATTAATCATCATGTACACATTACTATCATAAATTTTAAGGACCGATAAAGTGATCTAATTTAATTTAATAGTCCTTATAATAAATAATAATGTGTGGGAATTGATAAAATGTGTAGAATACCTGAAGTGCAAATTACTGACTTATGATGGGCAATTTGGTAATTTGACACATAAGAGACTATATATAGGGTGTGGTCCCTGACTGAAGTATCTTGACACCATTTTTCAGTAACACTTGGTCTCTCTCCTTCTGGTTCCCATCTGCCTCCAGGAGACTAAAGGAAACTGTCAGTCAGAAGACCAACATTCCTAATTCAGAAATCTGATGATGGATTCCGGTACGCTTCCGTTTCATTAGTTTGGTTCAAACAATTTCTAGAGTTTGAGTAAAAATTCCAACACATATTACATGATTCAACATACAATTATGTATGAGTATGAAAAACTAAGAATGAGATTTCAAATATGAAATCAAATCCTATTCAGGCCTAAAATAACTTCTTATTTTAAATAATTAATTTATATTTCATACCAAATTTTTATACTTAAGTTGCATGTTAAAAGTTGTGACTACTTTATCCAAAAACCATAAATAGGAAAAATTGTTGCAAAAAGTTTATAGGATATTGGAAGATATACCAAATGATTTTGTTTAGGAATTTTCGTACATGCTTTGATTTGTTATTTTCTATCTTCTTCTTAAATGGTTATTCATTCTGGCCTAAGGATATACTTAATCAAACTACACTCTACACATAATCACTTATGTAAGACATCAGGAAATTTGGCACTTATAAAGTAGAAAGTGCCTAAAGGAAATTCAACGTAATTTTTAAAACCACTTATGTAAGACATCCTATGCGTTTCAACACAATCTTCAGTCAACAAATTATAAAGTATCATCCATTTAAATGTACCTAGAAAGTGCCTAAAGGAAATTCAACGCAATTTTTAAAACCTAGTGAATAACACGAAAAAATAAAAATGATGACTAACAATGAGTGAAGGGCAGTTAGACGCAGAGCCATTGGGGGAGATAGCATGTACTTTGCCAACAGCTAGACATAATCCCTAAAGGATTGGGTTAAATGATAAATTTTAACAACGCCATCTTTACTTTGCAGAGCAACTAAATTCAATGACTACCCAATGAACTTACAAAGCCAAAAGTTACAACAATCCCATAATCTCCTTCAAGCAAGCCACTTCTTCCATTTTAGCTCTACCTTTAGACAAATCATAATTTGTAATTAACGACTTAGTGACAGATGTTTGAGAGTAGAGACACATGAAAAATTTTGGCAAAGAAATGCCATGCTCAGAGCTAAAGGCATCTAGGTTTTGGGTCAGGTGAAGAAGGGAGAAGAAGAGAGGAATTGCGAACTGATCATGGCATTGCTTTAAAGGTATCCATTTTCTTTTTGCAATACTAAACCAAAATTCACAGTTGGCGAGATGTGCAAATTTGGATTAGATAGACAGTTCAGATCCACTGGACAGTAGGGGATAGTAGCAAAGTAGACAAGATGGAATCTATTTTTTAGTAACACACCTATCTATGATTACTATGTATAAATAATTACCACTAAGAAGGAACCATAGGTTGATGGCATTACACCTATAACTAACAAAATGATCGCATCCCCCACTATCACAAAATATTCCTAAGGGGGAATCTCCACAATCTTGCCTCCAACTCCTAAAAGACCCAATACCTAGGAATTTGGACACATTAACACATAGTAAGATTAGAAATCACAATAATCAAGCAACCTTGTTTTAAAACTCATTGACAGTACTAGCTATATGGATAAAAAAAATCATGCATTCATGTTCTCAATTCAAAGTAACAATCTATTGGATGTCATGTAATGCCATGATATGCTCTTACCCTATACTTATGAAATGCACTAATGTACATAATTTACAATAA
This sequence comes from Senna siamea, assembly GCA_031216115.1. NCBI lineage: Eukaryota > Viridiplantae > Streptophyta > Magnoliopsida > Fabales > Fabaceae > Senna > Senna siamea. The sequence goes on along the minus strand of CM062354.1, from coordinate 12,129,511 downwards.
TCATTTTCATGGGCATGTTAGTTAAACTTTCCACATGTATAATAGTAATATCAAAAATTTCACATATGGGCAAGGAATAATGAAACATAAATCATATGGGCACACTAGTCGTAATTTTCCAAACATGAGAGCTATAGGAGTTTTGTCAGTCGGACAACTCCCAAGAAAGCATAGCATTAAGGAACACACTAGTGGAAAAATATTCCTTCCTATTCACCATGACATACCAAGGTAACAAATGAGTTTCTTAAATGGTTTGTGACTATAGTACCTACCAAGGCGTCCCCCATTGGATCCAAGTGCAAATATAGATCACCATCCTAAATGAATCATCTCTCAACTAATAAGATTGTTATCCTAAACAACTTAACTCCCTCTATCCCATATAGATGTTTTTGTACTCATTAAATTATTGTCCCATAAAAATCACATCCGCTTTAACCCAGATAGATCATAAGGCTAAAGAATCACCATCCTAAAGGGATCATACTCCTGGCACGTGATTCACAAGTATATACACTATAGGATGATTGGGTCCAAGCTATGGTTATACCTAACTCTAAATACATGACTCTTAATTAGCCATATGGAGTACACTAACTTAGGGTTTGAACCTTCAAGGTGTTTTGAAGTATTTTTTCATAAATCAAATAGATGTTTAACCATCCTAAATTATAGTTCAATCGTAGAATTTTTAACAATTGTCTTATACCGACTATCTCTCATTTGATCTTAAACTTATCTATCCCTAATGCATATACTAGGAATATACTTCCTCAACTCTCTTTTATTATTTCCTCTCAACCTATGTCCCATAGACTGGCCCTACACGATCAACATCAGATCAACGTATGAAGGCTCCTTAATCATAACCTATAAAAGGAGTGACCCACACCACCTTAGGTATGCGTATTGTAAGCCATCTTAAAGCTTTCTTGCTCTTACTTTCATCTCCCTCGCTAAGTTGACTGTCAAAGGTACTTCAAGGGGGTCTTCTCCCTCTTTTGCATTCTCATTTGTAGGTGTTCCAACCTCATCCGTAATCTCGACTAGTTCGCAAATTATCAGACATTTTTTTTATCATTTTTTAAGTTAAAATAGCTTTCATAAAAACATATAAAACAAATCAATTTTTGAAACCTTAAAAGCAATAATGTTCATTGTACAATTAATGCATACTAAAGGTCTAATTAAATGTTATTTTTGTTTTATTCATTTTAAAAAATTATTTTATAAAATTAATTATAAGAATTCATGCTATGTATAAACAACTTTTAATTAGACTGTATTTTTTATTTTCAAAATATATATTTTATTTTTTTAATTAAAAATATTAATTCAAAAAAGTTTTTTATAAAAAAATTAAAAATAATTTTTAAGAACTTCAAACATGTCTTAAATTTAAAATATAGTTAACTATTTAACTTTTTGAGATATTTTAAGTAGATGGTTTATGTACTAATATTATAATTACAATATAGTTCAAAAGAGTAAAATGAATTTTTTCTTAAAAACAATTGTAAAAGAAAGATAGAGAAAAAAAAAATGAAAGAAAAAAAAAATCTATGAGAGCGATATCTCCCAAAGGCGGCTCACGTGCATGGCAAGCATCAAATAGACTCAAAGAGTATATAAGGAAGTACCACTCTTATCAAGCCATCCACTTCTGGACGCGAGCCCTCTAATCGAAGAAGATCAAACCCTAGGGATTGCAAGGTGAGGCATATTTATCATATACTATACACTAGTCGGTTTCTGCTTTTTCTCTGATCCATCATTGTCTCTTCAAATTGACTTTTGGGTTTCCGGTAGCAACTGTAATGTTAACTTTTTTTCTTTTATAGATTTCATAAGAGATACTGACAGCTTTGATTTTAGGTTTTACTTTTTGGATTTAATGGTTCTTTTTCTTTTTCATTATTGCTTCTTGTGGTTTGTCGTTTTGATTAGCTGATTTGCTTATTGACGCTTTTGCCTTGTTTTTTAAGAGCAACATTGATAGTGCTATTTATTTGGGTGCTTACAGATTGTGATATTTTGGTACTCTATAGTCTTATCTTAATATGGCCACTGACGTATGAGTATTTATAGGCTGTGCTTTGCGAAGGCTGTACTAATGCATATATAATCCTACGCAGGCTTCACTTATATTGCATATGTTATTCATCTATCTGTTTATTATTACAAAAAGCCAAAAAAAAAAAACTCTGTTAAGTCCTGGGTTTCCAGTGGTCCTTGCTACAAGAGTTTATACCCCTCAATTTACAATTCTTAGCGTAATTTTGTTACATAACCCTTCTTGTTTTCCTTTTATTATTATGTTTAAATTATTATTCTATTCTTATACTTTAAACCCATATGTTATCCTTTATAATGGTTGTCTCTGTTTTATGAGAGCATTTTATTTGTACATTGAATAAGATAATTAATTAGTCTTGTATTTTATTTACTCATACCTATCCTGTACTCTGCGAACTTACTTACTGAACATGAAAGCTAGTAGTTATTAATGGTGCGCTATTGCCCACCCCATTGCCCAGCCCCATGCACAATGGGGCTGCCAATTTCATTTGGCTCAGCCATGGTGCGTGCCATTAGTACAATGCACCATGGCCCATGGTGCTTACTATTGGGGCAATTAGAATTAAGACATTTATAATATAGGCCCATTTAAATGTTTTTTTTGTTCCATATACCTAGCCGGCTCTAAGTTTTGTCTTTTTATTCTACCATTTTGATTATTTCTTCCCTTACTATTCTTCTTTTCTAACTTTTTGATTATTTTTTACCTTAGTTTCTTTTCTAGTTTTCTGATTATTTCTTCCATGCTGATTCTTCTTTATTGAGTTACTTATTCTTTCTTCCCCTCAACAACTTGTAGTTCCCCTCATTATTATGTATTTTGTTCTCTCTCATGTAACATTATTATATTTTTTCTCCTGTCATATGTCATTTGAGGCCAAGACATGAAGTGTAGGGTAAAATCACAAAATACTTAATAACTATAAATACTTGTGATTGTGGGTTGTGGTATTATTTATGGGATATGCATTGATTACTAGTTTACAACTTGTGAATTTGTGACGGATTTGAGAAGTAAAAAATACTTTCTAATAGATAACTTAGTATATTTTATTTTCCCTCCTTTTTGTTATTTTTAATTATATAATATTATGTGTGCCACACTTCAATGTTGCCATGTGCCGTGCAACATGTTATGCGTAATGGCTCTAGGAGCCCCTATAGCAACAGTGCACCGTGCGCCGTCAAATACTATGAAGCTAGTGCCAAAACAGATTTAATTTAAAATTGCTATCACTGTAAATCTTATTGATAAAATTTACCAGATGTGGAAAAACTGAAAGGAAGAAAGCAGTTTTTGCTTTGATGGGTAGTGCTTGGGTGTTTGCTTATATCTTTGAGTCAATTGAATGCTAGGTTTTGGAGCAAATGTGATGTGAAAAGTGGTTTCATTTTTTTTAGCATTTTAATTGAATTGTCTTCTTTTCCCTAATTGATATTATTTTATTTCCATTTGGCAGAAGTATTTTTTTGGTCCTAAAAGTTTGGGGTGAGTTTAATTCATCCCAAATGTTTACTTTATGTCAATTTCATCTTACTTATTTGCACAAATTTTCAATATTTTTTTAAAAGCTAACAGCATCGAATTGTTTTCATGGCCATGCATATTGAATCATACTGAATAATCAAGATAGGAATATGAAGAAAAAGACACTTGTAGCTGGGATGCGAGTCCCAATTAGGTTAGGTTAAGGATAAAAAGATTATGATGATGACATTTGGAGGCTGGGTGATAACATTAATATAATAGTATGTAGGCGGTGTAATATCCAGGTTTTCACCCTCTAATAGCAGTTGTAGGCTACTTGTACAAGAAGTCAGCTAATTTTGTTAAATGTTAAGCAATTGGCTGTCGTTAGCATTTAGGATGACATAGAATTTTTGCAGACATCTAGGATTAAATTGAATAAAAGATGTATGGAAAGAAATTGAAACTAGCAACAAATTTTTGGTATGAAAAAGATACGTTTAAATTATAATTTGATTTTTTGGCATTTGTCATCTTATAAGCGATTCTCTAACAGATTCATTTTGTTGTGCAATTTTAGGAGTGGGAAGCCTTAAAGTTGTGTCTTAAATTTCAAACACTTGTAATGGCTTCAAAACGCATTACTAAGGAGTTGAAGGACCTACAGAATGACCCTTCTGTTTATTGTAGTGCTGGTATCTTTGCAAATCACCTTCTCGTCCTCCTTTTTTCTTTTACTTTCAGTTTTTCTACTTAGTCCTGTTTATTTCATACCTCACAACCTTTAGTGCATCATGTGTAATACATATTAAAACCATTAACGAGCAAAATTGAATATTTATGATAAATGCAATTAATGCATTCTGTAGGATCTGTAATAGATTGATCATACATTTTTTTCTGTGATTCCCTATTGTAAACTGTTTTCTCGTCTCTTTTATTTATCTTTTTGGAATTCGGCTTTTGGGTGCAAGTGTTTCTTCTTACTTACCATGAACTGTCTACAGAAATCCCCATGGAATGATAAAACTTGATTACTCAGTTTCCTAGTTTTCTGACCTTTTGTTTTCCTTCCAAGTTTTAAACATGGACAAAGATGATGATCTAATCTGCAAGGCAAGGCTTTTAATTGCATCTGATTATGTGATTGAAAGGGAATTACTACTTTATGATGGCCTTCCTTTGGTAGTGGGGTGTTTGGTTGAGATGAACATAGGAGTATTGGAAAGGAATTAATTGAGAAAAGTTTATCATATGAGGAGCAGTTTTTACATGCACACCTTGCACTCTAGATAGGTGCAACTGCAAGGAACCAATTGAAACTTACCAAAATGGTTTAGTGGATCCCATTACTTGTGACACCTGCTTATGTGAATTTTCATTGGCTCTTCGCACTTATTTTATGCACAAGAAATGTACCTAGAAAGTTTTCGTCATGCCAGTACATGTATATCTGTGCCAAACACAAGGCTTCATATATATAATTTAAGGGTTTTAGTGGTAGTTAGTTATGCATTATACATATGTGCAGGCCCTGTTGGTGAAGATATGTTTAATTGGCAAGCTACAATTTTGGGTCCAGCAGACAGCCCTTATGCTGGTGGTGTATTCCTAGTGAAAATTCAGTTCCCTCCAGATTATCCATTCAAGCCACCAAAGGTAGCTAACGATGTCTAATGTTGAGAGGCCCACACAAACATGATCAATTCAAGTGCTTACTGTTTACCCTTCGTTTATAATGTTGAGTCTTTCACCTTTGTTGTCTTCTAGATATACACTTGGTTATATTTTATGCATTATGATCTAGTTGAATTATCTGTTCATCCCTTTACTTGGGTCAACAATGTACTATCTGATTTTGCACAAAAGTAAAAAGAAACTCGTTAGAGAAGGTGTTTCAGATGGTAGGGTCTGCTGACACACTTATTTTGATGAAATTTTATTGACTCCTTACACAATCAGCTAATGCAATGAGTATAGCCAAAAAATATATCTACATAAATTTATGAAGGAAAAGGAATCTTATTCTGTTTTTGTTATTTTGGCAAGATTTCCTTTCGGACGAAGGTATTTCACCCTAACATCAATAGCAATGGAAGTATCTGTCTTGACATTCTGAAAGATCAGTGGACCCCTGCTCTCACAGTTTCAAAGGTATTATGCTTCATACTTCTCCATTCTGCCTTGGATGAGTCTACAGAATCTCACTCTCTCAGCCAGTTTTAGCTCCTAAATCTCTAGCAAAGGGAGGCAATTTCTTGGGACTTGAGATCTTTAAATTTTTATTGGAAGAAAAAAGTGAAAAATCAGTGTCATTTTAATAGTCTTGGATGATTATATATGTCGAGAAATTTAAATTAAGACCTGACTTATGAAGAATAGATAAACTGTACAAGTCATAAACATATAACAATGTCGAAACTGAATTCTACTAAAAATTGTGTGCTTGACATGTTTTCTTGTCTACTAATGATTGATTTGGTTTACTTATATTTGTAGAGTAAACTAACAATTTGATCTTTGAATTGTTAGGCTCATTTAGTTTTAGTCCTCAAAAATTATTGGTTGCACTAGTTAGTCTTAAAAAAATAGCAAACGTGATGCAATTTATCCCTGTTGGCATCGTTGGGTCACATGACAACTAGTTTGCAATGATCTTATTATTTTCAAGGATTAACTTATGTATTCTCTAATTTATAAGGACTAAAAGTAAATGAGACTACTAATTCAGGGACAATAGCGTATTCTAATTTTTATAAACTGAGTTTAGCCAAGAATTTCCTATTTATATAACATTGAAATTTTATCAATTTATTAGTCATAGCTGTTGATATTTATGAATTGAGAGGCTTGACCAAAACGACAAATTGCGGCAGGTGCTGCTGTCAATATGCTCTCTGCTAACAGATCCAAACCCCGATGACCCTTTGGTGCCTGAGATTGCTCGTATGTACAAGAGTGACAGGGCCAAGTACGAGAGTACTGCCCGTTATTGGACTCAGAAATATGCTATGAACTAGCCAGGACTTAATGCTTTTGATTTTACATAGCTTAAACAAATATGTGCTTGAGCCTTGATTTTATAATAATCCAAACTTTAGGGAAATTTTAGGTTTGGACTTCCTAACTATTTTTTCACTGTAGCTATTGATTTCAAGTGTTAATTTAACTGCTAGTTTTGGGAAATTCATTTTTGTGTTCTCCCGTCATTCGAAGCTGGTAAAAAAATTCAAAAGACCTACTTGAATTATAATGTGAATAATGCTGCTTTCCTCTAGGGTTGTACAATTATCTAAATTTTCATAAAGGCACCCGGTTTAAAACTCTCGTAAAATTTGGTATGAAGTAACACGTTGAATTGTCATTTTCATTTTTAGTCAAAATATCTTTTTGTGCTTTCAAAATTTATATTAATTTTTAATTTCAATTTTAAAATTTTTGTAATCAATTTTATTTAATTTTAAATTAAAGTCAATTTTTATTTTATGATTTAATATCATTTAAATTATTAATAAAAAATAATGATATGACATCTAATAATAAATCTTAAGAGTAAAAATAGGATTATGATAATATTCAAACATTAAACAAAAAAATATATATTTAAATTATTCTGTTTTTACTTTCAATACATAAAAAAAAAATTTCAATAAAAATTTTAATAGATACTTCTTTAATATTAGTTTTATATTTTTTTCTAAATATAAAATTATATAACTATATTTTGGTAATAATTTTAAAGAACTGTTAAGTCGTTAGAAAAAATTGATTGTAATTCAAAAAATTTAAAAAAAATTGATTGAAAAATTTTAAAATAAAATTAAAAATTGATATAAAATTTGAAAACATAAAATATATTTTTGTCTTATTTTTATTTTTTAAAATATAGCTCATGCATGTATTAATCTTTTAAGTAATAAATTTGTTGCAAGATATTTTTTAACATATTGAGTTATTTGACATTAAAAAATTATGTAGGTTTAATAATTCAAGAGCTAAATTTTTAGTTTATTCAAAAACCAAATTAAAAATCTAAGCATAATTAATAATAAACTAAAAATTGTTGACAGAGATAACACTGATAACACAATGTATGATCGCAAGCCATTGCGACTGCTTGGTGTTTACAGCTCACTAGAATGGTAAGGACTAAAACATCATTTTAATTTTTCGTAGATTCTTCATCTTAATTTAATCTCTCTTAATTTAATTTATTATTAATTTAATCTTCACTGTCAAAATAATTAACAATCTTGCTTACCTAGATTTTTTTTGGCTGATTGTGCAATATTTATTTATATACATTTTTTTCATGTTTTAATTCCAACTCGGACTTACCCCATCGCGTGCGTTACCAATTTCATTGCTGAGCTAGACTTGCTTCATTGCGTTTTCTTATGTGTTTTCTTCATCAAATTATAAAAGCTCCATCGCATTTTCTTATGCGTTTTCTTCTTCATCGAGAGTGGAGATTGCTTCAGCTGCGTAAGACACAACGTCGGCCGCAAAAATTTGTAAGAGACTGCATGCTTGGAGAGAACGAAGCATCTATTTCAGCTATTTAATTGATAGGGCATATTGAACTCCACAAAAAATTGTTTGTTTTTGTCATATAATACATATAAGTATGTGTTTGCAATGAAAACAAACATGAGTAAACAGAGTGCTTGGAACGCATGTTATGGCAGCAAGTTAATAATGAAACTTTAACCATTTGAGAGCAAGTGCATCTCACTTGTGGAGAAGGAGACAAGGAGATCTTATTTAACTCTTGTATCAAAGTAGTGGTCCTCCCTCAAGCTGTATCTATTTTTAAGTATTTGTTCAAAAGTAGTGGTCTCTTACCTCATTTGTTTTTTGACATTTATTTTGAAGTAGTGATCCCCTAAAGTGATTGTTCTTGTTAAAATATTGAAATAGTGGTCCCCTGACCTCTCATCTTTGTTTTCTAGAAGCATCAAGTGACAAGAATGGGCTACAAAAAAGACTCAAAATATTGAGAATGGGAATGCTCAATGCAACTAAGATCTATAAATATAACCCAGAGAGCATTTAAAATTGTTACTTTAGTTGGTCTTAACCGTCATAAGATGTTCACTTGATTGTGGCTTATGTTGAAGTCCATTGAATATGATTTTATTCATCTGAAAGTCTTACTTTTTTCCTCATAATTTTTGTTATTTCTTTTAGAGAATTTCAAATCATTTTGGGAGGCATTTCTTTTATTAAATTATCTTGGTCTCGATTTTTATATATATATATATATATATATATATATTCTTAAGGGAATACATCTAAATATGTTTGGCAGCATGTCGGAGGGCAAGGAAATCTTGTGATATTTGATGCTGAAGTACAATATTCACAATAGTATGAGGAAGGTGAAAATGAAGACAGGTAAAGTGGCTCAGAGGGTGATGATGAATATGAGCAACACAATAGTGATTCATCTGGTGGAGAAGATGACGACTTATAAAATACATATGTATTTCAACTGCTTATTTTTTAAATGTCTTAGCTTGTGGAAATTGTAGAAGATATTTTGTTTGTGTATTGTTTTAAATATTACAAATTTGACATCACCTTATATTTGTAGATAAACAGATATAATACTAAAGCAAGGTATGAACTAAGAGATGATAATTACAGATCTAATATGTGAAGGAGCTGATAATTACCAATATGAAGAGATTTATAGTGAAATAGAATTCGAAGGTGAAGACAACGAAAGGAAGAAGAAAAGGATGAGATGGGCTTAGTTTAATGAAGATTCTCAGTACAAAAATGTCTCTTTTGAGTTAGGTATGGAGTTTAGAAAGTTAACTGTCTTTAAGCAAGCTTTTAGGGATTATGCAATCAATGCGGGGGTTCAAGTAAAGTTTGTGAAAAATGATGCGCAACGTGTAATAACTTTATTTTAAAATGAATTAAATTAGATAAAATAAATTGAAATTTTGTTGGAATTAAATTAAGAATATTTTTCTGAGCTTGCAGTTAAAATTTGAGAATTTTTCGGAATAAAAATCTTATCTGACGGAGAAAATTTGATCTGTCTTTAGAAATTTAGCAGATATTTTTAGAAGGTTTAAAAGCCTCAAAAGATCTTCAAATCGTTTCCATATGGGCCTATATTCTTGCCTAAATCGAAGAATGTATCCAAAATTTAAGTCGGGCAAAATGAGAAAAGACCAAAATGCCCCTGGAGGCCACAAAATGTCAAAATCTCATATTTTCCTCTCATTTTCCCCTTTTCCTCTCTTTCTCACAAAACTTTTCTCCTTTGCCACCTTCACCACGCTCATCCACCGTCTGGCAAAGTCACTGCCGCCCGTCACTACCGGAAGGTTCAGTAGCTCAACCTGATGCCATAATAAGCCTTGGCAGCAACCGACGGCCACCACACCAGCAAAAAATAGCTCCGTTTCCCTCCTTCACAAGTTTGAAGACCAGCTTCGATCTCTGCCATCTGACACTGTCTGACCACACCGCTGCTAGCATTAGCTAGCCCAAGCTGCCAGCTTCCTCCTCCAGCTGCCAACTGGAGACAACCCGTCGCCACGCGCCGTGAACGGAGGAAAAATAGTTTCTAAGGCCGCCACATTTTTTGCCAAAAAATCGCAGTTCAACCACTGTGTTTTACCAATCCAATCCCGGACCCGACATCCTCGAGATACGGGCTACATTTCAGAGTAATTTTTGACCCCAGCTGTCGTCCACCACCGTGCGTTGTCACCAAAGTAGCTGAAAGAACGCAGGAATCAATTTTTGACCTTCCAAAACCTCCGGTATAATTTAAAATACTCCAATTTGATGTTTTCCTATCGATTTTGAATCTGAATATGTTTAAGGATTAGACCGACATAGAAAATAGGCAATTAACTGTAGGAAAGTAAAAATTGAAAGGAAACCTGCCTAGAATTTAAATTTTTTCCTCAGGAAACTAATTGGGACCAATCTCTAAGGAAAAAGGAAACCTCGACCCAAGTAAAAGCAAACGGTAAAAGGTAGAGTAATTTACACTCCCTTGAATTTTAAATTAACGTTGTGAATTACTGTTTTAAGTATAATTGTATTGACTAGGAATGAGTGCTGAAAATATATATATGAGTATATAAGATTGCCTATGTATTGAGAATATTCGTTGCATGTTTGATAGAATTTGGCTATTGGGATTATATCTCATAGCGATAGACTAACTTAGGGTGGATATTCAATAGCCAATATGCCTATGTAAATTGATTTATTTTAAATTAAATTGGTTTGCATCTGTTAGGAATTGTTCATTAAACCAAGACAACCCTATGAAAGGTTCAAGGAGTAAAAGGGTGGATAACCTATATCAGGTAACATTTTGGTTTAAGTATGATATCCTATAACCTTAAGTATTAGTCGATCATGCATGTGTAGTGCTATATAGACTGTATAAGGATGAGAATCAGCATTTGTGCATATGTTGGGGGTTGCCCTGGATGTTGATTCTCACCCAGTCCTTGAGTGGGTGATTGGTGTTACGGATCACACTCACAATATAGGCATTATTTTTGGGTGATTGTTGTTACAGATCACACCCAACTACAAACCATGTTTTCAATTAAAACGACATGCAACTTAAAATGAATAATGAATAGTCCTATGAGACGTGTGACAGATGAGTATATGAAAATCCTCAGGCATGATTTTAAGTATGATTTTCACTATAAATTTTCAAATTAAAGATTGCTCATTATATTGTTTTGCATCAATTTCCCATATACATTTAAATTTAAAAGCATTTAGTGATTCACATGCATTTAAACCGAATTGGGGAGATGTTTTCTATGCGTTGTAACAGCTGAGCATCCAACTATTTTATAAGTATTTGACTGTAAATTTCTCTACTGGGATTTAACCATCTCATTAGTTGTTTGCTCAGATGACTAAGAACAGAGAATGCCTAGGAGATAGTTGAGCAGAAGAAGGATATCAGGATGATGCTGCGGCATAGAATTAGGCTTGAATTTGTATATATATATATATATATCTATATATATATATATATATCTATATCTATATTGTTGGTTTTTGCTTTATTGATGAAATTATTGGCTGTATATGTTTTTTGGGCTATTGTATAAAAGGGAAATGTCCAATTTTTAGGGAAAACTCTGCCAAATTTTTAATAGAAAGATCTTTGGGAAAATAGATTTTTATAATGAACTTGATGGATTATGGTTTTTATTGACTGATGTATGAATGGTTTTAGTAGTATAAAATAGCATATCTCAATTTTATTCGAATGGTTGTTAAAATTTATATTCTAGAGTATTATCTGGTTTATAATGTCATAATAGAAATACTGCATAGGATTTAGGGTTAAGTGAAATTTGAATGGACTGAGAGAAGAGTCTATTTAGGTTACACTCAACCAGTAGCGACTTTAACGTTCCCTAACATTCTTAAGGGACAAATTTATTGTGAATACTATATGCTTCCGCTACTCTGATGTATGAATGCATAGTATGATTTAGGGGGTCGTTACAAAGTGGTATCAGAGCTCGACTTACTGTATTACTGGTTTACTGATTGATTGGTTTATTAATTATTGATTTTTTGGGTTTGCAGCTTTAGGACTTAAAATTGATTTGACTTTGGAATATCTAGGATTCGATCTGAAATTGAGATATTAGGAATAAAGTTGTTGCTATGCTGATAAATGTTGCTATTAAAGGCTAACTAATTCTTTTTCTGTGTTAGTTAGCTATGGCAGATGCTAGCATAGATAATACAAGGAGGCCAAGAGGAAGGCCAAGAAATCAAAGTCAATGGACTCAAAGGAGTAGTAGCAGGGAGGATAATGTGGAAATGAGGGACATGATGGAGTCTATAAGAATGGTGGTAGATGCTATGAGGGAGCAAGCTGCCACAAGTACTAATATGATGCAACAATATTAGGAGGACTGTCAAAACCATGATGATGGAAATAATAGGAATAACAATCCGATGTACCAGGGCTAGATAGAGTTCCAAAGGGTAGGATCATCAGTGTTCTCAGGTGTATGTGAGCCCGCAATGGTAGAAGAATTGGTCAGAGAGATTGAGAATATTTTTAGACTGTTGTATAGCACCAATGAACAGAAGGTGACTTATGCAACATACATGCTTAAGGGAGAGGCAGAGAACTGGTGGGATGGAGCCAAACAATTTATGGAGGCTTAAGGCATCCCTATCACCTGGGAATCTTTCAAAGGGATCTTCTTGGAGAAATATTTCCCAGAAAGTGTTAGGCAAGCCAAGGAAATAGAGTTCCTACAACTTCAACAATGAGGGAAACCGTTCAAAGATTACTTGGCAAAATTTAAAGAGTTGGCCAGGTATTTCACTTATTTGAGTTTACACCCTGATGAGGCTTGGAAGTTAGCCTAACTGGAGGTAGGTTTAGATTTACATATGAGGAATTAGATAGCCCCATTGGAGGTTCGAGACTTCTCATTGTTGGTAAAAAAATGTTGAATCCTCAGCAGAGGCTTAGAGGAAAAATAGAATGCAAATAAGAGATTTACTGGTCGGTAAAAAAAACTAGCTAAGAACCTAACAGTGAAGGGTAGCAACTTTAAACCTCAGCAAGGGTCTTCTAGCAGCGGTCAACGCTTTAATAGTACAGGGCACCAAACACCAATACAATGCTACAAATATGGAGGTACAGGGCACTATTCTAAATATTGTCCAACTAGTGGCAACCCACAGAATTCTAGAGGCCAAAGACCGCAAGCTCTGGGGAGAGTATTTACTCTAAATGGAGAAAATGTCAACAAGTTTCCTGGATTGATACAAGGTAGAGGTAAGATTTATAACTTTCCTTTAATAGTATTGTTTGATTTGGGTGCTACGCACTCTTTTATATCTAATGCATGCATGGAAAAATTAAACTTACCTTTGCAGACCATGCCATATGATCTATATGTTTCTACACTTCTAGGAGAGACAACCATATCTCTACAAATTTTCCTAAACTGTCCTCTTTCCATTGATGACAGCCTATTCATAGTGGACCTTGTGTGTTTTCCTTTGACTGGGATCGATTTCATTATGGGAATGAACTGATTATCTAGGAATCGGGTTCTGTTGAATTGTTCTGAAAGGACTATCACTTATTTGCATACCTTACTGGTAGGCGAGAGTGACAAGGCGTGTGAGATAAGTGATATTTCTTTTAATCTCTCGCATGTAGACTTGCAAGAAAGGCTAAACCTAATTCCTATTGTTAGCAATTTCCCAGAGGTGTTTCCCTCATAGATTAGCAGGTTACCCCCACCTAGAGAGATAGAATTCACCATTGACCTAATTTTGGGTACAGACCCAATAGCAATGACCCCATATAGAATGGCCCCAGCGAAATTAAGGAAATTAAAGGTCCAAATAGAAGATTTTTTGGATAAGGGATTCATTGGGCCGAGTGTGTCACCATAGGAAGCTCCTGTCCTATTCGTAAAGAAGAAATATGGGAGTTTGAGGTTATGTATAGATTATCGACAGTTGAATAAGGTGAATAGTAAGAATAAGTACCCTTTACCTCGAATAAATGACCTATTTGATCAGTTGCAAGGTGCAACGATATTCTTCAAAATAGGCTTAAGGTTGGGATACCACCAGATTAGGGTTAGGGATGAAGATGTCCCTAAGACAGCATTTAGCACTAGGTACAGTCACTATGACTTTCTAGTGATGCCTTTTGGAATGACCAATGCACCTGCTATCTTTATGGATTACATGAATAGAATTTTTAGACCTTACTTAGACCAGTTCGTAATGGTATTCATAGACGACATCTTAGTTTATTCCAAGACTTACGAAGAGCATGCACAACATCTTAACACGGTGCTATAGATATTGGAGGAAAAACAATTGTATGCTAAGTTGGAGAAATGTGAGTTTTGGTTGGAGGAAGTGAAATTCTTAAGTCATGTGATAAATGGAAAAGGAATTTCAATAGACCCTAAGAAAATCGAAGCCATATTAGATTGGGGTCAGCCAAGAATGGTCACTGAGGTTAGGAGTTTTCTAGGTTTGGTAGGTTATTATAGGAAGTTTATACAAGGATTTTCTCATATAGTCCTAACATTAACCTGGCTGACTAGGAAGGGTGTTAATTTTGAATGGAGTGAGTATTGTGAACATAGTTTCCAAACCCTAAAAGAAAAGTTGACCACCGCTCCAGTTTTAGTAATCCCAAAGCCCTTAGAGTCATTCACGGTCTATACAGATGCATCAATGAAAGGTTTAAGATGCGTCTTAAAGCAAGATAGGAGGGTAGTTGCTTATACATCAAGGAAATTGAAACCTACAGAGAAAAACTATCCTACCTATGATTTGGAATTAGCTACAGTGGTATTTGCCTTAAAGATTTGGAGACATTATCTTTACGGGGCTATGTTTGAGGTTTTTAGTGATCACAAGAGCCTTAGGTATTTATTTGATCAGAAAAAGTTGAATATGAGGCAAAGAAGGTGAGTAGAGTATTTGAAGGACTTTAACTTTGAGTTAAAGTACCATGCAGGGAAAGAAAACGTAGTAGCTAATGCATTAAGCAGGAAGTCATTACAATTAACCAGTTTAATGGTGGATGAGATGATATTACTTGAGGACTTTAGGAATCTCAGTCTCAATGTAATTTCATTTCTGAAGAGATTAGTAATGAGTGACTTCCTAATAAGCTGCGATTTGAGGGATCAGATTAGAAAAGCCCAACTAGAGGATGAATCATTGGGAATCTATGTGAATCAACCTGATTTTGGGTTAGCCCCTGATGGAGTGTTAATGTTTAGAAAAAGGATAGTAATTCCAAACCATCAGGAACTAAAGGAGAAAGTGTTAGCAGAGGCTCATCGAAGCCATTATACCATCTATCCAAGTATTTCCAAGATGTATCAAGACTTGAAAAGAAATATTTGGTGGCCAGGTATGCGAAAGGATATCGCGAAGTATGTGAATGCTTGTCTTACTTGTCAGCAAGTTAAGATAGTGCATCAAAAACCCGTAGGATTATTAAGGCCACTGGAGATACCAAAGAGGAAATGGGATCAGATAACCATGGATTTTGTAGTTGGACTACCTAGAACACTAGCATGTTATAATTCCATTTGGGTAATAGTGGATAGATTAACCAAGTCTACTCACTTTTTACCTATCAAGATTAGGTATTCCATAAAGAAATTAGCCCAAGTTTACCTTTAGGAGATTGTGAGACTGCACAAGGTACCATCAGGTATAGTATCGGACCGAGACCCTAGGTTTTGGCAATCCCTACAACAAGCATTAGGAACCCAACTTAAGTTTACCACTGCCTATCATCCTCAGATCGATGGACAGTTTGAGAAAATGATTCAAACCTTAGAAGATATGCTGAGGGCTTGTGTGCTAGAACAGAAGGGAAGTTGGGATAAATACCTACCTTTGATAGAGTTTTCTTACAATAATAGTTATTACTCTACCATAGGTATGGCACTATATGCTGCTATGTATGGGAGAAGTTGTAAGTCACCTTTAAGTTGGGTAGAGATGGGGGAGAGTACTTTGTTGGGTCCAGAGATTGTACAAGAGACTACTGATCAAATCAAGATGATAAGAGAAAAAATGAGCATTGCCCAACAAAGACAAGAAACTTATGCAAATAGGAGAAGGAGACCCTTAGAATTCAATGAGCGAGAGCATGTACTCTTGAGAGTGTCACCCACTACAGATATTGGTAGACAAATAAGGACAAAGAAATTGAGTTCCAAATTCTTAGAACCATTCCAAATTCTTATTTTCCTAACTTAATTTAACTCTATTTCTATGATTTTAGCCAGAGAACATAAATAATATCAAGAATGTAAGTTTGCAATAATGTCCCATCAAAGCTGGCAAAACATACATACACATACAAAATCATGGGACACTATTTTCAAGAATTGTCAAACTACCTGGAGAATAACTAGAAAAAGCTGATCTTGGCCTTCCTTTGATCCCCTTCTACACCTCACTTCCTTTTAATTCTTATTTCCCTACAATAAATGCTAATTTTTTGCTTCGGTTTAATCATCAAGGAACATTCGGCACAAAATCTAAGGAAAACATCAAATTAGGGCATTTTTAAATTATACTAGAGGCTCCAAGAGCTCGAGATCTACTTTTTATGATTTTCCATCAGTTCCGGTGACAGCGGGTGGCGGCACACAGCGGAGCACAATGGCAAATAGCGGCTGGGGTCAAAAAATACACCAGAATGTAGCCTACAACTCGAGGAGGCCAAATCCAGTGTCCGTTCGGTAAAACACGACCATTTAGACGGTGTTTTCCAGCGATAAAGGTGGTGGACGTCGAAAGCTATTTTCTCCCTTTCTGGGCACGTGGCAGCAGCACTCCACCATTTGAAAGCTGGCAGCTCAGGCTTCCCAACGGTGGCGGCGGTGTGGCCAGATGACGTCGGACTGTGGAGATCGCGACTTGGCCTTGAAAACACAACAGGAGTGAAAAAGGGTTATTTTTTGGCGGTTGTGGCGATCGTCGATCGCTGTGGTGGCTTGCTGTGGCATCAGGCTGAGCTACTAGACCTTCTGGCAGTAACAGGCGACCGTAACTTGGTCGAACAGCGGACAGACATGGTGAAGGTAGTGGACGTGGGTGACGTGGGCGAGAAAGGAGAGAGAAAGAGAGAAATGTTTCATGGGAGGAGAAAAATGGGAGAAATGAGAGAAAATGAGGGGGGTTTGAATATTTAGGGCCCCTAGGGAAATTTTAGTTTTTTTCCCTTTTGCCTTAGCTAAGTTTCGGACGCATTTCTCCGATTTAGGCAAAATTTAGGATGATATAGAAGGAATTTGAAAATTTTCAAACGATCGCAAGCTTCGCAAAATTATCCGCATGGTTCCTCAGGTAGATCAAAATCTCGCTATCAGATATAATTTAATTCCAAAAAATTCTCAAATTTTGGCAATTTCAACAAAATCAACATTTATTTTACCCATTTTAATTTATTTGAAAAATCGGATTGTTACACAAAGAGTCGGTCCAATTGCCTACTAAATTGCCTTACCTCCCTACCTGTCAAACTTGCATGACGTATTTCACGTCTCACAAATCCAAAAATATGTCCCAAATCCCACGCATGTATTAGGGAATCAGGCCATAATATTAAAAGAAAATTTGACTTATGAATCTACGCCTGTCCAAATCTTTGACTTTAAGACTAAACAACTTCGAAATAAAGTAATCCCTTTAGTTAAGGTACTTTGGTAGGATGTAGCATCTCAGAGATAATGTGAGAGAAAAAGGACGAGATGAGGCAACGTTATCCAGAATTGTTTGCAGGTATGAATTTTGGGGACAAAATTCTTTTAAGGGGAGATAATGTAATAACCTGATTATAAAATAAATTAAATTGGGTAGACTAAATTGAAATTTTGTTGGAATTAAATTAAGAATATTTTTCTGAGCTTGCAGTTAAAATTTGAAAATTTTTTAGAATAAAAATTTTCTCTGACAAAAAAATTTGATCTGCCTTCAGAAATTTAGCGTGATTAGCCAACAAAATGAATTAACCCAACCCAATCCAGCAAGGCTATATCAAAATAAGACTTGGATGGGCTTGGCCCTTCCTAGCATATAATGCCAAAAATTTTCATTCGTCCTATCCTTGCGAGAGCCATGGCTTAGGTCAGCTTACCTTTAATTTCTTTTAGACACTATTTGATTGAAAGAAAATTTTTTCTTCGAAAAAAAATTTCAACATAATTTTTTTCTTTTGTTATGTTTTTCTAGAAATGAAAATTATTCTTTGAAAAAATTTTCTAATGATTCAAAATTTTCTTTTGGAAAATTAAGAGAACCATTTCTATTTTTCTTTAAACTATTTATTATGAACTTGCAATTAATACATATATACACACATTCGTACACATGTAAATACACACAATTTTACATATAGACACACTCAATAACGTGCATATTCGTATGTGTATAAATTTATAAACATAAATACACACAATGTGTGTGTGCACATTCACACAGACAAAATAACATAAATACATATAAATAGACATACTATCGTACATATGCAAAACAAGAGTTCTTGCACATGCTACCATACTCTATGTTGCATCACAAATCGCCTTGTTAAAAGAGAAAAACAAGAACTTTTCTTGGCATTACAATTAGAACACGTCAAGGGATCCCTAACTTGTAAAATATTATTAAAAGAGAAAAGGTCAGTGAACCCACAGATCTGGACAGTTATAGCCTCAGGGCTCTAATAGAGAGGGTTTTAGCTAAGCTTTCAAATGGGCTAGTGACGCCCTACGAGACCCAGCCCTTTCGACAAGTCTTCGGCTACAATATTGTACTCCTTTTAAATGGCAAAACCTGAAGTATAGATAGACGATGGAACATTATACAGCGTTACAAATCATTTTATTTACGATCATTATTCGGAGATAACTAGATACTACGAAAGTACACATTATATACAGGCTGAAATTTTGCACCCAAGCGTAGCCAAAGCTAAAGCCTTTCTGCATCACCTGCCCGGCAATTCTCAAGAGTAGCTGTTCCCTTCCAGCCACTGTTCTAGCTTAGCTTCTTTATCAGCTTTGAAGTCATCATACTTTTCAGATACTGACAATAACTTATTCCCAAGATCACCAATACCAGTCTCTACATGTTGAGACTCATCTTCAACCTGGCTTGACAGGGGTAGCTCATCTTTTTCCATACCTTGTAGAGACGAAGCAGTGCTTGTAGAATTGACTGATAATGGTGGATTATTGTACACCTGTGGCTTGTCATCATTGTAATCTACTGGTCCCCTAGCATCAAGTTGTGGCCACTTCAGACTGCTAGCCTTCTGTTTCGCTGACTTAAGAACACTTGAAAGATAGTTAACTCTTTTTTCACTGCCTTCCAGGGAATAAGACGGAGTATTCCCCCAAGAACTAGCTCTTTCTGTCTGGAAATCTGAGGTGGATGGTTGGATTATCCCTCTTTTAGGTTGTTTAGTTGTCATAGTTACAAGAGATTTTTTTATATCTCCAATCATCTCATCAGCTATGGAGAATCCACACTCTTTCATTGATCTCAACATCGTGATTGAGTCCTCGAAATCTTCTGTGTGCAAATTTGTTTCATGAGACTTCTCAACAACATTACTCTTAAGTTTGATGACATTAGGCACTGCATTTTGAGCATGTTGTTGGATAAAGAAGAGCCCAACCGATGGTTCATTAGCCACATATTTTATCATCTCTGCCAAGGATTCACTTATCTCAACAAATCCATCAACAGTGGAGAACCCATGCATCTTCCAAAAGGCAAATTGTAGTCCATCACAGACATTGCCCAGAAAATACAGAAAATTAGCTAAATTATACCAAAGGAGAAACAAATGAGAGCAACAAGTCCAATCAACATTTGCTGATTTAGTAGGTTAAAGTGCACAACCACCTCATCGGTACCTTTCATGCTTAACCTGCCTCTAACCCTAAGTAGGAGTGCATTTTGCATATTAACAGCTTCAATTAAAATGGACCACAAATAATTAGATGTATATTTTAAATGAATAGAATCTTTACTAGTTTATATGTTGTATTAAACATACTATGTGTAATCTTTTACATCACTTTGATTGTCAGCCATCAGCTACGGTGAACATGGTATTGACAAATAAAAGAACACCATATTGTCATTGAATGGTGCAAGCGCAAGAGCAGGGCAATAATATATGAAGGTTCCCTTGGATTTGAATCATTTGAGCACAAAAGACTTCAATTTGGAAACTAAATCCAAATATGAATACCATAAAAAACTCCATCCCTATCGAGTGATATTGAAATTTAAAGTTGAAATCCAAATTGGTTTACAATTAAATCTACATAACAAATGAACCTCAAATGACAGTGCCATTTATCAGTAAGATTGAAGCAAGTGGTGAATAAGGATTAATAGCATATCTCTACTAGAGAATATGACTAAGGTAAATAGGATGGAATGATAGAGTGGAAAGAGATGGGAAATATAATCACAAAGGAAGGAAACTAAATGACAAGCTTTAATCAGATAAAACAAAACAGAATAGAGGACTTATACACTAGCACCTAAAAGAGGATGACATTGCGGAGCCAAAAGAAAATGAGGCACAAGTTTGAATGCATGTAGAGAGGATTACTTATATAATTTGAATTAGCACAACACAAGGAACAAATAAAGTTATGTCTCTAAGTATGCAAACACAAATCAAAATACAGGGAAGAAAACAATACTCCATTTGCTATCATAAGGAAAAAGAAAATAAAAGAGGGTGTGACAAGGGACATCTTCATAAATGGCAAGGAACAAAATATATTTTTATGTATTGACCGTTAAGACAAAGGAAAGAAACATGCATACATTACATATTGGAAATTTCATCGGCAAAGAAGAATATTCTGGAAATTTTTTATACATTGAATATGTGTAATAAAATATACTTTCAAGTGATTAAAAAGATATAATCTTAGTAATAAAAGTAGTGATAATACATCAATATTACAGAACACTCTTCATGATAGAGGTATTCACGGAAGCAAGTGTTACCATTATGATATTAATTGATTGCTTCTTTTAATTTTAAATGAATGATACAACATGTAGCTTTTTTTATATGAAACGACAAATCAATTGATTATTCTACATCACACCAAGTCACATTTCCATTCAATAAAAGATGCCTCTAAACTCTTTCTAACTTGCTCTATGCAAAACATTTTCATCTTACAACAGATAAAAGCAGAAGGCTGCAAATCAACTGAAGAAACAGGTACTTCGCTAGTTTGCTCGCTCTCCATAATCATACAACAGACTGATAGTCCCACAACTGAACTTACCTTCCATAAACATTCAAAAGTCTCTTCGCTATGCAGTTTGCTTGGGCCCAATTGAAACTTGTAGTTCTATGACAAAGGAATAGATCATTCTACTCTTGGCCATAAAGAAACAATGCATTATGATGGAAAGCAAGAAAAAAGATTAAAAAGATAATATTTTTTGATTGCTTTATAATTTATATTATCTTGCAGAGCCATGGTGAAAAAGGAGAAAGAAACAATTTTTCCACTAAAGTGCATGTCACTTTTAATTTGCAAATATAAAACAAAAAATAATTATTGTATTTTAAAATAATAAAATTAAGTAATAAGAAATTATTTAACTTTTCACTTTCCTTAAATATTTTTTAAATGGATATTTTATTTTATATGTATTAATATACAGTTTTAAAAATCAATGAGCAAAAGACTTCAAACCATATATAAATAGTATACATGTACAAGTGAAAACCAAAAATTAGCTTCAAATCCATAAAATAAATAAAAACCTACATGAATACCTGAAGTGTCAAAATTACACCAACGCACTTTTAAATTAACTACCCAAAGTGGCACTTAAATTAACCTAAATCACTATATAACTATAATATTTCAAACCAAAATAACATTTAGCTTCATTCTCATCTCACAAACGAAATTCTTAACCCAATTATCAAAACAACAACACAAGACATATCAATTTCGAGTTTGTGCATGGGAAACAAAGAGTAGTTCAAAATTTTACCATTCAACCAACATTATTCAAAAGAGAAAGAAAAACGATTACCCTTAGGACCTTAATAACTTATATTTTTCCTCAATCAATAATCAACCATATCGAACGAATTCCAGCAAAATCTGAATGTTAGAAAAAGAAAACATAAAACAAGGGCTAAACAAAACAAAAAATAAGGGGAAAGAAACCAATAAGACTCACTGGAGCTTGGACGGCGGCGAAAGACACCAAGATTGTCGGTAATTTGAGCAAACTACCGGAAATATGTGGGATTGATAAGCAAGGAGAGACCGAGTGAGAACAAGGAGACAGTGAGACGTAATAAGGATTAGGATCGAGGCGCAACTAGCTGAAAAGAGAGAAAAAAAATAGCGGCGAAGTGGAACTTTGCATTTCATTTTTGAGTAAAACTAAAACTTATTTTAAAAGAGTTGCATCTTGGTTCAGATAGTTTTATTTACTATTTATTCTCTAAAATATTATAATATATATTTTAACTTTTAAAAAATTATAAAAGTTAATTCATTAATTCGTGAGTTATCAAATCATTAACAAATACCATAAATGACACATATTAAATGTTAATAGAATATATGGTCAACTTAAAAGATATAAAGTAAAATAATGATCTAATTTTTAAAATATTATTCATCTTCCGATTTTGTCTTTCCAAAAATAAACCTCACAACTCCTAAGATTTTCTTCTAATCAAAATAATCTTTATATTAAGAAAATTTTATCCAAGTCGTAAATGAAATCTTATATAGCCATTAACTCATAATTGAGTCTTGCATAGATGTCTCCTAAAATGATGTCATTTAAATGAATTTTCACTTTAAATTGAGCCACTTTAACAATCAATTGGCCTTGTAAAATTTGCCCAAACTATGCTGTGTTGAAAAAAATGTGGCATAAACAAGATTTTGTTCTAAGTTAATGGTCAAGAGAACTTCCATTTATTAGTTGGGCAAATTTTTTGAAGAACTAAATTGAGAGAAATTATTTTTAGATGACCAAAAAGAGAGAAGAGTTAACTTTTAGGGGCCAAATCTTTAATTTACTCAAAGATTCTAATTTGTCTATTGAGTTCAAATATTGCAAGGATTTCAATAAATTTTCATTGTGTATTCTGCAATCTTGGTCTAGAAATATGGGTCTTTAATGCAAAATTTGTTTCAATGCATTGGAAAGAATAACTCAACTCTAGCTTGATTTAGGCAGCTTCTTCCCTGCCAGCAAACTTAAACATGGACATGCCTAAAAATATAGCTCTAGCCTACTTTAAGTGAGAAGTCCACCTCATCAATTAAAAAGAGAACCCCTTTTTCTCTCTCCCTCACACGATGCTGGAACCGATTTCTTAGGCAAATGTGAAGCAACACATTTTGGGGGAGCAAGAGAACGAGAGGCAGGGAATATAGCAAGAAAGAGGGATGGATAAGGACATCTCTGACATCTTAGATCTCACTTTCCACTTTATCTCACCTCTAAACTTCATCATCTTCAGCTGAGTTAGAGCAAGAAAGAGCACTAAATACAGAACTTAACTGCTGAATAGTTGAGAAGAGACTGATGAAAAACGTTATTGCATTTTTCCAAGCCATGAGTGATTGAATTCCTTTCTTCCAGCTAGAGACTTAGAATTCTAGGACCCAAGCGAGTTGATATACTATTTTTCTGCTTATGTTTTGTACTTTCAGTTCATAACATTCTTTGTTTTCTATTGTAATTCTAAGTTTGTTGAATGTATGAATGACATGGCCAATCTTTTTTATTTTTTTATGAATTCTAGCTATTAGTTTCTTACAACTCGTAGTTTTTAGGAGCTGCACTATGGTAGAAATTGATGTAAGAAAGTTATATGTTGTAATTTCCTTATATCAAGTTAACATAGGATAGTTTAGTTAAATTAAATCTCTCATTTCACTATGCTGCATTAGTTTGTTTCTTTTGGATCTTAATGTTGTTGATTAAATAAATATGGATACATGTTCTAGGTCTTCAATTAATTAGAATAAGTTAATGAATGTTTCTTAACTTATTACTATGGATTAAGTCAATGATCAACTCGATAATATTCATGGAATTTGGTGGTCTTTGGCTAGAACGTATTACTACAGGTTCACTTTGATTTTGCTTTTATGAAATTAGATGTGTCCATTCTGTGCTTTATTGTTTATTTCATTCTATTTTGTTTTTTTTTCATTAGACGTGCCCACGCTTAGTTTTACTGTTAGTGCATCTCTATTTTATTTCCTTTTACTTAAGTGTGCACATGCTTTTGTTTTTCTTTGTTAACTAATTGTCTTTTATTTTAGTTAGTTAATTTCAAACCCCCTCTTTTTTCCTTGTTATTCCTTGTTGGTTCTTTTCCTTGTGCTACTATTCTTTAAGAAGAGATTGAGTCACCAGTCCTTGTAGGTTCGACCTTACTCACATTGTATACAAATCCATTTGTTAGAGTAGGCTATTTATATTGTTAGTTTTGATAGCCAACATTGTCTCTAAAAGATTAAAATATATACTAATTGGTCCTTAAAAGAAAAATAAGAAGAAACCATTTTTCTTGATGATTATGGAAATGATGAATTATAGAATGAATTGAATTGAAATAAGGACTAAGATAAGAATGGAAAAATGTGGAAATTATATAACAATGATAATGAGATTTAGTTAGAAGATTAATTAGCAAGCTCAATTAGTTAAATGGGTGATGTAAATGACTGCGGTTAATAATTTGAAAGTGAGGTGTGAAGTAAAATATTCATTGTTATTAGATGTAAATTTGAGTTCTTAAATAGGTGAATGTAAAGGATGAGGGTATTTCGGATTGATTGATTCTTATTGTTTAATAATTGGAAAATAGACTAATTAAATTATTTAATTATGATTAATATAAATTTATAGAAATGGTAGTGGGTCTGGAACTTAAATATGGGCATTAAAATATGTAATTTAATTAAAATTAGAAATGAAAAAAATTATAAC
This sequence comes from Senna siamea, assembly GCA_031216115.1. NCBI lineage: Eukaryota > Viridiplantae > Streptophyta > Magnoliopsida > Fabales > Fabaceae > Senna > Senna siamea. The sequence continues at coordinate 12,104,388 of CM062354.1, read as the reverse complement.
AAATAATACATTTAGTTTGTAGGTATTGGAATGAGGTGAGATGGTAATGAAAGTAAATTGGAAGTAAGCTTAGAGGTAAGCTTGGAAGTGGAGGATTTGAATTTGTGATTTAACCTACAATTGGAATCATTTGATTGAATTAGGAAGTTTTAGAAATCTTTAAAACAATCAACTTGAATTTTCTTGTGGAGTCTTTATATAGATAGTATGGTATTATGCCTATAGGTATTTCACAATTTCCTTTACACTTAGAAACATTATTGGAAGTAACAGAAGTTTGCCTTAGCTTGGTGTCACTATGAGTGGATAATGCCTACTATACACCTCTTTACATTCCTTGTGCAATTTTTTTTTATGGATTTTGGCTTATTAGCTTGGTATGTGGAACAAACTAGATTTCTGTAATTTTACTTCTCTTCACTCTCTAATTAATGAACTTTGTATAGAAGATTGATAATTTGATTATTATTTTCTCATGAATATTACCTATGATGTGACAATATATTGAAAATTAAAGTATGTCTTTAGTTTTTGTAAACTTATTATTCTATGAGATCTCTTCTTGCAAACTTATTACACATTTGCAATAGATAAACTTTCCTTTATTTTGACTTGAGATAAATAATTTGATTTGAAACTTATCTGAAAGATTTCTATTGGAAAGTATTTATTCCACAAGTAAGTTCATTATGTGGAAGCAACTGTATGCACTTTGTTTTAGTTAGTGAATTGTGATTATTCGTATTTTTGACTCTATGATTTTGGAAATGAGAAGTGACTTAGTGAATTTAGATTAATTTTTTTGGTAAATTATTTGATACAGAGCCCTACATCTAATGACAGTATCCGTTAGCCCTAGGTGCCCCTTGGACACCCTAGCTAGCAAGGGTGATGCTAGCCTCGTGTGTCATTCAACACACGTCGATTGAATCTGTCTGAATTATTTGAGCAAGATGCTCCTTTGAAATATAAATTTCAAGAGAAAAATGCTCCTCTAAATTATAATAATCTATAAGCTTTATTGTGGTTAATTACCCTTATAAGTTGTGTGCTCCTTTCTATGTTTAGTTTGCTCTTACGAGTTTTGTGCTCACTTCTCTTCTATTGGTTTTGTTGATGTATTTCCCTAGCTATGTTTTAGACATATATACATGTATAAATATATTCTATAAGCTTGTAAGAAACGGATTTAAATTTTGAATAGATGTGTAAGTTGATTTGTAAGCCTTATCCTTGATGGGATTTTCATTTATGAAATTATTTATGTGATATTAAGGTTTTCAAAAAACTCATACATTTAGGTTGTTTCCTTCCTGTTATAGTATGTATTATCTACTCACTGAGTTGGTGAACTCACTACCTCATTACATTTTTTCAGATAGAAGTGTAGCACACTAGCTATCTCCTCCGGTGTAGTTCGAGACCACATTATCTTTTGGGTGATCCCACTTCATATGTGGGCTACTAACTTTGAATTGTAGCTAAATAATATTTTGAATCTAGATAGCTCCTTGGTCACTAGCAAGGTCCTTGTCATTCGCTATATGTATTTTGTATGACTATACTTTTTTTATTTGGTTAAGAGTGAAGCTCTTTAGCAGAACGATTGTATAGGTTGGGGTGGTTGTAACAATTTGGAAATTTTCTAATTTTAAGGGAGATTCTATTGAATTTTTGCTAGAATTTTATTATGGGTTTAATGTTAATATTCGAAATTGTGTGTATTCTATTTCTGTTGTTTTGGCTTACCAAAACATGGGTTTCCCTTCGGCAAAGCTAGCAAAACGGGTCCAAACCCACTGGTTAGGCTCGTTTAACCCACTATTTTGGTGGGTTGGGTGGCCCATTTTGTGACCCAAAAAAAATAGGTCAAATTGACTTGACCCGTGGAACCCACGGGTTAGGCGAGTTTCGTCCAAGTAACTTGATTTTTTTTCTTTTCTTTTTTTAAATTATGTTTTTTAAAAAAATTTATAAGAAATAATTTAATTCATTCCCATGGCAAACTACGATTCCAATTTCTAATTCTACATGTACTCTTCTCCTTCCTCATCCTTTAACCTAGACTACCTAGTTCCACTTTCAACACTGCCGCAGTGATGCACCACAAACATAATTACAGATCCACTACAGGTATAGTCCAACTTCACATAGATCTTGCTGCCACCCGCCATTCAACCACCATTGCACCTCACTATCATCCGTTAGCCAACTTCAGTCTTCACCCCAAAAGCAATTCCAACTCCAAGTTCCAACCCTAGCAATAGAAGCAAGTAGGATGGCAAGGTTATTTATTTGAGATTGAGACTTAAAATTTAAAAGTATACAATGCTTTAATTTTTTTAATTTGTATTATTATTTATTTTACATTTTATTTATTTTCATTCAATTTCATATGAGATTAAGAGATTATAGTGTTGGACTGTAGGTTGATAGTTGATAGATATTGATATATATGTTTGAGATTTTGAATGTTGACACTTTAATTTCATATTTTGAAGATGTTTGATTGTTATTAGAATGTTTGAGCCTTTAAGACCTTGAATACTAGAGATATATTTTTATTTTTCAGATTTTGAATGTTGAACTTGATACTTTAATTTGTACAGGATATAACTTATTGATAATTTATTTTCTCTCAATAAGAAATTCTCTTGTTATCAATAGTTAGTAGAAAGTTCTATGAGGTTAAATTTAGTGTGTATATGAATATGAATATGAGGTTAAATTTGATATGTGATTTGTGAAAGTGTTAACTTAGCAATTAGTATCCATTAGAAATGCCATTTACATATTTTTTTATTTTTTTACAATATGAATTTTGATAGTGTTGACAGTCTTATTTGAAATTTGGTTCAAAAAGAGGTAGAAAATGTAAATGCACCTTCTCAGAAAAGATGATGAGTTTTTATCTGATAAACCATCCCTGTTTAAAAAGCCTAAAACTTGTACTTCAGATGTGTGGAAGTCTTTCACTAAAATTGGTGTAACGACCCCCTAATTCAACATATACAATTCTTTATCTGATTAGCGGAAGCATATGGACTTTTCTAAATAGTTATTCCCGATGTGGGAATGTCAGGGGATCGCTACTGGTTGAGCGTAACCCAAATAGACTTTTCGTTGTCCATTCGGATCCCGTTCAACCCTAATACACATGCAGCTATACTAATTATACATACATACATCATAAATTTACTCTGGAATGAAAACTAAAATCCATATATACAACAGATCAGGCATTCATACAAATTCCAACTTAATTTTACAAGTTTACAGCAATAAACCCTACCAAAAATCTGACAGAGTTTCCTCTATATTTCGAATATATCCCAAATACAACAGTCATCCTGTTTATAGATACACAGCTAGTCCAATAGCAACAGAAAACATAAATTACAGAAAACTAATATACATCATCATCAGTAAAAATATATACAATGACATTCAAGCCTAGACTAAGTAGTTCTTCTGTTTATCACCAAGGCATCATCAGCTAACGTCTAGGTTCTTGTCCCTGTTCCTGTTCATCTGAGTAAACAACCTGGTGAGATATAAAATCCCACTAGAATAATTTACAGTTCAAATACAATTCAAAATCTGGTTGAATACTCAGCGGTGCAAGCACCGAAAACAACTTCCTGAAATCAGTTCGAAATCAGTGAAATACCTTATCTTTAAAATTATTTTGTCACATGGAAATTGCAGCAAATACTCAAAATCATAAAAATCCATTTCTTTGAAAATCAGTAATCGAAATCAGGTTAAATCCCATGCCCAGTGTATCTAAATCCATCTTTGCCACAAGTCTTCTGTGACAAAATCTAAAATCGTCATCTAATTGCACGTCATCTAGAGAGAATACATCTCTTATCGTTGGGTGTGATCCGTAACACCAATCACTCGAATCTAGCCTATATTGTGAGTGTGATTCTCACCTGGTACTTGAGTGAGTGATTGGTGTTACAGATCACACTCACAATATAGGCTAGATTCGGGTGATTGGTGTTACGGATCACACCCAACGATAAGAGATGTATTCTCTCTAGATGACGATTTAGAATTGGTCACAGAGGATTTGTGGCCAACGTGGATTTAGATACACTAGGCATGGGATTTTATCTGATTTCGAGTATTGATTTTAAAAGAAATGGATTTTTATGATTTTGATTATCTGCTGCAATTTCCATGTGATAAAATGATTTTACAGATAAGGTATTTCACTGATTTTGAACTGATTTCGGGAAGATGTTTTCGGTGTTCGCACCGCTGAGTATTCAACCAGATTTTGAATTATATTTGAATTGTAAATTATTCTAAGGGGATTTTATATCTCACCAGGTTGTTTACTCAGATGAACAAGGATAGGGACAGGAACCTAGATGTTAGCTGGACAATGATTTGATGATAGACAGAAGAATGACTTAGTCTAGGCTTGAATTACATTGTATATATTCTGATGATAATGCTGTATAATTGGTCTCTGTAAAATTATGTTTTCTGTTATTGTTGGACTGGTTGTATAATTGTAAACAAGTGACTGTTGTATTTTAGGTATGTTCGAAATACAGAGGAAACTCTGCTAGATTTTTGGTAGGGTTTCTCACTGTAAACTTGTGAATTTAAGTTGGAATGTATATGAATGCATGATGTGACGTATATATGGATTTTAGATTTCATTCCAGAGTAATTTATGATGTATGTATGTATAATTAGTTTAGCTGCGTGTGAATTAGGGTTGAACAGAATCCGAATGGACAACGGGAAGTCTATTTGGGTTACGCTCAACCAGTAGCGATCCCCTAACATTCCTACATCGGGAATAACTATGTAAACCAAACCATATGCTTCCGCTAATCAGATAAGCATTGTGTATGTTGTATTAGGGGGTCGTTACAATTATGGTATCAGAACCTAGGTTGTCGGATCGTTTGGTTTAGTGGGCTAGGGATTGTGAATCTTCGGGCTTGCAGCTTTAGGGTTTCGATTGATTTGACTTTGGAATGTTAGGACCTAATCTTGAACCGATAATTAACGGAATAAATTTAATGTATTTCTGTTAACTGTTGCTGTTATGACTGATATATTTGCTTCTGTGTCAGATAAGCATGGCAGAATCTAGCAGGGATGCCACTTGCAGGCCCAGAGGAAGGCCAAGGCACAGGAATCAGGGTGCTTCGGGTAGTGGTAGCATGGAGACTGATGTCGACATGCGCGATATGATGGAATCCATCCGGTTGATGGCTGATGCGATGAGAGATCAAGCGTCGACATGCGCGATATGATGTATTAGAGGGTCGTTACATAGATCACCTCTGGCCACACATCGTAAATCGTGGTCACTCAGCTACATACATAGCGTAATCACGAACACTAGGTCATAGGCAGGAGCACCTTCAGCCACACCTCGCTAAGTCGCCCGTGTGGAGCACCTTTGGCCACACATCATAAATCATGGTCACTCGGACACGTACATAGCATAATCGCGAACACTAGGTCATAGGCATGGAGCACCTTTGGCCACACCTCGCCAGGTCACCCGTGTGGATCACCTCTGGCCATACATCGTAAATCGTGGTCACTCGGCCACATACATAGCGTAATCGCGAACACTAGGTTATGGGCATGGAGCACCTTTGGCCATACCTCGCTAGGTCACTCGTGTGGAGCACCTCTAACCACACATCGTAAATCTTGTATCTATCTATGTTTTCCCTTATTAGTTGCGTTTCCTTTCTTTTCCTTTTTGTTAGTGTACAATAGATTGTTATCAGCTTTAGCTACGAATCTTATTTGCCTAATTTAATTTAACTCGATTTCCATGATTTTGGCCAGCGAACATAAACAATATCAAGAATGTAAGTTTGCAATAACCTCCCATCTAAGCTGATAAAACAGACATGCATATACGAAATCGTGGGATGCTATTTTCAAGAATTGCCAAACTACCTAGAGCATAACTAGAAAAAGCTTGTCTTGGCCTCCCTTTGATCTCTTTCTACACCTCGCTTCCTTTAAATTCTTATTTCCCTACAATAAATGTCAAGTTTTCACTTTGGTTCAATCATCAAGGAACATTCGGCATAAAAACTACAGGAAAACATCAAATTAGGGTATTTTAAATTATACCAGAGGCTCCTAGGGCTCAAGATCTAAAATTTGTAATTTTCTAGCAGTTTCAGCGATGGCGCACGGTGCCTGGGGTAGAAAAATACACTAGAATTAGCCTACAACTCGAGGAGGCCGGATTTGAGGTCCGTTTGGCGAGACACAGACATTTGGATGGCATTTTTTGGTAGAGAAGTTTAACGCATGGCGGACGATTTTTCCTCCATTTCGGGCGCATGGTAACAACGTTCACAGATTGGAAGCTATTGAAGGAAGCTGGCAGCTCAGGCTTCCCAATGGTGGTGGCAATGTCGCCGAACAGCGTCGGATGGTAGAGATCACAGTAGCGAAGGAAAAACACAATGGGAAGGAAAAAGGGCCATTTTTCAGTGGCTGTGGCGATTATCGGTTATTACAGTGGCTTGTTGCGGCGTCGGGCTAAGCTAGGAAACCTTCTGGCAACAACAGGCAGCCGTAACTTGGCCAAACAGCGGGCAGGCGTGGTGAAGGTGGTGGATGTGGGTGATGTGCACGAGAGAGGAGAGAGAGAGAGAGAGAAATGTCATATGAGGGGGAAAATGTGAGAAATGAGAGAAAATGAGAGGAGTTTGAATATTTAGGGCCCTTAAGGGCATTTTAGTCTTTTCTCCTTTTTCCTTAGCTAAGTTTCGGATGCATTTCTTCAATCTAGGCAAGATTTGGGACAATATAGAAGGAATTTGAAAATTTTCAAATGATTGCAAGCATCACAAAATTATCCGCAAGGTTCCAAAGGCAGATCAAAATCTCGCTATCAGATATAATTTAATTCTAAAAAAATTCTCAAATTTGTTTGCTAAAAGTTCAAAAAATTTTCCTTAATTCAATTTCAAAAACTTGGAATTCATTTTACCAAATTTAATTTATTTAAAAAAAATCGAGTTGTTACACTAAACCTTAGGGTTAGTTTTGCAATTTCAACCACCAAGGCTAAAATTAAACTTTTCACCTTTTAGGGTAAAAATGCGATTACTAAACTTCATGTAGAAAATTATATTTTGACCACTAAACTATCTAGAGGGAAACTTCAAATTTTCATTTATCTATAGTATTCTTTTAGCTAAAATTATATTTTTAGCCCTTAAGGTTAAATTCTAATTATTTTCCTTTGGAAAATTCCTTCTTAACCTCATGTTTCTAGTTTTCTTTCACTTTGGTCATTTCCTCCTTTCATTCTCCTCCCTTTTTCTTTCATTTTCATCCTTATCTTCACATGGATCTCTTATAGGAATTCTAATGCAAATACATGCTTACTAATGCATCATTCAATGTCAAACACATACATATAGGTTAGATTATATTTATCAAACAAGATTACAAGCGGTTAAAGAGTGGATCTTACAAATCCAATGTTTCAATACACAACCTAATCAAGACTTGCCTCTCTCTTGATTGAATTTATCATATTTTGTGCTTGACTGCACATAGGTTGGGAATTTTCTGGGTATCATGGTTGCCACACTAATTATTCCAAGCTAGGGCATCCTCTATAGTAGATCTGCAATTTTAAATTGAACATTAATTCATTCTCGAATATCTTTATAATATCATACTTCATTCTCTAATATCTTTCTAAGATCACCTCCTTTAACAAGGATCACTTTTCTTGATATAGTATCCAGAAACATATATTCATAGGATAAATAAACTCAAGCCACAAGAGGTGCTAAATTCTAAGTATATGATGACCTTGTATAATTTAGCCAATTCTTAGGTACACTAACTTAGAAATTACACTAAGTCATGGAGAACAGTAAATAGATGTCCTTATCACCCTTAATTATGGTTCAAATGTAGGATGCCCAATAGTCATCCTATACTAATTATTGGTTAATTGATCTTGATTAAAGTTCATCATTAGTGTATATGCTACAATAATGTACTTTCTTATTCATATACTACCACAACTTACATCTTAAAGTAGGCAAATCATATAGCATTATGTTCCTCTTTGTGACATCAATCATATTCACAGACATTTATATTCTTAAGTACATCAAATAATTACTTTCCAAGCTTAAAATTTCTCTAAAGAAGAAAAAACCCTTTAAGGCACACTTTACAAGTTTTTCTCTAATTGGCACAATTGATCATTTCGATTCCAATAATCCTAACCCACTCTTACTAATTTAATTTGTTCCCCTTAACCTAACTAATCAATTGTATTAATGACAAAACTTATATACAATTTATTGTATCTTTGCCATTATGTTCTCCTTTTAGAAAAGGACACATGGCTTTGTTTTTTCACCTCATCTTTCCATACTTAATTTTGTTAACTCCCCATTAATTAATTAGGTTTTTTTAAAAAATAAAAGCTCTAATTTCATCATAACTAAAATGTCCATAGACGACTGCATTTTAGAAGGACTTGCATAAAGGTTTCAGCTTCTGATGCTCAACTAACAACTTTGACAAGTACTAACTACAAAAAAGATCTTTTTGTTGGAATCAAAAGCTCAGAATTAAGGGTAAATCAAAAAGACAATTTAAATCCATGGAAATTTTGAGAAGGAGACCAAGTTTGCATATTTTTTGCTATCCTAGTTGTATTATATCATAAATTCAAGACTAAACCATCTTTCAAAGTTTGGTTTGCTTCTAATATCTAGCAAAGCTATAGTCTTTTGAGGAGGTGTTCTATTATGTTTTTACCTTAGTTGTAGTATTTTTTCCAAAGAACTACTTTGGCATCACACATGCAAGAGATTTTAGATAAACCCAGATAAGTAGAATCTTGTTGCTCATAGTTTTTTCTTTGTGTTCCAGCTTCATTTTCTACTGATTTCGATTTCATTCTTCCTCTAAAGCATCGTAGTTCTACCTTTATTTCCACTATTGATTTTGTTTCTATTCACTTTCCTTCGGCCTCTGCCACTACTATTCGCCACCATCAACCTCTAACTCACTATCGGTTTAAGCTTCCTCTACCCTCTATTTTTAATTTCAATCTTTCTTGTTATTCCATTTCATACATTCTTGTTATTTTTAATTTGTTTTTAATTGGATTTTTCTATATTTCAAACTTCCATTTTGATTCACTTTACCTTCCATTTGCAAATTTTCCTAACCATTGTTTTCATTTTTTATATTTTCAATTTTGGTTTTTCATGATTATGCCTGATTTTGGATTTTTCCATGAAAATTATCATCTCCATTCATTTTATTCCACGATTTAGTCTTCCATTTTTCAAAGTTTAACTTTATTCCATTTTAGTTTTTGTCATTACCACTTTTAATTTGTTGGCTTCATTTTTTATGGATTACTTTCAAAGAAGCTTTCACTTTCTTTATTTCATATTTGTTAAGTCCACTTTTAATTTCATTTTCCTTCATACTTTGTTTTTGATTATGTCATAGCCACTTTCATATCCATTGTCAATTTGCATCTATGTTTTCATCACCATTCTCATATCATTTTTTTCCCATTTTAATTTTTCTTTTCATTGTGTTTCTTTTCTTTTATTTTCTTTTATCTATTTTTTTTAACTTGATCAATTCTATTTTGTTTTATTTTCATACTCACTTCCATCTCAAGATGAAGAATAACCTACTCTTGGAAGCCTTAGATTCAAAAATCATAAAGCAAAGAGAAAGTATCATCACTTTGGGGAAGTTCCATTTCTCCCTTTACTTTTATATTTTTGTTCTTTATGATTGCATTAAGGACAACGCAATGTTTAAGTGCTAGGAAGGGATCGAATGATAATTGTTGAAAATGTTTGCTAAAAATTTCTGCTGAACTGGTAATTCTTTCCTGAATAATTTGTTAAATATTTTTGGATATATTAGATATACTTGTTGAATGAGATTGCTCAATATATCTTCTGATGATATTTGCTGGTAATGCATGATGGATAATATGTCTTCTAAATGACTATGCTAGATATATCTTTGCTAGTTAGAATAGGATGATATGTATTTTTTTTGCTGGATATATTTGTTGCATTGGATTTTTGCTGAATATTTCTTGGCTGGATATTATTTCTAGTTAGAAGAATTGTTAGAAGATATGATATATATATGCTAAATCCTAAAAAATTTTTGTTCTTGTTGAATTTCTTTTCTTAATTTTAGTAGTAGATAGTTTTTTTAAGGTTAAACTTTGACTTTTAAGTTAATTTCTTTGCACTTGGTTATGTCTTGTCCTTGAAGCATAGCATTTTAAATATCATTTTCCCAAATAATTCATGTTTCCAAGTCATTTGATTAAAATGAGCACATATTGATTTTGTTTTCTTGAGTGATATGCTTATGGTTTGACAAGAATTTTCAATTGAGTTAAGAGTTAAATTAGAAAATTTTTACATGCTAACCTTTTCAAATGAATGCCTGTCAAGGAAGTCTTTTGTTTAGTTTGGCAATTCATTGAGTTCAAATCTGAACACATTTTTTCATAAGTGTAAAGCCTTGTAATGATTTAAAAGTTGTTGTTTCCCTATTCTTTACCCCTTTTGCATTAGATTATGGAGATAAAAAGAAAAATAAAAAGAGAGCATTGATTTGTAATTTTCGTGCTCCTGTAATTCAAAAAGAATTATGAGTAGTTCTAGTAGCCACTTAAAGCTATCATTTGTTGAGTAACTAGGTGTAGGTATAAAAAATATATGCATTTGCATCAAAAAGCTATGACACTCTAAGCAAGAGTTTAGATGCTCCCAAAATAGGAAAGTTATAGCAAGACTAAGTAAGTGGGATTGCATACCAAAAGTATACTTTTTCCCTTCAAAAGGATTTGCAAACAACCTTCTTTAAAAAGAAAAAAAGAAAAGAAAAGAAGGAAAAGTAATTGCTCGTTATTCTGATTGATCTTTATTTAGACCTTGTGCTTGATTTGATTTTGCTTTTTTTTTTTTATGCTTTGGTAAACTTTGCAAACTTCCTCATTGATAAGCCTAATTATTTGACATGCTAATTCTTCTTGTAAGACACATCTTGGTTCTCTTAAGTATGCATGTTAGATTTGTTGGTTTGTTGCACTTTCGGGAAAACAAAGTATAGGTGCATTCTATTTAGGCTTGAGAACATGTTGGATTGAAATGGATCGCTTTTGATAAAGCATTTAGGAACTGTCTTGCTCCTTTAATTCATGCTTGAGGGTAAGCATGGACTAAGTGTGGGGGAATTTGTTAGGTGTAGTTTTTAGGATAATTCTAGTTTTACTTTACTTCCTCTTTTAATGATTTTTTGTTGATTTCATCCCTATTTCCATCTTATTGCATCATTCCCTTTAGTAGAGCCAAAATATCGTGGTTTTCTCTATTTTTCTACTACATTCCCCTTCCTCTCGTGGGCATGGCTTATACTTGGGGTACAATGCTATGTTTAAAAAGTCTATCTCAGCAATTTTTAGTAATATTCTCTATCCCAGACAAAAAAGAGAAACGTACATTTCTAGAGCCATGGAGGTTATAAAGTAGGGTATTTCACACCTTAAGGAGGTTCAACACACACATAAGAGGAGGCACTGATCTTCACAACTTCAGACTTTCTTCTCCTCTTTCCTCCTCTCTCCTGAGAGATAGCTTTTTCTTCTTCAAGGGTGGACAAAGCTAGAGTTTCATATCTGGACAACTTTGGGTTCTTTCTTCCAACCATGAGTGGCTAATTTATTTGCTTTTCTAGTTAGGATATTGTAGTTTTGGATAATTGAAACTATAAGGTAGATTAGGTTTGGATTGATTTTTTTTTAGACAATTAAATTATGATTTGAGTTTTAATTTAATGAGCATGTTTATACCAAGTTTACTAGGCCCGTTTTCTTTGTATAAATATGTATCTACCACTAACATTGTTGTTAGACTTCATAATTGTTCAGTAACCAATGTCTGAGTAACATCTAATGAAATGTATTATACATGTTCCTTATATTTGACTAGAATATCATGGTTTAGATTCCAATTTAGTAGGATGTTCCACTGAATCTCTTTGTACTAATGTGTCACTTGAGAGCTTATAGTAGTTTTTAGCTAAACTTAAATGCATGTTTTAAGAGGCTAGAAATTAAGGAGAATTAATGAATGTTTCTCATTTTCTTAAGTTAGGTAGAGACTCAACAGTGTTTAATTGTTGTGCCCAGTTTACTTGCCTATTATAGAATATAAGTTTGATGTTTAGCATGATATAAAGAATTGCATAATTCCTAACTATGAATCTTTCTAATCAATTTACTTATTTTCATTCGTTTTTGCTCATTTAGTTTAATATTTTATTTGCATTTTAGCTTACTTGAACCACATCAAAACCCCCTTTCATTTTTTGTTAGTTTCTTTCTTCATTGCCACTAGTTAATGAAAAGAAAAGCAAATCTCCAATCCTTATGGGATTACCCTACTCTCACCGTACAAAAATCAATTTAGTGAAGTAGGAAATTTATATTTTTTGGAGTTAACACCCAACAAACCTCATTTTCTTTGCTTGAGGCAAATTCCTTCAAAAGCTTGATCTAGTTGGTTGAGTGAGCAATTGAGCTCTCAAAATTTGACTATGATTGATGAACTATTTGAATAAAATAAGACAAAATAGATGCCTTAATCTTCCTTGTTAGATCTTACATAATTACAAACTACTCAAAATACCCATTTTCTAATGGACACATAAGTGCGAGCACACATTTAATGAGCTCAAAGTCCACCTTTCGAGTCCCCCCTGATTCTATTGAAGCCTAAGCCTATGGAACCTCTCTTCATCTGCCTCGTCACCACTGAACAAATGGTGAGTTCCAATATAGTACAAAAAGAAGCTAGTAGTTGACTGTCATAGTGGTACTAGTCGACTGATATGTTCTTCCCCTTTTTGGGTTTGTAAAAGCGTAGCAGTTGACTGACAGGTAAATGACAATCCATTGGTAAGCTACTGGAAACTTGTAACACCCATAAATTAATTAGCTTAAATTGATAATTTTAATGGATAGAATTATTATGTTAATAAATAAATTTCTTATTGCTAATAAATTTAAGAATTGGCTTAAGGAATGAAAATTTCACTTGCATAATTTAATGGCTAAATTGTTTAGATTAAAAAGAAATGTTACATATGAATTTGATGCTTAACTTAACCTTTATTTTCTTATCTAGCCTAAGTACCAAAAGAAGGAGCCTTAAATTTTATGCATGGAAGTTCAATGCCACACGAGAGAATTAGGAAGGCATTCAATTTTTTTCTTTCTTTTATATGTACATGAGTTTCACGTGAAAGAGAGAAGGAGAAGTAAGATGGAAAAAAAATGGGTGAAGCCACGTGAAAGGAAGGGGAAAAGGTGATGCATGAATCTCATGCAAAGCTCACGTAAGGTGGGAAAGAGAAAGAAAACAAACACAATAATATATATATATATACACATCACACTACTCGGACATGGAGAGAGGAAGGGAGATGTGTGAAATGAATAAACCCCTTTGACTCTTCTTCCATGCAACTAAAGAATTAAACAAATGAAGCAAGGCCCACACATGCAGCTAAGAGTAGTTCGGATGATGCCACGACACAATAGAAATTGTAAGAGAGAAATAGAGACAAAATAGGCAGTAAAAAAAAGACAAGAAACTGTACAAAGGACAGAATGGGATGGCGTGAAAGGCAAGAATTCATCCTTTTTCCATGCTACTTACCTACCCGAATAAGGAGAAAATGGCATACACATACGACGTGAGGGAAGAGTATAAAAGAGGGAATAGATAGAGCCAATATATATATATGTAGCCTGCACAATTAGGAGAGAGTGCAGGTTTTAAATTTAATAAACAATAAGAAAACACGTGCAGGGGGTAGCTTCCAACACCTAACACATCTCTCCATCTTGCGTGATTAATTGACTAAGGGAATAGTGCAAGGGAAGTAATTGCACACACTTATGCACGGGACCATGAAGTTTTAAGGGAGGCTACATTCCATTAACCAAGTGGCAAATTATGAATGGATGAATGAGTGGGGCTACACCAAAATATTCCCACAAGACCACAAAGGAAAGGTAGAAATTAATGAGAAAGGAGAGTGGAATTCATTTTCTCATGAAGGAACCAAGGAGGAGGGCGTGAGACTACTTTAACCGAAAGGAAAATAATGCAAGGAGAGAGAGAGCAGCCCATTTGGTGAGGGAAAGAAGGTGAATTAGCCAAGGAAGAAAGAAGCTAAGAGTAAGATAGCAAAGGAGATTCAAGAGAGAATCAAGGCAAGCTACATTGGGTTCCTTGTAAGGTAGGTTAGCAATTTATTTGTTTGAGTTCCATAAGTTAGCATATACATCTCACCGTGTTGCTTCATGGAACTAGAGTAATTTACTTCATTCTTAATTTAGGATGAAACTTGATATAGTATGCATGATAAACTTAGGAGTTGGCTATATTAAATGAGATTAATAATGTTGTTGGACATCTATGTTTGCTAAATAAATACATGTGAAGATGAAATAAGATGGATTAAGTTAGTATTGGAAATTTATTGCCATGACCACATAAGAAAATAATTAATGATGAATACCTTTATGAGGAATGTAATTGTGAGGGTTTAAGGTGAAGATAAATTCCAAGAAAAGTAGAAAATATTATAGCCATTATTAATATTTTTGGAGGGAAACTTATGTGAGAATAAATTCTAAGAAAAGTAGAAAATATTATAGCCATTATTAATATTTTGGAGGGAATTTTATGTGAAGATAAATTCCAAGAAAAGTAGAAAATATTATGGCCATTATTAATATTTTTGGAGGAAAATTTATGTGAGAATAAATTTCAAGAAAAGAAGAAAATATTATGTCCATTATTAATATTTTTGAAGGAAAATTTATGTGAGAATAAATTCCAAGAAAAGAAGAAAATATTATGTCCATTATTAATATTTTTGGAGGAAAATTTATGCAAGAATAAATTCCAAGAAAAACAGAAAATATTATGGCCATTAATAATATTCTTGGAAGGAAATTTTGTAAGATTTAATTTCCAAGAAAAGTAGGAATTTATAGCTATTAAATAAGAGGAGATTAAATTTCCAAGAAAAATATAATTTTATGTCCATTACTATTATTTTAAAAGGAACTTAGATCTAATTCCCCAGGAAAAAGCAAAATAGTATGGAAGCTTCGAATTTATTCGAAAGCGTTCAGGAAATGAAACCTTTTCCTAGATAACAAAAGGGAGGTGTAGGGTGACACCGTGCCCTGCGGGGTTCCGAGTGTACACTCAAGGCCTAGCGAGGCATGGCCAAAGGTGCTCCATGCCCGTGACCTAGCGTTCGTGATCATGCTGAAACTATGGCCGAGTGTCCACACATTACGAGGCATGCCTGGAGGTGCTCCACACGAGTGACCTAGGGAGGTGTGGCCGAAGGTGCTCCATACCCGTGATCTAGTGTCCCGAGGATTTTATGTACGTGGGCCAAGTGTCCACAATTTGCGATTGTAACATCCGCTCCAATTATTATTAAAGAGATGTTTGATAATTGATCATTTGATGTTTAATGCTTGCGTATATTGCACTAGTGCATATAGTTGCATTAGTATAGGGACCAACTTGAAAGAATTACAATTCCTTAGTTGAGAGTGAGGCCAAGGACCTAAGTGAAAAGGGAAATTGTGCTGAGACAAAATGTGTAAAGTAAACCAAGGATCAAAAAGCAATTTCCCAAACTTTTCCTTAAACCCTAGCTGTAGCTAAAACTCCCACACACTTCCAAACCTTCAGATTTTAGAAAGAGAAATAAAAGGGCAAGTAGAGAGAGAAAGGGGCGAGTTAGGGCAAAGGAAGGAGATTTAGCTGAAGGAAAGGGCTTATTGAAGCTAGAAATTAATTCTACAGTAAGGGGGATCATTCCTAACACATCAAACACACACATTTTGCAAGAATTAAGGTAGCAATCCATCCTAAACCCCATCTTTTTCTGAAATGTTACTGTTGTTGGAAAATGTGGATTTTTACATGTTTGAACTGAGATTGGGGTTAAACCTACATTTTGTATGCTTTTATACTTTTATGGGATGTTGTGTTGCTGAATGTATGCTCATATATATGCGTGTAATGGATTGGAAGGGCAGGTTGTGTTCATTTAGGGATATAGACTAGTTTTCCTTGATTGTACAATGTTTGAGCTAATGGATGAGAAATGTTTAATGAAAAGTAAAGTTTTTTATATGGGAATTAAACTCATATATTTAGAATTGAAAATGGAATGCATTCTAGACTGGGTATTATCAAAATCATGTTTTCTGAACTGCAGCGGAGCATAACAGCTGACTGCTAAGTAAGGACAGTCGATTGCCGTGTTCTTGAAAAACCCAGAAGTGTAGACAAAGGCTTAGCAGCCGACTGCCAGACACTTAGCAGTCGACTGTCGGGCCCGGGTCTACACTAAGTAGTCAATTGGCCATCCTCGCAGTCGACTGTCATGTTCTTGGAAACCCAAAAGTGTAGACAGAGGCTTAGCAGCCGATTACCAGGTTCCTAGCAGTCGACTGTCGGGCCCAATTTTACACTGAGAAATCGATTGGCTGTCTTAGCAATCTACTGTCGTGCTCATATTTTACCCAAAACGCATTCCAGAAAGCCACCAGCCGGCTGCCATCTGCTAGCTTACTGTTTGGTACTCAAGGAATACAGAGAGCCACCAGCCAACTGTTAGTCTTCCAACAGTCGACTGACAGTCCTCTAACTTGCAAAATGAGGTTTTTAACGGCAATTGAGCTTAGTAATTCTTCATACCAACTTAATTAAAGGCTCACAGCATAAGTAGGCAAGGAAACTAGGAGTTTTGGGTGATGATACCCTTGGGATAGTGAAAGAAAAAGAGAGTATAAAACATAAAGAGGGAAAGAGGAAAGTATTCTCAATGTATGCCTTAGGGTAGATAGACTCATGATCGAGTGACCAATTGTCGGTATGGGACGGCTATTGGGCATTTCTCGGTTGTGCCATAAATTGGAATGGTTAAACATCCACTTGAACTTAGATGATTTTGAAAACACCGTGATGGTTGCGAACTTTAAGTTAGTGTCATTTCCCAAAGGCTATATGAGAAACACATACTTAGAGTTAGGCATAACCATGGCCATGGGCCGATTCACCCCATAGTATATGTAGAGAATAGCGTGATGGGAGTATGATCCATTGGAAAGGGATGGTGATTCCATAGTATTATGATCCGCCCAAAAGCGGAAAGGAAATAATTCGAGTAGAGTTGACAGTGATCCCATGAGAGTATACCAACCCCGTTTGGGACAAAAGGGAGGAATCCCGCTAGTCAGGGATGATCTACTAGAAAGAGGCAGGGACCATTACAGTACTTGGATCCACTGGGGGACACCTCAGAATGTATAAAAGGTTAAGGCATGGCTAAATAGACATGCGCTTATTCATATTGACATTGGTGCGTGGAGTTGTTGCTGGGCGACTCTCCCGATTACTCTTAGGGTGTTTTATGTATTGCTCGCATGTTATGGAAATGAAATGATGTTATGTTTACTATCCCATATGTGTTTTATAAGAAATATTTTATGATGAGAATGATGATAGATACGCTTCCCATGTTTTAAAGATGACATGTTTTAAATGCACATGCATACATATGAGTATATAACATGATTAAATGCTACACTCATTTCATCCCCATAATATGTTATATGTTTTATGAAAGAATGTAGAGGTTTTCTGTGCGAGCATGGTGGTACAGGTTAACAGATTTTGTAACTAGTTGTATTGCTACTGAGATTCATTTCTCACAACAATGTTGACATGTACCAGATGTGTAGGTTCCCTTGAGCTGAAGGTGAAGGTAAAGTATGAAGAAGTGTCCAATCCAGGCATATAAACTATTTAATTTCAATAGTATAATTACATGGTAGGATTGAGCTAGTCTTCATGATATTTTGAGAAAGGCTAGTGTAGGATTATTTTGTATAGCCTATTCTAACTTATCTATATATGAATTAGGCTAGATTGATGATTAGACTATTTAATGGGGTTATGAGTGGCAGGATTGTTGCCTTCATACCCAATAGTTAATTGATTATATTTAGTTAAGAATGCATGTCTATGTATAGTTAATCCAAGTGTATGCTATATGTATTTATTCTGCTGTGATATTGAGAGAACCCGAGAGTAGAGACCAACCTAAATGACAGTCCATTAATCAACTTGGTAAAAAGTTTAAAATTTACTCGGGTAGAAGTGATAATAACACCAACACTCTGATAATTATTTTCATATTATAGTTTTTAAAATAACTAAAGGAACCATAGGATAGAGGGTGTTATAGCGATGTGTGGCCAAAGGTGCTCTGTGCCCAGGACCTAGTGCTCATGATTATGCTTTATTTGTGGCCGAGTGTCCACGAATTTCGAGGTGTGGTCGAAGGTGCTCCACACGGGTGACCTAGGGAGGTGTGGCCAAAGGCACCTCACTCCTGTGATCTAGTGTCCACATAACATGCATAAATGCGATAATAATTTTATAATAATAAATCATTACGCTTAAGAGAATACTTGTCATGTGAAAAAGATCTCTAACTTTTATTAAATACTAAATTTATCGTGCAATAATTGCCTGTTTACAGTTATGCATATTACGCCTAAATCAAGGATGTAGTTTTGAACATTTTTGGAACTTGCACCCTGGTACATATTAGTTTCTTTTAAACTATGAATTGCTAAGCTACTGAAAAACTTGTGTTTCTCATCTATGTGCTAATATGTATCAGATACGGATGCATAGTAGGAACGCATGGTGGCAGTGCCCTTTTGATCAAGTAAGGTTTTTGTAACCCCCATTTTTGGATCCTAGATGTACTCAAATTAGAATAGGACAGCTAATTTTGTTGTATATACGAGTGGCTGTGGGGATATCGAGGAAAACATATATGTGAAGGACCGGTCCATCACTATTTTGTATGGGAGTCTGAGTGGCAAGCCTGTTGTCTCTTGACTTTTGAGGGACTGGTACTTCATATATCCGAGGACATGTACATCAGTATGTAATGATTATTATCAGGCTTGTATTATTTGATTCATATGAAAGACTGTATTTTCATCGTGTAGTATAGAATTTTATTATTTCACTGTGCATGTAAATTTTATTTTTATCCGAGCAAAAGATCCTGAACCTAATCTGTTTAACATAAATTGAATGGTTTAATTGCTCAAACAATAATTAAACCTAAAGGACAAGAATAATGTATCGAACCTATCTATTGATATCAAAATGAACAATAAGACTAGATAGAAGCGTTACAAAACTCGCAAGGCACTTTGCTCCCTCGACAGTCGACCACTAGCAGATTACCAATCGACTTATATGTTCTTCCCTTTTCTGGGTTCATAAGAATGTAGCAGTCGACTGACAAGTGAATGGCAATTGACTGGTAAGCTACTAGACACTCGTGAGGCACTTTTTTCCCTTGATAATTGACTACTAATGGACAGTCTACTGCTATGCCTCTAGAATGGTTTTTTAAAAAGGGGAACCTCAATTTTCACACAAACCTCCACTTCTTCACTCTAAATTCTCTCAAATCTCTACTTTTTAGTGCCAATCCCTTCTAAAATCACATCGATTACTTAATTCCTCCTCTATTTCTAACCAAAACCCCATCAATTACCACTCCATTACTGTTTGATTCCCTCATAAATTCTCCAACCTCTTTTTGAAACCCTAAAGCCCCAAAATTGTCCTCTCTCTATGATTTTGACCAAATTTCCTACATCGTGTGCCCACTTTTCTTCCATAAACACTCTATCGTCCTATCTCTCTCATTTCCAAATCTAGTAAATCATCCAATGGCTGAGCGCACCAAGAGAATGAGGACTAAGGGTTATTCATCACGAAGCTTAGCATTACAAGGGCTATTTTCTTCTGAATCCTAAGAGAGAAATTATGCAGAAAAATTTGCACAACAATCAGTGGCCTCTAATAAGTATGTTGATGTTGCATTTTTTAAGAAAGAACAATTTCTCATTTTCCCGCTCTTGAAAAATGCTACTCTATATAAACTAATAAAGATTCAAAAGAAATAGACCCCAAAATTGTCGAAGTTTTCTATTCAAACATGAATGGGATGATGTTAATCACTGCATATCTACTGAAGTCAGAGGAAAAATGATTAGATTTACCCAATAGCAACTAGGACCTTGGTTGGGTACTGAGCCTGCCAGGCACTTGTTTAGAGATTATCCATCCTCCTTAGGTAGTATTCCAAACTATGAAGCCCGATTTATTCTGAATTCCTTGCTTCCTACTCTTGAAGTTCATCCTACTGCCAACTTTCCTACTAACAATTTGAACTTTAGAATCTCCTTCTCCATTACATCATTGCTACCTGTTTAGTAAACAAGGGAGGCAACTTTGCCTATGCAAGTGAGTTTGAGCAGTTTTCCATGTACTGTGTCCTCACGAGTGATCCTTTCAACATTCCCTATTGTATTATGGAGAAGATGATGAGGAGTGCTAGGATCAAGAATGTTGTCCTCTCATATGGCTCACTAATCACTTAGATCCTTGAGAAGCATCAAATTGATCCCTTCGATGAGGAAATGTTAAGTCCAACTACCATTGACGAGATTACCTTATCTAGATTCCACTATGTAAGACATGGTGATGGTTGGATACAAAAGCCTTTGTCATATGCTCAGAGTCAAAGAAGGGAACAAAGAGAGCAAAGAAAGGCTACTTAAAATCAGTCTGAGAATGTTCCAATTCCTGATGAGGGTCCTTTGTCCATGCCCACATTTGATCCCCACAACTCCTCCATAGTTTTGGATGCCCTTCAAAACTTTTAGGCCTCTATTTTTCAAAGGTTTGACACTTTGGATCAACGTTTTGACTCCTTTATAGCTCATTTCAATTCAAGACTTGATGGGCTGGCAGGGCAAGTTATTGATCTTTTCACACGACTCACAGCAATAGAACTTACCTCCGTCGACAACAATGAGCTCTTAAAGGAATTTCAGTGGCCTTCAAGATTAAGGGACTAAGAATAGATTGTTTTTCCTTTTTACTGTTTATTGTAATACCCTTCCTTTCTTTTTATTAATGACGAAAAGGGGAGAAGTAGTGAGCTTAGGAAATTTTCTTATCTAACTATGTAACTTAAGTTATTAAATGTATCTCTGAGTTTTATTAAATCTATTTTGATGATATTTTGCCTATTTTGCTGATTATGATTGCCTGGATCAACTATATAATTTTTTTTGAAGACAACACTAAACCCTTTGTACCTTTTCAAGGGGAGCTATGCAAAACTATAACAAAGTTATACATAAATTTAGGGGGAGCCTTTTTAAATTAATTTGTTTGACTTTAACCCTAATATATCAAAGTGCTTAATGAAAATCAATGTGTTTGTCATTATAAAAAAAGGGGAGATTGTTGACTTCATTAAGCAAAAACTCAAGATAAGGTTTTGATGATTACAAAAAAATTGAAATATTTCAAGTACACATCCAATCCAAGAGGTCACCAAATGATTGAAGAAAGAAAGCACTATTAGATAATAGGCTAGGACTAAATGTGTAAAGGTAAAATAGAAACTTGAGCTCAAAAACTTATTTTAAACTTTTGAGGTTTCTTTCCAAAGGCTAAGTGGCTCTTACAAAATCAATTTTTCTTGAAAAATACTAATTTTCCACCTAGAAGTCGACTTGCACATCATAACAGTCAATTAGTAGAAATAGAGCCTTGAAAAATTCAAAGAGAAGGCTACAAGTTGATTGCCAAGACTTTATCCGTCGATTGATAGCTAACAAAGAGCTACCAGTCGATTGCTAGACCACTGTAGGTTGGAAGCCTTTCATTGGAGGCACAATAGTCAACTGCCATGGGATAGCAGTCGATTGCAACAACACTGTAATGCAAAAATTCTTTTCCAAAACACCACCAGTCAACTGCTGCCTGCTTGCACTGCGAAATTTTAAATTGAAGAACATGGAAGTCAACTTGCAGGTTATGGTAGTCGACTTGTAAGGTGCAGAGGTGACATCAACAAAAGTACAAATGGCTATTTTTGTAGAGATACACTCTAATTTGTTTCTGAATGATTTCTTAACGTTTTTTCTTGCAAAAACTATATAAATACATCCTCTAGAAAGCCTTGAAGTATCAAGTTACATATTCTGAATCAATCATTTGAAAAATTCTTTAAGCTCTGATTTCTATCATTATCTATAGTTTTTTATCTGCAATATCTAGTCTGAAAGAGAGAGAGTTTCTTTGATTAAGCAATTTCTTTCATTCAGAAAGTTGAGAGATATTCAAGGAAAGGTTTTCCTTGAAAGAGTAGAAAAAGAGAAAGTGAGAAAAATTTGTAGTGGCTCACAAGTGCCTTATTTGAACTTGTGGTGATAGTGAAAATCTCAAGTTGTGCTTGGGGATTGGATGTAAGATTTGTTGGATAAGCTAAAACAGGATAAATCCTTGTCTCCTTTACATTTTTGCACATTATTTTTTGATCTTACATTCAACACTTTACCTTGCTGCTCTTACTTTGAATTACTCTATTTTTGTTAATTTGATTGAACTATTCCTTGCATCTACTATTTAAACTAATATAGCTCTTTTATACATCTGTCTTAAAGTTCTTTAGCTGCTCATTAAGATTTCAAAAGGCAAAATTTTTATGACACTCAATTCACTTCCCTCTTGGGTGCCAGTCATTCCTAACAGGTTAGACCCTATTGCTTTTTGTTATTCTAAATAAGCTAAGGTGAAGGTATAATAAATGGTAAATACATGAAGGAAGCAAAGTGATGTCATGGTGACTAAGGTTATAAATTTAAAAGTATGAGCTCAGATTTTCAACTAAGTGCTGATATATACAAAGCCCAAGACAAAGTAAAGTGGTAGGTAAATTATGGTAAGCTAAGCATGTTTGGAAAGTATTTATCTGTTTAATTGCTTAACTCTTGTGTGAATAACTTGTAAAGTATTTTAAATTCATGTATGGATTGTACCCTATTGAAATATTTTCAAATTCTCACTCCTTCTAACACATTTCAAATGCCTCGCTATCATTTGGTATTAGAGGTCAAGGTCATGATGGTTAGTGTTCTGCTCAGGGACATTCACCATCATCCAAGACATCACTGTGGTGGTAGTTATAGAGATATTCCCACCCTACCTACTTAGATATTTGGATGTAGCGTTGTACTATTTGCCTGATCTTTTAATGTTTTTTGGTGTAGTTATGTAAATATAGGAATGATGCAAGGCTAGAAGCATATGTTACTTTTGTTGTACTGGAAATGAAGCAGAAGGTTGAACTTTGCATTTATATTTATGTTTAGTGTGTATGAATAAAGGTTGTACCACTTCGTAAATGTGACCAATGTGTGTGTATATATATAATTTTAATAAATAGAAGAAAAAGAAAGAAATTAAGGATAATTCTCAAAACAACCAAAAACCAAAATAAATAAAAGTTATTTACTTTAAAAGCATGTGAATCTTGCATTAAGTACCATGAATGTATATAGGGAAGGAAAAATAAAGGAACATGAGAACTTAAAAATAAGTAACTCAATTAAGAAACCCGCCAAGTTAGAAACACGAGGTAAGTTAAGTTGAGATGTTACACATATGGTTTCTATAGTTTCACTTCATTTTTAATGAAGTCTTAAAAATTTATAATTGAATTATTATAATTTAACAAATTTTTAAATTACTCTCTAAACTTAAATATTTATCAAACTTTTTTTAAAATTTAATGATATACTAATTATATACCATTTTACTATTATAAATTTATTTAATTTAAGTTAATGTACTCATATTATCTAATATAAATTATATTTTATTATATATATACATTATTTTTATATTATTAATTTTTTCTCTTTGTTAATATAAATAATATATATTTAGAGAATTAAAATAGTCTATATTAGTAATTACAATTTAATATAATTTTAATAAAATTTTGACAAGGGACTAATTTTAAAAAAATTTAAATTATAGAAACACAATTACAAAATTTTAAAATATAAAAATTTAATTAAAAATTAAGTAAAATTATAAATAATAATATAACTTCAAATTTATCCATTCTTATTTTGTTTACTTTTCCTCGGCAAATAGTAATACCATGCCGTATGCGATTCCGTTTTTCTTACCAGCTTTTAGAAAGAGAAATCGCTGGAGGACTAGGAAGCCTCGCGTATCTTCCCTCCTGACCTCGTCATGGGAGTTTGGTGGCGGGTATTATGGTCATTTTCCATGTAGCCTACAACATTTGTGAGCGGACAAAACTGCGCAACTTCCTATAGGCACACCCGCCAGCAAATCCAAGAGAATGAAGATGAGAAAATGATGTCTCAACTTCTACAGATACAGGTGCATCCTCATTGTCCTTCGAACCCATTTATCTATCAAAATCGTACATTGAAAAACCCTGCCTCTCTATATCTCTCTCATCAATCTTTGACCAAACATGAGCTGCCCTTAATCAAAGCGCAACATTGTACTTCTCAATTCTCTCTTCGACGAAGATATCACATGCAAAATTGTTTTTTTTTTTCTGAAAATTTGGCATTACTTCCATGTTTCATCTGCTAGTTCTCTGATTCTGGATGTGGATCTTTAATGGGTTTTGGTGTTTGCTCTTCTATTACCAAATGCATTACGTATTGAGGGAAAATTCTTAAATGGTTTTGTCTCTGACTAGGATTTCTAGAGGTTGTAATTGTAATTTATTTCTGATTGTCTATTTGTGGTTTTGACTATTTTGTAGATGCAGATGTGTTATCTTAATTATGTACTTGAATCCCACAGAAGTCTTAAAAATGTGTTATGGGAAAGGTGAAGATCGGTTTGCAGGACATTGGCCAAAACATGAGTCCTTGAATTATCTAACATTCTTTTTCCTTTTCGTTTATGTGAATGCAATGTTGAGTTTTTTAATTGAGGTTGATTACAAAATCCAAAAGCAAAGTGAAACGCTTGTCTCTTTGAGTAATTAATTTCAGATCTGGATGGAAAATTGATTAAAAAAACTTCTAATTTATAATTTGTATTTTCTGTACCCAAAAGTAAAATGAAGAATCAGCGTTTTGTTTTATGGTCAATATTAAGGAGAGTCTGAATCAGACAATATACTTTGAGGGTTTTTCAAAAAATAGGACTCTCTACTTGGTATCTTTATGATATGAGCTGAACGCTTAAACAAGAAGGATTTCTGTGGGCAAGTATACTTGTTATCTCGATTCAATTTTGACAATTTGGATGAGCATGGAAGCCATTTTCTTGTTTGTATTAGGTAAGTGGAGCTGTGAAAGCATTGGGTTCACTATAATTGGGGTTTCTCTTATAGTAACAAATGTAGTTCTGTTAGCTGAAATAAAGCAGTAAATGCTTAGCCACAAGCAATCTGATAGCCCAGAATTTGAGATTGTGAGACTCCAAATTCTTTCATTCAATTATTTCAGTTTTCAATTATTGACTAGAAAGTTATGCTCAAATTAGGTTAGTATTCTCTGGAAGCTGATGTAATATCTGATTTCTTTGAGAAGATGAGCTATGTGACTTTGTTTTTAGGAACTCTAATTCTAGGCTGAGAGGATTGAAGGACTTGTCCATTTTGCTTCGCAGAAAAGCTTTAGTGTATTTTCTATTTCAGCATAGACAAACGAAGTTTGTCACTGATAGCTGTAGCCTTCAATTTTACAGTTCAAACTGTAAAGTCAGACCATAGGTTTAAGACAAGTGATAAGACATTGGGAAAGATATATAACATGAGAAAAGACAATGTTATAGAAAATTTGTGTGACTAATTGGTGATGTTAGCATATCATTCATTTTTCATTTTAATGTTCCTTCCTTAATCTGCACTGTACCTTGTTTTTCCTTTTAGTGATTTTATTATTGTAATTGACCCTACCTAGTTGGAAAAGACTTTGTTTTTTGTTATTATTGTAGCATAACCAACTCAAGTTGCCCTTGTTGCTAATATTTTTCTTTTCCTTACTTTTTCCTTTCCTTTTGTAATTATTTTATCATGCAGTTGAAATATTATCGGGAGCATTAGTTCTTTTTGAATACTGTGACATTTCAAGTGGCAATAACTGTAAGGAAGCTTGGAGGTCTTTCTAGAAGAAACAGTTACTAATAGTTATTATTTTGAAATTACTTTGTGGAATGATCATTCAATTTGGATGTGATGGAGGTCAGTGCAGTAAGTTCCCCGTCGAATGGGTTGCCAACTTTAAAGCATACAACAACAACAGAAGATGGGAAAAGTGAAAAAGCCTATAAAAGTTCTCATACCAATGGGAAGCCAAATTTGAAGCATACTTCCTCTTTTGTTAATCATGGTGAGTTTGTGACTGTAACTTAAATAATCAAATAAATACATGTTTTCATTAAACCACCTATAATTATCTCTTTGTAACTAGGTTGTTTTTCTACTAGTTTATTTTTATTTGTATTTATTGATGATGATTATCAGGATGATTCAAATCATAACTATACAACAACAACAAAAAAGGTCTTTTTCTACTAAGTGGGGTCGACTATTTGGATGAAACAACGCCAACATGTTATGTCTTTGCTCATCTCTATAGTTATATTATCAATAGATAAATCTATCTTAATAGTTTTTTCTATTATTTTTTTTTTGTCTTTCCCTACCTCTAGTTATTAGACTATCTTCCATCTTGTCAACTTTTCATACAGGAGTCTCTAATGGTCTCATCTGTACATGATCAAATAACTTGAGACACGTTTCTACTAACTTTTTTATGATAGGTGGTATCTCGACTTTCTCTCTAATGTACTCATTTCTAATTCTATCCTTTCTAGTGTGACTACTCATTTAATGTAACATTTTCATTTCTGCAACGTTGAATTTTTGCTTATATGAACTTTTTATCGCCCAATCATCAGTATCATACAACAGGACAGGCCTTATAGTTGTATGATAAAATTTTCTCAACATTTAAACCATGACTATACATATAGAAATTTGGGAAGAATTTGGTCTGGGGAAGAGAAAAATAGAAGAACAAACTGGCTAACTTGATGCATTGGTATGAAGGTTGCCTTAAATCAGGCATTTTTTTTGGTACATCTTCCATTTATGTGATTATATGTATTATCCTACTGATTGATGACTTTGTTGTTCAAGATTGTTACAATCTTGACTTTGGAAACTCATGTCCCTACAGTAAAAAAGCTAGAAAGAAAATGAAGGAAAGAAATGCTGTATCCTATGAAGCACAGACACATCCCTTTCCTGGTTTGTTGGAGTGTTGGGCATGAACTCTGCCCCAATGCATTGGCGAAACCATCTAATATGTCATAGTAAAAGATACTACTTTTTAGGTTTGGACATGGACTAGTGTCAATAGATATTTTTATCTTTTCTTTGGCAAATGAATGAAAAATAAAAAATGGTTGACCATTACTTTTCATGTTCAAAAATAGATGAGACACTGAAAATATTATTCATGTGTTATAAAAGAGAGGCAAGAACTTAATAGAAACCCATGAGAGCTACTAGGGTTTGGATATAGAAGATAAAATGTGCTTTTGTCCTCCATGTATATTGGTATTTCCTTGAAGTATACAATCTTGGTGAAGCTAAGTTGGAATGTATACTGTTCATCCTCTTTACAGATAAAGATGATAAAAATAATGATGGTTAAGAGCAAAACGAAGCTGGTTCTTAGAAGTGACTTCTCCTAATTTTTTGGTTGTACATGAATAGCTTGAATCCTATAGATTAATATCCTTGTTTAGATTAGTTAGAGAACCAATGGTTGGCTGTTGCAAACAACTATCAATATAAGCACCATAGGAAATTCTAGCCAAAAAACAGATAACTGTTGTTGGATGAAGGAGATGCTGGGAGGATTTTTAGGAAACGAAAAGAAAAGGGCCAATGAGCTAATAGCTCACATAGCACCAGCCTTAATCTTTAAAATTGAGGTAATCTTGCTGTTCTAGGGTTCCTCCCCTATCCCGCATCCTTTCCCTACTCTCTACTCCCAGATCATGGACTCTCAAGGGGTACTTTTATGACAAGTAGAGTTCCAGGAAGCTACTTTTCTATTTTATTTTTTGGGGTTGTCAAATAGAAACTCTTAGTTCTATAATTTTTTTTATAATTTTCATGAGCATCCTCCAGAATTGGTATTTAATGGTCACAACCAATTTCTTGGAATTTTGTTTGTTTCAAACATGCGCCGCTTGAGAATTATGTGATAAAAGTTTTTTGGCTCTTGTATATTGTTATCTCTCTCTCTCTCTCTCTCTCTTTCTACTTGGCCTTGATTGTGTATTTGATTTTTATCCAAAAGATATGATTATACTTTGAAAAGAAATGCATATGGGTTCATGTTGAAATGTTGAGTCTATGGTATACCTACTGCTATTTATAACATAAATTTATGTTTTATACTCAATCAATGTAACAGGCTTTGAAATATGAATCTGAGTACTCCAATTATTAGGTCATCATAACCATTTGATTGAGAATATGCTTCAAATTGTTTCAAATGTCATTTGTAATAGAAAAGTACTACTCAAACTTAAGAAAAAATTTTATTGCATAACTATAAGATCTGCATTGTTGTATAATACTAAATGTTGGATGATAAAAAGTCAATATGAACAAAATTTCAACATAGCAGAAATGAGAATGTTGCATTAAAAGAGTGGATAAACTAAAAAGGATAGGATTAGGAATGATTGGATTAGAGAGAAAGTTGAGGTAGCACATATTAGTAGAAACACACTATAGGTGATTTAGTCATGTACAAAGAAGACCATTAGAGGGCTCCTGCATGAAGAGGTGACCAGATGAAAGATAGTTCAATAACTAGAGGTAGAGGAAGACCAAAGAAAATAATAAGAGAAACTATTAGAATAAATCTAACTGTAAACAATCTAACTATTGAAATGAGCCAAGATAAAATATGTTGACGTCGCTTGATTTATATATCCAACCCCACCTAGTGGGAAAAGGCTTTTTTGTTGTTGTTGTATGCTTCAAATTGTTTACTCACTAGGAAATAATTAATGGTTTGAAAGAATAAAATCATATTTATCAATTTTTGTTATTTTCCTTTTTCTAATTTCAAATTTTTAAAGCTATTGTTGTTTAAAGCCTAATATGGATTAATATATTATTCAGCTGCAATTGCATGGCATGAGGAGAGAAGAAAGTGGGTTGGAGATAAGTCTCAACATCCACCAAGAATGGCTAAAGATCCAATTATTAGGTATACCCTCCCCTTTTTATTGTTTTGACTTACAATACACTCAATTATTGTGAAAAGGAGGGAAAAAGAAGAAAAGGAAAAATGAGACTTGAAGGCTCTTATCTTTTACATATTTTCCTATTTTTTCTTTTTATTTCTTTGAATTGATGAGTCATATTCCTGAAAATAACCTCTCTGCTTGTAAGGATAAGGCTGTCTACATCTAACCCTCCCCTGACCCCACTTGGTGGGAGCCTCATGCACTGGGCTGCGCCTTTTTATTGATGAGTCAGATTGTGATAGGTGCAGCAAGCAAAAATAGAAAAAAGGGTAGAGATTATGTAGAAGGAAGAATTGGTGCAAGAATCTCAAACACTAAATTCTCCAACTAATGTGTTGTAGAGAGGACAAGACCCAATACAAGAACTATGAAAAATACTTGATGAAAGTGCAGCTTTAGTATTGCTGCCACTACCCAAACATGTTAAAACATGTAGTTAGTGGCTATCCCAAGTAGGTGCAAGATTGGAACCTGATTCACTAGCCCCTCTTCCCTCTATGTTTGTGGCTTCCTTCTAGAATAGATTAAAATGGGCCTAGTGGACCTCATGTCATTACTCCCCCACCTTTAAATATCACCTTGTCCTCAACGTGAAACGATGGTAATTGTTATGCTATCAGATCATATTCCCAACTGCTATCCTTCAAGGGATGGCCTTGACATTGAATCAAGAGCTTGATTGTGGAGTTAACCAGCAGCAAGAAGGTAAACATGGTATTGCTGCGGAGTATTGTTAGAGTAATTCTCAGGTGCTGTAATGGTCAATTAAGGAGTTACTGTACATTAATATATCGTCAAAAACACTGGAATACATTTCCAAAAGTAAGCTCAAAATATAGAATTTATAGGGCCTTGGAAGGAAGCTTGTGCATTTGTCATACAAAAGCTTCCATAGTTGTTTTTTGTGGGGGCACATATCTGTAGGTTCTCAAACTAATTGGCTATTGTTGTAGGTGAATGCAATGATCAAATGGTCTAGATGGTGGTAAGGTTTTGGGTTCTTTAAAAACATCAGTGAATTCTTGTAGTCTTCTCTCCAATACTTCATGTCGTTCTGGTCTTAAAACATCACTCTTTGCCTTTTGTTCCGGACCACCTTCTAATGTGTGTGAAGCCACTTGAAGTAGGAATTTGTGGCTTGAGTTAATTACCTGATTGTAATGAATCACAGCCTCTTGCAATAGCTTACACCCATGAATTTCATACTTCCTTTTGTCTAAACCGAAGCCCATAATGTGTTTATGTAGGTCCATGTTATTTTGCCCAAGGTGGCAAGCCATTGAAGCCCCCAAAATTATGTCACATCCTCCAAGGGCCATAACTTAAAAATCTGAAACAAAAGTTTCCTCTTGCATCCACCACTTTAATTGAAGACATTTGGCTTCTAAGTGATATGTTGTCCATTTCAATTGTCATTTTGATTCCCTTGGTAGGCTGCACTTTCAATTGAAGTTTCCTTGCTAGCAATGTCTCAAGGAAGTTATGAGTACTACCTATATCATCAACAAGAGCATTGATGTTAGTTGTCGAATTCAACAAATTAAAATAAACATACTCTTGCATATAGAATGAGTAGGATCATACCCACAAGGATTAAAGATTCTAATTTCTTCCAATAACCTAAACAAGAGTGAGGAGAAGCAAAAGGTAAAGAAAAAAGGGGATAACTTCATCTAAATTAACAGTAATGCAACTAAACAATATTAAAATGAAAAATTGATAGAACCCCCTATGATGAACAACTCCAAACAAGCAAGAAATCCAAATACTAAATAATAATAGCCTCCTCTTAAAAATGATACCTCTCAAGAAGATTAGCAACTACACAGAAAGTTAGGAATAAAAACCGCAAATTAGAGGAATAACACTGTCTAACACAGAATGGTAAAACAAAACAGAGAATGGAAAATAAGATGAAAGCAGTAAATGGCCTCTAGCATTCGAGAGGCCAGTACTCTCCCAAGTCCCTTCCAAATTTTCCTTCCCCTTGGCTCTCTCTTCCTTCACTCTTTGTTGAGAATTGCCTAACCAACTCCTTTTAAAACTTCCTCTCTAGAGCCTACACGTGTCCCTCACAATATTTCTTCCTTTTACCTTTGCTTATTTTCTAGTATATATTTGGGCTCATAAAAAACTCAAGTAAATGAAAACAGAGTAGGTTTGTGTATATTAAATTCCAATGAATCAATTAGTTTTTTATTTTAATATTGTTTAGTTGCTTTACTATTAATTTAGATTAAGTTTTTTTTAAAGTTCCATCAAAGCAGCCCTTCCCCCTCCCCCCCGATGGGCGCTTTCTTTATCTTTTGTTTCTAATTAGAATCTCCAATCCTTGTGAGTACGACCTTACTCATTCTATACACAAAGCTTATATATAGTCAAAAGTAGGTTTATTTTAATTTTTTGGATTTGACAATTAACAATTTTTCATTGGTTGTTTCTTATTGTACCCTTGTACCACCATAGTTGAATACCCTTGTATTATAATTGGCTCAGCAATTGGCTCTTGCTCATTGTCTAGCCCTATATTGTCACCCTCATTCTTGGTTTCCTATTCACCTTGATCTCTTATCATGAAAGCTTGCAAGATTTTTTACACTGCAATTCAAAGGTATACTTCTTTAGGCATCGATAGCATAGCTCATTTTTCTCCTCTCATCCATCTCTCTTTTGGTAATGTGTTAAACAAGTTTTTGGGTTACTAGACAAGTTTTGGTATTGGTTTGGGTTTGGTCATTGAGGGACTAGTTCTTTTGTGGAAAATTAGCGAGGTAAGGCTTCTAGCTAGATTCAAAAGTGAAGATTTTCAAATGACTGAATATCTTTGTATTGATCAATCGTAGGTTTACAAATATGGACTATGAATTTGTACACCATTCCATATTCTAATTTTGGAAAAAGTAATAAAATATAATAATTACATATTCATCCTAATAAAGATTTCCTATAATCATGCTATTAGAATAAAAGCCCAATTAGGCCCAATAAAACTAGTCAACACTCCCCCTCAAGTTGATGCAAAGATGTCACACATGCCCAACTTGCAAACGAGCATGTGAAACCTTTGGTAAATACATCAGCAAGCTACTTTTCTTATGTCACGTAAACCAAGCTTAGTATTCCACTAGTAACCTCTTTGATAAAGTGTCTGTCAATTTTAATGTGTTTTGTTCAATCATGTTGAACTGCATTATGAGCTATACTAATGGTAGCTTTGTTATCACAATACAAGGACAAGTTCCTTTCCAGCAGCTTCAGTTCTTCTAATAGCTTCTATACCCACAGAAGTTCACAAATTCTCTGTGCCATAATTCTGTATTCAGCTCCTACACTAGATCTAGCAACAACACTTTGCTTCTTATTTCTCCAAATAACTAAGTTTCCCCCTACAAGCATATAGTATCTGGATGTAGATCTTCTATCATCTAGTGATTCGACCTAATCTGCATCTGTAAAGGCTTCTATCCGGAGGTGATCATGTTGGAGAAAAGCAATTCTTTCCCTGGGCTAGACTTTAGATACCACAAGGTGCGAGAGATAGCCTGCATATGGAATTCTCAAGGATCATGCATGAATTGACTAACTAAATTGGCTACAAGCTATGTCTGATCTAGTGTGAGAGAGGTAGATAAGTTTCTCGACCAACCTCTGATATCTCTCCTTATCAACTGACTTCCTAACTCCTGATTGTAGTTTATGATTACTCTCAATAGGGGATTCTGCCAGTTTGCACCTTGACATGCCAGTCTCTTTTAAGAGATCTAGAATATACTTCCTTTAAGAAATAAAGATTCTTGTCTCTGACCGAGATTTTTTATCTCAAATTTTTGTGCCAATAGCTTGTTCAACCAGAACATCTCTTTATCAGCTCCAGTCATTACTATATCATCAACATAGACTATGAGAAGAGTGAATTTGCCCTTTTGAAGTCTTATGAAAAGGGTATGGTCAACATTGTTTTGTTGATAGCCAAAGGAAACCATGACATTACTAAATGTCAAACCACGCAATCGAAGACTGTTTCAGTCCATATAGAGCCTTCTTCAGTTTACACACCTTTCCTTGATTCTGTTCATTATCAAACTCAGGTGGGATCTTCATATATACTTCCTCTTCCAAGTCTCCATGAAGAAATGCATTCTTCACATCTAATTGGTGCAAGTCTCAATCGAGATTAGCTGCACAAGATAACAGAATTTTAATGGAGTTCATTTTTGCAACATGAGCAAAGGTCTCTTGATAGTCCATTCCATAAGTTTGTGTGAACCTTTTGACCACTAGTCTAGCTTTGAACCGTTCTATCTACCCATCAGCTTTATGTTTTACAGTGAAGACCTATTTGCAAGCCACCAATTCTTTATTTGGCGAAGGAGGGACCAAGTCTCAACTCTCATTTTTGGAGAAGGCCTTCATTTCTTCAATCATCGCTTGCTTTCACTTGGGATCAGTAATAGCTTCCTTCCAATTCTGTAGAATAGATACAAAGAAAATAAACAAAGCAAAGGCTCTATATAATGGGGATAGAGAGTCATAAGAAACAAAGTTAGACATAGGATTTTTGGTACAAGACCTGACTCTTTTTCTGGGAGCAATAGGTAGATCTAATTCATTAGGGAATATAGATAACTCACCAAGGAGGAGGATTCAAAGGATTCGGCAGATGACATGATGGCTTCTTCGGCTCTGTCTGTCGGGTTCCTCCTTGAGTAGGCCAACAAGTTAGGTTTGTCCAATCTCTCCAACCTCCCAATAGTCTTCTTTGGATTAGTCTCCCCTTAAACTACATTCTCTGATGTCTTCTAAATCAAGGAGTGCCACCTCTTCTATTTTACTAACCTCCCTTTGAAGAGGTGATAAAGGTGTGCTAAAGTAGGGTTCAATTTTTCGAAAGGTAACATCCATACTGACAAAGGTTTTTCTAGAGGGAAGATGATAAAATTTGTAACCTTTTTGAGTAGGGAACTACCCTATGAAGACACATTTAAGGGTTCTAGGATCAGGTTTTTTAGTATTCCTGCTATGAACAAAACTAATATAACCAAATACTTTGGGTGAAATAACATAGTCTCTTTTGCCTTTTAAAACTTCAAGTGGACTCTAAAAATCAAGGATTTTTAGAGGCATGCAGTTTATAAGATATGTAGCAGCTAAAATAGTATCTCTCCAATAAGGCTTAGGTAAGTGCATAGTGAACGTAAGGGATTGGGCCACTTTTAGTAGCTGTTTGTGTTTCCTTTCAGCCACTCCATTCTGGGTACTAGTATAAGGACAATTGGTTTAATGGATAATTTCAAAATTTTTCTAGTCTCAAAGTGATTATTCAGGTACTCAATTCCATTGTTAGTTCTAAAAATGTTTATCTTAGTATCAAATTGAGTACAGGCCATCTTATGGAAGGACTGAAAGTAAGAAAAAACTTTATTTTTTGCCTTTAGTAAATAAACCCAAGTGGTGCGAGTACAACAGTCAATAAAGGCAACAAACCATCAACAACCAAATAAAGAAACAGTTTGAGTTGGACCCTAGACATCAGAATGACTAGTAATAAAAGGAATAAAACTTATTATTACTCAAAGGATAAGAGTTTTTAGTATGCTTGGCAAATTCACAAGCATCACAAACTAATGTTTCAACAGTAAGTTTTGAAAACAAACTAGGAAAAAGTTTCTTTAAAACAAAAAATGATGGATGTCCTAATCACCTATGCCACTGAATTATTTCTTGATTAACATTCTTATTAACTCCAAGAAAGGCCTGTCTTGAGTTTCGACCACCATCTATCATGTGTAAGCCATCATGCAACCCATCATTGCCAACTCTCCTCCTTGTGTGAAGGTCCTGAAAGATACAATGATCAGAAAAGAATACAATTTTACAATTTAGATCTTTGGTGATAGAGCTGATAGATAAAAGATTAACAAGAAACTCAGGTACATGAAGCACAGATGAGAGTGTAATATCTGGTGTACAAATCATAAAAGTTATCCCACAAATAGAAGATACAGACCCATTGACTATTCAAACATTCTCCCCTTTAGGACATGAAGGGTAGTTGAACACGCCTTTAGAAGAGCCGATCATATGTTTATTCGCACTAGAATCAACAATCCAAGAGGGAGAATGAGCAGTAGAAACCCTACCTAAGTGCACATAATTAGAAGTGCCAATTGCAGAGGGGTCAAGCTTGGTTAATAAACGACGGAGGTGCTGAATTTTATCAGAAGAGAGAAAGGCTTCAAAATCTATATCCTTGGGTAGCTCAATAGCATCAGCTATATTCACCTAGCCTTTGGATGAAATGACTCGATTACCTCCATAACCTCGAGTCGGCCGATTATGTATCTTCCAACAAGTCTCCTTGGTATACCTCGGCTTACCACAGTAATCACACTGTAAGTGATTTTTATCGGAGGTGGTGGCCTTGGGTTTTTGATGGGAGATGGTCAAACCAGACTTCTCAATTGATGCTTGATAAAGCATAACACCGCGTCGACTTTCTTCCTGTACGACATAGGAGAAAGCATCCTCAACAGAAGGGAAAGGAAATTTTCCTAGAATTTGAACCTGGATCTGATCATGTTCTGAATTCAAACCAGCCAAAAAATTATAAACCCTCTCTTTTGAAATTAATTGGTGAAATAAAACCGCATCCTCAGTACATTTGGCATGGAGATCTTGATAGTAATTTAATTCCTGACGTAACCCACTCAATTCAAAGTAATAGTCAGTTGCAGTCAACTCTCTTTGTTTAGTGGCATGGATCTTTGTCCTCATCTTGAACACCTGGGCATTATTCCCTTTGCGAGAATAAGTACGTTTGGTTGAAGTCCAAATTTTCTCAATAGTATCAAATAACAAATACTGCTTAGAAATCCAGGGATGCATAGTATTTATCAGCCATGTCATAACAAGGGAGTTTTTAGAGTCCCATTGAGCATAGGTATCATCAGAAAAAGCAAGAGGTTTTGTATCTCCAGTAATATAGCTAAGTAATTTTCAAGATTTGACATCTAATAGACAGGCCCTTGACTAGCGAGATAGGTACCAAAGCTCCATCCAACTTAACAGTACAGATATGGGCAAATGAAGTATTTTTACTGCCTTGGTGTCCCCTATAATAAGGAATCAACACAAAAAAAATTGGACAAAAGGAGAAAAGAGGCCAAAAAACGAAGAGAACAACCCAAAAACAAATCAAACCAGATAAGTCCAAATCAGTAGCTAACGCGTGGCGACGTGTGCGGCGACGGACTGCGACCCGATTTGGTGGGTTTTGCTTGCGGGGTGATGATCTCTCTAAATATGGCAATGATGAGGCAAACAATGGCGCAAAACGGCCGGGATCTGAGAAAAAACGCAGAACTATCCAAAACTGCTCAGGCAATGCGTGGGGAGGCTATCGGCGACTGGAATTTGGGCGGCGGCAGATCAGACAGTGGGCAATGGTTCTGGCTAGGCGATGACGATAAGGGAGGGAGAGAACTCAACCTCCAAGATGTGGATAGTGAAAAGGAGAACTTGAAAGGAACCTTAATGCTGCAGAAGGAGAAAAGATACTTACTTCAGGGCAACGCGGGCTCTAATACCATGAAGATTTTTAAGTGACTGAATATCTTTATATTGATCAATCGCTTATAAATATGGACTATGAATTTATACACCATTCCCTATTCTAATTTTGAAAAAGGTAAAAAAATATAATAATTATATATTCACCCTAATAAAAGTTTCTTATAATCATGCTATTAGAACAAAAACCCAATTAGGCCCAATAAAACTAGTCAACAAAAAGCAGTTAAGTATGGTTTGGAAGTTAGAGAAGGTGGTATACTTTGTGTTGTCATTATTGTGTTGGGATTCTTGAGGTAAACAAGAGGGTTACTTCAAATTGCTAAAATAGATGCTTCTTGTAATCATGCCAAATACATGGCATTGATTAAGCTTTTAGGTTTGAACATCCTTATAGGGGCTTCAATTTCATTCTTGATTCATCTTAAAATCAGCTAATTGCCAACTCTTTTGGTAAATCCACTTGTGAAACTAGCTCTTAAAATTTCTCTTGGTAATTGGTCACAGCCTCTTCTTGCCTTAATTCAATTCTGCCATTGGATCAGTGTATAGCTCATCACCAAATCGTTTTCCCAATCAGTCAATGTATTCTAACCAATCCAACAACAACAACAGTCTTCCCATTACCTGGAATCAGTTACATGGATCAAGTGACACTAATGTATTCTAACTTGCTCATATATATGGTTACATTGGTTAAATTCATTCTAATATTTTTTCCTTTTGTTTTCTTTGGTCTCCCCTTACCTCTAGTTATTGAATTATCTTTTATCTGGTCAACTCTTCGTATAAGTGCCTCTGATGGTCTCCTCTGTACATGACCAAACAACCTAATACGCGTTTTTACCAACTCTTCTACTATAGATGCTATCCTAACTTTGTCCACCATCCAAGTACATACTAATTAGTCTAATTCTTTGATATATCAAAGTCATATCTACCTTATAGAACTGTGTGTAATGGAAGACCCAACACTTCAAATCCTTATCATCAAATATTGGGAACTCTATTCTCGTAAACCTTGTGAGTACATTAGCAATCATCTAAGCCCTTACAACATCTCCATTAGGATTTGATCCTAGTGAGCATTCCTTCCATTCTCACCGTTGAGTTTCACTGCTCATTCATGTCAGAATGAGTTTGCCCCACCTCTTGTTCCAACTGTCTAAGATGATACTGTGAATGTGTCCCCTTCGCCGTGTTTGTCCCAAATCATGCTTTGATACCAATTTGTATGTAGAAAGAGTCGAACGAATAGCCTAAAGTATCAAATTTGTATTATTCCTCACAACTTCTGTTTCCATCTTAGCCAAAGTTATTATTAAATAACTCTATCTATTAATAATAGTCTGAATATTTCTTCTGCACATCACCAATTGGTATTGGTATTGGGCCGAAATAGTGTTTTTTGGACCCCTTTTGATCCATGGGATGGTTGGGATTTGGCCTCAACTTCAATGGCCAAACTCATCTTTTTAAAAACTTCTAGGGCTTGTGACTTCGAATACCAACCTTTAATTCCTCTTTCAGCACATTCAATAAAAACTCATAATAGGCAGTTCTCA
The DNA here is from genome assembly GCA_031216115.1 of Senna siamea. Classification (NCBI taxonomy): domain Eukaryota; kingdom Viridiplantae; phylum Streptophyta; class Magnoliopsida; order Fabales; family Fabaceae; genus Senna; species Senna siamea. The sequence goes on along the minus strand of CM062354.1, from coordinate 12,065,876 downwards.
GGCTAGTTTTTAATTGCACCTGGGTCCCTTCCCCTTACTGGCTTGGGCTGTAAGTGCTGCTACGTGCCTACATCAACTATTGATGTGTCAATGGTTTAAGTGCTAAGGTAAAGTGGGTGTTTACCATCTTGGTTAAACCTGGCTCTAACACCAAATTGATAGGTGCAGCCACCCAAAATAGAAAATGATGGGCCTAGGAGGGATAATGGGCTGAAGGTATATAGTAGAAGGAAAAAAGGGCAAAAGGCAGCAAGGGCAGAAGTGGAAATAAACAAAATAACTTCCTCTGACAGTAGCTTAGTGGAGCAGACACCAGGGGAGGACGCATAAAAGGTGGGAGGGCTTTGTGAAGGCTTCCTTATGCAAGTTTATGGTTTATGAGGGAGAGCTCTAGCCTCTCGGGCTGCTAGAGGAACCAAGCCACGGGTTTGTCATCACTTCTCTTGCTTTGTTTCTCTTTTACTCTTACTTATTTCCTATATTGCATTCTAGGTTGAGTAGGACTGTGTTAGTAAGCTGGTTTTGCTGTGTTGATATTTTGTGAGTGATTCTAGAGTGCATAGACACTGAACATTCATACATAAATATAGCAGTAATTTTGAGACTCTATTTTGGTATCAGAGCAGGCTAGGAAGCTAGAGAATGGTAAACACAAGGATGGAGGGCAAAATAGGTGGTGTTGAAGAGGAGGTGACAGAGATGAGAGAAGAAATGAGGGATATCATAGGCAAAATGGGATTGCTCTCAGATTATGTTCAAGAACTTAGGGAGACAATGACTAATATATGGGTAGCATTGAGGGACTCGAGTAAGATGGTGGCTGAGGCCAAAGATACACCGCGGTAGGGAGCAAGGACACATGGAATTCAAGGTGGAATAGGATGATGAAGAACTCGTGTAGGAGAGAGAGGCAACAGAGTATAGAAAGCTGGAAATACCTATATTTTCTAGAGAGGACCCAATAGGTTGGACCTTTAGGGTGGAGAGATATTTCCATGTCAATGGGGTGAAGGAGGAGGAGAAGCTTGAGGTAGTGGCAGTTTGCCTTGAAGGGAGGGCTTTAAATTGGTTTCAATGGATAGAGATAAGGGCCCTAATCAATTCATGGGAGGGATTTAAGGCAGAATTGATAGACAAATTCCAACCTTCCCAAGAAGGAGATGGGTATGAGAGGTTGATGGCCTTGAAGCAAAAAGGAATGGTAACATAGCATAGAGAAGAGTTTGAGTTACTCTCTGAACCATTGGAGGAAGCCTCAGAACAGATGCTAATGGGTGCTTTTCGAAATGGGTTGAAGGAGGAGATCCAGGCAAAAGTAAGGATGGGGCAGGTTGCTTCATTAAAAGACCTAATGGGTCAGGCCCATAAGATAGAAGAAAGGAACTTGATTATGGACAAGGCTAGAGAGTCAAGATTAGCCAAATTCAAGATGGGAAACTGGGTCAAAAGTGTTGGACCCTTATTGACCTGAGTCTCCAACCCATTATAGCAACCCAAAACCGCACCCATCAATACCCTAGTGCAGCCATGTGACGCAAGTAGAGAGATGAACAAGACTGACCTATCGGGTAACACTAAAGGAGAGGTAGTGGTAATTATTGACAGTGGAGCCACCCGCAATTTTATATCCTCGAATATGGTGGAGACGCTCAAAATTCCGATGAGTAAGACCCAAAACTTCGAAGTAATGATTGGGAATTGTTATCATGTTTTTGGAAATGAATTATGTAAAGGGGTAGAGTTGGAATTATTAGGCATTCGAATCACCTATTTATTCTTTCCATTTGAATTGGGTGGAGTTGATGTGGTTTTAGGAGTCACATAGTTAAAGTCACTGGGTGAGGTAAAGGCTGATTAGAGGAAGCTAACTATGAAGTTTTATATCAATGAGCGTGAGATATGCCTCAACAGGGATTCGACATTGACCAAGGCACTTGTGTCCTTGAAATCAATGCTGCGAACCATCAAAGGGAACGGAGAAGGATTCCTAGTGGAATTTGGGGAAATGGAAATTCAGCATGAAAACACTAAAAGGCAGTCACTAGAAATCATATCCTTAATTTCACAGTTCGAGGAGATTTTCAAGCAACCAAAAAACTTACCCCCCAGAGGATGAAGGATCATGCCATTGAGCTGAAATCGGGAACTCAACCCCAAAATATTAGGCCTTATTGATACCCCCACTGACAAAGGGATGAAATAGGGAAGTTGGTGAAGGAAATGATGCTAGCTGGTATTATTCGCCCTAGTAACAGCCCCTTTTCAAGTTCGGTACTGCTGGTGCAAAAGGGAGTTTGAGATTGTGTGGACTATCGGGCTCTCAACAAGGTTACTATACTCGATAAATTCCTTATTCCAACCATAGATGAGCTCTTAGATGAACTGGGAGGTGCAATGGTTTTTTCAAAGTTGGATCTCATGTTCGGGTTTCACCAAATCCGAATAAGAGATGGGGATGAACAGAAGATAGTGTTTAGGAATCATGAGGTTCTCTGAGTTTTTAGTTATGTCGTTTGGGCTCACAAATGCATCCTCGACTTTTCAGTCATTGATGAATGAGATTTTTCTGGAGTACCTTCGGAAATTTGTTCTGGTCTTCTTTTATAACATATTAACATACAGTTTTGATGTTGTTGCTCATATAAATCACTTGAGGATGACTTTTGAGAAGCTCGAGGCTCATAAATTGGTGGTTAACAGGAAGAAATGTTCATTCGGGCAAAGCAAACTGGAGTACATGGGACATATCATTTAGGCTAAGGGGGTTCAAGCCAACTCGGCCAAGGTGGACAGCACGCTCACATGGCCGAACCCCAAGGATTTGAAAGCCTTGCAGGGCTTCTTAGGACTTATCAAATACTACCGCAAGTTTGTGAAGGATTATGGTAAGATCGCTGCCCCATTGACTACCTTGCTTAAAAAAGATGCTTTTATATGGGATAGTAAAGCTCAAGATGCATTTGAGAAGTTGAATAAGGCCGTGACTACACTTCCAGTTTTAGACATGCTGGATTTCTCTCTTCCTTTTAAGATTGAGGCAAATGCTTCGCGAAACGGAATGGGAGCTCTTTTGATGCAAAAGGGGAGACCTATAGCTTATTTCAGCCAAGCCTTTTCAAGAAGAGACCAGCATAATTCAGTGTATGAAAAGAAGTTGATGGCAATAGTGTTTGCTATCCAAAAATGATGACACTATTTGTTAGGACAGACCTTTATTATTAGGATGGACTAGAAGAGTTTGAAATTTCTTTTGGAGGAAAGGGTAATGGGAACTGAGCCACAAAAGTGGGTTTCAAAACTAATGGGATTCAAGTTCGAGATCCAATATAAACCTGGCAGCGCAAATAAGGCTGCAGATGCCTTGTCTCGAAGAGAAAGTGAAGTGAAATTGAAGGGTTATTCAGTTTGGCTGCTCGATGACCTAGAAAAATTGGAGGTGGAGTTGGCTAGAGATTCAAAACTCACTTCCATATTACATCAATTAATTACTCAGCAAGCTGGTCTAACAGGGTATTCTATGAGAAAAGGGTGCTTGATGTACAAGGGACGACTAGTGATTCCTAAGGGGTCTTCCCAAGTACCTCTCCTACTCAAGGAATATCACGACTCACCCATAGGAGGGCATTCAGGATATTTCAAGACTTACAAGAGGCTGGCCGAAATGTTCAATTTGGAAGGGATGAAGAAAGAGGTCCAAGACTATGTAGCTAAGTGTACAACTTGTCAAAAATAAACAGTGAGTCCTGTGGGGTTGTTACAACCACTACCTATGCCACTAGAAGTTTGGGAGGACTTTAGTATGGACTTCATTTCCAGGCTGCCTAAATCGAAATGGTCTGACACTATTATGTTAGTTGTGGACAGATTGACTAAGTATGCCCATTTTGTGCCACTTGCTCATCCTTATACAGCCAAGGATGTAGCTATCCTATTCGCCAAGGAGATAGTCAAGCTACATGGATTCCCAAAGTCTGTCGTGTCAGATCGGGACAGAGTTTTTGTGAGCCAATTTTGGCAAGAGTTGTTCAAGGCAACGGGTATCTCTTTGCATGTTAGTTTTGGATATCATCTGGAGACAGATGGACAAACGGAGGTGACTAATCGAACCTGGAGGCTTATCTTCGCTGTTTTGCCAGAGAAAAACCAAGACAATGGGTTAAATGGTTGAATTGGGTTGAGTTTTGGTTCAACAGTACTTATAATGGCTCCACGGGAATGACTCCTTTTAAGGCTTTGTATGGGAGGGATCCACCTACCTTTTTTAAGATGGAGGATTCAGATTCAACAATGGAAGATGTGAGTGAGTATCTGAGGGCTAGAAACTTAATACTCACATCTCTTAAAGAGCATTTAGAAAGGACTCAATCTCAAATGAAGGTGCAGGTGGACAAGCACAATAGGGATGTCAATTTTGAAGAGGGAGAGCTAGTCTATATCAAGGCTTAGCCTTATAAACTGAGGTCTTTAGCTAAGAAGAATTTTATGGCCCATACAAAATACTGCAGAAAGTAGGAAATGATGCTTACAAGTTGAAGCTACCTACACACATCAAAATACACCCGGTGTTCCATGTCTCGCAGCTAAAGAAATCAATCACACAAGAGGCAACCTCCCAACAGTTGCCACCAATAATTAATGAAGAATGGGAATTGCAAGTGGAGTCAGAAGAATTTACCGAGCTGTGAAAATACCTGGGAATCATTTGATGCCATCAACCAGTAGTATACTAACTTTAACCTTGAGGACAAGTTGGCTTTTTTAGGGGGCGGCAATGATGGGCCTAGGAGGGATAATGGGCTGAAGGTATATAGTAGAAGGAAAAAAGGGCAAAAGGCAGCAGGGACAGAAGTGGAAGTGGACAAAATAACTACCTCTGACAGTAGCAGACACCAGGGGAGAACGCATACAAGTTGGGAGGGCTGTGTGAAGGCTTCCTTAGGCAAGTTTATGGTTTATGAGGAGAGCTCTAGCCTATCGGACTGCTAGCAGGACCAGGCCACTGGTTTGTTATCACTTCACTTGCTTTGTTTCTCTTTTACTCTTACTTATTTCCTATATTGCATTCTGGCCTGAGTAGGACTGTGGTAGGAGGCTGGTTTTGCTGTGTGGATATTTTGTGGGTGATTTTGGAGTGCATAGACAGTGAACATTCATACATAAATATAGCAGTGATTTTCAGACTCCATCAGAAAATAAGGTAAAAGGTAGAAATTCTTCAACTAATTTGTCTATAGGGAGGACAAGACCCAATACAAGAAATAGGAAAAATACTTTATTAAAAACAACTAGGCCTTATGGGTATTTATAGTGAATATACCCAACTAACTAAACAAATCAGAAAAACATAAACTGAAAGCAAACAATAATGGACCTAAAAGCATGAAAGTGCAGCGTGAGTGTTGTTGCCACACTACCTAAACATGGTATAAGATGGAGTTAGTGGCTATCCAAGCAGTTGCAAGAGTGGAACCTGATCAACCAGCCCCTCTTCCTTCTGTCAAAATTAATCCTCCCCTTAAGATGGTGGTTTTAGTGATAGTGCACAGGATTAAACTTTATGTCTGTAATGATTACATTATAAATTTCAGTAATTTGTGTTTTTAGTAGCTTTACGTGTTAGCTTCTAAACACATTTAAATATCTTTCTTGTAGTTGGTCAACATCATACGAGGAGTTGCTTTCGACTAATGAACCTTTTGCAGAGCCAATACCTTTACCGGTAACCTTCTCTTTTGCATGAACATTTATATAGTACATACCCATATGCATGTCAAAATCTTTAGGTAATACTCAAAGATGATGCATAGCAATATTTATAAGGACAGAATTTGCACAGTTGCATACAATTTCTTAAGTATTTGTTATCTGCTTTTTAAATAAAAATATATATATGTGGACATTTTTTCTTACTCAACATGGCACCTTGATTCTGTTGAAAAAGCATAGACAAAAATACAGACGTACATAAACTGCCTTTTGACTAGGAAAGACTTATTATCTCATCAAGATGAAGTTTCTAAAAAATGCTTGGGCCAAGCCATGTTTGGCCTGTTTTGGAACCCAAAATATTTTCTCTTCCAACACTGCCATACACATGTTAGATGTGTCAGCTTTGTGGCCTAGCAATGTTGGTGCCTACTTGAAAATTAGAGTATTATAGAGATAAAGGAATTCGGTAGCCTTGATAAAATGAACTTAGATTGATGACATGTATAAATGATGCACTTTAGACATTTCTGTAGTATAAAATTATAGCTTTTTGGTTTTACCTGCCAACTGGGTAGTTTCATAAGAACCTGAAAAGCTTTTTGAATATCTGCTTCATGTATGTACCGATGTGAATTCCAATGGCTTATGCAGGAGATGGTAGATTTCTTAGTTGATATTTGGCATGATGATGGCCTCTTTGACTAACTGTTGAAAGTTTTAATTATATGACAACTGAAATGAGAACTCCGAAAAGCCTTTAACCTGCAACTATTTGTCCACTTGTTGATCATGATGGTTAGAGAGGGAGAATCTTGAGGATCTCCAGGTTAACCTCCTATTATCAAATCCTCTTATATGTAATGTTGAGGACTTGATGGTTATTATTTCTCATTTATCCAAAAGTAAAATTTCCTTGGTTGGGGGCAAACGTATCGATTCAGTGTATTTGTATGAGTTGATTCGTAATGCAAAATAAATGCTGTGATCATTATAGTTTCTAAGTTTGTTTTAGTATTAGTTGATCATTATATGTATGTATGTAATCGTAGGTAGATATTTATACCAAATAGATATTTTAATTCTTGATATATATTTTCGGTCAAAATGCATATAATCTCTTTGAAGAATAGTGTTTTGGGACTCAAATCGATTGACTGGTCTGATCGTCAAACCAATCACTCAGCCACCTAATTGATTTGGGTCTCAATCGACTTGCAATCAATTTGAGTATGATTTGTCAAAATCGGTCACTCGTGCAGATTGGAGATTTGCCAAACTTGATTTGAAAAATGACGAAGGAGTAAGAGAGAGAGATGCAGACAATTAAAGAGATGAGAAGAAGAAAAAGGAGAGAGAAAGTGAAAGAAGAAGAAGAAGGAGAGAAGAATAAAAATGGATGATGGGATAGATAAGTGGGAAAGAATGAAGAAGAAAAAAAGAAGGGAGGAAGAGGAGATGTACCGCCCTTGTAAAGAAATAAGAAGGAAAAAGAAAGGAGAAGTAAAAATATAAGAAAAAGGGGAATGGGGGATATGGCAAAGAATGAAAGAAAAATTAAAAAAATAATAATAAAAGAATGAGTCCAGGCTTGAGTCTTCGGCCAATGTACATCTTGGAAAGAAAGAAGGTGAAATAGGAAAAAGAAAGAAAGAGAAAATAAGAAAAGGGAATGAATAAATGTTTTGAAAAAACAAAGAATAAATAAAAAATAAAAAAATGGACATGTAATGAAGAAACATAATGATCATATGTATGACTTTTTATTTTTTAAATATAATTTTATATATTTATTGTAATAGAAATTAAAACATTTATCCTATTTTATAAGTAAGAAAAATCAAGTTGTACCGTGAAACAAAAAAATTATTTTTTCTTGTTTTGATTGTTTGTAATTTATTTTTTATTAAGGCCAGTAAAATTATAATAAAAATGTTAAATTTTATTTATTTTATCATTCTAACTAAATTTTTAATAATTTAAAGATTTGATTAATGATTCAATAATTTAAATTTTTTATCAATTTAGTAATTAATTAAAATTTAAAAATTATGATAAAAAATATAAGTAACTCATAAATTTTAAAAAATAACATATAGTCCCGTTGAACTTTATATTTTGTACAAAGATTAACTTTTTCATTTAATTTTTAAAAGATATGCCATATCAGCTTTTTAGATTTTTAACTCCAATTTAAACTGACATCAAAAAGAGCAAAATGATCTTTTCACATTTTTTCCTTCCACCTCACTCACTCAATCTCTCTTCATATGCCCTACCAATTGCAAACCCATTGGAAGAACTGAATAATCCTCCAGCGTCAACAAGTTATATTTATATGATATAATAAAGAGACTAGGGGGTTCGGCAATTAGTTAAAATTATTATTGGGCAATAGGAAGAATCCAGCTCACCAAAGCATAGTGCACCTCACCCTTCTTGTGGGCTGTGAATAATCCTCAGCCCATTGTTTCATGAATCATCCACTCACCAATACATATCTATTTTAATCAAACCATAAGAAACAATAAAAGAGCTTACGGGTGTTGGCGCGCCACAAGGATTCCGTGAGATTGTTGCGGTTGGGTTGTCTTCGTCTCTATTCGCGGCTAGGTGTGTGTGTAACTAGGTCTTGCGGCAGCAGTGGGAATAGTGGGAGACGACAGTTGTAGCTGCGGTAGGATCTTCCTCTGTGGTGTGCGACGCTAGCTCTTCGACTCTTTTCTCACGTATTTGATGCTCTCACTCTCACTCTCTCTCTCTCTCTCTCTCCGATTTGTGCGGTAGCGAGTTTTGGCCTCCTCCTTTGTTCTGTTTGCAGCGTTTCTTTGCTGTGCGGGTGTTAGGTGAGTGCTAGAGCGAAGCATTGCTGTCTCCATGGGTGGCCGCAGTGTGTTTTTATATTGAGGGAAGTAAGGTTTGGGAAGAGAGGGAAATTAGGGAATAGGATTTGAGGGAGATTGATTCATATTTACTCAGAAATTAGCTTAATTAATAAATAGCTATAAATTATTATGTGAAATTGAAGAGCATTCATGCTACTTTTTGTATTTTCGGTGGGTTGTTGGATCAGCCTTGAATGTTTTTCTCTTTTCCTGTCTCTCTGATATTACAACTCCATTTTTCTCTTAGTTGCTAACTTGGTCGGCAGATTGGGGCTCTTGGTTTCAAGTGTTTTTCCTTCTGTAGGCATAAGATTCAGATTGTGAAAATATCATTTCGTCCTTCATCCATGTCAGCTTAAATTGAAGTTAAAAATCCTACGTAGCATTGTAAAAATTGATGAAGCAGATCTCTGTTAAAAATTGACGAGCCATACATCTGTTAAAAGTTGGACGAAATGGTTGATGGTTGCTGTTCTTTGTATAAAATGAAAAGTTTAAGGGGTCTTTATCGATTTTGGGCTTGGCACTCTTTTGATTGGCACTTGACACTTTTAGCGGCAATTTTTTTTGTTGCTAAAGTATTTTTTAATATTACTACAATGAGTATTACTGCTGCTATAATTTTTGTTTAAATAATAATAATATTTTTTGTTACAATAAATTTTAACAGCAAAAAAAATTATCGCTAAAAGTGCCAAGCAAAGAATCCAAGTGCATCTTTATCACTTTTTGAAACTCATGGGAATTATTGTGCACATTTTCTATGGCTCAAAAAGATTTTATGTATTTTAATCTATATTTTTTAAAATTTTTTATTAAATATAATAAAATAAAATTAAGAGATAAAGTTTCTAAAGTGATTTAGTATTTGAATACAAATTAGGAGAGCAATACAATTGGCTCCCCATCAACTTATTTGTTTTCTTTTAATTTTTTTAAAATATAAGATCTCCTTCCAAATTAGATTAATTCATGTTGAGTTTAGGTGATCAAAGAATAATATGTGAAGCACATTTGTTATATAATATAATAATTCATTTATATAAAAAAATTAATGTAATTTCGCTCAAATTTATATTAAATATATGAAAAAAATAAGTACAAAATATTAGATAATTTCATTATTTACTTAAAATAGTGATAAAAATTAAAATTTGAAAAATTTGAGATATAAGATAAACACTTTATTTGAAATATAAATTTTATCACTTTCAACAATACTTTATATTTGTAATTATTTTTTTATATCAATATCTTATGACTATTTAATATGCAATTAATTTATTATTGTATCTTTTAACTAATAAAAGCATCATTATAGAACTACATACATATATATGCAACGAGTTTTACATGTGTTCTAAGAACGGGAGTTTGAATTTAGAAGTATAAAATAATTAATGAACTAGTCATTGAGAAATTTTTAATAAAGAAGTAAAGCACTTTAAGAAACTGTAAGTCAGACAAGAATGTTTAAAATCTTAATAAATGTAGTTTGTTCTTACTAAGCTTAGGGATTCAGAAGGAAATCTAAAAGTCTGTCAAAAAGTGTCCTTCTTAACTTCTAATGGGGGTCTATTTATAATAGAGGAAAGAGTGATCAATTACTGATTGATAGGTTACATCCTCAAAAGATGGGTAATTGCATACACATTCTATAACAAGATAGTGGGATTAAGTGATGTCTTGAAGTTAAGGGGAGCGAGAGAACATGAGCAATGTGTGAGAAATAGGAGAGTGATGGGTAGATAGGCGATGGATTAAGGAGGTGATGGGTAGGTGGGCAATGGATAAGTAAGTGTTGCCAATTGTTGATAGTGTCCCTACTGACAAGGTGTGGACAGTTAGTACTAGAGGGCTAATCCTTCTAAGAATCTAGGGAGTAGTTAGTAACGCTAACTTAGTTAGGAAAAGGGAGTTTAAGCTCAATAGAACAATAATTAATTTATCAAGTATTAGACCCTTAACTAGCTTACCTAGATTTGATCATACATAGGCACAAAGAACCTTCACTTTAATCCCACCAAGCTCCTTCCTAAGATTGTTCCCAGAGAAAAGAGGATGAGAATTGCTCCTTCACGGTATCCTTAATCTTGTCTAAATTGGGTGTCGCGAGCGGTGTTCAGCCTACATCAAATCTACTGTAAGATCATTGCTTTCTTGCGATGTTAGAATAACCTTGGCATGATCTTTATCAAGTCAGCCCTGTGCTAGCCTTGAGGGAGGGGGTGAACTCATCACATTTTTCATTATCTCACACTTCTCAAGAGAGGGAGAGAGAAGTATCTTAGTTTGGTGTTTAAAGGACGGATTCAATGGGTGCCTTGAAGTATGTTGCTAAGCAAAAACTTTATCACTAGGGATTACGTTAAGACCAGATGTCAAACTATGTGATATTGGAGAGCGTAAGGTGAGACTTTATATAGAGCTCAAGGCAAAGCAATTTGTATGGTCTTAGGCTAAGCCATGGTACCACATAGTCAGGTATCTAGTGTCTTAGGTTTACTGTCCAAGGGACAAATTATATGGAATGGAAGAGGTTGAAGTACCTTTCCTTATTATGTAGGGATGCCCTTTTACTGAGGTAGATACCTCTTTTACTTAGGTGGGAGCACTTTTTCTACCTATGTGAAGGCGATCCTTCTGTTTAGGAAAAGAGATCGTGTCCTTTTAAGGAAAAGAGATCACCCCGTCTTAAGCAAGAGAGGTCATTTCTCTCATGGGAGATGGGTTGCCTCTTCTCAAAGGAGAAGGGTAGACTCCTATTAAGAAAAAGGGATTTCCTTCTCTTACGTAAGAGGGATCGCCTTATCTTAAGGAAGATATTAGATTAAATTAAATAAATAAATAAACTAATAATAAAAACTAATGTAGGAAAAATATAAAAAGTGGTCTACCTTAGCGCCTTCTAGCATGGTAGGCTTTTCCATATTTGGTTATGGACTTTAGTTCTCTTAATGAAAGTGCGCATTCCAACTCATAACTAGAATTCTGGTATACTCTAAAAAAACAACAAAGAAAATGGAGAGAACATACATGAAAAATATGGAAGAATATTGTATCAAATTTTAGAGACAGAAAGTATACAATGAAGAAGCCCTTTTCGAGTAAGGGACCAACTTAAAGACAATAACACTTCTAAATGTCCTTTTCCTAAAAATAAACATCAACATATAAGGGAATGGAAAATAAATGATAATAATGACATAATAAACTCTGATAATATCAACTTCAATCACCATTGGGGATCACCCCTTTATGTGCCTAATTGTTTAGATAGGTCCTCGCCCTCAGCTAGGGGTCCCAATGACCAGTGCCTACTGAACGCCACATGTCCATGACATGTTAGTCTCACTTATAAATATTACATTATCCCTTAGTACTAGGCACGCATATTCTGCCACTCATAGTTCACTACACTATTACACTCTCCTACTCTCTCTAACTTAGGCATCAGAGGTGCATTTGGGGAGTCCTCTCTCATTTGCATTCTTTGTTTATTTTCGATACAAGATCTCATCTCCTATAATAACTCTCCTTCTCTCTCCATGTTGGGTCAGTTAAATTAATTTATCATCAGTGCCCACTCTGGTCTTACTCTGGACCATCGCATTATATTGATTTTTTATCAATCTTTCTTTTTTCATCTCGAGTATTATTCCTTTTCTTTGATCAATTTACCATTACGTTTTTTTGAAAAAAAGAAATTATATGGTTCTTCCATGGTCAATTCTTCTTTCCCTTTTAATCTTTTCTTGAAAAAAAAATCATATTAATCTTTCATGATCAATCCTTCTTTCCTTTTTGGGAGTATTATTCTCTTTTCTTTATGGTTTATTGGCAAAAGAAACAATATTGATCTTTCATGATCAGTCATTCATTTCCTTCGGAAGCATTATTCTCTTTCCTTTACGGTTTCTTGAAAGAAGAAACCATATTCATCTTTTATGATCAATCTTTCATTCTTTTATAGGAGTATTATTCTCTTTCTTTGATAATTTCTTAAAATAAGAAACCATATTCATCTTTTATGATCAATCATGCTCTCCCTTTCAAGAATATCACTTTGTTTCTTTGATGCTTTTTGAAAGAAAAATTCATATTGATCTTTTATGATCAATCCTTCTTCCCCTTCTGAGAACTTCATTATGTTTCTTTAATGGTTTCTTGAAAGAAGCCATATTAATCTTTTAGGATCAACTCTCATTCCCTTATAGGAGTATTGTTTTATTTCTTTAATGGTTTCTTGAAAGAAGAAGTGATAAAGATCTTTTAAAATCAATCATTCTCTCCTTTTTGGGAACATCATTCTTTTTCTTTGATAGTTTATTGAAAGAAGCAAATATTGATCTTTTAGGATCAATCCTACTCCCCCTCCCAAGAAGATCATTATGTTTCTTTTATGGTTTCTTGAAAGAAGCCATATTGATCTTTTAGGATCAATCTCTCATTCCCTTATGGAAGCATTATTGTTTTTCTTTAATTGTTTCTTGAAAAAAGATACCATATTAATCTTTTAAGATCAATCCTTCTTTCCCTTTTAGGAACATCATATTTTTTTTAATAATTTCTTGAAAGAAGCTATATTAATCTTGTAGGATAAATCCTTCATTCCCTTACGGGATCATTATTCTCTTTCTTTGATGGTTTCTTAAAAAAGAAATCATATTGATATTTTATGATCAATCTTTCATTCTTTATGGGAAGATTATTTTCCTTATTTGATCGTTTATTGAAAAGAGAAACTATATTAATCTTTTATAATCAATCTTTCTTTTCCTTCCTTGGGCATTATTCTCGTTCACCCTATGGCTTGCCATTTTCGCAACCTGTGTTCGCCTTATGGCTCGCCATTATCAAATGTTCACTCTATGGCTTGTCATTAACATATGTTCACCCTATGGCTAGCCATTTCCACAACCTGTGTTCACCTTATGGCTTGCCATTGCTGCATGTTTGCTCTATGGCTCGCCATTTCCCCATATTTGTCCTATGGCTTGCCATTACCATATGTTCACCTTATGGCTCAAAATTATTACACGACCTCCCTTATGCACATTTCTAGTTACATGTTTACCTTTTGGTACAAGTACATTTGCTTTGAGTAATATGTGATGCTCTCAAATTCTTGTACGTTTTACATTGAGTAACACTAGCTCTCAAAATTCCTATATGTTTTACACCGAGCGACATTAGTACATATCTATACTAATGTCAGTTGACATTAAAATTAATTAATACCTGCTATTCCTTATTTTCATCATGGACTTGATGACTAATTTATATTAGTATACTTACATGCCCTATAATCTTAAATTTCTCTAACAACTCAACTTTGTTTAAAATTTGAGAAAGGTAAGAAGATCTTACGACTAATTAAACAAGGAAATTAATAAAGCTTTACTGATGATCATTGGTCTCCCTTTACCATCAAGGTTACTCTTTAACACCCTTTGTTAAAATATCTAAGAAAGATTTAATAGCCACAAGGACGGATTTTCAACTTCCAACATCTGCCCCTCGACATCCATCCAAGGATATAAGAAATAGTTAATGGCTTCATGGAGAGCTTTTCAACCTCCAACATCTGTCCCTCAACGTTCGCTTAAGGATCTAAGAAAGATCCAATGGCCTCATGGAGAGATTTTCAACCTGCCACATCACCCTTTCTTTGAATTTTCCAAAGGATTAAAGAGTGATCTAATGGCCTCACAGAAAGCTTTTCGGCCTCTGAAATTCTCCTTTCAGCTCTGTCAATGGATTAAATAGTGATCCCACAACCTCATGGAGAGCTTTTTAGTCTCTAAAACTCGCATTTTGGCATTCGCCCAAGGATACAAGGAAGATTCAATGCCCTTATGGAGAGCTTTTCAACCTTTAACATCTGCCCCTCGGCATTCGCCTACAGATCGAAAGTGATCCAATTGTCTCACATAGAACTTTCCATCCTCCAACATTTTCATAAGGATTAAAGAAAAATCCAACGGTTTCATGAAGAGATTTTCAACCTCCTAAATATGCCTTTTGTCCTTCACGTAAGGATCAAAGAGCGATCTGACAAAATATACCAAAAGAATTCAAAGGCGATCCTCAAATAGCTTTTTAGTTTCTATCAGCTTTTTAACCTCTGCCTAAGGATCGAAGAGCAATCCGATGACATCTACCATAAGGATCGAAAGGCAATTCTTGAATAGATTTTTAGTTGCTATCAGCCTTTCATCCTTTGCTTAAGGATTAAAGAGGGATCCGACAACATCTACCAAAAGGATCCAAAGGCGATCCTCAAATAGCTTTTTAGCTTCCATCAGCCTTTCAGCCTCCGCCTAAGGATCGAAGAGCAATCTGATGGCATCTGCCCAAAGGATTTAAAGAAAATCCTTAAATAGTTTTTTAGCTTCCATCAGCCTTTTGGCCTTTTCCTAAGGATCAAAGAGCAATCTGACAACATCTACCAAAAGGATTTAAAGGCTAACCTCAAATAAATTTTTAACTTCCATCAACCTATTGCCCTATGCTTAAAGATCAAAGAGCAATTTGACTACATCTACCAAAAGGATCCAAAGGCAATCCTCAAAAAGCTTTTAAGCTTACACCCACCTTTCAGTCACAACCTAAGGATCTAAGAGCAATTTGACAACATCCTTCAAAATGATCAAAAGGTGATCCACAAATTTAGTTTATCAGCTTACATCAACCTTTCAACCCTCACCTAAGGATCAAAAAGCGATTCAACAAAATTTGCCAAAAGCATCCAGAGGCGATTCTAAAATAGCTTTTCAACTTCCATCGGCCTTTCAGCCTCTTCTTAATGATCGAAGATCGATCCGATGACATCTACCAAAGGATCCAAAGGTGATCCTCAAATAGTATTTTAGTTTCCATCAGCCTTTCAGCCTCTGCCTATGGATCAAAGAGCGGTCCAACAACATTTACCAAAATGATCCAAAGGTGATCCGTAAATAGGTTTTCACCTACCATAAGACTTTCGACCTTCGTATAAGGATAGAAGAGTGATCTAATGACATCTACCAAAAAGATCCAAAGGCGATTCTCAAATAACTTTTTAGCTTCCATCAATCCAACAACCTCTGCAAAAGGATCTAGAGGTGATCCTCAAATAGCTTTTCAGCTTCTGATAGACCTTTAGCCTTGAGTATTTCAACTTCGCGAAGGCGATCAAACCACCTTAAATGAACTTACTTCACCAGGCGATCTAATTGCCTTGAGCAAACAAACCTCATTCACTATAAAAAAAAATAACGTTTTTGTGGTGCTTAATTAGTGGCGCTTCACTAAAAGCGTCGCTAAGGTGACAAAATAGCGGCAGTTAAAGAGGCGCCAGGAAATTTTTTATTTCCCAACGCTTGTGAGCGAATTGTGGCGCTTAAAGCGCCATAAAATTTAAACTAAAATATTTTTAACTTTTTTAATTTCACGGCCCTTAATAGGCACTGCTAAAATTTCAAATTTTTATTTTAGTGGCGCCTTGAAAGCGCCCTTATCATTTCAAAATAATTTTGAAGTTTAGCGGTGCTTATAGGCGCCACTAACACTGTTTTTGCGGCGTTTCACTAAAGGCATCGTAAATGGATATTTTCTGGCGCTTTATCAGGTGACGCAAAATTTTTTTATTTTGCAATTGTGGCGCCTAAAGTGCCCTAAAATTTGAAAAAAAAATATTTTTTTGGTTAATTTAGCGGCGCTTATTAGGCACCGTAAAATCCTTTTTTATTATAGTGGCACCTTGAAAGCGCCGCTATTATTTCAAAACAAGCGCCACAAAAATATTTCCCTCATTCTGGAACATGATTTTCCCTCCTAAAGCATCGATAAATAGCACCTAGAAGTTTCATTTTTCTCCCATTTCCCTCCCTTCAAAGCATTGGATGAAATCTGGTTCCACCTTCAACCTTCGTGTTCGCTCGCTCTCCATTCTCGTTCGACCTTCACGTTCACTCACTCAGCCTCCTTGTTCGATAAGTTTTCATTTCTCCATTTCTTTGTTTGAGTTTTCGATTTGGTTAGGGTTTCGATTTGGGGCTCAGTTTGTTAGTAGGGTTCGACTTGTCTGTGGATTCTGAGTTGATAGGAGGGTTTGGTTTTGGTTTTGGGTTTTCATTTGTTTGAGGGTTTGTGTTTTTCGGATCTCCATTTCGATTCTCTCTATTCTAGGTTTCCATTTTGGTTTAGGATTAAAATGACATTTCAAAGTTGGAAATATCTATTAATTAATCTCAATTGCTTCTGGACATCATGAAACTATTTAACATTGTTACAGGATTATTCACGTTAAAATTTGAATGAAGAATACCGTAAATTAATTAAATAGTAATAACACTATTTAAATAAAAAAATTAATTTTATACTAAATTATGTTGTGGTCATACAATGTAATGTCAGATATTATTTACTGATATAATTTGATTTTATACTCTATTCATGGATGTACATGTTCATTTATGAATTGAGGAAATACAGAAAGAGAAACAAATTTTAAATTTTGATATTTTTCAGTTTAAATTTAAATCTAACTATTTTTTTTATTCTCATTTATTTTTTTTAGTCCAAATATTTAGGTTATGTATGCAACTTTTGCTTGACTTGTGAACTTTTCCAACTCATTGAATGACTATTTTTTGTAATTAAAGTAAATATGGTATTTCTCTATTTGTTGCAATCTTGCATTATTTGAATATGTTTCAAGTATAGGTTGGTATTTGGCTATGTAATAAAAGAAAAATGCGTTTTTTCAAATATCAATAATGTGACTATCACATTATTCGTTAGTGTATTTGTTAATTACTCATAATCATATAAGAATTAAAAGATTAATTTTATGATTTTTTTTAACAATTAAAAAGTGCATTATAATATTTTAAAGATTAATATACATGGATTGATCTAACTTAAGTTGATTTCTAATTCACATGAAGGCCCTTCACTTGTTAACTAAAAAGAGTGGCTTGTACCTTCTTCAAGTATGAACATTTTTTGTTATCTTATAACTCTCACTTTACCTTAAAATACCTCCACTAATTTGACCGTCAGAGGTGTTTTAAGAGAGCCTTTTCCCCTCTTGCACATACTTTCGACCACATTAGAAATTATCAAAAAATAAGTCATATGTAAAAATATCTTTCAAAAATTAAAATTAGGTTATCTTTTTCTAAAATTCTACCAAAAGATTTCATGATGTATTAGTGGCACATTATAGCAAAATAAAAATACCCGAATGTTTGAAATATTGAATGTTTTAATGTGAAGATTGAGTTTTAACTTCAATTGAAATGAATATGATGTTAAAAAAAACTGAATTAGTTGCCATTAATTATTATATATATGCAATGAGCCTTTATTAAATTAATATTCAATTGAGCGTGGGCTTGTTTCTTTTCTGTAATTGTTTATATTCCACCTTTGTCTCAGGGGCTTTTGCAATGCTTTGGACTGGGTTCATGCTTATTTTATGTCCAAAATGATTTTTCTAATTTTGAATAGAAATATACTTGACTATTTGTTCTCTAACTAAAATATAGGTGTATATATATAATTTTAAAACCATAAAGACTTAGAACTATTATACTATAATGATATATTATTAGAGATTTTGCATATACAAAATTGCATATCAATATTTTTAAAATATAATATAAAAAAATATGCATATAATTACATTATATGTAAATAATATAATATATATTATATTATATTCTTCCAATGGAATAAGCATTACACACAAACATATATGTTTAACATTTCCTTACAAGCTATTGGACTTGGATTTTATCTTTTATTTTTATTAACTCTGAAAATTTGACTTAAAATGTGAGATCAATTGTATTGTATGTAGTACTTGATAATTTGTGTTATATTACTTGAATAATTTCAATGATGAATGAAAGTGCATTTAGCTAAACTAGAGCATGGACTTCTTGAGAAACTATATTGTTAGGAAGAGAAATTAATTTTGGCATAAATTGAATTGTGTCTGTAATTTTAAAATGTTTTCTTGATTTTTGATTTTAGTAAGGATAATATTTCACTGATTAATGTTATTATTATTTTTATCAATATAGGTTTTAGGTTTAGATAAATCTTGGATTACCAAGTCACGACTTAGCCCTGAATCTGATAAAGGCTTGAATGAGTTTTTAGATTTTTCATTTGCACACACAATTGCCAACAATAGGATAAGATGTCCATATAGCTGCTGTGGGTTTAGAAGGTGGCAAGTCAGAGACGTGATATATGACCACTTAATTTGTACCTAATTCTCACAAGGGTACACTATCTGGACTTGGCATGGAGAGTTAGTGATGGGGACTGCAAACAATACTTCAAATGTCCCACATGATACAATGGGTAGTCAGAGTAATTTTCCTGATGAAGATCGTATGCAAGATATGATTCACGATGTATTTGGAATTAATAGACCCACTACAATGGAAACATATGATTCTGTTGAGGAAGTAGAGAGCAGAATACATGAGGATGATTCATATTTTGCAAATTTAGTTAGAGATTGCAATGAGGACTTGTATCCCGAGTGTGCAAAGTACTCAAGGCTATCATTCCTAATTAAGTTATATCATATTAAGTGTTATAATCGGATAATTGACAAAGCAATGTCTATGATACTTGAACTATTGAACAATGCTTTTAAGCATGCGAAGATCCCTAGTTCATTTTATGAGGCAAAAAATATAATAAATAAACTTGGCCTTAGTTATTCAAAGATCGATGCATGTCCAAATGATTGTATGCTATATTGGAGAAATGATGTAAGTCAAGAATCTTGCAAAGTCTGTCACACTTCCAGATGGAAGACTAATGAGTGTGCAAGCAATATGCTTAATGGGGGTAAGAAGCATAAGAAGAAGAAGCAACCAGCTAAGGTTTTACATTACTTTCCTTTGAAACCACGATTGCAATGGCTATACATGTCTTCTAAGACGACAGATTTTATGAGGTGGCATGAAGAAGATAAAAATCATGATGGGCTAATGAGACATCCAAAAGACTCTAAGGCGTGGAAGTCATTTGATGAAATTCACCCAGACTTGGCCTCAGAACCACGTAATGTATGACTTGGTCTAGCTAGTGATGGTTTCAATCCATTTGGAACACTGAGTACCAATTATAGCATATGGCCCGTGGTCCTTATTCCATACAACTTGCCTCCGTGGATGTGTATGAAGCAAACATCATTCATTTTTCCTATGATTATTCTAGGTAAACGAATGCCCAAAAATGATATAGATGTTTACCTTCAACCTTTGATTGAAGATTTGAGCGAATTATGGACAGATGGAGTGGAAACATATGATTCTTCATCGGTTAAGATGTTCACAATACGGGCAGCGCTAATGTGGACCATCAGTGACTTTCTTGGTCTCAACACCTTATCTGGATAGAACACATATATAGGATTAGCTTGTTTGTCTTGCAATAATGACTCTAACACTTGTCAATTTCCTTTTAGTAGAAAATGGTGTTTCATAGGCCACCATCATTTCTTGGAACCTGGGCATAGATTTAGATTGAATTGACTCTAGTTTGATGGTAACAATGAAATGAGGAATCTGCCAATTTTACTATTAGGCTTAGAAATATTGAAGCAAGTGGAGAATATTAATGTGACTTTTGGGAAAGGACAAGAGTTAGATGTCAGAGGGAAAAGAACTCATAACAGTTGTGCTGAAGGAAGTGATTCTCAATGGAGGAAGAAAAGTATATTTTTTCAGCTTCCGTATTGGGAATTTAATTTGTTAAGACACAACCTTGATGTAATGCATATTGAGAAGAATGTGTGTGACAAAGTCATATATACATTACTGAATGAAGCTGGTAAGACAAAAGATCATCTTAATGCTCGAAAAGACCTACGTGCCATAGGAATTCGTCAAGACCTTTGGCCGAATGACAATGGAAAATATCCTTTGGCCTTATACACAATGAAAAATTCAAACAAGGATAAATTTCTTAATATCTTAAAGAATGGGAAGGTTCTAGATGGTTATTCTAGCAACATTTCTCGATGTGTCGATTTAAATAATTGTAAGTTATCTGGGCTAAAGAGTCATGATTCTCATATTCTAATGGAACAATTGTTACCAATAGCATTGAGAACTGTTACCTAATCATATATGTACAGTTTTTATGGAGCTATGTTCATTTTTTTGACATATATGTGGTAAGGTACTGAGTGATTCTGAGTTAGACAACCTTCAAAAGAGAGTTGTGGTATGCTTATGTCATTTGGAAATGTTATTTCCCCCATCATTTTTTACGGTCATAGTTCATCTGATTGTTCACTTAGTTGGTGAAGCCAAGTGTGGAGGGCCTATTCATTACAGGTGGATGTATCCAATAGAAAGGTAAAATTCTCGTTATAGTTTTATGTAACATCATTACTTTTTGTTATGATTGGAATAAGTCTTAATTAAGTATATGTCAAACTTACAGGTACTTAGGATTGTTGAAGTCTTACGTGCGAAATAAGGCACAGCCTGAAGGCTCTATAGCGGAAAGTTACATTGTAGAAGAGTGCCTTACATTTTATTCAAGGTACTTAGACAGAACTGAGACAAGATTTAATCACCTTGGATGTGTTAATGATCAACCAAATGAAGTTGAATCATCTCAGGTGGAAACAATTTTTCCTCGAATTGGCAAGCCAGTTGGAAGTTACTCATATGTCGAACTTACGGATATATAAAAACATCAAGCTCATCGCCATGTACTAATGAATTGTAAACACGTAGAACAATTTGTCCAGTAAGTAATTCCATGGATTTGTTAATTTCATAGATGTTTTCAATCCTTTAAACTTAATTTTTTCAATTGTTAATGAAATGTAGAGAATTTAAGGATATTACGAGAAGAAGGTTGAGAAATCATACTCGTTCTTCTTCAATTATCCAAAGGATAATTCATAGGGAGTTTGCTTCATGGTTTTATGGTCGAGTGAGTGGTGTCCTATTTTGTTGTGGTTATTATATACGACAACTTCAAACTCTAATGCATCATTGTGTTCATTGTAGGATGCGAATGATGAAAGTGGAGCTCATTCCGAGGACATCAAATGTCTAGCAAAAGGGCCAATGTCACATGCTAGACAATTTAGTGCATTTAACATCAATGGTTTTAAATTTTATACCGTAGCTCGAGAACAAGGGTTGAAAACACAGAATAGTGGGGTATTTGGCTCATTCGATACAAATAGTTATGCAAGTAGCAGTGCCGATCGACCAATATTTGGGGGTGTTCCTTACTATAGAAAGCTAGTTGACATAATTGAGTTAAATTATCATGGTCGGTTCGTAATCACAATGTTTAAGTGTAAATGGGCTAATACAACAACAACTGTAGGAATGAAAAAGGATGCCCTTGGGTTTGATTTGATTAATTTCTTGCGATTGATTCACACCGGCACACATGCAAATGATGAGCCTTATATTCAAGCTTTTGAAGCTCAAATGTGTATTATGTAGATGATCAAGTTGACAGCAAGTGGTGCATTCCTGTTCACTCGAAGCCACAAGATTTGTACGATATGAGAGATGAAGAGAATGTCCATAAGAATGAACCATATCCACAACAACAATTAGCAGCATTTTTTTCTGATGATGTAGAGAGTATACCTTTGGCAAGGGGAGTTGAAGAAGAAGAGTTGCCTGTCATGGATGCCCTTGCTAGTGTGAGTAACAATGCTAAGGATCAAATATTTTGTAGTTAGTGGTTGATACATAAGATCCCATATGGTATTTATTTAAGACTACCATTATAATTATCAATATAAGTCTTTCAAGTAATTCTCTGTTCAAACAAATATGTTTTTTATACTTGTTTATTAATTTGTTTTTATTTTTGCGTTGTTTTATTATACATTAAAAGTTGTAGACATGAGAAGATTAAAGCAAAAAGCCTGTAAAACCTGTGGAGAGTCCTCAACTATCCCTACTCCATCTCCATCCCTCACTCTGCATCCTTTCTAACCAGTGCCATCTCCATCCTCCACTCTGCATCCTTTCAAGCTAGTGCTATCTCTACCTCCAACCCAAACCTCAAAACTAGCTTCAATTGTTCCCTCAACTTAGTCCTCAAGTGGAAGGAGTGGAAGGTCATCTTTAACCATTAATATTATCAGTAATTAATTTTTTTATTTTTTTATTTAAATTATTGATATTATTTTGATGTATTTTTTATTTTACATATGAGCAAGGAAACACTAAAGAAGGAAATTTAAGATTGCATGACGTTTAGACACTTCCTGCAGGGCAACGTATAGTTGTACCCTTTAACGAACAAGGCCAACCAATTGGGGAAGCAGCTGGCCTTCTCGGTGGAGTGATTGGAACAGACTTAAATGCATTTCCTATAAGCTATCATTCGTGGAATAAAATTCTTGATAGCTATAAAGATACTTGTTTTGATAATTTAAAGGTAATATAAAATTTGTACTAAGTATTAAATCACATTTTTATTGGCGTCTGCTTGAAATGAACTAATCTTTGATATTGTGATTTGAAGGCTAAGTTTTGCTTAGATGACTGGGTTGCTAAAAATTTTATGTTGAAAAAAATTGGAAAGAAGTGGAGGAATTATCGAATTGAGTTGTTTAACATGTATTACAAGTGGGATGCTACTAGGGAGCAAAACATTTTAAGCCATCCTGATTTCATACCATAAGACATATGGACAGCCTTCATTGATTATAGATTAGATCCAAAGACCCAAGTAAGTTTTAAATTAGATTTTTAAATCAAAGGGGTTTTACAACAATATAACTCAATTATCTTTTTGAACTTTGCAGGAAATAAGCAATAGTAACAGGCTAAATCAACAAAAGATGAATATGCCACATACTTGTGGGTCCAAAAGCATCGCAAGAAAGAAACATGAAATGGTAATAATACATTTTTGTTATGATGTCCTGAATTCATGATAATGATATTTTTCATTTAACACATGTTAGGAATTGGCAAATGGCATGCCTGTGAGCAGAGGAGCTGGATTTGTTGCAACCCAAAAAAAGACAGATGGATCTTATGTCAATGATGAGGCTAGGGTTGTAAGTGTAAGTATTATAACTATTTAGTTGAAAATATTTTTACTGGCTGAGGGTGCAACACACAAATGACATTTTGCTCGTTACCAATGTCGTTTTCTTTGGTTCTTTCCTAGTTGTGTGTATCATTGTATTATTGTATTTTACTATTAAGGGTGCAAATGTTGGCTTCATAGGTTGTTTGAATGTATGTTATGTTAATTAGGATTAATTGTTGCACTTTATTTCTTTATCTCTTAGTTAACAAGTTAATTTGTTATTTTAGAAAAAAATATTAGAAATTGAAAGTCAAGGAATTTCATTTGAGACCATTTCTGAGCAAGATTCTTTAAGACAAATGTTGGGAAAAGAACGTCCTAGAAGAGTTCGTGGTTTAGGATTTGGCCCTAATCCAACTCAAGTATTTGGTGTGAATACAACTCGATTTAGTCGGTTCCCAGTAAATCAGGGTGCTAATACTTTTAACGTTGCTCTTCAACAAGTTTCAAGGTTACAATCTTCAAACGAAGAGATGAGAAATGCCCTGGGTTATATTTTTCAAAATTTCTTGGGAAATGTTCCACCTCAGTTTACACACTTGTTTAATCCTCAGGTTAGTTTAATATTTATTTATTTATTTAAAAAATTTATTTTCTTTGTTTCATTTAAGTTATAAAAAATTTGTTAATCCTATCAAGCATCTGATGCAAATAGTGGATAGCCTTCAGTCAAACCTCACTCATCGGCGGGAGAAGATCCCACTCAGTAGATGGGGTATTACATATTTTGGTATTTAGTGTAGTAATTAAGTATATATTATAAAATCCTATGTATCAAAATTTGGCGTATGAAAGCTTAAGGTACTGACTTGTTATTAATTATTTTGAATTATAATTAGAAATTGCATATATTATGTTTATGTTATTTTGAACATGAGCATTTTATGCAATCAAGATACTATTTTGAATGTATCATATGTTGAGTTTATATTGTTTGATGTTATTTAAATCATATTAGCATTTTGAAAGCTTGAAGAACAATAATTTTAAAATTTTTTACTTTAAATAGAGTTTAAAGAGTATTAGGAACAATCGAATACAAAATTTTTTTTATATATATGTATGAATTAGCCTAAAATAATGGTGAAATAGAGTAGAAATATAGATTATTTAGTGGCACTTTTTAACCAAAATAGTGGCGCTTAAAAGGCGTCAGAAAAATAACCAAAAATAAAAAAAATATTATGACGCTTGGAAGGCGCTGTTATTTTAAAAAATTTAATTCATCCAAAAAGATAGCAGTGCCTCCAAGGCGACACTATTATTAAATTCCAAAAATATAGTGGCACTTCAAAAGAGATGCTATTATTTCAAAAAAATATTTACACGAAAAATATTTCATTAAAAAAATTTAAGATAATTAATAGCGGCGCTTCCCAAGTACTGCGAAATGCATAAAAAAACATATCAATAAAAGCGTCACAAAAAGATCGCGGCGCTTGATAAGTGCCACGATTTAAAATCTTGGCGCAAATTCCTGCAGCTGCACGGAAGCATCGCTAAAGGTTGTCTTGACACTCACTATAGCGACGCTTGTGAAAGCGCCAAGAATATGTTTTAGTGGCGTTTATGGTCACTTAAAGCGCCACTATTTTCCTTGTTTTTTGTAGTGATCAAGTGACTTGCCTTAAGTGAATTTCCTTAATGGACAATCTAATAGCCCAGAGTGACCAAACCCCGTTAGGTAACCTACTACCCTAAGGGCTCCTTATCATTGGAAGATCTAACCGACTTGAGAGACCTACCACCTTGAGCGAACTAACATCACTAGGTGATCTATTTTTTTCCATCAACTACTAGGCAACCGTATCAAACTTTGTCCACCTTCTTGCTAAAAGGGTGATCCGAACTAGTGATTTTTGCCAAAATAATTTTGGCGATCCCTCGCCTAAACAGCTTTTCAGCTTCCACCATCGATCTCTCGGCCTTCACCTAAGGATCTAATAATGGTCTGATAGTCTCTATCAAAGGATTAAAAGATTATCCTCAAAACTTACAGAGAGCTTTTCCACATCCATTGCCCTCTTCGGCCTTAGCCTAAGGATCTAAAAGTGATCCAACAGCCTCTTCAGAAAGATCTAACAACGATCTAACAATCCTCATAAGAAGGATCAAACAGAGATCCTTGACAAAAAACTTTTTAGCTTATACTAGCCTCGCTGGGTGACCCACTGCCTTAAGAAAACTTTGTCGGGTGATCTAATCTCATTGGATGAACTAACCTAATCAGGCGAGCTAAACCCATAAAGAGAACTAACTACATGGGGCAAACTAACTGCCTTGGATCTTTCTTAGATCTTTAATCAAAATATTCCCTTCAGGCACACGTTATTATTCAAAAAAAGGATACATGGCCTATCAGCTCCCTAGCCTTCCCTATAGGCTTCTTTAGCCTTTTTTTAAGGTCTTTTTCGGGGTCTTTTTCCTTCTCTTACTAACACATCCAAGAAATAATCACTTGAAAAACACTATCAAGCTTCCTCTACATAGACTGGGGACTAGAAAAGCATTTGCAAAATTTTGAGTCAAAAAATGAGTTCAACCCAAATGGCTAACACTCAAGCTTGTAAGGAAATTCCTCCTACATGCTAAGAAATTCACCTAAATGATTTTAAGCATATTGAAAAGACGAATGCAATCCCTTGCAATTTTTAATGCACCCCTCGCAGAACACACTAGACATCCTTAAATCAATTAGGCATGGCGTATTAACCCTTAGAAAATGATTTCACCTCTAAACTGGGGGACTTGTAGACAAGTTTGGCTATTTTCTTGGACTAAACCAGAAAAGGGGTCCACCCCTTATAACAACAAAAAAGGGCATTCGCAGTTCAAATGTCGTTTTGCCCTTATAGCGACCCAAGCACTTAGGATCTTAAGTCTACAAGTGCTCAAACCTATGGACTTGGAGGACTTCTGATAATACTAAATCTAGCCACCATTAGGGATCGCCCTTCATGTGCCCAATCGTCCAAATAGGGCCTTGCCCTCAACTAGGGGTCGCCCAATGGTAAGTGCCCATTGACTGCCACGTGTCTATGACATGGTGGTCTCACTTATAAATATTACCTTACTCCTTAGTACCAAGTACGCATATTCTAATACTCTCATAACTCACTATGCCATTGCGCTCTCCTACTCTCTTTGACTTAGGCATAAAAGGTGCATTTTAGGAGTCTTCCTCTTGTGTATTCCTTTTCTATTCTTGGTGTATGATCTCATCTCTTCTAGTAACTCTCTTGTTCCCTCCACGGAGAGTCAATCCAAAACTGATTTATCAAGCTCTAGCATCCTTCACATGCTAAAACATACATCTCATATTCTCCTTTGACTATTTAATCATTCTAGATATGTCTTTTGAAAAGGAAATTTTTGACTTTTTGACATCTTGCACCTTTGCTCATGATAGAAGAAATTTTTTGAAAGGGAAAATTTTCTTTTGTTTAAAAGGAATTAGTTGTTCTATAAAAGAATAAATAAATAGAGCTCTTCATAATACAAAAATTTTTTTTGAAAATTTTATGAACAACATATTTGAATAAAAGAGATGTCCTTTTTATAATGTCTAAAAAAATGCTTCCAACAGTCATGTATGTATGTGTGTGTAATAACTGAAAAAGTTTTTAAAGGAAAAAAATTGAACTTTTAACCCTAATTCCTTTTAAACGGAGGCTAGCACGTATTTTGAGGACGAGGATTTGCAATAGAAGGTCATTCGAAGTCAGAAACACAAGCGAATGGAAGGAAATGCAATCCGGCAATCAGAAACTGATAGACGATGTTTTGTGCGTCAATTTCACTAACGGAGGCCAAAACCTTTGCATGGAAACACATGCCAATGTCTAGAAGGAAGCTGACACCCTAAAGTATCCCCGGGTGGTCCGAGAAAAGTCAGAATCGCCCCCGGAGGCTTTAAATTTCCTGGATTCCCTCTATTTCTCTCAAATCTCTCTCTCTCCTCACCACACTTTCTCTCTCATCTCTCTCCTCCTTCCTCTACTGTGCGCCGCCACCACAGCCACCATAGGCCACCACCTGGCACACCAATCGACAGCCCTCGCCACCCACAACCTCCTGCAACCACCCACGGCCACCAACGGCTGCCAACGCCGCCGAAAAATGCCACTTTTCTCATCCACCACGCGAAAACTTCGCAAGCTGAGATCGCCGTCGTCTACCACCGTTGGCCGTCACCTCCCCCACCACCGTGTAGACTGAGCTACCAGCTTCCTCCACCAGCTCGCAGACATCGAACGGAGGTCCAACGCGCCTGGATCGAGGTAATTTCTGTCCGTCGTGTGTAAATCTTTGTGGCCAAAAAATGCCGTCCAAACGGCCGTGAACTACCGCGCCACCACCATATTCGGACTCCTGGTCTTGCGGGCTTCACTGTGGTGTAAATTTTGAGGCAAACCGCAACCCTTCGCAGTGCGCTGCTGTGCCAAAGCTTCTGGACATACACTGGGAGGAACCGAGATCACCCCGGGATAAAATTCCATCATTCGATCACATTGGTAAGGTCTGATTTCCCAAAAACTGACGATATCTGATTGAAATAGCTGCCAAACGTAATTAGGCAATAAATTGACCTAGGTATTAGGGCAACCGGACTTAGAATTGTTAAACGGATGACGTGACAAGCTTGAATATTCAATTTAATGTCCAAGAAATTAATTGGGCTCAGAAACCGAGACTACATGAAGTTCTAAAGCGATTTAGAGCGACAGGAGACCAAGTAAGATAATTT
Source organism: Senna siamea (assembly GCA_031216115.1). Classification (NCBI taxonomy): domain Eukaryota; kingdom Viridiplantae; phylum Streptophyta; class Magnoliopsida; order Fabales; family Fabaceae; genus Senna; species Senna siamea. Next base: position 12,037,430 of record CM062354.1, on the reverse strand, counting down.
ACGCTTCCCGAACGTTAGAATTAACCTTATGGATACCTGAATGATTAGATTTAATCGCATGGAATTGCGTGCTGCTTTCGATGGAATAAATTGCATGCCTGTGTGCTGGATACCCTAATTACATGTTAGACGTTTTGTTTATCAAGTTTAGATGCCCTTAGGACGGATTTACTTAGGGTTGGGTACTTAATAGCCGGTATGGGACGGCCGTTAAGTATCCAGAGTACGGAAAATTTTTAAATAAGATTATTTTTATCAGATTTAGTCTGTACTGCATTAGGGATCACGCGTTAAATCAGGACGACCTTAAGAAAGGTTTAAGGAGTATAAGGGGGGATAGCATATACGGGAAAACGTTGTGATTTAGGCGTAATACCCTAGAACCCTGAGGAATAGCTGACCGTGAGCATGTGAGTTTGAATAAACTGTATGAGGATGAGAATTGGCGTATGTGCACATGCTACGGAACGCCCTAGATGTTGATTCTCACCCGGTCCTTGAGTGAGTGATTGGTGTTACGGATCATACTCACAATATAGGCTTGATTCGGGTGATTGGTGTTAGGAATCACACCCAATGATAAGAGAAGTATTCTCTCTGGATGACGTGCAATTAGATGACGATTTAGACTTGGTTATAGTAGATTTATATGGCTAACGTGGATTTAGATACACCGGGCATGGGATTTTATTGGTTTTCGAGTATTGATTTTAAAAGAAATGGATTTTTATGATTTTGAATATTTGCCGCAATTTTCATGTGATAAAACGATTTTAAAGATAAGGTATTTCACTATTTTCGAACTAATTTCGGGAAGATGATTTCGGTGTTCGCACCATTGAGTATTCAGCCAGATTTTGAATTGTATTTGAATTGTAAATTATTCTACTGGGATTTTATATCTCACCAGGTTGTTTACTCAGATGAACAGGGACAGGGACAGGAACCCAGACGATAGCTGATGATGCCTTGGTGATAAACAGGAGAATGACTTAGTTTAGGCTTGAACTGTCTTGTATATATATTTTGATGACGTTGCTTTATATGGGTTTCTGTCATTTATGTTTTCTATTGTTGTTGGATTGACTGTATATGTATAAAACAGGTGACTATTGTATTTTGGGTATGTTCGAAATACAGAGGAAACTCTGCCGGATTTTTGGTAGAGTTTACCGCAGTAAACTTGTGAATTTAAGTTGGAATGTATATGAATGCATGATGTGATGTATATATGAGTTTTAGATTTCATTCCAGAGTAATTTATTATGTATGTATGTATAATTAGTTAGCTGCGTGTGAATTAGGGTTGAACAAAATTCGAATGGACAACGAGAAGTCTATTTGGGTTACGCTCAACCAGTAGCGATCCCCTGACTTTCCCACATCGGGAATAACTATGTAAATCAACTCATATGCTTCTGCTAATCAGATAAGCATCGCGTATGTTGTATTAGGGGGTCCTTACAATTATGGTATCAGAGCCCGATTTTTCAGATCGTCTGGTTTAGTGGGTTAAGGACTGAATCTTCGGGCTTACAGCTTTAGGGTTTTGATAGATTTAACTCTGGAATGTTAGGACCTGATTTTGAATCAATAAGTAACGGAATGAATTTAATGCATTTCTATTAACTGTTGCTGTATAACTGATTTGTTTATTTTCTGTGTCAGATAAGTATGGCAGAATCTAGCAGGGATGCCACTCGCAGGCCCAGAGGAAGGCCAAGGCACAGGAATCAGGGTTCTTCGGGTAGTGGTAGCATGAAGATTGATGTCGACATGCATGATATGATGGAATCCATCCGGTTAATGGCTGATGCGATGAGAGATCAAGCCACTACCAGTGCTAATGTAATGAGACAAAGCGGGAAGACGTATTGCACTAGAAATGACAGAGCCACCCAGCATGCAAACCCACTGTATCAGGGATGGATCGAGTTTCAGAGAGCAGGTCCATCTCCATTTGCAGGTGCCTCTGATCCAGTTGTTGTAGAAGCCTGGATGAAGGATATTGAGAAGATTTTCATATTGTTGCAGTGCAACGACGAGCAGAAAGTTACATATGCAACGTACATGTTGAAAGGCAAGGCAGAACTCTGGTGGACAGATGCCCAGCAACTGATGGAGAGCAGAGGCATTCCACTTACCTTGGAGTTCTTCAAGAGAGTCTTTATGGATCAATATATCCCTGAGAGCGTAAAACAATCAAAGGAAGCACAGTTCCTGAAGCTTACACAGGGAGGCAGGCCATTTGAGGAGTATTTGAAATAATTTGAAGAATTATCACGATACTCTACCTACCTGCGAATGCATTATGATGAGGCCCAGAAAGCAAAGCAATTAGAAGAAGGCCTAGACTTACCCATGAAGACTCAGCTAGCTACCCTGAAGATTCGAGATTTTGCCACGCTGGTAAACAAGTGCCGAATTTTGAGCAAGAATCTAGAACAGATACAAGCTCAAAATATGACACAGAGAATAGGGAACCGGCCCAGACAAGCAACCAAAAGCCTTAACGTGAGAAGCGGTATGTTTAAATTGCAACCAGGGGCTTCTAGTAGCAATGGAAGGCGACATGATAATAATCCTTGTCCGAAGTGTGGCACCAGACATCAGAATCAGCCCTATTGGCATCAGACTCCACTTCAGTGTTACAGGTGTTGAGGTACAGGACATATGGCCAGATACTGCCCTTCCACTGGGAACCAGCCGACATCCGGTAGCCGAAGACCACAGGCTCCAGGGAGAGTTTTTACTATGAATGCTGCCAATGTCGACAGGTCTTCGGGCTTGATGCAGGGTAGAGGTAAAATCTATAATTTTTCTTTGATAGTATTGTTTGATTCGGGTGTTACGCACTCCTTTATTGCTGATGCATGCATAGAGAGAATAAGATTACCTGTTTAAACCCTGCCCTGTGACCTATACATATCCACACCCTTGGGAGAAGCCACTATGTCCCCACGAATATGCCTGAATTGCCCCTTAACCATTGAAGATACTTTATTCCTTGTGGACCTAGTGTGTATACCATTAATTGGGATCGACATTATTTTGGGAATGGATTGGTTGACTAGGAATTGGGTCTTGTTGAATTGTTCCGAAAGGATAATTACTTATCTGGATAACGTACCTATGCGAGGGAGTGACAGGGCTTGTGAGATAGGTGATATGTCCCTCAATCTCTCTGAGGTAGAGTTGCAGGATATACTAAGTCAAATCCCAATCGTTAGTGACTTTTTGGAGGTATTTCCTTTGGAAATAAGTAAACTGCCACCACCTAGGGAGATAGAGTTCACCATTGACCTGATTTCGGGCGCGGGCCCAATAGCTATGACCTCATATCGCATGGCCCCAGCAGAATTAAGAGAATTAAAGGTCCAAATTGAAGATCTGTTGGAGAAGGGGTTCATTAGGCCAAGTGTATCGCCATGGGGAGCTCCGGTCTTATTCGTAAAGAAGAAAGACGGGAGTTTGAGATTGTGTATTGATTACCGATAATTGAATAAGGTGACCATCAAGAACAAATACCCATTACCATGTACCGATGACTTTTTTTATTAGTTGCAAGGCGCGACTATATTTTCTAAGTTGGATTTAAGATCAGGATACCACCAGATTAGGGTGAGAGAAGAGGATATTTCGAAGACAGCGTTTAGGACAAGATACGACCACTATGAGTTTCTAGTGATGCCGTTTGGATTGACAAACGCACCAGCTGTCTTTATGGATTACATGAACAGGATTTTCAGACCCTATTTAAATCAGTTTGTAGTGGTATTCATCGATGATATCTTAGTCTATTCCAAGACTCACGAAGAGCACGCCCAGCATCTTAACACGGTGCTACAGATACTGGAAGAGAAGCAATTGTATGCAAAGTTAGAGAAATGTGAGTTTTGGTTAAAAGAAGTGAAATTCTTAGGACACGTGGTTAATGGGGAAGGGATAGCGGTCAACCCAAAGAAAATTGAAGCAGTATTAGATTGGGATCGACCTAGAATGGTCACCGAGATTAGGAGTTTCCTGGGTTTGGCCGGCTATTATCGAAAATTCATTCAAGGATTTTCTCAAATAGTTGTGCCATTAACCCGGTTGACTCGGAAAGGAGTAGATTTTGAATGGAGCGAACAGTGTGAGACTAGTTTTCAAATTCTAAAAGAGAAATTAACCACCGCTCCTGTACTAATTATTCTGAAACCCCTAGAACCCTTTACCGTATACACAGATGCATCCCTGAGAGGTCTAAGTTGCGTATTGATGCAGGATGGGAAAGTTGTGGCTTATGCATCACAGCAATTAAAACCTGCAGAGGAGAATTATCCCACCCATGACTTAGAATTAGTTGCCATCGTGTTTGCCCTAAAGATTTGGAGACATTACCTGTATGGCACTGTATTTGAGGTATATAGTGACCATAAGAGCCTTAGGTATTTGTTTGATCAAAAGGAATTAAACATGAGGCAACGTAGGTGGGTGGAATACTTGAAAGACTTTGATTTTGAATTGAAATATCATGCAGGGAAAGTGAATGTCGTGTCCGATGCATTAAGCCGAAAGTCACTATAATTAACTAGTTTAATGATTGGTGAGATGAGGTTACTTGAGGAGTTTGGGAATCTCAGCCTCAACGTAATCTCATTTCCGCAAAGATTAGTGATGAGTGACTTTTTAATAACCTGTGAATTGAGAGAATTGATTAGACAAGCCCAAATTGAGAATGAATCCTTGGAAGTATATGCAGAGCAACCTGATTTTGGACCAGCACCTGCTGGAGTTTTAATGTTTAGGAATAGAGTAGTGATTTTGAACCATTAGGAACTAAAGGAAAAAGTGTTAGCAGAGGCCCATAGAAGCCATGACACTATTCACCCTGGTATTTCCAAGATGTGTTAGGACCTAAAGAGGAATTTTTGGTGGCCCAGTATGCAGAAGGATATTACGAACTACATGAATGCCTGTTTGACTTGTCAACAGGTTAAGATAGAACACCAGAAACCCGCAGGGCTACTAAAACCATTGGAGATACCAGAGAGGAAATAGGATCAAATCACTATGGATTTTGTGGTAGGATTACCTAAAACACCAGTAGGATTTGATGCCATTTGGGTAATAGTGGATAGGTTGACCAAGTCTGCGCACTTTTTACCTGTCAAGGTGCATTACTCCATGGAGAAATTAGCCGAAGTATACCTTAGGGAAATTGTGAGACTACATGGAATACCGTCAAGTATAGTATCTGATAGAGACCTTAGGTTTACTTCGAGATTCTGGCAATCCTTACAGCAAGCCTTAGGAACCCAACTTAAATTTAGCACAACCTATCATCCTCAGACTGACGGGCAGTCTAAGAGGATTATTCAAACTCTAGAAGACATGTTAAGGGCTTGTGTGCTTGAGCAAAAAGGAAGTTGCATACAATAACAGTTATCACTCTAGCATTGGTATGGCACTGTATGAGGCTCTGTATGGGAGGAGTTGTAAGTCACCTTTAAGTTGGGTAGAAATGGGGGAGAGTGCACTGTTGGGACCCGAAATGGTACAAGAAACCACTGATCAAATTAAAATGATCAGGGAAAAGATGAGAGTGGCACAACAGAGGCAAGAATCATATACCAACAAGAGAAGAAGGCCTTTGGAATTTAACGAGAGAGATCACGTATTTCTAAGAGTGCCCCCCACCATGGGTATCGGTAGACAGGTAAGGACCAAGAAACTAAGCCCTAGATTCCTAGGACCATTCTAAATTTTACAAAGAGTCGGTCCCGTTGCCTACCAAATTGTCTTACCTCCCTATTTGTCCAACCTACATAATGTTTTCCATGTCTCCCAACTTCGCAAATATGTCCCAGATCCTACGCATAAATTAGGGAATCAACCGATAATATTAAAGGAAAATTTGACATATGAATCTACTCCTGTTCAAATCCTTGACTTTAAGACTAAGCAACTTCGAAGTAAAATAATCCCTTTAGTTAAGGTACTTTGGCAGGATGTAGCGTCGCAGGAGATGACGTGGGAGAAAGAAGAAGAGATGAGGCAAAGATACCCAGAAATGTTTACAGGTATGAATTTTAGGGACAAAATTTCTTTTAAGGGGAGAAGAATGTAACAACCGAAAAAGTTTTTAAAGGAAAAAAATTGAAATTTTAACCCTAATTCCTTTTAAACGGAGGCTGGCACGTATTTTGAGGATGAGGATTTGCAAAAAAAGGTCATTCGAAGTCAGAAACACAAGCGAATGAAAGGAAACGCAATTCGGCGATCAGAAACTGATAGATAACGTTTCGTACGTCAATTTCACTGACGGAGGCCAAAACCTTTGCATGAAAATACGTGCCGACGTATGGAAGGAAGCCAACACCCTAAAGTATCCCCAGGTGGTCCGAGAAAAGTCAGAATCGCCCCTGGAGGCTTAAAATTTCCTGGATTCCCTCCATTTCTCTCAAATTTCTCTCTCTCCTCACCACACTTTCTCTCTCCTCTCTCTCCTCCTTCCTCCACCGTGCGCCGCCACCACAGCCACCGTGGGCCACCACCTGGCACACTAATCGACAACCCTCGCCACCCATAACCTCTAGCAACCACCCACGACCACCAACGGCCGCCAGCGCTGCCGAAAAAAGCCACTTTTCTCCTCCGCCGCGTGAAAACTTTGCCAACTGAGATCGCCGCCGTCCGCCACCGTTGGCCGTCACCGCCCCTACCATCGTGTAGCCTGAGCTGCCAGCTTCCTCCACCAGCTCGCCGACGTCGAACAGAGGTTTGACGCACCCGAATCGAGGCAATTTCCGTCTGCCCTGCGTAAATCTTCGTGGCTAGAAAACGCCATCCAAACGGCCGTGAACTACCACACCACCACTATATTCGGACTCCTGGTCTTGCGGGCTTCACTGTGGTGTAAATTTCGAGGCAAACCGTACCCCTCCGCCGTGCATTGCCATGCCGGAGCTTCTGGACATACACCAGGAGGAACCGAGATCACCCCGGGACAGAATTCCATCATCCGATCACATTGGTAAGGTCCAATATCCCAAAAAATGATGATATCTGATTGAAATAGCTGTCGAACGTAATTAGGCTATAAATTGACCTAGGTATTAGGGCAATCGGACTTAGAATTGTTAAATGGATGACGTGACAAGCTTGAATATTCAATTTAATGTCTAAGAAACTAATTGGGCTCAGAAATCGAGACTACATGAAGTTCTGAAGCGATTTGGAGCGACAAGAGACCAGGTAGGATAATTTATGCTTCTCGAACGTTAGAATTAACCTTGTGGATACCTGAATGATTAGATTTAATTGCATGGAATTACATGCTACTTTCGATGAAATAAATTGCATGTCTGTGTGATGGATACCCTAATTGCATGTTAGACATTTTGTTTATCGAGTTTAGATGCCCTTAGGATGGATTTACTTAGGGTTGGGTACTTGATAGCCGGTATGGGACGGCCGTTAAGTATCCCTAGTACGAGAAATTTTTAAATAAGATTGTTTTTATCAGATTTAGCCTGTACTGTGTTAGGGATCACGCGATAAATCAGGACGACCTTAAGAAATGTTTAAGGAGTATAAGGGGGGATAGACTACACGGGAAAACGTTGTGATTTAGGCGTAATACCCTAGAACCCTGTGGAATAGCCAACCGTGAGCATGTGAGTTCGAATAGACTGTATGAGGATGAGAATTGGCGTATGTGCACATGCTAAGGGACGCCCTAGATGTTGATTCTCATCCAGTCCTTGAGTGAGTGATTGGTGTTACGGATCACACTCACAATATAGGCTTGATTCGGGTGATTGGTGTTACGGATCACACCCAATGATAAGAGAGGTGTTCTCTCTAGATGACGTGCAATTAGATGACGATTTAGACTTGGTTACAGCAGATTTGTGGCCAACGTGGATTTAGATACACCGGGCATGGGATTTTATTGGATTTCGAGTATTGATTTTAAAAGAAATGGATTTTTATGATTTTGACTATTTGCCGCAATTTTCATGTGATAAAATGATTTTACAGATAAGGTATTTCACTGTTTTCGAACTAATTTCGAAAACAGATGATTTTGGTGTTTGCACCGCTGAGTATTCAGCCAGATTTTGAATTGTAAATTATTCTACTGGGATTTTATATCTCACCAGGTTGTTTACTCAGATGAACAGGGACAGGGACAGGGACAGGAACCCAGATGATAGCTGATGATGCCTTGGTGATAAACAGGAGAATGACTTAGTTTAGGCTTGAACTGTCTTGTATATATATTTTGATGACATGGTTGTATATGAGTTTCTGTCATTTATGTTTTCTGTTGTTGTTGAATTGACTGTATATGTATAAAACAGGTGACTATTGTATTTTGGGTATGTTCGAAATACAGAGGAAACTCTGCCAGATTTTCGGTTGGGTTTACCGCTGTAAACTTGTGAATTTAAGTTGCAATGTATATGAATGCATGATGTGATGTATATATGAGTTTTAGATTTCATTCCAGAGTAATTTATTATGTATGTATGTATAATTAGTTAGCTGCGTGTGAATTAGGGTTGAACGAAATCCGAATGGACAACGGGGAGTCTATTTGGGTTATGCTCAACCAGTAGCGATCCCCTGACATTCCCACATCGGGAATAACTATGTAAATCAACCCATATGCTTCCGCTAATCAGATAAACATCGCGTATGTTGTATTAGGGGGTCGTTACAGTGTGTGTGTATATATATAATTTCAAAATAAAAATAAATCTAATTGGACATTTCAACCAAGCCACAAGCCTTAATTCTAAGTCTTTTAATATTAAATAATATATATATCATATTAATATATATTAATTTTATTTAAACATATTATTCAAATTCTATTAATATACTAGAAAGACTCTTCTCTTTTATTTGATGTGAGATTTTTACACACTTATATATATATATATTACAAACTATTAAAAAATCTCCCATTTGTTGGTAATATCATAATATTATGCCGATATAATAGAAAGTATCTTAATTTGATTTAAACTTTCCATTAGTGTAAACACTTTAAAATTTTGACAAAGTTATTGGTATTTTAAGATTTGAACCAAAATTTTTTAAGTTAAAATCAAAACTATTACACATGACATTATTAAGTAAGAAGTTTCAATAGCTTGCTTTAACACTTCTACGAGTATGTGAAAAACATGATTTCTTGAATATTTACAAGGTCAACCATATTCGACTATTGTACGCGGCACTACTTTAATATTCACATAAGTAAAATTTGTTATTCTAAATATCTAATAATTTCATTAAGATCATTATCAACCTCTTCTTGTAACAATGTGCACAACAGTTCTACTAACCACTTTGGCAACCCCTTAATACCTCATAAATATAATACAATACAAATAGGATTTTGAAATGTAAATTTAAATACATAAAAAAAACACAAATAATTTGTTGTTACCCATTGAACTTTTTTGGTTAGATTGTATACTAACTCAAAGTTGGGGTTCCATTATTTGTATTTAATTTCAAAGGTTTTAGTCTTATTTCTTCACATGTTTATTGTAATGCATCCCTTGATAGTGCTTTAGTTAGAAGATAAACCAAATTCTTACTTGATTGCATATAAACTATCCTCATAGTCTTATTTGTAACTAATTCTCTAATATATACATGCCTTAAACTTAATATGTCTTTAGTAACACCTCAACCTATAGTCTATTATATCTTAATTAATTAATTAATTAATAATATGATAGACTCATAAATTAGTGAGTCTTTAGCACAATAAATTAGTAAGTTACTATCATACTATCTCAAGTTTATATTAAATTTTTACTAAATTATTAATATAAAAGAGGTTCAATTGAGGTCACTCCAATCGGGCATCTCGTTTACTTGTATTAATTAACCTTATTATATCAGCAAAAAAATCAAATTAAATATACATGCACATACATAAAAGTTCAATAAATATATACAAAGTGATATAAACATTTATGTATATATAGTTATCCTTAGACAACAATTAGCACCTACTAGTGGATATAAAAATATAGGAAAAATTACACTTTATTCTCTTAAACTATGTATATATAATATATTACTTAATTAAATTTTGATTTGTAATAAATCACACTTCTAAACTATTCAAAATATTAAAAAATTATTATTATTAAAGCTAAATTTAACAATCATGTTTTTATCATATAATTTATTTATTTTATCTTATCTAATTTAACTTCAAATTACATGTGAAGAAAGATTAAAGAAAAAAACAAAAATAGAATTTGTGAACTTCTTAAATAAAATTTTAGTATTTTTAATAGTTTAAGAGAGAGACTTGTTACAAATCAAAATTTAAGTAGTAATATGTTATATAAATATAATTTAAAAAGTAATATGTATTTTTTTCAAAAATATACACGACATGTATATATTACATCTCATCACCCCTTTTCTATACATCCAAAAACTAATCATTCAAGTCTTTCCAAAGTACATCAGGCTATGGTATTGGGGGTGAGTTTGCAAAATATAGCAAAATATGTGTCTCTTCCACACTACTACACCATCCCTCCCTCCAAATTTCTACTGCTAGGAAGTGGAGTGGGAGCATCCATCACAACCAGTACTCATATTCCAGATTACTACAAAGTAACTCAAGACATATCGCCTTGATCTCTAGAGCATATGGAATCTAAGTATCAAGACATATCAATGCAAACATTGAGATTATTTCAGTAGTCATAAAATTCTATTGAAAACCACTTCTGTATAAACTACAAAAATTTTGTACATTCATACATAGATATATTTCAAATAGTGTGTCATATTGTTGGATACAATGTATGAACCGTATCTCATACTGTCATGTACATATGATGTAAGTGTCATAATACATTTTTTGGTAAAGTTTTTTATACACAAAATTCAAACTCAACTTTGTTTAATGAAAAAGTATTTATCAATTTAAACAACTAATTGAAGACCTTATTTTAATATAATATATTGATGATTAGAAGTCCAAATCAATGTCCAATTAATTTACTTTTTTTAATTTAATTCAATTATTATATTTATATTTAAAGACATCTTTATATTAATATAAATATATAACGTTATTGCATCCACGGTACAATACTTATTCTTCGACATATTAGAGACTTGATTATGAAAGCCAAAAAGAAAATATTTTGTTTAATGAACTGGAGGAACCAAACTCCAATTTGGCCAAGCAAAAATCAATCGATGTAAAGAAAAGTCTGTCTGAACTCCAAAGAGTTCAAAGAAGCCCGCTAAATTTAGCCGAAGCCGTGAACGCAAACACTCTCCCTGTCTCTTACTCCAACAAAACAACGTGTGGTTCGCAGCCCCACGTGGTCATTCTCATCAAAAGCTTTTAACACCTTCCTTCCAATCTCACAGGAGATTCCTTCGAATCTCCTTCTCGAATCTTGATTCATGTCCTTTCATCTCCCTTTTCTTCTCTTCCTTCTTCCTAATATCTCTGAAGCATAATACTCCAATATAGCTCAGGCGGAAGTGCCTAGCTTAGCAGAATGAGAGCTTTGAATTCCCACTTTGTGCTTATCGATCTGCACTCTTCATGGTGCTCAGCGAACCATATTCCCACCTCAACCCTTGCGTACCTCAAAACGTCCAGCTTGATTTCTGGAATTTCTCCGTCATTTCGTAGAACACGTCATTCGCACAAACCAATTCGCTCTTCGAATTCATCATCTGCCTCAGTTTGGTCACCAGAAATTCGAAGACCCTCCGATCGGTTCTCTTCAGGAAATGGATCATCGTCGTCAAGTTCTCAGAATCTGCCTTCCACTTCTCGCCCTGAGGCTGCTTCCGAACTCGAGCTTTTTCTCGATTTATTGCCTTTGAAAATGAGGAGGGAATTGTATTACCATGAGGAAATTGGAGAGTTGATAGAGGTTGTGATGGATTTGGGTAGGAAGCCTCTTGCTAGGTTTCCATCAGGTGATTGGGAAATCTCGCAACAGCCCATAAAGCACGAAGACTTACGGCAAGCGATTTCGAAGGTAAGTAAACATTTCTCTCTTCTATGGTTGAGCATTTTCTTATAAATTGCGAGTCTAATAACCCAAGTGGACTTGGTTGGCTAGAAAGAGGAGATAATGGTCCTGTTTGAATGCAGCTTTAACTGTTTTTTGTTTTTAAAAATAAAAAACCAAAAAAACTTAACTGTTTTCAACTGAAAACAAAAAAATAGAATATGTTTTGGAACAAAATCTGAATTCTAATTTTTTAAATTAAAGAAAACACATCAAATAAATTTTTTTTTATTAATAACATGTATATAACTACATGAAAACAATACTAAGATGAATTCTCATAACTAATTTTATAAAATAGAACAAAAAAATAAAACAATGTCCAATATATTCCTTGTCCGTTCCCTTGTACCATTAAAATTTGAAATTCATCATGCCCATCCGGGGAGTCACTTTGAGTTTTTTATTGTTTCAACTGAAATATATTATCCATTTGTTTGACTTAAACAGAACTTTTCTATTGGACATAAATGGTCAAACTGGCCTTTTGTTTCACTATTTGTTCTACTGATTACATGTCTTCCCAAATAGCTACTCTAGTTGAAGATCCTTTCTATGATGTATCAATTTTCATGGAGTTGGAACTATGTATGAAAGTCAAGATTTATAGAATTTTTGAGACAATATTTATTATTGTTTTAGGTTGGTGAATTTTCTGATGACAACCGATCGGGTATTGATAGCTCTTTACATCGTATAAGTGCAATTCGTAATCGTAAAATGCAAATTATTGGCCTCACATGCCGGGTGGGTCGAGCTGTAACTGGTAGTGCAGAAATTATACGTGATTTAATCATGGGTGGAGGCTCTATCTTGGTAATAGGACCTCCTGGAGTGGGTAAAACAACCTTAATCAGGTAAAACTTGTGAATGAATAAATTTGTGTGGGTCTCTATCTGTATATACCATATAGAGCTCATTCAGTTTGCAAAAGCCCATGGCACATTGGTTCTTTCTAGTCCTGTTAATGTAAAAATAGGTTAAAAGGACATTTAAGGTTAGTGTATTAAATGGTATTCATACATCTTTAGCCATTAAATTAAAAATGGCCTTTAATTGATTTGTATGTATGTCTGCTGTGGCTTTGTTTGTTTAGAGAGATTGCTAGGATGCTGGCAGATGAGCTCATGAAGCGTGTTGTCATAGTAGACACATCCAATGAGATTGGAGGTGATGGAGATGTTCCTCATTCAGGCATTGGTCGTGCTAGGAGAATGCAAGTTCCGAATGTAAATATGCAGCATAATGTTAGTACTAATCTCAAGATTTTGGCTTGAAATGTTAACTTCATTTGTATTGTAAAGCTGACAATATTTCTCTCTTTGGTGGTGTTACGTATGTTGTTCCTTTATGCAGATTATGATTGAAGCAGTTGAAAATCATATGCCTGAAACCATTATAATTGATGAAATTGGAACAGAGTTTGAAGCATTAGCAGCCAGTACCATTGCTCAACGAGGAGTTCAATTGGTTGGAACAGCTCATGGAATGACCATTGAAAACATAATAAAAAATCCTTCTTTACAGATCCTTGTTGGTGGCATTGAGGTGCAAATAAGCTCTCATTTACCTCAGTTTTATTATATATAATGGCTATTATATTTATATACATATGATGGGGATGGGGATAGTATGGGATGTCCTAGAGTAGTATCGAGTAGAATGAGATGCTTGATGGAGTACTTAAGTGGCTTGGTTCTTCCCCTTTAATAGCTAGCATTTATGGGAGGGTTCCCAAAGTCACTTGGGTTCCATCATTTGGTATCAAAGCCCGGTTTGCCGATGGCACGAAGAGAGCTATTGGAGGGTTTTGACCGGCGGAGGGATTGACTGCAATAGAGTGAAGCAATGCTGAGTGAAGTGTTGCAAAGTGTAGCTGTTGAGATGTTGGCTCTTTAGGGCCGGTGCTATGATGGGGATGAGGATAGTATGAGATGTGCCTAGAGTAGTATGAACTACCCAAGTCCCCATCGAGTAAAATGGGATCCTTGATAGAGTACTTAAGTGGTTTGGTTTTTCCCTTTCAATAGTCAGCTTTTGAGGAAGGGTTTCTCAAGTCACTTGAGTTCCATCAACATATTAATCAGCTTTTAATTATTCCATTTTTAAAAAGTAAATCAATTTTGAATTATGGAATAATATTTTAAAGAGATATGTATAATGCTTGTCACATTCATAATGTTTATAATGCTTGTCACATTAGTAATTTTAATAGACGTTCATTTCAATAGAGTGTAACCCTTGGGGATGAGGAAGCAAGGAAACGAAAAATACAGAAGACAATTCTTGAAAGGAAAGGACCTCCTACATTTACTTGTGCTGTAGAGATGATATCTAAAACTGAATGTCGTGTTCATAATAGATTGGATGCAACAGTGGATGCCATTTTGGCAGGTACTCTTCAGCTTCCTTTACAGAATATCGATAAAATCTAACTGATATGTAACTTTTATATGTTTATAAATTGCATTTCAAATAGAAAAAATTCTGTTTTGCAGGAAAATCTCCATTGTACGAAGTCCGTGAATGGGATAACTTTGCAAATGATTCAGTGAAGTATGCTCCAATGCTTGAAAATGACATTGAAGAAAAGCCTTATTCAAGTGATGATAATAGCATGACTTCTGACGTGGAGTCTGGTGAGCGAGATATAGACCATCTTCCTACTTGGTCCAAGAAATGGAGCTCTAGTAGATCTGGGATTAAAAGAAGCTCACCTCTGCAAGTGTATACTTACAAGGTAAATTATTTTAGAGTTTGCTCATGCTTGATATAGTCACGTGTAATTGGTCATGTTGTCAAGGACTTCAATACTTGTCTCAGTTGGCATGCTACATAGGTATGAAACTTGAAAAAATTTATATCCATAAACCCAACCTAATGCTTATATTTTTGCATTGTTTTCTCTTTTAATGACATTAGATCCTTGAAGCTGATCTACTACAAGTAGCAAAGGTGATGGGACTTGAGGATGTAATAGATGTAACTGGTGACATTGGAGCTGCTGATGCAATTCTGGCATCCAGTTCTGAGATACGACAGAACCCATGGATCCGTGGAGTGGCAAAATTCCACCAGTTGCCTGTATTTGTTATCAAAGTGCGCTCTCACTGCCTCTTTATCTTTTACATCAGTGTATGCTCTCTTATTTTGATGTTTGATTTCTATATAATTTTGAACATTTCAGTCAAATACCATGGCACAAATGGTCAAGGCAGTACGTATGATCCTTGGGCTAGAATCATTTGGCCCTATGTCAAAGAAGCCATTTAGTGACTCTTTAAATATTGAAATTCAGGATGATGAACCAAAACGGAAACCATCTCTTGAAGAGATTGATGCCTTGGAGGTACAAGCCTTATTTATTGGCATGTGATTATTCTTCTTGAAATTCCATAATCTGGTTGAAATTGTGGGTCATGCTGCATACTATGCAATCTAGCATCATGGGGTACTGACTGTGGTTCATAGATGCATCATTACAATATTGGCACTTATTGTAAATGATTTTGAGCATGGTAATTTGATGGATTACTGATATTATATTCACTTAACTAGAGGAAAATCTCATAACAGCTCCTAATGCATCCAGCCAAATATCAAACAACACTACACAACCCAGAAAATACTCATTCACTACAAAATAACAAAGTAAATGATAACAGAAAACAGAAATCAGACCAGTCTAGCAATTCGAGAAGCTAGAATTCTCCTTCCTCAACCAAGTTCTTGCCTAAAGAATTATTCCACTCCTTTCCAGCCTTATATACCTCCTTCCTGCTCCACTTCCACTCTGCCACTGTTAAAGTTGGTTACATGTTCATTTCCCTTTTCTACTCTTGCTTCCATTTGTCCTTTTCTCTTTCTGAAATATACCTTCAGCCCACTACCTTTTCTAGGTCCATCATTACCACCCCCTAAAAGAGTCACCTTGTCTTTTAAATGTGAAAATTGAGGAACTGTTGTTTGATGGTATCAAAGGCCTCCCATGTGTTCTCACAACTCAGTAGATTCTTCCATTTAATAAGAACCTATCTTGTGCCATCTGTCATGGTTCTTATATGCACCACACCCTCTGGTTCCAATTGCAACTCCAATTCTTCATTCAATATTGGAGGAAGCTCTGGTGAAGGTATCTACCCACTGACTGATTTTTTTAACTGAGAAACATGAAAAAAAGAAGTTAGTAAGTGGGGAACTTCCTTCACAACAGATTCCTCTGATACTAAGTGAAGTCTTCGAGTTGCAACTAGAACTGGAGGTTGTGGTGAAAATCAGGGACCTAACTGATGGAACTAGGGAGGTACTAATCAAATGGAAGGATTTACCTAGTTGTGAAAGCACATTGGAGGCCTTTGACATAATTAATCAGCAGTTTCATGACTTCCACCTTGAGGACCAGGTGGTTCTCTTAGAGGGCAGCAATGATGGGCCTGCCAATAATGTTGGGTTGAAGGTTTATTCTAGAAGGAATAGAGGGACAGGTGGCCGTAAGGAGGGCAGCAAAGGCAGTACGGAAATGAGCAGAGTAACTAACTCTGACAGTGGCAGAAGGGGAGTGGAAGGGAGAGAAGATATCTAAGGCTGGAGGTGGTAAGGAGGTAGGAACAAACTTATGGTTGACGAGAATGCTAGCTTCTCGAATTACTAGTCTATTGTTGCTTTTCTGTTTCTTAGTTCTTTCTATTCTGTGTTGCATCTGTTGTGGCTGTTTTCTATTTTTTTTCAGTGTATGTGAACTGTTTTGGTTGTGTTCAAGGCTGGTTAAGCTTATATTTTGGTGTGAATGAGTATTTGAAGCAGTATTCTATTAGTCCTCCATCTTGAACATTGTCAGGGGATCGCTCCCATACAAAACCTTGAAGGGAGTCATTTCAGTTGAGTGATTATAGGTGGCGTTGAACCAAAATTCAGCCCAACTCAGCCACTTAGCCAACTTCCGTGGCTTTTCTCTTGCAAAGCAGCATAGATACACTTCCAAAGTTTGGTTAGTTACCTTCATTTGGCCATCCATCTTTGTGTGATATCCGGAGCTAAAATGGAGAAAAGTTCCCACTACCTTGAATAATTCTTGCCAAAATTGACTGATTAAAATCCAATCCCGGTCTGACTATAGATTTTGGAAACCAAAGCAGCCTTATCACCTCTTTAGCAAAGAGGACAGTAACGCCCTTGACTGTGTAAGGGTGAGAAAGGGGTATAAATTGGGCATATTTAGATAGACTATGCACAACGACCATAATAGTATCATACCCCTTTGATTTAAGCAGCTTGGAGACAAAGTCCATGCTAATATCTTCCTAAATTTTCTGTGAAATTGGTAAGGGTTGTAGCAACCTGCTGGACTTATGGCTAAATATTTGTTCATTTGACAAGTGGTACAGCTAGCCACATAATCTTGGATGTCTTTGTTCATTCCTTCCCAATAGAACAAATCTACCAGCCTCTTATATGTCTTGAAATATCCCGAATGTCCAACCATAGGAGAGTTAAGATCTTCCTTCAACAGTAGAGGAATCCTAGAGGATCCCATGGGTAGTACTAGTCGCCCTTTATACAAGAAGCACCCCTTTCTTAAGGAGTACCCTGCTGGACCAGCATTCTGTGTGGTTAATTGGTGCATTATAGTTGAGAGTTTTAAGTCCTTAGCCATCTCCATATTCCATACCTCCAATCATCTAGTTGCCAAACTGAGAAAGCCTTTAATTCAACTACTACCTTCAGGATAAGGCATCTGCTGCTCTATTGGCTCTCCTGGGTTTATATATTGGATCTACTTGAATCCCATCAATTTTGAAACCCACTTCTGCTGCTTAGATCCCATAACTCATTGCTCCAAGAGGAATTTGTTGCTCTTCTGATCAGTCTTAATGATGAATGGCTATCCCAAGTCCCAACAAATAGTGTCGCCATCTTTGGATAGCAAACACTATTTCCATGAGCTCTTTCTTTTGTACTGAACTTTGTTGGTCTCTTTTTGAAAAAGCTTGGCTAAGATAAGCTATAGACCTCCCCTTTTGCATCAACACTACTCCCATTCCATTTCCTAAACCATCCGCCTCAATTTCGAAAGGGCATGAGAAATCCAGCATGGCTAACTTTTTCAACAATGCCATCAATGGTGTGGCTATCTTGCCATAATCTTTCACAATTTTGCAGTAGTACTCAGTGAGCCCCAAAAACCCACGTAAGGATTTGAGATCCTTGGGAACCAGCCAGGATAGCATGTTGTCTACCTTGGCAAGGTCAGCTTGCAGCTCTTGCAAATATAATATATCCCAAGTACTTTAACTTGCTTTTTCTAATGGAACGTTTTTGTCTATTAATCACCATCTTGTGATCTTAGCTTCTCAAATTTTAGCCTAAAATCAATATATCACTGAAATAGACTAGGATAAACTTTTCAAGATACTCCCAAAAAACTTCATTCATCAAGGACTGAAGTGGATGGGGCATTTGTGAGCCCGAATGGCATAACCAAACATTCAGTGACCCTCATGCATTCTAAAAGTTGTTTTGTGCTCATCCCCAGTTTTCATCCAAATTTGATGACAGCTGAATTTCAGATCCAATTTAGAGAACACAACTGCACCTAACTCATCTAAAAGCTCATCAATGGCCGGGATAGGGAATTTGTTTGGTATAGTGATTTTGTTGAGAGCTCAATAATCCATGCAAAACCTCCAACTCTTGGCCTGCTTTTGAACCAGCAGCACTGGGCTCGAAAAAGGCCTGTCACTCGGCCTAATTATACCAGCCAGTATCATCTCGTTCACAATCTTTTCAACCTCATCCTTTTGTGAATAGGGTTTATTGATAAGGCTGTATATTTGGTGGTTGAGCTCCTTGTTTGAGTTTAATGGCATGATCCTTCACTCTACTTGGTGGTAAGCCTTCAGGATGTATGAATAATCCATTAAATTCTGCCAATAACAATTTGATCTTATCGGGATGCTCTTTATTAGTCTCTTGTTGAATTGTAAAATTCACTAAACTCCACCAAATACCCTTCACCCTTTCCTTTGATGGTTTTCAGCATTGATTTTAGAGAAACCAATGCTTTTGCCAAAGATGGATCCCCTCTCGAGCACACGTCATGCTGGTTCAAATTGAATCCCGTGGTTAGTTTCTTCCAATCATAATACACCTCCCCTAAGAACATCAGTTAAGTTACTCCCAACACCACATCTGTCCCTCCTAATTCAAATGGAAAGAAAGAGTAGGTAATTCGAATACCCGAATGCTCCAGATCGATCCATCTACAAATCTCATTCCCAAACACATGGTACCTGTTTGCAATCATTACTCTGAAATTTTGGGTCTTACTTATGGGAATCCTTAGCTTTTGCACCACGTCAAAAGATATGAAGTTGTGGGAGTCACCACTTTCAATTAGTACTACCACATCTTACCCCTTCATTTTCCCTTTAAGCTTCATGGTATTGTTGGAGGAAATCCCAACAATGGAGTTTATTGATAACTCCATGGGTACTATCTCTTGTATGTAACTATTGAAAGTGAAGATATTATACATAACGTGACTATTCCACCAAAAAGTTTTCTATTAGTTCAAAACGATCAATATGTAGAATTAGAACAAGTGATTGCTGAGATCCGCGCGGGAACATACACTTTGAATTTTAAAGAGAGGGTTCGAAAACATATTTATTCTGACTTAGAGGGAGAGATGCATTGGAGTACCGATGTGTACCATGCACCCGAATTTATATATAGTAATGTCCATATCTTACCAAAAACAAGTCATTTATGGATATTATCATTAAATATTATATTAATTATATTAAATATTAATTATATTAATATATTATATTAAATATTATATTAATTATTAATTATATTAATATATTAAAATATTAAATATTATTTATTTATGAATTATTGAATTATTAAATATTTTTATTTTTATATTTATTTCAAAAAGATTTTTAATATAATAAAGATTTTTATAGATTTTGAATTCTAATTTATAAAGAATTTAATAAGATTTATAATAATTACAAATACACCATAAGCATAATACCAGCTCTCTTGTGCTTCCATTCACCATCAGTCATCCACTTTTATTGCCTAGACGACTAGACCCCTTATTCAAAGCAAAAGTACACAACGCAATTCCTCGGGCCTTTGCATTGGATGCTAGCCTTGATTTGCTTGTCTCTCCTTTTCCATCATGGTTCTGCATTGGGCTATCGATTGAGGCAGTTTTGGGTGACTCTAACAGGTTGGATACCCATGTAAGAAGGGGCCCAATACTCTTAGCCTAGCTTCCCATCTTGGTCTTTGCTAATTTGGCCTCTATAGCTTTGTCCAAAATTAGATTTCTTTCTTCTATCACATGGGCTTTGCCCATTAAGTCTTTTAATGAGGAAACTTTACCCATTCTAACCTCCACCCTGATCTCCTTCAACCCATTTCATAAGGCCCCCATGAGTATTTATTAGCTCAGGTCCTTCAATGGAGCAAAAGGAAGTTCGAACACCTCTCTATAACGAGTCACCATTCTCTTCTGCTTCAAGGCCATTAGCCTCTCATAGTCATCTCTTTGTGATTGTTGGAACCACTCAATCATCTCTGCCTTTAATGCATCCCATGAGCCAATAAGGGCTCTTATCTCCATCCATGGGAACCAATTAAGACCTTTCCCTCAAGACAGATTGCTGTAGCTCCTCTTCACTGACTCCATTGACTTGTAAATACCTCTACCTTGAAAATCCGCCCTATCGGGTCTTCTCCAAAAAAAGTGGGATCTCCAACTTTCGATACTTCCATCCTTCTCGTGCGCAACTCCACTGCCCTCTTCCTCCATGTTTACTCTCGCTGTTTCTGCTTGTGGTTGTAGAATTGTTTCTGCTTCAGCTACTCTTTTGCCCGTGTTCCTCAAGGCTACTTGAATCTCTATCATAGTTTCCCTTAGCTCTTGCACATACTCGGTTATCAACCGCACCTCTCCTCTGATATCACTTACATTTCCCCTTATCTCTGTTACTCACCTCTATATTCCATCCAGACTACTCTCCATCTTGGTATGTACCATTCCCCATCCATGTTAACCTGTTCTGATACCAAAATGATGGAATACTAATATTATATTCATTCACAACTTGAGAAAATCTCATGACAGCTCCTCATACATCCAGCCAAATATCAAACAATACTACACAACCCAGAAGATACTTGGACTACATAATAACAAAGTAAATGATAACAAAAAAGAGAGATCAGACTAGTCTAGCAATTCAAGAAGCTAGAATTCTCCTTCCTCAACCAAGTTCTTGCCTAAAGAATTATTCCAATTCTTTCCAGCCTCATATACCACCTTCCCACTCCTCACCCACTCTGCTACTGTCAGAGTTGGTTACATGGTCATTTCCCTTTTCTACCCTTGCTACCACCTGTCCGTTTCTCTTTCTCGAATATACCTTCAGCCATTACCATCTTTTTTTTGGTGAAGAAGATGGTAGTAAGGGGAGGCACCCCCAAGACTACTGGGGCGCCAATGGCATGTTAGAAAGACCAACAGAGGACCAACCCGAGGGATTATTGAACAGGCCTAAACTAAAAGTAGTTTTACCTCGTTGCAGCTACTCAACTAACCCTTGGGTGCCATGGGATCTCCCTAGAGAGGGATGCCCACCAAGCAGAATTTTGGATGGCTTCAAAGGGGATTCGAACCCTCGCCCATGGGTAAAGCGAGAGTTTTTTTCGAGATCCTTGACCATATGTACCAACCCACGTCGCCCATGGGTAAAGGGGATCCTTGACCTTTTATAAGTCCATCATTATTCTTTATTTTTGTCATGAACTAAAGCTTGCCAGGCAGTCATTGTTAGTTGGAGTTGTGAAAAACTACCACAGAACCTGGTCTTAGAGTGGTGCAGATAAGCTTAGGAGACATACACTTTCCGTAAGTTGAAGCAAAATGAAATATATAGAATGTAAATTCAGTAAAAGGTACACTAATTCTAGAGTGGAGGTAAAACTTGGAGACCATTTCATACAAGAAGGTACAAGTTTTAAGTATTTGGAGACTATAATACAAAATAATGGAGAAATAGATAGGGACATAGGTGTTATTTGTGATATAAAAGTATCATTCAAGTTTAAGGAAAAATTTTATCGCACAGCTATAAGACTTCTATTATTGTATGATATCATGTTGGACGGTAAAAAGTCAACATAAACAAAAATTCAATGTTGCATAAATGAAAATTGTGTTGGATGAGTTGATACATTAGAAAGAATAAGATTTAGAACGATTGTATGAGAGAAAAAGTTGGGGTAGCACCTATCGTAGAAAAGTTGCTAAAAATGCGGCTTAGGTGTTTTGGTCATGTATATAAGAGACCATTAGAGGTTCCTACATGGAGAGTTGACCAAATGAAAGAGACCAAAGAAAAAAATAGGAGAAATTATTAAAATGGACTTAACTATAAATAACTTAACAATAAAAATGAGTCAAGATAGAATATGTTGGCATCGATCGATGAAGCTGTCGTCACCTAGTGGGGGAAGGCTTTTGTTTTTTGTTGGTTTTCTTGTCAAACATCCAAAATGCAGTGTAAACTATTGTTTGCTTCTGAATCTGATGAAGCAGAAATCTATGGGCTACAAAATGTGCTTGCTTAGTGGAAAAAAAAAATCTATAGTTACTGTCATGATCATTGGTAGAAATTTGATTTTTCCTTGCATTGAAGCTATTTTCTTGTGCGGTTAGCTTCTCGGCTATTCAGGTGTTGTGATTCTTTATATATTAATTATATTCTCATAAGTTGTTACATATTTGAAACGCTCCTTCAACCGACATAAGAGCATTTTAGTTGTTCTTTGAAGGTTTTAGTAGAAGAGGAGAGAGAATAAAAAGGGAGGATAATATATCATAATGAAAAATAAGAAAATGTAGACATCTGCTCCAAAGAGCTATCCAACCCCTTATTGTGAAGTGTGTCATCATTGTATACTAGTAGTTTGACATGCACTTTAGCGCATCTCAGTTGGTTTTCAGCTCTCAACTCCTCCCATGCACGTTTGGAGGTGGGGGTGCTCCATGTTAATAATTTCTCCCTTCAATTGGTGCTCCACATTTTAATTTTAGTTTTGTGATTTAGCAATTTTTATAAATTTATATGCGTTTTCTGGGACCAAGACTCTATAAGGTCCTGAATATGTCTGTATACCTGATTGTTCGCAGGGCCTTGCTTGCCATCCTTTGATTCTAATCTGGAAGTTCATTTGGAATATAGAAGTACCAAAATCTGAATCCACTTTATAAGTCTATTAATGTCAATAACGTCTGTAAGGAGATAAATTCTGAATACATAAGCAAGAATTTTGGCTGATTGGACATATGAACTTTTATTGCTCTATTTGAGTCAATTATTTGGTGTGCTTTCTGTCCTTAGCTGTTCATGCCTTCTGGATACTATGGCCCTTGGGCACCGTTTGGCAGTTGAAATAGGTCTCGAGAATAGGAAACAGGTGCACTTTTTAAGATTGGCACAAGTTTCTGCCTTATTTAATGACAATTGTGTGATAGATACATAACTGGGGATATTTTTTATTCATGGATTCCTTCAAAAAATTTCTTATCTAATTTTATTGAAGAATCTCATAGTAAACACTAAAAACTACACTTAAATCTTAGTCTTAAATCTTTGTTCTTTTTTATGACAGGAGGTGCGGCTTGCGATAGAGTACATTGTGATTCCAGGTGGAGAGCCAGTGGAGCTTCTTCCCCGACGTTCTGAAATAATTGCCAGGCAGCTTGAACTAGTGAAAAGCTATCAATTGTCTGCTGAAAAGTCAGGTACTGAACAGAACCCCAGGTTGCAGATTCTTCCCTTGAAGCTGAATGCAAAAAACCGTACTAAATCTGGTCCTGCTTCCGGTGAGAATATGAGTACTACTAGGTCTATTTCTGGTGTTGGCATTGGTACCAGTGTTACCAGGCTCCCATTGTTGCCAGAATAATTCAATTATTCTTTCAATCCTGACATGCTATAAGTCCCTCGCACAAATGTAAGTTACTTGTATAGTCATGTAAACAATTCGACACAGCAATGTCACTATATTGGTATTACTTGTCACATCATATATCATGCTTTTTCTTTTTCATATCTTTCCTTTCTGTGGGTAAGAAAAAAAATGGCAAAGGCCAAGAAATCTTCAGTGCAAACTATAACAACTTATTGAATGAGATGTCAATTCAAGTCCAAGAACAACACCTACTCCCTATTTTTTCATTTTTTCTTTTGCTGTGGTTCCTTACCATGGCCAGAAGGACTATACTACCGATGCTGAATGAGATTTCTTGATACTAAGTCTAAAGTTTTTCCCTTCTTTTTTTTTTAAACTAATGCCTTCGTCTCCTGTTTGCACCCCCTTTAGCCTCCTGTTCATTAGATCTAGGGTGTCATCCTGGGGAGCTTCTATTATGTTTGTGAAATAGAATAATGTGAACATGAGGTAGTGTATACATTATAAAAAAATGAAGTGACAAATATGAATAAATATCTTCTAAGGATAAATGATTTATTAGATTAATTGAGAGGAGTAATTATTTTCTCTCTTTAAGATAGATCTAAGGTTATGTTATCATTAGATTGTAGTTAAGGTGGAGGATGTTTGTAAATTACCTTCAAGCCTACATATGACTATTTTGAATTTTTATTGATCCCATTTAGATTAATATTGCTCTTATAATATTTATGGATTACATGAAAAAAAATTTAAACTTTATTTGGATAAAGTTGTTGTAGTTTTCATTGATGATATTTTTGGTTTATTCTAAAAATAGGATGAGACAAGAAGAACATTTTAAGATAATATTACATGGGCTAAGAGAAATGAAACTATTTACCAAATTAGAGGTGTGATTTGTTGTTAGAAGGGGTGAAATTCTTGGGATATGTTATCACTAAAGGCAGAGTTGTAGTAAATAAAATCCCAAGACAATAGAGGCTATATGTTGTTAGGATAAATCAAAGACTAATTGAAATTAGGTTTCTAAGTACAGATTCATTCAAAGGGTTCTCACTGACAATTTTACCTGTAACTAGTATAACCAGGAAGAGAGCTCTTTTTGTGTGAACCTAAAATTGTGAGGTTAGTTTTCAAATTGTGAAAGAGAAATTGACCATCACACTGGTATTAGTAATCCTAGATCCTTTAGGAAATTTTGAGATATATATTGATGCTTCTAAGAAGAGTTTAAGACCTATCTTATTGCAAAATAAGAGTGGTAGATTATACATTTAGGTAATTGAAATCACATGAAGAAAATTATCTTTCTCACAACCTAAAACTAGAAATTATAGTGTTTGCATTGAAAGTATGAAGACTTTATTTTTATGGAACAAAAGTTGAGGCTTTTGGTGATCATAAGTTTTGAAATATCTATTTGATCAAAAGCAATTAAATATAAGGCAAAGAAAATGCACTAAAAATATATTTCATGTTGGTGACCTTTTTTAGCCTTAGCGACGATTTTAGTTGCTGCTAGAACCTTTACTCGCAGTTTGATCAACTATCACTACAATGAGCGCTGTGAGCAATTTAGCAAAAATTTAATTAATGGATGGAACAACTGTCATGATTTTTATTTACCGACGGTTTATAATTGCCGTAAAATAGATTCACTAAAATTTGCAAGGATATTTAACAGCGGTTAAAAATGTTGTTAGAAGTGTTTTTAAATAGATTGTGCGATTATAATTGCGGCTAAATTAAGTAACTATACATTATAATTCTCACTTGCTACTAAACCATAAGAATTTTTTATTTTTTACTTTTATTTCAAATTTTTCTTGAAAATTATAAATGAACTTGGATAATTTATTGTACCATAACTGACCTAAAAATAAGCAAATTAATTATGTAATTAATTATTAAAAAAATAACACAACTTGATAGTATTTTGTCAAATTAATATATATGTGTACATATGCAAATTGGTCTTTAAATAAATTCCTAACTACATTCTATCATCTAAAACTTTGGTGGTTGTTGTGGAGTCCTTTAATCACATGATGTTGGAGACTGCTCGATACTTCTAGACGATCCATGTTCACTTGCTTGATCTGGTATCTAAAACACAATTTGAAATATTGTTTTCAATATATAATGAAGTTATAGAGCATTGATGTAATGAAGTTCAAAGAGATGGTATCAAAAGATTTTAGCTTGTCAAGTTTTATTATGAGCCAACCTTGTTTGGCTTTTAAAGAATTCATTGAGTGCATAAGTTCTTGGGTAGTGATAAAAAAGCTTGAAAGTATGCCTACCTTTAAGGAACACACCTTGTAAAGGTGAGATAAGGGAAGGAAGGAGAGGTTTGTTGATTTTTGATGAGACGATTTTGTAGTGAGTGGTATAAATTCCTATGGGTTTAAGATGAGATAGTTTCACGGCATTATCTATTTTTGGTATTATACATAATATAGTTTGACACCAATTTTGAGGTACCATTTAAGAGTTAAAATTTTGTATAATGGCTTCTAACAGATAATTTCAATAATGTTCCATTCCTTCTCATAGAGGATGGCATGAAAACCATCATTTTCAGGAGCTTTAAAGGGGTGTAATTTAAAGGTGATTTCTTTTAGTTCTTGGTATTTGCGGTCTTAGGATTCTTTTGTGATCAGTGATAAGGATTATAAGAAGGAGTGGGAGTTCCCAAGTTAGGGTGATGTTAGGGTATGCAATAAAAAGTTGTTTAAAGAAGGTGATGATGTTGTAGTTGATGATGTTGGGACCCCAGGTGAAAGTTCCATTGTTGATTTGAAGGCAAGAAATGCGATTACATACCCTTCTTCTTATAGCTATGGTGTGAAAAAAGGTTGTGTTGCGATCACCTAAGGTTAGCCACAAGATTCTAGATTTTATGTGCCAAAGTTGTTCTTCTTGGCCAGGAATTTGTAAGAGTTGCTTTTGTAGGTTCTATTCAAGGACGAGAAGTTGAGGAGAATCACTACCCAAAAAAGGTCTTTTACGGCAGTTTTCTTGATGTTTAGTGGTAGTTTAAATTGCCACTAAAGCATTTAATGGTGGTTATGGAAATTGTCATTAAATTGTTCGTCATAGGGGATTTAACGGTAGTGTTTAACGTACTTAGAGGATTTCTCTTCGTTATTTAAATCATCATTAAACTCTCCGTCACAAGTCTTCTTCCCCTCTCTTGAACTTTTACCTCTTTGTCAAATACAACATCAACATTCTCAAGTTGTTTTAAAATTTTAGAACCATTTAAAATAATTGGAGGATTTCTCTTTTCTTCTTTACCATCAAGTTGACTTCAGGCTAATCTAAATTTATGTCCTTTATTTACAAAGCGATGATGCCCCATAAAACACCACTTTTGACTCTGTGGAAGACGATTGGGAATTGAATCAAAATTACAAGATGGACAAGCTAATCCATTGTGTGTATTCCATCCAGACAATGCACTAATTCCTACGAAATCAATAATAGTCTACATAACATTTGCATGCAAATTAAAAATTTGATTGGTGTATGAATTAAAAGTTTCAACACTAACACTCCACAATGCTTTCAACTCCTATACTAATGGTTGAAGATAAAGATCAATATTATTTCCTAGTGCCCGCTTCCCCAGAATGATCATTGAAAGCAAAAAAGAACTTTACTTCATACAAACTCAAGGAGGAAGGTTGTAAGGTATAAGGATCATTGACCAAATGCTATAACTGGTACTTAGATTAACAAAAGGATTAAACCTATCAGTTACCAACCCAAGGTATACATTTTGAGGATCTAAAGCAAAATCAGGATTTGCTAAGTCAAATCTCTTCTAAGCTTCAAAATCTCTCAAATGTCTCAACATACTATCATTGTTCTTTTCTATAGCATGCCACCTCATATGCTTAATAGTCTTAGATGACATGAAAAGCCTTTGTAAATGTGGCTTAAGTATTGCAGAATTTTTGCGAGTTGTTTCTTCTTTTTATTTTTACCCACACTAGTCATATCTTTACCCTTTAGTTTCCATATAAATGTATTACATCTTTTACATATAACCTTATTAGCTTCCTCCCCCCAATACAACATACAATCATTTCGGCATGCATGAATTTTAGTATAATTCAACCCAAGTTTATTGATAGTCTTCTTCACATTATAAAAAGAAGGTGGAATATTTGCATGTTCAAAAGCATCTATCAATAATTCTAGTATCATCGATATTGCTTTGTCACTTATTCCACACAAACACTTTATATGATACAATTTTATCAGAAAAGACAACTTTGAATATTTTTCACACCCTTCATACAAAATTTGTTGTCCATCTCTAATTAGATTGTAAAATCCTTTGGTTTCATCATTTGCCATTGATTTTTTTGATGATGGAAAAGAACTTCAAATTTAATCCATCATTTCATTCTTAAGGTGAAATCCAAATGCATCATGAACCATGTCTTTCATAGGGTCATTTCTACAACTTTTAGCATCTATTGTAACATCCACCAAAGCCATTTAGTCTTTAATTGTTAAAGACATAATTGTTGTGAGAAAGTGATAGAGAAAGCTAGAGAATTAATTAATGAGTCAATTGACTATGAAAACAGATCAAAATGAGGTCTAGTTTAAGAGAAAATGACATTTTACAAAAATGGTATATTTGGATAATTTAAACCAAAGAACATATAAGGAATTAAAGACTCAGTAATTAGAAATTGAATGTTTAGAGAAGTTATGGTGGAAGTAGTACATTAGAGGAAAAACTTTTTAAGATAGTTAAAATTCATTTTTTTGATCCAAGGACTAGTTAGCAATTATTTTTTAATTTTTCATTACTGCCATTTTCACCCCATGCAATCCTATGTATACCTTGAGGATGAAGGAACACTTCATCTCATTCCTTCATCTTCTTCATCACTTAGAGAGAGAAAGAGAGAGAGAGAAACATGAAGGTTGAGAGAGAGAAGCCAAGAAGCACAAGATTTAAGCTTTGAAACTTGGAAGATCCGAAGTAGAAACTAGCAATCCAACTTTTAGGAACATCAATTTGCACAAATATGTAAGGTAATCAAAAGAAATCTTCTCCTTCTCCCTTGGGTGCAAGAACCAATGTTCTTCTTCATAAAAATCTTTGTTTGAATGGAGATAAAGAGATTTAAACTTGCATTCATTGATTTACTTGCTGGATATATGCTTGTGGAGCCTTTTTGAGGCTAATCTATGCTTTGTTAATTGGATGTCTTCATGCCTTTTTTCTTTTCCAAACATCATGTAAAGGCTAGGGAATCATTTCAAAGTTTTGATATGGTATTTGAAAAGTAATATGGAAAAAATTTGGAAAGGAAATAACTAGAAAGATTAAATGTAAATACTTTGATTACATGGTCTATCATAGATAAGTTCTAGATTGAAGAACCGATGGTTTTTATGGGACGATTACTGAAAATTTTACATTTTTTAAATTAAAATAGCCACTTAAATTTTCAAAGAATGATTAGAAAACAATGTTTTGATGGTTAATCCTAAGTTAGTCCCTAAATGGCTATGGAGTGACCTACTTAGAGTTAAATCAATCATGATCAGGCAACTTGTCAGACTAAGGTATATATATTAGAGAGTATTGAATGAAAGCAACACTGGCTTGCCTCGGCATAGTGCAGGTGGATATGATTTGTAAACCACGGAGAGGTACAATGATCCGATGAGTGAAAATGATTTGTGACCCACAAAGAGGCACAATGATCTCTATCTGGTAGTATGGTCTTTTAAATGAATGGTTAGGGGACGCCTAGAGGTAAAAGCTAGCTAACCTTGATAAAAGAAAGAGCTCATACAATATTTACTGGAAAGTTATTTTATGAATGGCCATGGAGAGCCATGTGAAAATTATTTTATGAATGGCCATAGAGAGCCATATAGAATTTTTTTGTCATTTGCCATGAGAGTCATATGATTGAGAGTTATTTCCATTGTTTATGACATGAAATGTCCATATTACTGTGTTTTGATGATGTAAAGCATGAATATGTCTAGTAATTCCCAATATATGATATATTTGACATGACATAGCATAGTAGTTGCATATCATCTATTAAAATTTTGTTTATGATTTGAAATGAATGTGAATGTAAGGGTTTTCTATGTTTTTCACAGTTGGTACCATTGACGATGATTTTAACTTGATTTCTTTTGATTATTGAGATTTATGTCTCACATGTTCATTAATGTATCCAGATGTCTAGATTTTCAGTGACCATTGAGGTAGAGATCAAAGTAGTCCATATGCCAAGAGTAGGATACTACATAAGAATAAGAGAAATAATGATTTATATTGTAGATGCACCACCACTCCCGGTGGGTTAGAGTGGGAACAAAGATAACTACTTTTTGGCGTTCCACAAGCCCTGGCCTACTTGAGAAGGCCATAAGGGAACTTATGTATATGTGTGGTAAAAAGGGTGAAACCTACTTGAACTTTGTATATGAGTCTACCAACCTTGTATAGAGCAACATGTATCCCATAATAGGTTTAGGTGATCTTGGGAAATGTTGACATCATTTCTTAAGTCCTCTCTTAGCATTTTGAGAAGTATGTATATATATGTATATCAATTGTAGATAGAAATTTATATAAGTATACCTTTGCTTTACATGTTTTCACTGCCATGTGTGTGTGTGTGTATCTATGAGTGAGAATCCTAAGTATAACCTTTAATCTAAAACTAAATTAACTAAGGATTCTGGCATTAATCTAAAATTGAACTCGGGTAGTCAAAAAAAGATATGTAGCAGCGTACCATCTCTATGGGACTATTATGTGTGGTACCTGTAGAGGTAGGGTGTTACATCCATCACATATGTTCTTGGTTGAAGTTCTACAATAGGTTCCACTGCACGTCTTTCCCCATGAATAAACCAAAATGTATACCCTTATAGAAAACTTTCAAGTAACAAATTCTCATATACAACTTTTCTAACTTGCCACTTTTTAAATTTACATGAACGATATGGACATATTATTTTATCAACACTTGCATTAACAAAAGAAAAATCTAAGAATGAATTCAGTCCCTCTATATACTCAGAGGTATTCTAAGGCTTCACAATCCAAGATTTATCCATTTCTAGAAAAAATAAAGAACCTAAAATGTTTAGAGACAAACAAAGGTTTTCTTAAACTAAAGAACCTAAAGAATGTAAACTAACAAGTCCACCAAAATAAAATTAGGAACATGGAGCATTTTTCTAGTTTATTAAAATTGTAATCAAACCTTAGTTTAAAAAAATTAAATTTTAATGTACCTACAATCTTGTGCAATTTTTGGGTAGATGGAATAATAATGCACCTATAATATGCACATTTCATTTCACCTAGACTATGTGTTATCATTTTTGTTTATCTCTTATTAATATTTTAAATGTAAAATACTTAATTTATTGTTCACTTATTTTCTCTACATAACATCAATCAAATATCTACATCTATGTAGCATCTATACAAACATCCATAGGATTAACTAAAGTTATCAACTTTGGGTTAAATACAATATAATTTATGTGGAAACCTAATACATTACCAACATACACATTTCAAATCATATTCATTGATAATATTATACACCATGTTGGATATCAAGGGAATAACACCAATTCAAAAAGTTGAAAATATTGAATTTTAAAGAATAAAAGAGTTTGTTCTGTTCTATATGACTTACTTGTCATGTTGTAGATCAATGCCCAAAGCAAATGGCAATTGCAATAAAAGCTTTTCTAAAAAAAAAAACTAAAAGCAAAGCTCCCAAATAAAACTAAATGCAAAGCATTACAACAATAAATACAAAACTAGAAATAATAAAACAAAAACACAAAACAAAAAACAACCAACTCAAAACCAAAACATTAATCCCTCATAATGACACTATAATATATCAAAAATACAATGAAAAAACATGGATATTTATAGATTAATTTAAACAAAAAATTTAAAAAATTTCAAGAATACCAAAATCTTTAAACCCTAATCTTAAAAGAAGCAAAATCACCAAAACAAAAGAATAGATGATTCTTGATAGCACCAGCGACCAACGACGAGCTTCGATGCAGCAGATGAAGAGCAAAGGAATGAGTAACAACAGACTGAAATGCCAATAACTAGCGATGATGGCTGTAACACCATTATCTTTACATTATGGCTTCATAAAATGTAATAAAATAAGAAAGTCACACTTAACTTTACCTTTTTAATTCATTAAATTTCCTGAACCTTAAAATCCATCTAGAATTTATTATTTAATTAGGTTTGGGCTCTTTTGCTCAGGTTATCATAATTTAACATAATGCAAAATAAAATTTTCATACATCACAATGAAATTTACAAAACATAATACGTATACATATCTATGTCATTACACTGTCTGATACATAAGTCAGGATATGTGAAATATTCATTTAGAGGGGTAAGGAGACAAAAAGCTTGTCATTCAAACCCCTTTACCAAAAAGAATCCTACTAATAGATGAGTTCTTCACACATCCTATTTCATGTGTGTGTGTGCCCTTCTTTTCTATATACAATAAAAAAGAATGGTAGTCCTAATTCTATTCCAAAAAAAAAAATATTGAGAATTAGGACAAGAGGGTTACAACTACATAGTTATATATCTACTTCTTAAATATGCTAATTTTTTGGAGGGATTTCAAATATTGCTATTATAGAAATATCCTTCAAAATAGTAAAGGCTCCTAGAAAAGGGAACGTTTACTACTGCTGCCTCTATCTCCATCATGATGTTGTATCTAGGCATCTGATACATACTAGTATAGTAATGAGAGGTAATTTTCTATAAGCTAAACAAATCATTCATTTTTGAAATAACTGGCATGTACCACTGTACGAATACAAAAAAACATCTCTACATTCCATTTCTCTCAAAATAGTTTTCAGTTGATTCTATGAGTATGCTTTATATGAAACATATACATGTTCATTTGTAAATATGATATTATTACTATTTCATGTCATTAACATATTATATGGCATTACATTGTCATGCATTCATACATAATCTATCATCAGATATGTCATCACATCATTCATACTTTTTATACCTCCAAGGGTACCTTAATGCCATCAAGTCATTACTACTAGGATGACTCTTTATAGTGTCATTGAGTCCCACCATTAGAGTATTATATAGTGCCATTACACACACCTTAAGTGGGATCTAATATTGCCATCCTCCACCCTTTCATGGTGCTCTTTAGGAGAACATTAATAGTGCCATGGTTTTCCCCCTTCAGGAACATTCATTCCCTTTTTATTTATCTTTAGAGGGAGATGTAAATAGTGTCATCCTCTTATCCCTAAGATAGCATTCATAGCCTTTACATATTCACTTCAAGGGGGATATTATACTGTCATTCTCCACCCTTTATTGGTGACCTTCAAAGGCTTTTATTTCTCATTTGCATGTAAATTTCAAACCATACATTCATATTCATATGAATTAAAACATAATCATATCAATGGCACAATACATGCAAATATCTTTCTTTCATATTTATTCATGTATATCCTTCCTCTCAATTTCTCTTAATGTTGGCCACTTTAAAACACTTTTTCTTTACTTTCTCTTTAACATATAAATTTGGCCATCAAGAGAAATAAAGAGGTGATGCTTTCAGCCAAGGTGAAGGAAGAGTAGAAGCTAGGGATTTTCATGTCATTTCTTCCCTTTCTTCCATCCTTTTCACCTTTTAAGCATAACGGCCCATTTTTCTTCCATTACTCATGACACTTTCTTATGTTCAAAATGTGCATCTATATGTTTAGCCATTCTCTTTCTTCATTTTTCATATCTTATTTTTCATGCCAAACATACATTTACCCATATTCCTTCATCTTCACATTTTAGGCACACTTTTAAGATTGAATGGCATAACTAGAAAATGGTAAATTTGCCAAATTCATCAATATAACAAAATTTTCTCTATCTTCGTCTCTCATTACCGAACACCTACACCATTTATTGGACATTTTTCAAGCAACCAACTTCCATAGAAACCCTAGCTGCTCTTGGCCAAGAGAGAAAGTGAGGGAAAATAAAAAAAGTTTCAATCTTTTGCTTACATTCCCTTCATTTTTAAGATATTCTTATGCAAAATTACCATGTTACCTTTCATTTTCATGCCATGTCAACCATTTCAAAAGTTAGGGTTTTTCATGAAATAAATGCCATTTATGGAAGATTTCAATCTTTCAAAATTTCTAGCATTCAAACATAACCATGTTTCAACATAAGCAAAACCCATTCAAAGAAGTTCATCATAAGAATGTAGAGAGAGAAAACTCTAACCTTCATGAAACTTTAAAAACTTTAAACAAACTATAAAACATGAAATCAAGGATTTAGGAATGTTTAGCTACCTTAAAAATGCAAGAAAAGTGAAACTTCCTAAGTGTTTTGCCTTGTTTTCCTTTTTCCCTTTTGTCTTCTCACCTTCCCGGCCACTCCCTTCTTTCTCTCTTGTTCAACTTCCTCTCCTTTCATGGAGAAGAAGGTTAAATTAAGGTTTAAGTGAAATTACCAAAATGACTATTTTACCTTTGTTACTTCTTTTTTTTAAGGATGGCATCCTCTCTCTCTCAAATTATAATTTCATAGAACTCTTATGGAGTATAACCATTTTACCCTTTCACTTTTCAAAAATTACCAATGTGTCCCTAAGTAAAAATACCATCTTACCCTTCCACTTTTTAAAAAATAACCAATGTGTCCTTAAGTGAAATTATCGTTTTATCCTTCCACTTTTTCAAAAATTACCATTTTACCCTTTATGTCCAAATGGCCATTTTTACCTTCACTTTTTCTCTTTTTCAAAAATTATAGGCTAAAACTCATCAAATAAAGTTTTGTAAAATCTCTTTTATGAATTTACTAATTTATCCCTCTTTAGGTAAAATTACCATTTTGCCCTTAAGATAAAATTACCATTTTACTCTTTATGGAAACATAATTATTTTTACCCTTATTCCTTCTTTTTAAAATAAAAGGGTAAAAGTCTACAAACACAATTTCATGAAGTACTTAAGTGGAAAATTTGGTCTTTCTTCTTTATGCAAAATTATTATTTTGCCCTCTTTGGTAAAATTATAATTTTACCCTTATAGTAAGGTTAGCCCTATTTTAATAAAAATGTCCATTCTACTCCTTTGGTAATTCATTCTTAACACCACATAAACCATTACATCTACATAAACTATCATTAATAATAAAAATAATAATATATTAAAATTACTGGAGGTGGGTGTTACAATGGCAATGGATGACAAACTGTGACAATGATCGGTGGACACAAAGTGACGGATGTGGGCAGCGACGAGGAGCAAAAAAATTGAATGGTAAAAAATCAAGACAAATGAGCTAAATCTAATAATCCTGAAGTTTTATCAAATTTGTAAAAAATTAGAATTTAGCCGCAATTTACTTTTGACTATTGCAAAATAACAGTGATTTACTTTTGACCTTTGGGAAATAACGACGTTGCAAAACTAACAGCAGTTAACAATGGATTGCCGTTAATTTTGCGAAAGTTTTCTTAATAACCATCGCTAAAACCTTCACATTTTTTTCCAAATTTTTTGAATTAAACCATTTTTTTAAACTTAGTGGCAATTAAATATTTAACCATTACTTAATCAGAAGATGTAGTGGCGGTTATCATTGACTTTCACTAAGTCTTAAAACTTAGTAGCGGTTCTTTTAATGATCGCCAATAGGTTAAAGAAAATTTTTTACTTTTGGACTGTTGTAATCAACTGCCACTAAATTCCCATCACTAAAGCATTGTTTTATTTTTAAGTGAATGATTAAGAAAAAAATGTGTTTTGGATTCCAAAAGACAAGCTTGGATTTTTATTTTAAAAGTTTTAAGGTTCTCATAGTGTTGGAGACTCCAAGGTTGTAGGGTTTCTACTAGATGGTTGAGTTTAGAGGAGAAATCAAAGATTTTTTAGGACCAAGAATGGTTAATCGTATGAAGGAAAGAAGGATGTTGTGTCTAGAAGGGTTCCATTCTAAAGGGTTAATATCCCAATGTATGGTTTGGGTTCGTTTTAAGGAGAATGGGGTTGTGGTCCGAAGAGGCTTGAGAAAGGCATGTTACTTGAGACTTTGGAAATTGATAGACTTTCTGGCACCTTTAGCGTCGGTTTTTTCCGCTGCTAAAGTGTGTTTTAATATTATTGCTACGAATATTACTGCTGCTATAACTTTTGTTTAAATAATTAATTTCAAAATAGTTATAGTAGCAATACTTTTTGTTGCAAGAAATTTGAACAGCAAAAACAAAAAACGCCGCTAAAAGTGCCAAGCAGAAAATCCAGACGCATGCATTTTGATTTGGCGTGAGTACAATTAATACAAGAACGAATGGTTTGGTTGTTACGACAATTTGTCCAAGTGAATAAAGGTCCAATAAAACCTAGGTTTAACAGGTTGTAGTTATTCATAAAATTATTGAAGTTTTTTGTTCTGGTGGGGCAAAGGAAATGGCCTTAAACTTCTATGAAGTTTTCTAAAAATCATTAAAGTCGCCCGTTAAAATCTATAGCAAGTGAAAGGTTTTGGTACAACTTTGGAGAGAAAGGGGATGTGATGTAGTGGTCAAGTGAGGGAAGATGTTTCGATAAAAGCTAAAAATGTAGAAATGATGGGTCAAGGGACATATGATAAAGGGAAGAAAAAAAAAAGTTGTCTTTTTTCGAAGATGTCATGGGAGGGGGGTCATTATTATCAGTTGAGGAAGAGGACAAATTTGTGGCATTTGTAGTGGGAAGACATTTTGAATTTAAAATTTTAAAACTCTTATCGGAATGGGCTTTAAACTTAGTTGGAATATTACAGTGATTGGTGTGGGAGGGTTTTGAAGTGTGATTTGCCTACGGCAATGACGCTAGTGAAGGATTCCTTGGAGTCTTTATTTGAGAAGGGTGAGAGAGAAGGTTCATGTAACAATGAAGTTTTTCAAGGTAACGGGTAGGTTGAGTCTGTTAATGGAACATGATGTAGAAAGGTCATCAAAAATATTTACTTTAATGCAATGACGTGCAACGTTAGCGTGTGATGTTCCCAATAGGTGGGTATAAATTGTAACTATGCGACCAAAAAAGTTGCCAATGTTGATGAGAATATCTATCTAGAATGTAATATTCGATGGGGAGAAAGGGAAGTTTGAGCCATCTAGAAGTTATAATACAAGTTAAGAAGGAGGAGGGATAGAAGTTGTGAATCCATTGCCTTATCAGGAGTAGGTGTGAGCCTAGGAACCATGGAGTCGAAGTGAGTAGGTTTAATCTGTCTTTAGGCAAGTATTTGTGAACCAAGTAAATCCATCTCTAGATGAATGACATCCGCATAGCATTTGAGTTTCCATAGCTTGAGTAGGTGAGTTTGAAGTAGGGGAGTTCGAATTGGGAGCCTATTGTGCATATAACTATGTAGCACAAATACATGCAATTCCTTTAAGTATCAATGTCAGATATGTATTCCACACCAATATGCGGTCAATACACATGGATACATACTCTAGGCATATCCTATTTTTTGAAAATTGCATAAGTTTTTCTAAAACCTTTTGGTTAATACATATGCTTATATGTTGAAGTTTTTCATTATTATATAAATTATTTATCTATATAAAATAATATTTGGATTTTAATTACGTATAAGAATATTTTGATTGTGTATAAAATATGAAAAATATAATAACTTTATTAAGTTACGTAACTTTTTTAATAATATAAATGACTCATAATAAAAGACAAGAATGATGCATTTCATGGATGTGAGATCAATTAAGAAAGCTAAGGTAAATTTCTATTTCTATTTTGTAAGTTGTTATTTCTTCTATGTCAATTGGTCCGATTTTTAAAACCATGTTACCAAGAAAATGCTAGTTTAAAGATATAGAACTATATAGGCTATATATGTCTAATTTTTGGTCTTTCACACAAATGCTTTATTAAAGGTAATTTTAAGTAAAGAATTGCTTGGTCTCAAATTTTGACTTGGATTAAACTATTCGTATTGTAGATCATAGAATTTAGTTTTAGCATTTTCTTATGTTTGGTTTGAAATATTAAATTAGATTAGACTCTATGTATTGTATATCACAGAATTTAAAATTTTAAATAATTTTAGAGCAATTGATAGAGCTAGCTAAGTGTAACCTATATGTTTATTATGTTGAACTATGCGTTATTTATTAAAGTTTGTTCATTTACTAATATGCATATATATATATTTATATATATAAGTTCATTATATATCAAATAAAATAATTAAATAAATATTATAATTAATAGTTTAAATTTAATAAATTACTTTAAATTTATAAAATGTTTAATTAAACTAAAAAAAGTTAATAATTTTGAAGAAACTATTTTGAAAAAAAATAATTTTTCTAAAACAAAATATACAAACTAAATTAATGAATTGGTAAAAGAGCGATACATGATTTATTGGTCAAATATGACTGAATTGATATATATATATATATATATGATACTAATGACCAATGGGTTTGATATATATTAAAATGTAGACCAAAAAGAGTATACAGTAAAATGTATACTAATTTTTATTAAATTAAATTTTAAATATAAATAAGAAGTGATGTAATTACTTACTTTCTCGTAATTTTATTAAGACTAAAAAGTAAAGGTCTAAAGCCATATAATATAATACAAATATATAAATATAGATGTGATAATAAGTTTATTACATATAAAATAAATATTTGTGAAGTAATACATAAAATGAAAGATTTTTGTTGACCAGTTCCTAGAGCATTGCCTAATTTTTTTTATTGGCAGATGAAATTTTTGTTCATTATAAATTATTATTTTTATTAAACTTTTACAAATTTTAAATTATTAAATACCCAATTAACCAATAAAAAAAAAATTCTGCTTGAGGAATGTCCCACTTATTACTTCTCCGTTAGGTCCAACTTTGTGAGGTAGCGAGGCAAGTCGACGGACTCGAGGTCATGGATTTGAAGTTGGTAAGATCAAGAAGCGTCACTGAAGGATCGTCCTGAGCAATGGCAAGATCCCTCCTAGCCACCTACGATTGGACGCCATCATCCATAGCTGAAAGGAGAAGCTTGATGGTTCTAGAAAGACGCATTGTGGGCTCGAACATTGATTTATTTATTAATGTTATTATGTTTTAAGTAGGAATTAAGAAATATTAATTTTCAAATATCCAATTACAATAGAGTATTATTATTTAATTTAAAATTTTAACTAAAATAATTTTTTACATTGTCTTTAGATTAGGATCAATAAACCGATAAAAGTTTAGCATCATCAAATCATTGGTCTAGTCATTATCTCATTAAATAATCAGTTAAACTAATAAAAAATAAAATTTAAAAATTTTATTATAAATTTACATCTCATATTAAATAAATTAATAAATAAAATCAAAATTAATAAATCATTTATATTGCTTCATATTACAATAAATAAATAATATCTTATCATATAATATCAACATATGTATTATTAATCTTCATATTTATTTTCAACTTTTCACATATTACAATAAATAAATAATATCTTATCATATAATATCAACATATGTATTATTAATCTTCATATTTATTTTCAACTTTTCACAATATCTTAAAATATTATTTATTAATTTTTTGTTTTCCTCTTTCTAATTATTTATTTCTCTTTTTAACTTTTAAAGCATGATAAGATTTTTTTTCTTTTTATACTTTTCTCCTTCTTTCCAAAAATATTTACTCCGCTCTTGAGACTTATTCTTCCCTATTTTAACTCTATATCTCTCTTTCTCTCTTTCCTATTTTTAAATTACAAGTTACATCTCTTTTTTATTCTCCTATTGTTGCACAAATCATACTATTTGGAGTAATTTTCAGACCATCACCTCTCTCTGCTTCTCCTATTTCTTCTTTCCTCTTCACTTCATTTTATTGGTTTCCCGATCTTTAATCGATTTTTTTGAAAGACTATTTCTATGAAAGTGATGAATCTTGGAGCTCGGAAGGGGATCCCCAAATCTCTAAACCTCTAAAATCTTACTCGTTTGACCTATTACTTTAATTTTTCCTTTTGTCTCTTAACTCTAATTTTTTTTCTTCTTGATGAATCGATAACTTTTTTTTTTGTGTTAAAACGGGGCCAAAGCCCAATAGAAGTAGAAAAAAACAAACAAAGCCTAATTCAAAGACACCTTTAGGAATTACAGCACCAGAAGCTTCGAACGAAAAATCAAGGAGAAGGAGCAATGGTAGAGATTTCCAGGAATGGGTTC
Organism: Senna siamea; assembly: GCA_031216115.1. NCBI lineage: Eukaryota > Viridiplantae > Streptophyta > Magnoliopsida > Fabales > Fabaceae > Senna > Senna siamea. Next base: position 11,997,017 of record CM062354.1, on the reverse strand, counting down.
CTAGTTTTAACGAGAGGTTATGGTTCACAATGTTGTCTGCAAATCGATACCCTTTGTGAAGAGTATGGAGAACAATCACCCTACACCTTCTGCTAATCGAGTCATGTATTCGCCTCAGCGCGTTTGATTCAAACACAGGATCACAATTGATGGAGAATTACCGTCACAAAGGCCTTGGAATCTGATTCTAACATAACTTGTCAACATCCTTCCATCCAAGTTCCTAAACGTCTGTTGCGCCCTATAGCTTAGCGTTGAATGATGTGCACCAGCCAATATTTCGTCAACACCCCTCGATCTTGTTGAATAATTTATACTATATAAAAGTTTCACATCAATAAAAAAGTCTTTTGCAAAATGTGATTAAATAAAATAAATATAATAATATGAGAGATATATTAATAAATAAATATATACACTATCAAAATACTTGGACTGGGGCTTAAGTTTTTGGCTTTGGGCAAAGTTAAAATGTCCAATCAAATATAATTTTAAAGTTTTAAAATAAATAAATATATAATTATATTTATAATTATTTGAAACATTTATTTAGATTGAAAAAATATAACTATTGATTCTCTTATAGTACAAGTAAAATATCTTTAAAGAAAGTAATTTGTCACACTTCAAAAATCTTAATTTTTTTCTATCTCAATTAATTTTCTAACAACATTAAAGAGATTTTTGCTTGATATGTTAAACCTCAAGGATTTCATCTAACTTGATTGATTTAGTGGCATAAATTTCACCCATTGGAAGGACAATATAGTATTTTTGTTGACTTCATTGAAGATATAATATATTCTTGATCCGCAATTGACTGATTTATCAAGCCCCATTCTAGAATATTATGATGAAGTCAAGGCTGCAATAAAGAAACGTGAAGATGATGAGTTGCTCAATCGTGGACATATTATGAACACTCTTACATATTGTCTATATGATTTGTAGTCCACACTAAAGACAACGAAAGAAATATAGAATGACTTACAAACTGCATATCAGAATAAAAAAATAAGGTACTAATAAATTTATTGCACTATAATATTTTGAATTCAAGATAGTAGATTCAAAACCTATTATAGATCAAATTTATGAATTACAAGTGTTGGTCTCAAATTTAAGAGACCTTGAAGTTGTAATTCTTGATGCATTGCAAATTGGTGCAATATTGTCTAAATTTCTTGCTTCTTGGAATGATAGTAAAAATAAAATGTTCCATTCTTCTAACAAATTAACATTAGAACAATTTTGAACTCATTTGCAAAATGAAACAAAAACTCATGCTTGTGAAGCACCTTTTTCTTTCCTCAAATTATACTGTTAATTTTATGAGTCAAAAGATTCCTAATGGCAATAGTAAAAATTTGAAAGTTTCAAAGAAATCCTTTAAGAAAAAGAAAAAGGATCTAATCTATTTTCACTATGGAAAGAAAGGTCATGTCATTCATGAATGAAGGTTTAAGAAAGCAAGACTGAATTTCAAGGTTGGAAATTTTGGGAATTCTAGAAACTCTGAGAAATCTAACTTAGTTGAAAGTTCTATCAATGAGATAGTGGCTATGATTTCTGCACTTCAAGTGGAGATGATAATAGAATTGAATATGGCATCTACTGCAACCAAAAATAATGATTGGTTTTTGGATTCTAGTACAACAATTCATTTATGCAATAATAAGAGTCTATTCATGGCCTAAACAAAATTGAAGGAACTTGATAAGTTTTTGATGGGAGACTAAGTCATTGTTGAAGTTCTAGGAAAGGGAACTATGTAACTTGAATTCATATCTTGAAAGTATAATATCCATTTCCTTAAAATTTAATATTGAGAATTGTAACGCCTTATCTAGTATTATTATCCCTCTGATGTAATTAGATAAGTTCGGTATATTATTCTTATCCTTTTTATTTACAACGTATGAGCATTTACACCATTAAGTTTTATTACAGTGGATTAGGTTTAGGTTCTTTTGCTCAGATCAAGTCTCATATGCATAGCGGAAATAAAACACCATACATTACAGCAAAATTTAAAAATTTTATACAAAACAAATAATAAATGTCCCATAAATATCCGTTACAACTTTTGTAATGATGTACCAGGATATATGAAGTACCCATCCATAAGGAGTCAGGAGACAACAAGCCTGTCACTCAGACTCCTTTACAAATAATAGGGATGAACATGTCCTTCACATATTCTTTCCCCAGCAATTTCTCGTTTCCCTTCCATATACATAGTCAAAATAATAGTTCTAATTCTAATCCAAAATATATCTAGAATTCAGGACTAAAAATAAGGAATTACAAAAATACTTTTGACAAAAAGAGCTCCTATCTTCTCCTGGCATCGCTAGGCATCTGCATCTGATACATATTAGCATACAAATGAGAAACACACGTTTCCCAGTAGCTTAACAATTCATAATTTTAAAATCTACTAATATGTATCAGGGTGCAAGCACCAAAATATTTACATCTAGATTCTCGATATTTGAAAACATAGCATTATTCACAATATAAATTGGCAAGCAGTGCATGATCAATTTAGATGTCAATGTGATAAAAGTAGATATCCTCTTTCAAGTAAAACATATTTTCAAGGGATTCTACATGTTGTCACAAAAATAAATAAAACTCATTTATGCATTTCATGCTTAAAACTTACCTTTATACAATGATTGTGCACACATGGGCACCTTGTGGACACTTGGCCTCCTTTATAAAATCTATTGTGCACACTTGGACACTTTGTAGACACTTAGCCACCTTTATAAAAATTATTGTGCACACTTAGGCACTTGTGGACACTTGGCCACCTTTATGAAAATTATTGTGCACACTTGGGCACTTGTGGACACTTGGCCACCTTTATGAAAATTATTGTGTACACTTAGGCACTTGTGGGCACTTAGCCAACTTTATGAAAATTATTGTACACACTTGGGCACTTGTGGACACTTAGCCACCTTTATAAAATCTATTGTGCACACTTGGACATTTTGTGGACACTTGGCCATTTTGTGGACACTTGGCCACCTTTTTAAATAAATTGTGCACACTTGGGCACTTGGTACATACATATGGCAACTACATTTTCTTTTATTTTAACCTTTTAATCTCTTTTACCTTTAGTCCTAATGAGGTACATTCTAATACATTCATTATTAAATTGGGCCACCAAGATTTGAGATAAGATGTGATTTCAGCCACTATGGAAAAAGAATCTAATTTAAGATTTTCCTATCAAGTTGCCATATTTTCTCCATCCATTCCATAAGTTAAACTTCTCAACCTTATGCATTGACATTATTGGGGTAATTTCCACACATTTAATTTGTGTCACCATTACCATTAACCCTTTATTCTATTTATCTTTTGGGTTCAATTTACAAACTACAATGTCGGTTACACATATTTAATTATTCTTACTTCCCATTAGCAATGTGGATCTTTATTAGCCAAAGCCATCTCTTCTATGTGCTAATTGTTATATCTTAATTTATCATAATTTCTTTCTTTCCCTTAGCCAAACCGAATTGCAATCTAACTTAAAAAATTTTAGGCCAGCAAATTCATATCTTGCAAAGAGCCATTTTTGGGTTTAGCATACCAACAAGAAAACATTATAATTTTAAAACTACATTCTCGTTAGAAATCCTCCATTTAGGTGTCTATAACTGTACATGTATTTTACCCATTCAAAAGTACGATATTTCAGCCCTATCTCATTCTAGGATCTTTCATTATGCAAGCTAAAATTTACCCACAACGGTCCTTTTCATGAAAATGGCAACATACACTTCATCACATCTAAAACATAACCAATCTATTATACAAGCTTGGCCAACATGACATTCATATCATCAAGAATGTAGGAAAGAAAATAATGTCCCATGAAAGCTTGTAAAAACATGTTGAATATATATCAGACCATAGGACACAGTTTCAAGAATTGCTAACCTACCTCAAAGATGGAACCAAAGTGGATTGTCCTAGCTTCCCTTTGAATTTGCCTTGCTCTTTTGCTTCCTTTCTTGATCAACTTAGCTCTTTTCCTCTTCACAAAACTCTTATGTGCTCTCTCAAATGTTTACGTTGCTCCCTCTCCCTTTTGGATACACGTCCATGTGGGTGTGTATTTTCTAAGACATGAAGTGCTCTCTCTTTTCCTCTTGCCGTGTGTGTCTTTTTTTGGTTTAATGAGATCCCTTCTCTTGTTCTCTAGTTCCTTGCACTTGGGTGCCCTCATGTGTAATCTAGGTACCATTCTTCTCTTTTATTTTTCTTATTTAATTACCTCATGTATAATCATAGTGAAGGTCATTTCCTTGTCCCCTCATGTTACCCATTTAGCCATGGGAAGGAGGGAGGTTCATGCAAGGTTCTTCCTTCACACAAGGCTCCTCCATCACGTAAGGTTTCTCCCTCATGTAAACTTCATTTCCATGCACTCTTGTATTTTTTTTTATCAGCTCCGAGGGATACTATCTTCTCTTTCTCTTTTCTTAATTACTCATGGTTGCATGTGTACTTGTAAGTACACCTTATCTTGCTTGCAATCTCCTCCTAACCCATTCGGTTACACCACCCTCCTTTTGCACACTGCACTTTCCTTTTCCTCCTCTCACTTTCTCTTGCTTCATGGCATTACCGAATAACACTCCTTATTCTATGGAGTTGTGGAGCCATCCCCTAGCATGCTGCATGCACACACACATATATACATATATTTAACTTCTTTATTCGGTTGCCTTAGAGATGACACAAGGGAGGAAAGAGGGAAACTTGCTTCACACGTCTCCTCCCTCTCTTGCATCCTTGCTTCACCATATACCCACATCCACATGTGTCTTTTTCTTTAAATAAATTCTGCACCCTTGCCTTTTGCCACTCGGTCACGCAACCTCACTCTTCTTAGTCATTTTGTATTGAAAAAAATAAAACAAAAGGGAAGGAAAGGGGAGAGGTTCACGCTATAGGTATCTTCCACGCAAGCTGTACTCCTCACTCAAGCCACACAGTTTGATATTTTCGTTTATGAATTGGTGAAGCTATCTACTAGTTGCATGCAAAAATATATTTATTTACTACACACATGGTACGGAGGCCACTCCTTCATGCAAAACTTGTATTTCACAGAAGGCACATGTGGGGTTCCATTTTTTGCCACTTCATTCGATGGGTGTATATAAATTTAAAATGCTTTATTCTTCTTTCCTTTCCCCTTGTCTTAGACGTGTGGATATATATATGTAAAGTGAATAAAAACTCATATCCTCCACCAATTAGTCGTGCATGCATTTTTAATTGGCTATACTCTTTTCTCCTTTAGTACTTCAGTTATTTAAAAGGAAATTAATGCAAGCATGTTAAATGTATCAAGCACCTCAAACAAGAAGGTGTTCTTATTTATTCTAAACACTAAGCTACATAAGCAAATTCATGCAATTAATTGAGGAAACATTAGTTTATACTAATCAAGAAAATAAGGGGTGTGACAATAATAATCTTAGAATTTCTTCAAGAACTTAAATGAGACAAGAAACTTAGAGCTAAAAAGAAAGAAGGACTTAAGTGTAATTTTTACATTTTTTCAAGATGGTCCTTGAAGCTTCAACCATGCAACTTTTTTAGACTCATTTATATACATTCCTTCCCTCCCTATCAGCACATTCTAGCAGTTCAGAAGGAGAGGAAAGCCACAAGCAGAGGAGAAAAGGGAAGGGAAGCAAAGTGGAATTCTTCCATAGCTAGATTTGAGGTAAGAATTCTTTATCTATGACACATTAAACACCTTAAAAATCATTTAGGAGTAGATTACTACACTTAGAACCCCTCAAATCTTCTAAATTTTGAGGATTACTAAAAATGGAGAAATTTCCTTTTTCTCCAGGAATTTTGATTTTTTGGTATGAAATGATGATTTTAAGATGCTTGGAGAAAGGAAAAGGTTTTTGAATCATAATGTTGGAGTCCTTAACTTTCATTTAGCATTTTCTAGGCTTGAATAAGATTTTTCAGGTTAGTTTTTACTGTTCACCCAATTGGCATGTGAAGATTTGGCTTTGTATAATTGATATTTGTGCATGAAAATGGTTAGGATTTGGGGGGAAATTGTTAGAAACCAAGCTCATACCTTTTAAAATTGAAATGGGGTGGAATTTGGATTGGAAAATCATGAAAAACCAAAGTTTCTAAGCTATCGCAGAACATAACAGCTGACTGCTAGCATGCACCAGTTGATTGTCGTGTTTTTTACAAACCTAGAAACTGATACAGAGGGGCAACAGTCAACTGGTAGCCTCATCTATCGACTATCGAGCCCATATTTTTGCCTAGCAGTCGACTGGCAGCCTTCTATCAATCGATTGGCAGGATACTATCTTACGAAGTCCATGATTCTAGAGAGTTACCAACCAACTGCCAACATTATGACAGTTGACTAGCAGCCCTTCAAAGATCAACTAGCTGACTACTAGCTCTATGGCAGCCGACTAGCAGCCCTTTAACATGAACAAATGACTTTTAAAGTAATGAATGAGCTTAGAAACCCCTAGAATCAAATGGAATAAGGCTCAAATGTCATCATACAAGGGAATTTCATATGTTGGGTGATGAGTGATAACAAAATAGGAAAGGAAAGAGGAGAGTTACCTCATAGTGAGCCCTTAAGCCTAGGATGCATAAAAAGCATGGTGCAATAAATGCATAATTGTGAAGTACTAGTGTGAAATCTAGATTTGTTTCTCAGGAAGTGATTTGTGAGGCAAATACCAAGAGGAAAGATAGAAGTATTGATCAAAGAAGAACAAATGGTTAAGGTAGAGTAATTTACACTCCCCTAATTTAAAATAACAATATGAATTGCTTATTTTGAAATGAGAATTGGTTTTCATTAAATGGGAATTATTTGATAAAACTGTTGTGAATTAGAAATATTTTCATATGAGTATAGAGATATTGCCTATATATGTTGAAAAGCATGAAATAGACTCTTTGCTACTTATTTTGAATTGAACTATTGGGTTGCATGCTCATAGGGACGGACGAAATTTGGGGTGGACATTTAATGGCTGGTATAGGACGGTCATTAGGTGTATCTCATGTAGACCACTTTAAAGAATGTAATAGTTTTTAACTTGCATGGTCTGTATTTGTTAGAAGTTACTTATTAAACCAACACAACCCTATATAAGAATTTAAGGAGTAAAGGTAGAATAGTATAGACGGGAAAAACATTTTGGTTTCAGCATAAAACTCTATAACCCTAAGTATTAGTCACTTATTTGTATATATTGCTATATAGTCGAGTAAAGGATGAGACTAGCGATGTGCACATGTTAGGGGATGCCCTAGAAGTTAGGTTCTCATGTTACATGGAAAAAAGAAGTGTGACAATATCACGTGGATAAAAGGAAGTGTGATAATCACTGGGAGACGGTCCCCGTGATAACAACAATCTTAGTCACATAGATAAAAGGAAGTGTGATGATAGCTTGGGATTAGAAAACAGCATGTAATGAGATAATATTTTTATAATGTTATGATGACATGCATATTGATTCCTGGAAATATGCAGGATTACATGTGTTTGCATTAACATAAAACTTGTTATGCAAATGAGGTTTGAAAAGAAATAACAAGAATTACGTATATGATACTCTGACTAAAATATGGTCCTATACCTTATGATTTTGATATGAATTTTGTGAAGCATGGCTTTAATGAAAACATGTTAATTCTCATGTGTTTGATGAAATTTGACTATAGATTTTGCAATTCACTTGTATATTGGTATGATACAGGGGAGAGGTTTTCTATACCATAAAGGGTATAATTAAACTTTCAACTTTTTTTCTAAAAATTATGAAGTTATAAATTACTCTACTGAGATATTTGTATCTCATGAAGTTGTTTGTTCAGATGATCAGGGTCAGGCTATGCCTAGAGATTAGTTGGGTTTGAGATATGAGTTGGAGCCGCAATACAACCTAGAAGAGCTATAGATCTTGGATCCTTAGATAGGGAATTTGAATCGTCGTGTAGGCTAGGAAGAGTATATGTAGTGATAACTGTATGGATTTTTTTTTTATGAATGTTCTTGAATGTGAAATTTTTTAATGGAGTCAATTATGTTGAAATGTGATTAGCTAATGGAAAGTTATGTTTAATAGTAGCTTTGATATAAACTATATCTCAATTGTTCCTGAATGAGTGTTTTAGAAATTTATATTCCAAAGTACATAATTGTATGAATTGTAGTATTATATGTGTTGCGTGTAGAGATGGTTGAGTGGAATTTGAATAGACTAATAGAAGAATTTATTTGGGTTACACTTAACCAGTAACGACCCAACTGTTGAGGAAAAAGGAAAATTTTTGTAGTAAGAATTCCACGCTTCATAATAACTCTAATGCGTGCATGTACATGTTAGGGGTCATTATGTAACATTCACCTCTAATACTTTGGGATTTATTATGATATTATTGTTATCATTGATTAAACATAAAGATGTTATTATTTATGCAATGATAAGAATGGTTCATTAAAGGGATAGAATGGACATTTTCATCAAGATAGAACCACTTTTATTATAAAAGGGTAAAATTAGAAATTTTGTAAAGAAGGAAAAAATAGTAATTTTACTATAAAGGAGAAAATAAATTTTATCTAATTATTTCATGGAATTACATTTAAGGACTTTCACCATTTTCATTTAAGAGAGAAAAAGAAATAAGTGTGGAAGTGATTATGTCTACTTTGATGGTAAAATGGTAATTTTCCCTAAAAAGGGCAAAGTTGTAATTTGTCTTAAGGGCATATTAGTAATTTTTCATAAGATAGGAAAATTAAATTTTTAACTAAGTATTTCATGGAAATAGTATTGGAAGGCCTTTACTCTTTTATTTTAGAAAGGAGGAAGAATAAGGGTAAAAATAATTATATTAACATAAAGGGTAAAATAGTAATTTTGTCTTAGAGGAAAAATAGTAATTTTACCAAAGAAGGGTAAATTATTAATTTTATAAAAGAAGTTTTATTAAACTTCTTTTAAGGATTTTTTGCCCACCAAACTCAAAAAGGATGAAAAATGAGGTTAAATTGGCTATTTGGACATAAAGGGTAAAATGGTAATTTTCCTTAAGAACATATTAGTAATTTCACAAAAATTTGAAGGGCAAAACTATCATTTCGAAAAGTATGAGGGAAGAATGGTCTTAACCTATAGAAGTTTCATAAAATTACAATTCTAAGGAGAGAGAATGCCATTCTTGAAAAAGAGAAGTAGTAAGGGTAAAATAGTCATTTTATACCAAGAGCATTTTGGTAATTTTTCAAACCCCTAATTTAAGTCATCTTCATCCTTAAGAAGGGGGAGAAGTCATGCAAATGGAGGGAGAAGGAGGTTTGGCCGAAAATACATCAAGCTTGGAGGAAGAAGATTACAAGACAAAACACTTAGGAAATTCAACTTTTCTTGCATTTTCAAGGTAGCTTAACAATCCTATAACCTTAGTTTCATATTTTATGAAAAGATTAAAGTATTTTTATGTTCATGAAATCTAGGATTTTCTCTCTTTACATTCCATAATGCTTGCTTTCTATACTTTGCTATGCTTGTATGGAGATATTGTTGTATTTGTGAGTATGGTAATGTTTGTATGCTAGAAAGTATGAAAGATTGAATTTTGGCATGTTTGGTACCACTTTCATGAAAAACCATAACCTTTAAAATGGTTGAAATGGTATGGAATTGAAAGAGAAAATGATGATTTTGCATGAGATCTACTTGAATATGAAAGTCTTGAAAGCAAAATGATGAAACAATTCCATTTTCCATTACTTTCGCACTTGGCCAAATGCTTCCATGTATATTGGTGAAAATGTTTGCTTGAAAAAGTGCCTAAAAATGGTGGAAGAAATTGTTGAGTCAATAAGAGAGAGAAAATTATGTTCAGTTGATATTTTGACACTTTTACCATTTTCTAGTTTCACCATTTAACTTTGAAAGTGTACTTGTAAATGTGAAGATGAAGGATTATGTGCATTTACATGTTTGATATGAAAAATGAGCTTGAAAAGTGTAGAAAAGAAAGGCTAAATGTACCTATGCACATTTTAGGGTATAAGAAAGTGTTATGTTTAATTGTTGAACATGTTACCATAATGCCTAAGTGGTAAAAATAATGGAAGAAATGAAACAAATGGCTTGAAAATCCCAATCTTCCACCCATTTCATACCTTGGCCGAAATCTTTACCCCATTTCTCTCTTGATGGCTGAATTCATATGTTAATGGGAAGAAGATTATAATGTATTTTAAGATGGCCAATGTCAAGAGTTATGAAGGAAAGGATGAAATGATCTAATGGGAATGTGAATTGCATGCATTTATGCCATTGATACCCTTATGTTTCAATTTTATATCTTATGAGTATCAAGTTTGAAATTGCATGAAAATGAGTAAAGAAATGCTGTGAATGTCATCTTAAGGGTGAGAGCACGACACTATTTACATCTCCCCCTAAGGATAAATAAAAAGGCCATGAATGATTATGAAGAGGGTAAACCATGGCACTATTAATGTTCCCCTAAAGAGTACCATGAAAGGGTGGATGATGGCACTAATAGATTCCCCTTGAGGTGTGTGTGATGGCACTATATTATACCCTAGTGGGGAGACTCAATGGCATTATAAAGAGTCACCCTAGTGATAATGACTTGATGGCACTATATGATACCCGAGTGGTAATGACTTAATGGCACTAATAAAAGTCACCCTAGTGGTAAGGAATTTGATGGCATTAAAATGTTACTATAATTATAAGAGTAGAAATTATGTGATGGTAGATTATATATGAATGCATAATTATGTACTCTATTGATGAATGAAGAATGACATTGTGATGGTACATAATATGTTCATGACATGAAATGTCAATAATCTCATATTCACAAATGCATACGTATATGTTTCATATATAGCATGCCCATGGAATTGAATGGAAACTATTTTGAAAGAATTGGAATGTAGAAATGTTTTCTTTATTTGTACAGTGGCACATGCCAGTTATTTTGAAACTGTATGGTTTGTTTAGCTACTGAAAAATTATTTCTCATTATTGTATTGGTGTGTATCAGATGCACGATGGCAATAATTAAGTTCCCCACAACGAACTAGTAAATTTAAGGAATAGTTATAATTGTGGAATTGTAGCCCTTTTGTTTTAATTCTCAACATGTTATTTTTAGAATAAAATTATAACTACTATTCTTTTGGAATGTACATGATGGAAATGGACAAATGTATTAGATAGAATATGTGAAGAATTCATCCATTAATAGTATTCTTTTGAAAAAAAGGGTTTGAGTGGTAGGGTTATTGTCTCCTTATCCCTTTGAGTGATTATTTCACATATCCTGATTATGTATTAGACAGTGTAAACATATATATGTGTGTTTGTGTTATTTTTTTTATAACTTTCGTTGCAATGAATGAAATTTTATTTCTACTGTGCTGAAGTATGTTAACTTGAGCAAAAGAACCCAAACCTAATCAATATAATTAATTATTGATAGATTTAATGCTCAGGAAAATTAATGAGATGAAAACGTAAAGAATAATGTAACCATTTATCTTTTTACATATTAATAAGCTGTAATATAGAGAGATAAGGGGTGTTACACGTTACAGAAAGAAGTTGACTTTGATGAATGTGTTCCATGTTCCTGAAGTTAGAAAGAATTTGATGTCTGCTAGTTTACTTTTTAAGAAGGGTTTCAAAATTGTAATTGAATATGAGCATGTAATAGTTTCTAAGAATGACGTGTTTGTAGGAAAAGGATATAGTAGTGAAGACATATTCAAATTAAGTATCAATGAAATTAATTGTGTTTCTATTTACTCTATTAAGTCTAATTCTTTCATTTGGCATGATAGACTACGACATATTAATTTTTGTTCATTGAATTGTATGTCTAAAAATGGTTATATTTCTTGTAAAAAAAATGGTAGGAAAATGTGAAATCTATATACAAGAAAAAATGATAAAGAAACCATTCCTAAAGTTGAAAGAAACACTAAATTGCTTAATTTAATACACTATAATTTATGTTAATTAAATGAAGAATTAAAAAGAGATGGAAAGTGATATTTTATTACATTTATAGATGATTATTCCAGATTCACATATGTTTATCTTCTTAGATCTAAGGATGAAGCATTTCAAAAATTCAAGGAATATAAATCAGTTGTAGAAAATCAAAAGGATAGGAAAATTAGATTACTTTGTTGTAACATCCGCTCCTAACACTTGCATTTTATGATGACGTTGTTATTATTATTATTGTTAGTATTATTTGTGGGATGTTAAGGATGATTTATCAAGGAGTTAGAATAGACATTTTTATCATTATATAATCACTTTTGTGATAAAAGAATGAAATTGGAAATTTGGTAAGGAAGGGTAGAATAGTAATTTTACCATGAAGGAAAAAATTATTTAATTCTCTTATATCTTGAAATCACATTAAAGGATTTTCATTATTTTCATTTAAGAGAAAAGAAGAATTTGGTTACATAAGTGATTATGTGCAATGGATGCCAAGAAGGGCAAAACTATAATTTTACCCTAAGGGCATATTAGTAATTTTACATAATGTAGAAAATCTAATTTTTATCTTAAATATTTCAAGAAAATAGAAATTAGAAATCCTTACCCAATTATGCTTAAAAGAAGAAAGAAAAGGGGTGAAAATGATAACCTTGGCATAAAGGGCAAAAAGGTAATTTTCTCTTAGAAGAAAATTTGTAATTTTGCTAAAAGAAGGGTAAATTAGTAAATTCAAAAAAATAAGTTTTTTGAAATCTTATTTAAGTGATTTTTACACCATGATGAAAAGGGTGAAAAATGGAGCTAAAATGGCCATTTGGACTTAAATGGCAAAATGACAATTTTCTTAAGGGCATATGTGCAAATTTTGAAAAGTTGAGGGTCCATTCTGCAATTTCAATATTCTTAAAGGGAAGAAATTTCCCAGCCCATGGAAGCTGCACAAAATTACATTTTCAAGCAGAGTGAATGTCATTGATGAAAAAGAGAAGAAAAGGGAGAAAATGGACATTTTAACACCAATGGCATTTTTGTAAATTACCTAAACCCTAAATTTTAGCTTTCTTCTTCTTTAAGGTGCTAGAAATGTCAAAGAAGGGAGGAGAAGACAAAGCTGGCCGAGTTGCTTCCTAAGCTTGGAGAAGAAAATTCTCACACCAAAACAACTTGGAGATTTCACTTGTTTTACACTTTCAAGGTAGCTAAACATGTCTATGCCATTCTTTTCTTGTTTTATGGTGTGTTTACAGTGTTTTTAATCTTGCAAGAAGGATGAATTTTTCTCTCTCTACATTCTTATGAGTGATTTGCATGAATGGGTTGAAATATGTTGAAAACTACTTGTGTTTATGGCTATATACATGTTGGAATGCTGGAAAACCTAAGAGATGACAAATTTTCATGGATGGAATCATAGTCTTGAAAAGCCCTAACCTATACCAATGCTGAAATGGTGGTTTTAAGAGTGATAAATTGATATCTTTGCATGGTTTTTTCTTGAATATGATTGTGTTGTAAGAAAAATGGTGAAATAACTCCATTTCCTTGTATTTTTCACTTTGGCCGAATCATTGCTTGAGTAAGGGTGCTGAAATTTGGTTAAAAATGTTGTTAGAAAAATTGAGAAAGTGTTAGAAAATAGTAAGAGAGAGAAAATCTAGGTAAGTTAATGTTTAAGCATTTTTCCCATTTTCTAATTTTACCATTAACCATGAATGTGTGACTTACTCATCTTGGCCGAATTGATGCATGTAATTGGTGCTGAAATTTTTCTTAGAAATGGCTAGAAAAATCTTGCCAAGTTTGTCATAAGAAAAGAGGAGAGAGAAAATTATGGTACTTTTATGTTTTATTAAAAGAACCATTTTAAAATTGTTACCATTTCACTTTGAAATTGTGCATAAACATGTAAAGTTGCAAGACAATATGCATTGACAAATTTAGCATGAAAATGGGCTAGAAAGATGTGTGAAAAAGGGGTTATTGGACACTTACAAGGAAAATGAGGTGTGAGAAAGCATTGCCTATAATTATGGAAATGGTTACCATAATTCTTAGATGTAAAAATTAATGCTAGAAATGTACCAAATGGGTTAGAAATGTCAATCCTTCATGCTTATCTTGCCTTGGCCGAATGCTATGTTGAATTTTCACTAGGCCTAAGGTGCCATCAAAATTGGCCTAGGCTAAGTGAAAAGAGGGAAAATGATGTAATGGTCAAGAATGAATGGTAAGTAGCATACATTTTACCATTGATAGAAGGATGTTTGAATTCATGTGAAAGTGATTGAATAGTATAAAAATGATTAATGTAATTATGAATGCCAAAGTTAAAGAGCAAAGGAGGAATGGCCTAGTGAATACCTCATGAAACCAAAATTATGAGGAGGAATGATCTGATGTATACCTCCCTAGCAAGCTACCTTGTGGAGAATGATCTAATGTACACTCCTAAGGGATAAAATGTAGGAGGAATGATCTGGTGTAAATCTCCAGAAAACACAATGATGTAGAAGGGAATGATTTGGTGTATACCTTTCCAAAATAAAGTAATTATGTGTGACTATAATTTGTATTGCATATATGTGGGCTATGTGAGATGAATGTTGAAAGTCTGTTATCATCCATTCCATGAATGACATAACTTACTGTACATCTCATGTTTATATATGCATACACACATGTTTTACATATATCATACCTAGAGATCTATATGAAAAGAACTTTGAAATTTAACTGAATGTAGAGGTGTTTTCTATATTATTACAGTGGTACATATCAGTTGTTTTAAATAAATTGGTTTGTTTAGCTACTGGGAATATATTTCTTATTGTTATACTGATATGTATCAGATGCCAAGATACTGCTTAATAATGGACATCAAGCTGGCCATTGTGGAAGTTCCCTTTTTAGGGACTTTCACTATCATAAAGGATATTTATGTTATATCTATCTTTGAATTTTCTCTTGAGTAAATTAGACACTCTAGCATGTAGTCATAGCCCTTTCATTTTAGTCCTGATTCCCTATATTCTTTTTGGGGTTAGAATTGGGACTATCATTTTTTGGCTGTACATAAAGGGAAAAGGGCATATGTATAAGGATATGTGAAGGATCTATTCATCCTTGATATTTTGAAAAAGGAGTTTGAGTGACAAGCTTGTTGTCTCCTTACACCTTATGGATAGGTACTTCCTATATCCTAGTATATATATCCAGAACGATTTACCAGACAGTCACTATATGTGTATATAATATAGAAGTTTTTTTTTTATTTTCGCTATAATGCATGAAAATTTTATATTCCGCTGTGCCAAAGGATATTTACCTGAGCATAAGAACCCGAACCTAATTTCATAATAAATTGGTGATGGATTAAATGCTCGGGAGACTTTAATGTAATAAAGAATAAGAATAATGTAACCACTTATCTAAATCAGTATTATGATGTTGTTAAGATAAGATAAGGGGCGTTACATTTGTAGTGATAGAGGAGAAGAATATTTTCCTAATGAATTTGATCAATTTTGTGAGGAGCGTGGTTTGATACATCAAAGGAGTGCTCTATAAACACTACAACAAAATGGATTGGCAGAAATAAAAAATAGGACTTTAGTAGATATGATTAATGCTATGTCATTAAATGCACATTTACCACATAACTTATGTGGTGAAGCATTGTTAACTGCATTTCATACTTAATAGAGTGCCATAAAAAAGCATGCATGTTTCTCTATATGAACTTTGGAATAATAGAAAACTAAATTTAAATTATTTCAAAGTGTGGGAGTGTATTGCATATTATAAAATACCTGATAACCAAAAGTCTAAACTAGGAACTAGAGGCATCAAGAAAAATTTTGTTAGATACACACAACATTCAAAAGCTTATAGACTTCTGGATTTAAACTCAAATGTCATTACAGAATCCATACACATAGATTTTATTAAAAATAAATTTGTGGATTATTCTATTAATGAATCAATGTCTAGACAAGCTAAAAGTGTTTATGCTAAATTGTCACAATCTATTGTTAATTCTAAAAAAGAGAGAAAGTGACAACATCCTAGTGGAACCTAGAAAAAACCAAAGAGTTAGAAAAGAGAAAGATCTTGGCCTTAATTTTATTTTTCTTTTAGAAGGTAATATAACTAATTTTTGTAACAAAATACCCATTTTTCTACATGTTGAAAATGATCTAAAAACATTTCAAGAAAAAATGACTTCTAGAGATGCAACCTTTTGGAAAGAAGATGTTAATGATGAAATGGACTAAAAAATGTCCAATAATACATGGGTTTTAGTTTATATACCTCTTGGATCAAAATTCATAGGTTGTGTAATACCCTCAACCTATAGTTCCTTTAAAGAATGGTTAAATTTATAGTTTATATACATAGATAGGTGTTATTACCTCTTCTATCTAAGAAAATTTTAAACTTTACCAAGTTTGCTATATTTAATTGAGTTCAGTTTGGGTCTTTACACTCAGGTTCTCACACATACATATATTCTCGCAAAATAATAAATAAACTCATGTATAAAAATAATATATATATACTTGTATCATTTTCTGCTTCAGTATGTACATAGAATCCTTCCCTTCAGACATATATACGTAGATATGTGGCACTAGGACAAATATATAAAGTGAGAGTTTAGAAAAGGAGGCAACAAGTTTGCCATTTAGTCTCATTCTCCAAAAGATACCTGTAGTCGATAGTCTAAGTCACATATCCAATAATCTATATATCTACCATTTTCTATTCACAAAAAAAGAATATCATGGATCACTCCAAAATACTAAAGAACCATAACCAAGGATAGACTCTTCAAAATATTCAAACTAAGAATATAAATACAAGGCTACTATTGTTGTTGCTCTAAAGTTGATCCACCTATTGGAAGTACTATAGGAGGTACCTCCATCACCAAAATGACCCATACATTCCAGATAATGGTAATAGGTCCCATAACTCTAACCTCCACTACTAAGATCTCAATCTCTAAAAGCATGCGACATCGAGGCATCTAAACACATCAACGAAAAATGTGAGATTGATAATCTTAGTAGCCAAATCACCTATTTAAAGCCATTAATGGTATTAGTTGTATGCATACAAAAATTCATACATTCTCTCCACATTCTTATTTACATAAATAATTATCTATTGGATACAATGCATGCTCATTATATGTACTCGTTAAGCAATGTATAATTAAATAATCATCTTAAACTATCTAAAACATGTTCAAGCATTTCATGTAACATCATCATAAACACAACATCATTAAACATTGTAACATGAACAGTTTCAGTTATACATTCAGTGAAATTACATAAAATTAGGCCTCAACCCCTTTTTTCTCATCTTATGAAATAGAGAGCATTTTCTTGATGGTGTTAGTTAGCGAATTACCTTCATTTACCTTTCTGACATACCCTTGAGCTTCACATGAATGAGCACTATAGTGGTCCTAGACCATAGTGGTATCTAACCATAGTACTATTTGAGGCATCCCCTAGTAGATCCAAGTACAAATATATGGATCACCATCCCTTTATTTAACGGATCACTTCCTACTCACAGGATCACTATTATACTTAGATCACTTCCTCTCCATCCTATCATGAGGCTATGGAATTACCACACCCTTACCAGTGGATCATGTTCTTAGAACGCTACTCACAAGTGTATATATTAAGGTGATTCGACTCAAGCCATGGTTATGCCTAATTCTAGGTATGTGAACCTTACTTAGCCATATGGAGTACACTGACCTAGAATTCACAACCATTATAGTGTTTTCAAAATCTCTTTAAATGTTCAAGTGGATGTTTTATCATTCTAAATTATGGCTCAAGTGTGGAATGCTTAATGTTCATCCCATACCTACATTGGTTACTCGATCTTAAGCCTATCTACCACTAATTCATACACTAGGAATACTTTATACCTTTTCTCATGACTTCTCATCTTTTCCCTCTTGATTCATGTTACACGTTACTTAAATGTCTTGATCTTATGATTTGAGTGGTTGATTGAGCTTCATAGGGACTACATAGTTTAAGTTCATGTTCTAGGGCCTACTAGTTAATTGCTAAATATCCTAGCAGCTAGTAGCTCTCTACCAAAAATAAGACAACCTGACCCAAGAGCTAGCATTCAACTTTCAAGTGGCTAGAAGTCAGTTGCTATTCTTCTGTATTAGGTTTTAGGCAACTCAAGATCCCGACAGTATATTGGTAGGGGCCTAGCAGTCAACTGGTAGGATCTTGACCATTTTGGGTGGATCGAAGTACACGAAATTTGACTTCTATTATCCTGGATGTCAGTTGATATGTTTAACTCTACTCTACATAGATATATTTTTGCCTATTTTTGATCCATTTTATAGCCTATTTTCATTTTTCTTTACTCAATCATGGTCTCATCTATCCCTATAAGGTTTCTAACTAAAACATGGCAAGTATCCTAGCTCAAATAACCTTAATATAAGATTTTCCTTCCTATTTTTGTAATGCCCCTATCTATTCTTATTGATAACTCTGATATAAACAGATAGGTTCGGTACATTATCTTTATCCTTTATTTAATTAATGTTTGAGTAGTTATACCATTAAATTAATTTAAGAAGATTAGGTTTGGGATCTTTTATTCAAATTAAAACTCACATGCACAGCGGAATAGATCAAAATATACTAACTACAAAGTAGAATTAAAGCATCTATGTAATCCAATTAAATACATAATCAATAGTGTCCATTACATTTCTATAAGCACGTATCAGGATATATGAAGTACCTGTCCATAGGAAGTCAGGAGATAACAATCCTATCACTTAGACTCCTTTAAGAATTTCAAAGATAGACCGGTCCTTCAAATATCTTATGTTTGCTGCCCAAAAGAATAACCCTAGTTCTAAACCAAATAAATCTGAACTAAGACTCAAAAATAAAGGTTACAAGGTTTTACTCAGACCAAAAAGAAACTTCTATCTCTCTGCCCTGCTAAGCGTCCGTATCTGATACAAATTAGCATAATAATGAGAAACACAGGTTTTCCAGTAGTTTAACAATTCGAGTTTTAAAAATATAACTAATATGTATCAGGGTGCAAGCACCAAAACATTTTTATTTTACATTCTTGATATGAAAACATAATGTTACCCATAAATGAAATCAGGCAAGCGTTACAGGATAATTTAAATGTTAATGTAAGAAAAATCAGACATTCTCTTTCAATGAAACATTTCTAAATGAAATTATACATGTTATCGCGGCATTATGCAATTTAATTATGTATTAGCTTTTACATTTTCAATCTAAGTTAATTAAGTACCTAGGGTTTTATGTGGACATTAGGCCACTTTTATCAAATCACCGTGAGCCTTAGTTCATAAGTATGAAGCACCTCTAGCCACACCTCACTAGGCCGTCTGTGTAGAGCACCTTTGGCCACACATCGTAAATCGTGGTCACTCAGCCACGTACATAGCGTAATCGCAAACACTAGGTCATGGGCATTGAACACCTTCAGCCACACCTCGCTAGGTCGCCCGTGTGGATCACCTTTGGCCACACATCGTAAATTGTGATCACTCGGCCACGTACATAGCATAATCACGAAAACTAGGTCTATGCATGGAGCACCTTCGGCCATACCTTGCTAGGTCACCCGTGTGGATCACCTCTAGCCACACATTGTAAATCTTGTACCTGTATATGTATTTCCCTATCAGTTGCGTTTCTTTTCTTTTCTTTTTGTCAGTGTACAATATATCTTTATCACCTTTAGCTATGATTCTTATTTTCCTAACTTAATTTAACTCTATTTCCATGATTTTGGCCAGCGAATGTAAATAATATCAAGAATGTAAAATTGCAATAATGTCCCATCAAAGCTAGCAAAATAGACATACACAGACGCAATCGTGGGACATTATTTTCCAAAATTGTCAAATTACCTAGAGAATGACTCAAAAAGCTGATCTTGGCCTCCCTTCAATCTCCTTCTACACCTCGCTTCCTTTAAATTCTTATTTTCCTACAATAATGCCAAGTTTTCACTTCAGTTCAATCATTAAGGAACAGTCGGCACAAAAACTACAGGAAAACATCAAATTAGGGTATTTTAAATTATACCAAAGGCTCCGGGGGCTCGAGATCTAAATTCTGTGATTTTCCAGTAGCTCCGGCGATGGTGCATGGTGGCACATGGTGACTGACGGCAACTGGGGTCGAAAAATACACCAGAATGTAGCGCGCAACTCAAGGAGGCCAGATCTGGGGTCTATTTGGCGAGACACAGACGTTTGGATGGCATTTTCTGGCAGATAAGTTTGACGCACGGTGGAAGATTTTTCCTCCATTCCGGGCGCATGGTAGTGGCATTCACCTATTGGAAGCTGTCGGAGGAAGCTGGCAGCTCAGGCTTCCCAATGGTGGTGGTGTCACCGGATGACGGAGATCACGACATCAAAGGAAAAACACGACGGGAAGGAAAAAGGGCCATTTTTGGATGGTTGTGGCAATCGTCAGTCACTGCGGTGGCTTGCTGCAGTGTCAAGCTGAGCTAGGGAACCTTCCGGCGGCAACAAGCGACCGTAACTCAGCTGGACGGTAGACAGACATGGTAAAGGTGGTGGATGTGGGTGGTGTACGTGGGAGAGGAGAGAGAGAGAGAGAAATGCTACATAAGAGGGGAAAAATGGAAGAAATGAGGGAAAATGAGAGGGGTTTGAGTATTTAGGGCCCTTAAGGGCATTTTAGTCTTTTTTTTCCTTTCGCCTTAGCTAAGTTTCGACACATCTCTCTGATCTAGGCAAGATCTAGGCAAAATTTAAGACGATATAGAAGGAAATTTGGAAATTTTTAAACGATTGCATGCGTCGCAAACCGGCAGATCGAAATCTCGCCATTAGATATAATTTAATTCCGAAAAATTTTCAAATTTTAGCTAAAAATTTAGAAAATTTTCCTTAATTCAATTTCAACAAAAATTAACATTTATCTTACCTAATTTAATTTATTTGAAAAAATTGGTTTGTTACAATTTTCATATGAACAGTACACACAATCTTATATTTACCATATAATCTATCATAAGTACAATAAATCAGCATTTAACATCCAATAGAAGTCAATCAATTAGAGAATGTAATTTTTAATCCCTTATTTTACTAAAAAAAATTATCAAAAATGGCATTTTTGACAAAGTGAGCAGTACATTTCATAAGAATGAAAGAAGAGGAGATTTAGCTACGTTGATTAGTGTTTTTCTTGTTGAAGGTAGTCCAAATGTGTTGTATAAAGGTTTTAGAGAATTTTTCAAGCCTTAAATGATTTTTTTTTTGTAACACCTACCTTTAAGTGATCTGTAGCCTTTGGATTATGCTAAAATGTCTAAATTTGGTGCAGGACTAAACTAAAAGCAGAAAGAAAGCCAGGAGCAAATTTGGGAATTTAGTCAGGGAGAGTTATTATAGCTAACTGAAGTTTGAAACTTTCCTACCAATTTTTAAAAAAGCAATACAATAATCTCACACTTGACTACTAAAAATGGTCAGGAAAGTGAGACAAGGGATCAAATTGTTGAACACATTTTTAGCACCATCTCACATAATAATTTTCATACTCTCATAGCTACCACCCATATAAATGGCTTAGAGGAGAGAGAGAGGTCATACCCTCTCCAAACACTTCAACTAGAAAGAGAGAGAGTCTAGAGAGAGAAAGAGTAAGTTAGAGAGAAGAGGTGGAATATGAGGCAAGGAAAGAGCTATTTCAAGTTTGAGAATTGATATAGGATCATTATAGGCTTCATCTGGACCACTATCAGCACTCATTTGGACAGATCAAGGTAACTAAATCTCCTATTCCCCTTATATTTTTGAATGTACTATTCAGGTGAAGGAAAAATGCTATTTTAGTGTTTGAGAAAAATAAGGGTTTAAAACTTACATTCTCTAATTATTTAACTTCTATTGGGAATTCAATGGTTCTTTATTGTACTATTGCATACTTGTTCGGTAGATCTCAGATGCAAGATATTGTTCATTCTAGAGAAATAGGGAAACATAAGATTTGAGGGTTATTAAGCTAGGATATTCACTTTTTCTACTCTAGAAACCTTCTAAAGGTTGAGGGATCCATGATTTGATAACTAGAAATGAGAATGGGCTGTACATAGATGAAAATGCAAGTTTTTAACACAAAATAGAATGTATCAATCGGATGTTGTGTTCTTCGTGATACCTAAAAGGAATCAAGAATGTAGTAGCCAACTGCCAGCTCCTTAGTAGGAAAATTCTGACATCTTAGCAATCGACTGCCATGTTTTTGAGTTTCCCAGAACCCAGAATAGTAGGCTAGTAGTTGATTGTCATAAGGCTATAATTCAACTGCTAAATCACGGGTTTAAGCTACCAGCCGACTGCAAGAGATGTGGAAGTTGAATGGCAAGCTCTAGAACATGAATTATGCCCTTCAGTCCCTCAACTTCAATTTTTAAAGCTTAATTAACTGCCTAAAACTAAAGATTTAGAGAATTTAACATCATGTAACATGAATCAATAGGGAAAGGATGAATGAGAGCTATGAGAAGAGTTTGAAGTATTCTTAGTGTATGCATTAGAATTAGATAGGCTCAAGTTTGAGTGGTTGATTATCAGTAAAGGATAACCATTGGGTATTCCATGATTGAGCTATAAATTAGGATGGTAAAATATCCACTCAACTAAGTAAAAGAGATTTCAAAGACATTTTGACAGTTGCAAATTCTAGGTTGGTGTACCTTAATGAGATGGTAAAGGATCACATACCTAGAACTAGGCAGAATCGTAGCTTCGGTTGGTTTACCTTAATGTATATACTTGTGAATAGCATATAAGGAATGTGATCCACTGGTAAGGGGTGGTGATTCCATAGCCTCATGATCCATCTAGCATGGAGACGATGTGATCTAAACCTAGAGTAGTGATCCCATAAGTAGGATATGATCAGTTAAAGAGAGGGACGGTGATCTATATATTTATGCACTTGAATTCACTAGGGGATGCCTCAGAAAATATAGTGGTTAGATACCACTAAGGCATCAATAAAGTACTCATTCATGTAGAGCTTAAGGGTACATAAGGTGTTCACTAGGTAATGCCTTTGATAGAAGTTCTCTATTCTATTTTATGTAATGAGAAAGAAAGGCATACAGCCTAAACTTATGTATTTCCATATATAATGATTGAGAAATATTTATTTTACTAAATTGATGCTAAAATTTTTTATGATGATAATGATATGCATGAGAAGTATGAACATATTACAAAGAGTTTACAATGATTATTTAATTGTACATGCATTCTTGAGTACATGGAATGAGTATGCATTGCACCCAATAGATATATTTCTATGAAAATATCAACAAGAAGATAATGTATGATTTTATATACGAGTATAGATGGTACTATCGATGAGTTCTAAAATAGGTGACCTAGCTACTAAGATTATAAATCTCACTTTTTACGTTGATGTGTCCAAATGCTCAAGTTCTACATGCTCCTTGAAATTAAGACAAAGATGGTGGAGGTCCCATTCATAGGGCTGATTACCATAGTAAGAGATTTTTGGGTTAAATTAGTAATAGAGGTATCCTCTATAGTGCTTTCAATGGACAATCTAGTGGTCAATTAGTAGCCTACACACCACTAGTTCACTTAGTTGTTATTTTTAGTATGCATATTTTGGATAATTTATCCTCAATCACGAGTATATGATACCTTTTGTGATGATCCATGATATTCTTTCAGTGTGAATAGTGGAAGGACAGACATCTAGGATAGGATATATAGGTAGTATCAACTAATAGGTTTATTTTGGGCTTAATCTAAGTGGTAATTGTAAATATGATCTACTATCACATATCCAACTATATATGTCTAATATTTAAGGAAATGTATGTATCTAGAACCCTTGTTAATATGTTATATATATATACACACACACACATGTATATTTGATGTATTTTACTCTTTTGTTTTATTATTTTGTTACGATATAATATGTGTGAAAACTTGAGTGTGGAAACCCAAACCTAATTCAACTAATTATGACCAGCTTGATAAAAGTTAAAAATTTACTCGAGTAAAGAAGGTAATAACACTCCTATTTAACTTATATATGATTATAAAAGAATTAATTGAATGAACCATAGGATAAGGGCGTTACACTTTCTAACCTAAAATTCTTCTTTTTTCTCTCTAAACTTTGGTCCTTCTCTCTCTAAAAGATACCTCTTTCTCATACTAGGAGTCAACCCTATCTTTCTTTCTCTAACTAAATATATAGGGGTATGTGTGTAACACTTTCTTCTATGAACTCCTCAATGTTTGATTTCTAATATATCACCTATGTTGGTGCAGGAAATTCAATAAAACCTTTAAAGGCTAAATAGAAGCTAAGCAGGGACTAAAATGAAAAGTGAAAAGAAATTAAGAGGTGAAATTTGAAAATTTTCCAGGGAAGGGTTACTATAGCCAATTGAATTTCAAAACTTTCCCGCCAACATGGCAAGGGCAATGTGGTAATTTTGCTATTCCAATTCCTAAAGTGGCCTGAAGGGTAAGTTTAGGCACCAAATTGTAAGCCTTGTTTCCTTTTCCCTTCTTATTATATTTTCTCCATCTCTTACCTACCCCCTCCCCTCATATATAATAGATTAGTGAGAGAGAGAGAGAAGTCAAAAAGGTAGAAAGAATTCCAAGTAGAGAGAGAAATAGGTTGACCTTTTAGAGAGAGAAAGAGAAATCTAGAGAGAGAAGGGGAATCTAGAGCAAGAAATTCATAGTTAAAGCTAGGAAACTACTTTTGGATCGTCTTACAAACCATCTCAACTACATACAGTGAGAAAAACACATATCCAGGTAACTACATCGTCTTTTCTCCCTTATTTTCGAAATGTATTGTTTATAGTGGTGAAAATGCTATTTTTGATGATTTATGAACAAAATGGGAGGTTAAAACTTACATTCTCTGATTTCCTTACTTCTATTGGAGGTTGTATGCTAGCTTATTGTACTATTGGATGCTTGTATGGTAGATCAAAAATCTATGGTATTTTTAATGGAGAAAAATAGAGAAAATTTGGATGTGAGGGTGACTGAGCTTAACTTTTCATTGTTTTCTACATTAGAAATGTTCTAAAGATTGTTGGGACTTAGATTTGATAATGGAATGTTGTATGCACTAGACATGGGTGAAAATTCAGGTTGGTATGGTAAGCTGAGACATGGTACCCGATTTGCCAAACCCTTGGAAGTTGATTGCGGTGTTCTTTGGGCTGCCCAAAACAGTCAAGAAAGCGGCAACTGATTGCCATATCTATTGTAACAACCCCCTAATCCACAATATACTGTCTTCTACCTACATAGCAGAAGAATATAGGTTTTTGCAATACTTTTTTGCTTTTCCCTTTAAAGAAAAACATTCGAGGATCGCTACTAGTTGAGCGTAATCCAAATAGACATTCCATCGTCTATTCGAATTCCGTTCAACCCTAATTCACATGCAGCTATACTAATTTTTCATACATTCATCATAAAATACTCTGGAATGATAAACTAGAATCCATACATACAACATACGATCCATTCATGCAAATTCCAACTTATTCATACACGTTTACAGCGGTAAACCCTACTGAAAATCTAGCATAATCTCCCTTGTATTTTTAAATGTATCCCAAGGTACAACAGTCATCCAAATCAGAAATTTACAGCCAGTCCAACAACAAAAGAAAATCAAAAATTACATAATCGAATATAAACATCATCAGTATATATATACATCACAATTCAAGCTAACTATGTCGCTTTTCGTTTCATCATCAATGCCATCCCATCGTCTTCCCTCATTCTGCTCATCTGAGCAAACAACCTGGTGAGATATTGAAATCCCAGTAGAATAATTTACAATTCATAATATAGTTCAAAAATTGGTTAATTACTCAGCGTTGCAAGCACCGAAAATAAACTTCCCGTATTTAGTTCAAAATCTGTGACATACCTTATCTTTAAAAATTAGTTTATCTATGGAAATCACAACAAGTTCTAAAAATCATAAAAATTTGTTTCTTTGAAAATTGGTAATAAAAAATCGAGTCCAAACCCATGCCCGGTGTATCTAAATTCGTATCGGCCACAATTCATCTGCGACCGTATCTAAAATCATCCAATTGCACGTCATCTAAATAAATTACATCTCTTATCATTGGGTGTGATCCGTAACACCAATCACCCGAATCTCGCCTATGTTGTAAGTGTGATCCGTAACACTAATTACTCACTCAAGGACTGGGTGAGAATCAACATCTAGGGCATCCCCTAGCATGTGCACATACGCCAATTCTCATCCTCATACAGTCTATTCGAACTCATATGCACATGGTCGGCTATTCCTTAGGGTTCTAGGGTATTACGCATAAATCACAACGTTTCTCCGTGTAGGTTATCCCCTCTTATACTCCTTAAACCTTTCTTAGGGTCGTCCTGATTTACTACGTGATCCCTAATGTAATGTAGGCTAAATCTGTTTAAAAATAATATATTCATGAAATCCCCTGCATTTGGGATACTTAACAGCCGTCCCATACCGACTATTAAGTACCCTACCCTAAGTAAATCTGTCCTAATGGCATTTAAACTCGATAAACAAATCATCTAACATGAAAATGGGGTTTTCAGCACACAGGCATGCAATTTAATCCATCGAAAAGCAGCACGCAAATTTATGTAATTAAATCTAAGCGTTCAGGTATTCACATAGTCAATTCTAACGTTCGAGAAGCGTAAATTATCCTACCTGGTCTTCGTTTGTTCCAAAATCGATCCGAGACTTCTCGTATCCTCAGATTTCAAGCGTCATCAATTCCCTGGGCATTTAAATGAATATTTAAGCTCATTACGTCATCCATTTTACGGTCCTAAGTCCGATTACACAATTTCCTAAATCGATTTATTTCCTATTCAAGTTCAACAACTAATTCGATAAAAAATCATTAAGTTTAGGTGAATCGGACCTTACCAGGGGTGCCGAATGATGGAAATTTGTTCTGGGGCAGTCTCGGGTGTCTTTTTGGCTTCTCTGGCGGTGGCACACGGCGGAGCACGGTGGTCCACGGTGGCGCACTACGGAGAGGTGCGGTTGGCCTCAAAAATTACACCACGGTGAAGCCCTCAAGATGGGGAGTCCGAATCTGGTGGTGGCGTGGCGGTTCACGGCCGTTTGGATGGCTTTTTTGGCCTAAAAAATTGACGCATGGCGGACGAATTTTCCTTCGATCCCGCCGAGTTCGCTCGATGGCGCGAGCCAGGAGGAAGGCCGCGGCTCAAACACGCTGGTGGTGGCGGTGGCGGCCAACGCGGGTTGACGCGAGATCACGATGGCTAAATTTCACGCGATGGAGGAGAAAAAGCTCGTGTGTTCCGCCACTGGCGCCGTTGGTGGTGGTCAGGTGGTCGCTGAGGTTGGTGGCGAGTGTGTCCTGGTCGTGCGATTAGGTGGTAACCCACAGTGGCGCACGGTGAAGGAAGGAAGAGAGAGAGGAGAGAGAAAGTAGAGTGAGGAGAGAGAGAGAGAAATGGTGAAAATGGCAGGGTTCCGAAGAATTTAAAGCTTCCGAGGGCGATTCTGACTTTTCTCGGACCACCCGGGGAAACTTCGGGATGTCGTCTTCCATCCGGACGTTGGCATGGGTTTCCATGCAGAGGTTTCGACCTCTGTTTGAGAAACAAAAGTCTGAAACTCCGTCTATCAGTATTTTATCGCCAAGTCGCGTTTCTTTTTATCATATCGCATTTCTTACTCCTAAAAGCTTCTCGGTTTTAGCCGTCAACCTCAAAAATCGTGCCAAACTCAGTTCACATGAAATTAGCGTCAAAATTTAATTTTAATCTATAAAAATAATCTCGGTTATTACATCTATAACAATCGATTGTTAGATATTTTTTTTTACCATTAAAACATCAATTTTTTTGTTGGTATTTTTTTATTTTCACCTATTATCTTTTAATTATTTACTCCAACTGGCATCTTAGAAGTTAATGTGTTCATTATCGTTAGTTTTTGTATGAAAAATTGGATAGAAATGGATTTCATGTAACATTTTGAAAGTATAAGGGGTTTTGGGTCGTTGAAAGTATAGGAGGGTTATATGCTTAAGGTTAAAGTACAAGGAGCTTCATGCAAGAATCAAACATGTTTGATCTTGTAAATATTCAAGAAATCAAGATTTGCACAAGGTTATAAAAGTGATAAAGCAAGCTATTGGAACTTCTAAATTAATAGTGTCATGTGTGTTATACTTTTGGTTTTGACTTTATAAAGTTTTGATTCAAATCATAAGATGCCAATAACTTAACTATAAATAATTTACACTAACAGAAAGTTTGAATCTAGTTAAGATACTTTTTGTTATGCATGATATTATGATATTACAAACTAGTGAAGGATGTTTGAATAGTTTATAATATATAAAGACATGAAAAAGTTCTACATCGAATAAAAGAGAAGAGTCTTTCTATTATATTAATAGAGTCTGAACAATGTAATTAAATAAAATAAATATATATTAATATGAGAGACATATTAGTATGTGTGAGTGTGTGTATATATATATATATTATATAATATCAAAAGACTTGGACTTGGACTTAGGGCTTCGAATTCAAGTCAGGCTAAAATATCTAATCAAATTTAATTTTAAAGTTCCAAAATAAATAAATATATAGTTGTATTTATAACTATTCAAAACATTTTTTTATACTAAAAAGATATTATGATTAGAAGTGTCTATTTAGATAGAATAAATAACCAACTCTTTTATTCAGAAATTGAGGTCTTTAGAAAAGTTTTAAAAATATTTGTTGTATCTTGAAAAGACTTATCTGTTGATTCTCTTATAGCACAAGTAAAATCTCTTTAAGAAAAGTGATTTATCATACCTCAAAATCTTCAATTTTCTTCTATCTCAATTAATTTTATAATAAATCTATTTACCACGATAGTTTCAAATGAGTACACCCTAACCTATTGAACCGACTC
Organism: Senna siamea; assembly: GCA_031216115.1. Lineage (NCBI taxonomy): Eukaryota > Viridiplantae > Streptophyta > Magnoliopsida > Fabales > Fabaceae > Senna > Senna siamea. The sequence continues at coordinate 11,967,805 of CM062354.1, read as the reverse complement.
TTTTCTTACACATTTTGAACGCTCTATTTTGTCCGAGCTTATCTTGAAAGTTAATATGAAAAAATAATAAAATAAATATATTATGAAAAATGTTTCAATCTTGAAATTTTGTTTAGTTAGTAAGATTAAAAATCATAAAATACAAAAAAAAAAATGCAATAAAAATTTATGTATAAAGAAGAAGACAATCAAAAGCATGAAGCCCAAATCAAAAAGCCTAAATGTCCTTTCCTCATTTTGATAAAAGCCCAAAAAAAAAAAAGGGAAGAAAATCATAAAAAAAAATCAATTAAAATCTGATTTAAATATAACAGGATAAATAAATAAAAAAGAGGGGAAAGAAACGTAGCCTCCAGGTCTTGTCCTTTTCTCTTCACTGACGCGTTCTCCATCTCCACAATGGGGAAGCTTTAGGATAGCAGAAGGTGAACGCAGGAGCAACAGGCTAGCAAGAAAGACGAATTGGGGAAGCTAGCTACCACAGAAGCAGGAAGGCAGAGCGCCATCATCACTTGCTGCAAATGGGGATTCGAAATCTCCCCCGTTGTCTCCTTCTTCTCTGAAATCTTGATAAAAGGGGGAGATGGGATTCGAAATAGAGGGAGGAAAAAAGGATCAGAAGAGAGATTAGAGAGCTTGTGGAGGAGGAACCCGGTTCGAAGGGAAGGAGAGCTGAGAGAGAAATCGGCCGCGGGAAGGAGGAGACGCGAGCCACGCTGCTGTTCGCACCATCGTCGTCCGCCGCATCGCGTCCGCCGCCACCGTCCGTCGTTGCTGCCCTCCTTCTGAGTTCGTTTTGTCGATGGCATCACAAGTGTAAACTCATTAACATTGCTTCTCCTTTTATTTAATCTGAATGGCCGAATCGCATTGTGTAGCTTCTGTATAAATTTCCTGTCAAATCGATTTGTTGAGTATGTATTGAGCAGAGATTGAGTTCCTATTTCCTGTATTGTTTTCATCTCTGTTTAGTAAAATCTAATGGGTTAGAATCTGTCTTAACTGATATTGTCTATTGTTGGTGAAGGGATACATTTGGAATGACATTTGCTTCATTTTTCCTGGTTTCTTGAAATTCTTGTTGCCTGAATTGAGGACCCGTTCTGCTTCCCTATTAAAGTTTTAGAGTTTGGATTTTTGAGGTTTATAAAAGTCTAAAATGTCTCATGTTCATTTTCATTCCATGGTGATTTTTTTGTGTTCTTGAAAAAAACGATTAAGTGGGTTCTGCAGCTGCTGGCTTGCTTCCTCTGTAATATTGAATATGGGTTGATGACAATGGTGATTGTGCTTTAATCTGAAAACTCCCATGTTTTCTCTTTCTATGGTGTACGTTGCTCGACTAAAATTTGGATGGTTCAATATTTAATGTCCTTCTGGCTATTGAGTTTATGATCAAGCATATTAGTATGTTGTTTTGAAGTTGGTACTCCTCTCTATAAAGTGGTGAGGAGGTGATTTGTAAGTGTTTTGCATTTTCGTTTTCCATTTTAAAGTTGTTTTGAACATGAAAAATGGTTTAAAATCTGTTCAGAGGTTGTGCTAAACTGGTAAAATGGTTCGGTATCTCTTTGGAGTTGTTTCAAACTTGTAGGATGGTTTGAAATATGTTTGGGATGGTTTGGAAGATGCAAAAGGGTTTGAACTATGTATGAGGTTTGTTTTGTGCTTGTAAAAATGGTTTAAAACTTGTTTGGAGTTATCTTGAATTCATCAAGATGGTTTAAAATTTGTTTGGAATTTAAGAGAAGGGTTTGAAATTTGTTTTGGCACTTTGGTATTCCCTTAGGGTGTTCAAATGTGGTTCTTTGTGGTTTATATGCCCTTTTTGAGTGTGTGATGTATTTTTGAAAGTTTGTTTTTAGCTTAAGAAAGGTTTGAAAGGAAGTAGTATTGTCTATTTAATTTTTAGGTATTTCAAAGTGTTGTTTAGTGTTAAAAGAACTTGTGTAAGGATGTGTAAGTACTGCCCGTTTCACTATGAGGGTGTTTATGCAACATGGAGTGTGCCTCAAAATAAAATATGTGAAGGAGCATTTGATGGATATGCATTCTGTTTGAACCATCTTTTGTGTTTCAAAACTATATTTTTGGGTTCAATGTATGTATGTTTAATATGTGAGTGGGGTACATTACCAAGCTAGTTTATGAGAGGGCTTTTGGGTCTAATTTGTACACGGTGACTTATGGCTTTTCCCTCTTGTTATTTTTGCATCACTTTTACTTGTTATTTTAATGTTTTGTTATTTTTAATAAAAATTGAATAAAAACATTTTTTTATCATTTCGAACTTTATGATATTGTACCCATTCTCATTCAAATAGGTTCATGATTGTACATGGGAGCCCTTGATACTAAATTTTATGTATGCACACCCAGTTACGGGTTCTAACAGCCTAATCTTAACCAGCAACTAGGAGTTAGGGTTCCCATTAAATTTTTTTCTAAAAAAAAATTTAGATTTTATGTATTTGTTATTTTTATTTAGAAATTTACATGTTTATATGGTTTATTTAACTATTAGTTCTTTTTTTAAAAAAAAAATTGCCTTATTTTAATTCAAAAATTAATAATAAAGATATAAGAAATTACATGTCTTTTTTTTTTATTGCTTAAATTTTTCATAAAATATTTTTTTCAAAAAACATTACAAACTAAATTGTGATTATTCTGTGCAGGCATTATTTAGCACACTCATTTTTCGCCCACAACAATGTACTGATAGATATTAAATAGTTGATATGTACCTCACTCCCATGTGCTTAATTTTTCTTGAGGAAGTTCTTGAACCAATAGGCTGAGAGTTTTGGATATCTTTTCAAGCCATGGTTGTAATCCACATAGTTGAGGCCGAAACGCTTTGTGTAAGCCTTGTTCCATTCAAAGTTGTCCAACAATGACCATGCAAAGTATCCCTTCACGTTCACTCCTTCCCTGATCATTGTTAAAAATAAAAATTAAAAAAGGAATATATATATATATATATATATATATTAAATTGTTGTTACTAACAATAAGTCATAAAGTAACGTTTATATTAAAATCATATTTGGATGATGAATTTTGGTATGTTGACTTAACAACCAGTTTTATGCAATTAATAACTAACTGTAGGATAGGATCAACTTACTTGATGGCATTATGGAGATAAAAGAGATGGCGATAATAGAAATCAATTCTGTAAGTGTCAACAAGGGCTTCTTCAAGTGTGAGTGCAGCATCATTTTCCTCATCCATACCTAATAATAAGTGCATCAAAGTTTGCAATTATTCTTCGCTGTCTTGATATATATGCACTTGTCCAAATGAAGTTAAATAAAAAGGAAAAAGAACTTGGATGCATTTCAAATATTTTCTATGAAAATTTTCAATTATACTAAAACATGTGAGAGAGTTCTTTTGAAACAATCAATATATAGTAATGTTGAATTGGAAATAAGTTAACATGTACTAATTATATTCAATAATTTAATAGTAAAAATTAAGTAACATTATCTAAATTTTGTAAACTCAATTGAATAGCATACCATTTTCAGTAATAAAAATTAGTGGGTTGTTGTACTTCCTCTTGGTGTAAAGCAAAAGATCTCTTATTCCTCTTGGATAGATATACAACCAATCTGAAGCTGCCTACAAATAGATGCCGTTTGATTAACCAAAATGAAACCAAATAAATGAAACATCAATGTTACATTAGGGGGAAATTGAGTTCTCAATTTTCACATACTTACCCTTGGACCAATTGGATTCCCATTACGTTCAACTGCCAATACAAAATGAATACATCAATATCTTTCTCGCCATTTTTATGTCTTAGAAACTATGGTAATAGAGTGAATTGACATTTGATCCTCCAAAAGATTCACATTATTTCAATTTGATATCGAATATCTTATATTAACCATTCAAATATACTTGACATCTTTAATATCATTCTCATCTTAAATTTATTGACAAATAGTTAACAAAGATGAATGTGATCACTTAATTTAAAAATGTTGCTATACAACTAAAACGTGTCAAGCTCAAGACATATAATATGATGCTCTATATAAACATTTAACGTTTAGATCAAGTTAACACTAAGTCTTATACTCATCATATTAATAATAAAGACTAGACATATATTTTTATATCTTTGTTTTCTAGTTTTCTAATCAAAATAAAACATGTAAAAACTTTTTTAAAAAAGGAACTAATCATAAAAAATATAAATTGTATAAACTATAAATATATCAATTTTTTTATTAGAGAACTTGATACAAAGATATAAAATCTACACTTACATTTTTTCTAATAATAAATTAACAAGTTTAACTCTAACGTGAGGACAAGAATAAATATGGGATACTTTCCAAACAATTTAAACAAAATCATTAAACTTTTAAAAATAAAATTAAAAAATAATGTAATTTTGGGGATCAAAATGTTAATTCACTCTAGTATAAAATATTAGAAGCCTTTTAGACCAATTGAAGTTATTCTTACTGGGTTGATCAGCATGAGAATCTGTTAGGTAGCTGGGTTTTGCATTCTTTAGGTGAGGTGCATCAAGAGCAAAGTAAGTAGTGTAATAGTTCAATCCAAGGAAATCAAAGGACCCTTTAAGCTTCTCAGATTCCTCTTTTGTGAATTTGGGTAACCTATGTCCAACTAGAGTTTTCATGGACTGTGGGTAGTCTCCACTTGTCAAAGGTCCCATATACCTACAATAACCATTGGATTTTGGGTTAGGCCAATTTTATCAGTTAACTTTAATCATGGAGTGTAGTGAAGAAAGAATTTTTAACAACTAATTCCATGGACATTTTTGGGTGAAAGTATGTTGAAAGTCAATGAGTAAATGGGGATGAAATTCTTATAAATAATATATGGGTCCTATCCTCCATTAATTTAGAAAATAGATTTGTATTTATAATTTCATATGCAGATAATGTAGATAATGTAAAAATGACGTATATCTTAGATAAATCTCTTTCTTTAAAGTACATGGCCCACCATAATATTATTAAAATGCTATAATTTTTTATAATATTAATGAATTACTCTCATTGGCATAATATCAAATTGGGTCTTTTTTTGTGATTATTGGCATGGCACTTGAAATTTTACGTAGGAACACAAAAGAAAATTTGGTTAACCTCTTGAAGATATTTTTTGTTCTGTTCTTTTATCTACTTTGCGAGAATCCAAACCCTAAACTTCATACAATACTTACCATCCATACATGGAATCAAGCAATCGTTCTGAAGCTTGTTGATCAGATTCTTTGTTAGAGTATGGGACAAACCAATGAGACAATATTGTAATCCCTATCATACCCTTTTGAGATGCCTGCAAGTGTTCAGAAATTTGGGTTATTTTTCAACATATTTAATTTTTTCTCAAATGGATTCTTCTATAGATGGTGAACTTGCATTTCTTCATATGAAAATCTCTCCTAAGTATATAGAAATTTTACAAAAATAATTTGAATGAAAATTTTATATGAATTATGTTATCTATTATAAAAATGAGTTCCGTATACGAAAGAGAGAGAGAGAGAGAGATTGTGGGACTCATATGAGATGCACAAATTTGAATCTTCTAAATTACAGAAAAAGATTTGAAGTGCAGAACAAGAAATAAAAAAAATACAAATGGATCCTAATCATGAAGGATGAGTTTTTAATTTATTCCTCTCTTTTTTTTCTTTTTTTTCCTCTCTTTGTACTTTAAAAGATTCAAATATGAGACTTATATGAGTGAACGCCACACCTGTTTTTGGTCTCTCTCCATCAGGATCCCCTGTAGTAACAATATTGTAGGAGATCTGAATCCATTTACTTTATCCTCACCTACTTTCGTTGTGGCTCATGGATGGATACCTCATAAACATTAGCATTTTTCATCTATGAAATATGGAAACTTATTAAAAGAAAAAAAAAAAAAAGAGTTGTACCCATGTTTAATACATATAGGATACTCACAAGACACAACACTATACTTCTCAAAGGTTCTTACGTATTGTGTCCTCATAAATATCTGTGTAATGTTTTTGTTTACTCCACTCCCTATAAGCTTCTTATGTTGTGTCTTTATTTGTGAAATATTTTCTATTATTGGTCTCACATGCAAAAACTTTTGTAAGTGAAATCTTTGATAAATAAGTATAAGTCTATTTTTAATCCCTAAAATTTCTGTTAAGTTTTAATCCCTAAAACTTTAGGACTAAAAGAAGAATTTTTCCTTGAAAATGCACTATATAAAGGTTTAGGATTTTCCAACATGTAACCTGGTACTTGGTTTTGTACACCTCCACAGCAGCTGCATGAGCAAGAAGCTGAAAGTGTGACACCAAATAAGGCTCTATTCCTGAATCCCCACCAGTGCAATTCAGTTTCTGCCAAGCTGAACAATGGCCTGGTGCAAATTCTCCTATAGCATATCCACCACGGCTGTAACTCCATGGCTCATTCAAAGTGATCCAATGCTTCACTCTGTCACCAAATTCCTTGAAGCAAACCTCAGCATAATCCCGAAAATCCTCTCTGCCAATGCATGTTAAGCAAAAAATTAATATCATATTACTTCAAGCTTATACATGATATGATTACTCCCTGAACATCTACCATTATCAAGACTTATGTCTTATGCGCTACGTCTTATGCGCTACAAAGCACAAATACTTAAAAATATGGAGTTATATTGTATTGATGTGTTTGGCACTTTGTATTAGACATAACATGACACTTTAAATTTAGCCTAAACAATATATTTATGTAAATATTATACTTTTTATTTAAAGAGTTATAAGTCTAAATGCATAAACCATAACACAGATGCTATGTATTTATTTTTTGTAATAAGAGAGAGATTAAAAAAAATAAGGGCATACATTAATTGGTAGGGACTCTATTTTTTTTTTTCCTCCTATGTCTCTTTAGCAAGAAATGTTCCAATTTTCAATTGCAGAGATCCGGACCCGTTTAATACTAATACAGATGCCACTCTTTAAAAATATCTGGAATTAAGTGTCTTACTTACACAACATGAGGACTTAAAAAACCACCATACTCATCTTCTAAGGCTTGGGGAATATCCCAATGGAAAATTGTCACAAATGGCTGTATACCTGCATCCATTTAGAACAAAAGAATGAAAAAAAGGGACAAAATTAGGATTATCTACTGACAGATAAAATGTATATGTACCAAAAAAAAAAAAAAACCTTTGGCTAGCAACTCATTGATAAGGTTGTTGTAATACTCGATTCCTGCCTTGTTTACTCCTCCACTTAGCTTTCCTTCTGCAATTATTAATAAAACAGTTCATGTCCAACACTCTATCGCTTTACTCTGAGAAACATATAATCAAACACTTTGACTTACTTGGCAGAATTCTGGACCAAGCAATGGAGAATCTATAAGCATCTAGATTCATATTCTTCATGATTCCAATATCCTCCTATATATATATAATATATATATATATATATATGTATGTATAAATAAGTGCGAAAAGAGTCATGTCCATAATCTATTATAAATAGATTGTCCTTCGAATTCACTTCGGTATATGAATCTTAGACTCCATTGAATGCAAAAAGCCTGGAATTGTAAATCCCACCTTCTCTTTTCTTAAAAAAAAAGTTCTGTTTAATAATTTAATTTATATATTTTGCCCCATACCTTGTAACGATGATATTGATCGACTGTTACGTCTGCGTTACTTCCATTCCTTATCCTTTCTGCATTTAGAGGACATGTATAATTCAAAACCATCATTTTTTTGGTAAGAAAAAATAATTTATTGTTAGGCAAATAAAGAAAAGAAAAAAATTAGTACAATTTTTATATCTTTACCATTTAATTCTTTAATTAGAGATCAACTTATTTCTTTCATGATTAGTCTTTTTAAAAAATTTTTTTTACATATTTTATTTTAATTGGAGAAGCTAATAATAAAAATATGAGTAACTGTATGTAAGTTTATTTAAAAAAAAAAAAAAAGCCTAGATGCATCTCTTACATTCATCGGATCAAGATGCATATTTACAATATTCTCATAGTATAAAAGTTCAATATTTACTACTTATATTTTGATAAATAAGTATTTTTTTATTTAAAATTGATAATCTAAATTTAAAATTAAATTACATAATTTTTTATTAAAAAATTTAATTATATATCAAAATATTAATATATGTAGTATATATATTTGTGTGTGTGTGTGTGTGTATTATTTATAAATATATATATATAAGATTATCTAATTTTAATATTTATATGTAGGTTGTTATGATTGATACAAATACAAAAATAAATTTGTTGAAACCTTATTTATAATATGATATATGGCTTTGGACCTTTCTAATCATTAGTCTTCAAAGCTATATATTAACAAATAAAAAATAAAATATACCTTTTGAAATATATAGAAGGAGTGTGGAGAGAGTATATAAAAAAAAATGAGGAGTTAAAATATGTCGCGAAAGTGCAAAGTTTAATAATTTACCCTTGCTTAATTTTATTATTTTTAACATATAGTTATTTTCTTATTTTATATTTAAAAATTAAAAAAATTATCATTTTTTGGAAAAAAAAGTTTGCCATAAACCACTAGTGAAAAATTATAGAAGATTCTCTAAATGAATAAGTCCAGGGTAGGAGATTCTGTAATTCAATGAGAAAGGAAATTAATTTTGTTACTGGTTCAAATTCAGATTAAAAATGAAAAAAAATATCTGCATTTTGAATATAGAAGATATATATTGTACGTAGCCCTCCCAAATATTACTCATGGACATATCCCAATCCATTACTTACATGATATAATAATGAATAAATATATGTATAAATTTGATCAAAATAAAATAATCAATTACTTTTTTAAACTTTCCAAATTATAAAATCATTTGACAGAGAATAAATAATTATTACTGTCGTTCTACAAAAAAATTTTTGGAGTTGTGCCAATATTTATATTGATCAAATCAATGCATATTACAATTGTTATATACATATTATATAAATAATAAATATAAGTATATACTTTTTGGTCAAAATATGTGTAATTAAAGCTTAACTTTATTCTAAGATTTTTCTAAGAGATACAAGTTATATAGTACATCTTTTAGTTCTAGAGGTGAAAAGTGTAACTTTTGATATGAAAAGAAATAACCGTATAATTTAGATATTTTAAAAAAGAGAGAAAAAATGTATGTTTTTTTAGAAAAAAGATTTATTTGTACAATCATTTGTCTTACAATTCACACAACTATTACTCAATTGTAACAATTCATGACAATCATAAGGGAGAAGAAACAATTGGAGAGGCGCAATTAAAAGTTTTGGTGAATTGTCAATAAAAAATAATAAATAATAAAAAGTTGTTTAGCATATTAAAAATATATTTTGGTAGCATAGTGTATATATATGTGTGTGTGTGTGTTTTCATTTTTTTAGTAAATCCAAAACAATGTTTTGGTCTCAAAAATATATTTTCTATTTTATAATAATTGTAAAATTATTTTTCTAATAATTTTAAAATGTTTTAAGGAAAACTTAACCGCTAACAAACTTAATAAAGATAACTTTTAACAAATTAATTTTGTTAAATCAAGTATAAACACAAAAAGTATGGCAAGAGAGAGAAACCAGGATGTTTGTGGGTGTAAACGTCCCAATTGCTTTGTCCTCTTCCGCCTTCCTTTGCCGCGCCTTCGTACTGTCACAAACAGAATCCCTCCACTAATGTAGGTGTATATGTATTATAAATTATACATTAAAAAAAATCTAAATTATGAGTTTAGATAATATTTAATTTATAAATTTAATATATTTTATTTTTTTATTAAATAAAATAAAATTCATTATTTACTACTCAAGTTAATATTTATTACTATTACTACTAATTAATTTTTAAGTAAATTAATAATTTGATCTTTAAAAATATAAATATTAATTTAATTTTTAAAAGATAAAATATTTTAATTTAGTCTTCAAAATATTATTTAATTTATAAAATAGATAAAAAATTAATTAACAGTAATATTAATAAATATTAACTTATTGTTAAATGATAAATTAAATCTTATTAAAAAAATAAAAATAAAAAATATATCAAATTTATAAATTAAACACAATCAAAATATACTATTTATTTTTTTTACATGTAGTTTATAAATTTAATATATTTTATTTTATATATTACACATATCAAAATATATTGTTTATATTTTTGAGCTAAATAAAATTTATTTCAACATTTAATAATCAATTACTTTTAATTAATATTATTATCATTTAAATTTTTATTTATACTTAAATTAATTAAAAATTTATTTTTTAATGATTAAATTAAGATATTTTATCTTTTAAAAAATAAATTAAGAGAATATATATTTTTTAAAGACTAAATTATTAATTTATTTTTTATTATTTATCTCAATTAATAAAAAATTAAAAATAAGTTTTTATAAAAAATTTTATTTTTTAAAATTAAATTAAAAATATATAATTTTAGAAATTAATTTATTAATTTATTTTAAATAAAAAAAAGTTGCGCAAAAACGTTGAGTATGAATTTTGTCCAAATTAATTGCAAAATAAAATAAAATAAAAAACGTTGTTAAAGTAAAAAATTGTTGAAATTGTTAAAATATCTGGAAGGAGGAAATTTTATTCTAACGTGTGTGGGGTGGAGGTGGCCTAAGCATGTTCAAATCTTTGAAGAAAGTAACGTTTCCATAACTTAAAATACGTTCAGACAAAAAGACAAAAAAAATAATATAATATAATTTCATGAAAACAAAACTTGCTACTTTTATACAGAAGCCGATTACGTCAACCAAGGACAAAAGGCGGAGATTTCAACGAGGTCATTGAATTATGCCAATCTCTGTCTAATGAAGCCAACATGGGTAATCTTTGAAGGTGGAAACGTTTAAGTTAATTTTTATTGATCGATAAGGTGGCACCATTATTCTAATATTGCGACCCAGTTACTCGCGCGTGATAAGAGGAAACCTTATCTTCCACCTCATCAACTAGTAGATTACGATAAGAGAAATTTCAATGCAGAGAACTTGGGCTATCCACCACCACAATTTTGGTGTCACTTTTGTTTGGGTGTAATATTTAAAATATAGGTTTTACTAACTAACAAGGTACAAGTTAAAAAGTATCAAATATTTTTAAAATTAATATTTTATTATATTATTTAATATATTTTAAAATTTTTTTAATCAACATCAATAAATACATAATTTATTTTTAGAATAAAATAATTTTATGTTTATAAATACAAACTTTAAATTTTAAAATTTTTCAATGTTAAATTATAAAATAATAAAATCTTAAATATTTTAAGGCATTTTATTTTTTTGGATAATTTTTATAAATAAATTTTGACTAATTTTATATGTTAGTTTTCATACATATATATTTTGGGATTTATGTTTTATAATTTTATAATTTAAAATTTAAAAAATTATAAAATTATAAAACATAAACCTTATAAATATATTGGTGGTTTTATTTTTTTTGGACAATTTTCGTATATGTATATATATTTGCTAATTTTATATGAAAATTTTTGTATATAAATATTTTTGAGTTTATTTTTATAATTTAAAAATTAAAAATTAAAATTTTTAAATTTTATATTTATAATAGTAAGATTGTCTTAATATAAAAATAGATTGTTTATTTCTAGATTTTGGTTGGAATCAAAAAATTTTAAAACATATTAAATAAAATAATAGACTATTATTTTTGAAAATATTTAGTGAGAGTCGTCGTTAACAAAACTCTAAAATTATTTTCATAGTTAACATTTATTAAGTACAATTTTAGTTTTTGCTCCCATTACAAAAAAAAATAAATTATTTATTATTTAACTATCCAATCTGATCTTATCCATACCATTAAAATTGAATTGAATTGTATGCACATAGTCACTTCAATTGTACTAATAAATTTAATTGATTTGCTTGAATAAAATTTAGAAACTAAAAATATCTTAAAATTTTTTATTTATTTTATTAATAATATAAATTGTCAATTTTTTTTTAAAATTTTTATTTCAAAAAATTATTTATTTTATGTTAAAAATAATAAATTTAGTTTATTATATTATTAAAAAAGTTATTATTTTTAATGAAAAATTTATATTTAATATATTATAAATATAATAAATATAAAAATATTTTGATCAAAATAAGTACCATTTAATTATAATGAGAGAAGAAAAGTGTAATTTATCTTTTTAATTAAACAAAATATCATATGTTTAAAAGTTTGGATTTGTGTATTTTGTGGTTTTTGCACCATTAACATAATTTTCTGCCATGGTCTTTTTTTTTTTTTTTAAAAAAAGAAGGATAGAAATTGCGTGTTTTGTGCATATATGTCATCAAATTGTTCCTCCAGTATACTACAACTTTTTATAATTTCATGAAATCCCTAATCCTTTTTACATTGAAGACCAGATCAATCCTTTCTCGTGTCAATTAAATTCTTAAGTTCAACACATACAATAGTTATTGGCCAAAACTCATAATGGATTAGTGAAAAATAAACAAGTTTCAAATAAAATTATGTTATGTAAGTTGGATTTAATTTTTAGTTTTGATATTTTGGATTTTACTCCATTAAAAAAAAATTTAAGAATCTACGAAAAATTTAAAAATTACAAGTAATTTTTAGGAGTATATATATACTGTAAAACATAGTTGATCGCATTTTAGGAAAGAATACGAAGTTACCTGGTAAGCCGCAGAAGCAGTTCCAAAAATAAAGCCTTTGGGGAAACTACCTCGATTGAGAGTATCAGTGTCAAGAATGGGTGCAGCAACAGCTTCAGAAATGATCAGTAAAGGAAGAATATGCACAAAAGTGGCAAGAAGCAGAAGATGATCGCTGTTAGATGCCATAGATGATGAATTTGAGTCACCAAGCAGGTTGGTTTTCCACGCCTAGCTAGATAATGCTATGCCTATATTCCTATCCGAAGGTCCTCAATTGAGTTGTACGAATCAACGAAAAATGACAAACTTATCTGCAAGGTGCATGTGAATGTAATGTGCCTTTCATATGAAAAAGACAAAAGGGTGAAAGTAATAGTAATCTATGTTTATAGTACCGAAGGATAATTTGATAAAAAAAAAAAGAATAAAAATAAATTTTAAAATCACTGACTATAACACCTCAGACATTATAATATATATTTAAATTTTACTAATATATTAAAATATATAATAGTATAGATTATTATTCATGTTAATCATTAATTGGGGTCAGCAAAATCGAATTGATTTTTAATTTTAACCAAATTGATCCAATTCATTATAACCAAAATCTTTTACAACCGACCAATGAATTAGATTAATTGAACGTGAATTTGGAAAAATTGATCTAATCGATTTAGTAATTAGATGTGCATGATTCTTTCAGATTTTTAATCTACGTCTTTAATTGTCTCATCATCCAAAATTTGGCAAATTATTGAAGGTAGGACCAAAATCATTTTCAAGATTAGTATGCAATAATTTTTATTTATAAACAAAGATTTCTAATATTTGGCAAAAGTAGTGTGAAGGATGGCGAAGAGTAAGGCACGGTGATGAGAAAAGTCATTTTCAGTGTTAGATTCCAACTCGGAGCAAATCAAATGGTGACAGAGTGAGGCTCTATCTTGAACTCAATCTCAAAGTTATATTTTATTTTATTAACAAATATTAATATAAACATCAAACAACAATATATTTTTAACAGAACCTCTAATGGAGAGATAGGCCACAATCACCAAGCTAGAAGCTCTATTTTTTTTTTCTATTGTTCACTACGTTGTTTAAATGTTGCACCAGCTCTATTGGCACATAAATCATGCCAAATAAACTCTCCCATCCAGTTTAGGTTTTTTTTCACTTTTAAAAACATCATGAATTATGTCTTTCAAATGATGATGAATTTGTTAATGATGTTCAGGTAACCAACAATAATATTTTAGGCACAAAAAGTGTGGTTAATTATTAATAAATACAAAAGTAAAATTTTATAAATGTAACATAGGTGGCAATTAAAATTTACTTAAAATTTTCTCTGTAAAATCCAACCCTATTTCTATAAGAGATATTTGTTAATTTTAATTAATTGCTTGTGTATGTTATATTAGACTCATATAGTGGCATTAGTGTTAGAATTGGACTAGAAAAGGATGAGAGAATTGATTAGAAAGAGGAGAGGGGGTAAAATGATAAGTGAAAAAGTTTAGATATGAGAATTTCAATTTTGGTTAAAAGAAGTATTGTAATCAACTGATTTTTTGAATTCTCTCGCCAATGGTTCAGGAAAAAAATAGTAATTATATATATAGTTTGAAACTTACCATTTTGAGGCCGAATGATCAGAGATTACGATCAAAATTGTAAGTTTGGGTTGTCTATATTAAGGTTGGAAGCTAGAGTCCCTCATTACCCAAAAATTCAGAACCACTTCTAGAGACAGAAAGAGCAGTCAGGTAGAGAGAGAAAGTGAGGGAGAAGAAGAAGAATCTTTACTTTTAGCAAGAGTGGAATCCAAAAAAGGGTCTAGGAAGGCATCCAATACTTTAATTAATATCCAAACAAGCATTTAAGGTAGCAAAATAATCCAATCCCTTTTTATTTTTGATGTTACTATTCATATGACTGAATCTGATGATTTTGAAGTTGTTTGAAGGAAAAAAGAGATTTAAAACTATATTCTTAACGTTTTTATTTACTATTGGGTGTTTTTAAACGGTTGAAGATACTTATGCATGCTTAAAATTGATTATGAAAAGTGAATTTTTCTACTTGAACAAAAATGAGGTTAAATCCCATATTTGAACAAGATTAAATGGTGTGTTAGACTATTTTTATGTGAAAAATGATGCTTGGAAGTTTATTTTGAGTTCATGAATTTCAAAATGGCTTTATAAACAAGTTTTTGGATAAAAATTTTGGGTCAACGACAAGTTTTAAAATAGAGCATAACGTAGCAGTCGCCTAATGTTTGGCAACAGTCGACTGTCGTGTGCTTGAGTTGCCTAGAAATTCATACAAAGTTTGAGCAATCAACTGCTAGCCTCAAGAAGTCGACTGCTACATTTAAAATTCAAGAAAATTCATTCGATGAACAGTGTAGGTTCATCCTTTTCCTAAGAAATTTTTTCAGAAGGCTAACAACTGACTGCCATGTCTAAAAAGTTGACTGTCGGGCTCAACAATAAGCTAGCAGCCAACTGATAGCCCTGTAGTAGTTGACTGATAGCTCTTGAGTTTGAATTTTAAAAATTGGATAGAATGCTACCAGTCAGCTGTCAGTAGGGTATTAGCTGACTGCTAGCTTCTGTGAATGAACTATGAACTCAATGACATATTTGAAAGATATTTGGTCTAAAATCCCAATTCAAGTAAGGGATTTAAACGTAGAATCTGAGGAGGGTAACATGTATATTGAATTTAAATGAAAAAGAGCAATAGTATGATGAAATTGATAAGGAAAGAGCAAGAATGTATAAGAGAAATGAAAAATTTTATTTTTAATATATGTATTAGCAATAGATAGGTTTATAACTGAATGACTAATTGCTGATATGGGACAGTGATTAGACATTCCACAATTATCGTGATAGTTGTAAATTCTAAGTTAGTGACTTAATGGCCAAATTAAATAAAAAGTCACATACTTAGGATTTCACATAACTATAGTATGCACTGAATCACCCTAATGTATATGCTTATGAATAGCGTTTTAAGGACCCCAGTATGTACTAAATGAAGAGACTTTATGGTACTTGGATCCACTAGAAGACGCTCCAGAATGTATACAAATGTGATATTGCAGTCGAGGACTGCCAATAAGCATATGTTGCCAAAAGTTATAAGTACACATTCGAAAGTATGGAGTGGATCGCTCGACGACCCTCTTAATTTCTCTTATTATTGTTAGTACATGATGATTATCATGATGATGGCTAAGGCCAATGAGAAAGACTCTTAATTCCTTATTGCTCTTTATATGAACTTATATAAATGAAATTATGTTACCTGTATGATTTGACTATTTTATGAGAAATTATAAGTATCAATGTAATTTTATGAAAGGTAAACCAATAGATATATCAATTGCATGACAATAAGAAGAATGTAGCATTTTCAGTAAAGGATTACGGTGGTAAAAACTAGATGTTTTACAAACTGGTTATTATTATTACTGAGATTTATCCTCATTAAAAATACTGGTTTGTATTAGATGCCTAGGTACTTGATAATGATAAATGTAGAGATAGAGTTGGTGGATATACCCTTCTTGGGGTATTTCCTAGTCATTAAGAAACTATGAGTCATATATGTATGGAAGGTTCCTCTTACACCTTGAATGTGTAAAGTTTTAGAGATATTTTGACATGCCCGATACCTTGAATTCTTATTAAATTTTTGAAAAAGGATCAAGAGAATAGATTTTTGATGTATAGGATAAAGGTATATATGTATTAGGATATGTGAGCTAAGAATTCACTAATAATTTTGTTAAATGGGTATGAGTGATAGGTTTATTGTATCGTTACCCTAGTTAACACACTCGTATATCCATGGGTATATGTTTAATGGATGACACGTATGAATATTGTAAATGAATGTGAATGTATATATATATATATATGTATTTCATTTTATTAATTCAATTTTTCGTTACGTAACGTGTGAAAATTAGAGTGTAGTAGCCCAGACTAATAGTACTTAATTATTTCACTTGGTAAAAATTTAAAATTTGAGTCAAAAAAGAAAGTATAATTTACTAATCTTATGGTATTATTATATTAATTAAATAACTAAAATCTAAAAATGACTATAGGATTCGGGGGTTACACTCTCTGCCACAAATCTCATGATGCTGGAGGAACTTTAGTCCAACGCCAATATGGGCCATTGTATTTGTTCTTTATAATATTTATTATTGTAGAAACAATAGCTTGATGATTTGGTAAAAATCTAATATATAAATAAATAAGATCTGCACTAATTTTATAATTAAAATTATGCTAAATTATGCAAATAAAATAAATATATACCCCATATTTTCATATGGCATAATAAATTATTTTTGTATTGACCCCTAACTAGTTGTGACAATGTATCTTATGGAGATAGAGAATTTAATGGGGATTGTGAAGCTAAAATCAAAAAGTCAACATGTGGAATAGGATAGGAAGTGTTAAATTAGTTTTGGATAAGTTAAGACCACGCTAATTGTATGTTTATGTTAGCATTAAAAGCATAAGAAGTGTCAATTTCTGAAGTTTAAGTTTGTTTTTCTTTTCGAGATCGACCTGTACTAGATGAAACACCTCTTTCTTGTGTATCTTGATGAAAAATCTAAAATATTTAAGAAAAAAATTATATGATAACAAAAGAAATTAACATATAAATAGGTATAATACTTATAATTTATATTTATACCTTAAACGATAACAAAGAAGATGAAGTTACACAATTAATTATGTGGGGATCAAAGTAGTAAATATAGAGACCAGAAAGTTTCATAAGTTATTGAAGAAGAAAAATTTGATAATATTTTTTGTTTATTGAAAACGAAAAATGGAAGAAAAAACTATGTGGAGACATAAAGGTTACGAGGAAAAGTAAGGTTACAAGGAAAAGTAATATATATATTTAAATTACAAATCAACTCACGTGATGCCATGATAAAGCTGCCATATTTTTTTTAAAATAATATATATATATATATATATATATATATATGAAGCTTTTAATCTTTTTTTTTTAACTCACAATTTTTTTAAAAAATAATATGAAACCTACTTAGCCTTTGATTTTATTAACTTTAAAAATTATAATTAATTAATTATTATTTTTTATGAATAATATCTAAAATATTATTTAAAAAAAATTTTCATTTTAATAAGTAAATTTTGACACACAAAAAAGTATCTACTTTTTAATCAAATAATTTATGTCTTATGAATAATTAAAAAATAGGAAAAAAATACTTCTAATAATTTAAATTTAATAACTCCAAAAACAATTTCACTAATTAAATTAATTTGATCATCTTTTTCATTTTCTTCATCTTTCTCTTCCTCTTCATTCTCTTTTTCTTAGTTAGGTCAAATGCCATCATTCTGAATTCAAGGCGTCAATACTTGATCGGGGAAAGTTTTCTTATGTTATTCTTTTATCCCAACCTGATGATATCCTAGTCTTAGATCGACCTTAGATGATATAATCACTCCTCCAAATTGGTCTAGCATATAATCTATCTTAGGGAGGGAATACTAGTGTTTCACAAGTATTTTTGTCGACTTCCTCTAATATAAGTACACTCTAAGGCTTTCATCTTTCATTCCACAAGCAACTTTGTTACTTCCTAGGTTGAAGTACTAGGTTTAATAAACTTTTTGAATATGAGGGTTTCTATATAGGCTTCATGTTCATTGAGGCTTGTAGGGAACATCCTGTAAAATCCTATAGGAATTGGTTCCATTCTGAGAACCAGTGTAATCAAGAGTTTTATTTTCCTCTCTAGTAGTAAATTAGACATTTCACTAGAGAAAGCATCGGGAACTCTTTCACATAAGAGATTTACTTAACCTTACCTTGTAGTCTTATATTAGATGAATTATAAAATTCATTCCATTATCTCTATACTAAATATTCCTGTTCATAGCATTGGTATCACAGTTTTATCTTTATAGTCTGGGATCACATCATTTTTTGACCACTAGATTATCCCAAGAACATTGACCATATCAGACACAATCAAACAAATCAAGTCAAAAGAAAGGATTTGTCCCTCACTATGATGGGATAACTTAAACATAATAAGATTACAAGAGCATGAATTTTCAAGGGCATGGAGACATTCAATCTATAACTAAGAGCTTTGTAGGTTCATTATAGATAAATAAATGAGGGGTATCAAAACCAGTTAATGTAATTAAAGGTTTGCTACTTATAAAAAATTAACCTCTGACAAGATTAATGAAATCAACCACCTCCTTGCCCTTGAGGGAGCACATTTGACCTTGAGTTTGGGGTTTAGACTCATCATTAGCTAGATTACTTTATGGAAATTCTCAAAATAGATGTCCCAGCTCTTTATCGATTAGGCAAGTTCTCACCCCAATGTGGCATGGTGTATTCTGTTGTTGAGTCCCACTACTCGACCAAGGAATATGTATAGCTTGGTTCAATTGGTTTTTCTTATTCTATGGGCATTGGCGAGAGAAGTGTCTTAGCTTCCTATAAGTGAAACATATTCTTTGGCCCATCAAGAAAAGTTCATTTCCATGGTTTCTTATGTTGAAAGAAATTTCTCAATTTATGCCCCAGCTCTCGACATATTTAGCACACATTTTGGTTAACTAGGCATGGTCTAATCCCATGGCTCCTCCCACATTATTCACAAGGGATTGATATAGGCTAAACCATTTGGGGTGTCTTACTCTTGTGAATTCTACTGGATTTAGGATTTTCGAGAAAAGGTTTCTTTTTAGAGTTACTGGATTTACTCTTTTTCCTAAGTTGTCATAGTAATTAGGTAGTAGCTTTGGCTTTTTGCTCCATGGCCTCAGCCACACCCTGTAAGGTCTACAACATTTCATCAACCTTATTCTCACCCGCATTTTCAGCATTCCTCCTATGTTGTGCCATTGTTCCCTTCTACAAAGTAGACATTACTGAGGCGATCAGTCTTAATAACACAATATGCTGTAAAGAAAGAAAAGCATATCATGAAATACTAGCTACCTAAACCTAACTCCATTCCTCACATTAAGTTGAAGTCTAAGCTAGCAAGCTACAACAGTTCAGCCACATGGCTTAAAAGGACCCTTCCTAAGAAGAATACTACTATTCTACCTAGGTTTGACCGATGCTCTTATACCATTAAAGTAACACTCCAACTCTACAAGTACTTTACGTGTGCTACCTTATAGAGATAGTATGTTACTATCTTGTCACTTGCTTTATCTACTAAGTTCATTTTTAATTATTTAAATTTTCAACATCATACATCTAAGTGGAAGTCTCATAATAACACACACACACACACACACACACACATATATATATAACTATGCATCTTTTAGGTACATACATCAATGTAAGGGACACACATCGTATCCACTACATGGACCCACTGTGGGTCCTATCTTAACTATTACATTATACTTGATCAACTACATGGATCATGTCCATCTCCATCTTTATTAGGCTTTAACATCTAGCCATCTAGACACATCAGCACACAATGTGAGTTTACGACTCAATAATCAAATAAACCCATTTGAAATCTTACCATTAATGGTACCAATTGGGAATCACCCAAGAAAACACATGCATTCTTTAGTAATTTCAAGAAATAATGGATGCCATGTAGTATATGCCATGCTATGTATAATGAAATGCATTAGTAGATGATAACATAGAAAATTTCAATATACAACATAGTAGAACACAAAAGTATGGACATAAGATCAAGCATGATTAAGAAATGATATACATATATACAATGTGAAGGCACACTGGCCAACAAAATTAGAAATTGAGAGTTGGCCGATTGGCAATTCCCAAGATGAGGGTTACACAAAGGAACATGCCAATGTCAGTTATCTCATTTACTAACCATAATGTATCACAGGTCATAACACCCATTGAATGAGTTTGTTATGTGATCATCAACTTTGATTTTGGATCCTCTGCTTGGCACTTTTAGCGATGGTTTTTTTTCGCTGCTAAAGTTGTTTTAATATTATTACAAAAAATATTACTATTGCTATAAATTTTGTTTAAATAGTTAATTTTAAAAAAGTTATAGTATCAATACTTTTTGTTGCAAGAAATTTTAGCAGTGAAAAAAATTGCCGCTAAGTGCTAAGCAGAGAACTGCCAAGCAGAGAATTCGGATGCATAAGCTTTATACCCATAGAGCATCCCTTTGGTATAGGGTACCAACATTTATCACCTCATTGCTCATTAAACCCCCTTTTCTTAGTGGGTCTGATCTACCTTCTCATTGGTCATTTACATAGTGAGTCAATACAGCTAAGAGAAATCACCATAATTTTTATAATGGATCATTTTGTCTAGATACATGATTCATAAACATATATACTAAGGAAACAAATTCTAAGTCCAGGTAGGCTTAACCTTAAGTAACTCTACTGTTATAAGAGCACACTAACTTAGAATTAGCTACCTACACAGTGTTTTCATAATATCTTTTAAGATTGGTTGGATGTGTTACTATAACACCCCATATTCTTTTGATTGGTTTCAAATTAATATTTTCTTAATTAGTTGGATGAATCGTTATAAAGTATGATGAAATGGCTTGTGCAATTTAATCTTTGCAATAAATATGCTAAAGGATAACACTTTCAAATCCTTGTGGTAACCGAATTGTAATGTGAAAAAGGAGGAAAACACTACCTAAAAATTGAGGTTCTTGATACATTTAACATGGTTGCATTAATTTCATTTTAAATAACCGAAGTACTAAAGGAGGAAAGAGATAGCATCCAATATATTAATATACATGCATTCGGTGGAGTAATATCAAAGCAAGAGGGGATTTGGTGTAAGTAAGGTTTTTAGTGTCCCTCCTTTATTTCCTTTAATCCCACCGCCTAAGTCTCATGTGAACTAGGAAGAAAATGAAATATATATATATATATATATGCATGTACGGGTCTTGCGTGAAGAAGGGAGAGACATGTAATGCAAGATCTCTTCTCCTCCCTTGGGTTTCCTCCAACATGCCCAAGAATGGAGTCCCATGTGAGAAAAAGGAAAAGACGTGCAGCCATGATAATTAAGAAACAAAAAAGTATTTAAGCAAGAAGTATAGAGTTTATTTAACATAAAGTACACCCACACAGCTAGGAAAGAAGAAACGTGTGAAGCTAGTTTCCTTTTCCTCCCCTTAACTTTCTTCTAAGTAGCCAAGTAATCATGAGAGAGAAGGAATTAAATATATGCAACAAGCTCCACAAATGAAACCTAGGAGTGTCATGGGTAATGCCACGAAACAATAGAAAAATTGCAGAGAAAGAAGAACAATTTATGCCATCGGTGAAGGAAAGGAAAGTATAGTGCCAAGTACAGCTTGGTTTAGTGTGTAAGGCAAGTTTTCCCCCCTCCCTTGTGCTACCCTAATGTTCCTAAGGAAGGAGATTGAAGAACCCTTGAGTGATTGTACAGCTTGCATGAGGTGGAGTGTGCAACTTGCATTGCGTGATCCTCCCCCTTTTCTCTTCCTTGGTGTGACCAAATGATTAACTGGGCTTCCAAAAAATGGCCTAAACTTAGAGTACACATGTGACAATTAGATAAAAAGGATTAAGGAGAAGGGGTAGCGTGACAAGTGGGTAATAGAAGAGTGCAAGTAAATGGATGTACTTAGTAATAATAATAATCAAGAATAATGGGGGAATGGAATTGAAATTTTCATTTACATGCATACACACACACGGCACAAGAGGAAGAGAGAGTAGTGTGGAAATGGGGTTGCACTAGAGGAACAAGTAAACCATAAAGAAAATTAGATAATAATAATAATAATAATAATAATAATAATAATAATAATAATAATAATAATAATAATAATAATAATAATGAGGATGGGATGTGGCATTCCCTTCTAGTTAATTACAACATATACAAGAGGGGAATTTAATTAAGTGGGCACACAAAATAGCACCCAAAGGAGGAGAGAGTAGCATGAGTTCTTGAGAACATACAAAAGTTTGTGAAGAGGGAAAGAGCTAAGTTACAAAGGAAAGAAGAAACAAGGGAGTAAGGGGAAACTCAAAGGGAGAGTCAAGACAATTCCATCATTTTGCACCACTTAAGGTAGGTTAGCAATTCATTAACTTTTGTTCCATGTTTTAGAGTACATGCCTCATGATTTTTCCAAGCTTTCATGGAACATGAGTTACTTGTCTACATTCTTGAAATGTGAGTGCCTCTTGGCTAAACTTGCATGGCAAATGAATATTTTTGTGGAGGTGTTAAAATAGATGTTGTATTATCATAAGAGAACCATTGCTAGGGAAATTTAGCAAGTGTTATGAACATCTTTAGCATAAGATAGTGTTGAAATTTTTCTCCTTGCATGGCAAATGTATCCCTATGTTAAAGTAGCTAATGTGGCCTCCATAGAAGAACTATTGTTGGTAAAATTTGGTATGAATAATGGGAAAACTTTAAATTATATTAATGCTGGAAATTGTATGCTTGTATGGTTAGCATATGGTCTAGGTGAGCATATATATATTATTTGTAAGTTAGGAAATTTTATTATGAGAATTGTGCAAAGGGAGCTACCATTCAGTTTTGAAAGAAAATATAGCCAAGTGAGGTATAGCTAATTAACTCACCTCTTTGTACATAATAAAGCCACATTAATATTACAATGCAAAAATGGGGTAAGATTGTGACCTTAAAAAGTAGAGATTAGTATTAGGCCTAATATGTAACATGAATGTAGAGCATAAATAAATTAAATGATTAATGGCAAGGGTTGCACCAATTAAAGGTGGGAGAAAGTACCCTAAAAATATCAATGCATAAGATCATAAAGTTTAAACTTATGGCAAGGATGAGAAAAATCCTAAATTAGACTATTTTTCCATAGTCATCGAAACCATATGAAATTCAAATCTTGGTGGCCGAATCTAATAAGGAATACATTAGAATGTATTTTATGATGACTAAATGCAAGAGAGATTAAAATGTTAAAATAAAGAAAATGTAGTTGCCATATGTATGTACAAAGTGTCCAAGTGTGCACAATAAATTTTATAAAGGTGGTCAAGTGTCCACAAAGTGCCTAACTGTGCACAATAAATTTTATAAAGGTGGCCAAGTGTCCACAAGGTGCCCAAGTGTGCACAATCAATTTATAAAAGTAAGTTTTAAGAATGAAATGTATAAATGATTTGTGTTTATTTGTGTGATAACATGCATAATCCCATGAAAAGATGTTTTACTTGAATAACCATGTACTACTTGCCAATTTTCATGTAAGAATGAGACTGTTTAAAATACCAAGAATGTAGATGAAAATGTTTTGGTGCTTGCACCATGATACATATCAGTAGATTTTAAAATAATGATGAATTGCTAAGCTACTGGTGAAACTGTTTTCTCATTTACATGCTAATATGTATTAGATCCAGCTGTTTAGCAATCTCGGGGAAGGATGGAGGTAGCATTAAAAGGCATTCTTTTGATAGAAATGTTTTTGTAGTCCTGCACTTTTGGGATCTAGATGTGTTTTTTTTTTGGGATTAAAATTAAGACCATTATTTTGGCTATGTATAAGAAACGGGAAATACTAGTGGGTAAGGATATGTGAAGGACCTGTTCATCTCTATGATTTTAAAAGGAGTATGAGTGATAGGATTGTTGTCTCCTAGCTCCTTGTGGATGGGTACTTCATATATCTTGATATATGTTCATAGAAGAATGTAGTGGACATTCATTAATGGACATTTATTGTTTGTATTATATATAAGTTATGTAAATTTCGCTTTGATGTATGGTATTTTATTTTCGTTGTGCATATGACATTTGATCTGAGAAAAAGAACCTGAACCTAATCCACTTAAATAGAACTTAATGGTACAAATGCTCAGGTGTTAATAATAAAAGGATAAGAATAATGTATCAAAATTATCTATTTACATTAGAGGAATTGTAATACTAGATAAGGGCGTGACAATTGTCATCCTAAATCATGGATCAACTACAGGATTTCCAACAGTCATTCCAAATTGACTATCAGTTATCCAATCCATAATCTATTTAATCATAGTGTATATACTTAAGAATGATTTCAGCTCTCCTTCTATATTATTTCCTCTCATCCTATATTCCTTTAGTACTTGAATGTGTTCTGTGTTCTTGATTTAATTAGGTTTTTGGCTATATAATTCTTATTGAAAAAAATAAGTAGATAAAACAAAGGCCTAAGACTATCAGGTGTCAGGGTTTGCCTATAAAGGCTTGACTATAGCAATTTACCCATACAAGTTCACCTATGATGGGTCACTAATTAAACTCACATTGGTTCGCCCATAAGAGGCTCATCCATGAGGATTGCTTATAGGGATTCGCCCATAAGGGTTTACCTATAAAGACTTGCTTACAAGGGTTTACCCATACAAGTTCACCTACAAGGGTTCGCCCATACAATTCACTATGGACTCGCCCACGAGGATTGCCCATAAACATGCCATGAGTTTACCCAAAAAGGTGCACCCACGAGGGTTGCCCATAAAGGCTTATTTCATTGGATTATTCTTAGAAGGCTTGCTATAAGGTTAGCCTTGTATATACTAATTTATTGGTTTGCCCTTATAGGGTCTTCCACGAGGTTTACTTTATGGTTTGCCCATAAAATTCACCATAGAGTTTGCCCATAAAGACTTGCCCACAAGGATTGCCTATAGCTTACCATGAACTTACCTATAGAATTTCACCCACACGGATTTTCATAAAGGCTCGTCTTAATGGATTACTCTCAGAAGGCTCACCCTAAAGTTTGCCTTAAGTAATTCATTGGTTAGCCCTTACAGGTTCGTCCACTGGGTTCATTTCGGGGTTGTCCCCTTTGGCTTGCCCATTTGGGTTCTCCTAATGGGTCTCCCATAAGGGGTTTTTCCAATTTAATGGTGTCTTGCCACTTATTTTAGATAGAAGACATGAAGCAATCAACTCTCTTTCTCTTAAAGTTCAACTATTGTGTTTCTTTTTCATCAGAAAACACTTTGATTTTAAAAGACCTAAAAATAATTGATTATGCAAAAATGTAAGTTTATAGGCTTACTCCTCTCGATTAGGCTAACAAAATACCTAAAAAATAACTAAGTTTCAACTAATACCCAACTCAAATTAAGCAACTAGATTTTCTAGAGAGAGAAAGTAAAACTTAGATTTCATCCTTCGATTTTGAATAGATCAAGCACATGCAAAACCATAAAGGCACACATCCAACCATATTCCATCTAGAATGCATCTTTTCATTCCTCATTTTGAATTAAACAACACAAAAAATGAAGATTCATCAAAATACCCAATTCGACTAAAGAGAAAAAATTGAAAAATAGGGAAATGGCAATTTATCTAATTACCTTTAACTCAAAATTGTCTTTGTGTGTTTTTCTCGTGTCCAGTAGCCTAGCTCTTAATCCTCCTTGGTGATCTCCTAGCTGGGTCTCCCTTCTCCCCATCATCTCTTTTCTCTCTCTACTTCATTTCCCACTTATTAGGAATTGTTTTAGTCTGTGTTTTCACCCAATATTTCTAAGATTAACATGTCTAGCTTTAAAGGAATTCATGAAATGACACTAAATAAGAAGATAACAACTCACATACTTGTTGGATTCATCAAAGAGGAGGCATACAATGTTGCTCCATTAGATTGTAATTGAAAAAATATTGTTAAAGACTCGGCATTTACCTTCATATTCACCATCATCAACATCCTTCTCCTCATCGCCGATGTCATCGTTTGCCATTAGGTTATGGGAAAACTACATTTCTTATAAGTAGGGTAATTTGGTGACTTGTTATAAGCATGAGTTAATTGGGGTAATTTTAGGTGAAAATGTAAATGACTCTTTTGTCTTTGTTGATGTGTAAATTAAATATGATGTTTAAATGAGTTTATAGCATTTGGGATTTTTTAGACATGAATGAAATTTTAAGGGATTGTTAGTCAAAGATCAAAGTTTAAGGAGGCTTTTGCACATAGGATAAATTTTAAGGGTGTCTTTTTCATCTTACTCTTATTGTTTTGAATTTGTTTGCATAGTTCAAAGTTAGTTTATTTACTCTATTAAAGAAGTTTATAAATAGAAATTCTAGTAATTAAATTATAATTTAAAACAACAATTCTTTGGTGGTGACACTTAGTTTACATAGAAGTTGTCTTTTGTGTCAACTATAGAGTCTTTACACAAAGTGTCTTCTATGATGACTAATGGATGATTTCATAAGGCACCTTTTATGGTGAAAAAAGGTTTGCGACAAAAGGCACATTATGTGGTGAAAAAAGAGTCTCCAAAGAAAGCACCTTCTATGGCGACCAAGGAGTTGTCACAGAAAGTGGCTTCTATGGCACCTTTCTTTTTTGGTAAAGAAGAAACAAGAAAAAACTAAAATAAGAGCCTACAAATTTTTCCTTGTCCTAGAAGATCATCCTAGAGGAGTTAATGTATTCTTTTAAAAGGAGCTATAAAGACTGTTAACTCACGTTTAGATTGCCTTGCATCAATAGCTATTTTGTTTGCTATAAAGTTAGCATTATGGTATGCATGCCTCAAGATACCCTTCTAATCTCTAAAAAGTCTTAAATGGATTTTAAGAATAAAGGCCTCACAAGAATGTGAAGAAATAGATTGATAGCAACTTGTTGATAATTATGGATAAGTTTGACTCCACTATAAGTTTTCTAATGCCATGATTCCAAGAAACATTCAAGAAGGTGAGAATGCCCTATCATTTAGCCTTGTATAGGATCACAGTTACCTAGATACCTTGCAAAACCAATCATAGTATAATTAACAACATCCCTAGCAATACCATCAAAAGTAGCATTATAAGGATTATTAGTTGCATTAGAGTCATCCACATTGAATTTAATACAGCTTGTAGGGGGGGTTTCCCAATAAATGCTTCGAGTTTCTCTCATGTGCACTTTTTGAAGATTAAACCAATGAACCGACAAATTGGCTATTATTTCAATCCAAATGTCCACTTAGGGAAGATGTGTTTGACACCAGATACGAGGTGATTACCTTATTTCTATAAGCCTAAAATATTACTAAAATGATTTATTCATATAAAAATGTATCCTAACTAAAATTGTCTATGGAAATTTTGATAAAGCCTCCCATAAAAATATTGGTTCCCAAAATTATAATTCACCCAGTACTAAAAATTACACAAGGAAAGCTCCACTTTGAACAATATATTTATTCAAAACAACAAAAATCAAGATGGGGATCTTGCCTATGGAATCCAAAGCTGACTTTAGAGTTCAAAAAATATAAGGCTCACTATGGAATTATCTCTGCAACATCTCGTATGAATATTCAAGATTTATTGGTCTATTTGAAAAGAGAGAGAAAAATAAAAGGATGAATGAAAAATCACCAAGTGATCAAATAAAACCACCGTAATAGCAAAAGCCAAGACAATAATAACTCATGAGTGATTAGGAGATAATAAATCATGTTCTTTGAAAAAATAGACAATAAAAATGAAATTTCAAGTATTCAATTTTTACAACCTTTTATATAACATAAGTTTAACAAAAGTTTATAGTCCAAAAGATTAAAAAAAAAAATCAAATGGAGAGATTGAAGAAATTTAATCATAAAAGAAATTTAGAATAAATGAAAGTTTATTGAATATTAAAATTTTAGGTATAATAATTAAAGAAATTTTTTTAAATTCATATTGGAGGGATATCTCACAGAATATTTTCATATCCTCTCATGTCCTATCTCTCCTCAACACCATACAATCACATAACTTCGGTCTTCAACCACAATAACTTAAATGGCCCCATCCCTACATATAATATGCATACACATCACATGGGGTTAGCATCAATTGACCTCTACTAGATGAGGTTTACACCTCAATGCGCATAGGCCCACAAATACAACTATAGCACCAAGGTTCTTGAAAGTGTTCCTCCAATTTTTTAAAATAACATTAATAATAGCAATTATAAATTCTCATTGTCACATTATTAGTATAGAACCAATAATAACATTTCATATGCAATAAATTCATAAAAATAAGCATCACTTCAAAGTTTCTATAATAACTCAATTTAATGTATACAAGCTCATTTAAATCGAATTGATCCTCTGGCGCTCCTGTAGTCCTCGCTGCTTTTTAGCGGCGGTTTTATCCGTCGCTAAAGTGTGTTTTAATATTATTGCAACGAATATTATTGCTGCTATAACTTTTGTTTAAATAATTAATTTAACAAAAGTTATAGTGACAATAATATTTGTTGCAAAAAACTTTAGCAACGGAAAAAACCGCTGCTAAAACGCCCAGCAGCGCCCAGCAGGGACACGCCCAGCAGGGAATCCGGACGCATTTAAATCCTATATCAAGATAAATCATGATTAAAATCTAAAATATTTTCAACGTAAATAATTATTGTTAATATTTTGTCTCGGCATAAAATAACATATACAAAATATGATTAACATAAGGATTTAAATTGAGAAGGAAATCGAAGGAGATAAAATGGAAGTCCGAATCTATAGAAGAATAGATGCATTGCAGCAACTTTATCTACTCACAATGATGCCAAGCTAAGGCAAAGCTCCTGTTATTTCCAACGTTATTTTTAAGTGTAGAAGACATTGTTGAATCACCTATAGTCATAATACTATACTTACTATCAATATAAAGACTCCAAAAGCAAATTCTAGTTGATTATTTTAAGGATTTCTAAAATTTCCTAATTCAATTAAATGATTCCAATTGTAGATTAACTTTCAAATTCTAATCCTATACTTCCAAGTTTAGTTTCAATTTACTTTCATTAACCATCTCATCTCATTTCAATACCTAAAAACTAAAATTTTAAATTATTATAATTTTGTCTTTTCTAATTTCAATTAAATTCCATATTTTAATACTTATATCTGAGTTCCATTTCCATAACTACTTTTCTTAATTTCCTAAATATTATTCCTGGTTAAAAAGCTTAGTTAGTGTTAGCCTGTTTTTAATTATTTAACAATAAGAATCAATTAATCCCAAGAAAAATGCTTCTTCTTCTTCTTCTTCTTCTTCTTCTTCTTCAACTCAAATCATTGTTATATAATTTCCACTCTTTACCATTATTATGTTACTCTATATTCAACTCAAATAATTTTTGTAATTTACCATTTCCATAATCATCAACAAAAATTCTTCTGATGGTGGATTTGAGTGTTCAATGGGTGTTCCGTGATAACGGTTATTATGTTACTCCATATTTCAACTCAAATAATTTTTATGATTTACCATTCCATAATCATCAACAAAAATTCTTCTGGTGGGGGATTTGAGGTGTTCAATGGGGTTTCAGTGATAATGGTTTTTTGAGGTGTTTAGTGACAAGCTTTTACACAAAGTATCTTAATTTAAAGGAGCATTTATGGCTCGAAGGTGGTTGTGTATTATCAGGAAGAGGAACATGGGAGTTAGCAAGATGGTGGTTGGTTTGGTTATCCGGAGTTGGCAAGACAATGACTGGCCATGGCAAGATAGTGTAGCTAGATTCGTGGTTCTTTCTGTACTTTTTTCATAAAATAAACAATTAGAAAGTAGTTTGAGTTAGTTGTTCGTCGTTTGATAACCTTTGCTGCCTTCTCATCAAAGTTAGTTTATATGCCTTCACTACTAGCATTGATAATTGGACTGGCGATTGGTGCTTCGAAAGGGATAATTTTCGTTAGAGTACGTAAACTCGATAGCTAGCACATAATTACAATTTATTGGACTACTTGTTACTTTGTTAGGCTTCCCATTAATTTTTTATAAAAAAGGTTAAGTACATTTTTTATATATTTGTTATTAGTTTTTTTAATTAAAAATTAATATATATATGTATAGTTTATATAACTTATCTTTTTTATGATTGGTTCTTTTTAAAAACAAATTCACATGTTACATATATAAGTCTAGTCTTCTTTTTATTTCTTAGACTTTTCATAAAATATTTTTTTTACAAAAAAACATTACAAAATAAATTGAGATTATAGTTTGACAATTCTGTGCAGCTTTATTATTTCGCACCCGCATTTTCTGCCCACAATATTGAACTGATATATGTTAAATAGCTGATATGCACCTCACTCTCGTGCTTAATTTTTCTCGAGGAAGTTCTTGAACCAATGGGCAGAGAGTTTTGGATATCTTTTTAGGTCATGGTTGTAATCCACATAGTTGAGTCCGAAACGCTTAGTGTAAGCCTTGTTCCATTCAAAGTTGTCCAATAATGACCATGCAAAATATCCCTTCACATTCACTCCTTCCCTGATCATTGTTAAAAATAAAAATTAAAAAAGGAATATATATATATATATTAATTTTTTGTTAATAATAATTAACAATAATTCATAAAGTAACGTTTATATTAAAATCATATTTGGATGATGAATTTTGGTATGTTGACTTAACAACCAGTTTCATGCAATTAATAACTAACTATAGGATATGATCAACTTACTTGATGGCCCTATGGAGATAAAAGAGATGGCGATAATAGAAATCAATTCTGTAAGTGTCAACAAGGGCTTCTTCAAGTGTGAGTGCAGCATCATTTTCCTCATCCATACCTAATAATAAGTGCATCAAAGCTTGCAATTATTCTTCGCTGTCTTGATATATATGCACTTGTCCAAATGAAGTTAAATAAAAAGGAAAAAGAACTTGGATGCATTTCAAATATTTTCTATGAAAATTTTCAATTATACTAAAACAGGTGAGAGAGTTCTTTTGAAACAATCAATATATAGTAATGTTGAATTGGAAATAAGTTAACATGTACTATTTTTATTCAATAATTTAATAGTAAAAATTAAGTAACATTATCTAAATTTTGTAAACTCAATTGAATAGCATACCATTTTCAGTAATAAAAATTAGTGGGTTGTTGTACTTCCTCTTGGTGTAAAGCAAAAGATCTCTAATTCCTCTTGGATAGATATACAACCAATCTGAAGCTGACTACAAATAGATGCCTTTTGATTATCAAAATGAAACCAAATAAATAAAACATCAATGTTACTATTAGAGGGAAATTGAGTTCTCAATTTTCACATACTTACCCTTGGACCAATTGGATTCCCATTACGTTCAGCTGCCAATACAAAATGAATACGTTAATATCTATCCTGCCAGTTTTACGTCTCAGAAATTATAGTAATAGAGTGAATTGACATTTGATTCTCCACAAGATTCACATTATTTCAAATTGATATTGAATATCTTATATTAACCATTCAAATAATACTTCATATCTTTAATAACATTCTCATCTTAAATTTATTAACAAATAGTTAAAAAATATAAATGTGATGACTTAATTTAAAAATGCCGCTATACCACTAAAACATGTCAAGCTCAAGACATAATATGATGCTTTATCACATATTTTAGTGATGGCTAAACATTTAACATTTATCACATATTTTAGTGATGGCTAAACATTTAACATTTACGTCAAGCTCACACTAAGTCTTATATTCATCACTATTAAAAAAAAAACTAGACAATCATAAGAGATATAAGTTTTATAAATCATAAATGTGTCAATCTCAGATTAAAAGACCTGATGACAAAAATATAAAAATTATACTTAAATTTTTTTCTTAATAATAATAATTAGTCAACAAGTTCAACTTTGATGTGGAATGACAATAAATATGGAATACTTTTCAGAAGATCCAAACAAAATCGTTAATTAAACTTTTAAAAATCAAATTGAAAAATAATATAATTTTGGGAATCAAAATGTTAATTCACTCTAGTATAAAATATTATAAGCTTTCCAGACTAATTGAAGTTTTTCTTACTAGGTTGATCAGCAAGAGCATCTGTGAGGTAGCTGGGTTTTGCTTTCTTTAGGTGAGGTGCATCAACAGCAAAGTAAGCCGTGTAATAGTTTAATCCAAGGAAATCAAAGGACCCTTTAAGCTTATCAGATTCCTCTTTGGTGAATTTGGGTAACCTTTCTCCAACTAGAGTCTTCATAGACGGTGGATAGTCCCCATTTGTCAAAGGTTCCATATACCTACAATAACCATTAGATTTTGGGTCAGGTCTATTCTGTCAGTTAACTTTAATCGTAGAGTGTAGTGAAGAGAGATTTTTTAAGAGCTAATTCCATGGACATTTCCATGGGTGAAAGTATGTTGGAACTTGAAAGTCATTAAGTAAATGGAGATGAAATGCTTATTGTCTTCTTATGATGGAAAGAAAAGTTTAGGTAGTGAATTGGTAAAGTGAACATGATGTAAAGCTAAGAATATAAAAAATATATATGGGTCCTATCCTCCATTATGTTAGAAAATATATTTGTATTTATAATGTTTTATGAAAATAATGTAAAAAATGATGTATATCTTAGATAAATCTCTTCCTTTAAGGTACATGACCTACCATAATATTATTCAACTACTATAATTTTTTTATAATAGTAACGAATTACTCTCATTGGCATAATTAATACCAATTACCAACTTAAATTGGGTCTTTTTTTGTGACTTTTGGCATGGCACTTGAAAGTTTATGTAGGAACACAGAAGAAAATTTGGTTAACCTCTTCAAGATATTGTTTGTTCTCTTCTTTTATCTACTTTGCAAGAATCCAAACCCTAAAATTCATACGATACTTACCATCCAAACATGGAATCAAGCAGTCGTTCTGAAGCTTGTTGATCAGCTTGTTTGTTAGAGTATGGGACAAACCAATGAGACAATATTGTAATCCCTATCATACCCTTTTGAGATTCCTGCAAGTATTCAAAAATTTGGGTTATTTTTCAACATATTTAATTTCTTTTCAAATGGATTCCTATATAGACTATGAACTTACGTTTCTTCATTTGTATATAGAAATTTTACAAAAAAAATTTGAATGAAAATTTTATATGAATTATGTTATATATTTTAAAAATGAGTTCTGTATATAAAAGAGAGCGAAAGATAGGGTGAGACTCTTATGAGACATACAAATTTGGATTCTCTAAAGTACAGAGAAAGAGGTGAAATAAAGTGAGAAAAATAAAAAAAATATAAATAGACCCTAATCTATAAAGGGTAGGTCCTTAATTTATCCCTCTCTTTTGCTTTTTTTTCTTCGTTCCTCTCTTTGAACTTTTGAGGATCTAAATCCAAGCCTTACATCAGTGAACCCCACACCTTTTTTTGGTCTCTCTCCAGCAAGATCCCCTGCAGTAGCATTCTATTGTAGAGATCTAAATCCATTTATTTTATCCTGACCTATTATCATCTTGGCTCATGGGATGGGATACCCCGTAAACATTAGCATTTTTCATCTATGAAATATGAGAAGTTATTAAAAGGAAAAAAAAAAGAGTTGTACCCATGTTTAATACATATAGGATACTCGTAAGACACAACACCATACTTCCAAAGGTTCTTATGTATTGTGTCCTTATAAATATATGTGCTATATTTTTATGTCACTCCCTATAAGCTTCTTACATTGTGTCTTTATTTGTGACATGTTTTATATTATTGGTCTCACAAAAACTTTTGTAAGTGAAATATTTGATAAATAAGAAAAAGTCTATTTTTAATCCCTAAGATTTCACTCAAGTTTTAATCCCTAAAACTTTAGGACTAAAAGAAGAATTTTGCCCTAAAAATACACTAAAAAGTAAAAGGTTCGGAATTTTCCAAGTTTTAACCTGGTACTTGGTCTTGTACACCTCCACAGCAGCTGCATGAGCAAGAAGCTGGAAGTGTGACACCAAATAAGGCTCTGTTCCTGAATCCCCACCAGTGCAATTCAGTTTCTGCCAAGCGGAACAATGGCCTGGTGCAAATTCTCCTACAGCATATCCTCCATGGCTGTAACTCCATGGCTCATTCAAAGTGATCCAATGCTTCACTCTGTCACCAAATTCCTTGAAGCAAACCTCAGCATAATCCTGAAAATCCTCTCTGCCAATGTATGTTAAGCAAAAAATTAATATCATATTACTTCAAGCTTACATATGATATGATTACTCTTTAAACATCTTCTATTACCAAGACCTATATATGCTTTATGAGCTACAAAGCACGAATACTTCAAAATCTGGAGTTATATTGTATTCGATGTGTTTGGTACTTTGTATTAGACATAACATGACACTTTAAATTATGCTTAAACAATATATTTTTCTAAATATTATATTTTTTAATTTAGGAGTTATTAGTCAAAATGCATAAACCATAACACAGATCTGCTTTATTTATTCTCTATAATAAAAGAGAGATAGAAAAAAAATAAAAGACCCAAGCTAATAATGACTCACTCTGAATGGATTAAGAGCCAATATTTTTTTCTTCCTCTCTTTCTTACTGCAGAAAAATACACTATTTTTCAACTTCAGAGATCTGGACTCATCTAATACTAATACAAATGCCACTATTTCTTTAAAAATATCTGAAATTAAGTTTCTAGCTAACTTACACAACATGAGGACTTAAAAAGCCACCATACTCATCTTCTAAAGCTTGGGGGATATCCCAATGGAAAATTGTCACAAATGGTTGTATACCTGCGTTCATTTAAAACAAAAGACCAAAAAAGGGGATCAAATTAGGATCATTAACTGATACAAATAAAATGTATACGTACAGAAAGATAACCTTTGGCTAGCAGCTCATCGATAAGGTTGTTGTAATACTCAATTCCTGCTTTGTTTACTCCCCCACATAGCTTTCCTTCTACAATTATTAATAAAACAGCTCATATCCAACACTCTATCGCTTTACTCTGAGAAATATATAATCAAACACTTTGACTTACTTGGCAGAATTCTGGACCAAGCAATGGAGAATCTATAAGCATCTAGATTCATATTCTTCATGATTCCAATATCTTCCTATATATATATAAGATCGAAAAAAGTCATGTCCATAATCTATTAAATAGATTGTCCTTCTGATTCACTTTGGTATATGAATCCTAGACTCCATTCAATGCAAATATATAGCCTAGAATTTTAAATCTCAACCTCTCTTTTTTTTTTTTTAAAAAAAATTCCGTTTAATAATTTAACTTATATATTTTGCACCATACCTTGTAACGATGATATTGATCAACTGTTACGTCTGCGTTACTTCCATTCCTTATCCTTTCTGCATTTAGAGGAGATGTATAATTCAAAACCATCATTTTTTTTATAAGAAAAAATAATTTATTGTTAGGCAAATAAAGAAAGAAAAAAATTTAGATACAATTTTTATATTTTTACCATTTGGTTCTCCAATTAAAGATTACTCATTTCTTTCATGGTTAGTATTTTTTTTAAATTAAAAGTTTCTATATGTTTCATTTTTATTAAAGAACCTGATAATAAAAATATGAATAATTACATGCAAGTCTAAATTTAAAAACAATGCCTAGATGCATCTCTTACATTCATCTGATCAAGATGTATATTTACAATATTCTCATAGTATTAATAAGTTCAATATTTAATATTCATATTTTGATAAATAAATATTTTCTTTAAAAATTGATGATCCAACTTTACCCTAATTCAAAATTAAATTACGTAGTTTTTATTAAAAATAAATTGAATTATATACCAAAATATTAATACATGTAGTGTGTGTGTGTGTGTATAAGATTATCTAATTTTAATATTTATATGTAGGTTGTTATGATTGATACAAATAAATTCTGAAGGTGTTAGTCCCTTTATTATTGTGGTTCTACACGAAAAAAATTTTGAGTTGACGAAGCCCATATTTATACTGATCAAATCAATGCATATTACAATTGCAACATAAATATTATATAAATAATAAATATAAGTATGTACTTTTTGGTCAAAATATGCGTAATTAAAGCTTAACTTTATTCTAAGATTATTCTAAGAGATACAAGTATATATAGTACTCTTTTAGTTTTAGAGGTGAAAAGTGTAACTTTCGAGATGAAAAGAAATAACCTTATAATTTATATATTTAAAAGAAGAAGAGAGAAAAAATGTATGTTTTTTAAGAAAAAGGTTTATTTGTACAAACATTTCTCTCACAATTCTCACAATTATTACTCAATATTTACAATTCACAATCATATGGGAGAAGAAACAATTGGAGAGGCGCAATTAAAAGTTTTGGTGAATACTCAATAAAAGATAATAAATAATAAAAGGTTGTTTAGCATATTAAAAATATATTATGGTAGGATAGTATATATGTCTTTTCATTTTTTTATTAAATCCAAAACAATATTTTGGTCCCAAAAATATGTTTTGTATTTTATATTAAAAGATAATTTTAAAGTGTTTCAACACTGTTTTAAGGAAAACTTTACTGCTAACAAACTTAATAAAGATAACTTTAACAATTCTAACAATACTAATAATATTAGACAGATATTTGTGTAAATTACTTTACTTTTGTTAAATCAAGTATAAATTTAAGATTAAATTATTTTTTAGTCTATAAATAATGTAATTTATTTTAATTTAATTTTTAAATTATAAAAATACTTAATTTAATTCTTAAAAGATGTTTTATATCTTAATTTAGTTTTTAAAAAATACAGTATATTTTAATTTAGTTTTAATAAATTCAAATATAAAAAAATACACAATATTTATATAAAGAATAAATTAAGATATAACATATATTTTAAAGATTAAATTAAATATTTTTATAATTTAAAAATTAAATTAAGATAAATTATATCTTTTAAAATTAAAACATAATTTACTTTAAATTTAAAAAGTATGGCAAGAGAGAGAAACCAGGATGTTTGTGGGTGTAAACGTCCCAATTGCTTTGTCCTCTTCCGCCTTCCTTTGCCGCGCCTTCGTGCTGTCAAACAGAATCACTACACTGATGTAGGTGAATACGTATTATAAATTATATATATAAAAAATAAATTATGAGTTTTGATAATACTTAATTTATAAATTTAATATATTTTATTTTTTATTATTAATATTATCAAATTTATTATTTAACAGTTAAATTTATATTTTTTAATATTACTATTAATTATTTTGTATTTATCTCAATTAATTATAGAACCAAATTGATTGAAAATAATTTTTTTATAAAAAATTTTATTTTTTAAATATTAAATTAAAAATATATAATTTTAGAAATTAAATTATTAATTTATTTTAAATAAAAAATTTGCGCAAAAACAATGGTGTACGAATTTTGTCCAAATTAAATGCAAAATAAAATAAAATAAAATAAAATAAAAAACGTTGTTAAAGTAAAAAGAAATGTTCAAATTGTTAAAATATCTGTAAGGAGGAAATTTTATTCAAAGGTGGCCTAAACATGTTCAAATCTTTAAGAAAGTAACGTTTCCATAACTTAAAATACGTTCAAACAAAAAGATAAAAAATAAAATAAAATAAGATATTTTCATGAAAACAAAACTTGCTACTTCATACAGAAGCCGATTACATCAACCAAGGACAAAAGGCGGAGATTCCAACGACGTCATTGAATTATGACAATCTCTGTCCAATGAAGCCAACATGGGTAGCTTAAAGAGTTTTTATGCGCATAAATATATTATACAAATAATAGGCGAAAGAGTACTTTTAGAAGTATATATATACTCTACAACATAGTTGATTGCGTTTTATGTAAGAATATGAAGTTACCTGGTAGGCCGCAGAAGCAGTTCCAAAAATAAAGCCTTTGGGGAAACTACCTCGATTGAGGGTATCAGTGTCAAGAATGGGTGCAGCAACAGCTTCAGCAATGATCAGTAAAGGAAGAATATGCACAAAAGTGGCAAGAAGCAGAAGATGATCGCTGTTAGATGTCATAAATGACGAATTTGAGTCACCAAGCAGGTTGGTTTTCCACGCCTAGCTAGATAACGCTATGCCTATATTCCTATCCAAGGGTCCTCAATTGAGTTGTACGAATCAGCCCAAATGACAAACTTATCTGCAAGGTGCATGTGAATGTGACGTGCCTTTTATATGAAAAAAACAAAGCGGTGAAAGTAATCTATGGTTATAGGATAGAAGGATAATTTGATCAGAAAAAGAATAAAAATAAATTTTAAAATCACTGACTATAACACCTCAGACATTATAATATATATTTAAATTTTAGTAATATATTAAAATATATAATAGTATAGATTATTATTCATGTAATTGGGGTGAGCAAAATCGAATTGATTTTTAATTTTAACCAAATTGATCCAATTCATTATAACTAAAATCTTTTACAACCGACTAATGAATTAGATTAATTGAACGTGCATTTGGAAAAAAATTGATCTAATCGATTTAGTAATTAGATGTGCATGATTCTTTCAAATTTTTGATCTACGTCTTTAATTGTCTCATCTTCCTAAATGTGGTAAATTATTGAAGGTAGGATTTGATGGCCAAAGTGTAAGGCACTATCATAACCAAAATCATTTTCAAGATTAGTATGCAATATTTTTTATTTATAAACAAAGATTTATAATATTTGGCAAAGGTGTGAAGGATGGCGGAAGAGTGAGGCACAGTGAAGAAAAAAGTCATTTTCAAAGTTAGATTCTAACTCGGGGCAAACTAAATGGTGACAGAGAGGCTATATCTTGAACTCAATCTCAAAGTTATTAAACAATATATTTTATTTATTAACAAAATATTAACATAAAAACATTAAACAACAATCTATTTTTAACATAAAGCTACGTGTCACGTACATTACATTATTTATCAAAGAGATACCTGATTTGAATCCGTCACATCTAGGAAGAAGAAGGAGGAGGCAGCATTGTCAAGACAGAAAAAAAAATGGTGGGATCGTAGGAATGAAGAGAAGGAGAAGACGATATATATAGCATTGGGATATGAAAAAAATAAGTGGCATGAATAAAAAGAAGGAGAAATGGAAGGCACGAATGAAGGTCCAACGAATAAT
The DNA here is from genome assembly GCA_031216115.1 of Senna siamea. Classification (NCBI taxonomy): domain Eukaryota; kingdom Viridiplantae; phylum Streptophyta; class Magnoliopsida; order Fabales; family Fabaceae; genus Senna; species Senna siamea. The sequence continues at coordinate 11,928,102 of CM062354.1, read as the reverse complement.
AAGTTTTTTAAATATATTTTGAAAAACTAATTATAGTGAGAAAACGAGATGAGTGGTTCAAATTACAAGACCCAAGTGTAATATTCTTTTTTATTACTATCTAATTGAAAAGAAGTCGTTCATTATATATTAAAATATTTTAAAATTTTCAATTGCTTTTCAGTCGAAAATTAATTTCAGCTATTTAAAAAAAATATTTTTTCATATAATATATACCCACCAATTGTTGTGTTGAAATTTGAAAAATGAGGGAAAGAAGATGTTTTACATTTTGAACTACTGAAAATTACCATTGCCAAGTTGTTTTACATCATATTATATAAACAATTTAATTCAATAAAATTCCAATAATAAAATATTGGTGCATTGTGATAAAATAATAATGAAAATAAAATATTTTGATTAAAAATAACCTATTGTATATAAAAATATATATAACATTATTTTAGAAAGAAAACTCTAATTTTTATAAAGAAAATGAAGTGAGAAAATTATTTAAAAAAATAATATTTTTTATATAAATAACAAATTTTATTACATTTTATAATATATCTTTAAATAAATAAACTAAAAGTTTTTTAAAAAATAATGAAACATCACAATATGATAAAAGAAAATATGAAATTCACAAAAAAAATATATAGCTGGGAGCCAGGGACAATAGTAGCAAAATGTAACACCTGCCTTCAATATGTTTGACACTATCATTATTAATAATGATGATTCTTTATGTAAATTTTTGTGTGTTATGTGGTGTCAAGAATAATGCGATAAAGGGGTAAAATGGATATTTTTATCAAGTAGCACTAGTTTTACCATAAAAGGGTAAAATTAGAATTTTCTCAAAGAAAGGGTAAAATAGTAATTTTACTATGAAAGAAAAGATAATAATTTCATCTAAGTACTTTAGGAAATGGTATTTGAAGGTTTTTACTCTCTTATCTTAGATATAGAGATAAAATGAGGGTAAAAATAAATGTGTTACCATGAAGGGCATAATGGTAATTTTCACCCTAAAGGCAAAATGGTAATTGTACCTCAAGAGGGATGCAGTATTAATTCCATAAAAAGGACTTTATAAAACTTTATTTGAGAATTTTTTATGTTATGGCCGAAAAGAGAAGAAAATAAAAGTGAATTGGCCATTTTGGACATAAAGGATAAAATTGTAATTTTACCGGAGGACCTAAAGGTAATTTTTGAAAAAGTTGAAGGGCAAAATGAGAATTTGAAATTTGGAAGGGCAAGGTAGTCATTTACCATGAAAGTTCTATGAAATTGCAATTTGAAGGAGAAAGGATGCCATTGTAGAAAAAGAAAAGTAGTAAGGGTAAAATAGTCATTTTATACCAAGGGTATTTTGGTAATTTTACTTAAACCCCAAATTTAAGTCATCTTCTTCCTTAAGGAGAAGTAGAAGTCAAACAAGGAAGAAAAGAGAGCGTGTGGCCGAAAGCTTCACAAGGGAAAGAGGAAGAGCAAAATCAAGGAAATCACTTGGGAGATTCAACTTTTCTTGCATTTTTAAGGTAACTTAACAATCTTAAAGTCTTACTTTCATGTTTTATGGAAAGATTAAAGTGTTTTATGTTTCAAAAAAACCTAGGGCTTTCTCTCTCTACATTCTTGTGGTAGATTTCTTTGAATGGATTTTGCTTATGTTGAAATATTGTTGTGTTTGTGAATATGAACATGTTGAAATGCTTGAAATCATAAAAGAATGAAAATTTCCATGGATGGCACTAGTTTCATGAAAAACCCTAACTTTTGAAATGGTTGAAATGGTATGGAAATGAAAGAAAAATGGTGATTTTGCATGAGAAATACTTGAAAAATGAAAGCCATGAAAGAAAAAGAATGAAACATTTCCATTTTCCTTCACTTTCTCTCTTGGCCGAGAGCATCCACAAGTCTTGGTAAAATTATTTGCTTGAAAAATTGTCTAAAAATGGTAGAAGCATTCGGTATGAGAGAGGAAGAGAGAGAAAATTATGCTAAATTGATGTTTTGGAAATTTTACCATTTTTTAGTCATGCCATTTAACCTTGAAAGTGTGCTTAAAATGTGAAAATGATACAAAGTGTGTAACTATATGTTTAGCATGGTAAATGAGTTATGAAAATGAAGAAAAAGAAAGGCAAAACATAAAGATGCACATTTTGGATATAAAAAAAAGTGTCATGAAAATTTAAGCATATGGTACCATTGTTCTTGAATGATGAAAAGGATGGAAGAATGGAAAACTATGGCACAAAAATCCCTAGCTTCCACCTCTTTCTCACCTTCGCCGAGAGCATCACCCCCTTTTCCCGTTGAAGGCCGAGTCCATGTGCTAATAAAAAGAAGTTTAAAATGTGATTTAAAATGGTCAATGTAAAGAGTAATGGGAGAAATGATGGAAAGATGAGATGTGAATGTTAATTGCATCCATTTGTGGATTTAACACCTAAATGTTTCGATTTCATATATTATGAATGCCAAATTTGATATTACATGCAATTGAGGAATGAAATGTATGGAATGACACCAATAAAGGGTGGAGACCGGTACTATTAAATCCCCCTTGAGGTGAATATGTAAAGGCTATAAATGTCATCTTAGGGGTGAGAGCATGACATTGTTTACATCTCTCCCTAAAGATAAATAAAAAAGCAATGAATGTTTCTAAAGGGGTCAACCATGGCACTATTAATGTTCCCCTAAAGGACACCAGGAAATGATGGAGTATGGCACTATTAGATCCCCCTTGAGGTGTATATGATGGCACTATATGATTTCCTAGTGGTAATGACTCAATGGCACTATAAAGAGTCACTTTAGTGGTGTTGACTTAAGGGCACTAAGGTACCTCTGCAAGTATAAAAGAATTGAATGTTGTGATGACAGATTATGTGTGAATGCATGACAATGTAATGCCATATAATATTTTTATAGCATGAAATAGTGATAATCTCATATTTACAAATGCATATACATATGTTTCAAATAAAGCATGGCCATGGAATTGAATGGAAAATGTTTTGAAAGAAATGGAATGTAGAAATATTTTTTGTATTCGTACAGTGGTATATACCAGATATTTGAAAATGAATGGTTTTTTTAGCTACTGAGACATTATTTTCTCATTACTGTACTGGTATGTATCAGATGCCCATTTCTAGGAACCTTTACTATCTTAAAATATATTTATATATTTGCAGTGTTTGAATTTTCTACTGCAAATCTACAAACCTAGAAAGTAATTATGAATATGTGGCTATAGCCCTTTTGGTTATAATTTTATATATGTTTTTTTTTTGGTAGAATTAAGACCACTATTCTATTTGGTTGTATATAGTGAAAAAGGGCATATAATTGAAGTAAGATATGTGAAGAATATATCCATTAATAGGAGTTTTTTTGGTAAAAAGGGTATGAGTGACAGGCTTATTGTCTCTTTACCCTTATTTAAAAAGTTCTTCACATGTCTCAGTTTATATAAAGTATAGTGTAAATCATAAATGATGATATATATAATCATGCAATGTTTTATAAATTATGTTGCAATGAATGAAATTTTATTTTCACTATGCTGAAGTATGTAAAACTGAGCAAAATAATCCAAACCTAATCAAATGATTAATTATTGATAGATTTAATGCTCGGGTAAATTAATGAAATAATAAGGAAAAGAATAATGTGACCACTTATCTTATTACATTTTTCAAAGCCGTAATATAAAGATAAGAGGTGTTACAAAAAAGAAATAAGCTTCTCACCTTAATGATAATAGTAGCAACAAAAAATTATAGCGTATTAAAGAGGGCTTTTTGGTCATTTTGCCCTTAGTACCATTTTGCATTTCAACTGCTTAGGTATTTAAAATTTTCTCATATCTTCATACTCCCTTATTTGCCATTTCTAAGAGGTTTCTCATTTCTTTAAAGCTCATTTTGCTTACAAAGTGTCACTGTATAGTTTGCATTTTGTAAGTATTCCATTTCTTAATTTTTGTAATTTTCTCATTGATTTTCTAGTTTTGTTAATGAATACTCTTACCCTTTTTGATTCCTTGTAGAACTTTCTCCTTTCCCTTAAACCTTCAAGGACTTTTTGACATTTTGACATGTCTTCCTTAGGTATGCTTATTTTTCTTCTCCCTTTTCAATAATGATGTCCATGTGAGAGAGGAGTAAGGTTAGAATTATTGACTTGGAGGAGGTGGAGAGGGCAATTGAAGCTTGATTAGTTGTTCAATTTGGAGAGGTGAAAGAGGGGGTTTCTAACGAGGGGAAAGCATGGTCTCCTCTATCGAAGTATGAGTCCTCTACTTCGTACGAGGAAGAATAAGAAGTGTATAAACGTGGTCATGTGTTATTGATAGGATAATTAGTTAGAGAGCTCTAGCAGACCTAATGAGGGTCTACCTTCAAAGTTTTATTAATGGTACCACGGAGGAGGATTTTCCTCCTCGTGATGAGGAAGGGAATGTGCTACCTGTCCCTACGTTGGACAAGGAGATGGTAGACAAGATTTCTCTAGATGTGAAAAAAATTCACATCTTGGATATGTACGAGGGAGCACCTTTATCAGTTATGGGAGTCAAATTTTTCCCCTCTTAGGACAAATGATTTTGGGGTCACCACTTGGAAATGGCCGACTAATGAGATTTAGGCAAACAATCTAGGGTTATTAGTGTATAAGTATATGGTGGACTTAGGGACCATTCCACCCTTACTAAATTTGAGATGGATGTTCTAAATTGCCTCAATGATTGTAAGAAACATTGGGGGTGAATGCATGGGCAATCATAAGGGGTTTCAGAGAAATTTACGATGAAGCAAAGGTAAAGGAATTGGAAAGACTCTTATTTTATTTTTATACAGTGGTGTGCCATGGTAGAGTTTAGGTGCACTTCTAGAGTAAGGGAGTCACCCTATGTTGGTTTAGGGTTTGTTCAATCATCCAAAAGGATGGTAGATAGCCTTATTTTGTATCGTTCCAATAATAAGGGTGTGGGTGTGCCATTGGTGGGCGAGGGATACGGATGGGCAACCCATTTTTCCTTTGAAGTGGGAACTTTCACAAACTTCCCAAGGAGTGTCAAATGGGAGTTTGTGTTTACAGGAGTAGAGGATTGTGCATCACCTTGTTGGGCGATGCATAGATATGAAGGATGAGAGGTTCCTTTTTATTTTCTTATTTTTTGTTAATTAACTTTTTACCTTGTTAATGGTTTTTTTTATTTTTGCAAGTTTTAGTTTGAAGTTATCCCATAGGCGAAGTGATCGTAGCTGTGGTCAAGCTTGCGGGGGCCTCGAGAGGTAGCTGTAGAGCCTTTGTCGCTTCCAGTTGGAGAATCACCTAACATACATCCATCTCCCTCTGATGACAAAGTTCTTGTAGTGCCTTTGCCTCCGTCAAACATCAAAGTTTTTGAAATACTTCCATCCCTTGGCTTGCAAGGTTATTTCCCCTCCAAGGGGTGGGGTCGCCTTAAGATGGCAAAGACGTTGAGGCTATTGTCACAAAGCCTCCAAGGAAGAAGCCATGAACTATTGGTAAAGAGCTCATCAAGAACATGGGCAAGGGCTATTTAGGTAGTTTTCTAAGCAATGGCTCGAATCTTATGTGTGACATAGGTAGAGGCAGATAAGCAGCTTGCTAACATCTCTGATCTATCCGAGAAGCTTCATAAGAAGAGCCAGATGATCAAGGACCTTTAGAAGAATGCAAAGGTCAAAGTTGAGGCTTACAAGATTGAGTGAGAAGAGGCAGCAAAGCAGAGGTAAGATTTCTAAAAGAGTTTGGGGGTGGCACTTCAGAAGGAAGAGTCCTTGCAAAGTTACTTGGAGGTAGACCACCATAGGGTTGGTTCGCTACAAGATGACTTAGAGAGTCATGAGACCGAGATTAAGAGTATTAAGGTGGATGCTTTCCAGGAGTCAGCTCTCTAGGAGTCCTAGATTGCTAAAATGTGAAAGAAGCTTCACCAGGTAGATAAAGAGGATGAGAATTAGAGATAAAATTCCCTTGGACTGCTTCATTTTGGCTAGCAAAATTGTCTTCCATAGCTAAATGCCTTGAATGTTAGGTTGCTTACCCTTGAGAAAACCAAAGGGATAGATCTTTTAAAGAAGTCCTTGACAGGGTCATTCAGAATGTGTTGAAAAGGTGAATGATGTAACATCCCCTAAGTAGTGAATTAATAATTTTATGATATGATACTTGTTTGAAAGGTTAAGTATAGTTTATAAAGGAAGCTAGATTGAAATTTTGACTAAGAAATTAGGCCAAAATAAGGTTCAATTTAAGAAAACAGGAGCTTTTTAATAAAATGCACATTTGGGGTAATAAAGCCTAAAGATTTAGTAAATAAATAAAATGAAAAGGTGGTATATGAAGGGAATAACTTTTGTAAACTTTTTAAATTTGCAATTTCTTCCAAGGATTGATTAGCAAACAAGTTTAAACTTTAATTAATAGCAAAATGACCCTTTATGAAATTTTGATAAGAAACAAAGTGGAGAAAGAAAGTCAAAAAGTTTGGAAGTAGGAAGAGAGAGAGAGAGATGAAGAGAGACAAAGAAGGAGAAAGAAGAAGGGGAAAAAGCACGGTCTAAGCTTGAAGCGAAGTGTCAGAAAGCTTGAGTTACTACCTAGAACACTAGCATCAACATACAATAATCACCAAGAACAAGGTAATCAAGTGGAAATATGATTTTCTCTCTCTAAATTGGAAACCCATTTTTCTAAACTTGGGTATATGGATTCATTGTTTTTTAATGACTTTGAGAGAGATTTAAGCTTACATTCTATGTTTTGTATGCTGAATTTATGCTTTGTTATGCTTGTATAAAGAAGAAATAAAGATTCAAGAAGTGGCTTATTTTCTCTTTTCTCTAAGAATTTCCAAGATTTGATTTAGATTATTTCTAGCTAGAAGAGTTATGGAACTTGAGTATGTTGTTGGCCTAAGGGTAGGAAAGAGGTTATGAATTTATTTATGAATTAAAAGCATGTGAAATTAGATGTTTAGGAGTGATTTTAGATTAAGAGTATGTTTATTGAAAAATTAGGTAACGTAGCAGAAGTTGGTGCATTCTTCAAGATGGTGGGTGACCTCCCTAGAGGCAAGCTCCTCAAGGGCAAGCTCTTATAAGATGAACTCCTTTGGGGCGAGTTTTACTAAATGAACCCTTAGGGATGATCCATTAGGAAATCTTGAGTGATAGACCAAGAGGCAAGCCATAGAGTGAACCTTATTGACGAACTTATAAAGGCTAACTTATAAAGCCTTCTAAGAATAATTCATTCGTACCAAACCTTATAGGTAATGCTTGAGGTGAACTCATGGTAGGTTTTAGGTAGTCCTCATGGATGAACCCCTATGGGCGAAGCCCTTGTGGGTAAGTCATATGGGCAAAACTCTTATTGGCAAGCTCTTATAGGTAAGCTCTCATAGGTGATTCCGATGACCAACATCCTTGCTCTTTAAAATCCCAGGTGTAACGACCCCTAATATCTACATACATATATTAGATTTATCATGAAGCATGGAATTCTTGCTAAAAATTTTTGTTTTTCAATAACAGTTGGTTATTACTAGTTAAGTGTAACCCAAATAGACTCTTCTTTTGGTTCATTCAAGTTCCACTTAACTACCTATTATGTGCAGCATATCTAGTATCACAATTCATACAATTATGAACTTGGGAACAAGAAATTCTAAAACATCCATTCAGGAACAATTGACCCTTGAGGTGCCTTGAAGTTTCCCCTTTTTACATTTAGATTTTTAGCAAGTTGTTTTTGTTGAGAAGTAAATCTTTGGTTTATATGTTGCTTCTCCTCCAAACTATTTCTAAGGATGTGACATTTACTCACCAGTACCACAAAATTCCTAATCTCTATTAGAGCTATCTGCATCTTCATCTGCTAGTCTAACCCCGCTTCCAAATAGCTTGACTTCTAGACCTTGTTAGAATGCAACCTAGCTAATTCTTCAAACTTGGGTAGATATTCCTCAAAGGGCTTGCCCCTCTACTTGAGCTATAGGAACTTCGTTTCCTTTGCCTGCCTTATGCTCTCGGGGAAGTATTTCTCCAAGAAGACCTTCTTGAAAGACTCCCAAGTCATTGGGATGCCCTATTTCACCAATTTTCTGCTTCACCCTTCAACATATATGTTGCATAGGTAACGATTTGCTCATTTGTGCTATGCTATAGTTGAAAGATTTTCTCCATCTCCTTTAGCCACCCTTCCACTACCATCGGTTCACATGTACCTATAAATGCTTGAGGTCCTGCCCTCTGAAACTCTAACTAGTCCTGGTACATATGTTTGTCATTTTGATTATTCCCCTCATTAGGATTTTGGTGGTTCTCCTAGTATTGCCTTATGATGTTGGAACTAGTGGCAGCCTGATCTCTAACTGCCTTTGTCATCATCCTAAACATACCCATCATATCTCTCTACTCTTTGTTTATCTCATTGCTACCTCTTGGTCTTCCACAGTTCCCCTTCGAGTGCCTGCCACAATCTACTGATACAAAAGGAAAGCAATTAGCCTTTATTAACAGTACCTAACTATAGTAGTAAGTTTGTTCCTAATATCTCAATTCTTGTAATCACAATCCTATATATTCCAAAGTCTATGAATTCAAATCAACAATTTGTAAAGCTGCAAGCCTGCCCAACCATAAACCAGTAAACCACGCTTTGATACCAAATTGTAACGACCCCTAATATCTATATACATACATTAGAGTTATCATGAAGCATGGAATTCTTGCTAAAAATTTCCCTTTTTCAATAACAGTTGGGTTGTTACTAGTTGAGTGTAACCCAAATAGACTCTTCTTTTGATCCATTCAAGTTCCACTTAACTACCTCTTATGTGCAGCATATCTAGTATCATAATTCATACAATTATGTACTTTGGAATAATAAATTCTAAAACATCCATTCACGAACAATTGAGATATAGTTTACAATAATGCTACCAAAATTTACTCCCCATAAATGATTCATATCTCATTATATTTAACTCTTGTATATAAATCCACATCCTATGGCATAAATCAAAATAACTACACAATCACCATTACATATGCATTTCATAGCCTACATTGTAACACCCCTATCTAGTATTACAAATCCTTTGATGTAAATAGATAGGTTCGATACATTATTCTTATCCTTTCATTATTAAGTCTGAGTAGTTATACCATTAAGTTTCATTAAAGCGGGTTAGGTTCGGGATCTAATGCTTAGATTAAGTCTTGTAAGCACAGTGGAAATAAAATACATACATTGCAGCAAAAATTTAAAACTTTCACATAATTCAAATAATACATGTCCGATAATGTCCATTACATTCTTTGTAAACATGTACCGGGATATATGAAGTACCTGTCCGTCAGGAGACAACAATCTTGTCACTTAGACCCCTTTACAAATTACTAAGGATGGATCGGTCCTTCACATATCCTTTCCCTAGTAATTTTCCAATTACATTCCATGTACACACCCAAAAGAATCGTCCTGATTCTAATCCAAATATTTCTAGAATAAGACCCAAAATAAGGGGTAACAAAAATTTTTCTTTTAACCAAAAAGAAACTTCTATCTCTCTAGCCCTGCTAAGTGTCTGTATTTGATAAATATTAGCATATAAATGAGAAACACAAGTTTTCCAGTAGCTTAACAATTCGACATTTAAAATCATCTAATATGTATCAGGGTGCAAGCACCAAAACATTTAATTCTACATTCTTGGTGTATATATAAAAACACAACATGATTCATAAATATAAACTGGCAAGCATTATATGATCAATTTAAATGTCAATGTGATAAAATACTATTCTTTCAAATAAAACGTCTTTGTCTGCTATTAAACACGTTATCATAAAATTAACAAAACCATTTATACTTATCACTCTTAAAACTTACTTTTATATAATAATTGTGCACACTTGGGCACTACGTGGATACTTGGCCACCTTTATAATTCTTTGTGCATACTTGGGCACTTGTGGACACTTGGCCACTTTTGTAAAAAAAACCTCTTATGCACACTTAGGCACTTGTGGACACTTGGCCACCTTTATAAATCTTTGTGCACACTTGGGCACTATATGAACACTTGGCCATCTTTATAAATCTTTGTGCACACTTAGGCACTTGTGGATACTTGACCACCTTTATAAATCTTTGTGCACACTTGGGCACTTATGGACACTTGGCTACCTTTATAAAATCTCTTATGCACACTTGGGCACCATGTGAACACTTGGCTACCTTTATAAAATCTCTTGTGCACACTTGGGTACCACGTGGACACTTGGCCACCTTTATAAAATCTTTAACAAGTTTCAAGGGACATTCTCCTTTTCTTGAAAAATAATACTAGTGTACATCTTTTTTTAAAATTCTAAACTTTAAGAATAACTTTCCCATCCTTGAAAAAGAATATTAATGTACATCCCCTATAAAATTATAATAATTTCAAGCATAAATTCCCTTTTCTTGGAAAATAATATCAATGTGAATTTCTTGTAAAATTCTAAAAATTTCAAGCATAAATTCCCTTTTCTTGGAAATTAATATTAATGTAAATTTTTTATAAAATTCTATTAACTTCAAGAATAATTTTCCCTTTCTTGGAAATTAATATTAATTTATATTTTTTTATAAAATTCCAATAACTTCAAGAATAATTGTCCCTTTGTTGGAAATTAATATTAATGTACATTTCTTAAAAAGTTCTAATCACTTCAAGAATAAATTCTCCTTTCTTAAAATTAATATGAATGTACATTTCTCATAAAATTCTCATAACTTCAAGAATAAATTCTCCTTTCTTAAAAATTAATATTAATGTATATTTCTAATAAAATTCTAATAACATCAAGAATAAACTCTTCTTTCTTGAAAGGTACTATTAATGTACATTTCTTCTAAAATGCTAATAACCTTCAAGAATAAGTTTTATGGACTTGGCCTAAGGAAATTGGTTAATTTTGCAATTCACATTCCTTCTTTTGTTTCTTAACTATATCATTAAAATGGTATAGTCTCCTTCCTCCATGGTCATTTTACTCCCTAATCACAACCAAACTCTCACACCCCTTAATGAAAAATTTCATCTCCCATTTAGCCAAAAAGGGTTTCATGGGGAATAATGGTTCTCAAACTCATGCATCCATTTCTATCATGACAATGTCACTAACTATTCATAATCCTTACATGATAACATCATTCATTTCATCATATCAACCAACATCCCAAATCAATCACACATGCTTAGCCAACAAAACATGCATCTCATCAAGAATGTAGGGAAGACAATCATGTTCCATAGAAAACTTGTAAAAACATGTTGATTACATATACTGAAGCATGGAACACAATCTTAAAATTATTAACCTACCTTGATGATAAACTGAGTGGGATTAACTTGGCTTTCTCTTGACTTTTTTCCTTACTTCTTCCTTGTTCTTTTGCTTTCTTTTCTTTCCTTCTTGATCCCCTTCACCCTTCTTCTTCACTAGTTTTGTGTTCTCACGTGCTATCCCTCTCAAAATGCTTTCCCAAGACTCTTGTAATTTTTCTTTTTCTCACCCTCACGCCACTCTATCCCTCTTTGGATGCTATTCGTGTGCTCTCTCTATAACTCACTTGCATGCTCTTGTTTCCTAGCCTTTCATATGTGTGTGATGCATATGTCCACATGCAACTCTCAATTACACTTTTCTCTTAGCTTAGGTGGCGTGTGCATGCATCCATGCATTAAAATTAAAATTGCTAATTCCATTCCCTCATGCCACTTTCCTTTTTCCTCTTGCATCCATCTTATAATTAAGTTTCCAAATCCATTCCCATGTCATTATCTTTGTCTATTGCACCACATGTGTCATATACATTTCTTGCACTCCTTGGTTTAGCTATTTGGGCACGTCATTGAGAAGGAGAGAGGGAACCCATGAAGCTCCATTTCCACGTTGCTTTTTCCCCCTCTTGTGCCGAGTATGTGTGCCTATGTAATAGAAATTTCATAGCTTACAAAAGTACTTTCAAGTATAACCCACCTTTCTTGCACACTTGGGTTTCCTTCTTCCCAATTTAACACTACACCCTCTTTTTTTTTTCTTCTTATTCCTCTATTTTCCTTACTCCACACGATGCACTCTTCCCTTTGTAATTATTATGGCTGCTGCATGTGCACCTTCAAACAAAGTTTGCACCCTCTTTCCCTTGTCCACTCAGTCACGTAAGGAAGGAAGGGAATGAGAATGAATTCGTGTATCCATGGGTAATAAGGTGCTGCCATTTTTCTCCCAACCGCTCTTCTCCCTTTTTCTCACTTCCATTCGTCTTTTTCCTTTGTTTTAAGGTGGAGTGTTTCCTTCATTATACTATAATTGTACTTTCAAGTACAATTTACTTCTCCTAAACCCTTTGTCTTGGCTTTTTGGTCACGTTAATGGGAGGGGAGGGGTAACCATACTGCACTCCCTTTTTCCTTTATTTATTTCATGGCTGCACCTTCCCTCTTCTCCTCACCGTACCATATGTTTATGGACGTTTCTTTTGCTTCACGCAAGCCCCTAATTCTTGTGCATATAAGTGCATTAAATTATTTCCTTTCTCCGTGCATGTTTAGAAATAAAATTCTGCAACTTTTTTCTTTTCTTAGTTTACCTAGCTACACGTGTTCCTTCCTTCCTCACTTCATGTAACCCTTCCTTCATGCAAGACACACCCATGCAAACTTAACTTTCTCCACTACACGTATGCATGCATACTTACATTTATGTAATAGACATATGATATGGAGGCCACCTTCACGCAAGACTTTTATCTCATGCAAGGAACATTTGGTTCCACTTACCACTTCATCCAAAGGGGTTTATATATATATTGGATTGTTTCATTCTTCTTTCCTTCCCCTTTTTGTCTTGGTCATGTGGGTGTATATACAAAAATATAGAACTTATATTCTTCACCAATTGCACAGGTGGGTACATATGGATATTTACTTTGCTTTTCTCCTTGGTAATTAGGCTAGGTGAAGGGAAGAAGAATTAAATTAAACACCTTAATTTTATGCAATGTCATCCTTTCCAATATTTATTTCTAAATATTACATCACACAAGAAATTGGACACAATTCATGGCAATTTATCTGCTTAAATCATAAATTTAAATATAATTGCAAGAACATGGGGTATTACATACATGCCACTCTGAATTCCCTGTTTAACATTTCCAAAATGTACACATCCTTCTAAGTTGCCTTGTAGCTTCAACATACATCCCATATCTAGGTAATTTCTAGGCACATCCTGGCCTTGATCATCTAAACAAACACTTTAATAAGATATGGTTATCCCAGTAGAGTATTTTAAAATTTACAATTTTATAAAAAAATTTAAAGTTCAGTTGTAGCCCTTTATGGTATAGAAAACCCTTCCCCTACATCATAACAACAAGAAAGTGAATTGCAAATCTCATATTCTATTTTCATTAAATACATGGGAATTTAACACTTTTCATCAAAGCCATATTTCATAAAATTCGTATCATAATCATAGAGTATAGGACCATTATTCTAGTCAAAACATCATTTTCACAGTGCCTGTAATTTCATTTCAAACCTTGTTTGCATAACAAGTTCCATGTTCATGCCAAAAGCACAAGATCCTGCATATTTCTAGAAATTAATATGCATATCATCTAACATTATAAAAGTCATCATCTCATTACATGTTGTTTTTCAATCTCAAGCTATCATCACACTTCCTTTTATCCATATGACTGAGAATTGTTGTTATCACGGAGACTGTACTCTTGGTGATTATCATGCTTCCTTTTATCCACGTGATATTGTCACACTTCCTTTTATCCATGTGACACGAGAATCTAACTTCTAAGGCATCCCTTGACATGTGCACATCGCTAGTCTCATCGTTTACCTAACTATACAGCAATATATGCAAATAGGCGACTAATACTTAGTGTTATAAAGTTTTACACTTAAACCAAAATGTTTTTCCCATCTAGACCATCCTCTCTTTACTCCTTAAGATCTTCCATAGGGTTGTATTGGTTTAAAGAGTAACCCCTAACAAATACAGACCTTTTAAGCTAAAACAGGTATATTTTATAAAGTAGTCTGCATAAGGAAAACTTAATGACTTTCCCATACCAGACAGTAAATATCCACCCTAAATTTTTTCTATCCCTATGAGCATACAACCCAATAGCTAATTTAAAACAAGCAACAAAGAGTCCATTTCATGCTTTTTAACACATATACGCAGTTTCTCTATACTCATATGAAAACCATTTACTAATTCAAAATTCATTTCATCAAATAAATTCCCATCTCATAAGATAAATTTTCCATTTCAAAGCAAGAAATTCACATCATCATTTCAAATTAAGGGAGTGTAAATTACTCTACCTTAACTGTTTGTTCCTTTACTGATCAAGGTCTTCCTTTTTCCTTTTAGACTTGTTCTCATAGGTTACTTCTTTCACTACTTGAGAAAAAACCTCACTTTCACACTAATTCTTATCAAATAAGCAGTTATGCAACCTAGGCTTAGTGTTCTACTATAGTATTTCTCTTAATTTCCCTTTCTATTTTCATGTCACCTATCACCCAACGTATGTAATTCTCATGTATGATGACATTTGAGCCTTATGCCATTCAATTATAGGGGTTTCCATGTTCATTCCTTGCTTTAAAAGTCATTTTTCATGTGGAGGGCCATCAGTTGGTTGCCATAAAGCAAGCAGTCAGCTGGTTGCTCTCTAGAGGGCTACCAGTTGACTGTCACAAATCTAGCAGTCAGCTATTGGCTCTCTGTAACCCTCAAATTCATAGCCAATAGCCTACCAATCGACTGATATAAGGCTACTAGTCGACTGCTAGGCAGAAATATAGACCCAACAATCGATTGATAAGGCTACCAATTGACTACTGCGCCTCTGTATCAATTTTTAGGTTTATCAAGAACACGACAATTGACTGGTGCATTGCTAGCAATCGACTGTTATGTTTTGTGATAGCTTAAAAATTTAAGTTTTCAAAATCATCTAACCTAGATTCCACCACATTTCAAATTTAAAAGGTATGAGCTTAGTTTCTAACCATTTTCATGCTCAAATATCAATCATACAAGCCAATTTATACTTTCAAATTGGGTGAATAGTAAAACCTATTGCCCAAAATTAAAATCAGCCTAAAAAATGCTTAATGAAAGCTAAAAACTCCCATATTATGGTTTATAAACCTTTTTCCTATCTCCAAGCAACCTTGAAATCATCATTTCTCACTAAAAAATTAGGAATTGCTAAAGAAAAGGAAATTTCTCCATTTTTGCTAATCCTAACATTTTAGTAGATTTGAGGGGTTCTAAGTGCAGTAATCTACTCCTAAATGATGCTTAGGATGTTTACCAAGCTACAAGTAAGGATTTCTTACTTCAAATCCAACTACTTGATGCTTTTAATTTGATTTCCTTCTCCTTCCCCCTCTGCTTGGTTCCCTTCCTTCCCTTATTTCTTAATGCTTCAGCTCTTTCTTTTTGCATGAAAGGAAAATGCATATAAGAGGGAGGAAAAAGGTTCAATAGCTGAAACTTCAGGGACCTCTTAGCAAATAGAAAAAATTACTCTTTAGCCCTTCTCCTTTTATCTCTAAACTCCTTGTTCATTTAAATCGTTTAAATAAAAGTCTAAAATTATCCTCAATAATAAATTTTAAGGAAGTAGATATTACACCAAGAAACTATAGAACTTGGTTATTTTCCTACATGGTGCAACAAGAATGCTAGAAATAAATTCTAAGTCAAGAGAAGAACCCTTAGTATATATTTTACTCTAGATTGGCTCTGGATTGAATGACTAGTGGTTGATATAGGATGATCATTGGAGATTCCATGATTGAATTTTAGAATCAGATGGTAAAGCATCCATTTAACCTTAAAAAGAATTGTAAAAATGTCATGTTGGTTGTTAACCTTAAGTTAGCTTACTTTAATAGTTGTAGAGTTTCCTAGTTAGATAAACCAACCATGGTTTGGGAACCTATCAGACTAGGTTATGTGACACCCGCCCCTAATACTTTGCATTTTATAATGGAATTGTTGTTGTTATTATTATTATTATTATTATTTATGTGATGCTAAGGATGGTTCATCAAAGAGATAGAATGAACATTTTCATCAAGATAGAATCACTTTTGCCATAAAGGGGTCAAAATTGGAAATTTGGTAAGGAAGGGTAAAATAGTTATTTTACCATAAAGAGGAAATAAATTTTTATTCTCCTATTTCATGAAATTATATTTAGGGACTTTCATTATTTTCATTTAAGAGATAAGAAGAATCTAGTTTGGGAAGTGATTATGTCCACTTTGATGGCAAAATGACAATTTTTCCTGAAAAGGACAAAATCATAAAACCCCAAGGGCATATTAGTAATTTTACAAAAGGTAGAAAATTTGTAATTTTTACCAAAATACTCCATGGAAACCGAGTTTAGAAGTCTTTACCCATTTATTTTCAAAAGGAGAAAGAATAAGGGTGAATATCATGGTATTAGCATAAAGGGCAAAATAGTAATTTTTTCAAAAGAAGGGTAAATTAGTAATTTCACAATTTTATAAAAAGGGTAAATTAGTTATTTAAGTGATTTTTTCCCATTAAATCCGAAAAGGGTGAAAATGGGGTTAAAATGGCCATTTGGACATAAAGGTTGAAATGGTAATTTCTTCAGGGACATATTGGTAATTTTACAAAAAGATGAGGGAAAATTATAGAATTTCAAAATTCATAGGGGTAGAAAAATCCCAGCCCATGGAAGTTCCACAAAATTACATTCCTAAGGAGAGTGGATGCCATTCTTGAAAAGGAGAAGTAATAAGGGTAAATTGGTCATTTTACACAAAGGGCATTTTGGTAATTTCACCAAAACCATAATTTAAGTCTTCTTCTTCCTTTAGGAGAAGAAGAAGTCGAACAAGTGAGGGAGAAAAGGTGCTGGCCGAACACACATCCAAGCTTGGATAAGAAGGACTTCAAGGAAAAATAACTTGGAGATTTCACTAATCTTGCATTTTTAAGATAGCTAAACATGCCTAAACCATTCTTTTCTTATTTTATGGTTTGATTAAAGTGTTTTTAAACTTGTAAGAAGGATGGGTTTCTCTCTCTACATTCTTATGGAAGATTTACTTGAATATGGTTTGCATATGATGAAACCTTGTTGTGTTTATGGCTATGGATATGTTGAAATGCTTAATAACCTAAGAGATAAGAATTTCCCAAGATTGGAACCAAACTCTTGAAAAACCCTAATGTTTTCCATGGCTGAAATGTTATGTATTAGAGGAGAAAATGGTGATTTTGCATGAGATCTATTTGTTTATAATTGTCTTGCAAGCAAAATGGTGAAAACACTTCATTTCCATACTTGTCTCTCTTTGGCCGAATGGTTGTCATGGTGAGGGTGCTGAAATTTGCTTAAAAATGTGTCCAAAAGTAGTGAGAGAACTTGCTATAAAATGGTAAGAGAGAGAGAATTTGGTTAGGTTAATGTCTTGACACTTTTTCCACTTTCAAACTTTGCCATTAACCAAGAAAGTATGCTTTACCTATCTTGGCTGAGAGAACCCATGCAAATGGTGCTGAAATTTCATTTGAAAATGGCTAGAAAACCTTGTAAGATTAGTTATAAGAAAGAAGGAGAGAGAAAGTTATGGTATTTTTATGTTTTTAGCCAATGTACCATTTGAAAGATTTACCATTTCACCTTAAAAGTGTGCTTAAAAATGTGAAGTTGTAAAATTATGTGCATTGTAACATTACGCATGAAAAATGAGCTAGAAAAGTATGAAAAAGGATGGTTCAAAGTGCACTTACCAAATTTTGAGGTGTGAGAAAGAGTTATGCATAATTATGAAAATTGTTACCATAATGTCTAAATAGTACAAATAAGGCTAGAAATGAACCAAATGGGTTAGAAATGCCAATCCATCATGCTTTTCTTGCTTTGGCCTAATGCTATATGCATTTTCCCTTGAATGGCTAAATTTATATGTTAATGGAAAGTAGCCTAAGGTGCATTATAAAATGGCCTAAGCTAAGAGAAAAAGGGAATATGATGAGATGATTAAATGTAAAGGATATGTTGAATGCATTTTTGCCATTGTTGAAAATATATTCAAAGTTATGTGAATATGATTGAATGGCTTGAAATGCTAGCTGCAATTGTCAAAGAATAAAACCTTGTGGGGAATTATCTGGTGTATACTCCCAAGGAATTAAACTGTAAGGAGGAATGATCTAATGTATACCTCAAAAGAATTAAAATCTTGTGGGGAATTATCTGGTGTATACTCCCAAGGAATTAAGCTTTAAGGAGGAATGATCTGGTGTATACCTCCAAAGAATACAACATTGAGGAGATCTTGTGATTATGTATAATGCATAAATGTGTTATAAATGTGAATTGTTAATGTGTATGAACTTTGAAACCTTACCATATATTCCATTAATGTTATCACATGCTACATATCTCATATTCCTAAATTCATACTCACATGTTTCACATATGACATACCCATAGAACTGTATGAAAAGAATTTTGGAACTAAATATAATGTAGAAATCTTTTCTGTATTTGTACAGTAGTACATATCAGTTATTTTAAAGAAATGGTTTGTTTAGCTACTGGGAATATATTTCTCATTATTTTACTGATATGTATCAGATGCCTAGAAATTGTCTAATCATAGAGATCGAGATAGCAACAGTGGAAGTCCCCTTCTTAGGGACTTTCACTATGATGAAGGAAATTTATATTATATCTATTATAGAGATTCCTCCAGAGTAATTTAGGCACCTTAGTTATGCAATTGTAATGCTTTCATTTTGGTCCTAATTCTATATGTTCTTTTTGGGATAGAATTAGGACTACAATTTTTTGGCTGTATATAAAACGGGAAAGGGGCACTTACTAGGGAAAGGATAAGTGAAGTACCTATTCATCCATAGTATTTTGAAAAGGAGTTTAAGTGATAGGCTTTTTGTCTCCTTACTCCTTATGGATGGGTACTTCATATATCCTGGTATATGTATATTGAATGATGTAACAGACAGTCATCATATATAATATGAAGGTTTTATAAATTCCGTTGTGATGTATGAGATTTTATTTTCAATGTGCATAAGTATGTTTACCTGAGCAAAAGAACCCAAACCTAATTATATATTAAATTACTAATGGATTAAATGCTCGGGCAAATAAAAAAGATGAAAGGCTAAGAATAATGTAACCACTTATTTGAATATGTTATATGACATTGTTAAGATTAGATAAGGGGTGTTACAAGTTATATATTAGAGGGTTATATATATATGTATGTATGTATGTATGTGTGTGTGTATATATATATATATTCATAAAGTAATTCTCCCAAGAGAAGAGAGATGATTTTTAAGAAAACATATCTAGACAATAATCCTTTATGTATAAGAGGAATGATTTTTAAATAAAGTATCAAGAGAATGATTTACCCTATAGAAGAGGGTTAAGTTTAAGCAACATTATCTCATCACAGAAAAATGAGTGGACATAACCTGTAACCCATGATAGAGGTACAGTGATCTTGTGAGTGGATATAATCTATGACCCACAATAGAGGCACATCGATCTCCATCAGAGTAGAATATTCTTTCTAAGTATAATGCACAAAGACTAGGGGACACCTTAAAGGTTAAAGCTAGCTAACCAAAGTATAAAAGAACTCATACAATGTTTGCTTCAAAAGAAAAGTTACATTAAAAAGGGCCAAGTGAATACTTGTATTTATTTTATATGAGGTAAAGCGTGATTATAAACACTGAGCTTCAGTTTATTATTAGTTTCAGGGCATGAAATAACATAGATTGATATCTATGCATTGTCCAGTATGTTTATGATTATGAAAAGTAAAGTGAATGTAAGAATTTTTTGTGTGATTCACGACTGGTACTATTAATGATATCTTTTAAACTTGAATTTCCTTGTTTAGTAAGATTTTTATCTCACTGTGTGTGTTGATGTGTCCCGATGCCTATTTTTATTGTGACTATGGAGTTAGAGGTTGAGGTTTTTAAGGTGCTCGGTCTTAAGTACTTCCTTTAGATTAGGGATGTGATTTTCTTGATAGTAGACATACCACCTACACTCCTAGTGGGTTAAGGTGGGAAAGGCAGAAGGCATTTTGAAGCACCACTCATACCCATGATTTGTTTTATGGATATCCAATGGGATAGCAGTTGTTGTATAGAGGTGAGACGAGTGAGAGTTTTGTTTATTTTTCATATATATATATACTTATGTATAGATGTATCTACTCTTATGTGTGTGTATATATATACATTATGTTATTTGAATGTTTTTATTTTGTGTGCTTCCATTTTTGTAGCATATGCAAGTGAGTTACCTGAGTGAAAATTAACCCATAACTGAATTAATAAATGGATCTTGAGTAATAAAATAAAATTGAACTCAAGTAGTTAAACAGAAAGACGAGTTAGTAGCATATCGCCTCTATAGGCCAGAATATATAAGGGCTTGTGGAGGTGGAGTGTTACATTATTGGTATTAGAGAATTATTCTAATTTAGGTATTATTCCTCATAGGAGAGTTAGATGTAAGGTATATAGTTGAGCCAAACAATTTACTAGTTTATATCCTAGCTTAAAGTGAGGAATGAAGATTTAGTTTGGGTAGCAAATATTCCATGGTATGCCTTTCTTTCTTTAGAAGTACTGATTTATTGAGACTAATCACCTCAATATTATCTATTTTTTAGAATAAAGCAATGGCACCCCCTAAGAGGAATCTTGGAAACACTACTAGGAATGAGGCAAATAATAAGGGAGTTCTATAAAAATTTCAGGGTATGGTGGAAGCCATGAGACTTGACACTAACGCCACTACCCAACTACTGCAACAACTCTAAGAAGAAAGAAACCTTATGCCTCAGGACCTAGAAGGAAACCAAGGGTACAAAGCTTGGTTTGTATTTTAGAAAGCTAAACCCAAAACCTTCAAGGGAGAATATGATCCTAAGGCAACTAATGAATGGGTGAAGGGGATGGAGAAATTATTTAGTGTGTTAGGCAACACTGATAAGCAGAAAGTGGAATTTTTCACTTATATACTCAAAGGTGAAGTTGAGTATTGGTGGAAGAGAGCTCGACACTTGTTAAAGTTGCAAGATATCCCTTTGACCTGGGAGAATTTTAAAACCCCCTTCTTTTGAAAAATACTTTCCTTTGACTGTTAGAAATGAGAAAGAGGTTGATTTCATGTAGTTTAAACAGAATGGATGACCTTTTGAGGAGTACCTCTCTCGATTTGAGGAACTATCTAAGTTTTCCTCATATCTTAGGTACCGTCTTGAAGAAGTTTGGAAATTGATGCACTTGGAGGTAAGGATGGATTATGAAATGAAGCAAGTGATTTCCCACTAGAAATCAGAAATTATACCATCATATTAAATAAATGTAGGATTATAGATCAGAATCTAGGAGAAGGAGGAAAAGGGAAGAGAAAAATTTAGAATTTTGGGAAAAGACCTCATAACTTCCCACTTAACACAAATTTTAAACATCAAAAGAACATCGAGGGGAAGAAAACCATTCATGGCCCCACCATTTCCTATTCCTTGCCCAAAATGTAGGAGAAACCATAGAGGTAGATCCTGCCTAGTAATCCAAAATGTACGCTATAACTATTGTAAGTTGAGACGCATGGCTAAGAACTAATTCTAAAGCAAAAAATTGAATGGTAGGCCTAGACTTCAGACTCAGGGTAGAGTATACACCTTGAAGGAGAAAGAGGTGATAGAATTTGATGATTTATTTAAGGGTAAGTGTATGATAAGTAACCAATCTTTGATTGCATTATTTGACTTTAGTGCATCTCACTCCTTTATTTTTGATAAGTTAGTAAAGCGTTTAAAATTGCTTGTAACTTCTTTTCCTTATGATTTGAATGTCTCTACTCCTGAAGGAGACCGTGTTGTTATTTCCAAAGTTTATTTAAATTGCCCTATTCTTGTTGAGAGCAGATCCTTCCTTATTGATTTGATATATTTGCCCATATCTAATATGGATATTATGCTTAGAATGAATTGATTATCTGATAATAATGTGGTCCTATATTGTAGTAGTAAATTTGTGACTTTATAGACGCCATTATTGTGAACAAGGATATTCAAGGAAAGGAATATAAAATGGGTCATCTAGGATCTTTTTAAGTAGAATTATTAATTAAAATTATTCAAATCCCAGTTGTTAGGGAATACCCTAATGTATTTCCTACAGAGGTGTCTAGTGTACCACCCCAAAGAGAAAAGAGTTCTTCATTGAGTTGGTTTTTGGCATGGACCTTATTTCTATAACACCCTATAGGATGTCACCTATAGAGTTAAAAGAACTCAAAATCCAAATAGAGGACCTCTTATCTAAGGATTTTATCAGACCCAATACTTCACCATGGGGAGCACCGATTTTGTTTGTTATAAAGAAAAATGGTAGTCTTAGGTTGTGTATAGATTATACATAGTTGAACCGAGTGATAGTGAAGAACAAGTATCCATTGCCTAGGATAAATGATTTATTAGATCATCTTGGTAGAGCAACTATTTTCTCCAAGATTGATTTAAGATCAGGATGCCATTATATTAGAGTAAGAGAAGAAGATATTCCTAAGGCAACCTTTCAAACTATATACGGATAATTTGATTTTTGAGTGATGATATTTGGTCTAACTAATGCTCCAACTATTTTTATAGACTACATGAATCGCATCTTTAGACCCTACCTTGATAAATTCATTGTGGTATTTATTGATAACATTCTTGTATACTTTAGAGATAGGGAAAAGGATTAAAAGAACCTTAGAATTGTACTTCAGATCTTGAGGGAAAAAGAATTGTATGCCAAGCTAGAAAAATGTGATTTCTGGCTTGAAGAGGTAAAATTTTTGGGCCATGTAATAACCATAGATAGGGTAAAAGTCGATCCTAGCAAAATTGAAGCTGTAGTGAAGTGGGAGACCCTTAAGAAGGTGACTGAAATCCTTAGTTTCTTAGGATTGGCAGGATACTACCAAAGATTTATTCAGAGATTTTCTCAACTAACCTTATCTTTGACTAAATTAAATCGAAAGGATGTACCTTTCGTGTGGTCGAAGGAATGTGAAAAGATTTTTCAAACTCTAAAGGAGAAACTCACCAATACTCCTATGTTAGTGATCCTTAACCTGTTAAGATCATTCAAAGTATACATTGATGCTTCCAAGATGGGGCTCGGGTGTGTACTCATGTAAGATAGAAAAGTAGTTGCCTATGCCTCGAGACAGTTAAGACCTCATGAAGGAAATTATGATAGCCATGACCTAGAATAAGCAGCTATAGTATTTTCCTTAAAGATTTGGAGACATTATCTTTATGGCATGAAGTTTGAGGTGTTCAATTACCACAAAAGTCTCAAATACCTTTTTAACTAAAAGGAACTAAACATGAGGCAGAGAAGATGGATTGAATTTGTTAAGGATTATGAGTTTAAACTTAAGTATCATCTAGGTAAAGCAAATGTAGTTGTTGATGCCTTGAGTAGGAAATCCCTATATGTGGCCAACATGATGGTGGATGAGATGAAATTAATAGAGAAGTTTAGGAATTTGAATTTAGCCATATTGGTACTACATGACAGAATTTTTTGAGTGACTTAAAAATAGAATGTAACCTTAAGGCTCAAATTCTTAAAGCCCAAATAGAGGATGAATTCCTAAAATCTCTGAAGAACATAAAGGAACTCAGAAAAATCTTAGATAGGGTAGTACAGTTTCAAGATAGGATTTATGTCCATAATAGCGAAAACTTAAGGACTATAATCCTAGAAGAAGCCTACAAGAGTAGTTACATCAACCATCTTTGTACCACTAAGATGTATCAAGATTTAAAATCTAGATACTAGTGGCCAAGAATGAAAATGGAAATAGTAGAGTTTGTAGCTAAGTGTTTGGTATGTTAACAAGGGAAAATATATGCCCAATATGTGAGAATTATTCAAACCCTAGAAGACATGTTAATGGCTTGTTCACTAGAGCAAAAAGGGGGTTATGATAGAAATTTACCTTTAGTGGAATTTACTTATAACAATAGCCACCACTCCAGCATAGGAATGGCTCCGTATGAAGCCTTGTATAGGAGAAAGTGTAGATATCCTATTTTTTGGTTTGAAGTGGGTGAGAGAAAGCTTCTAGGCTCAAACCTTGTTCAAGAAATAACTGATCTAATCAAGATGATTAGAGAACAGATGACTAAGTGTAACAACGGGAAAGATTCGAAAGAGTTTTTAAAGAATTTTAAAAGATAAAACTTGATTTTAACCCTAATCCCAATCAAACAAAGCCTGACACGTATTTTGAGGATAATGACTTGACCTAAGGTCGTTTGAAGCGGCTTCGATCAAACAGAAAGAAATGCAATCCGGCGATCAGAAACTAACGGAAGGAGTTTCGTGTGTCACTTTCATCGACGGAGGCCGAGACTTTTGCATGGAAATGCGTGCCAACATTTGGAAGGATGCCGACACCCTAAAAGATCCCCAGGTGGCCTGGGAAAAGTCGGGATCACCCCTGGAGGCTTTAAATTACGCGAAAGCCCACCATTTCTCTCATTTCACTCTCTCTCCTCACCACACTCTCTCTCTCTTCTCTCTCTTCTCTCTCCACCTTCCTCCGCAGTGAGCAGCCACCCACGTACCGTGGCGCCACCAAGGCCTGTACCAACCAGCCTCACCTGCCACAACCACCGGCCAACCACCACACCAACGGCGAGAGGCAAAAAGCGCTATTTTCCTCCATCGCGCCGGCTTCCCGGCCGATCCGCCACCGTCAGGCGCCAGTGGACTCTCATCGCCCCCACCAGTGTGGCCCGAGCTACCAACTGCCTCCGATGGCTCGGCGTCGAAAGGAGGTCGGACCTTTGGATCGAGGCAAAACGCCGTCCGTAGTCGAGCAACCGTGGCCGGAAAACAGCCCAAGCGGTAGTGAACCCGGCCGGAGTGCCACCGTATTCGGACTCACGAGCTTGCGGGCTTCACCGTGGTGTGATTTTGAGACAACCGCACCTCACCGCGGTGCTACCAGCGTCGCCAGTAGGTCTTGCGGCCGTCTTTGGGTTCTGGGCGTGCATCAGGCGAGATCACCGGGATGTAGAATTCCATAATCCGGAGCACAGTGGTAAGGTTCGTTTCCCAAAAACTAATGTTATATGGTGAAATGGTCCCGAGCGTAATTAGGCAATTAATTAACCTAGGTAATCGTAATGTCGGGTTTAGGATTGAAAATTGGATGGCGTGACGAATCTAAATATTCAATTTCATGTCCAGAAATTAATTGGGCTCGAAACCAGAGATTTCGAGTCGACTTGAATTGAAGCGGCCAGGAGACCGGTAGGATAATTTACACTTCGAACCCTAAATTGATTTAGTGAATACCTAAGCGATTTAGGCGACTTGTATGGATTTGCGTCTTTTGCTTCGATGGGATAAAATTGCATGCAGTGTCTTGAAAACCCTAATTGCATGTTAGACACCTTGTTTATCGAGTTTAGATGCCTTTAGGACGGATTTACTTAGGGTTGGGTACTTGATAGCCTGGTATGGGACGGCCAGTTAAGTATTCCTCGTGCGAAGTTTTTAAAGCGAAACTATTTTTATCGGTTGCTTTGTCTGAAGTTAGGGATCATGGCGTTAAACCAGGGGCGACCCTAAGAAAGGTTTAAGGAGTATAAGGGTGGATAACCTACCACGGGGAAACGCGTTGTGATTTAGGCGTGATACCCTGTAACCACTGAGGAATAGCCGATCGAGTGCATGTGAGTTTGAATAGGCGTATGAGGATGAGAATTGGCGTATGTGCACATGCTAGGGGGCGCTTCTAGATGTTGATTCTCACCCAGGTCCTTGAGTGAGTGATTGGTGTTACGGATCACACTCACAATATAGGCTTGATTCGGGTGATTGGTGTTCACGGATCACACCCAGCGATAAGAGAGGTATTCTCTGCAGACTCGTCAATTAGAAGATGATTTAGGTCGATTCTGATGGATTTGTAACCAGCGTGGATTGAGATACGGGGCATGGGATTTCATTTGATTTTGATAAGCGATTTTTAAAGAAATGGATTTTATGATTGTGATATATTGCCGCAATTTCCATGTATTTAAAGCGATTTTAAAGATAAGGTATTCCGATGTTTTTGGCCCGATTTCGGAAGCGATTTCGTGTTCGCACGTGAGTATTCAACGGTTTTGAATGATATTTAAATTGTAAATTATTCTCTTTGGATTCATATCTCATTAGGTTGTGTACTCGGAATGAACAGGGACGGCGAGCCAGGCGATAGCGGCGACTTGAGATGAAGCGGAGGATTATTTAGCTTAGGCTTGAATCGTTTGTACATATACTTTGATGACACCTTTATTAATTATCGATTTTGTTTCTTGTAACTTATGTATGGACTAGGTGGAATGTATATATGACGTTTGAGGCAGTATGTATGGATTGTAGCGATGAATTAATGTTACGGTGTATGGATTTATATTAGTATGTTATCACTTGTTGTTGGGTGGTTATTACGTTTTTAAGCGGTGATTACGTACTTGGGATATGACCAAATTACAGAGGAAACTCTGCGGTTTTCGGTAGAACTTACAAAAGTAAACTTATGGATTTGAATTGAAATGTGTAGGAATGTATAATGAGACATGTATATCAGTTTTAGATTTCATTCCAGAGTTATTATTGATGATATATGTATGTGTACTTAGTTAGCTGCGTGTGAATCAGGGTTGAACGGAATCTGAATGGATAACGGAGAATCTATTTGGGTTACGCTCAACCAGTAGCGATCCCCAGCGTTCCACATGGGAATAAACATTGAGAATGCCACGTATGCTTCATCAGACGAGCATCGTATAGCGTGATAAATTAGATTACACTAAGGCTCAAGATAGACAAAAAAGCTATGCTGATAAGAGAGGAAGACCCCTTGAATTTGAGGTAGGAGAACATGTGTTTCTCTAAATATAACCTTTAATGGGTATTGGTAGGGCTATAAAGTCCAGAAAATTAAGTCTGAGCTATCTGGGATGATATCAAATTTTTAAAAGAGTAGGTTCATCTGTGTATCAGATAGCTTTAGCCCCATTTCTTTCGAACCTTTATGATGTTTTTCATGTCTTTTAACTTATAAAATATTTACCTGATCCTTCCCATGCAATTAAATGGTATTTTAACTTATCATCCAAAACCTATAAGGATCCTAAATTCAGAAAACAAGAAAATAAGAAATAGGATCATTCTATTAGTAAAAGTGCAGTGGGATGAATCATCAAAAAGCTATTTGGAAAAAAGAGATAGATATGAGAACAATCTATATAGAGTTATTTAAGTAGGTATGCTTCTTAAATTTTAAGGATAAAATTTTTTTATGAGGAGAGAATTGTAATATCCCCCAAATAGCGAATTAATACTTTTATGATATAATAAGTATGGTTTATAAAGTAAGTTATCAGCTAGATTGAAAATGTGGCTGAGATACCAAGGCAAAATAAGGTTTGGTGTAAGAAAAAAAGGAGCTTTTTAGTAAAAGGCACATTCGAGGTAATAAAGCCCAAAGAGTTAGTAAAGAAATAAAGTGAAAAGCTGGTATATGAAGGAAGGAACTTTTGTAAACCTTTTAAATTTTCAATTTCTTCCAAGGATTGATTAGAAAATAAGTTTGAAATTTAATTCATAGCAAAGTAACCCTTCATGACTGATGCACCGTGGTAGTCGGCTGCTGTGTCTTGCTCTGTTTTATGACTTGCCATTGACCCAGATTTTCAAACCAAAAACTTTTTTTTAAACCCATTTTGAAATTGATGAATTCAAGATAAACTTCTCAACAACATTTAACATAAGAAAATAGGCCAAAACATTATATAATCTTGTCCAAATATGAGATTCACACTCATTTTCATTCAAGGTGAAAAACCCATTTTTCAGAAGCAATTTTAAGCATGCACAATTATCTTCAATCAGTTAAAAATACCCAATAGTAATTAAAAAAATAAGAATGTAGTTTTTAATCCCTTTTTCTTTCAAAAAAGTTTAATTTTGCAAATTTCAGTCATGTGAACAATAAACTCTAAAATAAAGGGATTAGGTCATTATGCTACCTTAATCTGTGTTTAAATGATGAGGATGTTGATTAATGTTGTAGATGCCTTCTTAATCACTTTTCTGACTTCAAATCTTACTAGAAATGAGATTCACTTCCTTACTCCATCAACTTCTCTCTCTACTTGATCACACCCTCTCTCTAGAATTGAAAGTCTGAATTTTGGAATGAAGGAGTCTGACTCCTGGCCATATTTATATGACAATCCAACACTTGCATGGATTCACAATTTCTGATCATTTGGACTCAAATTGGTAAATTTCAAACTATATGAGAAATTTTCATTTTGTCCCTAACCCATTGGCAGGAGAATTACAAAATTCTGTTAGCTACAGTAATTCTTTTGGCCAAAATTGCGATTGTCATACCTAAACTTTCCACTTTTTAGTTTAGTCCTTTTCTTTATTCTAGTCAATTTTCTCATGCATTTCTAGTTAAATTCTTGCACTCATGCAACTATATGCAATCTAACATAACATAAATGCAACATACATAAGCAATTAACTAAAATTAACAAACATCTCTCAAAATTTAAGAGCGGATGTTACAATTACAGGGTTGGTTATAGGTGATCATAGGGATCGCTTGTAACAACCCGCTCCTACAGATGTTATACATATATATATTAATCTCATAGAGGCGGCGTGCTATTATCTTGTCACTTTTATTAGCTACCCGAGTTTAATTTTTAGTTAACTACCCAAGATCCTTTAGTTAATTGAGTTAGTTTGGGGTTTTCTCTCGAGTATCTCTTTAATATTTTGAGTTTCAACAGAAACTATTATATATATATCATATACATACAAAAAAATTAATCATAGGAATAAATCTCTTTATATATATACATGTATCACCAAGTTAGACATAAAATTCAGTTCACTATCCTAAACCACTATAACTCCTATCACCCATCATTACATCAGAACCTTAAAATTAATTAAAAAGAAAAACAAATAATCTAGCTATATAGACAATGTACACCTTCAACTCCATCCTGGTATTATATTTAGTCATCTGGACACATCAACACACATGTGAGTTTGGAACTCAGTAATCAAAAGAAATCAGCTAAGAAAATACCATTGATGGTACCAACTAGGAGTTACCTAGGAAATCATCTTGCATTCATACCAAAATTCTCAAATATAATCATAAATAAGTTGGATGTTATGCAACTACTATGCTAAGCCATATCATGCATTGGAAATCCATTTTTATCATAAGAATTCATGTCTTTTGGGGGTATGCTCATGCTTCATGTATTCCATATATAGTAATAGTAATATGGTTATTCATACAATTAAACTGGAAATGACACATCACTTATATATAATTATGGATCATTTGGCCCCTTACATTTTAGATATGGGTCACTTGGCCCAGCATATAATGAATGAGTTTATGGTTAGCTAGCATTAACCTTTAGGGTGCCCCCTAGTATTTCCACTCATTGGATACCTAGACCTCACTTGGGGCAAGATCACCTCCACTTATTCACTTGGATGAGTCAATGTTGCTTGCTTAAGAATCATCATTCACTGGGGTGAATCATTTTCTGAATCTTTAGTATCATCACTCACTAAGGTGAATCATTTACTGAATGAGGGGTTACGTTACTCAAAAGCCATCCCTCTTCAATAGGGAGGATTATTCTCTAAATACATAACTCTCTAGTATATACACTAGACTAATAGGTTCCCAGATTATGGTAAGTACAACCACAAGTAAGTCACTCTTAAACCATCAGGGTAAAACTAACTTAGAGTTAACTACAATCATGATGTTTTCTTGACATCTTTTAGAATTGAATGGATGTTTCTGCATACTAAATTATGGTCTGACCATGGAATTTTTGACGGTTGTCTCATAACGAATATCGGTCCTTCAACTAGAACCTATCGAGTACTAGGATATATAATAAGAGTATTTACATTTTTCTTTTATAGTTATTTCACTTCAAATTTGTCCCATATTACTTCTTAAACACATTACCATAAATTTAGGATAATTCCCTAATTTACATAATGTTTAGGGAAGAAAAGAGGCAAAAATACAAAGATGAAGGTTGTAAAATAGTGAAAAAGTTTGTCATAGCGACATTCGGAAGGCCAAGAACATAGAACCAAATTTTATGTAGTTTGTGGTGACTAAAACTAGTTTTTGCCACGGCGAAGAACACAACAACCCATGTGGTAGTTTTTCGTGGCAATGTCATGTTTTGGCCGTCGTGAAGATGCCTAAACTCATGATTTCTTATCCTATTTAGCATAAAAAATCATCTTTTGAACCACTTTTACTCCCTAAAACTACAAGGTTTCATTCTAAATCACTTATAAACTCTTTTTCCTCTGCAAAAATATCATCATACATCAAAATAAACTCTTTGAAACTAGAAATCAAAGTAAACCATAAGAATCAAGCTCATAAAGGAAAAGAAAGCAAACCCATATTTCTTTTCAAGATTTCTAGCAATCCTACCACATATATACATCAAAAGGCACACATCCAGCATTTATAACAAAGAATGCAAGTTTACATCTTCCTAGAAACTTTTAAAATTAAATATTTGGTCTTGTTCATGAAAATACCCAAAAATGGGTTTTTCAACCAAAGAAGGAAGATGATATTTCTACTTGATTACCTATCTTGTGCGTGATTCATTGTCTCCTAGTTGTTGATTTGTGTCTCTTCTAGCTAATTCTATGAATTTCAAGTTTAAATCTACCCATTCCCTTCAAGATCTTCTCCTTCTCTCTTTCTTTCTTCTCACTTTCTCTCTCTACTTACTCTCTCTCACTAGGTTCAAATTTCCTAGACCTTTCTCTCATCTTCCTCCCCTTATCAGATTTTTAAAGGGGTGGGAAATCAATTAACTAAAATTTAAACTATTTGCTAAATGATCCTTAGGTTACATTACAATTTTATATAAGTTGGGAAAGTTATTAACTTCACATGACACTCTTAAAATCGTATTTCTTCCAAAAGGTGCCTTTTCAGTTGCATTTTCACTTTAATATCTCATTTACCATTTGGGGTTACCTAAAGGTACCACTTCCCTAAAATTACTATTTTTCTTAAACTGAACCTCATTTTAGCTTAGTTTTTTAGCCAAACTTTTTGTTTGGGTTTTGACTAGCCATATGCATAAGCTATACTTAAAACACGTTCATAAGAATTTTTTAGAACTATAGTAAGAAGCTTAAGAGATATTACAATTCTTCTCTCACAAATTTTGTCCTCAAAATTTGAAAGACATACTTATAAATATAAAAGAAATTTTTAGGTAAGCCATTGTCATTTGTTCTTTCTTTTCTCAGGTGGATTTTTGAGGTGAAATTTCATCCCACCATACTCTTACTCATGGAATGATCCTTTTTCTTAGCTTTCTAGACGGTTTCTAGAATTAGGAGTTATCTTTTACCTACTTCAAACAAACATATAGCAGGTATATACTTTCTCCCAAATCAAACCGTATTGGGGACATCTCTATATAATATTATGTGGGTACCGATACCTTGCAATCTAAGTATCTCTTGAGTATAACTGAACCAACTTATCCAAGGGATAGTTCCTTGTATGGGGAGGAAACATATAGATTTGGTTAATCGATCCACAATTACTCAAATTTCATTGTTACCAAATTGAGTTCTAGGTAATCCTACCACAAAATCCACAGTAATCTTATCCCATTTTCATTATGGGATATCTAGTGGTTGTAGCATGCTAGCAAGTTTCTAATGTTCTATCTTAACTTTTTGACATACTAGATATATAGCTACAAATTATGTTATATTCCTCTTCATGCTTGGCCACCATATCAAGATTTTAGATTTTGGTACATTTTGTTGGCACAAGGGTGGATTATGTAATTTCTTTTATGAAATTCTTCTAGGATTCTAGTCCTTAAGTTTTCACTATCAGGGACATAATCCTAATTTGAAATTACACTATTCCATATAAGGCTTCATTGAATTCCTTTATATCCTTTAGAGACCTCAAGAATTCATCATTATGTTAGCCATATGAGGATGGATTCCTACTTAGGGCATATGCAACCACATTTTCCTTTCCCCGATGATGCTTAAATTCAAAGAATCCCTTTAAAAACTCTACCTATCTCCCTTGCCTTATGTTCAACCCCTTATGGTTAAAGAGCTATTTTAGTACCTCAAATTTAGTGCCATAGAGATAGTATCTCCAAATATTTAAGGCACTTTTGCTGCTAGTTCTAGATGATGAGTAGGGTAATTATCCTCGTGGGGTCTCAACTATCAGGAAGCATAAGCTACTATCTTCTTATTTTGCATTAGAATACAACCTAGCCCCCTTCATGGAAGCATCGGTGTATACTTCGAGAAATCCTAATGGGTTGGGACTAACTAACATAAGAGTAGTGGTAAGCTTTGATAGGTTTGGAAACTCCCTGTACATTTTTTTGACCATACAAAGTGTGTCATTATTTTGAGTCAGTTTTTTCAAGGGCAATACTATCTAGAAAGACCATTGGATGAATCTCTAGTAGTAACATGCCAATCCTAGGAAACTATGGATCTCAGTTATGGTAGAAGGTCTCTTCTAGTTTAGTACTGCCTCCGTTTTTCCTTGGGTCCCCCAATCCCTTGTTTTTGGTTATGATATGCCCTAAGAATTGCACCTTCTCATGTCAGAAGTCATATTTTTCTAGCTGGTTATAGAGTTGCTTGTCCCTCAAGACCTGAAGTACAATCTTAAGATGTTCCTCACACTCTTCCCTATTCTTGGAATATATCAGAATATCATCAATAAAAATTACCATAAATTCATCAAGATAAGGTCTAAGGATGCGATTTATGTAATCCATGAAAATATTTAGAGCATTAGTTAAACCAAACACCTCACTCAAAACTTAAAGTGTCCGTATCTAATCCCAAAGGCTATCTTAGGTATACCTTCCTCTTTCACTATGATCTAGTAGTATCCTAACCTTAAATCTATCTTGAAGAAAATTGTTGCTCCTCCAAGTTGATCAAATAGATCATCTATTCTAGGGAGGGAACACTTATTTTTTATAGTCACCCGATGTAATTTCTTATAATTTATACATATTCTTAGGCTATGTTTTTTTTTTCAAAAATAGGATCGATTCTCCCACGATAAAGCATTAGGCCTTATGAATCCCCTAGACATGATATTTTTTATCTTAGCCTTGAGTTCTTTCAACTCTATTGGGGACATTCTATTTGGTGTTATGAAAATAGATCTTATGCCAAGAACCAACTCAAGGGAAATTTTATTTCTCTATCGAGTGTCAAATTGGTCAACTCACCAAGAAATACATTTGAGTATTCCCTTACTATGGAAATTTAGTTTATTTTGTCCTATAACTCTACTTTAAATGATCCTAAGAAAACCATAGCCTGTGTCTTATTGGTTAAGAGCACTTGTGTCTATAAAAGAATAACAATTCAAATAAACTTGCAAAATAACAACATGGCCTCTTATAAGAGTGGAGACATTCATATCATATGAAAAGAAAGTTATAGGTAGATTTAAACTCTTCACAAGCTCATCAGAAATAAAAGAATGTAATGCACCTTAATCAAATAGTGAAATTAAAGATCGATGGCCTGTTATACACTTACCCTTTGGTTTCTAGCTTTGGAAACAAGTTCTTGATGTATGCCTTGACTTACAGCAGGTATAGCAAATATTCTAACCTATTAGACAAGGTTTGTCTCCATGGTTTCTTCCACATTTAGGAAAAAGCATAGGGGCTAGTTTGATCACCATTAGCTTGGGCTAGTTTGATCACCATTAGCTTCTCCCCCTCAAAGATTTTATTAAATTTGTAGTTCTTGCTAGGTGGGAAATTTCCAGATCTCTTTCGAAAGTTTTAGTTTGACTCTTCCCTCATTCTTCTTCCCTTAAATTTCTTACCAATATTTGGTACTTATTACCAAAGGTGGCATAGTTTTGGATTTTCAGTGGGAAAATCAACCACTTCATCTCAGGATCTAGTTTAGCCTCTAAATGTATGGGTTTCCAGGCTTCGTTAGCGTGGTGTTTTAGGTAGGAAGATAATTTAAATAACTCTTTAAATCTGGTTAGGTACTCTTCAAAAGTCTTACCACTTTGTTTGATTTGCATAAATTCTATTTCCCTCTCGTTCCTTACATTCATAGGGAAGTATTTTTCAAAGAAAAATATTTTAAATTTTTCCTAGGTTAGAAGGGTGCTTTGGGCTTCTAACAATTTTTGAGTACCTTTCCACTAATATTTTGCTTCTCATTCCAATATATATGTTGAAAACTCTACTTTTTGTCCATCTGTGTTTCCCAGTATTTTAAACAGTTCCTCCATCCCCTTATCCATCCATTTGCCATCTTGGGGTCATAGTCCCTTTTAAAGTATTTAGGTTTAGCTTTTTGAAATTCAGACCAAGTGTGTACCCTTGGGTTCCTTCTAGTTCATTATAAGGTATAAGATTACTCTCCTCTTAGAGTTATTGCAGCTGTTGAGTAGTAGCATTAGCTTGACATCTCATGGCCTTAACCATTCCCTATAAATGGTACAAAACTTCCTCAGTGTTTGCCTTGTTTTCAGTATTTCTCCTAGTATATGCCATCATTTCCTTCTACAAAATAAAAATTACTGAGTTGATCAATCCTAATAACATAATATCTTATACAGAAAACAAAGCATATCACAGAATATTGGCTACCTAAACCTAACTCTCCATTCCTCACATCAAGCAAGAGTGTAAGCTAGTAGAATATCGCAATTCAGCCAATTGCTAAACCCCAACTCTTCCTATAAGGAAGAAAACCATTTTACCTAAGTTAGAGCATTGATCTAATACCATAAATATAACACCTTACCCCTATAGATGTTATACATATATATACTTCTTGCATTCATACCAAAATTCTCAAGTGTAATAATAAATAAGTTGGATGTTATGCAACTACTATGTTATGCTACATTTTAGTTTTTGGTCACTTGGCCCAGCATACATTGAATGAGTTTATGTCTAGCTAGCATTAACCCCTAAGGTGTCCTTTAGTATTTCCACTCACTGGATCCTAGGACCTCACTTAGGCCAAATCGCCTCCACTCATTCACTTGGATGACTCAATGTTGTTTTCTTAAGAATCATAACTCACTGTGGTGAATCATTTTCTAAATCTTTAGGATCATCACTCACTGAGGTGAATTGCATCCTAAACCTTTAGTATCATCACTTACTAAGGTGAATCATTTACTAAATGAGGGGTTACACTACTCAAAAACCTTCCCTCTTCAATGGGAAGGATTATTCTCTGAATACATAACTCTCTAGTATATACACTAGACTGATAGGTTCCTACATTATAGTAAGTATAACCATAAGTAAGTTACTCTTAGGTTGTCAGGGTAAACTAACTTAGGGTTGACTATAATCATAGTGTTTTCTCAACACTTTCTAGAATTGAATTGATGTTTTACCATCCTAAATTATGGTCTAACCATAGAATTTTTTATGTTCGTCCCATAACGACTATCAGTCCTTCAATCCAGGACCTATCTAGACTAAGATATATAATAAGAATATTCAAAATTTTCTTTTATATGAATTTCCCTACAAATTTGTTGCATTTTACTTCTCAAACACATTATCATAAATTTAGGATGATTCCCTAGTCTTTACATGATGTTTGGGGATGAAAAGAGGCTAAAATACAAAGATGGAAGTTGTAAACCAATGAAAAAGTTCTCCACAATAAAGTCCCAAGGCAAAGAACAAAAAACCAAATTCTGTGTAGTTCACCGTAGCTAAAACCATTTTTTGTTGTAGTGAAGAACACAACAACAAATGTAGCTATTCCCCTCAGCAAAGTCTAGTTTTGGCCGCAGGGAAGATGCCTAAACTTGTGATTTCTAGTCTTGTTCAACATAAAAACTCATCTTTTGAATTGTTTTGGCTCCCTAAAACTTTGAGGTTTCATTCTAAATAACTTATAAACTCTTCTTCCTCTTAAGTTATCATCATACATCCAACTAAACTCTTTGAAACTAGGAATCAGACCAAACCATAAAAATCATGCTCATAGAGGAAAAGAAAGTAAACCCATATTTCTTTTCATAATTTCTAGCAATCCAACCAAAGACATGCATCAAAAGGCAAGAATCCAACATTTATAACAAAGAATGCAAGTTTTCATCTTCCCAAAAAACATTTAAATTAAAGATTTGGTATTGTTCTTGAAAATACCCAAAAATGAGTTTTTCAAAAAATGAAGGAAGATGAGATTTCTAATACTTGATTACCTATCTTGTTCGTGGTTCACTGTGTCTTTGTTATTGATTTTTTTCTCTTCTAGCTAATTCTACAACTTTCAAGCTTAGATCTACCCATTCCCTTCAAGATGTTCTTCTCTCTCTCTTTCTTCTCACTTTATCTCTGTACTTGCTCAATCTCTCACTAGGTTCAAATTCCTAGACCTTTCTCCCATCTTCTTCCCTTTATTAGATTTTCAAAGGGTTAGGAAATTAATTAACTAAAATTCAAAATATTTGCTAAAGGTCCTTGGCCTACATCGTAATTTTGTAAAGTTGGGAAAGTTATTCCCTTCATATGACACTCGTAAATCTTATCTCTTCCAAGGTGCCATTTCACTTGTATTTTTTACTTTAATATCTCATTTACCATTTTGGGTAAATTACCTAAAGGTATCGCTTCCCTAAAATTAATATTTTTCTTAAACTAAACCTCATTTCATTTTGGTTTTTCACCTAAAATTTCTGTCTGGGTTTTGACAGTTAGACTTAAAACACATTCATAAGAATTTTTTAAAAGTATACTTGATAGCTTAAGGGATGTTACATCGTTCATTGTAAGGATGATCGAATGGATCACTGATCCAGAGAGGCATTTGCATGGTTCAATGGCTTGGGCTCTGGTCGTATGCTATGTTTCAATATATCATTGGTGGGACCAATCCAGATATGCCATAATTCCCCTGCCTAAGAGTACAGGTGCTTTGGGCCTTAAGCTTTAGAGAGATATGGATTAGACTTGACATGTGGGTGTATGAGTCCCTCAGTGTGAGGCACACACATTCATTAATTCATAATGCTTCTATTTATATGATGGCCGCATTTTTGAGCATGTCAGCGTGTATCTTGGGTAGTGGAAGTGTTTGTTGAGGTATCTCAATGGTGTTTGAGGTTAGTTTAGTTTTTACTTTAGGCTTGGCACCTAAGGTTTAAATCGACTAACATTCAAAAGTGTCCTTTGATTTTGAACTTCTGAGAGACGCTTCATATGTGAGGGTTTGCCTGTGAGTGCTCTAATTTATAGAGGGTTTTGTAATTCTATTTCTCCATTCTTGGATTTTTTGCATTTTTCTTATATTTTTGTAAGTACTCCTTCTCCCTTCCTTTCTTTCTTTCAACGACTTTTGTCTTTTGGCTTACTCTCATCTTTTTAATCTATAGAATACTTGAAGATTTTTCTGATTTTGAAGAATATCTTCTTCTTTAAGTATGCTTTCTATAAGATAGAAGATGTTTAAGATAAATAGAGGCGAGATATTCATGAATGATACTTTTATTAATCATAGGGGAGAATGAATTGTCGAGGTACGTAGCATACGCATAGCACCAGATTGATTATAGTTGTTATGAGACTAGTTGATTCATGGGTGTAGGCTTGGTTGGTGGCTGTAGAGTCTTACACATTGTAGATAGTTCTTGGCAAAGAGCAAAGACTTCATCTTAGAGGTCATTTACCTCTATTCAGTGCCTTGATTGTGGTGAGGAGAATCACTAAAACCACTCCTCTCCCTCCAAGAG
Organism: Senna siamea; assembly: GCA_031216115.1. Taxonomy (NCBI): domain Eukaryota; kingdom Viridiplantae; phylum Streptophyta; class Magnoliopsida; order Fabales; family Fabaceae; genus Senna; species Senna siamea. The sequence goes on along the minus strand of CM062354.1, from coordinate 11,890,002 downwards.
CTAACAGAGGTGAAGTTAGTTAAATGAGTAGCAATCCTACCATCAACTATTTGTTTATCAATGGGGAGCCGCTGAGTCACTGGCTCAAATAAGGTAACATCTTGTTGCCCTCTTAGTGGCAAGTAACACGAGGGCGTCGTTATGCAAGGTTGGGTGCAGTGGGTGGTGCATTAGAGCTAACGAGGTTGGAACTTCTCTGCATCTTGGAAATTATTTCAAAAATAATTGAAAAATATTACTTAAAAGAAGAAAAATAAAATATCTAGTAATCAAGGGAAAACCAAGGTGGGTGCCACTGATTCATAAGGCCCCACAATGGGCACCACTAATGTTCTCCGATGTGATCAAGAACACAAACTAGGTTGAAGAACCTGAAAAGGGATGTGAAAAGGGAGGAAGGCCTCCTTGAAGCACCTATAACGAGCAAGTTAATAGGGAATATGAGGAAGTATGTTAGAGAGTTTAAAGCAAATTAAGAATTTCATACCTGAAGAGAGGGAGGGACCACTCCTTATGTAGCTTTCGAGTGAAGGGGGCCTTCAGGATTTAGTGAAGGGGGCCTTCAGGATTTAGTGAAGGCAATCACCTATTAGAGGTGATCAGCTACCAGGTGGCAATGCCTCATTTGTGGACCAATATGGATATACCAAGTGGCAACCTGATCAAATAGACATTCTAATTTGATTGGGACCATGGCTTCCTGCCTATATGTAAGGGCAAAAAGTGTCTCACTAGATAAAGTTTATGGTGTTTTCCTATAAGATCAAATTATTGAGTGTAGTTCTTTTGCCTAGTTAGCCTTTTCTACTCCAAGTCTCTTCTGTAGTCCTCGGAGGATGATGCAATTGACCAATTTTCTTGGTTGTTGAAGGTAAGATATTATACAGAAGTCATCTGTATTTTATATCCCATTGTTGACAATAATCTTTGAATGATTTGCTCATGAATGATGTTTTACCATAAGAATTTCTAGATTTTATGGAAAGTTATGGTGTCATTCCCTTTTTTTACGAGTAATCAAGTGCCATAAACAATTTCTCGATTTTCTTCTTTAATTAGGACTAGGTGGTTCCCTTCTATATACTACCTATGATGACATCGATAGTCCCCTAAGGAGGCGAGTTCTAATCATCCTCCTTTTAGCAATCACGTCTGTTCGTTTGCCTAGGATCAGAGATTTTTCTTGAGGGGGTGTCCATTTGGATATTTTTTTCCTCCTTATGGATGTATTTGCTAAACTTTCTCATCTAGATTAGTTCTTCTATCTCATCTTTCAACTAGATATACTCATTTTGTGGTATGTCCACAGTATTTATGGAACCGATAGTACTTATTTTTGTTGACCCTCACATTGCTCTTCCATTGGCATAGGGAAGAAAGTAGAGAACTCCTAAGTTGTAAAATTCATCTAGAATATAGGATGGAGGTTTTGTGAGTGAGATGTAAGAAGAGATGGAAACTTTAGGGGGTGATTACCTCTTTCTATCTTTGGAGTCTCACTCCTTCTTTTGGTCATCTTTCTTTTTAATTTTCTTTTTAATTATCTTTGTCGTTGTTGACTTTGATGCCCTTCTTAGCCAAGTAGGTGTTCTCCCTAATTATGTACTTTTTTGCTCAATCAAGTAACTTAGAGAGTGTAGCTGGGTGATTTCTTGAGATAGAGAAGTAAAAGGTGATAGGGTAAAGCCCTTTTTTGATTGTATGTATTGCTAAGTTGTCTTCAAGATTGGGGATTTGAAGAGCCAACTTGCTAAATCTTGAAAGAAAGCTTTACAAAGTTTTAGTCTTGCCTTGCATAAGTCCAACTAGGTCATTGATAATCTTCTAACACTTCTTTTTAGTGGCAAAGTTCTTCAAGAATTCATTTGACAGTTCATTAAATATGCAAAGGCCAATTTTGGAAATTTCCTTGGGGAGATTATTGTAGCTAACTGAAATTTGAAAATACATGCCAAGGTGGTAATGGCAAAATGGTAAATTTCTACTTACCTTTTTTAAACAAGGACTAAATCATAGGAATCTATTTCTTTCCCTACCTGATGTTGTATTCTCTCCTTTTCCTACCTACCACTCATATAAATACCTAAGAAGAGAGAGTGTTCTGAACCCACCACCATTTTCACACTTAGAGAGAGAAAGAGTGAGCTTTGTAAAGAGGGAAAGAAGGATCTTAAATAAGAGAAAGCATTCTGAAGCTTGGAAACTTCTTCTCGGGCAGTTTTAGGTATCCTTAGACTATCATCAGCTTACGTTTTAAGAGATTAAGGTAGCTAAATCTCTTTTTTCTCCTGATGTTCAGAATGTACTATCCATAGTGTGGAAAATGACATTTTTTTTATGATTTTTGAGTAAAATAGGGATTAAAACTTACATTCTCTAACTTCTTTACTTCTATTGGATGTTGTATGCTAGTTTTATTATATAATTGGATGCTTGTATGGTAGATATATAATATATGGTATTGTTCATGCTAGCGAAATAGAGAAAATTAGGATTGAAGGTATATTTGGCTAAGATTTTTGTTTTTTTCTATGTTAAAAATGTTATAAAGGTTGTTGGGACTTATATTTGACGATTAAAATTGCAAATCAGCTCTTGTATGGATAGTACATGGGTGAAAAATGTGAATTTTACTGTAGCCTAGAGCAGAGCAGCCTATTGCTAGGCCTCTAGAAGTCGATTTTCGTGTTCTTTGCACTACTTAGAACAGTAAAAAATGTGGGAGCTTACTACTAGCCTAGTAGTAGTAGACTGTCAGGTTCTTGAAATTCCTAGAATCTAGAATAGTAGGATAAAAGCCAACTTTTAGGGAGGTGGAAATTGCTTGCCAGCTCTCTAGTTTAAGTGCCCTATTTATGCTGAGAGCTACCAACTAACTTCTAGGGTAGATGCAGTCAACTAGCAGGCTCTAGAATAATAAAAAAGCCTAATAGCCCCTCAACTTCATGTTTTAAAGCTTAATTAACTCCCCAAAATCAAATATTGAGAGAATTAAACATAATGTAACTTGAATCAATAAGGAAAAGATGAATGAGAGCTATGAGAAAAGTTCAAAGTATTCCTAGTGTATGCATTAGTGGTAAATAGGGTTAAGTTTGAGTGACCAATTATTGGAATAGGATGGCCATTTGGCATTCCATAGTTAGACCATAAATTAGTATGGTAAAACATTTACTCAATTAAGTAAAAGATGTTATGACCATTGCGAATTCTAGGTTATTGTACCATAAATGCAATGGCCAAAAAAGAATCACATGCCTAGAATTAGGCATAAACATGGCTTGGGTTAATTCACCTTAGTATATAGCATACCAGGAACATGATCCACCAATAAGGGGTGGTGATTCCTTAGGCTCATGATCCGTCTAGCATGGAGCAGATGTGATCTACACTTAGAGTAGTGATCCTATAAGTAGGACATGATCCATTAAAGAGTGGAATGGTGATCCATATGTTTATGTACATGGATCCACTAGGTGACGCCTCAAAATGTACAATGGTCAAGTACCATTGAGGACTGATATGTTAGTACTGACATGTATCTAGGACTGATGTATGAAGATATCTATATATTCTGCTATGATGTTATATACAAGTGAAAACCCAAGTGTAGAGACCCAAACCTAACTCAACTAATTATATTTAACTTCGTAAAAGTTAAAATTGACTTGTGTAGAAGAGGTAGTAACACACCTATCTATGTATGTTAATTATAAATAAATCAGCATTTTAGTTGAACTATAGGCTGGGTGTTAAACCTTATAAATACAATCAATCTTAAACATTTAATAGATAATTTTAGAAAAAACATAATATTTAATAGAAAAAAGAGATATTTCCATAGAAATGGTCATAAATAAGTGAAATGTAAACAATAAACACAATTTAGAATCATAGGAAGATGAAGTCATAACATAAAGCTAATTAAAGAATTTTTTAACCTGCTAGGCTACTAGCTGATGTGATGATTGATAGATCATGTGAAAGGAAATAAAAACGATGGTTATTTTTGTTGGAACGGACGAGATGGCAATGGTCATTGGCTCATTGAAGATGAAGACAAGTAGATGATGGCATTGCCCACTGGTGTGAGTAACGAAGACGATGTCGCTGGTGTGAGTAATGAAGGAGAAGATTGAAGAGTTGAATACAGTGACAGTGTTATCGGTGTGGTGGTTCCGGCCTACACTATGTGTAATATTCACCTTTTTATATTCCCCGGTATGCTGTCAATTCTTAAATTTGGTAGTTGCATACCTAAATGTCCATGTTTAAATTGCCCTAGGTTTTCTTAAAGTGGAGGACTAAAGTGAAAAGAGAAAAGTTCCTAAAAATATCTAAAGGTAATGATGACGTTGGCAAAATATTTGGGCGTATTAATGACGCGTAATCATGAAATTTGAAAATATCTAAAAAGTTATGATTACTTTGGAAAATATCTAGGAAAAATATCTCAAAAGTCATGATTATCCTATGAAAATATCCTAATAGCAAAATGATCATTTTTACCCAAGGGTAAAATGGTAATTTTTACCTCAAGGGTAAAATAGTAATTTTACTTAGAAACATCATGACAATTTTCATGAAGGCTATCTCCTTACACTTTTCAAAAATAAGAAGACAAATGGAGGGTAAAATGGTAATTTTCCATAAGGGAAAAATGGACATTTCACTTAAATGATTCATGAAATTACATGAAAGGGCAATCTCCCCTTAGAATTCAAAAAAGAGAAGGAAGGGCAAAATAGTCATTTGACACCAAGGAAAATTTGGTAATTTGCCATTTAAGGATTAAAACTCTCATTTCCTCCATGGAAGGAAAGAGATTGAGAGGAAGAGAGAAAGAGAGAAAAGACCATGAGGAAGAAGAAGAGAGGAAGAAAAAGAAACAAGGTGAGAAACCAAGGAAAAACCACCTTAAACACTAAATTCCTCCACTTTAATATGTGAAAACTCCATTTCCTTCATAAAAGGAAAAAAAGGACATGAAGGAGAGGGAGAAGAGAAGAAGGCCGTGAAAGAGGGAAGGAAGAGGAAGAAGGAAGAAGCCAAGGAAAATTAACAAGAACATCATTTCTATTGCAAAATTAGGGTAGCTAAACAATCCTACTCCTTTTATTTCAAGTTTTATGGATTATTTTGCTTGAATGGAAATTTCTATGGTTTTCATGAAAAAGGGGATTTCTCTCTCTACATTCTTTTACGCTTGAAAATCTATTGGGTTTTGCTTGTATGATTGTATGGATGTGTTCTGATTGCTAGAATTGTTTGAATGAATTATTGAAATTGATGGTTTAGTTCACCATGTTTATGAGAAACCCTTCTGGTTGAAAATGGATATGTAATGTGATGAATGTCGTGGATATAGAAAGGAAGTTGTGTTTTCTTGCTTAAATGTTAATGAGAATGGGAAAAAGGGAAGGAATGGTTTGAAACACTCTTGTTTCCCCTCTCTTTTTGCTTTGGCCAAGAGCTCCATTAGGCACCATAGAGGAATTTTTTCATGATTCTAGTCCATGTGTGTGTTGGTTATTTCAGCCATAAGCAAGAATGAGTGAGGAATTGATGTTTATAATGAAACTCCCTTATTTCCCCTTTTCTTGTATTTTGGATGAAAGCATTATGGAAGAAATTTGTATGAATAATGTACATATATGTGTTTATTGCTTTGGCCAAAAGCAAGAAAGGAAAAGATAATGATGTTTATGATGAATTGCTTGATGCATTACCTTTTATAACCATGAAATTCTAACCTTGAAAGTATGTTTCAACAAGAAGGGAATGATGGAATGATGTATGATAGAATGATATATCTATATATACCTATATATATATTGTGAGAAAAGGATATTTATATGTATATATAGATATATTGAGAGAAAATGAAAATTATGCAGGAAAGGATTATTAGTTCACCTAGATTTATGATGGAACCCTTAATGTTTAATAGCTTAAAGTGTGGAAATTTGTATGGGAATAGAAGGAAATTGATGCATTTATGTTTAAATGATGTAAAGGATGGAAGAAAGGGAAGAAATGGAATGAAAGTTCCAATTTTACCTCACTTCCCTCTCTTAGCTGAGAGACCATCACTTCTTGTTTCCTTTGAATTGGCTGAATTTTATTAGTGTAATTGTGAAGGAAAAATGTTAATTTCTCATGTTGGCCAATTTCAAGAGAAAAAGAAGAATGAGTAGCTATGGTGGGAAAGCTTGGCTGAGACCTCCCCTTTTTCCTTGGTGTTGGCTTAGAAGAAATATGTTGAATTTTATGTTGGCCAATGTCAAGAGAAAAATAGGAGTAAGTAATTATGACAAAGTGTTGTAATGATATGTGTTATAAACCTTATGAAAGGAATGTGTAACCTTCCATATCCACACAATTCAATCTTGAAAGTGTTATCAAACCTGAAAGGGTGATATGTTATTGTGATAATGGTATCATGAAAATTAAAGAAAGGGAAAACATGAAAGAAATGAAAGGAGAGAAACTAGAGGAAGTATCCTTAATGTATGCCTTGGGAAAGAAGGACTTGTGACCAAGTGACCAGTTGTCAGTATAGGACGACTGTTAGGCATTCCACAGTTGTGTCATAAATTGGGATGATAAAACATCCACTCAGATATAAGGATTTTAGTAAACACAGTGATGGTTGCAAATTCTAAGTTAGTGGAACTTAATATGGCCATGAAAAGGGACATTTACTTAGAATTTAGCATAATCATGTGCACAAGTCTAATCATCCTAAAGTATATGTATAGGATAGCGTACCAGGAATGTGATCCACTAGTAAAGGGTGGTGATTCAATAGCATTATGATCCACCAAAAAGTAGAGAGGAAATGATCTGTACAAAGGTGACAGTGATCCTGTGAGTTTGAAAGGAAGTACTTGGGTCCACTGAAGGATACCTAGATGGTACATGTGACCAAAGCTGTTGGTGCTCACAACTTAAGCGTTGACTGAAGGTGCTCATGCTTAAGGGATAAAGTACCATTGGTGTTTACAAAGACTTAACCGTTGACCAAAGGTGCTCATGCTTAAGGATAAAGGTGGATCCACTAAAGGACATTCTCGATAGTACTTGTGACCAAAGCTGCTTACATAATCCTAAGAATTGACCGAAGGTACGCATCTTAAGGGTCAAGGAAGTACTTGAGGGACATGTCAAATAGTATAACTTAAGCATTGACCAAAGGTGCTCATGCTTAAGGAGACTCAAGCATTAACTGAAGGTGCTCATGCTTGAGAAAACTCACTTATATACGTAGTGATATGTAGAGTAGTTTACTAGGTGACTCTCTTGATACTCTTATGTTTCTCTTATGAGATTTTTATGATGTTTCTCTTAAGAGGTTCCTCTTATGAGATCTTATGAGAACTGTAACACCCAATATTCTTTGATTAGTTATAAATTAAATGCTTCATAATTAACTAGATGATTTATCATAAAGTAGAGTGAATTTGCTTGCATAATTTAATGGCTAAAAAATGGGTATGCTAAAAGATAATCTTGTATAAAATTAGGTGTTTAATTTAATTCCCTATTCTTCCTTTTGTGTCACCTAGCTTAAGTGCCAAAAGAAAAGCAAATAAAAATGCATATAAAATCTACACGTGCAAGTGGGAAGAAGGGATGTAACAATTAAATATATGTATATTATATGTACATTTGGTGGAGTAAAATGGAAGCAAGAGTGCAGAATTTTCCAAAGCACACGTGCAATGGGGAAGAAGAAATGTACAGCAATTACAAACCTACACGTGAAATTGATGGAGTATGTGAATTTTAAAGCATATGTACATATGTATTAAACTACATGGCCAAAAGGAAAAGAAAGAAGAGGAAATAGCATTCCATTTTAGCCTTAATCTCAAATGGCCAATGGGTAATAGGATAATAGAAAAGGATAAAGGACTGCACTTCATGACAGGTGAGGTTATGAAAATAAAAGTAAGAAAGGAAAATAATTAAGGAGTGCAGAAATTTTTACAAGAAGTACATAAACCAACTGCTAGGGACATTTGGGAATGCCATGAATAAATAGCAATTTAATATGCATATGAAACACACACATGAATTGAAAGGAGAGGGAGATTTGTTTGAATTAAAAGAAGTATAAGGGAAATGAGTGTACGTATATGGCATGAGTTTCCATGAAACAATGAAAGTGGGGATGAGGGTGGCGTGACCAAGGGGAAAACCAAGTGCAACATGCCACCTTAATCAAGAAGAAGGGAACATTTTAACACTTCTATAAGCATTGGACAAAAGGAAAAGAAAAATGCAACACCAAGTACACTTGTGAAGGAATATATAACATGTCATACAAGCCACCTTCCCCATCCCTTGTGCTACCTTTGAAGTACAAAGAAAGAAGGCCGAAATACCTCTATGCATAGTCGAACATATGGCATGGAAAAGGAAGGTTTCGTGCCTTTCCTTCATTTCCCCCCTTGGCGTGACAAATGGGATGAGACAACCTTGCAAGCAAAGGGAATTGTACTTGAAAGTATAATTGGAGCAACATGACCATTGGATAATAATAATAATAATGATAATTAAGAAGAGAAAAGGAAATAGCTTTCATGGAGTGTGTGCCTAATGTGGGAAAAAAATGCAGCTTACATAAATCCAAATTTTCTTTCCCTTTTCGGACACCACCACGTGAAAGAGTGTGTGTAAATGCATGTAGATAGAATGTGAGAATTTCCTGGACCATACAGCCTATGTGTGAGGTAGTCTTGCATGACTCTCCTTCCTCCCTTCACTTAACGTGTTCAAATAGTTAACCCAAGGATGCAAGAAATGTGGAGTGTACTCAAAAGTACACATGCAGCCATGAAGGAAGGAATTAAAATAATGAAAAAAAGGGAGGATGGGATGTAGAATTCACTTGGCTGAATGGAAGATGCAATGGACCTAGCGTGAATCCTTTACTTTCCCTTCCCTTTGGCATGATTAAAGAGTTGAAGTAAGAGGGCAAGGAGTAAGTGTACTTGACAGCAATAATTAAACACCAAGGAAGGAAGAGGGAACACAAAACCATAGAAAAGATAAGTGAGGGATTGAGAGTTACATTTTGGGATACAAGCATTACACACACGTGGGAGGAGAGAAAAAGAAAAAAGGAGAAAGGGAAAGAAAGATAAAAAAAGAAAAGAGAGAGTAAGAGCATTCAATAGTGGGGGTGAAAAGCACACACACATACACGGCAAAGGAAAAGAAAAGAGAGTAGCCACAATCACTTGCATTCGATCAAGGTAAGAAGAGGGAGATCTAGCCAAAGAAAAAGGAAGCAAGGAGTAAGAGGGAGTTCAAAGGAGGCCTAAGATCATTCCACCTTAGTCATCTTTGAGGTAGGTTAGCAGTTCTTAAATTTGTGTTCCATGGTTTAATCTATATTCAACATGTTAGTTTTCTTAGCTTTCATGGGACATTATTTTCTCTCCTACATTCTCGATGGTATGAATTACATATTGGCCAAGCTTGTATGATAAATTGGTTAGGATTTAAGTGTGAGGGTATATATATATGTTGCCACTTCCATGATAAGGACTGTTGTGGGTAAATTCTAGCTTGTGTAATGAAGGATTTATGAATGAGATAGGCTTAAATATGACACTTTAGAATGGTTAATATATTTGTGTGAAGATTATGGATACTTAAATGGAGAATTATGGCTAGAGTGGAGGTTCAAAAATTGTAATGTTTTCTCGTTGGTATGCTAGACCTAAAAAAGCTCCTTGCAACGAATGAAATTGTTTGTCTAAAATTGTCTAAGTTAGATAACAACTCAGTCTAGCCAAGGGAAAGGGTGAAATTATGATCAATTAAGATACAGAAATTGGAAAATATAAGAGTGACTTTAACCAATAATGATCCACATCAATAATGGGATGTAAGAATTAAATATGTGTAATCAACACTTTAGTATGCAAATTGAACCCAAGGATAAGTAGAAAAAAAAAGGGAAAAATATGTCCATCGGCACAATGAAGTAAATTTTTGAAGAGAAAATGTTTAATTGTGTTTTATGGACATACTAGAAATTAAATAAAATAAGATTGGTGAAATAATATAAAGTGTGCACCTAGCACCCTTCGTGAAATGTTTAGATAAGGGAACATATGTTGATTATGGAAAAGGGATTATACCATTTTTAATGGTATTAATTAAAGAATAGAAAAAGGGAAGTTTAAATGGTAAAATATTGAATTTTCCTTATGCTAAGACTCGGAAGATTCCCCCTTGCAAATTATCAAAATGTTATAAAAGCTTCAAATTATTATTATTTCAAGACACTATAAGGATTTTAATGTAGCGTGTCAGTTAGAAAAAGGATGACCTAGTGAGGTATGGCTGAAGGTGCTCCATACCCATGACTTAGTGTTCACGATGATGTTATATACGTGGCCGAGTGTCCATGAATTACAAGGTGGTCGAAGGTGCTCCACACGGGTGACCTAGAGAGGTATGGCCGAAGGTACTCTATACTTGTGACCTAGTGTTCACAATGATTTTATATATGTGGTCGAGTGTCTATGAATTACGAGGTGTGGCCGAAAGTGCTCCACACGGCTGACCTAAGGAGGTGTGGCCAAAGGTGCTCCATATAGGTGACCTAGTGAGGTGTGGCCGAAAGTGCTCTATACCCATGACCTAATGTTCACGATGATTTTATATACGTGGTCAAGTGTCTAAGAATTACAAAGTATGGCCGAAGGTGCTCCACACAGGTGACCTAGGGAGGTATGGCTAAAGGTGCTCCATACCCGTGACTTATTGCTCATGATGATTTCACAAAGGTGGCCTACTGTCCACGTAACACCCAGGTTGCTCAATAAATTTATAGCGGTAAGTGTAAGAATTTAATGCATCAGTAGTTTTTGTCTAATTTTGCAATAATATGTATAATTATATGAGAATATGTTTCCCTTGAAAGAGGATATCTGATTTTTACATTAACATCTAAATTTATCATGCAATGCTTACCAGTTTGTATTTATGAATAATGCTATGTTTTTAATATTAAGAATGTAGAAGTAAATATTCTAGTGCTTGCACCCTGATATATATTAGTTGATTTTCTAAACCCTGAATTGTTAAGTTACTGGGAAACTTATGTTTCTCATTTATATGCTGATATGTATCAGATGCAGAAAATTAGCTATGCGGGGGAAGATGAGAGTGCCTTTTTGTTGGAAACACTTTGTAATTTCCTATTTTTAGGTCCTAATTCTAGATGCATTTTTGGATTAGAACTAGGACTATTAATTTTCCCGTGTATATGAAAAGGGAGAAACAGGAAATTGTTAGGAAAGGGATATGTGAAGGACCTGTTTAGCCCGATTATTTGTAAAAGGAGTCTGAGTGACAGACTTATTGTCTCCTGACTCCCTATGGACAGGTAGTTCACCTATCTCGGTATCTGATCACAGAAGGATGTAATGATTATACATTATTGTACACTAACCATTTGTATTATATGCAAGTTTTTAAATTTTTGCTGTGTAGTATAATATTTTAATTCTACTGTGCATACGAGATTTAATCTGAGCAAAAGATCCTGAATCTAATCTGCTTTAATGAAACTCAATGGTACAACTGCTTAGACTTAAAAATAAAAGGATAAGAATAATATAATGAACTTGTCTGTTTGCATTGGAATAATTGTAATACTAGATAAGGGCATTACAAGAACGATGAAATTAGCCACAATGTTATGAATGTTTTTCCCTGATGTTATGATCTTATGCTGATGAATGAGATATGTATATGTTCATGATACCTATATGATGATTTTATTATGAAATGTTATGAATGATAAAGTGATAACTATCGAATGTTATAAAGGGTGAACTATAATCATTATGAAATGATGATGATCATGAAATGTTATGAATGATGAATTGATGATTATAAAATATTGTGAATGGTGAACTATTTTTATAATGAATTATATTTATGCTTTCATAAATACATGCCATACTTATGTATATGTGAATCATGCATAATACCCAATAGATTATATTGTATTTAAAGAAAAGAATGTAGAATGTTTTTCGTGTTATCACGGTGGTACATACCAGAGGCTTTTAAAAGAAATGGATTGTTTGGCTAATGGGAAGTTATTTCTCATAATTATCCTGGTATGTATCAAATAAACAAGTATACCCTTCAAGTGGAGATAGAAGTAACATTGGTTGAAATATCCTCTTTATGATTATTCACAGTTTAACAAGGAATATGGGTTTTTGTAGTGTGTGAAAGTTGTATTCACTAGTAGGGACATTTGGATAAGGGTTTGAGTGGCAGGATTGTTGCCTCCTTACCCTATGTATTGACCAGAACTTTATGTATGAACAATATATATATGTAATGATATTGTATTTCCACTGTGATAGTATCAATTTTTACTGTATAGTCTTTCGTTGTACAATGCATAAGGTAAAAATACCTAAGTAAAGGAACCCAAACCTAATCACATATTATATAACAAGAAAAATCACACTCAGGTAAAAGTAAGGATAACACACCAATCTTATGGCAAGAGAGTATATAAAATGAGCATTTAATGGAAATGGCTATAAGATTGGGGTGTTATACTATACTCTGCCTCTCTAGTTTGGACTTTGGAACTGAAGAAGGAAAAAAGAAGATAGGTGTTGTGTACTAAATATTGAAGAAGAGAAAACCTAGTTAAAACATAAAACACATAGCTTTAATTAAAAAAATTATATTGGATTAGTGGTTTTGGTCAGTTCCAATAGGTTGGAAATTTCAAAATTCGCTGACCAAACCAATAGCTCAATAGGTTGAATTTTTTAACCCAAACCAACCCAACCTAAGATGTTGGGTTGGGTTGGGTTTGGCGGTTAACCTAACTCAATGAACACCCTTAGAGGACAGGGAGGAATGAGAATGAGAGCTCAACACCATTGAGAAATTGATGAGGAAGATTCTGCCATTACTATCATCATTCACCATTAACACTAACATACTCTCTATTGCCACCCATTATCACTGCAACATTTAAAATCACAGACATGCTACATTAGAATAAGATCACAAAGAAATTGAGCATAAGTAGAAATAAGAAGCCCAACTCATGACTAATAATTCTATGAAATAAAGTTATTTCCAACTATTTTTATGCCTAAATACTGATTAAATTAGTGAATGAATGGTTATTTTTTAGTTATTTTAATGTGTTTATGTAATTTACTTTTGTTTATATAGGTTTTTAGTTGTGTTTTTAGATTTTATAGTTTGATTTAATGTTGTTTGGATGTGTTTTATTTCATTTTGTAAGTTAATCATGGTGTTTGAACCTTTTTTAGACCTTTAAAAGCAAAGAAATTGATCAAGTTTAAGAGCCTGAGCCTAGATGCGAAAATCTAGACTCAAGGCGCCATTGAATATAGTAACCTATAGAAAGTCCAACAACTTGAAGCCTTGATGTGAAAAATCTAGTGTCAAGGCGACAGATTGAGTGCATAATCCCATAGGTCATCCAGCGAGTTCAAGCCTCAACTCCAAATCGTGGTGCCTAGGCATTATGTCAAAAATCTACACTAAGGGCAAATCCATCTAGGCTATTTTTAGGTGCTATTTAAGGGGATTTGCTAGGGTTTCTTTGGAGACTTTTATTTTGAAGAGGAGGTATGAAAGGAGCAAAGAACATCAAGAAAAAGGAGGTCCAAGGTTAATATTAGCATATTCAAGAGTGAGAAAGATCGATTTGAGCTTTGGAAATGGATTTCTTTCTTCTCTTTTCCTTTTATTCTTGAGTTTGCTATGTTTCTTGGTTTTGGGCTGAAATTTCTTATAATAATGATAGGCTAAACTCTTTTCTCCTTAGGATTATAGTTTCTTAGCATGTAGATTGTGAATATTAATACTTTCTCTACTTTTATTCAATTTTTATAACGTTTATTTAGCTTATTTTACTTTTTGTCTATTCTTGCTTGATCGTTAATTAGGGAGATTAGGAGAATTTGAGTTGCTCTTGAAAAAGAAACTTGAATTTAGTCCTAGGGCTTAATATCACTTGTTCTTAGCTAATTAATTGTATAATTAACTAGATTTATCCAAAGGATAGGCATATGCCAATTGGTTTTATGGAGTCATGATTATTTAAGATTAATGCATTTCTTTGATTTGAGTTCCCATAGGAATATAGGGAATTAGATTGGAGAAATAGAATTTATTAGAGATTGAAAGATTCTTATAATGAGTATAGAAGCTAAGACTAACTTTTAAACATTGAATTAAGTTGAGAAATGTAGTAATATCACAACTGAATTGATAAGTTAGACTATAATCCTGGGGACTTTATTTCATTTAGTTTCTTTTATTTAGCATTGTTAATTTACTTAGAGATTTTATATTTTTCTTTCACTTGGATACATTTGTTGCTTGGATAGGGCAAATACGATAGCATTGGTACTTAGTCAAGCTTTCACTAAAAAATTCCCTTAGGACAATACTATTATTCATCATTATATTGCTTGTTGACAGTGTACACTTGCACTATGTCAATGTACATGCAACAAGTTTTTGGACCAATACCACTAATAGCCTTCACAATCCATCACTATTTGTCATTAAAGCTATTATCGCCTAATTCATAAGTTTTGAAGATTCACTATAGCAAATTGATATACTATTATTGCAACAATTACTCTTACATAATCCTCAGAGTTTAAATCTTTATAAAATTTCTTGTGTCAGTGTTAGAAATTCAATAAGGTCTCAATTAAATGATTGAAAGAGGCCAAGGACTAAATTGAAAGGTAGAATGGTAGTTAAGGGCAGATTCAAAAATTTTTCCAGGAAAGGATTACTATAGGCAACCAAAATTTGAAACTTCCCTGCCAACATTGCAAGGGCATTGCGTTAATTCCACTATTCTAATACTTAAACTAGCTTGAAGAGTAAACTTAAGGACTAAACTGCATAACTAGTTTCCTTTTTTCTTTTAGCACATTTTTTAATTTTCCCTACCTCCCTCTAATATAAATAAGCTTAGAGAGGGAGAGAAGTCAGAAGTTGCCTATAAACTTCAGCAAGAAAGAGAGGAAGTTGACCTTAGAGTGCTAAAAAGTCAACCTAGAGAGAGAAAATGAGATCCAAAGCTTGGAAATCATTCTAAAACACCCACACACTTCATTTGGATCATTTTAGCAAGGAAAATATAAATCAAGGTAGCTAAATCTCCTTTCCTCCCTTATTTTTTGAAGTTTACTATTCATGGTGGTAAAAATGCCATTTTTCATTATTTTCTAAGTAAAATGAGAGATTAAAACTTACATTCTTTGATTTTCTAACTTCATTTGGATATTGAATGCTGCTTTATTGTACTATTGCATATTGTATAGTAGATCTTAGGATTTTTGTACAGTTCATGGGAGAGAATTAGAAAAATTGGGATTTTAGGTTGATTGAGCTAACATATTCAATATTTTCTACATTAGCATCCTTATAAGGATGAGAGGACCAAGATTTGATAATGAGAAATGAAAATGTACTGTTATATAGACTCTACATGGATGCACATGCAAGTTGGTAAGGCAAACTAGAATGTAGCAATTGACTGCCAGGCCTTTGGAAGTCAACTGTCGTGTTCTTCATGCTACCCAGAATGGTCAAGAACATAACAGCTAACTACCATTCCTATAGTAGTCGACTGTCATGTTCTTAAGTTGCACAGAACCAAGAATAGCAAGCTGGCAGTCCTATCTAAGCCTTGAGCTACCAGCCAACTGTAGGGAGGTAGAAGTCAATTAGTAGGCTTTGGAACTTGAATTATGCCCTATAATCCTTGAATTTCATATTTTTAAGATCAATTAACCAACCAAACCCAAATATTTATAGAATCCAACATCATGTAACATAAATTAAAAAGGGAAAAGAGAAAGAGATCTATGAGAAAAGTTCAAAGTATTCCTAGTGTATGCATTGGTAGTAGATAGGCTCAAGTTTGAGTGACCGATTGTTGTAATGGGATGATCATTAGGCATTCCATGGCTGAGCCATAAATTAGGATGGTAAAACATCCTCTTAAATAAATAAAAGAGATTTCAAAAACATCGTGATGGTTGTGAATTCTAGGTTATTGTACCCTAAATAAAATGGCAAGAAAAGATCACATACCTAGAATTAGGCACAACCATGGTTGGGGCAAATTAACCTTAGTGTATATGCTTGGGATAGCATACCAGGAACGTGATCCACCAGTAAAGGGTGGTTATTCGATAGCCTCATGATCCGTCTAACATAGAGTGGATGTGATATACACCTAGAGTAGTGATCCCGTGAGTAGGATATAATCCATCAAAGAAATGGATAGTGATCTATATGTTTATGTACTTTGATCCACTAAGGGACACTTCAGATAGTACAATGGTCAGATACCACCAGGGCGAGGGCTATAAAGTTTCTCATTCATGTAGAGCTCAGGCATACCTAAGGCGTTCATTGGATGGCTCCTTTTGATAGAAAAGTTTCTATATATTCTATTTTATGTGATGATAAAGAAGGGCTTACAACCCAAAGTTATGAAATTCCCTATAGAATTGCTTTATGATGATAAATTGCTAAATTGCTTTATGATGATAATGATGTTATATGAAAAGCTTGAACATTTTTCCAAAGAATTTATTATGATTGTTTAACTATACATGCATCATTGAGCACATGACATGAGCATGCATTGCATCCAATAAATATATGTTTATGGAATTGTGAACAGGAAGAGAATGTATGATTTTTTGTACGAGTACAATTGGTACCATCAGTGGATTTTAAAACCAGGTGATCTAGCTACTGAGATTATAAATATAACTTTTTACGCTGATGTTTCCAAATGCCCAAGTTTCACATGCTCTTTGAAATTGAGATGGCGATAGTGAAGGTCCCGTTTATGGGACCAATCACTATGTTCAGAGATGTCTGGGTAGTGTTGGTATTAGAGGTAACCCCTATAGTACCTCCTCCATTTGTTCTTGTACCTAATCAATATCCTCACCAGTAGTTCTCTTAGTATTTATTTTTAACATATATATTTTGGATAGTCTATCCTCCGTCATGGGTCCATATTATCTTTTGGGGTGATCCATGATATTCTTTTGTTGTGAATAGTGGAAGGATAGGCATATGTAATAGGATATATGGCCATTATCCATTAGTAGGTTTATTTTAGGGCTTAAATCGAGTGGTAGAATTTTTACCTCTGAATATCAAGGCAAACCGTAAATATGATGTAGCACCACATATCCATTTATATATGTATAAAGGTTAAGAAAATGTATGTATATGAAACTCTTGACTATGATATGTGTGTGTGTGTATTTGATGTATTATATTCCATTTGTCTAACTATTCTGCTTTGACATCATATATGTGTGAGAACCCAAGTGTAGAGACCCAAACCTACTCAGTTAGTCATATTTAACTTGGCAAGAGTTGAAAATTGACTTGAGTAGAGGAGGTAGTAACACACTTATCTATGTATGTTAATTATAAATAAATTGGCATTTTAATGAACCATAGGTTAGGGGTGTTACAATTATTATCTCTTCCTGTCTTTTGAATATAATGTTTTCATTGTTGCATCTTTGCCTTTCAAATGCTGGTATATCTCAATATGCAACCTTGATTCAATAAATTGACTATGATTTGTGAGGTGGAGAGAATAAAGTGGTGTCTAGACACTTGACTACTTCAAATCTATGCACAATTCTAGAACTTATCTTTTTGTTGAATTTTATTTTTCTTTTATTTTCTTTAATGTTATTTTTAATTTCTAGTATTTTAATTTTACCATCTTAAGTTTTTTTTTTTTTGTTTCCATTCACAATTTCTATTATCTCTTTTGCATTTACACTAAATGAGTCAGTACCAAGTAAAGCCAAAGCATGTGGGAAGGAGTTTAAAATTAAGAAAAGTCCAATGGATGGAGATGGAGCTTTGATATTTACCTTCATTTTACTCTTACTTTTATTTTTGATTTTATTTCTATGGATTGTAAATGAACTTTAAATATTAATTTAGCTCATGCATTTAGGATATAACTGGGTGATTGGAAGTCATAGGAACTTATGTTTATCATTGGATAGGAAGATTATTGACACCCTTTTGGGGTGGTCAATCATTCCTTTCTCTTAGGCATAATCAATCATTCCACTATACATGATTGTTTATTGGTTCTTAGTTTTGGTGGGAAAAGGACATAAGAATGCGCTAAGTTTGCATTGTACATCTAAATTCTGCACTTGAGTGAATTATATATCTATTTACAGACCTCAAGTTCTGGTGGGAAAAGGACATAAGAATGTGATAGGTTTGCATTGCACATCTAAATTCTGCACTTGAGTAAATTATATATCTATTTACAGACCTCAAGTTCAAGTTCTAATAGCCCAATTTTCTCTTAAATTAGGGAATTAATATTTATTTGTTTTAAGACTTTTCTTTTCTTTTTCTTTTCTTGTTATATAGTAAAAATTTCAAAAATATTTATCTTTTACTTATTAGGATTTCACTTAGAAGACAATTATTTTTTCAAAATTCAAAAAACAAAGGAGTGGAAAAACCAAGAGAGAAAGAAGTAAGGATAATAAGGATAATAAAGATTTCAAAATAAAATAAAATCACACATATAAAGCCTAATTTTGTTTGGCACCCCTTTTATGTCTTTGTTTCTTTCTTTTTAAATTAAAATAAGATTACCCACCAAGGTTTTCTACCCTCAAACTATGTGAACTTTGATTCCATAAGGGTATGTAAGCCTAGGGCACCATCCCGAGATCAAGTCCAACCTTTGAAACATTTGTTATGCTTGCATGTGATTTTTAGGGGTAAATAGGACAGATACAACTTTTATTGCACATTTAGATTATTTGACGCTATGAAGTGCCTAACACCTTCACAATGCATACCAACTCTTGAACTCAGATTTTTCAATTTATTTCTAAAAAGGTTTTTTTGAAATTTTTTTAAAAAATAAAATTTTAGTGGAAACTTTATTTTTAAATTGGTTTTCAAAAATATTTTTAAAATTATTTTGAAAATTAGTTTTTCTTTATTCATTATTCACTTCACGTTTCAAGTGTGACTATTTCATGGTATTTACATAGATTTCCTCTTTCTTATTCTTAAGAAAGTCTCCAATAGTCAATAATTTTGTATGAGGAACCACTAGACTCAATCACTTGTTGCCATTACTCTTTAGTTTTTTGTTGAGGTCTATCTTATAAAGGTACTCAAATTGTATCAATGATCAATTTCTAGGTTTCATCGTAAACCTAATTGGTTACTTCCAATCCCAAAGCATGTTAGATCTATATTGAGGTCTTTTATCCAAGTTGAATAACTATTAAGGGGTGCTTAGGAGCGATCCCAAAGGCTTTTAAACCTATATGAAGGTATTTAGTTGGGTCTAATGACCATGATTTGGTGCTGAAGAGTAATTTCAAAGGCTGGCGAACTTATATTGAGATCCTTATCCAAGTTGAAAGACTTGAGGTGGAATGATCTAGGATGATCGAAGATGATTAATGATGATCAGTAAGACATTGACAATTGCCTTGCTTAACTGGTCATGAAACCTTCCTGTCTTTCTCAATTTTTAATAATAATTGAGTTATTTGAGTTATTAAATCATTCAATTAAAAACAATAAACTACATAGTGAAAATAAATGAGGGTCCCAAAAGGATGCCAACCAAGTATTGAAAAATGCTTATATTAGAAGCATAATAATAATCTCTAACAAGTATGTGCTTATGTATGTAAATGAGGATAATAATAGATTTTCATGGAAATGTCATTGTGACCCATGTTTACAAGAGCGAGGATCACTTTAGCAATATTTACAAAAAAAAACTTTTGTGTATTTTAACTATATTTTGTATTTTCCCTCATCCCTTGTGTCATAACCTAGTGTATTTTGGAAGGCTTGTGAGTGACACTTTCCTTTGTGATGGGGTAGGGATTTATATAATATATGTTATATGCTACCTTATCCATTAATAGGTATTCTGACTACATCTAAGGGGTTTATGTCATTACCTTCAAAACTCCTTTTTGGTAACTATGCGTATATACCATCAGATGTAAATATATATAGCAAACCTCTATGTATTTGATTGCATATATTATTTTCACTAATAGTAAGGACTCTAATGAATAACTAATTAAATTAAATAAGCGAATGAGATTCCCAAGTGATTGTTACCTCAAATAAACTCCTGTAATAATAACTTTGTAAAAATTAAATCAAAATCGAGGTAGTAAAGGTTGTAACTCACCAATCGATGAACCCTAAGTATATTATATGCTAAAGAACGAGTAAAGCAACCTATGAAGGTTTATAGGTTTAGGTGTCACATGTTTTATATATGAAAAATATAGTATCACCTTATTTATTTATTTATTTAATATACACTACAAAAAACAAAATTTTAGTGGCAACAAACAATTGGTCACAACCAAAGGGTTTTTAGTGGTGAACTTGTTACCACCACTAATACCTTTTTGGTGGCCACTTTATCATTGTCGTTACCAATAATGTTTTAGTAGCTGCATACAGTCACCGCTGAAAACCTTTTAGAGCAACTATTTGTACAAGATAAGGATTTGAAAGAATAGGATTTTTTTAAGAAAAGGGCACAATTATGGGGTGAAACTTCTTACTAAGAGACAATTGCCTTTGTGGCTTCTAGCCAACAAGTATATCACCCCCATTGACAATGAATCATTATTAGTATATTAGGTGTTATAGGTATCTTATTTAATAATTATGATACTCTGGTCTTGTATGTTGTGGTTTGTTGGTTAATTTGAACATTAGCTATATTAAGGTTTGAAACATAGTAATTTTAATATATAGATAATAATAAAATGACTAGATTGTATGTGTGAACACCATATCTTGTTTGGGTATTAAATAAAAATATAATAATAAAAATAAAAATTGATAAACAAAATAATAAATAATAACAAATAAAATAATAAAAAGTCACTTAATTTTAGCCCCACATTCTTAAGGGTTTAATCTAAAATGTCTTAAATAATAGAAAAATGCAAAGAGAAAGAATATCATAACAAAATAAAAATACTAGCTCAATTAAAATAAAAAGGCCCAAAAAAACAAAAAACGGCCATAAATTATAGATAAATTACAAAAAATCAATAAAAAGGAAAAGGCCCAAAATGTGAATAAAAGAAAATTAATAAATAAATAAATAAAAAGAAAAAATAATGCAATCAGATTCAAAAAGCAACGCTGCACGTTCGTTCCATCATCTTCACCATCTTCTTCGCCAAACCCGTCTATCACTCAAAATCTCCATTAAATCCCCAAATTCCCTCCATCTTCTTCCCCCAAATCCCCCTATTCTCTTCGATCACTCAAAATCAAATCCCCCTATTCTCTTCAATCACTCAAAATCAAATCCCCCTATTCTCTTAAATCACTCAAAATCAAATCCCCATCTTCCATTTTAATCACTCCCTCTCCCCCTATTTAAGAGGCATTTCACAACCCAAAAAGACACTGAAAATCTGGGAGCTAAGCACACCCACAAAAACTGAGAGAATCCAGGGACACGCACAAACAGATTATGAGAGACGAGAAGGAGAGAAGGGAGGAACCGCCACTGCATCTCTGAACGTCGTCGCCGTTGATCGCTATCGCTGCATACCGGTCCACTGCCGCTGCCACTTACTTAAGGTCTGTCTCCATAAGCCATTTGGTTCTAAGTTCTTGTAGCCCTCTCTTTGGTTGTGACTGGCAGTGGGTTTCTACCCATGGATTGAGTTTTTATGTGCTGCACTTTAACAATCCAATCTAAAAAAAAACAAAAGGCATGAAGAACAAATAAAGTTTGGCTTGTACTCTGTTTTGACTCATGAACCAGATTGTAGGCATATCTAAATCTCATTTATTCTGAAGAATATACTTGGTAGGGATACAAAAGCAATGGAGTTTTGAATGAAGGAACTTGGTTTGATTGTATTATACTGTTAAAGCACTGCAGCACACATCAATATTAAATTTGTGTAACTCTACTCATAATTAAAATGCAAGAATAATTTTTCACAAGAACCCATAAATCCTAATACACGTTTCGGTCATACACGTGATCTGATGGGTTAAAGTTTTACTAGACTCAAGATATTCTTCTATTTTTCTTTTCAAATTTAAATAATGATTTGTCTAGGAATCTTAATAAAATAGCCTAATAGGTCTAGGTCATCCAATTTTAGTCTAAAAAAAAATAAAAAAGAAAGAATTATTTTGTGACTTTGATGATGGAAATAAAAAGAAATTATTCATCAAGACTTGATGGTACAAGTTTTTGGTAAATTATGGATTTTATTACTTTCATGGTGGGAATTTTAAATAAAAAAAGTAAAATTATTTTCTACATCTTACTCTATTTTGATACTTTAGTAAATTAATTTGATGATTTAATGGTAGGAATTTTAATATACTTTATGATTTAGTAAGAATTACTTTTGGGCAATTTTAATAATTGGGTATGAACTAGAATTTCAAATGTTAAAAAATCTCAAAATGATAAAAAAAAAGACAAAATAAATAATTATTAGGATAATTTCAATAATCTTTAGGCTACACTATTTTAAAAATTTAATTTAGGGTAACTATCATTTGGATGGGTTTCTTAGATTACCTAACACCTTCTTTAAGAATTAATTAGACTCCCAAATCCAATCCTTGGTTCAAGACCCTTTTTTTTAAAAAGTTGAACCTTGTCCACTTTGTTTTCTAAAATTGTTTTCAAAAATAACTTTTTATAATTTTTTAAATTTTTTTAAAAATTTGGTGGCAACTCCATTTATTTAAAGATTCGGCCTGATAGTGTGAATACCTTATATGTTGTGGTTTGTTGGTTAATTGGAAAATTGACTAGATTGAGATGTGAAGCATAATAATTTTGAGATGTAAGTGTTGAAATGGCTAAATTGGGTGAAAATCTTATAGAATGTTGTAGGCTTTTTTTTGGTTAATTTTGACATAAATGGCTTGAAGCATTAACAACATTTGTGTCTGTGCCTTCTTCATAATGTTGTATGGTATATATAATTGTTAGGGATTTTGTTGGTTGGAAATTATTAGGGCTATGATCTCCTGTCTAAAAATTGCTAGGATTTTTGTTCTTCTATATATATGACTTGGTTGTATAGTATAACTACTTGGAGATTATAATCATTTTGTATTTTTTTTTAGGGGCAAATGTCCTTCTAACCCTACCTAATGATCCCTCAAGGGATACAACACAAGACGGATGAAGATGATAGTTGTCAAGAAACTTATTGTATATATGTTATATATAGGTTAGGTACTTTGAAATGGGAATTACAATGATGTATACGTTATTTTTGGATACAACTATAAACTATCTTGCTTATCAAATATTACATATGTTAGGCACTTTAAAGTGGTAATTTAAATGATATCTATTATTCTTTGGGTAAAATGTAAAAGATCTCTTTAAATTTTGGCCTATGAGCAAAAAACATCTTTGAATAACAACTCCTTAAACTTTCATTCATGCATAAAAAACTCCCAATTCTACTAAACTCATTTTTACACATTAAATTTAATTTATACATTAACAAGGGCAAGCAAAAGTTTCATTTACATTTTCAACTAAAATTACCCAAATTAACCCATCCTTATAACAAATCACCAAATTACCCTCCTAATAAACAATGTAGTATTCCCAGAACTTGACAGCCCCATTATAGCTAATAATATTCTAGGCTTTGCTTCTCTCAAATTTTTAAGAAAAAATCTCACCTAACAATGACATTAAAATTGTAATGACCCCCTAATACGTCATACGCGATACTACTGATTAGCGGAAGCATATGTGGTATTCTGAATGTTTATTCCCTATGTGGGAACGTCAGATCGCGACCGGTTGGCGTAACCCAAATAGATTCTCCGTTATCCATTTGATTCGCTTTAACCTTTGATTCACACGCCTTGACTAACTAAATACACATACATATATCATCAATAATAACTACGGAATGAAATCTAAAAGCCGATATACATGTCTCATTATACATTCATACACATTTCAATTCAAATCCATAAGTTTACTGGTACTGTAAGTTCTATCGAATCCGACAGAAGTTTCCTCAGAATTTGGTCATATCCCAGAAATGCAAGAATCACCTGTTTAAAAACGTAACAACCAAACCCAACAACAAAGAAACATACTAATATAAATCCATACACCGTAACATTAATTCATCGCTAATCCATACATACTATCTCAAACGTCCATATATACATTCAAATAGTCCATACATAAGTTAAGAAAGCAGAGTCCGGATAATTAAGTGTCATCAAAGTATATGTACAAGCGATTCAAGCTCTAAGCTAAATAATCCTCTGTCTATCCTCAAGTCACCGCTATCGCCTGCGGGCTCCTTTTGTCACTCGTTCATCTGAAGTACACAACCTAATGAGATATGAATCCCGGAGAATAATTTACAATTTAAATATCATTCAAAAACCGCTTGAATACTCAGGCGGTGTGAACACCGAAATCGTCTTCCCAAATCGATTCAAAACAGAGGAATACCTTATCTTTAAAATCGTTTAAACACATGGAAATCAAGGCAATATATCACAATCGTCGGAAATCCATTTCTTTTAAAATCACCATAAAAATCAAATGAAATCCCATGCCCCGTATCTCAATCCACGCTGGTTACAAATCCATGCTTAGAATCTAAATCATCTTCTAATTGACGTGAGTCTGCAGAGAATACCTCTTATCGTTGGGTGTGATCCGTAACACCAATCACCCGAATCAAGCTTTATATTGTGAGTGTGATCCGTAACACCAATCACTCACTCAAGGACCAGGGTGAGAATCAACATCTAGGGCGCCCTAGCATGTGCACATACGCCAATTCTCATCCTCATGCGATTACATTCGAACTCACATGCACTCGATTGACTATTCCTCAGGGTTCTAGGAGTATCACGCCTAAATCACAACGTTTTCCCGTGTAGGTTATCCACCCTTATACTCCCTAAACCTTTCTTAGGGTCGTCACTGGTTTAACGCAAAATCCCTAACTCCAATGAGCTAAAGCAACTGAAAAATAATTTCGCTTTAAAAGCTTCTGTACAAGGAATACTTAACGGGTCCCATCGTGGCTATCAAGTACCCAACCCTAAGTAAATCCATCCTAAAGGCATCTAAACTCGATAAACAAGGTGTCTAACATGCAATTAGGGTTTTCCACAGGCATGCAATTTTATCCCATCGAAAGCAAACACGTGAAATCCATACAAAGTCGCTAAATCAATTGGGTATTCACTAAATCAATTTAGATTGAAGTGTAAATTATCCTACCGTCTCCGCGTCGCTTCAATTCAAATCGGGACTGCGTGAAATCTCAGTTTTGAGCCCAATTAATTCCCTGGACATGAAATTGAATATTTAGATTCGCCACGTCATCAATTTTCAATCCTAAACCCTTGAGTTACGATTACCAGTTTAATTAATTGCCTAATTACGTTCGTGACCATTTCATCATATAACATTAGTTTTTGGGAAGCACGAACCTTACCACTCGTGCTCGGATTATGGAATTCTACGTCCGGTGATCTCGGTTCGGGATGCACGTCCCGAAACTCGCACGGCACGGCTGATGACGCACTGGTCGCGCGCGCGCACGGCGGTGAGGTGCGGTTTGTCTCGAAAATCACACCACGGTGAAGCCCGTAAGCTCGGGGAGTCCGAATCACGGTGGCACGGTTCCTCGGCCGTTGACGGTGTTTTTCGGCCACGAAGAGTCTCGCCGGACGGACGTTTGCCTCGATCCGAAGCCTTGTCTCGGCCTCCTTCGCCGGCCGAATACTCTTGGAGGTACCGGCCTCGGCTACACTTGGTGGGGGCGGTGAGGTCCACGGCGTCGGACGCGCGGATCGGCTAGTGGGAAGCTTCGCGATGGAGGAAAATAGCTGCGCTGCCTTCCGGCGTCTCCGCTGGTGGCGGTGGTTGGTTCTTTGGTGGTTGTGGGCGTGGTGGCCGCTTGGTACCCTTGGTGGCGGCCCACGGTGGGTGTGGTGGCCGTGCACGGGGGGGGAAGCTGGAGAGAAAAGAGAGAAGAGAGAGAGAGTGTGGTGAGGAGAGAGAGTGAAATGAGAGAAATGGTGGGATTTCGCGTAATTTAAAGCCTCCAGGGGCGATCCCAACTTTTCCCAGGCCACCTGGGGATCTTTTAGGGTGTCGGCATCCTTCCAGACGTTGGCACGCATTTCCATGCGAAAGTCTTGGCCTCGAGTCGAAAGTGACGACGAAACTCCTTCCGTCGGTTTACGATCGCCGGATTACATTTCTTTCTGTTTGATCGTGTTTCTGGCTTCAAACGACCTTCTGTGTCAAGTCATTATCCTCGAAATACGTGTCAGGCTTTGTTTGATTGGGATTAGGGTTAAAATCAAGTTTTATCTTTTAAAATCCTAAAAAAAACTCTTTCGAATCTTTTCCGTTGTTACAAAAATTCCCTTTATCATCCAAAGGAAAAAATGATTGGAACTTCATGAAGCAATCAATTGATTCACCAAAATGATGTACACACTCCTCTAACATACAGGTAGTCATATCTCCATTGATTGAAATCTAAATTGTTAGGAATGGCAAGAAATATATAGCTTCTTTGTCCTAATCTAACAATCAATTAATAATCGAAACCAAAATTTTAGCTCTAATCACAACACACGTGATAAGAATGTTATAGCTTTATAAATTAATAAAGCAATATATATATATATATATATATCCCAATTTATTAGAATAGCAACCATGCATGGACTGGTCGTTTGGGACTGCTAAAATTTTCTTATTTTCAAATGACTTCTTCTCAAATGAATTTTGGTAAAAAGTGTTGTGAGAGAGCAGTTTGTTTAGGAAATTTAGTTGAAAAGTATTTTTATCTATTTGTAAGAAAATGTGCTTTTGATTGTCAAATTATCAAAAAGGGTATGTTTATATTTTAATTTATTATTAATGTTATTTAAATAGATAAATATTTATTAGTTAATTTTTATTAATTAAATAAAATATAAAATGTTAATTAGTTTATTATTTGAATAAATAAATTTATTAATAAAATAAATTATTTTTATTAATTAAATACATGACTTTATTAATTGGAGTATATAGTGGTAAATATAAAATTTTCGTAAGAATAATTTTGTCCTAAAATAGTTAATTTTTAGCTTTAACTTTTAACTAAAAACAAAAGCTCTAATTTCTAAGTTCTACTCCAAAACTAAAATGATTACATTTACTACGACTTAAAAGCATTTTGGAAGATTTGCCATACACCTCATTCAAAATAAGTGCTTTTGGAAAAAGTAAGCAGCTTCTCCCTTCCCAAAAGCAATCTCAAATACCCCTTAAGCATTCACGAAACTAAATAAGAAGACTACAACTCACAAACTTGGAAGATTTATTAGAGAAGGAGCACGTAATACTGCTCTATCAGATTATGAACGAAAAAACTTTTTCAGAGATTGGGCATTCACCTTCACGTTCACCATCATCAACAAAGTCATCATTTGCTGTCAGGTTTTGGGAAAACTACTTTGCTTATAAGTGGGTAATTTGGTGATTTGCTATAAGTATGAGGTAATTTTGGTAATTTTAGGTGAAAATGTACGATCACACTTCTGTCTTTCTTGATGTGTAAATTAAATGTAATGTATCAATGGATTTAGTGCCATTTGAGATTTTTTATACATGAATAAAAGTTTAAAGGATTATTAGTCAAAGATCAAAGTTCAAGGAAGTTTAAGGGATCTTTTGAATCTCACTCTTTTTCTTTTTTGTATAATTTAAAGTTAGTTTATCTACTACTATTAAAAAAGTTTATAAATAGAAATTTTAGTATTTAAATTATAATTTTAAAAGATCAATTCTCTGTTGGTGACATTTAGTATGCACAAAAGGTATCTTTAGTGTCAACTATAAAGTCATTGTACAAAGTGTCTTCTATGACGACTAATGGATGGTCATGAAAGGCATCTTTAGTTGTGAAAAAAGGCACATTTTGTGGTGACAAAAGAGTCTTCACAGAAGGCACCTTCTATGGCGACCAGGGAGTTCTCACAAAAGGTGGCTTCTATGGCACCTTTTGATGATTAAACTAGTGAATAGGAAAATTGCCTACTATTTTTGTCCAAATACTTTAATGGATTGGATTTACATTCTGTCACAACCCCACTTAATGCAGATACGTTCGGCACCAAACTTGAGGTGATTCTCCCATCTCTTTAAGCTTAACATGTTACTAAAATGATTTATTCACATAAACATGTATCTTAACAAATTGTTTGTGAACATTTTGGCACAGTCTCCCCTAAAAATAAAAGTTCCCAAAATTATATCTTCAACCAATACCAACAATTACACAAGGAAAGTTCCACTCTCAAGAACTTACCATTGCAACATCTCGTACACAGATTCAAACTTTACTTGCTTATTTGAAAAGAGAGAGGAAAATAAAAGGATGAATGGAAAATTAACTCAATGAGCAGATAAAACCACCACAATAGCAAAAGCCAAGACAATAATAATACACGAGTGATTAGGATTTCAAATGAAAGATTCATACTTAACAAAATAATAAATGATATGCTTGTGGAAAAATAAGTGATAAAAATGAAATCATAAGTATTTAATTTTTACAACCTTTTACGTAACATAAGTTTAACAAAAATTTATAGTCCAAATGATTCAAACAAAATCAAGAGGAGATATTGAAGAAATTTAATCCCGAAAGAAATTTAGAATAAATGGAAGTTTACTGAATATTAAAATTTTAGGTATAATAATTAAAGAAAATTTTCTAAATTCATATGGGAGGAACATCTCACAAAACATTTTCATATACCCTCATGTTCCATCTCTCCTTAACACCATATAATCACAGAACTCTGGTCTTCAGCCACAACCCCTTACATGGCCCAAACCTTAAATATAATATATATACACTCCATGTGTGTGTGTTTGCACACAGTGCTAGCATCAACTAACCTCTCTTAGATGAGGTTTACACCTCACCTTGCATAGGGCTACAGATATAAACCAATATTTATAAAATCATATTGATCATTAAACCAGTCAAGACATTGATTCATGGTTTACTAGTCCAATCATGATCAAACTATGGTTGAATTGATATTAATATATATATTAATTTTTTTATTATAAATAAATAAATAATATATCATATAATTTTATTTTATATAAAATAAAGTCAGTATATAACACATTTTAAATTTTTTTAAAAATTAGTACTTTACTCAAATTTATTTTTAAAAAAGTTTAAAATTATATAAAAACATACCACATTTATAATTTTTACTTACTTTTAACTTATCATGATTTTTAGTTTTTTTTTTTACCAATTTACCTTTTATTTTCCTCAAATAATTATTCTTCCTTTGTCCTCATTTTTTTTTTTTTGGGTTTCTAAGTTAGAGGACATTGTTGAATTACTTATAAGCATAATACCATACTTACTATCAATATAAAGACTCCAAAATAAGATTCAAGTTGATTATTTTAAGGACTTATAAAACTTCTTGATTAAATTAATGATTCCAATTGTTGGTTAACTTTCAAATTCTAGTCCTCTACTTCCAAGTTTACTTCCAATTTACTTTCATTAATCATCTCCTCTCATTTCAATACCTACAAACTAAATTTATAAATTATTATAATTTTGTCTTTTCTAATTTTAATTAAATTCCATATTATAATACTTACATCTAAGTTCCATTTCCACAACCACTTCTCTTAATTTCCTTAATATTATTCCTAATTAAAGAATTTAGATAGTCTATTTTCTAATTATTAAACAATAAGAATCAATTAATCCCAAACACTTAGAGTAATCTATTTTAGGACTTTAATTTACATTCAATGACAATGAATATTTTACTTCACACGTTAACTTTCTAATTCTTAACCCCAGTCATTTCTAAATCACCCCTTTAACTAATTGCGTTTACTAATTAGTCTTATACCTCATTGTTATATAATTTCCACACTTTACCATTCTTATCCTACTCTATATTTCAATTCAAATCATTCTTATAATTTATCATTTCCATAATCATCAAGAAACATGGTTCCTTTTCTTCTTCTTCTTACACCTAAATCACATTATCATTGTTTTATAATTTCCACACTTTACCTGTAATAACCGGAACTACTTTTGAAAGATAAAATCAAATTTTTGATGCTAATTCCATTTACACTGAGGTTGGCACGTATTTTGAGGTGATGGTTGAACTTGAAAAGTGAATTGAAGTCAGAAACACAATCGAATGGAAAGAAACGCAATTCGGCGATCAAGAACTGACAGACAAAGTTTCGTGCGTCAATTCCATAGACGGAGGCCAAAATCGCTGTATGGAAACTCGTGCCAACGTTTGGAAGGAAGCCGACACCCTAAAGTTTCCCGGGTGGTCTGGGAAAAGTCAGAATCACCCTCGGAAGCTTTAAATTTCTCAAAACCCCGCCATTTGGCACAATTCCTTCTCTCTCCTCAATCCATTTTCTCTCTCCTCTCTCTCCTCCTTCCTCCACCGCACGCCGCCACCTGAGCCACCGTGAGCCACCACCTAGCATACCAATCGACTCCCCTTGCCACCCTCAACCTCCAACAGCCACCCACGGCCACCAACGGCCGCCAGCGCCACTGGAAAATGACGTTTTCCTCCTCCATCGCGCGAAAACTTTGCCAGCTGAGATCGCCGCCATCAGCCACAGTTGGCTGTCACCGCCACTACCAGCATGTAGCCTAAGTTGCCAGCTTCCTCCATCAGCTCGCCTACATTGAAAGGAGGTCCGACGCGCCCGAATTGAGGCATTTTCCGTCTGCCGTGCGTAAAACTTCAGGGCCAAAAAATTCCATCAAAATGGCTGTGAACCGCCGTGCCACCACCATATTCAGACTCCTTGTCTTGCGGGCTTCACCGTGGTGTGAATTTTGAGGTCAACCGCACCCCTTTGCCGTGTGCCCTGTACGCCGCTGTGCGCTGCCGTGCTAGAGAATCTGGATATACACCGGGAGGTACTGAGACCACCCCAGGACAGATTTCTATCATCTGACAACACTGGTAAGGTTCGATTCCCCAAAAATTAACGAATTTTGACTGAATTAGCTGCCGAACATGATTAGGAAATAAATTGACCTAGGAATTAACATAATCAGACTTAGAATAATAAAACGGATGACGTGACGAGCTTAAATATTCGTGTAAATGTCCAGGGAATTAAATTGGCTTGAAATCTGAGATTTCGTGAAGTTCTGAATTGATTGGAGCAACAGGAGACCAGGTAGGATGATTTATGCTTCCCCAGTCTTAGATTTAACCTAGTGATTACCTGAACGATTAGATTTAATTGCATGGATTTGCGTGCTACTTTTGATGGACTAAATTGCATGTCTGTGTGCTGAAAACCCCATTTGCATGTTAGATGAATTGTTTATTGAGTTTAGATGCCATTAGGACGGTTTTACTTAGGGTAGGGTACTTGATAGTCGGTATGGGACGGCCGTTAAGTATCCTGAGTATAGGGAGTTTTAAATGACATTGTTTTTATCAGATTTAACCTGTACTACATTAGGGATCACGCGATAAATCAGGACGACCCTAAGAAAGGTTTAAGGAGTATAAGGGGGGATAGCCTACACGGGGAAACGTTGTGATTTAGGCGTAATACCCTAGAACCCTGAGGAATAGCCGACCATAAGCATGTGAGTTCGAATAGACTATATGAGGATGAGAATTGGCGTATGTGCACATGCTAGGAGACGCCCTAGATGTTGATTCTCACCCAGTCCTTGAGTGAGTGATTGGTGTTACGGATCACACTCACAACAAAGGTGAGATTCGGGTGATTGGTGTTACGGATCACAACCAACGATAAGAGAGGTAATCTCTCTAGATGACGTGTAATTGGATGATTTAGATTTGGTTGTAGAGGACTTGTGGCCTATATAGATTTAGATACACCGGGTATGGGATTTAACCTAATTTCGATTACTGATTTTCAAAGAAATAGATTTTTATGATTTTGAGTATTTACCGTGATTTCCATGTGATAAAATAATTTTAAAGATAAGGTATTTCATTGATTTCGAACTGATTTTGGGAAGTTGTTTTTGGTGCTCACACCGCTGAGTATTCAACCAGATTTTGAATTATATTTGAACTGTAAATTATTCTACTGGGATTTTATATCTCACCAGGTTGTTTACTCCGATGAACAGGAACAGGGACAAGAACCTAGATGTTAGCTGGGCGATATTTTGATGATAGACAGAAGAACAGCTTAGTCTAGGCTTGAATTGCATTGTATATATTTATACTGATGTTGTTGTATATTGGTCTTCTGTAATTTATGTTTTTTGTTGTTATTGGACTAGCTATATATCTGTAAAAAGGATGACTGTTGTATTTGGGATACACTCTAAATACAGAGGAAACTCTGCCAGATTTTTGGTAGGGTTTACCGCTGTAAACTTGTGAAATTAAGTTAAAATTTGTATGAAGGCTTGTACGATGTATCGATGGATTTTAGTTTTCATTTCAGAGTAATTTATGATGTATGTATGCATAATTAGTTTAGCTGCGTGTGAATTAGGGTTGAACGGAATCCGAATAGACAACGGGAAGTCTATTTGGGTTACACTCAATCAATAGCGATCCCCTGACATTCCCATATCAGGAATAACTGTTTAGAAAACCCATACGCTTCCACTATGCAAATATAGGATTGTGTATGTTGTATTAGGGGGTCATTACAATTATGGTATTAGAGCCCGGTTTGTCAGATTGTCTGTTTTAGTGGGCTAGGGATTGTGAATCTACGGGCTTACAACTTTAGGGTTTTGATTAATTTAACTCTATAATGTTAGGACCTAATCTCGAACCGATAAGTAATGGAATGAATTTAATGCCTTTCTATTAACAATTGCTGTTATGACTGATCTGTTTGCTTTTGTGTCAGATAAATATGGCAGAATCTAGTAGGGATGCCACTCACAGGCCCAGAGGAAGGTCAAGGCATAGGAACCAAGGTGTTTCGGGTAGTGGCAGTATAGATACTGATGTCAACATGCGCGATATGATGGAATCCATCCGGTTGATGGCTGATGCGATGAGAGATCAAGCCACTACCAGTGCTAATGTGATGAGACAGCAATAGGAAGACAGACAGACTAGAAATGACAGAGCCACCCCGCATGCTAACCCATTGTATCAGGGATGGATCGAGTTTCAGAGAGTAGGTCCATCCTCATTTGCAGGTGCCTCTGATCCAGCTGCGGTAGAAGCTTGGGTGAAAGATATTGAAAAGATTTTTAGATTGTTATAGTGTGACGACGAGCAGAAGGTTACATATGCAACATACATGTTGAAAGGTGAAGCAAAAATCTGGTGGACAGGTGCCCAACAACTGATGGAAAGCAGAGGCATTCCGCTCACCTGGGAGTCCTTTAAGAAAGTCTTTATAGAGCAGTACATCCCTGAGAGTGTCAAACAATCAAAGGAAGCACAGTTTCTGAAGCTCACACAGGGAGGCAAGCCATTTGAGGAGTATTTGAAACAATTTGAAGAATTATCCCGATACTCCACCTACCTGTGAATGCACTATGACGAGGCCTGGAAAGCAAAGCAATTAGAAGAAGGCCTAGACTTACCCATGAAGACTCAGCTAACCACACTTGAGATTAGAGACTTCGCCATACTGGTAAATAAATGCTGAATCTTGAGCAAGAATCTGGAGAAGAGACAGGCTCAGAATATGACACAGAGAACAGGGAACCGGCCAAGACCAGCAACCAGAAATCTTAATGTGAGAAGCGGTATGTTTAAACCGCAACTAGGGGCTTATAGCAGTAATGGAAGACGACCGATAACACACCTTGTCCAAAGTGCGGAACTAGACATCCGAATCAGCCTTGCTGGCATCACACTCCACTTCCGTGTTACAGGTGTGGAGGTACAGGACATATGGCCAGATACTGCCCTTCCACCGAGAACCAGTCGACATTCGGTAGCCGAAGACCATAGGCTCCAGGGAGAGTTTTCACTTTGAATGCGACTAATGTCGACAGGTCTTCGAGCTTGATGCAGGGTAGAGGTAAAATCTATAATTTTTCTTTGATAGTATTGTTTGATTCAAAGTCTTTACGCGCTTTATTTCTTGATGCATGCGTAGAAAGAATAAAATTACCTTTTCAAACCCTGCCCTGTGACCTATACATATCCACACCCTTGGGAGAACCCATTATGTCCCCACGTATATGCCTGAATTGCCCCTTAACCATTGAAGATACTTTATTCATTGTGGACCTAGTGTGTATACCATTAACTGGGATCGACATCATTTTAGGAATGGATTGGTTAACTAGGAATTGGGTCTTTTTGAATTGTTCTGAAAGGACAATCACTTACCTGGATAACGTGCCTGTGTGAGGGAGTGACAGGGCTTGTGAGATAGGTGATATGTCCCTCAATCTCTCTAAGGTAGAGTTACAAGATAGACTAAACCAAATCCCAATTGCTAGTGACTTTCCGGAGGTATTTCTTTTGGAAGTAAGTAGATTGCCACCACCTAGGGAGATAGAGTTCACCATTGACCTGATTCCGAGCGCGGGCCCAATAGCCATGACTCCATATCGTATAGCCCCAGCAGAATTAAGGGAATTAAAGGTCTAAATTGAAGATATGTTGGAGAAGAGGTTCATTAGGCCGAGTGCATCGCCATGGGGAGCTCTGGTCTTATTCGTAAAGAAGAAATACGGGAGTTTAAGATTGTGTATTGATTACCGGCAGTTGAATAAGGTGACCATTAAGAACAAATACCCATTACCACGTATTGATGACTTGTTTGATCAGTTGCAAGGCGCGACTATGTTTTCTAAGATAGATTTAAGATTAGGATACCACCAGATTAGGGTTAGAGAGGAGTACATTCCTAAGACAGCGTTTAGTACAAGATACAGTCACTACGAGTTTCTAGTGATACCGTTGGGATTGACGAACGCACCAACTATCTTTATGGATTACATGAACAGAATCTTCAGACCCTATTTACATCAGTTTGTAGTGGTATTCATTGATGATATCTTATTCTACTCCAAGACTCACGAGGAGCATGCCTAGCATCTTAGCACAGTGCTACAGGTACTGGAAGAGAAGCAATTGTATACAAAGCTAGAAAAATGTGATTTTTGGTTAGAAGAAGTGAAATTCTTGGGACACGTGGCTAATGGGGAAGGGATAGCGGTAGACCCAAAGAAAATTAAAGCAGTATTAGATTAGGGTCGACCTAGAACGGTCATAGAGATTAGGAGTTTCTTGGGTTTGGCTGGCTATTATAGGAAATTCATTCAAGGATTTTCTCAGATAGCCATGCCATTAACCCAGTTGACTCAGAAAGGGGTAGATTTTGAATGGAGCGAACAGTGTGAGAATAATTTTCAAATTTTGAAAGAGAAACTAACCACTGCTCCTGTACTAATTCTTCCAAAACCCCTAGAACCCTTTACCGTATATACAGATGCATCCTTGAGAGGCCTAGGTTGCGTTTTGATGGAGGATGGGAAAGTTGTGGCTTATGCATCGCGACAATTGAAACCTGCAGAGGAAAATTACCCCACCCATGACTTAGAATTAGCGGCCATTGTGTTTGCCCTAAAGATTTAGAGACATTACCTGTATGGCGCTGTATTTGAAGTGTATAGTGATCATAAGAGCCTTAGGTATTTGTTTGATCAAAAGGAATTAAACATAAGGTAGCGTAGGTGGGTAGAATACCTGAAAGACTTTGATTTTGAATTGAAATATCATGCAGGGAAAGCAAATGTTGTGGCGGATGCATTGAGCCAAAAGTCACTACAGTTAGCTAGCTTGATGATAGGTGAAATGAGGTTACTTAAGGATTTTAGGAATCTCAGCCTCAACGTAATCTCATTTCTACAAAGATTAGTGATGAGTGACCTTTTGATAACCTGCAAGTTGAGAGAACTAATTAGACAAGCCTAACTTGAGGATGAATCCTTGGAAGTATACGCAGACCAACCTGATTTTGGACTGGCACCTAATGGAGTCTTAATGTTTAGAAAGAGGGTAGTGATTCCGAACCATAAGGAGCTGAAGAAAAAAGTGTTAGTAGAGGCCTATAGAAGCCATTACACTATTCACCCTGGTATTTCCAAGATGTATCAGGACCTAAAGAGGAACTTTTGGTGGCCCGGTATGCGGAAGGATATCACGAACTATGTGAATGCCTGTTTGACTTGTCAACAGGTTAAGATAGAACATCAGAAACCCGCAGGGCTACTGAAACCATTGGAGATACCAGAAAGAAAATGGGATCAAATAACTATGGATTTTGTGGTAGGATTACCTAGAACCCCAGTGGGATTTGATGCCATTTAGGTGATAGTGGATAGGTTGACCAAATCTGCTCACTTTTTACCTGTAAAGATGCATTACTCTATGGAGAAATTAGCCGAAGTATACCTTAGGGAAATCGTGAGATTGCATGAAATACCGTCAGGTATAGTATCCGATCAAGACCCTAGGTTTACTTCGAGATTCTGGAAATCCTTACAGCAAGCCTTAGAAACCCAGCTTAAGTTTAGCACAGCCTATCATCCTCAGACTGACGGGCAGTCTGAGAGAACTATTCAAACCCTAGAAGACATGTTAAGGGCTTGTGTGCTATAGCAGAAAGGAAGTTAGGATAAACACCTGTCGTTGATAGAGTTTGCATACAATAACAGTTATCACTCTACCATTGGTATGGCACCTTATGAGGCTCTGTATGGGAGGAGTTGTAAGTCACCCTTAAGTTGGGTAGAAATGGGGGAGAGTGCACTGTTGGGACCTGAAATTGTACAAGA
Source organism: Senna siamea (assembly GCA_031216115.1). NCBI lineage: Eukaryota > Viridiplantae > Streptophyta > Magnoliopsida > Fabales > Fabaceae > Senna > Senna siamea. The sequence continues at coordinate 11,853,007 of CM062354.1, read as the reverse complement.
AACCACTGACCAAATTAAAATGATCAGGGAAAAGATGAGAGTTGCCCAGCAGAGACAAGAATCATATGCAAACAAGAGAAGAAGGCCTTTAGAATTTAATGAGGGAGAGTACGTATTTCTGAGAGTATTCCCCACCACAGGTATCGGTAGACAGGTAAGGACCAAGAAACTAAGCCCTAGATTCTTAGGACCATTCTAAATCTTACAAAGAGTCGGTCCCGTTGCCTACCAAATTACCTTACCTCCCTATTTGTCCAATATACATGACGTTTTTCATGTCTCCCAACTTCATAAATATGTCCCAGATCCTGCGCATGTATTAGGGAATCAACCGATAATATTAAAGAAAAATCTGACTTATGAATCTACTCCTGTACAAATCCTTGACTTTAAGACTAAGAAACTTCGAAGTAAAATAATCCCTTTAGTTAAGGTACTTTGGCAGGATGTAGCATCGTGGGAGATGACGTGGAAGAAAGAAGAAGAGATTAGGCAAAGATACCCAGAACTGTTCACAGGTATGAATTTTGGGGACAAAATTTCTTTTAAGGGGGGGAGAATGTAATAACCGGAACTACTTTTGAAAGATAAAATTGAATTTTTGATGCTAATTCCATTTACACTAAGTTTGGCACGTATTTTGAGGTGATGGTTGAACTCAAAAAGAGAATTGAAGTCAGAAACACAATCGAATGGAAAGAAACGCAATCCGGCGAATAGGAACTGACAAACGAAGTTTCGTGTGTCAATTCCATAGACAGAGGCCAAAATTACTGCATGGAAACTCGTGCCAATGTCTGAAAGGAAGCCGACACCCTAAAGTTTCTCCGGGTGGTCTGGGAAAAGTCGAAATCACCCCCGGAAGCTTTAAATTTCTCGAAACCCTGCCATTTGGCACAATTCCTTCTCTCTCCTCACTATATTTTCTCTCTCCTATCTCTCCTCCTTCCTCCACCGCGCGCAGCCACCTGAGCCACCATGAGTCACCACTTGGCATACCAATCGACTCCCCTCACCACCCTTAACCTCCTGCAGCCACCCACGGCCACCAATGGCCGCCAGCGCCGCCGAAAAATGATGTTTTCCTCCTTTATCGAGCAAAAACTTTGCCAGCTGAGATCATCACTGTCAACAACCGTTGGCCGTCACCGCCACCACTAGCGTGTAGCCTGAGCTGCCAGCTTCCTCCACCAGCTTGCCAACATTGAACGAAGGTTCAATGCACCCGGATCGAGGCATTTTTCGTCTGCCTTGCATAAAACTTCGGGGTCAGAAAATGTCATCCAAACGGCTGTGAACTGCCTGCCACCACCACATTCGGACTCCTCGTATTGTGGGCTTCACCGTGGTGTGAATTTCGAGGTCAACCTCACCCTTCTACCGTGCATCGCTGTACGTCGCCATGCGTCACCGTGCCGGAGAATCTGGATATACACCAGGAGACACTGAGACCACCTCGAGACAGATTTCCATCATCGGACAACACTGGTAAGGTCTGATTCCCCAAAAACTAATGAATTTTGATTGAATTAGCTGCCGAACATGATTAGGAAATAAATTAACCTAGGAATTAAGATAATCAAACTTAGAATCATAAAACGGATGACGTGACGAGCTTAAATATTCGTGTAAATGTATAGGCAATTAAATTGGCTTGAAATCTGAGATTTTGTGAAGTTCTGAATTGATTGGAGCAACAGGAGACCAGGTAGGATGATTTACGCTTCCTAAGTCTTAGATTTAACCTAGTGATTACCTGAACAATTAGATTTAATTACATGGATTTATGTGCTACTTTCGATGGACTAAATTGCATGCCTGTTTGCTGCAAACCCCATTTGCATGTTAGATGAATTGTTTATCGAGTTTAGATGCCATTAGAACGGGTTTACTTAAGACAGGGTACTTCATAGCCGGTATAGGACGGCCGTTAAGTATCCCGAGTACAGGGAGTTTTAAATGACATTGTTTTTATTAGATTTAGCCTGTACTGCGTTAGGGATCATGCGATAAATCAGGATGACCCTAAGAAAGGTTTAAGGAGTATAAGGGGGGATAGCCTACATGGAGAAACGTTGTGATTTAGGTGTAATACCCTAAAACCCTGAGGAATAGCCGACTGTGAGCATATGAGTTCGAATAGACCGTATGAGGATGAGAATTGGCGTATGTGCACATGCTAGGGGACGCCCTAGATGTTGATTCTCACCCGGTCCTTGAGTGAGTGATTGGTGTTATGGATCACACTCACAACATAGGCGAGATTTGGGTGATTGGTGTTACAGATCACACCCAACGATAAGAGAGGTAATCTCTCTAGATGACGTGCAATTGGACGATTTAGATTTGGTCGCAGAGGACTTGTGGCTTATATGGATTTAGATACACCGGGCATGAGATTTAACCTGATTTCGATTACTGATTTTCAAAGAAGTGGATTTTTATGATTTTGAGTATTTGTCGAGATTTCCATGTGATAAAATGATTTTAAAGATAAGGTATTTCACTAATTTTGAACTAATTTTGGGAAGTTGTTTTTGGTGCTCGCACCGTTGAGTATTCAACCAGATTTTGAATTGTATTTGAACTGTAAATTATTCTACTAGGATTTTATATCTCACCAAGTTGTTTACTCAGATGAATAAGAACAGGGACAGGAACCTAGAAGTTAGCTGGGTGATGCTTTGATGATAGACAGAAGAATAACTTAGTCTAGGCTTGAATTGCATTGTATATATTTATACTAATGTTGTTGTATATTGGTCTTCTGTAATTTATGTTTTCTGTTGTTATTGGACTGGCTATATATCTGTAAACAGAATGACTGTTGTATTTGGGATATACTCGAAATACAGAGGAAACTCTGCCAGATTTTTGGTAGGGTTTACCGCTGTAAACTTGTGAAATTAAGTTAGAATTTGTATGAAGGCTTGTATGATGTATCGATGGATTTTAGTTTTCATTCCAGAGTAATTTATGATGTATGTATGTATAATTAGTTTAGCTGCGTGTGAATTAGGGTTGAACGGAATTTGAATGGACAACGAGAAGTCTATTTGGGTTAAGCTCAACTAGTAGCGATCTCTTGACATTCCTATATTGGGAATAACTATTTAGAAAACCCATACGCTTCTGCTATGCAGATATAGGATTGTGTATGTTGTACTAGGGGGTCGTTACATTACCATTCTTATCTTACCTTATATTTCAAATAAAATCATTATTATAATTTACCATTTCAATAATCATCAAGACAAATGGTTCCTCTTCTTCTTCTTCTTAGCAAAAGCCCCAAACTTTCCCTCTCTCTCTCACTCTCTTTATTTCTCAAAATTTTAGCAAACAATGGAAAACCTAGACCCATCTAAACATTGCAAATCAACAAGATCTTAAAAGAATGGAAACTACTCACCTTTTCTAGCAAAAATCCCAAACATTCCTTCACTTTTGCAGCTTAAAAAGAATAACCATTTGGAACTACAACTTCACCATTGTAGTTGAAAATATGTTATAGTAACGAAGTGCAAGGATGGTGGCTGACCAGAATCGATGGTGACAGCTAAAAATTAAAGTGTGTCACCAATTTGATGGGTAAATATGAGGAAATGAAGTGGGAAGAGAAGGAAGATGAAGGAGAAAACATAGAGGGTGAAAAAAGGGCAGAAATACATTGGGAAAGGGAAAAAATCTGATTCATCAATGGCCATTAGAGATTTTAGGGGTATTTTAGTTATTTTAATCATCTTGAGGAAAAGTCAATTCTGATTCTTTTAAAAATAGAGTTTTAAAATAATATTTGTTTATATAATAAATTCATTGGTAGGAGTAGAAAAGATTTGAATTTTTGGATAGTTATAATTCCATTAAAAATATCTTATATTGGGCTTTTAGTGTAACATCCACTCCTTTTATTTATGAGAGATGTTTGCTAGTTTTTAATTAAGTTAAATGCTTTTGTTTGTTGCATTAGATTGCATGTTGTTACATTAGAATAAGGGATTAAATTGAAAAGAAAAGAGTGGGGACTTGAATGAAAGGAAAAGGGTTAGTGGAGGAAGCTATGTAGGCTTTCAATACTTTAGGGTAGAAAATCCTAATTTTAGCCAAAAGAATTACTGTAACTACCAGATTTTTGAAACCTCCCGCCAGTGGTGTAGGGACAAAATGATAATTTGGCATATGTCTAGAAAAATTATCAATTTGAGTTGAATGATCAAAGAGCCAAGATAAAGGTTACAATTTTCGAACCACCTATAAATAGGTGGAAATATCATAACCTTCTCATTTCTATCTTGAACTTCAGAATTGTAGACAAAGAGAGAAAAGTTCTAGAGAGAGAAAGAGAGGTAATGAGAAAGAAGTGAAATTTTTAGAGTGATCTAAAGTAAGAAGTGTGTAGCAAAGGAATTTAGGAGGACAAATGAGATTAGAACTCCAGCTTTTGCAAGAAATAAGGTAACAAACAACCTAATCCTCTCTATTTCGAAAGTGTTATTCATGTAATAACCTGAATTTTTTTAAAACAAATTAATTGGGTAAATTAAATTTTGATTTGGTTAAGATCAAATTCAGTATAATTTTTTGAACCTACGGTTGAAATTTGAAACTTTTTTAGAGTTAAAATCCAATTTGATGGAGAAAAAACTCAGCCCAACGTTAGGAAATCAGTAGATCAATCGACTGGCTTTAAATCCTGGAAAGGAGTCTGAATTTCTCCTATACGGGCCCATATCCTTGCCCAGGTCGGAGAAGGCATCCAAAAATTTTTCCAGGTGAAGTGGTAAAAGACCAAAATGCCCCTAAAGGCCTTCAAATTTCAAAAACTCCATTTTCCCCACCATTTCCTCTTTTCTCTCTCTCTCATCTCTCCATTTTCTCCTCTTTCTCTCCTCCACTTCACGCCACCGTGCATGGTTAGAACGTCGCTCTACGCTGTCAATGGGCCCCGCCATTAGTGCAGCTCGACGTCGCCGACTTCTAGCTGCTGTTCCCAATTGTCGATGGCTACCACAATGGTTAAAAATAGCGTGCATTCCCCTCCATCATGATTTTCCTTTTCCGATGAGATCTTTGCCGTTTGACGCCATTCGGCGACACTGCCGCCACCGTTGGGAAGCCTGAGATGCCAGCTTCCTCCGACAGCTTCCAACTGGTGTAACGCCGCCGCCACATGCCCAAAACAAGGGAAAATCGTTTGCCATGCGTTAACCTTCATTACCAAAAAACACCATCCAAACGGCTTTGTTTCGTCGAATGGACACCAGATTTAGCCTCCTTGAGTTGTGGGCTACATCTTGGTGTATTTTTTGACCCTAGCCACCGTCCGCCGCCCTGCACTATCGTCTGCCACCATTCATCGCCATGTGCCACCGTGCGCCACCGTCTGCCATCATGCGGAGCTGTTGGAAAATCACAAAATTTAGATCTTGAGCCCTCAGCACCTCTGGTATAATTTAAAATACCCTAATTTGATGTTTTCCTGTAGTTTTTATGCCGACTGTTCCTTAATGATTGAACCGAAGCAAAAACTTGGCATTATTGTAGGGAAATAATAATTTAAAGGAAGCGAGGTGTAGAAGGAGATCGAAGGGAGGCCAAGATCACCTTTTCTAGTCATTCTCCAGGTAGTTTGACAATTCTAAAAAATAATGTCCCACGATTGCGTATGTGTATGTCCATTTTTACTAGCCTTGATGGGACATTATTGCAGATTTACATTCTTGATATTATTCATGTTTGCTGGCTAAAATCATGGAAATAGAGCTAAATTAAATTATGCAAATAAGAGTCGTAGCTAAAGGTGATAACGATATATTATGCACTGAAAAAAAGGAAAAGAAAGGAAACACAACTAATAAGGGAAAACATAGATAGGTACACGATTTACGATATGTGGCCAAAAGTGATTCACACGAGCGACCTAGTGAGGTGTCGTTGAAGGTACTCCATGCCCATGACTTAGTGTTTGCGATTACGCTATACACGTGGCCAAGTGATCGCAATTTATAATGTGTGGCCAAAGGTGATCCACATGGGTGACCTAGCGAGGTGTGGCCAAAGATGCTCCATGCCCATGACCTAGTGTTCGTGATTACGCTATGTATATGGCCGAGTGACCACGATTTATGATTTGTGGCTAGAGGTGATCCACATGAGCGATCTAGCAAGGTGTAGCCGAAGGTGCTCTATGCCCATGACCTAGTTTTTGCAATTATGCTATGTATGTGGCCGAGTGACCACGATTTACGATGTGTGCCCAAAGGTGCTCCACACGGGCGACTTAGCGAGGTGTGATCGAAGATGCTCTATGCCCATGACCTAGTTTTTGTGATTACGCTATATATGTGTGGCCGAGTGTCCACAGATTATGAGGTGTAGCCAAAGGTGCTCCACACGGGTGCCCTAGTGAGGTGTGGCTAGAAGCGATCTATACCTATGAACTAGGGATCATGGTGATTTTATAAAGGTGGCCTAGTGTCCAAATAACACCCTAAGCGCTCAATTAACTTAGATTGATAAATGTAAAAGCTAATACATAAGTAAATTGCATAATGCCGCGATAACATGTATAATTTTATTTAGATATGTCCATTTGAAATAGAATACCTAATTTTTATGTTAACATCTAAGTTATCATGTAATGCTTTCCTATTTCCATTTACAGTTAACGTTATGTTTTATTATCAAGAATGTAAAATAAAAATGTTTTGGTGCTTACACCCTGATACATATTAGTTATTTTTAAAATTGAATTGTTAAGCTACTGGGAAACTTATGTTTCTCATTACTAATCTAATATGTATCAGATGTGGACGCATAGCTAGAGCAGGAGGTAGCTGTCACATTACGATTTAAGGAGATTTTTGTAACCCTATTTCGGGTCCTAGTTCAAATTTATTTGGTTTAGAACTAGGGTTATTCTTTTGGGCAGCAAACATAGGATATATGCAGGACTGATCCATCTTTGAAATTCTTAAAGGGGTCTGAGTGACAAGATTGTTGTCTCCTGACTTCCTATAGACGGGTACTTCATATATCCTAACACATGTTTACAGAAATGTAATGGACACTATTGATTATGTATTTAATTAAATTACATGGATGCTTTAATTTCGCTGTGTAGTTAGTATATTTTGATCTATTTCGCTGTGCATGTGAGTTTTAATCTGAGCAAAAGATCCTAAACCTAATTCGATTAAATTAATTCAATGGTATAACTGCTTAGACATTAATTAAATAAAGGATAAAGATAATGTACTGAACCTATCTATTTATATCAGAGTTAACAATAAGACTAGATAGGGGCGTTACAATTCATATACTGAAAATTGTGATTTACATGTTTTTTAAATTAGAGAGAAGGCTAAAACTTACATTCTGGATGTTTTTAACTGTTATTGGGTGTTTTAAATTGCATGGATGTACTTATGTTTACTTAAATCAAATTATAAAATATGGGTTTTTACCTATTGATGAAAATAAGGTTGAATCCAAGAGTTGAGTGAGATTAAATGATAATTTGGTCTATTTTTATGTGATAAATGATGCTTATATATTGGTATTGAGTTGTTGATTATCAACATAAGGTTACAAACAAGTTTTTGGGCAAAAATCTGGTCAACAGCCAATTTGAAAAACAAAGTATAACATAGCAGCTGACTGCTAGCTCTTGGAAGTTAACTATCGTGTTTTTCATTTACTCAGAAACGCATAACGAGCACTAGTAGCCGACTGCGAGCCAGCCGAAGTTAATTTTCGGGCTCATCTTTTCCAAAAAATCGCCAAGAACATAGCAATCGATTGTCAAGCCCAGGGCAGCCGATTGGTGGCCCTCGGGTTTGAAAAATTTTGTAGAACAGTGAGTAGAAAGTCGATTGCCAGGTGGGTGGAAGTCGACTGGTCGGCCTCTATTTTGGATACTTGAAGTACAATTAGCCCAAAACTCTACGTATAATGGGTAACATGTGGGTTGAAAGTGAAAGAGTAAGAGCAAGAATGAGATGAGAATTCAAAAGGAATGAGCATAAGATATACAAGAGAAATGGGAAAGTATTCCTAGTGTATGGATAGTGATAGATAGGCTTATGTCGAGTGACTGATTGTTGGTATGGGACAGCCATTGGGCATTCCATTGTTGAAATAAATGATTTTGAAAACAACATGATAGTTATTAATTTTAAGTTAATGAACTCCCTTATGGTCAGTTAAAGGAGTCACATACTTAAAGTTAGACATAACCATGGTACAAGTCAAATCATCCTAGTCTATATGCTTGTGAATAGCGTTTTGGGAAATGATCTGTTGAAAACAGTAATCCCATATATACAGAGGAAGAACTATTATAGAGGTAGGCAGGGACTCTGTTTTAATGATGATACAGGGAAGAAACTACTAGAGAGGTGGGCAGGGACCCTCGTGGGGGTGTTCAGAATGGTTGTACTAAGATTTATTGGAGAACGCTCTAGGATGTACACATATTGTAGTCAAGAATTGCCAGATAATATATACATATTCAGTTGAGAACTGTCGGATAATATACACATATTGTAGTTAAGAACTGCAAGTAGTTGAGAACTGCAGGCAGTCATGAACTACGAGAAACTCACTTGTGAGTGAGGGTTTAATTTGAAGAGTTGTTCACTTGGAGACTCTCCTGACTTCTCTTGTTATGATAATGATTTGGTAATGGCCATGAGATATGTTCTAAATTCCTTGTGTATGCTCTATGAATATAACCTTGTTACATGATGACTTAATGATATATCTTATGTGATGGATATATAATAATATATCCTATTTGATGGATATGTGAGTTGATTATAATCTGATAATATATCTTGTTTGATGGATATATGAGTTAATTATAATTTTATAATATATCCTGTGTGATGGGTATGTGATGTTGCATTCATAAGTATGAGACATAATTGTATAATTCATGCATGATATCCCAATAGACATGATGTATTATTTGATGATAAAAAGAATGTAGTATATTTTTGTATAATTATGGTGGTAAAGACTAGTGGATTTTAAAACATGTTTTTATTACTACTGAGATTTATTCTCATATAAATCCTGACTTGTATCAGATGCCTAGATTCTAGATTTTTCTAGAAGTGGAGGTCGATTTGGTAGACATACCTATATTGGGATATTTTATGGTGATAAAGGAAGTCTGGGTAATTTCAATTATAGATATTCCCCCATCACCCCTACTTCTAGGAGGGATGGATATGCAAGATTAACGTGGTAGTTTTATATTTTGATAGGTAAATATGTGATGCCCAATACCCTGATCCCTTATTATATTTTTGAAACAGGTCAGGAAGATTTTTGATGTAAAGAAAAAGAGGGCATATATATATATTCAAGATATGTGAGAAGAATATCCACTTGTAGGATTCGAAGAGGGGTATGAGTGGCTGGGCTGTTACCTCCTTACTCTACTTAGCCTCACATATCTATAAGTATATGTCTTGTATAACTAAATTAAGACTATTGTAAATGAAACATGTATGTGTATGTATTAAAAATTATTTATATATATTTTATTCAAAGTATTTTTTGTTGTGTTACGTGTGAGAATCACGAGTGTAGAAGTCCCAAATCAATGGCACTTAACTATTTAACTTGGTAAAAATTAAAATTTACTTGAATAGAAGTAGTAGTAACTCACCAATCTTGTTGTATATCATATTATGTTATTTAAATAATTAAAAGGAACCATAGGTTTGGAGGCGTTACATTTAGGAAATAGGGAATTTCTACTGGATTAAAATTTAATTTTAAAAAACTCTCAAATTTGAACTAAGAGCTCAAAATAATTAATATAATTGCTATCTAACTCACTTTTATTTTTCTACTTGAATTGACTATTTATTTTAATTCCTAAAGTTGTCTAGCATTAAAATTAATAAAATCCTATTATTGGTCCAAAAATTTTTGTTTTACTAAAAAAAATAGTTTTAATTTAATTAGTTATAATATCTAACCCCTATAGTCACATAATTATGAATGCCAAATTATTTTATGAATTTTTAGTTATTATATTCTCTCCCCCTTAACAAATTCAGTCCTGAAAATTCTAATAAGTACTTTATGTACACTCTTACCTCGCTCATTAAAAGTTAAAGACATTTGACACCCGTGACAAGTCACAACTTATGCCCTCTATATTAGCTCTAGGTTTTGATGATCTTTACCACATTTTATTTTAGTATCCTATCCATTCAATGAAACCTTTCTAGCCAATTAATTACAATAACAACTCAAAGCTCATTATAGAACAATTACCTAATTTCATAACCTTTTCAAAGCACACATCTATTAACCATGATCCTCATAATCATTTCATGTTGTCCTTATCTAGTGCGTTCCTATACTCCAGTAACTATTCTCTTAAATAAATATTTTAAAAATATTGCATGCATTAAAGTCTACAAAGATAATATAGAAGGAAAATATAGATCATTCTATGTGAGTTTGCTTTAAGTTAATCTTTACCCTTTGTATTTTTATAAACCATTCCTCTTACTTATGTATACAAATCAACATCTACTTAACATTGCTAATTCATATCTTACCTATATGAAAAAATAAGTCAATAAACATGAGTTATTCTTATCCCTAGTATTTGATATTATCTTTATTATTACTTCTATTCCTTTAATCCTTTAACATCTTCTCAAGTCTTCAAAGTCACCAAATAAAAATATACATTGTCCATCACATGAGATTTGAAGTTGTTGGCCCTATTTTATAATTCCACTATGCCAACTAGTATCACCACCAAGATGAATTCCTTTGTAAATAAGCGTGCCTTGTACACAATGCTAGATTTTGGAACTTTTCTTCCTATATGGTTATTTACATTATTCCTAATCTCATGAGTTGGCTTTATCTCTCATAAATCCTCAATACTAAAGTTTAAACCACAAAGTCCAACACTATTTTGATAACCACACACAATAAAAAATATTTCTAAGGCTAGTTATGTATATGCATTCAAAATTCCTCCACATCTATACGTGGAAATCTGGGGACCCCCTATTTGCCAATGCTTTAATCCTTAGTTAATTAATGTGCGATCCATATTCATCTCACATGTCTAACACCAATGTTTTCTCCTTTAACAAGTTCCATTCATCTAACATTCAAGAATTATTCTCAATTCTAAAAGCCTAACTCACATTATTCAACAAAAACTATCCAATAAAATATTTAAAAGATCTCTTAATATCCTTTCCTTGCATTTCATCTCACTTTAATTTTATGGTATGCTTAATAGATATTTAATTATGATCCTTGCTATCCCAATGTGCTATTTCAACTTGCTATTGGAGAGTGGAAATTTTGCTAATTGTATCTATTAACATATAGAAAAATTCCCTTATAACTCTATATGTCATTTTCATTGTAAGATAATGAACTTAAATGTCCTTACAAGGCCACCAACTAAATTCTATGAAGCAAGAACCGATGCATCTAAGACCTTAATTTAAATGGTTTTCATGAAGAAGGGTTAGATATGCTTACTAACTTGTTAACAATCACCAATATCATCTATGAATTCTCATGATGGGGTCTAATGCAACTCACCAAAATACTCCTTTGTTCACACTTAGGCAATTTAATTTGCTAGCTATAGTCATATATACAATTTATGAGCATTCAAACTTCTCATATTAGTACATTCAATGTTTATAATGACTTTATAACCTCATATTTGACTCCCTCCTATTGTGCCACTTTCAAGTTTTAATTCCATGAAGTCAAACATGAAGATCCTCAATCCATCTGCTCTACAATTTCTCTACACTAAGGATACATGACCTTAAACCATACTACAAGTCCCATTTAAAGTTTCTTCAAGTTCCAAATGTACCAATCTCACAAAAATATATATCTAAACCTTTTTCGTCAAGATTTACATTAATTTATATTATCTATCCAAATACTATCACTCCAATTGCACTTCTTACTTCAAAATTGGCAACCATCTACCTTGGTAGAGTAAAATTAATAAATCTAGTAATACATTTTGTAAGGTTACTACTTATGTCTCATATTAGACATTCCTAAGACACCTATACGCTAATTGCCTTAGCCTTACACCAACAAATCTTTCACTTGCTTGTTCTATTCTCCTAAATAAAATGACTACAATTACTAAGTTAAGAGTGAGTCAACCTATGAATCTACGACCCCTTTTCCTTAGAATTACCTACCATCCTACACATATCACAAACCCAAGATTAATTGAAAGATATATTTTTTATTTTTTTTAATAAAAGATTTTCATCTTATTTAACCCTTCAAATATAGATCATCCAATTATTTAACAACCACATTATCTTTTTTCTTAACCATACAAACTCTACCTTGATCACTTTGCTCCCTTTCTTATAAGAGGAAAGAACTAATGTATATAAAAACTCAATCCAATTCAAAACCGATCCTTAACCTTTGTCATCATAAGGAAAATGTATCTTTCCTACATTACACCATTTACTCTCAAGCTATAACATCTTTAAAATCTCTGGCTATAACATATAATAGTATGTTTCAATACCCTTATTTACACAAAGTCTTGAATCTCCAATCATAATTTTTTAGAAATTTTCATTGAGCAAGGGATTGTGGTTAAAGTCTTAAATATTAGTCTCTATATCAACTTAATCTTGTTACCTGACATTCCACTACTCACTTCTTGCAATTCCAACCATCCTTTTGAGTTCAAAAGATCATCTTTCTTGACTATAAGTCAATATTCAAAGAATATAGCCTAAAAGCCCCAAAGGCAATCCTACTTGAGTTAAAAGGGTATGACTGACTAATTGACCTTAATCTTAAATCACCTAAAATAATCATCATGAATTATTAGAACCTCAAAGACTAACCTAACTAATGCGTCTATCAATAAATTGAGTGAAAAAAGAGATCGAGATCACCTTTATAGTGTGCTAGAACTAAAATCCAAGGGTCTTCCATTTACCAAGAAAATCAACATATAAAATTTGTAATGTGTTAGAAGCTAGCAAAAATTCTTAATTTATTAATAAAACCTAATATGTAACTACAGATATTAGCATCTATCAATTGGAAAATGATTAGATTGTAACAAAATTATCTTCACAAGAAGAGGCCTATTTATTAATTTATAGTTCTACCAAATGATTTCTTAATTCATGTTACTCTAATCATAGAACTAAATTGGTAGCTTCCATTATAAATTATCCTAATGGAACATTTTTATCTGGATCATAATAAAAATGATGTAGCAGGGGAAAGGAAAATCAAGGAGGAAATGAATATGATCAAAATAAATAATGATATATAAATTCTAGTGTAAAAAAATGAAAACCAACAAATTGCTACTAAACCTTGCATTGCTTACTCAAACAACACCTATTGTAATATGATAAGTAATTCAAACTTAAGAATCAAGAAATCCTAGTTAAAATAGGAAAGAATCGTAATCCATCTAGTTATAACAAACTACTATTAATTATTATCTCTGTACATGTATTTCTCCAATTCTTTCTGCTTTCTTAATTGTAAAAACATTTCCTTTATCTACTGATCTACCTTCCTCATTCTCTAATTTGAAGAGTTAATATATAAGAACCTAGAAAACCCCTTTATTAAATTTTGGTGTTTTACTCAAAGGAAGAATTAAGGTTTTGGTTTAGAAGAAGTTTCATTATTTTTGAAGGGTTTTGAAGTGCACGAGAGCCTAGCAAAATTTAAAATTTTATTCGAAACCGACTATAGATCTTACACAGAAGCATAACTGAAGAAGAAATAGAGTTTTTACCTTATAATGGATGTGATGCTAATTGCAGTTTGTTGAATCATGAGCACGAACCTTGTGTTCATGCCTTTACGATATCCACATGAGTAGGATGAGTTATTTCCTTTCATTGAATTTGATAGAAGGTACACCCACTTTACTTTTTACTCTTAGTCTGAGTCTTGCATTTTTGCTATATCATATATATAGGCAAAACGTGAATCCTAGTACGATAAAGAGTGTTTATAATCTTAAGGTTATTATTCCTAGTCCAACTAGGTTAACCTTAAGCTTTGGGCTTAAATTAATTTATTATAGTCCAATTAGGATAACTTAAACCTAATATATGATTAATCCTAGTCTAACCAAGTTAATCCTTAAGCCTGGGCTTAAACTAATTACTCCTAGTCCAATTAGGTTAAATTAAGCCCAATATGTAATATAATATACTAAGCTCAGAAAGGAGACCATCGTAGTGTTAATTTAATATTAAGATGCAAAATATAAAATATATATTAGGCTTAATTATATTATATTAACCTCAATTCATCTTGTTCTTTTGTGCAACCCTCTAGATTCTTATTACGTTGGTAGTGACAAAAAAAAACCTTCTCAAGATCACAAATAATGAGCAGCATCTAGCAATGCATCACTGCTACCCAAGTAATAAGAATGCCTGTGATTCTAAATCTGTGACCAAAATCCTTATGTAACTTAATCCCTTTTGTACGAATGCCCAAGTTGAAAATGGGGCATGGGAGATGTCATCCCCTTTTAAATTTAACTCACATTTCTTCATCCATGAGTGGACTAACGAATAAATCAAAATCACATATTGATATATTTGAGCATGGCCATGCATTTTTTAGCCTCTTCTCAATCAAGGGGCCTATGGATATCTGACCTCCAAAAGAAGAACAAAATCCCATCTACATCATCCATATGCCTCTACAAGATAAGCGACATAGCCAAATACTACCTATTGGGTCACCCTATTAAAGATGACTTTAAGTAGTACCGTAATATATTTCTTATCATATAGGAATAATGGTGACTTCAAGTCAAAGGATTATATACATTATGGCCAGCATGAGAAGTTCTTATAACAATCCATGAGAATCCATGTAGTACTCTCATTTTGGGTCGATCCATTATATGTGTTCTCTAACAAATATACCCATGGAATGAATTGATATCTCATATCCATGACTTTAGTCATCAATCAACTTATATGCTAGTCTTATCTTATTATTGCTATCCCAATTTGTAATAATCGGAAAGATTTTTAAAAGATAAAACATAATTTGTGATGCAAATTCCAACCAAACGAAGCCTGGCATGACTTTCGAGGATAATGACTTGACACAGAAGGTCGTTCGAAGTCAGAAACACGATCAAACGGAAAGAAATGCAATCCGGCGATCAGAAACTGACAACATACGTTTCGTGCATCAATTTCACTGACGGAGGCCAAAACCTTCGCATGGAAACGCGTGACGATGTCTAGAAGGATTCCGACACCCTAAAGCATCCCCGGGTGGTCCGAAAAAATTCAGAATCTCCCCCGGAGGCTTTAAATTTCCCGAATTTCCTCTATTTCTCTCAAACCTCTCTCTCTCCTCACCATATTTTCTCTCTCCTCTCTCTCCTCCTTCCTTCACCGTGAACCGCCACCACAGCCACCGTGGGCCGCCACCTGGCACACCAATCGATAGCCCTCACCACTCACAACCTCCAGCAACCACCCACGGCCACCAACGGCTGCCAGCATCGCTGGAAAATGCCACTTTTCTCCCCAACCGCTTGAAAACTTTGCCAGCTCAGATCATCGCCGTCCATTGCCGTTGGCTGTCACCACCCCCACCACCATCTAGCCTGAGCTGCCAGCTTCCTCCAGTAGCTCACCGACGTCGAATAAAGGCCGAACGCGCCTGGATCGAGGCAATCTCCGTTCGCCGTGCGTCAATTTTTGTGGCAGGAAAACGTCATCCAAACGGCCGTGAACCACCGCGCCACCACCATATTCAGACTCCTGGACTTGCGGGCTTCACTGTGGTGTAATTTTTGAGGCAAACCGCACCCCTCCGCCGTGTGCCACCGTACGCTACCGTACACCGTCGTGCCGGAGTTTTTGGACGTGCATCGGGAGAAACCGAGACCACCCTGACACAGAATTCCATCATTCGAGCACATTGGTAAGGTCTGATTTCCAAAAAACTAATGATATCTGATTGAAATAGCTGTCGAACGTAATTAGACAATAAATTGACCTAGGTATTAGAGTAACCGGACTTAGGATCAAAAAACGGATGACGTGACAAGTCTGAATGTTTAATTTAATGTCCAGGAAATTAATTAGGCTCAGAAACTGAGACTACGTGAAGTTCTGAAGTGATTTGGAACAACAAGAGACCAGGTAGAATAATTTACGCTTCCCGAACCCTAGATTTGACTTAGTGGATACCTGGATGATTTAGATGATTTACATGGATTTATGTGCTGCTTTTGATGGAATAAATTGCATGCCTGTGTGCTAAAAACCCTAATTGCATGTTAGACACTTTGTTTATCGAGTTTAGATGCCCTTAGGATGGATTTACTTAGGGTTGGGTACTTGATAGCCAGTATGGGATGGCTGTTAAGTATCCCTAGTACAGGGAGTTTTTAAACGAGATTTTTTTTATCAGATTTAGCCTGTACTGTGTTAGGAATCACGCGATAAATCAGGTTGACCCTAAGAAAGGTTTAAAGAGTATAAGGGGGGATAACCTACATGGGGAAACGTTGTGATTTAGGCGTAATACCCTAGAACCCTAAGGAATAGCCGACCATGAGCATGTGAGTTCGAATAGACTGTATAAGGATGAGAATTGGCGTATGTGCACATGTTAGGGGATGCCCTAGGTGTTGATTCTCACCTGGTCCTTGAGTGAGTGATTGGTGTTACGGATCACACTCACAATATAGGATTGATTCGGGTGATTGGTGTTACAGATCATACCCAACGATAAGAGAGGTATTCTCTCTTGATGACGTGCAATTAGATGATGATTTAGACTTGTTTACAGTGGATTTGTAGCCAACGTGGATTTAGATACACCAGGTATGAGATTTTATTTGATTTCGAGTATTGATTTTTAAAAGAAATGGATTTTATGATTTCGATTAATTGCAGCAATTTCCATGTAATAAAACGATTTTTAAAGATAAGGTATTTCACCGTTTTCGAACTAATTTCGGGAAGATGATTTCGGTGTTCACACCGCTGGGTATTCAACCAGTTTTCGAATGATATTTGAATCAGAATTATTCTCGATTTTATATCTCATTAGATTGTTTACTCAGATGAACAGGGACAGGGACAAGAACCTAGACGATAGCTGATGATGCATTGGTGATAAACAGGAGAGCGGCTTAGTTTAGGCTTAAATTGTCTTGTATATATTTTGATGACGTGCTGTATATTGGATTCTGTCTTCTATGTTTTCTATAGAGATTGAATTAACTATACATGTATAAATAAGGTGTTTTATGTTGACTGTACTGATGGGATTGACGTTGTTGTATATAGATTTCTATCATTTATGTTTACTGCGGTTCTTAGACTGGTTGTGTGAATGTAAACAGGTGATTATTGTACTTTGGGTATGTTCGAAATACAGAGGAAACTCTGCCAGATTTTCGGTAGGGTTTACCGCTGTAAACTTGTGGATTTGAGTTGGAGTGTGTATGAATGTATGACGTGACATGTATATGAGTTTTAGATTTCATTCCAGAGTAATTTATGATGTATGTATGTATAATTAGTTTAGCTGCTTGTGAAATAGGGTTGAATGGAATTCGAATGGACAACGGAAAGTCTATTTGGGTTACGCTCAACCAGTAGCGATCCCCTGACATTCCCACATCGGGAATAACTCTGTAAAAGACCCATATGCTTCCGCTAATCAGATAAGCATCGCGTATGTCGTATTAGGGGGTCGTTACACAATTTGCAATAATACTTGTGTAACGCTCCTATCTAGTATTACCATTAATTTCGATATAATTAGATAGGTTTGGTACATTATTCTTAATCCTTTTATTGAAATTAAGGTCTGAGCAGTTATACCATTAAGTTATATTAAGCGGATTAAGTTTGGAATCTTTTGCTCAGATTAAATCTCGTATGCACAGCAGAATAGATAAAACTATACTAAATTACACAACAGAAATTAAAACATTCATGTAATTAAAAAACATACACATTCAATAATGTCCATTACATTTCTGTAAACATGTATCAGGATATATGAAGTACCCGTCCATAGGAAGTCAGGAGACAACAATCTTGTCACTCAGACCCCTTTTAAAATTTCTACGATGGACCGGTCCTTCACATATCCCTTCCCCGATTCTTTCCCAATTACATCTCAGGTCCACTGCCAAAAGGATAATCCTAACTCTAAATGAAGTATGTCTAGACTAAGTCCCAAAAATAAGGGTTACAAACTCTCTTAAATTCAAGAAAGAACTTGATCTCCTAGCCTGCTATGCGTCCGCATCTGATACATATTACCATATAATGAGAAACACAAGTTTCCCAGTAGCTTAACAATTTTGATGTTTAAAAATAACTAATATGTATCAGCGTGTAAGCACCAAAACATTTAATTCTACATTCTTGCAAATAAAATAAAACATAACATAATTCATAAATAAAATTGACAAGCAATGTATGATCAATTAAAATGTCAATGTTAAAATTAGATATCCTCTTTCAAATGAAACATATCCAAATAAAAGTATACACGTTATCGTGTGATTAAAAAAATTGCGTATGCATTAACTTTGACATTTACCGATCTAGATTAATTGAGTGCCTTGGGGTGTTATGTGGTCCCTAGACCACCTTTATAAAATCACCATGAACACTAGGTCATAGGTAAGGAGCGTCTCTGGCCATACCTCACTGGGTCACTGGTGTGGAGCACCTTCAGCCACACCTCGTAATCCGCAGACACTCGGCCATGTATATAGCGTAATCACGAGAACTAGGTCATGAGCATGGAGCACCTTCGGCCACACCTTGCTAGGCCATCCGTGTGGAGCACCTTTGGCCACACCTCATAATCTGTGGACACTTGGCCATGTACATAAAATCATCGTGAACTCGAGGTCACTGGTATAGAGCACCTTCAGCCACACCTCACTAGGTTACTCGTGTGGAGCACCTTTGGCCACACCTCATAATCTATGGACACTCGGCCACGTATATGAAATCATCGCAAACTCTAGGTCACGGGTATGAAGTACCTTCGGCCACACCTCATAATTCGTGGATACTCAGCCACATATATAGCATAATTACGAGCATTAGGTCATGGACATGGAGCACCTTCGGGCACACCTTGCTAAGCTGCCCGTGTAGAGCATCGTTGGCCACATCTCGTAATTCGTGGACACTCGGCCATGTATATAGCATAATTGCGAGCACTAAGTTATGAGCATGGAGCACCTTTGGCCACACCTGGCTAGCCCCCCGTGTGGAGCACCTTTGGCCACACCTTGTAATCTGTGGACACTCGGCCACGTATATAATTTTTTAACAACTCTGAGGGGAAATTTTCCTTTTATTGAAAAATAATTCTAGTGTACATCTCTTTAAAATTTTCAATAATTTACGAGTAAATGTCCCTTTCTTGAAAATTAATATTAATGTACACTTCTCATAAAAATTCTATTAATTTCCTGAATGGTTTCCCCTTTCTTTGGAAATTACTATAGATGTACATTTCTTGTGAAAATACTAATATTTTCAAGAATACTTTCTCTTTTCTTGGAATTTAACTCTAATGTACAATCCTCATAAAAATTCTAATATTTTCAAAAATGATTTCTCCTTTCTTGGAGATTAATTCCAAAATACATTTCCTACAAAAAAACTTTATTATTTTCAAGGATAATTTGTCCTCACTTGAAAATATATTTTCTTATATAATTTTATGAATTTCAAGAATAATTTCTTTCCTTGAAAATAATAATATCCTTTCTTATAAAATTCTACTAATTCAAAAACAATTTCCTTTCTTCTAATAATAAATTCTCATATTTTTTTGAAAATATATATTGGTGCATAGCTTCTAGATTCCAAGAAAAAATTTCATGGACTCGGCCTTGAGAGTTTTGTTCACCTGGCAATTCCATTTCCTTTCCTGTGGTTCTTTACTTAATACACTTAAAATGTAAGATTCTCTCTTTGTGGTCACCATGAAGCTAACACCATTTGACCTCAATCCTTTTTCTAATAACATATTCTTTGTTGTTCTTTACTTAATACAATTAAAAGGTGGAGTTCTTTCTTTGTGGTCACCATCATGTTAACACCATTCAACCCTAATCATTTTGCTAGCAATGTATTCATGCTATCTCACTCATCAACATTTCATTAAACCACACATGCTAGCCAACATGCATACATTTAGGTCAAGAATGTAGAGACAACTTAGGTTCCATGAAAAGCTTGAATATAAATATTAGATTGCATAACCAAAGCATGGAACAAAAGTTTTAATTGTTAACCTACCTTGCTTCCTTTCTCTTTGACTAAATCTCTCTCTTCTTCTTGGTACATTTCTAGGCCCCTTTTTCCTCGGCAATTGATCTCAATTAGTTTCCTGAGGAAATAATTCAAATCTTAGACGAGTTTTCCTTTTAATTATGCATTCCTACTTTAATTTATCTAATTCTTAGGTCGGCCTAATCCTTAAACATGTTCGGAGTCAATTTCGATAGGAAAACATCAAATTAGAGTATTTTAAATTGTACCGGGGGTTTTAGAACTTGAAATTTGATTCTGAAAACTTTCCAGCAACTCCGGCTATGGCGCATGGTGAAGCACGGTGGTGGACAGTGGGGGACAGCTGTTGGGGTCAAAAAATACACCAAAATGTAGCCCGTAACTTGAGGATGCCAGATCCTCTATCCGTTTGGTGAACCATGGCAGTTTTGATGGCTTTTTTTGGCGACGAAGTGCATGGTTGGAAAAAACTGTTTTCCTCCATTCTGGGCACGTGGCGACGGTGTTCCACCGGCTGGAAGCTGATAGAGAAAGCTGGCACCTCATGCTACCCAACGGTGGCAGCGGTTAGGACTACTATAGAAAATTGCCAAGATAAGCTAGTCACCGGTAACTTGAACCTTTGAACATAACCTTTTATCAAATCCTTAGAATGGTTGCTTCTCCACCTTCGAGGGTTTAAACCCTTCCACCAATACGTAGCCTCTCCTTCTAGTTGATACGCAGCAAAGGAGACTGTCTGCAGCTTAGTGCTACCCAATACTTCAATAACTCCTTCATCTTCTGTATCTATTCTTTTGCCTTCTTTGGCTTCATCACACCAATAAAGCCAAAGGGTCTGGCTCTTTGGAATTCAATATAACCTTCCTCAACTTAAGTTCTCATTAGTTCAGCCCCATTCTAAGTATCTTCACTCCGATCAATCTGGGCCTGATGGAGTGCTTCAGCCGTAACTACAACCTGGGCTCTCGTGGCTTCTGCCATTTATCTCATGGTCCCCATAACCTCATTCAAGGCCACTTCTGTGTTTTGGGCCTGTGATCTACTTCTTTGTGTCGGTGCCATATCTTCACTCTACAAATCAAGTATTACCGAGGTGATCAGGTTCAATAACAATTGATTAAGTAGGTAACGTATAACACTAACAGGAGATTTTATCTTCCCAAACCTAATACTCCATTCCTCAAGTTCAAAACAAAATACAAGCTAGTCAACTGCCTAGGTACAGCCAACTAACTTGAACTAGTCCGTTCCTTGAGGAATTCTACCCCGTTCCTAACCTATGTAGCTGTGCTCTGATACCAACTTAATGCAACGCCCCTATCTAGTATTACCATTAATTTTGATATAATTAGATAGGTTTGATACATTATTCTTAATCCTTTTATTGAAATTAAGGTCTGATCAGTTATACCATTAAGTTATATTAAGCGGATTAGGTTCAGGATCTTTTGCTCAGATTAAATCTCGTATGCACAGCAGAATAGATAAAACTATACTAAATTACACAACAGAAATTAAAACATTCATGTAATTAAAAAACATATATGTTCAATAATGTCCCTTACATTTCTATAAACATGTATAAGGATATATGAAGTACCCGTCCATAGGAAGTTAGGAGACAACAATCCTGTCACTCAGACCCCTTTTAAAATTTCTATGATGGATCGATCCTTCACATATCCCTTCCCCGATTCTTTCCCCATTACATCTCAGGTCCACTACCAAAAGGATAATCCTAGCTCTAAATGAAGTATGTCTAGACTAAGTCCCAAAAATAAGGGTTACAAAATCTCTTAAATTCAATAAAGAACTTGATCTCTTGGCCTGCTATGCGTCCGCATCTAATACATATTAGCATATAATGAGAAACGCAAGTTTCCCAGTAGCTTAACAATTTGGATTTTTAAAAACAACTAATATGTATCAGGGTGCAAGTACCAAAATATTTAATTCTACATTATTGCAAATAAAATAAAACATAACATAATTCATAAATAAAATTGACAAGCAATGTATGATCAATTTAAATTTCAATGTAAAAATCAAATATCCTCTTTCAAATGAAATATATCCAAATAAAATTATACACATTATCGTGTGTTTAAATAAATTGCTTATGCATTAACTTTTACATTTACTGATCTAGATTAATTGAGTGCCCTAGGGTGTTATATGGTCCCTAGACCACCTTTATAAAATCACTGTGAGCACTAGGTCATGGGTATGGAGCGTCTCTGGTTATACCTTACTAGGTCACCCGTGTGGAGCACCTTCGGCCACACCTCGTAATCCGTAGACACTCGGCCACGTATATAGCATAATCGCGAGCACAAGGTTATGGGCATAGAGTACCTTCGGCCACACCTCGCTAGGCTGCCCATATAGAGCACCTTTGGCCACACCTCATAATTCATGGATACTCGGCCACGTACATAAAATCATCATGAACTCTAGGTCACGGGTATGGAGCACCTTCGGCCACACCTCACTAGGTCACTCTTGTAGAGCACTTTCGGCCACACCTCATAATTCATGGACACTCGACCACGTATATAGCATAATCGCGAGCACTAGGTCATGGGCATGGAGCACCTTCGGCCACACCTCATTAGGTCATCCGTGTGTTGTACTTTTTGCCACACCTCATAATCTTTGGACACTCGACCACGTAAAAAAAATCATCGTGAACTCTAGGTCACGGGTATGGAGCACCTTCGGCCACGCCTCACTGTGTCACTCTTGTGGTGCACCTTCAGCCACACCTCATAATCCATGGACACTTGGCCATGTACATAAAATCATCATGAACTCTAGGTGACAGGTATGGAGCACCTTCGGCCACACCTCACTAGGTCACTCGTGTGGAGCACCTTCGACCACACCTCACTAGGTCACTCATGTGGAGCACCTTCGGCCACACCTCATAATCTGTGGATATTCATCCACGTATATAGTGTAATTAAGAACACTAGGTCATGGACATGGAGCATATTTGGCCACACCTCGATAGGCCTCCTGTGTGGAGCAACTTTGGCCACACCTCATAATCTGTAGACACTCAGCCACATATAGCGTAATCGCGAGTACTAGGTCATGGGCATAGAGCACCTTCGACCATACCTCACTAGGTCGCTTGTGTAGAGCACCTTTGGTCACACCTCGTAATCCGTGAAACTCAGCCACGTATGTAATTCTTTAACAACTCTCAGGGGAAATTTTCCTTTTATTGAAAAATAGTACTGGTGTACATCTCTTTAAAATTTTCAATAATTTAAGAGTAAATGTCCCTTTCTCGAAAATTAATATTAATGTACACTTCTCATAAAAATTCTATTAATTTCCTGAATGGTTTCCCCTTTCTTTGGAAATTACTAAATTTCTTGTGAAAATACTAATATTTTCGAGAATAATTTCTCTTTTCTTGGAATTTAACTCTAATGTACAATCCTCATAAAAATTCTAGTATTTTCAAAAATGATTTCTCCTTTCTTGGAGATTAATTCCAAAGTACATTTCCTACAAAAACTTTATTATTTTCAAGGATAATTTGTCCTCTCTTGAAAATATATTTTCTTATACAATTTTATGAATTTCAAGAATAATTTCTTTGCTTTAACATAATAATAATATCCTTTCTTATAAAATTCTACTAATTCAAAAACAATTTCCTTTCTTCCAATAATAAATTCTCATATTTTTTTGAAAATATATATTGGTGCATAGCTTCTAGATTCCAAGAAAAAATTTCATGGACTCGGCCTTGAGAGTTTTGTTCACCTGGCAATTCCATTTCCTTTCCTGTGGTTCTTTACTTAATACACTTAAAACATAGGGTTCTTTCTTTGTGGTCACCATAAAGCTAACACCATTCGACCTTAATCCTTTTTCTAATAACATATTCTTTGTTGTTCTTTACTTAATACAATTAAAAGGCGGAGTTCTTTCTTTGTGGTCACCATGATGTTAACACCATTCAAACCTAATCATTTTGCTAACAACATATTCATACTATCTCACCCATCAACATTTCATTAAACCACACATGCTAGCCAACATGCATACATTTAGGTTAAAAATGTAGAGACAACTTAGGTTCCATGAAAAGCTTGAATATAAACATTAGATTGCATAACTAGAGCATGGAACAAAATTTTAAACTGTTAACCTACCTTGTTTTCTTTCTCTTTGACTAAATCTCTCTCTTCTTCTTGATACATTTTCAGGCCCCCTTTTCCTCGACAATTGATTCCAATTAGTTTCCTAAGGAAATAATTCAAATCTTAGATGGGTTTTCCTTTTAATTATGCTTTCCTATGTTAATTTATCTAATTCTTAAGTCGGCCTAATCCTTAAACATGTTCAGAGTCAATTTCGATAGGAAAACATCAAATTGGAGTATTTTAAATTGTACCAGGGGTTTCAAAATCTTGAAATTTGATTTCGACAACTTTCCAGCAAGTTCGGCGATGGCGCACGGTGGAGCACAGTGGCGCACAGCAGAGGATAGCTGCTGGGGTCAAAAAATACACCAAAATGTATCCCGTAACTCAAGGATGCCGGATCCAGTGTCTATTCAACGAACTACGGTGGTTATGATAACATTTTTTAACTATGAAGTGCATGGTTGGATGGAACTATTTTCCTCTGTTATGGGCGCGTGGCAGCTACATTCCACTGGCTGGAAGCTGTCAGAGAAAGCTGGCAGCTCAGGCTACCCAACGGTGGCGGCGGTGTGGCCGGATGGCATCGGATGGCAGATATTGTGACGGAGGTTGGATTTCACGATGGGAGAAAACATGACTATTTTTGGCCGCTGTAGTGTTCGCCGACAATCGGGAATGGCAGCTGGAGGTTAGCGGTGTCGAGTTGCACCTGTGGCGGGGTCCGGTGATGGCGCAGGGCAGCAATTTCGACAGTTGGAGGTAGAGCGAAATGAGAGGGAGAGGAGAGAGAAATTTTGTGGAGGAGAGAGAGAGGAAAGGAAAATGAGAGAAAAAGGTGGAGTTTTAGAGTTTTAAGGCCTCTAGGGGCATTTTGGTCTTTTTCTCTTTTGCCCGGGGTAAATTTCGGATGCATTCTCCGATCTGGGCAAAAATACAAGCCCATATAGAAGGAATTCAGAATTCTTTTGAAGATTTAAAGCCTTCCAAATTACCTGCTAAATTCCTGAAGCTAGATCGAGTTTTCTCCATCATATAAGATTTTTACTCTAAAAAATTTTCAAATTTTAACCGCGAGCTCAAAAAAATATGCTGAATTCAATTCTAACAAAATCTAAATTTATTTTATCCAATTTAATTTATTTTAAAAATCGGGTTGTTACAACTTGACTAGGAAAAATTTTAAGAATAATAAATTATTCTAGGGACAATTAATGTATTTAAATATGATGTGCCGATATATCAAAATATAATAACTGAAATATCTTTATGTTAAACGTAATAAAATGTGTACAGTCAATCATCTTATTATTTTCCTCTAGGGAATATACCAACTTTTCATATATTCACATATCCTTGATCAATGATTTCTCAAATAAGATGGAAGAGCCGAAGTATATGTTTGGACTGCTGGTGAGATCTAGGTTCCTTAGCTTGTGCAATAGCCCTATTGTTATTGCAATAAAGATCCATAGGATTCGTAATGCTACGGACAATCTCAGTTCATTGATGAACTTTTTAATCTAAAAAGCCTCCTTTGCTGCAATAGAGGCACCAATATACTCAGGCATTGTAGTGGAATCGACGACTATCTCTTGCGTTGAACTTTTCTAACTTATGTCACCTCATTCAGATAGAACATATAACCTGATTATGACCTAAACTCATCTTTATCTAAGTGGAAGTTGGCATCGGTGTAACCCTATACTACCAAGTCCTCGTTGCCACTATATATCAAGAATGCCTCCTTAGTTCTTCTTAAGTACTTAAGGATATTCTTTACTGAAGTCCAATAAGCCTTTCTTGGATTTTACTAGTATCTACTCATAGTTCTCAAAGCATACAAGATATCTGGGAGAGTACATAGCATGACATGCATGATAGATCCAATTACTTATGCATATGGAATCTTGTCTATGTGCTCTTTTTCCTCTTGAGTCATAGGACATTGAGTTTTAGAGAGAGCTACACCATGTGACGTAGGTAAGAATCCCCTTTCGAATTCTTGCATGATGAACCTCTTTAAAACTTTGTCAATGTAAGTACTCTTACTTAGGCGAAGCAATTTTCTGGATCTATCTCTATAGATCTTGATTCCTAACACAAAGGCAACTTCACCTAAGTCCTTCATCAAAAATTGATTCCCTAACCAGCTTTTAACAGCCTATAGCATAAAGATATCATTTTCAATGAGTAGTATGTCATCCACATACAAAATAAGGAAAAGAATTATGCTCTCACTGACCCGTTTTTAGACACAAGATTCATCTTTATTTTTTATGAAACCAAAGTCTTTGACTACTTCATCAAAACAAAGATTCCAGATTCATGAAGCTCGCTTTAATCCATAAATGGATCATTGTAGCTTACACATCTTTTTAGAAATTTTAGGAGTGACAAAACCCTCAAGCTATGTCATGTACACATCCTCATAATTTTTTTCATTTAGGAAAGTAGTTTTGACATCAATATGCTAGATTTCATAATCATAAAAAGTTGAAATTACAAGTAAGATCAGGATGGATTTAAGCATGGCAACAGGAGAGTAAGTTCCGTCATAGTCAATACCATGAATTGACTTAAAACCTTTGGCAACCAATCGCCTTTTATAGGTGTGTACATTACCATCCATGGCGATTTTCATTTTGAAAACCCACTTGCACCCCAATGGGTATTACACCTTCAGGTGAATCAACCAAAATTCAAACTTGGTTTTCATACATGGATTCCATCTCAAATTTCATAGCCTCAAGCCACTTGACTGAATCTGGGCCTATGATGGCCTCTTGGTATGTTGTGGGCTCATTTAGATCCATAAGTATACATCTCCATGTTGAGTCACAAGAAATCCATATCTCTCATGCTCATTATGAATCCTACCAGATCTATGCAGGCCTTGTTACTTGAGCAGGCTCTTGGTCCACAACATCTTGTGTACTTTGCTCTGGTTTATACTAGGTTCAATGCTTTCTTGTGGGTTATGAATTTCTTCAAGTTCTACTTTCCTCCCATTGTTTTCCCTTGAAATAAACTTGTTCTCAAGGAAAATGCCAGTTCTTATGACAAACACTTTTCCTTTAGAATGATTATAGAAATAGTATCTTTTATTTTCCTTTGGATATCTCACAAAATAATACCTTGAGACTTGACATTTTATGTAAGCCTCGCAACCCTAAATCTTCATGAAAGACAAACTGGGATGCTTTGCAGTTCATATCTCATATGGTGTCATTTGAACTGCTTTAAAAAGAGCAAAATTGAGGACAAAAGCAACTGTTTCTATAGAATGACCCTAAAAGGAACTGGAAGATTTGTGTGACTCATCATAGATCATAACATGTCTAGTAAAGTACAATTTCTCCTTTCTAAAACACCATACCACTGTGGTGTTCTTGGTGGAATGAGTTATGATATAATACCACACTCTTTCAAATAGTCATCAAACTCTTGCCTTAAGTATTCCCCACCACAATCTGATTGAAGTATATTACTACTATATAATAGGCCCATATATATCACTATGTATTAGCCACTAAGCTAATAGGTCCACATACATCACTATGTATTAGACCTAATAGATCAGTTGCCCTTTCACTATGTCCATTGAGTGGGGTTTTAGTTATCTTGCTTAATAAACAAGATTTGCATACCTCATATGATTTGAAATCAAATGGGTCTAAAAACCCATATGTATAGAGCTTGGATATGTGTTTTTTCATTTATATGGCCCAAGCAACAATGCCAAAGATATGTGGGATTTAAATCATTTAATTTAACTTGCTTAGTATTTATGTTATAGATAGAAGGTTCAAGATCTAGAATATAAAGACCATTAAACATTTGTGTGTAGTAATAAATCATTTCATTAAAATAAATAAAAAAAATTGTTCTTTATTATAAATGAAAAGCCTTTCTCGTTAAAACAAGAAATAGAAGTCATATTTCTACTAATGGCCAACACAAAATAGCAGTTCTCTAATTCTATAATTAAACCAGAAGGCAGTAAAATAGAATATGTTCCTACAGCTAAGGCAACAACCTTTGCTTCATTTCTAACTTGTAGGTCAATTTATCCTTTAACCAAAGTTGTACTCCTTTTGAGTTCCTGCACATTATTACAAATGTGAGAACCACAACCAGTATCTAATACCTAAGAAGTAGAAGTAGTTACATTAACTTCTACAACAAAAATACCTAAAGTGGAAGTCTCGCTTCCCCTCTTCTTAAGATCTTCCAATTAAACTTTGCAATTCCTCTTCCAATGTCTGGTCTAACCACAGTGGAAGCACTTTCCTTCCTTAGCCTCACCACCCTTAGGTTTTAGTGCTTTAGGCAAAGGCTTAGGCTTTCATTTGGATTTAGAATATGTTTTATTTTTATTGCCCTTACCTTTACCCTTTTGAACCATCAATATTTTAGTGGGCTTGGTCTTTTTCAAATTTTGTTCAGTTGTTCTTAAGATGCTGGGTAATTCTAGCAGTGGTTCCTCAATCTCATTCATGTTGTAATTCATGACAAAGTGATTGTAACTCCGTGGCAATGATTACAGAATTACATCAGTGGCTAACTCTTGACCAATTGGAAATCCTAATCTTTCAAGGTTCTTAACATACCTAATCATCTTAAGTATGTGAGGACCAAATGGGCTTCCTTTTGCCTATTTACAATTGAATAGTACTTTAGATATGTCAAATCTTTCTTGTCTAGCTTGCCCTTGATACAACTTTTTAAGGTGTTCAAGCATGTGATAGGCTTCCATGTTCTCATGTTACTTCTAAAGCTCAAATTTTATAGTACCCAACATAAGGCAACCGACATCCAAAGCATCATCATGATGCTTCTTATAAGCATCCTATCAGCACAGGGTGCACCTATTTTTGGTGGCTGAGGAATAGGTTCCTCTATGACATAGAGCTTTCGCTCATGCTTGAGGACTATCCTCAAATTCCTATACCAATCTAAGAAATTTGTCCCAATCAATTTGTCCTTCTCAAGGACAGATCACAATGATATGTTATTTGATGTCTTTTCCATAATATCTACCATAGAAATATGCAAAGTAAATATTATGTTTGAACATTCAATAAGGACGTTAAATTAAACGCTCATCCCACTATTTTGTTCAAATTAATAGTCCCCACTATTAATTCAAAAAACAATAACACTTAGGTTTTCTTAGTGGGCTAAGATCCATATTTCACCCATTATTAACTCAACTTTGGCTAATCAACCAAAGCAGATTATTTAGATAGGAAACTTCTCCAATTACATCATATGTAATTCTTGGATAGTTGGGTGAACAATCCTTGTTCAAGTCCATTTAATTAACTTATATCCAACTTCATGCCTCTAGGCTTCCATCCTATTCAATATCCAAGTTAAGTCAAGAACCCAATTTTGGCAGTCTGGATATCACTAACTTATCCTATCACATCTCACCAAGTTAGACGAGGTACTTTGCTTTGGCAAACCTAACCAATGTCGATCGAGGCCTTGATGAGTGCCAAGTATTAGGAGGCATCACATATTATCACTAATTTAATTTTTATAACAAGGGATTTTAACTAATTTTAGATCTCACCAATATCATATTCAATTTATTTCATGCATCATTTATATTTCATATTTTCATACACAATCAATCTTATCTCATACACCATATTTGTATCATATTATCCACACATAATTTAATACAAAATAATACGTGACATAATATGGCCCATCCTACCTAAATCCTTTTTAAATCTGATGAAGGATTTTACTAGACAACTAGGACTCAAGACTTACTCTTGAATTCTCCTCCATAGTTGTCTCTGTATGGACCCTTTCTCCTTTTTCTCTTTCTCTTATCAACTAATTGTTACAATTATTTGTTAAAAGAAACCTCAAGTTACATGCAAGGGGAATAAGATAAGAGAATGTATAAGGGAAAATAAGAAGGGCATGATAAGCAGGCTGTATTTTGAGATAAAAATATTTCATAATCTAAGGTTATACTATGCATAATGCATGATTGAACATACACAAGTCAAATTATATATCAAGTAATGATTTTTTTTTTTGTAAAATGAATGATGTCTACTATGAATTATGACAATCCTTATCATATAAGGATAAGGATAATTCAAATTTAAATTATGATAATCCTTATCATATAAGTATAAAGATCATTCAAATTTAAATTATGATAATCCTTATCATATAAGGAAAAAAGATCATTGAAATTTAATATATAACAATCTTTATCATATAAGGATAAGGATAATTCAAATTTAAATTATAATAATTCTTATCATATAAGAATAAGGATGATTAGAATTTAAATTATAACAATCCTTATCATATAAGATCATATAAGAATAAGGATAATTCAAATTTAAATTATAATAATTCTTATCATATAAGGATAAGGATAATTTAAATTTAAATTATGATAGTCCTTATCATATATGGAGAAAGATCATTCAAATTTAAATTATAACAATCCTTATCATTTAAGGACAAGGATAATTAAAATTAAAATTATAATAATTCTTATCATATAAGGATAAGAATAATTCAAATTTAAATTATGATAATCCTTATCATATAAGGATAAAGATAATTCAAATTTAAATTGTAACTATCCTTATCATATAAGGATAAAGATAATTCCAATTTAAATTATAACAATCCTTATCATATAAGGAAAAGGATACTTTAAATTTAAATTATAATAATTCCTATCATGTAAGGGTAAATATAATTCAAATTTAAATTATAAAAATCCTTATCATATGATTCAAATTGAAATTATACCAATCCTTATCACATAAAGATAAGGATAATTCAAATTTAAATTACAAAAATTCAAATTAAATCAAATGTAGGCTTCATCAAGTGCGAATTTATTATGCAAATTATACATAGGTAATCAAGCGTGAATTCATACATGACAAACATGAGTCAAATTGATTAAACACACTCATATTGTTACAAATCAAATGTAAATTATATACAGATCATAGAGATCAATCACAATATCATTGCTACGAATTGCATGATTCAAAATTTTAAACAGTATAATGCAATGTAATCGAACATCAACCACATCAGGCCAAATAGATGATTCAGTTATGTCTACGAGAAAACCGTAGGATTTGATACTGCTAAAGGGTTTCAAAGAGCAAGACAGCCCAGCAAAATTTAAATTTTATTCTAAACCTAGCTATAGATCTTATGTAAAATCATAACCGAACATCAACCACATTAGATCGTGGCTGGGCTATTGATTACAATTTGTTGAATCATGAGCACAAACCTTGTGCCTGATCCTCTACTTAAAATTGTCTCTAATCAAGTATTATTGGAAATTAGGATAGCAATAATATGGTACGACTAGCATACACATTGATTGATAACTAAAGTTATAGATATGAGATGTCAAGTCATTACATGGGTATATTTGTTAGAGAACACATATACTGGATCGACACACAGTGAGATTACAACATGGATCCTTATAGATTGTCATAAGAACTTCTCACAGTGATCATAATGTGTACAATCCTTTGACCCAAAGTCACCATAATTCCTACAAGATAAGTTATATATTGCAGTACTATTTAAAGTCATCTTTAATATAATGACCCAGTAGGCAATATTTAGGTATGTTGCTTACCATGTAGAACATGGATGATATAGATGGAATTTTGTCCTTCCTTTAGAGGCGAGATATTTATGGGCCCCTTCATTGAGAAGAGATTAAGAAATGCATAGCCATGCTAAAATAAATCAATAAGTGATATTGATTTGTCTATTATTAATTAGTTTGCTTATGGATTACGAAACGTGAGTTTAATTTAAAAAGGGATGACAAATTCCATGTCCCGAGTTCAACTTGGATATCTGTACAAAAGTGAATAAGTGACATAAGGATTTTGTTCACGAATTTAGAATCACAAACATTCTTTACTTAGGTAGCAGTAATGCATTACTACATGCTGCTCACTTTTTGTGATCATTAAAAGGTTATTTTTTGTCACTGCTAACGTAATAAATAACTATAAGGTCATACATATTATTATTTTATGCGACCTTGTAAGTTCTTATTACATTGGCAGTGACAAAAAAAAATAACCTTTTCAAGATCACAAACAGTGAGAGGCATCTAGTAATGCATCACTGTTACCTGAGTAATAATAATGTCTATAATTCTATATCCGTGACCAAAATCCTTATGAAAATAAATCCCTTTTGTACGGATATCCAAGTTGAAATCAGGGCATGCAAGATGCCATCCCCTTTTAAATTCAACTCATGTTTCTTAATCCATGAGTGGACTAATTAATAAAAAATAAATCAATATCACATATTGATCTATTTGAGAATGGCCATGCATTTCTTAGTCTCTTCTCAATCAAGGGGCCAATGGATATCTCACCCCCAAAGGAAGGACAAAATCCCATCTACATCATCCATATCCCTCTATATGATAAGTGACAAACCCAAATACTGCCTATTGGAATTAATAACAAATAAATCAATATCACTTATTGATCTATTTAAGCATGGCCATACATTTCTTAGTCTTTTCTCAATCAAGGGGCCTATGGATATTTCACCTCCAAAGGAAGGTCAAAATCCCATCTACATCTTCCATATCCCTCTATATGATAAGGGCATACCCAAATATTGCCTATTGGGCTACCCTATTAAAGATTACTTTAAACAATACAACAATATAAAACTTATCATGTAAGAATCATGTTGACTTCAGGTCAAAAGATTGTATACATTATGGGCACCATGAGAAGTTCTTATGATAATTGTAACACCCCCAATCCTATGATTCCTTTTAGTTAATTAAATAGTATTATATAATATACAATAGGATTGGTGAGTTACTATTACCTTTACCTGACTAAATTTTAACTTTTACCAAGTTAAATAGTTAAGTGCCATTAGTTTAGGGATTCTCACATGTAACATAGCAAAAAATAATTAAAATAAAATGTATATAAATAATTTCGATTACATACACATGCATAATTCATTTACAATAATTATAACTTATGTATGCCAGCTATATACCAAACATATACCTATAGATATGTGAGAGTTTTCAATTAGGTTAAGGAGGCAACAATCCTACCACTCATACCCATTTAACATAAGTCTATTAATGGATACCTATCTTAGATATCCTAATACATATATGCCCTCATTTTATACACCAAAAATTACCATCCTAATCCTTCCAAAATAATAATAAGAAATCAAGGTATTAGGTATGTCAAAATTATACTATACAGACCCTAAAACTTCATGTAGTTAAGGTGTGGGAGTAACTTTTAATACAAAAATGATCCATAATTCTTTAATGATTGGAAAATACCACAAAAAGGTATCTTTACTATTTTTACCTCTATCTCTGGTAGGACCTGGTACCCAGGCATATGATACAAACCAGCATTTATATAAGAATAAATCGCAGTAGCAATAACAACTTGTTTTAAAAATCCAATGGTCTGTACCATCGTAAGCATACAAAAATACACTACATTCTTTTTATCATCAAATAATACATCTTGCCTATTGGGATACCATGCATGAATTATACAATTATATCTCATACTTATGAATGTAACATCATGTACCCATCACATATGATGTATTATCAAATTATAATAAACTCACATATCTATCAAATAGGATCTATTATCACATATCCATTCCACAGGATATATCATCAAATTATCATGGTAACAAGGTTATATTCATAGAGTATACACAAGGAATTCCGAGCATATCTCATAGCCATTTCCAAATCATTATCATAATAAGAGAAAATTAGGAGAGTCATCGAGCGAACTACTACTTATATCCTCACTCACAATTGAGTTTCTCATAGTCTACGACTACCCGTAGTTTTCAACTATTATTTGTATATTGTTTGACAATTCTTAACTGCAATTTGTGTACATGCTAGAGCATCCTCTAGTGGATCCAAGTACAAACATCCACAACACGCCCACAAGGGTCCCTGCCCACCTCTCTAGCAGTTTATCCCCTATCATTAAGGACCACAGGGTCCCTACCCACCTCTTTGGCAGATCCTCCCCTGAATTATCAATTGTAATATAATCCTCCTTATTACCACCCCTTAAGGGTCCATGCCCATCTCTTTGGCAATTCCTCCCCTATCACTAAGTCCAACAGGGTCCTTGCCCACCTCTATGGCAGTTCCTTTCCTATATCACCATTTAAACAAAGTCCTTGCCTACCTCTATGGCAGCTCCTCCTTTATATATACATACGAGATTATTTTTTTCAACAGATCATCTCCCAAAAGGCTATTCAGAAGTATATAGAATAGGGTAATTTGGCTCATACCATGGTTATGTCTAACTTTAAGTATGTGACTCTTTTAACCTGCTATAGGGGAGTTCACTAACTTAAAATTAATAACCATCATGGTGTTTTCAAAATCATTTAGTTCAACTGTGGAATGCCCAACGGTCGTCCTATAACACCCACCTCTAATATGTTTAATATTATTATTATTAATAATGATGATTCTTTATGTAAATGTTTATGTGTTATGTGGTGTCAAGAAAAATGTAATAAAGGGCTAGAATGGACAGTTTCATCAAGTAGAACTAATTTTACCATAAAGAGGTAAAATTGGAATTTTCCCAAAGAAAGAGTAAAATAGTAATTTTACTATGAAAGAAAAGACAATAATTTCATTTAAGTACTTTAGGAAATGGCATTTGAAGGCTTGTACTCTCTTATCTTAGAAAGAGAGATGAAATAAGGGTAAAAATAAATATGTTACAAGGAAGGGCAAAATGGTAATTTTTATCTTAATGACAAAATGGTAATTGTACCTAAAGAGGGATGAAGTATTAATTCCATACAAGAGACTTTATGAAACTTTATTTGAGAATGTTTTGATGTTATGGCTAAAAAGAGAAGAAAATAAAAGTGAATTAGCCATTTTATGCATAAAGGGTAAAATGGTAGTTTTACCCAAGGACCTAAAGGTAATTTTTGAAAAATTTGAAGGGCCAAATGGGAATTCAAAATTTTAAAGGGTAAGGTAGTCATTTACCATGAAAGTTTCATGAAATTACAATTTAAAGGAGAAAGGATGCCATTATAGAAAAAAGAAGTAATAAGGGTAAAATAGTCATTTTACACCAAGGGCATTTTGATAATTTCTCCTAAACCCTAAATTTAAGTCATCTTCTTCTTTAAGGAGAAGGAGAAGGAGAAGGAGAAGGAGAAGTCAAACAAGGGAGAGGGAGAGAGCTCGGCCGAAAGGGTGAGAGACAAAGAGGAAGAGGAAAATAAGGTAAAACACTTGAAAGATTACACTTATCTTGCATTTTTAAGGTATCTTAACAATCCTATAACCTTAGTTTCATGTTTTATAGAAAGATTAAAGTGTTTTTATGTTCATGAAACCTAGGGCTTTCTCTCTCTACATTCCGTAAGACTTACTTTCTATACTTGGCTATGCTTGTTTAGAAGTATAGTTGTGTTTGTTGTAACATCCGCTCCTAATATGATTAAAGAGATGTTTGCTAGTTGTTAATTTAATCTTAATGCTTGTATATGTTGCATTAGTGCATATAGTTGCATTAGCCTATAGACTAAATTAAAAGGAAATACATGAAGGTTTAGCCAGAGGTGGTTAGGGACTCAATTGCAAAGGGAAAAATGAGTGAGTTTAAGAGTGCAAAAGAGCTTAGGAACCAGAGAGAAAATTATTAAAACTCTCTTAAACCCTAGCTGAAGCCTCAAAACCCCCCAAACTTCTGGCATACCAAACTTTTAGAGAGAGAAGTTAAAGTAGGCAGCTAGAGAGAGAAAGGAACAAGCTAGGGTTTGAGGAGGGAATTTTACTGAGGAAGGAACATATTTGAGGCTAGAAATTAGTCCTACAGCAAGGATTATCCCATGCTTTAAAGATGATATATTTAAATGTACATGCATAAATCTGAGCACATGATTGAAAGTATGTTGCATGCATTACACCTTAATAGTATATACTATGTATTATGTTTTTATGATGAAAGAATGTAGAGATTTTCTATGTAAGCCCAGTGGTACAGGCTAGTAAAATTTGAAGACAAGTTGCATTGCTATTGAGATTAATTTCTCACACAAGTGCTAGCATGTACTAGATGTGTAGGTTCCCTTGTGCTGGACGAGAAGGTAAAGTGGGAAAACCCTCCTTAAGGTACATGATAGTAGTTATTTTGAGATAGTATAGGCACATGTTTACTTATACTAATCTTGGTGATTTTTGGAAGGGTTAGTATAGAATATCTCTTGTATAGCCTATCTTAAATTAGATTTATATAAACTAATGTTTAGAATAGCTGATGGGGTCATAAGTGGCAGGATTGTTGGCTCCGTGCCCAATAGTTATTTAACTATATTTAACTTTGAATGCATGTTTATGTATAGCTAATCTAGGTATATTCTATACATTCTATTCTATTATGAGAGTGATTGAAACCCGAGAGTAGAGACCCAACTCCAAATGGCACTCAATTAATCAACTTGGTAAAAAGTTTAAAATTTACCAGGGTAGAAGTAATAGTAACACACCATTACTATGATAATCATAGATTTGATACCTTTAAATACTTAAAAGAAACCATAGGTTAAGGGGGTGTTGCATTTGTGAGTATGGCAATGTTTGTATGCTAGAAA
This sequence comes from Senna siamea, assembly GCA_031216115.1. Taxonomy (NCBI): domain Eukaryota; kingdom Viridiplantae; phylum Streptophyta; class Magnoliopsida; order Fabales; family Fabaceae; genus Senna; species Senna siamea. Next base: position 11,815,779 of record CM062354.1, on the reverse strand, counting down.
TCATGAAAGACTTAGAATGCTTGGTACCATTTTCATGAAAAACCTTAACTTTTGAAATGGTTAAAATGGCATAGAAATAAAAGAGAGAATGGTGATTTTGCTTGAGAATATCTCAAAAATGAAAGCTATCTAAGTGTTGGATGGAAACCCATCCATTTTCTCTCACTTTCTCTCTTGGCCGAGAGCACCCTTTGATATTGTGGAAAATTTTTTTTGAAAAATGTCCTAGAAATGGTGTATACATTCCTTCATAAGCTAGGAGGAGAGAGAAAATGGTACTATGTTTATGTATTGGAAAATTTACCATTTCTTGCCTATACCATTTAACCTTGAAAGTGTGCTTGTAAATTTGAAGATGAAAGAATATATATATATATCTATATGTTGGCATGAAAAATGAGTTATGAAAGTAGAGAAAAGAAAAGCTAAACATATATATACATATTTTTAGTGTGAAAAAGTGTCATGATTAATGAATGAAAATTGTACCATAATGCCTAAATGGTAGAAAGGATGGAAGAAATGGAACAAATAATTTAGAAACCCCTATGTTTCACCCATTTCTTACCTTGGATGAGAATATTACCCCATTTTCCCTTGATGGATGAATTCATGTGTTAATGGAAAGAAGTATATAGTGTATTTTAAAATGGCCAATGTCAAGTGGAATGGGGGAAAGGATGAAATGATGAAATGGGAATGTTAATTGCATGTAATTATGCCATTGATACCATTATGTTTCAATTTCATATGTTATGAGTATCAAGGTTGCAATTTACATGCAAATGAGAAATGAAAGGCATTGAAGTCACCAATAAAGGGTGGAGAATGGCACTATAAAATCCCCCTTGAGGTGAATATGTAAAGGCTATGAATGTTATCTTAGGGGTGAGAGAATGACACTATTTACATCTCCCCCTAATGAACAATAAAAAGTAAATGAATGTTCATAAAGAGGGTAAACCATGGCACTATTAATGTTCCCCTAAAGGTCACCAAGAAAGGGTGGAGAATGGCACTATTAGATCCCCCTTGAGGTGTATTTGATGGCACTATATGTTATCCTAGTGGTGGTGTAACACCCATAAATCAATTATCATAAATTGATGATTTTAATGGATAAAATTATGGTGCTAATAAATTAATTTTTGGTAGTTAATAAATTTATGAATTTGTTTAAGGAAGGAAATTTAATGTCCATGCATAGGAAACAAGAAACCCAATATGATGGAGTGGAATTGAGGAGAAAAGACATGTGATGGAGAGAAGAATATTGAGAGTAGGTGCAATATTTTTTTTTACACAAAAGAAAGCTAATTGCTTGTAGGATTGGATAATCTAGACTTGCAAGAAACCCAAAAAGAAAAAATATATATATGTGTGTGTACTAGGAGGAGTGTGAAGGAAGTAAAGTTCACATGTGGAATAGAAACAAGTAAAAAAAAATAGAAAAGGATGCTACATGTGGAGTAGAGCACAAAAAGAAAGGCTAAGAATTTCTATACACACACACCTACGTGAACCAAGAGGGAAGAGCCTTTTGAAAAACCCACACACACATCTACTAGGGAGGAAAAAAAAGAAGAGAAAAGAGACAAGGAGAAGTAAGAGAGGACGAAGGAAATAAAAGCAAGGGAAGAGAGGAAGGAGAGAAAAACACTTAAAGGGAAAGGAGAAGAAGAAGCAAGAAAGCAATCAAGCAATTGAAGCAAGGTAGGCTAGCAATTAAATTTTTTTGGTTCCATGATATAGCATACTTATTTTGATTTTCATATTCATGGAGCTAGAGCATTCATCCCCATTCTTGATTTAGAAGAAAAATTTAATGAGCATGCATGATAAAGGTAATAGGTTGGCAATTCCCTTGTTTTAGTTCCACAAGTTTATATATATATATATCTCATAATGTTGCTTTCATGGAACTAGGATAAATTCCTTCATTCTTGATTTAGGATGAAATTTGATATAGTGTGCATGATAAACTTAGGAGTGGCTATGTTGAAGGAGATTAATAATGTTGTTGGGTATTTATTTTTGTTAAAGTAAATATATGTGTGAAGATGAAGTAAGATGAATTAAGTTAGTGTTGTAAATTTATTGCCATGACCACATAAGAAAATAATTAATGATTAATATCTTCATGAGGAATGCAATGGTGAGGGTTTAAGGTGAAGAATAGATTCCAAGAAAAACATAATAATAATAATGTTATAAATATTATTAATATTTTTAGAGGGTGGTTTATGTGTGAATAAATCCCAAGAAAGGTAGAACTTATTATGGCCTTTACTAATATTTTTAGAAGGGAATTCTATGTAATGATAAATTCTAAGAAAAGGTAGAAAATATGGTAGTCATTATTTATAATTTGAAAGGAATTTTATGTAATAATAAATTCTAAGAAGATGGGAGAATATTATGTTCATTATTGATATTTTTGGAAGGAAATTTATGTAAGAATAAATAGAAAATATTATGTTCTTAGGAATATTTTGGGAGGAAATTTATGAGAGAATTTAATTCCAAATATATATATATTGTGTCCAAAATTAGTATTTTTGGAGCAAAATTCATGTAAGAATAAATTCTAAGAAGAATAGAAGGTATCATATCCATTATTAATATTTTTGGAGGGAGGTTCATGAGAGAATCAACTCCAAGGAAAATAGAAAATATTATGACCATTATTAATATTCTGGGAGGGGAATTTATGCGAAAATAAATTCCAAGGAAAGTAGAAAGGAATTATGTCCATTGTTAATATTTTAAAAGGAACTCAGACCTAATTTTCCAGGAAAAAGCGTAATAACATGGAACCTTCAAATTTATTTAAAAGCTTTAAGAAAAGGAAACTCTTCCCTAGATAATAAAAGGGAGACGTAGGGTGACACCGCGCCCTTAAAGGTTTCGAGTGTACACCGGCGGACTAGGGAGGCGTGGCCGAAGGTGCCCCATGCCTATGACCTATCGTTCACGATCATACTGAGACCGTGGCGACGTGTCCACGCATCACGAGGTGTGGTCGGAGGTCCTCCACACAAGTGGCCTGCGGAGGTATGGCCAAAGGTGCTCCATGCCCGTGATCTAGTGTCCCGAGGATTTTATGTATGTGGATCGAGGGTTCACAATTTATGAGGTGTGGCCAAAAGTGCTCCACACGGGCGACTTGGCGAGGCACGGCCGAAGGTGCTCCGTGCTCGAGACCCAGTGCTCGCAATCACGCTGTATACGGGGTCGAGTGTCTATGAATCTTAAGGTGTGGCCGAAGGTGCTCCACACGGGTGACCTAGGGAGGCGTGGCCGAAGGTGCTCCACTGTGACCTAGTGTTCACCCAACATGTATGCGTCGTCTGATAACTTCACGATAATAAATCCCGATGCGGCTTAGGAAAATACTGGTTATGTGAAAAGAACATTTACTGTTGCTAACCACTAAATTTATCATGAAATAATTACCTATTTATTGATATGTACTTTTCTCCTAAATCAAGGATGCAGTCTGAACGTTTTTGGTGCTTGCACCCTGATACATGTTAGTTTCTTTTAAAACTATAAATTGCTAAGCTCTTTGGGAAACTTCGTGTTTCTCACACATGTGCTAATATGTATCAGTTGAGCAGTAGCAAGGACTCATGGTAGCAGTATCTTTTGGTTGAGAAGTCTTTTGTAAGCCCCCATTATTTTGTACCTTAAAAGTACTTGGATGAAAATAGGGCCGGCTAAATTATTGTATATATGAGTAGTTGAGGAATCTTGGGAAAAGTGTATATGTGAAGGGCCTGCAATTTGGTACTATTTGGTGCGAGTCGTGATAGCCCACATTGTCTCGACTTTCGTAGGACAGGTACTTCACATATTCGGGGATTGATACATTATTTGTAATGAATGTTTTTATTAAACATGTATTATTGATCCATGTGATAGACTATATTTGCATCGTGTAGCATAAACTTTTATTAGTCCGCTGTGCATGTGAGTTTTTATCTTTATCTGAGCATAAAATCTCCCGAACCTATTGCGTATGACACAATTCAATGGTTTAACTGCTCAAACAATAATTAAAGGGACAAGAATAATGTACCGAATCTATCTATTGCTATTGAAATGAACAACAAGACCAGATATGGGCGTTACAGGTGGACTTAATGGTACTAGTAAAAGTCACCCTAGTGGCAATGAATTGATGGCTCTAAAGTACTATGGCAGATATAAAAGTATGAATGATTTGATGATGTATCTGAAGATAGATTTTGTGTGAATGCATGACGATGTACTTTATTGATAAATCAAGCATGACTATGTAATGCCATGTAATATGTTCATGACACGAAATAGTAATAATCTCATATTTACCAATGCACATGCATATATTTCATATAAAGCATATCTATGGAATTAAATGGAAACTATATTGAAAGAAATGAAATTTAGAAATATTTTCTATATTCGTATAGTGGTACATACCAAATATTTGAAAATGAATGTTTTGTTTAGCTATTGACAAATTATTTTCTCATTATTGTACCGGTATATATCAGATGCTCAAATCTATTGTGATGATAGAGATTAAAGTAGCTATAGTAGAGGTTCCATTTCTAGGAACCTTTACAGTCTTGAAGGATATTTATATATTTGCAATGTTTGAAATTCCTACTACAAATCCATAGGCTTAGAAATTAATTATGAATATGTAACTATAGCCCTTTTGGTTCTAATTCTATATATATGTTCTTTTTTGGTAGAATTAGAACCACTATTCTTTTGGCAGTATATAGTGAAAAAGGGCATATAATTGAAGTAAGATATGTGAAGAATATATCCACTAATAAGATACTTTTTGTTAAAAGGGGTATGAGTGACAGACTTGTTGTCTCCTTATCCTTATTTAAAAAGTTCTTCACACGTCTCAATTTATGTAAAGTACAGTGTAAATCATTTCTAGGTAACTCAAGAATGTAATAACCACATGTTTCTAACTTCAGGCATGCTCTAAATTTATGAATTTAGAAATTTTTTGACTAAATATTTGAGTAAAGTTGCCTAGGAATTTCAAAAATGAGGAAAGAGACTAAATTGAAAGAAAAATTATGGACTAAAGTGAAGGAAATAAAGATTTCATAAAAGGATGAAATATAATCATTACGCCTCTAAAATATCTCGTACATTTATGATACGTCATTATGGTGCTGAAAAAATATCTGAAAACGTAATGATTATGCCAATAAAATATCTGGGAGTCATCATGACTATAGAAAAATATTCGGGGCCAAAACAGATAATTTTTACCTAAGGGTAAAATGATAATTTCATCTAGGGATAAAATAGCAATTTTACCAAAAGGGTAAAATTGTCATTTTACTTAAGAAATGATTATAAATTCCCTTAAGAATAATCCCCCAAATTTTCAAAAATTTTGGAAGCCAATAAAGGGTTAAAATAGTTATTTTGGCTAAAGGGGTAAAATGGTAATTTTATACTAAGGGTAAAATTGTAATTTTACACCTTAGGTATAAAATTACCATTTTATCATAAAAATATTTATGGAATTTATATTGTGGCAATTTTCAAAATTATGAAGCAAAAATGAAGAGAAAAGGATGAAAAATTGGATAATAAAGTAAGGATTGTTTTAAAGGGCAAAATGGTCTTTTACCTTATTATTTAAAAACCACCTGTCCTTCTTCTTCAAACCAGTTGCACGACGTGAGAACTAGGCAAGAAAAACACTGCTAAATCGTGAAGGAAGAAGGAAGGGAAGAACATGAAAGAAGTAAGGAAACACCAAAGTAAAATCATTTTTATTGACAATTTAAGGTAGCTTTATATCCTCCCACAGTTTATTTCTTGATTCATGGTAGTTTTCAAGCTTTTTGATGTCTCCCATTGCTGCCATGAATAGTGTCACCTCTCTCTACATTCATGAAATGCAAAAATTTATATTGGGATTTGTCTAAAATGATGAATGGATGCATATGTGAGTATTAATTGGAAGTTTTAAGGTGTTTATGACAATTTTGCAAATTTAATTCCATTTCCATGAAAATTTCCCTATGGTTGAATGATGATGATATGATGCTTGGATGAACATGATTTTGTTGGGTAAATAATGTTTCATGACTTATTTATGATGAAAATGGGATAAATGGAGAGAATGGATGGAAATTATGAAATCTCCTAAAATTCCTCTTGTTGGTTGTGGCTATGTCTTATGGTAGGAAGGAAATTGTGCTAAAATTTACTTACCTTTCCTAGTGTGATTTCGACCAAAGATGAAAGGGGAAAGAAAGAATGAATTTGTAATGAAACAAAAATGGTTTCTTCTCCTTCCACCTTTGACCGAGAGCATGGAAACACTTGGAAGAAAATTGTGCTAAATTTGGCTAATCTTTCCATTTAACATGCTAGTACCTTGGTCATGGAAAAGAAAATTTATATTTTGATAAGATGATGTGTTTTCCTTAAATTTCTCTCCTTGATCGAGAGGGTATGTTGATAGGCAAGAGAAGGATATGGTTAAATTTGCATGGACAATGTGTCATTGTTGTTTATGGCCAAAAGAGAGAAATAGAGTTTCCATTGGATTTTTTACCATTAGTTTCCCTTTTTCCTTTACTTGGCCAAAGCACCATGGTAATTAACAAGGGAAAATATTATGAAAACCTTGCTAAAATTTTCCCTTGGTAAATTTGGTTACCAATAAAAGAAAAAGGAAAATTAATGTTTAGATCATTCCATTTTCTTTAAAATAAATTTTTTTACCAAGAGCATGATGGATTTTATGGAAAAATTGTTTACAAAGATGTTTTATAGCTATTGGCCAAAGATATGGAAAAAATGGAAATCCTTGTGTTAATGGATTTCTTAATGAAAAACTTCAAAATCATGTTATCCTAATAATTAAAATGTACATTAAAGAATGGGGAAATTGTTAAATACATACCTATAAGTATGTATGAAAATAGAAATACTTTTAGGTATGTATAGATAGATAAAGAGTGAAATGGAATTATATGACAAAGAAAAAGGAAAAATATTCACCTTAGGACCTTAAAGATGAAATGACAAGATAAGGCACGGAAAAATTGTATAGAAATGGAAGGGAAGTTATAAAACTATGTTTATAAAAGGGTTAGAGTAGAAATTGGGAAATTGAATTGAGAAATTACTATTTTCCCTTATTTTCTTCTCTTGGCCGAGATTAATACCCTTATTTATATGGAATTTAGCCATGAAATTGTTATAAGGGTCATAGTTTATGAAGGTAAAGTATCATGACAAGTTAAGAAAGAAAGAGGAAAACATAGGCAAAGAGAGGAAAATATAGAAAGAAAGGAAATCATAGAAATATAAGAAAGAAGACTTAGAGGAAGTATTTCAAATATATATTTTAGGATAGACAAGCTTGTAACTGAGTGACCAATTGTTAGTATGGGACACCCATTAGGCACTCCACGATTGTATTATAAATATGAATGGTGAAACATCCACTCAGAATAAATATTTTAGAAAAATACTGTGATTGTTGCAAATTCTAAGTTAGTATAGCCTAGATGGCCAAATAAAAGGAGACTTTACTTAGAATTTAGCATAATCATGGGTACAAGCTAAGTCATCCTAGATTATATATAAGGAATAGTGTAATAGGGATGTGATCCACTGAAAAGGGGTGGTGATTCCATAGCAACATGATCCACCTTGAAAGCAGAGAGGAAATGATCTGCGTAATGTAACATCTACTCCTTTTGCGCATTAAGAGACGTTTGTTAATTTTAAATGAATCAAATTCTTGTATTTGTTGCATTAATTTCATATAGATGCATTAGAATGAGAGATTTAGGTGAAGAGAAAGAATAGGGACTCAATTGAAAGGAAAAAGATGAAGTGCGGATAGAGGTGTGAATTTCTAAAACTTTAGGGCAATAGACCATAATTTTAACCAAAGGATTTACTGTAACCATAGAATTTTGAAACTTCCTGCCAGTAAGTTAGGGATGAAATGGTAATTTAACATATAGTTGGAAAAATTATCATTTTAGGCCAAATGGTCAGGAATTTGAAGCAAAATTGCAAAGGGTCAAACTGCCTATAAATAGGCTAACCCCTCAGAAGTCTTCATTATGCTTCTTGAGGTCTGAATTTTAGAGAGAGAGAGAGAGGACGAGCTAGAAAGAGAAAGAGTTGGAATTTTGAGGGAAGAGAGCTATTGGACGGATTTAATCATTCCATAAGCTAGGAAAATTTATCAGAACACTTCACTATCATCAAATACCAAGTTTAAACCAAAAAAAAGGTAGTAAATCACACATCTCCCTTATTTTTTGAAATTATTGTTCATGGTTGGAGATTCTGAGTTTTCATAATTTTAAACTTGAGGGAGATTAAAACCTATATTCTTAGTATTTTTTATTGCTATTGGATGTTTTAAATTGATTGAATATACTTGTGAATGCATGAATGCAAATTTGAGAAATGGGTTTTTCATGATTTTTGAGAAAGAGTTTAAATCTCATATTTGAGCATGAATAATTGGTGGTTTGGGCTATTTTTGAGTGGTAAATGAAGCTTTTATGCTGTTATTGAGTTTTTGATCATCAAAACTATTTTAAAAACATGTTTTTGGGCTAAAATAATTGGTCAATGGTGAGTTTTAAAACAGAGCATAATGTAACAGTTGACTTGTAGGCTCTACCAGTCAACTGTCGTGCTCCTGAGTTATCTAGAATTGTATCCAAAGTGCTATCAATTGATTATCAAATGTTGGAAGTCGACTGCCATGTTCTTATTTTTTAAAAATTAGCCAAAAATAGAGCAATTGACTGTCAAGGTCCTAAAAGTTGACTGATTGCTCACTGTTTGAAACATTTTTGGGGCAGCAAGTTGGAAGTCAATTGCCAGGAGGCTGGAAGTCAACTTATAGCTCTCTATTTTTGTAACTTTGACTCAATAACCTATTTTAATCCATAATTAGCCCAATTCTTGACTCAAATGTGGATTTAAACTTAGATTGTAATGGCTAACATGAGAATTAAGAATATTTGAGAAATTATGAGAAAGAGAAGAAAAACAAGAGATTTTAATTGAGCATGAACCATAAATGAGAATAACTACAAATGGTTTATCCGTGAGAATAGCTGCATTTGGTTATACTGCGAGAAGGGATGCAATTGGTTATACTGCGAGAATAACTGCAACTGGCTTTAATCTAGGAAAAGTTTTGCAAATAGTTAACCACTAATAATTGCTAACTGTTAACCACGAGAATAAATGCTGACAGTTAACCACGAGAATGAATGTATATGGCAAAAACCACGAGAATGATTGCAGGTGGCTCATAACCATGAGAAAACTCATTTATGGACAGAAATATTTATAAAATTTCTTATATGATGCTTTTTTATGGCCATATCAAATTGCATGATTTTCTTGTTTATGCTCTATATATTGACATGAGAATATGAGTTGTTACCATTACAATATGAGAATGCATCTTGTGTGATGAATATCTGTTGAAGTGCATGTGTAATCATAAGTATATGTATGATATATTACATAATCCATGTATATTGTTCTAATAGCATAATATTTTAAATTATTATGAAAAAGAATGTAGTAGATTTTCATATCTGTACGATGGTACAATCAGCTATTTTTAAAAATAGGTGATTATTGCTACTGGAAAATATTTCTCATTAAATGATGATTTGTATCAAATGGCTAGTTATCAGGTGCTATTGGAGGTAAAGATAGAGGTAGTAGAGATACCCTTTCTAGGGTATTTTCCTATGATCTCTGGACTATGGGTCCTATTTGTATTCGAGTTACCACCCTCCCCCTGACTGTATGCATAATTAGGAGTATATAGTATTTTGACATGCCCACCTACTTGAATCCTTATTAGTATTTTGAAAGGATTAGGAGGATGATTTTGGTATAAGTGGGAGGGCATATATGTATTATGTTATGTGAGATAGAGAATTTTGCTTAAAACAGGGTATGAGTGGCAGGCTTGTTGTCTCCTTACCCTGCTCAGGCTCACATATCTATAGGTATATGTCTACATACACTATTGTTTATGTATGTATAAATATTATGTACAATTGAATGTGAATGTAAATATCTTTATATCTATTTATCGTATTTAAATTACTTTATTTATTTATGCTGCGTAACATATGAGAACCCGAGTGTAGTAACCCAAACTAGTGGCACTCAACTATTTAACTTAGAAAAAGTTAAATATATACTCAGGTAGAGGCAGTAATAAACTCACTAATCCTATATTATGTTACTTTATATTATTTACCTACCAAAAAGAAATATATGGTTGGGGGTGTTACACGTAATAGTAGCGATTCTGTGAGCTTAATTTTAACAGCTTGCCTTCGAGCATGGATATATAATTGACTTCGAGCATAGTTATACAGAAGGGTACTGGATCCACTGAGGGATGCCTCAAATAGTACTAGTGACAGAATTTTCACATAGAGAATAAAATTATCTCATTCATGTAAGTAGTAGTACATGAAATAATTCATCGGGTGACTCTCCTGATACTCTTAAGTATTTTCTTGCAAAGAAATGGTTTTTAGGCAAAAATTGAATGCTATTTTCCTTGTGAATAATAATTGTTTTCCTATGAATGATAAATAGTTTCCCTATATGTACTGATGTTCAGAAATATATTTTTTTATAATCATGATACTAGAAAAACGTATAAGGTGAATTGTCATAATACCCTATTTTATAATATATTCAACTATGTATACTATAAACATTAAAGAGAATTATTTATTAAATCCCATAGATTGAAAAAATGAGAATTTTAATAAAGAATATAGAACTATTTTTTCGTATCACTACGGTGGTATATGTTAGATTAAATTAAAATGTAGGATTGTAAAGTTACTGAGAAATTATTTCTCACAATTGTATTTGGCATGTATTAGATGCTGAGTTTCCTAGTGTGACTCAAAGTTGAGACATCATATGTAGAAATAGCCCACTTACCCTAAATCCCTTATATTTTGGAAATGGGATTAGGATAAATTATTTTGAATGTATATAAGAAATGGGTAAAACATTAGGATATGTGAAAGGTATCCACTAGTAGGAATTTTGTAAAAGGGTCTGAGTAGTAGGATTGTTACTTCCTTACACTTAGAAGCTAATAAGCAATTTACATATCCTGAAATATATGATGCTGTATATTGATGTAAATATTAAATGAAATAGAAATCGTGTGAATGACATTATAGATTACCACTGCGTTATTATTTTAATTTATGTAGTCTTCCGCTATGTAATGTATAGATGTAATACCGAGTAAATAGTCCTAAGCATAAATAATGTCAATCAAAAGAAAATTGAAAAAATTTTACTCGAATAAAAACTAAGGATGAAAGTATAGATAACATGCCAGTCTTATAGCTAAATGGTTTATTATGCAAAATATTTCTAAAAATAAGCTATAAGATTGGGGTGTTATAAAGAACATGACAGTCGACTACCAAGAGCTAGCAGTTGGCTGCTATGTTATACTCTATTTTTCAAAGTGGCTGTTGACCTATACTTTTACCCAAGAACTTGTTTGTAACCCATTTTTAATAATCAATAACTCAATACCAACATAAAAGCATCATTTATCACATAAAAATAGCGCAAGTTACCATTTAATCTCACTCAAATCTTAGATTCAACGTCATTTTCATATATAGGTAAAAGCCCATATTTCATAATTTTGATTTATGCAACATAAGTACATCTATGCAATTTAAAACACCAAATAGCAGTTAAAAACATCAAGAATATAGTTTTTAGCTTCCTCTCTAGCTTAAACAACATGAAAATCATAATTTTTAATACATGAACAATAATTTTTGAAATATAGAGGATTAGGTTGTTTGCTACCTTATTGATACTTTAAAGCATGTAAACATTTGCTTAAAAACTTTCTAGTGTGTTATCCTTGCCTTAGGTATGTCAAACTTCTCCCTATGATTTTCTTCCTTCTTATTTCCTTACTTTCTCTCTCTAGCTCTTCTCCTTCTCTCTCTAAATTTCAAATTTGAGGGTGGATAAGGGAGAAGAGTCTGATATTTTCACCTATTTATAAGTGGTCAGAAAAATGCATTTCTAATCCTAATTCTTGATCATTTGACTTAAAATGATCATTTCCCCGGCTATAAGCATAATTACCATTTTGCACCTGAACCATTGGCGGGAAGTTTCAAAAATCTGGTAGCTACAGTAACTCTTTTGGCTAAAATTACAGTTTGCTAGCCTTGGAATATTGAAAGCCTATATAGTTTCCTCCAGTAAAACTTTTCCTTTCATTCAAGTCTCTGCTCTTTTCTTTTTAATTTAGTCCCTCATTCTAATGCAACTACATGCAATCTAATGCAACAAACACAAACATTTAACTTATTTAAAAACTAACAAATATCTCTCATAGATAGAAGGAGCAGATGTTACAACAATTCATAAGAATTCATGTAGTACTCTCACTGTGGGTCAATATAATATATGTGTTCTCTAACAAATATACTTGTGTAATGACTTGGCATCTCATATCCATGACTTTACTCATCAATCAACATATTTACTAGTCTTACCATATTATTTCTATCTCAGTTTGTAATAATACTTGACTTGGGAAAATTTTAAGAATAATAAATTATTCTAGAGATAGTTAATGTATTTAAATATGATGTGTAGATATATCAAAATATAATAACTGAAATGCCTTTACATTAAACATAATAAAATGTGGATAGTCAATCATCTTATGATTTGCCTCTAAGGCTTACACCAACAATTTCCATCACAATTGAATTTCACCAATATAAATATCCATTCCATTAGAATTATTATGTCTAAATTTTGAGATTTTATTGTAGTTTCAAATCCATCAGTCAAGATTTTTTTTGGTGCATTATGTTAATTTCCATGATTAATAATCATTTATCATAAGTGAAATCCTTAAACCTAAAAATTAGCACTGGAAACCCTTTTCTTTTAAGGAGGTTTAGCTAAACAAAGAGTCTTATTGCTTCTCTCACAGGACAAGCAACTTAAGAAGAAAATTATACACACCAATAATTAATAGCAGGCATCTGGGTTCAATTTTTAATTATTGTGTACTCTTAAATTTTCAAAATATGTTGAAATACCTATACATGATTGTGTTCTAAAGAATTATATTAAAATATCTACTACTTACACCTTTATTGATGATGTTGAGCAAAGTATTATAGAAAGTGTTATAAAAGACCCTATAGCAATGAAAGCTAAAAGAATTACTTCTTTGATTTCAATCGCAACTTAGGGCTCACGACTAATTCTATTTACACCGATAATTTCATTATTTCCTTTTGAACTTTAAATACTTTTCTACAAGTAGAATTAGATACTAGCTATAATACCCCCAATCCTAGGGTTCCTTTTTTGTTATTTGTATAATATAATATAATATATATAGGATTGGTGAGTTACTACTACCTTTACCCGAGTAAATTTTTAACTTTTTCCAAGTTACTTAATTAAGTGCTACTAGTTTGGGTTACTACACTTGGGATTCTCACACATTATGCAGCAGAAATGATTAAATGATTTAGATAACATATATATATACATATATATTTACATTCACACTCAATTTACATAATATTTCTTACAAAACATAATCCTCCATGTCTGCCAGACATATACCTATAGATATGTGAGTGTGTTAACCAAGGGTAAGGAGACAACAAGCCTGTCACTCATACCCCTTAAAAAGAATTGCTAGTGAATACCTATCTCACATTTCTTAATACATATTGCCCTCTTTTCTTACACAAAATCATCCTCCTGATCCTCCCAAGGTATTTATAAGGATTCAGGGTAATGGGCATATCAAAATATTTCTATATAATTCCTAAGGTGTCATATATTCAAGGGGTGGGAGGGACTTCCCATACATAAATAATCCATATTTCTTTAATAATTGGAAAATACCCCAGAAAGGGTATCTCTATGATCTCCACTTCCACTTCTAGCATGATCTAAAATAAAGGATCTAGGGTGGTTGTGGGTAATTTCAAGTTGTGAACACAGTCTACTAAAATAAAGGAATGGGTGGCACCAGAATCATACAAAACAAGTAAAGGAATATCATTAATAAAGCACGTACCTTTCATCAAATCTTCGGACTGGGCCACCTCCTTCCCCTTTAGGGTATACACCCTTCCCTTGGTAAGAGGTTTGGTGGGTTCCTCTAGTTTCCTCATGTTGGGCAGTTCTGGGTGATGTGTCCTGGATTTTCACATTTGAAGCACATGTTCTACCCCATCAGACATGGCCTACTCCCATGATTCTTCCCACATCTTGGGCAGTTGCTCTGAGATGTCAGAGTGTGAACTAGTTTCTTCCCAGTTTGGCTCTTCTGAAACTTCTTGTCGCGACCTCTACTGAATCCAGCTGGACTCTTCCTCTTATGGAAACTAGCCTCTTGTTTCTTCTTCTATAGTGTTGTCAGGGTTTTGGAGGCTATTCTACACCTGTTGACTAGGGTTGGGTAGTTTCGAATCTCTTAGGTCACCACCTCATGGTATAGCTTTGGGTCCAAGCTGTTCTCCAAATACAAAGCTTTCCATGCCCTGTCCGGTCTCTATTTTAGGTAGGAAGAGAATTTTGACAGCTCTTCGAACCTGGACAGATGTTCTTCAAAGGACCTGTCACCTACTTAATTTGCATAAACTCACCTTCTTTAACATTCCTCTCGCTCTGTGGGAAGTACTTCTCTAGGAATGCATCTCTGAAGCTCTCCTAAGTGATATGGGTCCCCTGGGCTGCAATCAATTACTTCGTCCCTTTCCACCAGTGTTTTGCCTCCCCTTCCAACTGGTAGGTGGCGAAAGTAACATTCTGTGGCTCTGCTTTCCCCAATACTTTAAACAATTCCTCCATCTTCTGGACCTATTCTTCGGCCCTCTTTGAATTCACCAAGCCATTAAAAATGGGAGGCATGGCTCTCTGGAAATCAGACTAGCCTCCGCTAACTTGGGTCCTCACCTGCTCTGCCCCTGTCTGGGTATCCTCACTTTGGTCTGTCTAGGCCTATCAAAGTACCTCGGCTGTAACTACAGCCTGGGCCCTCATAGCTTCGGCCATGTCCCTCATAGTCTGGATGACTTCATTCACATCCACCTCTGCCATTTGTGCTTGTTCTTTACCTCTCTGTGCTTGCGCCATATCGTCACTCTACAAAATAAATATTACCGAGGTAATCAAACTCAATAACAAATGACTAAGTAGATAATATATGACACTAATAGGAGCTTCTATCTTCCCAAACCTAACGCTCTATTCCCCAAGGTCAAAACAAATACAAGCTAGCCAACTGCCTAGGTACAGCCGACTAACCCGAACTAGTCCTTTACTTGAGGAATTCTATCCCGTCCTAACCTAGGTAGCTGTGCTCTAATACCAACTTAATGTAACATCCCTATCTAGTTTTACCATTAGTTCAGATATAAATAGATAGGTTCGATACATTATCTTTATCCTTATTGAATTAATATATGAGCAGTTATACCATTAAATTATATTAAGCAGATTAGGTTCGGGATCTTTTGCTTAGATTAAAACTTACATGCACAGCGAAATAAAGAAATTCTATACTACATAGAAAGAATATAAACTTTCATGTGATTTAAATAGTATAAGTCCAATAATGTCCATTACATATTGATAAACATGTCCTCAGATAAATGAAGTACCTGTCTATTAGAAGTCAGGAGACAACAGGTCTGTCACTTAGACTCCCTTACAAATTAGGGATAGACCGATCCTTCACATATTCGTCCCCTAAGATACCCATATACATCTCATGTATACAGTCTAAAATAAATGTCCTATTCTAAATCAAATCTAGCCAAGACCCAAATTAGGGGTTATAAAAAAAATCTCATCTAAATCAAAAAGAATTGCTATTCCTCGGCCCTGCTACTCGTCCGGATCTAATACATATTAGTACGTGGATGAGAAACACAAGTTTCTCAGTAACTTAACAATTCAGGGTTTAAAAAATAACTAATATATATCATGATGCAAGCACCAAAACATTTAATCTACATTCTTGATATTAAAGCGTAATGTTATCCATAAATGTATGCAGGCAAGCATTGCATGATAAATTTATAAGTTAATGGGAAAATTGGATAATCTCTTTTTAAGTGAAACATGTTCTCTTAAAATTATATGACTTATTGCGAAATTAACAAAGTGCTTATGAGTTTAATTCTTACTCATACCGTGGTGAATTAATTAGATGCTCTAGTGTATTACGTGGACACTAGGACACCTTTATAAAATCATTGTGAACACTAGGTCACAGGTATGGAGCACCTCCGGCCACACCTTACTAGGTCACTCGTGCAGAGCACCTTTGGCCAGACCTCATAAATCGTGGAGACTCGATCACATGTACAGAGTCGTCGTGAATACTAGGTCACAGGTATAGAGCACCTTCGGCCACACCTCACAAGGCCACCCGTGTAGAGCACCTTCAGCCACACCTGGTAATTCATGGACACTCGGCCACGTATATGGATTCACGGGCATGGAGCACCTTCGGCCACGCCTCCCTAGGTCACCTATGTGGAGCACCTTCGGCCACACCTTGTAATTCATGTACCTTTCTATGATTTTCCCTTATCAGTTGTGTTTCTTTTCTTCATTAGTGTACAAAAGCCTCTTTGTCATATTTATTTATGACAATTCTTTGTCTAAATTAATTTAATTCTCCCTTCATAACTATCATGTTTCCCTTATAAAATTTTACTAAATTTCAACAAAAAAATTCCTTGATTTGAGCTTAACGAAACTCAAGGGAATTTCGTGTTCTATCATTTAATTCTTTTCTCTTTCCATTCCTTAAATAATTATTTTAAAATGGGAGAATTTCTTTCCTAAACTAAACCCCATTAATTAGCCAAATTTCCCAAATAATGTTCATCATTAATTATCCATAATTTTGGGCTATGGGAAATGCAAGAGAATTTAGTGTTTGTCCATTTAAATTCCCTTTTTCCTAGTCTTTAAATATCTCCATTAATTTGGGATAGTTTAACAATACATTCCATTGTTTTATCCTTCAATTATCACTATTAAATTGGGATAATTAATAATGCATTTCTCTTTTTCTAGTCCTAAAATATCACCATTACAATTGGAATCATTTAGTAATACCTTTACCCTTCTTTTTTTTCTAATTCTTAAAACATCACCATTAAAATTGGGATTCTTTATTACCACACTAAGAAAATGGACATATCATCCCTTTCATTGGAATATGGTTACCTTATTTACATTTACATGGTTATAGCAAGAGTTCACACTTCCAATAATGCTAAAATATCTCTATCACTCCCAGTATGGAGAAAATGGTTTTCAAGGAACATGCATCCATTTATATTATCCTCAACCGTATTCCATCATGATAACATTATTGATTAACCTAGATTTCCCACAACAACAATATTCATTTTATCATATACCCACATATCACTCTATCATGCAACTTTGCCCAGCAAAACATAATTAATATCAAGAATGAAAGAAGGCAACAATATCCCATGAAAGCTTGTAGAAACATGGTATATACATATGAAATCTTGGGACACTATTTTTAAGAATTGTCAACCTACCTCTTTGGTGTCCTAAATTGGTTTAGCTTGGCTTCCTCTTTGTTCCTTTTCTTTCCTTGGCTAAGACTCCCTCTTTTTCTTCTTGCCTTAACCGAATTGTGTGGGTGTGTATGCTCTCCTTTTTCCTTCCTCTCTTTTCTCTCCCTTTACACTTTCTATTCGGCCTCTCCCCATAATGGATGCCACTTTCATTCACTTTTGTTATTATTCTCCTTCCATGCCTTAGTGTAACCATATGCAAGCCTTATCCCTTATGCCACCCTTTCTTATTACTTGTACGTTTGGTGTAGCTCATTCGGCTATTTTTAAGGAAGGGAAGAAGGAGATCACGCTACCCCCATGCTCACACACAATAGGTAAGTCCCAAGCAACTTCACGTTGGCATCCTAATGCAATTGATATACAACTCCATTCGATGGCATCAAAAGGGAGGAGAAAGAACCACGTGAGCTGTACGGTGCAGGCTGGAATTCTCACTTGAGTGCTGCACCATCCTATGCCTTTAGGAAACTTACTGTCATTATCTTGGTAGCCTAGCATACGGACAAAGGGAAGGCAAAGGCTACACGTCTCTTTCCTCTCTTGTCTTCTTGCTTCCATACTCCCACATGAAATTTGTATTCCAATTAAGTTGCACACTCTCTCACACACAAGGTGTTAGTCTCTTGCCACGCAAGTACATGTTTGTCCTAATACAATTTATTTCTTACGTAATAACCATGTGGTGGCGCCAAGGGAAAGTAAATGCATACATATAATTCCTTCACGCTAGATTTATCCATCACGAAAGGTGATACGATCATGCTGCACTTTCCTTTCTTCCTTGTTGTTAGTTGTTGTCGTGAGCTTCTTTAAGTCTTAATTAAAAATGCTAATTCTTTTGCCCATCCTTGATGGCTTTCACGTGTGGCTACATCAAGTCCCCCTTCTTATTCAACACGTCATGCTTCACTTTCACCTCCTCCACCAAATGCATATATGTTTATTTAACTTCACCTATTTAGTGCTTACTCGGTTACTCCAAAGTAATTAAGGGAACAAATTGCAATGGGTTTCACATGCACTCATGTTCTCCTTTTGCTTATTTTATCTATTAACTTTGGCAAGCTAGTCGGTTGCTATGTTTTCCTTACATTTTCTATTTATCCTTGCCGTGACTTTACATGGCTTTGACAAAAATCCAATTCACTCTTACCCTTGGCATCTTGGCTAGAAAAAGGAAGCAAAGAAAAATTAATTCAAGCAAATTAAATGTATCAAGCACCTCAAAATTTATTGAAGCACCTCAAGCACCTCAAAATTTATGCAATGTCATCCTTTCCAATATTTATTCTAAATATTACATCGTACAAGTAATTTTATTCAATTAACTAAGAGAACATTAATTTAGACTAGTCAAGAAAATATAGGGTGTTACAGCGATTCTTGCGCTATAACCATTTGCAACGATTCTCGCGGATCAACCATTTGCAGTTATTCTCATTTATTGTTCATGCACATTTTAAATTTCATATTTCTCCTTTACTCTTAAAACATTCTCATTTCTCATGTTATCCATTACATCTCAAGTTTAAATCTTACATTTAAGTGAAATATTAGGCTAAGTGTGCATTAAAATTTGTCATTAAGTCCATTTTTCCAAAACAGAGCCTACAAGTCGACTTTCACCCTCCTCGTAGTCGACTTGTAGCATACTATCCAAAAATTTTTCAAACCTGAGAAATACTAATCGACTTCTAAGGTCCCGATAGTCGACTGTTCTGTTCTTAGTTAATTTTTGAAAATTAAGAACATGGTAGTCGACTTCCATCCCCCTGGCAATCAACTGCTAGAATTTTGGATGCATTTTTGGGCAATTCAAAGGCATGACAATTGACTTCCAACCCCTCGCAGTCGGCTGTTAGGGCTCTAGATGCATTTCTAGGCAACTCAGGAGCACAACAATCAACTTCCAACCCAAGGCAGTCGGCTGCTACATTACTTTCTATTTTTTAGACCGTGTGTTGACCCAAATTTAAGCTCAAGAACATGTTTCCAAAATAGTTTTAACAATCAAAAACTCAATAATAGTATAAAGATGTCATTTACCACGCAAAAACAGCCCGAATTACCGATTATTTTTATTCAAATCTCATATTTAAACTCTTTCTCAATTACAACTAAAAACCCATTTTCTAGAATTTCATTCAAGCATTCATAAGCATATTCATGCAATTTAATACATCCAATAGTAGTCAAAAATACCAAGAATGTAGGTTTTAATCTCTCTTAAACTTAAATAACAGAAAGATCAAGGTTTTTAGCCATGAACAGTGCAATTTTGAAAATAAGAGATTGGTGATTTGCTACCTTTTTGCTTATTTTATGTTGGCTTGTGATGATTATGAAGTGTTCTAAGATGTTTTACTAATTCCCGAAATGCTTGAATTCGCCCAACAGACTAGTTTGCTCACAATTCCTGCTCTTTCTCTCTCTAACTCACTCTCTCTTTAGGATTTCAAAATTCAGGATGCAAAATGAACCATTCTTTAGTCTTCACCTATTTATAGGTGATCCGACTCTTTGCAATTTTATTCTTAATTCCCAACCATTTGACCCAAAATGATAAATTTTTCCAACTATATGTTAAATTATCATTTTGTCCCTAACTCACTGGCAGAAAGTTTCAAATTTTTGTTGCTACAATAAATCTTTCAGCTAAAATTATGGTTTGCTACCCTGAAGTATTGAGAACTCACATAACTTTCCTCACTCTATCTTTTTCATTTCATTTCAATCCCCCTTCCTTCCTTTCCCTTAAAACTCTTACTCTAATGCATCTATATGTCATTTAATGCAACAAAAACAAGAATTTAATTCATTTAAAATCAATAGACATCTCTTAATGCGTCAAAGGAGCGGATGTTACACTAGTCCTATATCTTCAAAACTCAATATTGAAATTCATACCATTTATCTCTTCTCCACCTAATTTTTTTTCTTAAATAGCTTGATAAATCCAAGTATTGCCAAAAAAAATTGATAGTTAAGAAATTTCCTAGAAATTAATGAAGCTTCCTTAGTAAAGAACCATTTAATGTGCTACAATGCAACTACACCTAAGGCAGTGAACCTATCAATGCATTCTAGTGCAATGGTGACTATCAAGATCGTATCTCACAGGAACAAGAAAGCCTAGAGTTACTACTTGTTCTCTGTTATCTAGATTAAGAGTCAAAGTGGTTGATTTCTAACTAACTAATGTCTAACTATATGCAATAATGACTACCAACGACAGTGAATGGAAAAGAGAATTTATCAAGGTAACAAGAAAACCCACTGGGGTCTTGTACTAGTTAGCAAACACATAAGGGATAATGGATTATTGAATCTAATAAATCTACCTATGATTAAATTCTAAACTAAATTCAACTTCACTATCATTACAATTGAATTTCTTAAACCTAAGAACCCACCACTGAAATGTCTTCCTAATTATTGATTTTAGATCATCATTATCATTCTAATCCACTACTACTAAGAGTCGTTACTTCTTAATCCAGTAATTAATTAACCTTAGTTCTAAGTGATAATTAACTATTCTTTACAATTAGATTTTCAATTCTATTTAGAATCCATTAATTGCTAAAAGAAATCTAAACAGCATTCATCACAAATTTTTGTAAAGAAAACTTAATCATTCAGTCATAATTGTAAAGAAGATCACATACTCAAATTCAATATCCATACAATTAAAATCAGAATACCAACACAATCAAGAACCCCATTGGGTTTTACAAATTTAACTACTAATTTTGATGATTCAAACAGCCAAAGAATCAAATATACAAAAGAAAGAAAGAGTTAAAAACATGCACATCCCCCTTATCTTGAATGCCAGAAGGAATAGTATAGACAACCACCAGAAAACTCTTTCAATCTCCCAAAATATGAATTTATCGGACTACCTACGAATTGCCTCTTGGCTTCTCGGGTACTCGATGAGAACAGTACCATGGATCACTAGTGAATAGATGAACCATAGGCAGGTCACCTGAGGTCGAACGCACGACCATAGATAGCAGATTGGATGAAAAATGCCACAAACAAGTC
The DNA here is from genome assembly GCA_031216115.1 of Senna siamea. NCBI lineage: Eukaryota > Viridiplantae > Streptophyta > Magnoliopsida > Fabales > Fabaceae > Senna > Senna siamea. The sequence continues at coordinate 11,794,000 of CM062354.1, read as the reverse complement.
ACGAACGCGAATGGGTTAAAGCTCGGATATGTCGAGGTCTCCACAGGTCTATCACGTTTTGGAGGCTAAAGTTGATGGCAATGTCCCGATCATTGTCCCCTGGTCACTAAAGAATTTCTCCGCCGCTCTTGGTTAATAGAAGGTTAGAAACTAGTGCCCTAGCGAAGCCTCGCAGAAGGGAAATTGCCTCTTTAGTGAACGAACCACACTCCCAAAAATCTCCCTCGCCTCACTCAAAATGTCACTGCTTAAATCTCTAGATGCATCAGATCAAAATCTTAAAATGCTCGAATTCGCTCTTAGACGACGCGCTCACAGAAGACGTGGAAGAAGCTCTTGTTATGTGGAAAAGGCACTTATGTGATGCAAAAGAAGCCCTCCTCTCACATGCAGGTCAAACATGGACCGCTCACTCTAAAGGCACAACGTGGGCACTCCATCAGGCTTAACACAAGCTAACTGCCAAAAGGTCCAAAATAGGCGTGCTAAAGGATATTCATGCCCAAAATTGCTCCATTTACTGATGATGACTTGATAAAATGCTTGAAAATGAAAAAGGATATAAACTCAGGTGATTCTTGGAATAAAAATACACAAAATGCTCATAAAATGGACAAATAATATCAAGCAAATATGTGTAAAATAAGGCAAATCAAATCACCCCACACTTAAGCATTTGCTTGTCCTTAAGAAAACTTTAACTCAGTCCTCAAACCAATAGTAATACTTCCTTAAAAACCATATCTAGTCCACAATTAATAATACCTAACATATCCCAAGTGAAACTTAATCATAAATCAAATTATACAACCTTAACACAAAATGGAAATAATAACAATGCAAACACAACTTAACTAACAATTCAATGTCAAATAATTAAGAACCAATGCCTTACAGGGATCACTCAAATCACTCAAAGTGTATAAAGGTAAAGTACAAATTCCTCAAGCAATTTCACAAGAATCTGCCTACCATATGCTTGCTTATAAATCTCATCTCCACTATTACAAAAAATTAAATACCAAGATCAAAGGGTCTTCACAAGGTTGTACTGGGGTTAAGGTAAGGGTAAGGATAAATTTGGATAGAAGTGTTGTACACATGCTAAAAACTCATGCAACCTCATCATGAAAGCTCAAAAGATTAAATGCATCAAAATGCTAAACACAGAAATTTTCACTAAGTTTTCAATGATATGGGGGATGCTCAAAGAGTACAATATCAATAGAGAATACAGACTACTCTTTTTTTTTCTTTTTTTTCATCAAAATATTTTTTTCTCATTTCTTTTTTTTCCTTTTGGATAGCCTGAATGCTTACATCTTTTGGATTGAAGAGTAAATCACACAATTTCCAACATATAGGGTGAAAAATAAGATGATGTAAAGAAAAGGAATATGAAGTGTAAAGGTGCAAATAGTGAAGAAAATGTCAATGTTCAACATTTTCTAACTAAGGAAAACACAAAGGGTAGGATTTTGGCCAAAAGTAGTGTATCCTAAGTTGCCTAAATCATTTCTTGATATTTGAAAGTTCATGTAACCTTAACAAGCATTATAGAGCAAGTTCTAGAGATATGATCAAGTAAAATGCATACTCAACAAGAAAATTAGGAGCATAATTGTAATAGATGCTTAAAATAAGCTCAAACCTCACATTTGAGGTGTGGTAAAATTGCATATGGTTCTCAAAATTTTTTATATGAATTCTCAATCAAGCAATGCATGCGAATTGCAATATCAACATCCTAAATTAAAATTGAACAATTTGAAAAACCATTAGGTAACACCGGTATGACCCAACCAAGATGATGAATTAGACATCACTAATTGCTTTCCAAAATGAACTAAGGAAAACAATTCCTACTAATTCATAAACTGAATTATAAATGCTCCAAAGATAAACAAAACTTAAGTGCATAGAATCAAGCATAAAATTAATTATCATGTCATATATCCACTATCAGCATAAATACAACATCAGCAATATGTAGTATCAATATATAGTATCCTATCTTGTATCCATTATCAGCATAGATACAGCATCAGTAATTTGTAATATCAATATACAATAATCCAAAGCTAACTCAAGAAAGAACCAAAATGATAGAAAAAGAATTTGAATAATAGATGCCCACCCCACACTTGAGGAAGACACTGTCCCTAGTGTATAGCAAAGGGGATATCACAAAATAAGATCATAAAGTGCAAAAAGAAACAGCAAATCCAATAGTATTAAAGTACATCATAAGAATGAAAATGAAGAAAATAAGATGAAAATAAAATAAAAACAAGGGTTTTGCTTCTTTTTGTCAAAGTCTTTTAGCTGGGCTCATCCTTTTGATCATTCTTGTAGGTAGAGCATCATATGCACTCATTCCTCAACCTCTAGTGAGTCTTCATAGTACTGCTTCAAATGGTGCCCATTGACTTTGAAATCTCCTTTGTTAGGATGATGCATTTCCACTGTGCCACAAGGAAAGACCTACTTGACCACAAATGGTCCTGACCATTAGCTCCTAAGCTTTCTTGAAAAAGGACAAAGACGTGAGTTAAAAATTAATATTGTATCTCCAACCTAGAATCTTTAAAGCCACATAGCCTCTGATCATTTCTTAGTTTGAGCTTTGTAAATGGAGGAATTACTATAAGCTTGGTGGTGCCATTCTTCTAGCTTATTCAGCTACCATAATCTCTCTTTACTTGCAGAAATAACATCAAGATTACATGTTTTAAGGGCCCACAATGCCTTATGTTCTAACTCAACAAGTAAATGACAAGTCTTTTCGTATACAAGCCTATATGGTGTAAACCTAGTAGAAGTCATATAGGCTATCCTAAAAGCCCACAATGCATGATCTAGTTTGGCTGCCTAGTCCTTCCTACTTACCCCCATAGTCTTCTCTAATATTAATATTAAACCCTTATTAGTTGCCTCTACTTGCCCACTGGTTTGTGGGTGATAGGGTGTTAAAAATCTTTAAGATACCTCATAGCACTTAAGCACTTTCTCAAGTTAGGAGTTACAAAAATGGGTTCATCTATCACTAATCAGTGCCCTAGGTGTGCCAAACCTAGCAAACAGTTTCTGAAGGAACTTTGTCACTACCCTACCATCATTAGTGGGGAAAGCTTGAGCTTTCGGCCACTTAGACAAGTACTCAATAGCTACCAGGATATATTTTTTGCCATAGGAGGAAGGAAAAGGACCCATGAAGTTAATGCCCCAAACATCAAAAATTTTAGCTACTTGCATACTTGTTTAGGGCATTTTTTCATAGGCGAAGATATTACCTAACCTATGACATGCATCACAAACTTGGACATATGCTCTAGCATCCTAGAATATGGTTGGCTAGTAGAACCCTCCCTCAAGCACTTCCTTAACAATGTGGTTTGCAGCCTAGTGGCCTCCTGTTAGTCCTTCATGGAAATGCCTTAGAATTTGACAGATTTCCTCCTTGTATATGCATTGCCTCATTACCTAGTCTGTAAAAATACAAAACAGGAATGGATCTTCCCAAATGTAGTATTTCAACTCAGCAAAGAATTTTTTCTTTTGCTAAGTAATCATATCGTTTGGTAAAACTCTTGTAACTAGATAGTTAGCATAATCACAAAACCATAGGGGATTAGTGCATACCTTAACTGCCTCCAAATACTTATATAGGAAGTGATCATCAATGGCTCTCTCATCTAAGGCCTCTAGGTTTGGATTCTCCAACCTTGATAGGTGATGTGTAGCTAAGTTCTCTACACCCTCTTGTCCTTAATCTCTATATAAATTCCTGTAAGAGCAAAATTCATCTAATGAGTCTAGGCTTAGTGTCATGCTTACTAAACAAATATCTCAATGCTGAATAATTCGTGTAAACCACGGTCTTGGAAAGCACCAAATAGCATCTAAATTTGTCAAAAGCATAGACAGTAGCAAGTACCTCCTTTTCAGTGGTGGTATAATGCTCCTAGGCATCCATCAAGGTCTTGCTAGCATAGTAAATGGATTGGAACTTCTTATCAATCCTCTGACCTAACACAGATCCAACTGCAAAGTCACTAGCATCACACATTAGTTCAAAACGCAACCCCCAATTAGGTGAAACCATAATAGGGGTTATGGTTAGTCATTCCTTTAGTAACTCAAATGCCTGTACACAGTTAACATAAAAAACAAAAGGCACATCCTTGACTAGAAATTGAGTTAAGGGCTTAGCAATCTTAAAGAAATCTCTAATAAATCTCCTATAAAAACCAGTAAGCCCAAGGAAACTCCTAACAACCTTAACAAAACTAGGGAGTGGCAGTTTTGATATAGTCTCAACCTTAGCCCTATCTACCTCTATCCCTACATGTGATATCTTATGCCTAAGAATAATCCCCTCTCTCACCATAAAATGACATTTTTCCCAATTAAGAACTAAGTTCGCTTCTACACAACGAGTAAGTATACGTTTTAAATTATGAAAACAATGGGAGAAAGAGTTACCAAAAATTGAGAATTCATCCATAAATACCTTTATAGGCTCCTCGACCATGTCATGAAAGATTGCCACCATGCACCACTGAAAGGTAGCTAGCACATTGCATAATCTAAATGGCATCCTCCTATAAGCGAACGTTCCATATAGGCAAGTGAAGGTAGTCTTCTCTTGGTCTTCAAGTGTAATAGGAATCTAAAAATAACCTAAAAAATCATCAAGAAAATAATAAAACATGTGACTTGCCAAATGTTCAAGTATCTGATCAATAAAAGGAAGGGGGAAACAGTCTTTTCGAGTTACATCATTAAGCCTTCTGTAATTAATTCAAACCCAAAAACCTATTACCGTCCTAGTTGGTATGAGCTCATACTTCTCATTCTTGACCACTATCATACCACCCTTCTTGGGTATCACCTGTACAGGACTCACCCTGGAGCTATTAGAAATAGGGTAAATCAAACCTACATCACGAAGTTTAATTACCTCTTTTCTCATCATCTCCTTCATATTTGGATTCAATCGTCTCTATGGTTGCACCACTGGCCTATAGCTATCCTCCATTAGGATCTTGTGCGAACAATAGTTGGGGTTGATCCTAGGAATGTTTACAATCTTGTAAGCAAAGGACCTAAGGTATTTCCTAAGATAAGCCAAATTCATATCCCTCTCTTCATGTGTCAAGTCAGCTGCTATAATCACTGGTAGCTTCTCTGCCTCATCCAGATAAGTGTAGCTTAATTGCTTAGGTAACTCTTTCAACTCTAGGAATGAGGGGTCCTCAATTGAAGGCTTCACCTTCTTCACCTCTGACCTGCCAAGAGAAACAAAAGGATCAATAGAGTTACTGGGCTCAGTAACCAGCAAATGAGCTAGTTGTTTTAACACTTGCTCGTATGACAACTCATCCTTATCTTTCTATAATGCCACCTATAAAGGGTCATCAAGTAAAAATTCCTGCAATTTAAACTCAACAACATCATCAAAGACATCTACAAAATAAATAATATCATCATGATCTAAGGATTGTCTCTTAGAGGCAGCTAAGTCAAAAGTGACAGTCTCTTCCCCTACTCTAAGTGTCAACTTCCCACCACAGACATCTATAATAGCCTTAGATATTGCAAGGAAAGGCCTACCTAAAATCAAAGGTACGCTACTCTCACCCTCCATATCTATCACAACAAAATCAATAGGAAAGATAAATTTATCCACCTTTACAAGTATATTCTCAACTATACCTCTAGGATATTTAACAATTATATCAGCCAATTGTATATTCATCCTAGTAGGCTTTGGCTCACTTAATCCTAGTCTATCAAAGAAGCTAGTAGGCATAAAATTTATGCTAGCTCCTAGATTAGCTAAAGCATCCATAATAGATAGTTCACCAATTACACATGGTACAGTAAAACTCCTTGGATCACATCTCTTAATAGGAAACTTGTTTTGTAGGATTGCTGAGCACTCCTTATTCAGTGTCACCAGCCCCAAATCCTTCAGTTTCCTCTTGTTGCTCAATATTTCCTTCAAGAACTTCGCATAGCGAGGCATCTTCAAAATAGCTTCAATAAAAGGAAGGTTAATCCTCAACTATTTAAATAAATCAAGAAACTTACCAAACTGCTAATCATCCTTCTCTTGATTTAGGCTAGCAGGGTATGGAATAAGTGGCTAGTACTCTCTCACAGGATACTTCTTGTCCTCAACTTATGCAGGCTTACTTACCTCAGGCTTTGGCTCCTTATTGACTAGTACATCCTGCATAATAATATTATCATCATCAGTTAAAAGTCTTCAAGGGGTTTCAGGGACCAAGATTGGATAATTATAACTAAGAATGGGCTATTTTATAGGTTAAACATGGATGAAAAATGTGATTTTTGTGGTAGTACATAACATAGCAGCTGATGGCCAGAGGGTGGAAGTTGATTGTTGTGTTCTTCACGTTGCCCAGAATGGCCAAAAACCCAGCAACTGAATACTAGCTCCTTATTAGTCAATTGTCATGTTTTTAATCTACCTAAAACCTGGAACAGTAAGCTAGCAGCCAACTACCAGGAGGTTGGAAGTCTATTGCCAACTCTCAGGTTTGGGTACCCTGTTTTGGACGAGAGCTACTAATCGACTACTAGAGGAGAGGAAGTCAACTGGTAGGCCCCAAAACCTAAATCTTGCCTTATAATCCCTCAACTTTAGATTTTAAAGTCTAATTAACTCCTCAAACTCAAAGATTAAGAGAACCAAACATAATGCAACATGAATTCATAAGGGACTATAAGAAGTAAGAAAAGTATTCCTAGTGTATGCATTAGTGTGACATAGGCTTAAGTCAAGTGACTAATTTTTGATATGGGACAGTCGTTAGGCATTCCATAGTTGAACCATAAATTAAGATGGTAAAACATCCACTCAAATAAAGAAAATTTTGAAAATAATGTAAAGATTGGGAATTCTAGGTTAGGGTACCCTAAATGAAATGGCCAAGAAAGGATCACACACTTAGAATTAGGCATAAATGTGGCTTAAGCTGGTTCACCTTAGTACATACACCAATGAATAGCATACTAGGAAAATGATCCACTAATAAAGAGTGGTGATTCCATAGCCACATGATCTATTTAAGATAGAACAAATATGATCTACACCTAGAGTAGTGATCCTGTGAGTAGGATATAATCTATCAAAGAGAGGGACAGTGATCCAAAAGTTTGTACTTAGATCTAGTGGGGGAGGCCTCAGATATTAAAGTGGTCAAATACCAAAAGGGTCGAAGGTCATAGAGTACTTATTCATGTAGAGCTTAGGAGTATGCAAGGTGTTACCTAGGTGGCGCCTTTGATAGAAAGTTGCTCTCTATTTTATGTGATAAGAAATAAGGGTTTGAGGCCCGTAGTTATGTATTTCCCTACAAAATGTTGAGAATTGTTTATGTTACCAGATTCATGCTAAAATACCACATGATGATAATGTTGTTTCATGGGAAGCATGAACCTATTTTAAAGAGTTTACTATGATTATTTAACTGTACATGCACCCTTGAGCACATGACATGAGAATGCATTACACCCAATAGATATATGTCTATGTAAATCTACACAAGGAGAGAATCTATGAATTTCTATATGAGTATAGCAGGTACCATCAATGAGATTTTTAAAATAGTTTATCTAGCTACTGAGGTTATAGATCTCACTTTTATGATTATGTGTTTAGATGCTACATTATCACATCTTGTTAGTGATTGAGACTGTTGTCTTTAAGGTCTCTTTTATGGGGCTCATTATCATCATTAGAGATGTTTAGGTGATTATGGTAATGGAGGTGCCACCTATGATACCCTTAACAGGTGGACTGGTGTATGAACAACAATCATTGTAATTCTCCTCTCTTTATAATATTATTTTGGGCATTTTGGAAAGGCTATTCTTGACCATGGTCCTGGTATGTTTTTAAAGTGGCTCATGGTATTATTTGTTGCACATAGATAGGGATAGATATATAGATGATTGGATATGTGACCAGGCTTATCCATTAGTAGGTATTTTTGGATGTTGAGACTAAGTGGTAAACCTGTTACCTCCTTTTCTCATGTATGTTTGTACCTGTATGCCCAACGCCACATATCTACATATATATTTCTACTAGTTAGCAAGTTTAGGGGAACATTAGAATGTAAAATCCATATGCATATAAGGATATTTCAAGTATCATATTCTATTTATTTAATTATTTCACTACAATATTATGTACGTGTGAGAACCTGAGTATATGGACCCAAACTTAACTCACCTAATTACAATTAACTAGGTAAAAGTTAAGAATTTACTCAGGTAGAGGAGATAGTAACACATATTTTACTCATAAATGATAATCAAAGTAGTAATTAAATGAACCATAGGGCAAGCATGTTACAAATTACCTTTGCTATAACATCCGCTCCTATTTCTATGAGAGATGTTTGTTAATTTTTAATTAATTGCTTGTGTATGTTGCATTAAATTGCATATAGCTACATTAGTATAAAATTGAACTGAATCAAAGTGAGAAATTAACATGAAAGTGGATAAGGACCAAAGTGCAAAAGGGAAAAGGTTAAGTGTATAAAACACAATTTTAGCCAAAAGGGTTACTATATCCAACAAAATTTTGAGATTTCCCGCTAATGGTTTAAGGGCAAAATGGTAATTATGTATAAGTTGGAAAAATTTATCATTTTGAAGATGAATGATCAAAAAGTAGGATCAAATTGTAATTTCTGGACTGCCTATATAAAGTAGCCAACCACACTTTCTCTCCTTTATCCAATCACTCTGAACTTTTAGAGAGAGAAAGTGAAGGGTGTTTAGAGAGAGAAAGTGGGGGAAAAAGAATCAAAGTCCCATTTTCAGAAGGGATTGAATCCATAAATACATCTAGAAAGGTATCTAGCACACCAGAAACTTAAAAGCAAAGACTTATGGTAGCAAAACAACCCAATCCCTCTAATTTTGAAAAACTGTTCATGTTGATAAAAATGATAATTTTGATTTGTATAACATAAGAGAGTGATTAAAACTACATTCTTGATGTTTTTGATGATGTTTTTAAGTGTTACTAGGTGTTTTAAATTGCATGAATATACTAATATATGTCTAAATCATATTATGAGAAATGGGTTTTTACCTATTTGATGAAAATAAGGTTTAATCCAAGATTTGAGTGAGATTAAACAGTAGTTTGGACTATTTTTATGTGATGAATGATGCTTGTATACTGGTATTAAGTTGATGATGATAAAAAATGATTTACAAACAAGTTCTTGGGTAAAAATCTAGGTCAACAGCAAGTTTGAAAAACAAAGTATAAAGTAGCAGTTAACTTATAGGCCCTATCAATCGACTATCGTGTTATTTGGTTACCCATAAATGCATACAAAGTGCTAGTATTTGACTGCCAGCCTGTGAAAGTCGACTGTCATACTCAAGTTTTTCTAGAAATTTGCCAAGAACAGAGTAATCGATTGTTAGGATTGTAGTAGTTGACTGGTAGCCTCGAGTTTGGAAATTTTTTTGAGGCAGTGAGCTACAAGTCAACTGCCAAGTGGGTGGGAGTTGACTGGTAGGCCACTATTTTGGAAAAATAAACTCAATGACCTAGATGGAAGTGTAATTAACCCAAAATTTCACTTAAACAAAGGATCTAAACATAGAATTGTGTAATGAGTAACATGAGGGTTGTGAATGAAAGAGAAAGAGCAAGAACAAGATTGAAATGAGATGAGAATTAAAACAGAAAGAGCATGAGATATGAATAAGAGAAGTGAGAATTATATTACTAGTATATAGATTAATGGTAGATAGGTTCATACTTGAATAATTAATTGCCAGTATGGGACGATAATTAGGTATTCCATGGTCAATTATGAATTATTTCGAAAACACCGTAATAGTTATAAACTCTAAGTTAGTGAACTTGATGGCCAATTTAAAGAGTCACATATTTAGAATTTCACATAACTATAATATGAGCCGAATTACCTTAATTTATCTACTTGTGAATAGAGTGATGAAATATGATCCATCTGAGATAGATGGTGATCATATAGACTTATAGCCTCATTATCCGCAAGTGTAGAGTAAGAAAATGAACTCTCCGAGATGGTAGTACACTTGTGTGTTGAGATATACTAGTCCCATTTTTGGTAGAAAAGGAAAGTAAGATATCATAGGTGATATCAATCCCGCTAGTTTAGGGATGATCTGCCAGACAAGGGGTGTGGCAGGAACCATTAGGGCTAACCTACCTGATAGAGGGTGTGGTAGGGACCATAGTGAGTGTGGCAAAGACCTTATTGAGTACTTGGATCCATTGGAGGACACTCCAGATAGTACATGGAAGCTGAAATGAACCACGAGTAGAGTAAAGTGAAGTGAAACAAAAGAAAAGAAAGAAAGAATGCTTATTCATAAGTGCTAAATTTAATGAATAGAGTTGTTCTCTTGGCAACTCTCTTAATTTCTCTTATTGTATTGTAATGGTTATGGGTTTGGCTAAGGCCACTAAGAAATGCTTTGATTTCCTTATTAATCTGTATGTAAAAATGTTTTATATGAGAATGATCATGTTACCATTATAATCTAATAATTTATCCTATGTGATGGACATAAGGTGAAATGCACATGCATTTATAAGTATGACATATGATGACATTCATCATAGCATCCCAATAACCTTGATAATTTACATGATGATGATAAAAGAATGTAGAGTATTTTCTATATGAGTACAGTGGTACAAACTAACAATCTTATAAACTAGTTGTTATTGCTATTGAGATTTATTCTCATTAAAAATGTCATTTTGTATCAGATGCCTAGATACCAAGTATTATTGGAGATTGAAGTGGATTATGTGGAGATACCCTTTTTGGGGTACTTTCTATCATTAAGGAATTTTGGGTGTTATTAGTAGTAGAAATTCCCCCCAGTATTATAAGAGATAGGGGATGATATTTTGAATATTTGGGGCATGTAGATAGATATTTTGTGTAAGAAAAGCATGAAGGCATATATGTATAAGGATATGTGAGAAAAAAGGGTATAAGTGGTAGGATTGTTGCCTCATTACCTTAGTTGACTAGTTTTTGTAAACTCACATATCTATAGGTATATGTTTTGATAGGTAACTGTTTTGTATTTGATTAATCATATATGTGAATGAATATATATATGTTTTATTTTAATTATTTTCGTTGTGTAACGTGTGAGAACCCGAGTGCAGTAATCCAAACTAATAGCACTTAATTATTTAACTTGGTAAAAAAAAAGTTAAAATTTATTCGGGTATAGGTTGTAGTAATTCACCAAACTTATAGTGCATTGTATTATATTATTTAAATAACTAAAAAGGGTTATAGGATTGGGGGGTTACATCTGCAACATCTCATATGAATATTCAAGCTTTACCTATCTATTTGAAAAGAGAAAGAAAAAAAAAAGGATTAGTGGAAAACCACCCTGTGAGCAAATAAAACCACCATCATAGCAGATGTCAAAACAATAATAACACACAAGTTATAAAGATTACAAATGGAAGATTCATACTTAATGACATAATAAATCATGAGGTTTTGGGAAAATAGTGGATAAAAATGAAATCACAATTATGCAATTTTTATAACCTTTTACGTAACATAAATTTAACAACAATTTATAGTTCAAAAGTTTCAAACAAAATCAAATAGAAATATTGAACAAATTTAATCCCGATAGAAATTTAGAATAAATGAAAGTTTACTAAATAATAAAAATTTAGATATAATAATGAAAGAAAATTTTCTAAATTCATTTGAGGGACATCTCACAGAACACTTTCATATACCCTCCTATTCCATCCCTCGTCAACACCATATAATTTCATAACTTCGGTCTCCGACCATGACTCCTTACATGGCCCTAATCTTACATATAATATACATACACTCCACGTGTGTGGCAGCACACGGGGCAAGTATCAACTCACTTCTGCTAGCTAAAGTTTACACCTAGGCACGAATAGGGCTACTGATACAATTATAGCACTAGGGTTCCCGAAAAAGTTCTCCTATTTTTTTAAAAATAACAATAATAAATTGCTACATAATTATTATAGAGCCAATAATAACAATTCATAAGCAATAAATTCATAAAAATAATCATCTCTTCATAATTTTCGTAGTAGCTCAATTTCATGTATACAAGCTCATTTAAATTTTACATCAAGATAAATCATTCATAAAATTTAAAATATTTTCAACGTAAATTATCAATGTTCATATTTTATCTCAGCGCAAAACAACATATATACAAAATACGATTAAAATATAGGATTCAAATTGAGAAGGAAACTGAAGGAGATAAAACGAAAGTAGGATTCATCAAGAGATTTCATATAGAAGAAAAGATGCATTGCAACAATTTTATCTACTCACAGTGACGCTAAGTAAAGACGATACTCCAGCTGTAACAACGGGAAAGATTCGAAAGAGTTTTTAAAGAATTTTAAAAGATAAAACTTGATTTTAACCCTAATCCCAATCAAACGAAGCCTGTGCGTATTTTGAGGATAGTGACTTGACCCGGAAGGTCGTTGAAGCGAGCTTCGATCAAGAAGAAATGTAATCAAGCGATCGAGCGGCGGAAGGAGTTTTGTGCATCACTTCTAGTTGTGAGGCCAAGACTTTTGCATGGAAATGCGTGCCAGCGTCACGGAAGGATCTGGGCACACTAAAGATCCCGGGTGGCTTTGGGAAAAGTCGGGATGCCCACGGAGGCTTTAAATTCTGAAAGCCCACCATTTCTCTCATTTCACTCTCTCTCCTCACGCACTCTCTCTCTTCTCTCTTTTCTCTCCACCTTCCTCACCCGTGAGCGACCACCACGACCACCGTGGGTGCCACGAGGGTACCGGTAGATGCTGCACGCCAGACCCGCTGACCAACCACAGCCACCAGCGGCCGTCGTGGGAAAAATCTTATTTTCCTCCAGTGTGAGCTTCCCGGCCCGATCCGCCGTCAGCGCCATGGACCCTCCGCCCACACCAGTGTGGCGGCATTTGCCGGTACCTTGATGGCTTCGTGGCCGTCGAGGCCGAGACGGCGCGGGATCGAGAGTAAAGCGCCGTCTGAGAACTCTTCGTGGCGGGAAAACACCATCTAAGCGGTAGTGAACAGCGTGGTGCCACCGTGTTCGGACTCCCGAGGCTTACGAGGCTTCAGTGGTGTGATTTCGAGACAAGCGCACCTCCATGATGCGGTAGTCGTTTGCGCCAGTCTTTGCTAAGTGTCTTGCCGTCTTAGGGTTTACGGGCGATGCGATTCAGGCGAGATCAGGACGTAGAATTATAATCAGAAACGCGATGGTAAGGTTAGTTTTCCCAAAAACCCTAATGTTATATGGTGAAATGGCTGCGAGCGTAATTGGGCAATTAGTTAACCTAGGTAGCGTATGCAGGGTTTAGGATTGAAAATTGGATGATGTGGCGAATCTAAATATTCAATTTCATGTCTACAGAATTAATTGGGCTCGAGAAAGCCAGAATTTCCGCAGTCTGATTTGAATTAGGCGGCCGGAGACGGTGGGATAATTTACACTTCAGAACCACTGAATTGATTTAGTGAATACTAATGATTTAGGCGACTTGTATGGATTTGCGTCTTTGCTTTCGATGGGATAAAATTGCATGCACATTGTCTTTGAAAACCTAATTGCATGTTAGACACCTTGTTTATCGAGTTTAGATGCCTTTAGAGGACGGATTTACTTAGGGTTGGGTACTTGATAGCCGGTATGGGACGTAGTTAAGTATTCCTCGTCTGGGAAGTTTTAAAGCAAAACTATTTTTATCAGTTGCTTTGTCACAGGGTTAGGGATTAGCGTTAAACCGGGACGACCTAGAAAGGTTTAAGAGTATAAGGGTGGATAACCTACCAGGAAAGCGTTGTGATTTGGCGTGATACCTGAGAACCCTGAGGAATAGCGACCCAGAGTGCATGTGAGTTCGAATAATGTATGAGGATGAGGAGTGGCGTATGTGCACATGCTGGGGGCGCCAGATGTTGATTCTCACCGGTCCTTGAGTGAGTGATTGGTGTTCACGGATCACACTCACAATATAGGCTTGATTGGGTGATTGGTGTTCTGGATCACACCCAGCGATAAGAGGTATTCTCTCTAGACTACGTGCGATTAGAAGATGATTTAGGTCGATTCTGATGGATTTGTAACCAGCGTGGATTGAGATACAGGGCATGGGATTTCATTTGATTTTTATGGTGATTTTTAAAAGAAATGGATTTCTGATTGTGATATATTGCACTTAATTTCCATGTGTTTTAAGCGATTTTAAAGATAAAGGTATTATTTGTTTTCGAAATGATTTCGGGAAGAGCGATTTGGTGTTCACACATTGAGTATTCAAGCGGTTTTGAATGAATATTTAAATTGTAAATTATTCTCTGGGATTCATATCTCATTGGGTTGTGTACTCGGATGAGCGAGGGGAGACGAGAGCCAGGCGATATTGAAGGCGACTTGAGGATAGACTGATTATTTGGCAGAGCTTGAATCATTTGTACATATACTTTGATGACCTTATTATTAAATTTTGTTTCTTGTAACTTATGTATGGACTAGTGAATGTATATATGGCGTTTGAACGGTATGTATGGATTGTAGTGATGAATTAATGTTCACGGATTGTATGGATTTATATTAGTATGTTTCTTTTTATTGTTGGGTGGTTGTTCGTTTTAAATTGATTTTGTACTTAGGATATGACCCAATTACGAGAGGAAACTCTGCCAATTTTGGTAGAACTTACGGTAGTAAACTACAGTTTGAATTGAAATACTATGCGAATGTATAATGAGACATGTATATCAGTTTTAGAGTTCATTCCAGAGTTATTATTGATGATATATGTATGTGTATTTAGTTAGCTGCGTGTGAATCAGGGTTGAACGAATCTGAATGGATAACGGAGAATCTATTTGGAGTTCACGCTCGGCGATGGCGATCCAGCGTTCCACGTAGGGAATAAACATTGAATGCCACATATGCTTCAGCTAATCGGATAAGCATCGGCGTATGGCGTATTAGGAGTGGTTACAATTATGGTATCGGAGCCTGTTTGTCGGATCTTTTGGTTTAGTGGACTTGGGACTTTAAATCTTTGGGCTTACGACTTTAGGATTTTGATTGATTTGACTCGGCATGATAGGACCTAATTTGAATTGATAATGAGCGGAATGAGTTTGATGTACATTACATTATTCTTTGTGTGGCGATACATTTGTTTGTTTACGTATCGAGATAAACATGGCGAGAATCTAGCTTGAGGCGCATACCGTGAGCTAGGAAGGCGAGGCAAAGCGAGTGCGTCGGTAGTGGTAGCATGGAGGCGAGGTTGACATGCGGGAGATGATGGAATCTGCTCAGTTAATGGCGTGCGATGAGAGACCAGGCCACTGCGGTACCAATGCAATGAGGCAATGGCGGGCGATAGGCAGGCGAAATAGCGAACACCGCTGCAAGGTGAATCCCTTTATATCGAGGATGGATTGAATTTGGAGAAAGTCCATCTCCGTTTCAGGTGCCTCCGATCCAGCTTTGTGGAAGCTTGGATAAAGAATTGAAAAGATTTTTAGGTTGTTGCGGTCTGACGAAGAAACGAAGAAAGTCACATATCGCAACATATATCTTTGAAGAACGGCGAACTTTGGTGGAGCGGATGCCGGCAATTGATGGAAGCGAGGCATTCCATTGACTTAGGAATCTTTCAAGAGAGTCTTCATGGATCGATATATCCCTGAGGCGTGAAACAAGCAAAGGAAGCACGATTCTGAAGCTCACCAGGAAGCGGGCCGTTTGTGAGTATCTGGCTTGATTTGAGGAATTATCAAGGTACTCTGCCCTGCGAATGCATTCGATGAGGCTTGGAAAGCAAAGCGAGCTAGAAGAAGGCCTCGATCTACCTGAAGACTCGATTGGCTACCCTGGAGATTGAGACTTTGCCACGCTGGCTGGTGAATAAGTCGCGAGTGAGCGAAATTTAGAGCAACGAGCTCGAGAATATGACCACGTGCGAGGAGAGCCCGGACAAAGCGCCCGAAATGCGAATGTAAGCGGTATGTTTAAGCGCGGACCAGGGCTTCTAGTAGCGGTGGGAGCGACTGATAATACTCTTTGTCGAAGTGTGGTACGAGACATCCAAATCAACCACTGCGGCATCGGACTCCTCGGTGTTATAGATGTGGGCGCGGGACCGTGGCGAATCTTTGCCCTTCCACGAGGGAATCGGCCGACATCTGGTAGCGAGACCAAGCTCGGGGAGAGTTTTACCATGAATCTTTATAGCGTCGGCGGGTCCTCGGGCTTGATCTTGGGGGTAGAGGTAAAATTTATAATTTTTTCTTTGATAGTATTGTTTGATTCGGGTCTTCGCACTCCTTTATTCTTGATGCATCATTAGAGCGAATAAGATTACTGTTCGAACCTTGCCTGTGACTATACATATCCATACCTTTGGGAGAAGCCACTATGTCCCCGCGAATATGCCTAAATTACCCTTTAACCATTGAAGATACCTTATTTCTTGTGGACTTGGTGTGTATACCATTGTCGAGGATCGGCGTTATTTTGGGAATGGATTGGTTGACTAGGAATCGGTCTTGTTGAATTGTTCAGAAGGGACAATTGCCTTATCTAGAATGCGTGCACAGTGGTGGTAATGGCGGGAGCTTGTGAGATGGGTGATATGTCCCTCGATCTCTCTAGGTGAATTCTGGGATAGATTAAGTCAAATCCGTTGTTAGTGACTTTAAAGGGTATTTCCTTTGGAAATCGATGGCTTGCCACCACACAGGGAGATAGAATTCACCATTGACCTAATTCAGGGGCTTAGGCGATAAGCTATGACCGTGTCGTATGGCCCAGCGAGTTGAAGAATTAAAAGTCAAAATGAAGACATGTTGGAGAAGGGGTTAGTTAGGCCAAGTGTATCACCATGGGGAGCTCAGGTCTTATTAAGTAAGAAAGAGCGGAGTTTAAAGGCGTGTGATTCGTTAGGCAATTGAATAAGGTGACCATTAAGAACAAATACCCATTGCCGCGTATTGATGATTTGTTTGATCGGTTGCAAAAGCATTGTATTTTCTAGATAGATTTAAGGTCAGGATACCACCCAGTTAGGGTTAGAGGAGGATATTCCCAAGGCGGCGTGAGGACAAGATCGGCCATTCACGAATTTTTAGTGATGCTGCGTTTGGATTCAACCGAATGCACCATTATCTTTATGGATTATATGAGCGAATTTTCAGACCCTATTTAGATCGATTTGTTGTGGTATTCATTGTGATATCTTAGTATATTCAAGACTCACGAAGAGCGTGAGCATCTTAACGGATTATTCTGAGATCTTTGGAAGAGAAACAGTATGCAAGGCTGGAGAAATGTGAGTTTGGTTAGAAGAAGTGAAATTTTTAGGGCGTGGTAAATGGAAAAGGGATAGCGGTCGACCGAAAATTGAAGCGATAGATTGGGATCGACCCTAGCAGTCCAAGATTAGAGTTTCTTGGGTTTGGCTAGGTTATTATCGGAAATTCATTCAAGGATTTTCCACGAGATAGGCGTGCCATTGACTGATTAACTTCGGAAAGAAGGAGTAGACTTTGAATGGAAGCGAGCGGTGTGAGACTAGTTTGAATTACGAAAGAGAAATTGACCAGCTCTGTACTAATTGTTAGAAACCCCTAGAACCCTTTATTGTATACACGGATGCATCTTTGAAGGCCTAGGTTGTGTTTTGATGCGGGATGGGAAAGTTGTGGCTTATGCATCGCGACAATTGAAATCTGTGAGAGAACTATCCCACCCATGACTTAGAATTAGGCTGTAGTTGTGTTTGCCCTAAAGATTTGGAGACATTACGTATGGCTAGCGATATTAAAGGTATATA
Organism: Senna siamea; assembly: GCA_031216115.1. Taxonomy (NCBI): domain Eukaryota; kingdom Viridiplantae; phylum Streptophyta; class Magnoliopsida; order Fabales; family Fabaceae; genus Senna; species Senna siamea. The sequence goes on along the minus strand of CM062354.1, from coordinate 11,776,047 downwards.
GTGATCATAAGAGCCTTAGGTATTTGTTTGATCGGAAGGAATTAAATATGAAGCGTAGGTGGGTAGAATACTTGAAAGACTTTGATTTTGAATTGAAATATCATGCGGGAAAGCAAATGTTGTGGCGATGCATTAAGCGAGTCATTACAACTTCTTGATTTAATGATTAGCGAGATAGAGATTACTTGAGGATTTTGGGAACCTTAGCCTCGATGTAATCTCATTCCTAAAGATTAGTGATGAGTGACTTTTTGATAACTGCTGCGGGAGAATTAATTAAACAAGCCCAGTGACTTGAGGATGAATCCTTGGAGGTATATGCAGACGGAGCTTTGGATTGCTTTTTGATGGAGTTTTAATGTTTAGAAAGAGAATAGTAATCCCAAACCATCAGAATTAAAGGAAAAAGTGTTAGCGAAGCTCATGAAGCCATTACACTATCCACCGGTATTTCCAAGATGTCGGAGATTTAAAGAAGAAATTTTGGTGGCCTGGTATGCGGAAGGATATCACGGAGTTACGTGAATGCTGTTTGATTTGTCAACGGGTTAAGATAAGCATCGAAACCAGAGACTACTTAAGCCATTGGAGATACGAGGAGAGGAAATGGGATCAAATCACTATGGATTTCGTGGTTGGATTACCTAGAACACGGCGAGATTTGATGCCATTTGAGTGATAGTGGATAGGTTGACCAAGTTTGCACACTTTTGCCTATTAAAGTCGTTACTCCATGGAGAAAATTAAGCGAAGTATACCTTAGGGAAATTGTAAGACTACATGGAATCTGAGTCGGTATAGTATCTGATCGAGACCACTAGGTTTACTTGAGATTTGGCAATCCCTGAAACCTTAGGAACCCGACTTAAATTTAGTGACCTATCATCCTCAGGCTGATGGGCGATGCTGAAGGACTATTCAAACCACAGAAGACATATTTGAGGCGTGTGTGCTTGAGCAGAAAGGAAGTTGGGATAAACACTGCCGTTGATAGGTTTGCATACAATACTTGATTATCACTCTACCATCGACATGTAGTATGAGGCTGTATGGGAGGAGGTTGTAAGTCACCTTTAAGTTGGGTAGAGATGGGGAAAGTGCATTGTTGGGACTGAGATGGTACAGAAACCAGCGATCAAATTAAAATGATCGGGGAAAAAGATGAAAGCTTGAGCCAGGCAGAATCTTATCTTAACAAGAGAAGAAGGCCTTTGGAATTTAACGAGGAGATCACGTATTTAAAGAGTGTCCCACCACGATATTATTGAGCGAGATAAGGACTAAGAAACTAAGTCCTAGATTCTAGGACCATTCCCAAATTTTACAAAGTCGGTCCGGTTGCCTACCAAATTGCTTTACCTCCCCATTTGTCCAACCTACATGATGTTTTCCACGTCTCTCGACTTCGTAAATATGTCCCGGATCTGGCATGTATTAGAGAATCAGAGTAATATTAAAGGAAAAATTTGACTTATGAATCTACTCTGTTCAAATCCTTGACTATAAGACTAAAGCAGCTTGAGTAAAATGATCCCTTTAGTTAAGGTACTTTGGCGAGGATGTCATCGCGGAAATGGCGTGGGAGAAAGAAGATGAAATGAGACAAAGATATCCAGGCTTTTCAGTATGAATTTTGGGGACAAAATTTCTTTTAGGGGAGAATGTAACAGGAAAAGATTGAAAAGTTTTAAAGAATTTTAAAGATAAAACTTGATTTTAACCCAATCCCAATCAAGCGAAGCACTGGCATGTATTTAGGGATAGTGACTTGACCGCAGAAGGTCGTTGACGAAACTTCGATCAAGCGAGAAAAGAAATGTAATCGGTCGAAGCGGCGGAAGGAGTTTCGTGCATCACTTTGGATTGTGGAGGCCAAGACTTTCGCATAAATGCGTGTAGCGTCTGGAATCTGAGCACCTAAAGATCCCTGGTGGCTGGAAAAGTCGGGATAAGCCCTGGAGGCTTTAAGTGCAGCCCACCATTTCTCTCATTTCACTCTCTCCTCCCTCTCTCTCTCTTTCTCTCTCCACCTTCCTCCATTGAGCACCCACCCGAAGTAGAATACTGCCACCAAAGTACCGGTAAGCTGACCTCACGCCACCACTGACGACCAACCCATACAGCCGGGATCAGCGGAAAAATCTTTGTTTTCCACATCGTGAAAGCTTCCCGGCCAGATCGTAGCAGTCAGCGCCGTGGACCTCTCCACGCCCTGCAGCGTGCTTGCATTGCCCGGTACCTCCGTAACCGGTCGAAAGGCGGCGCGGGATCGGCAAAATCTGCCGTCTGTAGTGCGAGACTCTTCGTGGTAGAAAAAACACCATCAAGCGGCGTGAGCCTTGCCACTGCGTGACCGGACTCCCGAGCTTCAGGGCTTCAGTGGTGTGATTTCGAGACAAACCGCACCTGCGCCGTGTGTTATCATCTGTCTGTGGCGTGTCTTTAGTCGCCGGAGTTTACGACGTGCATTCAGAAGCGAGATCAGGGCGTGAATTCCATGTCAGAACACGATTGGTAAGGTTCGTTTCCCAAAAACTAATGTTATATGGTAAAATAGTTGCCGACGTAATTAGGCAATTAGTTAACCTAGGTAGCTGTAGCAGGTTTAGGATTGAAAATTGGATGACGTGGACGAATCTAAATATTCAATTTCATGTCGAGAGGGAATTAATTGGGCTCGAAACCAAGATTTCCTGAGTCTGATTTGAATTGAGCGGGAGACCGGTAGGATAATTTACACTTCAGAACCCTAGGATTGATTTAGTGAATACCTAGCTGATTTAGGCGACTTGTATGGATTTGCGTGCTTTGCTTCGATGGGATAAAATTGCATGCTGTGTCTTTGAAAACCCTAATTGCATGTTAGACACCTTGTTTATCGAGTTTAGATGCCTTTAGGACGGATTTACTTAGGGTTGGGTACTTGATAGCCGGTATGGGGCCCAGTAGTTAAGTATTCCTCGTCTGAGGAAGTTTTTAAACAAAACTATTTTTATCAGTTGCTTTGTCTGAGGAGTTAGGGATTCTTGCGGCGTTAAACCAGGGCGACCTAAGAAAGGTTTAAGGAGTATAAGGTGGATAACCTGCGAGAAACGTTGTGATTTAGGCGTGATACCACAGAACCACGAGGAATAATGGGCCAGTGCATGTGAGTTGAATAGGCGTATGAGGATGAGAATTGGCGTATGTGCACATGCTAGGGGCGCCTCTAGATGTTGATTCTCACCGGTCCTTGAGTGAGTGATTGGTGTTCACGGATCACACTCACAATATAGGCTTGATTCGGGTGATTGGTGTTACTGGATCACACCCAGCGATAAGAGGTATTCTCTCTACGTGCAATTAGAAGATGATTTAGATTGATTCTGATGGATTTGTAACCAGCGTGGATTGAGATACGGCATGGGATTTCATTTGATTTTTATGGTGATTTTAAAAGAAATGGATTTTCTGATTGTGATATATTGCCACAATTTCCATGTGTTTCGCGATTTTAAAGATAAGGTATTCCATTGTTTTCAGCGATTTGGGAAGAGCGATTTCGGTGTTCTACGTAGTATTCAGCGGTTTTTGAATGATATTTAAATTGTAAATTATTCTCTTGGGATTCATATCTCATTAGGTTATTATTTTCGGATGAGCAGGGACGAGCGGGAGCCCAGGCGATAGCCGAGGCGACGAGGATAGACCAGATTATTTAGCTTAGGCTTGAATGCGTTTGTACATATGCTTTGATGACCTTGTTAATTGCTCAGATTTTGTTTCTTGTAACTTATGTATGGACTAGAAGTGAATGTATATATGGCGTTTAGAGAGTATGTATGGATTGTAGCGATGAATTAATGTTACGGTGTATGGATTTATATTAGTATGTTTCTCTATTTGTTGGGTGGTTATTCGTTTTAAGCGGGTGATTATTACTTGAGATATGACCAAATTCTGAGGAAACTCTTGGATTTTTGGTAGAACTTACGGTAAAGTAAACTTACAGTTTGAATTGAAATGTGTATGAATGTATAATGAGACATGTATATATCGTTTAGATTTCATTCGAGTTATTATTGATGATATATGTATGTGTATTTAGTTAGGCTGCGTGTGAATCGGGGTTGAGCGAATCTGAATGGATAGCAGGAGAATCTATTTGAGTTCTGCTCAACCGGTAGCGATCCCACACGTTCCCATGGGGAATAAACATTGAATGCCACATATGCTTCAGCTAATGAATAAGCATCGCGTATAATGGCGTATTAGAGTTGTTACACATTTACTTCCAACCATGTTTCTTAGTGTAGAGGACAATATTGAAATACCTATAAGCATAATACCATACTTATTATTAATATAAATACTCCAAAAACAAATTCAATTTTATTATTTTAAGTATTTCTAAAATTTCCTAATTCAATTAAAAGATTCCAATTGTAAGTGAACTTACAAATTCTAGTCCTCCACTTCCAAGCTTACTTCCAATTTACTTTCATTATCCATCTCATCTCATTTCAATACCTACAAATTAAATTTCTAAAGTATTATAATTTTCTCATTTCTAATTTCAATTAAATTTCATATTTTAATACTTATTTCTAAGTTCCATTTCCACTATCATATCTTAATTTTCTAAATATTATTCCTAATTAAACAATTTAGTTAGTCTATATTCAAATTATTAAATAACAAGAATCAATTAATCTCAAACAACCTCATCCCTACGTTCATCTATTTTAAAACTTAAATTTATATCAAATCACAATGAATATTTTACTTCACATGATCTTTTATGACAGTGAATATCTTACATGTGAATTATGAATTGTGATTCTATTAAAAAAAATTATCTAATACTAATATATTACTTTAAATATTTAATTCAACCGATTTAATTTATGGTTCAAAGATTGAACCAATGACTCAATAACTCATTATATTCACAAATTCAATCTCTAAGTCTGATTCTCAAAATTATGATATTTATACTTTTATTTAATTTTTATTTTATTCTTTATTATTTAAAAATTTTTAATTAATTTCTTCTAGTTTTAAATTTTTTTTACATAATTCTTATTGTTAAACTTTCATTAGTATTTAATTAAATTTTATTTATGTATTATTATAAATATAAATAATTCAAACTAATTAACCATACAACTTTTAATATAAATTGCATCTCATGCAATCTTTGTGAATTATTTCCATTTCATTATTTTTTATGTTGAGATTAATAATGTATATTTAGAATAACAAAATAATATATATTAACTAAGTGAGCAAAATTTATTGAAATATTAACAAAATTTTAAGGGTTAAAACTAAAATAAACTTTCTTTAAAATTATAAAATCTTAAACGGCAACTACAAAATTAAATTAAAAAAAAACTATAAAATGATTAACCTTCATAATACTACCAATGACTTCGGACTTTTGCTTTACCTATTTTGGCCATAATGAAGCCCTTAATTCCACCAATACCACTCCAATTCTTTGTGGTAACTTCAAATTTTCTAGCGTCCCAAACAGCCAAACCTCTCTCATTTCCCTATACAAGATTATCATTCTCCCATTTTACAACAGTGAAGAACGCCTGCCGTGTGAGCCATTCTCCGCTTTTTCATCCACGTGCTGGATGATTCGGCTCTCCGATCGACTTTGGCGTTCTTCCCTAATGGAACTCAGATGACGCAAGTTCAAGGCTTTAGCTCTGTGAAATTCCGCTTTATTTCTTTCCCTATTCCTCTTCCGCTATTCCATTTTTAATAGTTTCTAACTTCCTAGGGTTTTTCGATTGAGTTGACATTTGTTCCCCCAATCTCCTCGTTGAATAAAATTCTGGTGTTTAGGCATTTAATTTTTGGAAGATGTTCAGTAAGATCAGAAAGCGTTCCCTCAAGAAATCAGTAAAAGCGGAAACCGATGAAAGTCCTGCGAATGACTACCAGTTATCGGAAATCGTCGTCAACCATGCTTCTCGGACCGCCACCAATCCGGCAACCCCCAATTTGGACCCACCGAACTTGCCTGCGGCGGTGGCGCCGCCCATCTCAGGGGTAATTGAGCCGCTACCCCCATTGGAAGAAGCGGCTGTTTCAGAGCGCCCGAGTATATTTCTGCGTAAAGTTCAACTTTGTTGTACTCTTTGTGATTTTTCAGATGATTTGAAGTCGATGCGTGAAAAGGAAATCAAACGCCAAACACTTTGTGAGATAGTAGATATCATGCAATCTGGGTCTTTTAAATTCAGCGAAGTTATGCAAGAAGAGCTGATTCGTATGGTTTCTGTTAATATTTTCCGATGTTTGCCCCCAGCATCCCACGAGAATACAGGGACTGAAACCATGGATCCTGAAGATGACGACATATATATGGATCCTTCTTGGCCCCATTTACAGCTGGCCTATGAAATTTTATTGAGGTACATTGTGTCATCTGAGACAGATACAAAGATTGCCAAGCGTTTCATTGATCATATATTTGTTTTGAAACTGCTTGATTTGTTCGATTCAGAGGATATGCGAGAGCGCGAGTATTTGAAAACCATTTTGCACCGAATATATGGGAAATTCATGGTGCATCGGCCTTTTATAAGGAAGGCGATCAGTAATATATTTTATCGGTTTATATTTGAAACGGAGAGGCATAATGGTATAGCTGAGCTGTTGGAGATTCTAGGGAGTATTATAAATGGGTTTGCCATGCCAATGAAAGAGGAGCATAAATTGTTTCTAATCCGGGCACTTATTCCACTTCACAAGCCAAAAGCTATTTCAACTTACCATCAACAACTGTGTTATTGTGTGGTTCAGTTTGTCCAGAAAGACCACAGGTTGGCAGATCCTGTGATCAAGGGGTTATTGAAGTACTGGCCAGTTACAAATTGTCAGAAGGAAGTCCTTTTTCTTGCAGAACTAGAGGAGCTTCTGGAGTCAACTCGACCTGCAGAATTTCAACGGTGCATGGTCTCTCTTTTCAGGCAAACTGGACGCTGCTTAAACAGTCCTCACTTCCAGGCATGTGAACAAATTATGATTTATTTTAATAGGATTCATGCCTTTCTTTGACTGCCCTGATCTCACTCAGTATCATAGATGCAGCTGGTCATGTTGATGTCTTACCATATTCATCTTTTTCCCTTTTCTGGAAGTTCCGTTTATATAATATGGATGCTTTTAGAAATTATGGTTTTGGTTTTTTTTTTTTTTCACTTCGTTTGGGGAAATTATGGTTTTTTTGTCTGGTTCCAAAAATTCCCGGCAAAGTAAAAGTTAATAAGCAATAGATGGCCATGGAGAAAAGATTTATAATTGCCTTCTTCTATCTTTTTATTATTTTTTTTCCTGAGTGTGCACTGGATTTTTGCTTTTTACCTAAGGATACCAATAACAAACAAACAAAGCCTTTTCCCATTAGGTGGAGTCTAAGAATGTGTTTTATCTTGACTCATTTCTATTGTTAGATTATTCATAGTTAAATCTATCTTAATAATTTGTTCTATTATCTTCTTTGATTTTCCCCCATCTCTAGTTACTGAACTACCTAAGGATACCAATATGCAAGAAATATTGGCATTTGTTGATTGCTTTCATGTTTTGTTAATTCTTTTTTATTATTTGTTAATAAAAGTCAGTAGTTGCTTTAGCACAATCAAGTGTTGAGTATGCTATTACAAGTCATAAATTGAAGTCTCTTCTGGTATTTTTATCATAAGTCATTATTTGTCCAGAAAGGAAGTATATTTGAGTCGAGCAAGAAGAAACCAAAAATGTTGCCTTTTGATTTTATATTTGAGTGCTTACTAAAGTGAGTCGTGACTGAGTTCATCTGATACGTATTGATTTTGATCTAGGTTAATACCTGCTGGGTATGCCTAAGTTCAATATTTGCAAGTTTCAACTGATTTATTGTATAATATTCAGAAACACTGTCCTTCACTCTGGTCTTGAAGTAGTGGTCACTATAATCAGTATCCATAGGGTTTGAAATCTCTGATAGATAATTTACAAGCTCTGACATCGAATAAAAGTTTCATTTAATCAAGTTTATCTTTGTCATCTATTGACTCCTGGTTTTTCATCTGAAAGATGTTGAAGAAATGCCTTTTGCATGGTTGGTTTTTTCCTAGTTAGCTTACATTACTAAGAATATTATTGGAGAAATGAATAAGCATCTATTAGAAATTATATCTGAAAAACAAGATTATATTCCTTGAAAAGTTTGGAAGCTGATAGGTATTAGGTAATTAAATTGATCAGGTGCCATACAACTTTAATGTCTTTCTCACATGCAGTACTCACTTGACATATAATTAAAACCTGAAAGTTGAATGATGGTGGACCAAGGAAAATTAAAAATCCTAATGGGAAATACCAAGTTGTAGATACTCATAAAAGCCATGTGAGATAGTATTCTGTTGATACTTTAAGTTGATAATGGACTTAACACACTTAGGACTAGGTACAAAGACATAAAAAAAGGGCGTATGATCATTGTTTTTAGTTTTTTTCCCAAGTAGGAGAGATAAATGAGAGGATCATCCAAATAAAATATATATACAACAATAACAAACAATCTTTTTCCACTAGGTGGGGCCAGCTACATGAATCAAATGATGCCAACTTATTTTATCTTGGCTCATTTATATTGTTAGGTTATTTACAGTTAAATCCATCTTAATAATTTCTTCTATTGTTTTCTTTGAATTTTTCTTACCTCTAGTTATTAAACTATCTTCTATTTGGTCAACTCTTTGTACAAGAACCTCTTATGATCTCCTTTATACATGACCAAACTATTTAAGGCACATTTCTACCAACTTTTTAAGGATAGGTGCTACCCCAATTTTTTCTCTATGCATTCATTCTTAATCCTATCATTTCTAGTGTGTCTATTCATTTAACACACCATTCTCATTTCTGCAATGTTGAATTTTTGCTCATGTTGACTTTTTATCGCCCAACATTTAGTACCAAACAATAATGTATGTCTTATAGCCATGCTATAAAATTTTCTCTTAAGCTTGAGTGGTACTTTTCTATCACAAATAATACTTGAAGCTTTCCTCCACTTCATCTACTCAACTTGGACTTTATGATATACGTCCCCATTTATTTCTCCACTATTTTGTATTATAGTTTTCAAATACTTAAAACTTGTGATTTTTTATATGGAATGATCTCCAACTTTCACCTCCTTCCAAGAATCAGCATACCTTTGACTAAATTTACATTCCATGTATTCTATTTTACTTCGACTTATGCGAAAACCGTCTGTCTCCAAAGCTTGTTTCCACCTCTCTCATTTTTTTTTTCCTTTTACTTTTTTGAAATCTCCAATAATGACTATATCATCAGTAAAAAGCATGAACCTTGGTACTACCTTTTGCTTATGTTTTGTGAGTACATCCAATACCAAGTTAAAAAGGTAAGGGCTCAAAACTGAACTTGAGTGTAAATTTATGATTATAGAAAAATCTTTCGTGACTCTTCATTGTGTTTTTACAGAAGTCGTAGCCCTATCATAAATATCTATGATTGCTTGGATATAAGTCACACGAACTCCCTTATTTTCTAAAGCCTTCCAAAATGCCTCTCTCAATACTCTATCATAGGCTTTTTCTAAATCAATAAAAATTATATATAGATCTTTATGATATCTCTAATATCTCTCCATTAATCTTCTTAATAAGTATATTGGCTCTATAATTGATCTCCTTAACATGAAACCAAATTGGTTTTTTGTAAGTTGTGTATCTAACCTTTTCCGCTCAATCACTTTTTCTCATAAATATGTCATGAGCTTGATTCCCATATAATTTGTACAATTCTATATATTACCCTTGTTCTTAATAATATATTTATATATATATATATATATATAAAGTGATTTTTAAGTGCCAACTTGGGAGACATAAGCTACAATATCTGTCTCTCAGAAATACTGGGCCATAAAATGGTTTCCTTTGGCTCTTGCTGGCCACTTTTTCTTTGCTGAGCTGCCAAGCTCCTTCCTTCCTTTCTCTCTTTCTCGCACTCACTCTCGCGCAAGTTCTCTTTATACTCATGTAGATGCTTATTTAGATATTAGTATCTATGTTGTTTGTGATGTTAAAATTAAATGCCTGGGTGCCTTCTGGCCAACAACATTTGCCATTTATGATCACTGAAGCTTCAGAAGCCTTTTGTTTCTAGACCTAGTTTTAAAATTAGTGAATGTGTGGTCTGGTGGTCAAATTATAAAATTTGAATTATTGATAAATAACCATCACGTGATATCAACAAGTGAAGTACATCTTCATAGCACATATGTTTAATTGTCTACTCTCTCTGACAAGTGTTGTTTACATGGCAGGTTGCTGAACGAACTCTTTACTTATGGAATAATGAACACATAGTAAGTTTGATAGCTCAGAATCGAGATGTGATACTCCCACTAATCTTTGAAGCGTTGGAGAAAAACATGAGAGATCATTGGAACCCAGCAGTACATGGGCTCACAGCCAATGTTCGGAAGATGTTTCTTGAGATGGATGCCGAATTGTTTGAAGACTGCCAGAGGAAGCACTTAGAGAAGGAAGCCAGGGCTAGAGAATTGGAAGAGCAGCGTCAGTTAACTTGGAAGAAGTTGGAAGCAGTGGCTGCACAAGCTGTTAGGGACAATATGGTTTTGGTAAATTGATCTTTTGGGACTGAAATTGTTTTACACAGCACTTGTTATGTTGAACCTTCTTCCTATATCGGGGTTATATTTATGCTACAAAAAAATAATATGGAAGGAAAGACATTTTGATTTTATTTTAATTATGGGAAGGTGTGGCAAACAAGATATGCAAATTAACAAGCTTGCCAGTCCTGTTTTTAAGTAAACTCGTATATTTCATCCTTAGTTATGTCCAATATATTTGGTAAATGAAAATACAAGTTCGTGATGGATTTTGTAAAAGGTTTTGCTATTGTACAGTTAAGAGAAATGCAGTAGTTAATGTTTTCATATATGTAATTGCTTAACAAAAGTTAGTCCAAGTATATTTGCTCAACATATTATGCTTCTCAATCTTTTTATATTTTTTGTTCGGTTTATTTTACCCCTTGGGTTCAAATAGTACAACTAGGCAAGACAGGATTTCTTTTTTATATATATAAAAAATAATTTTGGCGTTCTAAATTAAAAATAATTCTACTAATTTAGTGTTGTAACTGGTGCTTTCAATTTTTTTTTCATAATTTAATAAATAAAAATATTTGAATCCATAAAAATGATTTTATAAGTCAAAGTAAACAAAAATCAAAATCAAAATCAAAACTAACTCAATCTTGAAATATTGGGAGCCGCCTATCCTTTTAATTTCATCTAAATTTTTAAAAATAAAAAAATTTATATTTTATTAAATATTATTTTAAAAGTTCAAAAATTAAAAATAAGAAGCATATATCTTGCTCTATATTAACTATTTTAAATAGTAAAGTTTTAAAAAAAATCAAAATAATATTCATCCCTTCTCCTTTGCTTTTTTTTTTTTTATTTGTTTTCAATGTCTTTACTTGTACTGAAGGTTGTCAAACTCAAAATTTTAAGTCAACTCGTGAAGATGATAAACTTGACATGTAAACTAGAATTGTAAACTCGTAAGAGTTTTTCTGTGTCAATAAATAGTTATTAAATTTATATATATATAATATCTCCATTTTAATAAATAAATATAAATTCAAATGCTTAAAATACTTAATATAAGTGAAGTTTCCACAATTCAAATCATAAATTTTCTTACATACCATATCAAATATTATCCACAGTTCTATAATACATAATCAAATCAAAGAAATTAAACTAAAACTTCAACAAAGATCTTCAAAAGTCCTATTTACATAATCTTCATCATCATCTCTACCATTAGCATTACTACCATTAGCATCACTTGGTACTTCAACTACAATATTATCTAAATCCAAATATAAACCCAAACTTGCATAATTTGAAGTACTACCAGCAAAGACATCATCAAAATTAATCACAGAAACATCAACATCAACATTCCCAACCCTTATCCCACTACTATCAACATCATTATAAACCTGAACAGTTGTTCAACCTCTTCATCTTTTGCTTGCTTCTTGACTTCAAATTGCACATCACAGATACCCAATCTTCATTCTTTTGGTGGAGGTGATTCCTATTTCTTGTATGAACCTAAACAAAATATAAAAGTTTGAATAAATTTTATTTTTTCATGATGAATTTTGAATAATAAAGAAAAATATAAAATAATTTAGATAAATTTAACTATCTCAAAAGCACTCTAATTACATTCACACACAAAAGAACTGCATTTCAAGCTAAGAATGCAAATACCAAGTTTTTAAGTTCTAAGCATCTATATCCGTAAGCATCCTACCAGCTTGCTAAGGCCATTTTGTCTCTATTTTCCTTTGCACTATCAAACACAAATATCCCTCTAGCATTGTAAAATTCAATTAGTTGCCGATCAATCTTGGTTCTCACATTCCTATCTAGAACAATCTTGAGAAACAACTATATAGTCCTTATTTATACCATGTGCAGGTGTATAAAAAGGTCTATGTAATTGATTTTTCCACCTCTCATCAATTATTTTTCATATGGGTTCATAACTACAATAAGCTATAAATATCAAAGTCAAATTATTTAAATTCACATATATAAAGTATGAATATAATATAAAGAAAAGAAAAAAATTGTCAAAGTTTATCTCTTTTTAATATTATTGAAATTTTGTTTAAGCTCTAGTTTTGCACAATTCAACTCTTCATATTTGAATCCCCTGGCTAGCTTTTCATTTGAATCAACAAATCGAAGAACTTAATAAGAGGAATAGTAGCTTAGAGACATAGGACAATGTTCTTCCACAACAATTTATCCAAAAAATTCTTTGCCACTTGCTTTCCATCATGTGTAGAGGAAACTTTTCTGTCCTTCAACTCTTTGGAACTGAACATAGTCATCAATGGCCCTTTGTGTTCATTGAGACATGCTAATGTCAAGTATGAAGTGGAAAATTGAATCATAGTTGGCCTAATCAAATCCCTCCTTTTGTGAAGTTTTTCAACATGCTCATTAGCATTGTTCTTGCATAGATATAGGTTGTGATTCTTCTGCCTGTGCTTATAGTAGCTTGATGCAATTGAATATGTTTTTCAAAGTCTTCCAACATAAGTCAATACAATGGGTTGTACATGCTGTCCAATACAAGTATTTCTCTTTAACCGCATGGTAAAAGGAGGCTTAAAACCCTGCCCAAATTTTTCAATCATCTCACACATCTTTATAAACTTTGGATTTTTTTTTACAATTAAAAGGAATCGAAGTTATATAAAAAAATTGGGCAACTTGTTGAAAAGATTCTTCTCTCAAGTATTTTTTGAACAATTGATTAATATTGGATTGTGTACTGCCAATCCCACTATCAATTCCAGAAGTTTTTGAACTTATGAAGGCATTCATGATTCCTTTTCGTGTTTCTTGTAAGTTTGATTGTATATCACCTTCATCACCAACATCAATCCATTGTTTTCTTTTTCTAATTATTGCCTCTTTACCATCTATAATAAGTTTTAAAATCTTTGGCCTCACATCATCAAAAACATTAACATGATTAATTGAATCCATAATGTGAGGAAGCCTATTTTGATCAAAGTAGCCTGAAGGAAATTTCATGATAATCTATCATAAGTTTTTTTTATATCAACTTTGACAGCATCGTGTCTAGACTTGACTTTCTTAGCACTGTGAATTTTGTGCATGATAATCTATCATAGGCTTTTTGTATATCCAATTTGACAGCATACTATCTAGACTTTAATTTCCTAGAACTTTGAATTTTATGCATAACCTCAGTCACTAGAATGATGTTATCTATGATATTTTTACCTTTTACAAATCCAATTTGATTGGAAACAACAATGTCAAGGAAGATCAGCTTTAATCTATTGGAAAGTGTTTTAGAGAGCAACCTATAAACACCATTACTCAAGTTGATTAGTCTAAAGTCTTTAAAGCTTTGAGGGAAACAAGTCTTGGGAGAGATAAAAATTTTATTGATTTCTTTTAAAATGAAACCTGTGGTTAATGCTCTATCACCATTTAGAGTGTGTTATCCCCAACTCTTTCCCAAAAATCATTGTAGAATCTTTTAGGAATTCCATCTGGCCTTGGTGAACTATCATTTTTCATGTCATTGAGAACCCTTAAAATCTCAAAGTCAGAAAAAGGTTTATTGAGTATTTGCAGGTGAGATTGCTACAATTGAGGAATGTCATAATGATCCAAACATTGCAAAATCTCCTACACCGAATGTGGCTAGTCGTTAGTGTATATTTATTTTGAAATTTTTGATTACTTCAGCTTCAATGTCTTGTATTTCCTTCAACCATTGATTTTGTTCATTTTTAGTCCTTTAAATTGAATTTTCCATTCTTCTTTTCCTTACAAGATTATGAAAATAACTTGTGTTTCGATCTCCTTGGATTAGCCATGTTTGCCTTCCTTTTTAGGCCCACAGAATCTCCTCACAATCTAGCTAAAACTTTAGTTCACTTTTAATTTGTTTTTCTTCCATAGATATATCTAGATTTTCAATGTTTTCCTTAATGCTTGAAAGTTTAAGATTTAACTCCTTAATTTTATTGCCTATTTTCTCTACATTCTTATTGTTCCATTTGTTCAAAACCCATTTGAAATTCTATAGTTTAGCAATAAATATGTATGATGAAGAACCAGAATAACTGACATTTCAACCTTTATTAAAATATCAAAACATTTCTCACAACATAACCACTAATTGTCAAGTCTAAACGGCCTTCTGCAATAAGGAAATATTTTATATGCATTGAACAAAAGAAGCCCATGATCTAAGGCTAAAATGGGTAATAGACATATAGTAGAATGGGAAAATGTTCATAACCATGTTGTGTTACAAAAATCTTTATCAAGCCTAGCCCAAATTGCATCTTAATCCTTCCTTCCATTTTTCTATGAGTACCACAAACCCTTTGCCTTTTGATCCAACAAATGACAAAAGTCTATCATTTGATTGAATGCCTCTACCCTCTTGAACCTTATAGAGTATCTAAGTTTATCATTGCTATCATTGATTTGATTAAAATTTCCCATAGTTAGCCAAGGGGAATTAATAGTTTGAGAAATATTTTTGAACCATTCTCAAAGGCTATATCTATTTTGAATTTTAGAATGACCATAAATAAAAGAAATGAATAATCCTAACTTGAAAGAGCCTTTGTCTTGATGTGGATCCAATGGCTAGATAATTCCAGTACTTTGCATGAATTGTCACTAGTCCATGCTAAGTATAAACCACCCTTTCTTCCATCTGAATCATAGCCAACTGAATTCTGATATCCCCATCTATTTATCATATTATTAACCTTTTCTACATTAGTTTTAGTTTCACAAAGAGAGATGAAATTAGGCTTATAAGTATCAATCAGCTACTTGAGCCTTTGAATTAGGTTTGGATCCTCTACAATTCAAAATTGGTGCATTTCTTTGTAGTAAAAGAGAAATAGAAATAAAAAAAAAATTTGGTCCCTAATTCATTTATAGTGGGTCCCTATTAGTGTGGGTCTTTTGTTTCTATCTCTCTCCTACTATAGAGAAATGCACCAATTTTAAACTACAGAGGATTTAAAATCCTTTGAATTATCATGGTATAGCTACAACCCAGATAATTCCATAAGATGCACCTCATGATCCTCTGGTAAGCTAAGAAGGGCTAGCCTCCCTAACACCCATTTCTTATACAATCTCTATGAAATCATCTATTGAAGAATATTGCCTCCTTTTTTGTTTAGAGCATGCTTTATTAAATTTAACTTTTAAGGTGAAAAGATACTCTTTTCTTTGTAGATTGTATACTCAACATGTCTGCCACTGTTTCATTTTTCTTAAACATTCTAGGAAGTTGAAATTCCACCTTTCTTTTTCCTTTCCTAATATGCACATCATAGCATTCAGCCTTACCATCTACATGTTTCAATTTTTTGATTTTGCCATTACAATGAACAAAACCATATTTGTATCACAAAACTTTAGATTGAAAGTGGAAATTATGTAATTTAAATGCAAAAATTAGTTTATATGAGATATCAAGAAAGGACCTCTGAGTCTTGGTGTATATATAAAGGTTCTATTAATATATATCATGTTGAAAATTTCCTTCATCTTAATTTTTACAAAGTTCCAGGCCATATTGTTGTTGATTTTTGAAGAGATTACTAGTGCTAGACCTTTTCCTTATGATAGATTTAATGTCTCCAGTTAATATACATAATTGGTTAAATTGTCAACATGCAGTGCTAAATGTCATCCCATATAACTGTCTTCAAAAAGTTGTTGCACATTATGTGATAAAAGTAATAGATTAGATAAATCAAATGCCCTTGGAGAATTTCCATTTTGGCCTTATTCATTCTTACGGTCCTATTCTCCCAAGAAAGTCTTGAAACCATAATGTGTCATATCCAGATTGAGCTTCATGTTGGACAATAGCATGAATACCATAGTTTTCATGCAAGGAAATAAGTTGGACAGGTTCTTCACATATGTGTTGTTCAATCATGCATTGAGTATCTAGTTGTCCATTATTATCATTAAATAGATCTTGTAAGGTGAGACCTTTATTAGTATTATTCCAAAAAAAAAAACATATTTCATCTCTTCATCCACGTGGTTAATCTAGCTATCTAAACATAGTTCATTGCATCTCAACCCATCCACATCCATGTGATTCCCTAGAGAAGTTGCCAAAAATGTTTCTGGAAATGCATTTTCCAATGGCATATTCATTAGCGAACTAAAACCTCAGGATTGATTGCCTTGATCAACTATATTACCTAAATTTTCATCTTCATTAGAATCCAAACCAAACCCCCATTGTTAGGATCTAAAGATGAGCTTCCAAAATTGGGTTGAAAATTGAATGAGTGATGATCATGCACTGAATAAAAACCACCCTAAGCATTTCAAATAAAGAAGAATTTTGTTTTTTTTCTTCCCTTTATACTAAAAAAAAATTATCTTGATTGACTAAATGTGATTTTTTGAAGTCTGAAATAAAATCCACATTAAACTTATGAGAGAGTTTCCATCACTGCTCTTCCATCATAGAATGGACTTGAGGATGAGCCTAATCATAGTCTTCTAGTAAGTGACGTATTCTTCCACAATTAAGGCAAGAACAAAAGCATCTATCATATCTACATTCCACCCATGCATACCTTCCATGGTCTAGGAAAAAATAAAACCCCATCAGTAGAGGGTTCCAAGGATCCACATGCACTCTAGCTCTAAGATATCTAAAATTCCTCATAACTCCATTATCTTGATCTATCTACTAAAGATCCCCATCCATATTTCCTAACTTTTCTCCAAACTCCTGAGTATGATATTCTAGGGGAAGACCCCAAAATTGCACCCACAATAGAACGGTTGTGATGCACATATCCTGCAAGATCATATTTAGCCTCTACTAGTCAAGTATTAACAAACAATTACTGACTAATCATAGGCTGTTGGCCAACATAAAGTTCATGTTTTCTTAAGAAGAGAAGTGAATTACATAAAAATTCCTTGACCACCCTATTACATATACCTTACCCCTTAATTTCCACACATGTTGTATTATTTTATTCATTATATGGGCTCGTATGTGCTTCCTATCAAACAACACTCCAATCAAACACTTACTCCACCTTTACTTGGATGCTACCAAAATTTTTGGGTCTACTTATACCATCGAACCTTATCTTAGAATAGTGAAGTGAGGCATAGGTAAAGTGAAACCTTATTTATCATTAATATTTCTGTCTCCGGTTGTAAATGTAACAACGGGAAAGATTCGAAAGAGTTTTTAAAGAATTTTAAAAGATAAAACTTGATTTTAACCCTAATCCCAATCAAACGAAGCCTGGCACGTATTTCGAGGATAGTGACTTGACACAGAAGGTCGTTCGAAGCCAAAAACTTGATCAAACAGAAAGAAATGTAATCCGGCGATCAGAAACTGACGGAAGAAGTTTCGTGCGTCACTTTCGTTGACGGAGGCCAAGACTTTCGCATGGAAATGCGTGCCAACGTCTGGAAGGATGCCGACACCCTAAAAGATCCCCAGGTGGCCTGGGAAAAGTCGGGATCGCCCCTGGAGGCTTTAAATTACGCGAAAGCCCACCATTCCTCTTATTTCACTCTCTCTCCTCACCACACTCTCTCTCTCTTCTCTCTCTCCACCTTCCTCCACCGTGAGCGGCCACCACGACCACCGTGGCCGCCACCAAGGGTACCAGCAACCGACCTCATCGCCCACAACCACCAAAGAACCAACCATCGCCACCAACGGCCGGAGACGCCGGGAAAAATCTTTGTTTTCCCCTCCATCGCGCTGGCTTCCCGATCCGATCCGCCGTCCGACGCCGTGGACCCTCACCGCCCCACCAGTAGCCGAACCGGTGCCTCGATGGCTCGGCGCCGCCGAAGGAGGCCGGACGCGCCGGATCGAGGCAAAACACCGTCCGGCCGTCGCGACTATTCATGGCCGGAAAACACCGCCCAAACGGTAGTGAACCGCCGATGCCACCACCGTATTCGGACTCACGAGCTTCACGGGCTTCACCAGTGGTGTGATTTTCGAGAGAAACCGCACCTCACCTTTGTCTTGCCGCCAGAGTGCGCCACCGTCTTGGCCGTGTGCCGCCGTCTTGGAGTTTACGGGCGTGCATCTGGCCGAGATCAAGGACGTGGGAATTCCATAATCCGAAAGCACGATGGTAAGGTTCGTTTTCCCAAAAACTAATGTTATATGACTGAAATGACTGCCGAACGTAATTAGGCAATTAATTAACCTAGGTAACTGTGTAACCGGGTTTAGAATTGAAAATTGGATGACGTGACGAATCTAAATATTCAATTTCATGTCCAGGAAATTAATTGGGCTCAGAAACCGAGATTTCACGGAGTCCTGACTTGAATTGAAGCGACCGGAGATCAGGTAGGATAATTTACACTTCCCGAACCCTAGAATTGATTTAGTGGATGCCTGACTGATTTAGATGATTTGTATGGAATTGCATGCTGCTTTCGATGGGATAAATTGCATGCCTGTGTGCTGAAAACCCTAATTGCATGTTAGACACCTTGTTTATCGAGTTTAGATGCCTTTAGGGCGGATTTACTTAGGGTTGGGTACTTGATAGCCGATATGGGACGGTCGTTAAGTATCCCTCGTACAGGAAGCTTTTAAACGAAACTATTTTTATCAGATTTAGCTTTGTCACAGGAGTTAGGGATTGCGCGTTAAACCAGGGCGACCTAAGAAAGGTTTAAGGAGTATAAGGGTGGATAACCTACACGAAACGTTGTGATTTAGGCGTGATACCCTAGACCCCAGAGGAATAGCCGACCGAGTGCATGTGAGTTCGAATAGACTGTATGAGGATGAGAATTGGCGTATGTGCACATGCTAGGGGACGCCCTAGATGTTGATTCTCACCCGGTCCTTGAGTGAGTGATTGGTGTTACGGATCACACTCACAATATAGGCTTGATTCGGGTGATTGGTGTTACGGATCACACCCAACGATAAGAGAGGTATTCTCTCTAGACTACGTGCAATTAGAAGATGATTTAGATTCGGTTACAGTGGATTTGTAACCAACGTGGATTGAGATACACAGGGCATGGGATTTCATTTGATTTTTATGACTGATTTTGAAAGAAATGGATTTCCTGATTGTGATATATTGCCACAATTTCCATGTGTTTAAACGATTTTAAAGATAAGGTATTCATTTGTTTTGGTGATTCGGGAAGACGATTTGGTGTTCGCATTGAGTATTCAACTGGTTTTTGAATGATATTTAAATTGTAAATTATTCTACCGGGATTCATATCTCATTAGGTTGTGTACTCAGATAAACAGGGACAGGGGCAGGAGCCCAGACGATAGCCGAAGCTGACTTGAGGATAGATAGAGGATTATTTAGCTTAGGCTTGAATCGTTTGTACATATACTTTGATGACATCAAGTAATTATCGATTCTGCTTTCTTGTAAATTATGTATGGACTAGGCTGAATGTATATATGACGTTTGATAAAGGTATGTATGGATTGTAGCGATGAATTAATGTTACGGTGTATGGATTTATATTAGTATGTTTATCTTTGTTGTTGGGTGGTTGTTACGTTTTAAACAGGTGATTACGTGCTTGGGATATGACCAAATTACAGAGGAAACTCACGGATTTTCGGTAGAACTTACGGTAAGTAAACTTATGGATTTGAATTGAAATGTGTATGAATGTATAATGAGACATGTATATCGCTTTAGATTTCATTCGAGTTATTATTGATGATATATGTATGTGTATTTAGTTAGGCTGCGTGTGAATCGGGGTTGAGCGGAATCAATGGATAACGGAGAATCTATTTGGGTTACGCTCAACCAGTAGCGATCCCCTGACGTCTCCACATAGGGAATAAACATTCAGAATGCCACATATGCTTAGCTAATCAGACGAGCATCGCGTATCATTAATATTTCTGTCTTCGATTGTAAACATGTGAGGCTAGTCATTTTCCTTTTCCTTTTCTTTTTTTCTTTTTAAAGGCCAAGATAACTATAAAAAATTTCAATAATTCGAAGAATCTCATCACCAAAATTTTGAAAGCTTCTCTTAACCAGTCTTTTGAAATGTTCTTGGTCTCTGTATAAGTCCTCAAGCCTTTGTCTAAAGACCCTCCCCTAACTTTCTTTATGAAATGTGCCTTTCATTTCACTAATCTTCTAAGGTGGAAGAATAAAATCCTAAAATTTATGTTTATTTGCAAAAGTAATTTATTTTTGAGTTTATTAGGTATGAGAATAAAAATGGGCCTTAACTTATTAATTTTTTTTTTATATTTTTAAAAGTTCAAATACCAACTTAAATTTAGGCCATACGATATTCACCGCACCCTGTAACCATATTTATTTATACTTATATATCTATATCAATCAATTTAATATATTAGAAATGGACAAAAAAATCATTTAAGACATCTACATTTTAAATTATATTAATGGTTGTTTAAGATATTTTATTTTTTTATTGTAATTTTATGTGATAAAATAAAATAAGTTTCAACCCAAATTTATTTATTATGAAATATCTTCGAATAACTAGGTTTGGTTTTTGGATTTAAGAATCCAATAAGGAAAGAGATGTTATCCTTGAATTTGCTACCTATAGGATGTATATAAATATGGAGCAAAAAAATATATAGTTCTACTTCTACATGTCTAGAAATGAAAAGATTATATTAACAAATTAGTCTCTAAAAGGTACACTGACACTCTAGTCCTTGAAAGATTTGAACTATCTAATTTAGTCCCCAAAAGTAACAAACATTATACATGTTAGTTCCTCCATCTGATGCTGTTGAAAACAGTTAACAGAAGTGCTTATGTGTATCATTAATAGCTTATAAGGAACGTTAAAATGTAATATTAGTCCCTATAAGATTGTATTTCTATAGAAAAAATTCATTCTAAGTTTTCTACTACATTACATAGAAGTCCCTAAACATGCATGAATATCAAAGAAATAAGGGGAAAGACTTATTACCTTTTGTTGGAAAGTGATCACATTGAACACTACTTATGACTATGATAGTCCAAAGGATGAAGTATATAAGGCTCATAATTCTATAATGATGATATGATGATGATATTGAATGATATAGGAAGTAGAGAAAAGGGACATCTTTTAAGAGTGCAAGAGCTCCTTCTGAGAGATGGAAGAAAAAGCAAACAGTTGAGAAAGAGGAAAAAGGAAAAGAATAGTCGACATAAATAATGGTGAGGAAGATAAGAATAGTGATACTGTTGAAGCTCTACCATTGAGATTATCATTATCCACCTTTTCAAAAGATAATAAGAGTGACAGTTACGAGTTTAAGAAGTTAGATCCACACCTTGTTTCTGAAGAGGATGAGGACTTCAATGGAAGGAATAAGTGGGAAATATATTGTGCATGGAGTAATGAGACCTCTAGTTTTCAAATTAAGACATTTAAAAATAAGTGGCTTCAAGAATAAGAAGGCTAATAGGAAGTGGATAGCAAAACAATTAGTTCTTGAGTTGATATCATATCCACAAATGAAATGGTATTATGCATTTGACTTTTTAAAAGAAAATAGAAGGATACTTATTGGTGAATTTCAATTGATAAGGGCTATGAGAATTTCTGGATAGGAAAATATTTTGGGAAAATGAGAAGGAATGATATTGAATGTTTTAGGATTATTGTGAGGAGCTTATGAATCAAAATCCTGGCTCCACAGTGCAATTATTTATTGATTTTTTTTTCTGTATTCATGCATGTTTAGGGACTTCTGTGCAATGTAGTAGAGAACTTAGAATGACTTTTTTGTTTATAAATACAATCTTATAGGGACTAATATGATATTTTAATGTTTCTTATAAGCAATTAACAATACACATAAGCACTTATGTTAAGTGTTTTTAACAGCATCAAAAGGAGAGACTAACATGTATAACGTTTGATACTTTAGGGGACTGAATTGGGGGTAGTTCAAATCTTTCAAGGACTAAAGTATCAGTAATTGTATCTTTCAAAGACAATTTAATAGTATAGTCAAATGAAAATTATAATATCAGATCTCTATTTTACCAATGATCATATTTTCTTGTGAACATAGTTTCCTTTACACATAAACAAGATATAATAACATTTTCCCCTTCCAATTGCATAACCACACTATCAGAGTAATCATAAAAGTACACCATGACCAGTGATAGTGTACAAAGTGAAAATAAATAAGAGAGACAAAAAGGTTGAAACAATGGGTATGGATAGTGGTTCTGCTTCACTGCTACTACCTTTGAACATCACTCCAAAGGAGTCTCCATTGTTGTTGCTTTTGGACCCTCCATTGCCTTTGTTGGTGGTACCGATTAAAATCTCACCACCACCATTCAATCCCGGAAATATATCCCCATTTTCCCTATGTAATAATTAATATAGAGTTAAGGTTTTATAATTTAATCATAATAAGTTATATATTGTAAAGGAACAAAAAGTATGATGACAAAAGAGAGTAGATGAATTATCTAAGTAAATAAAAAGAAAAAATTATAATATACATAGAAAGAGAGTCAAGTGTTTATATTAGGTACAATACAATAATTTAAATTTTAACTAAACTTGTGGTTTGGTTGTGTTTGTTCTTATTCTAAAGTGCTTTAATTTGTTTGTTTCATTTTCATAACAAAATAAAAAAAAAATAATTTTACTATCATTCTCAAAACTAACTTACTCAGTTTAGCAATTTGACCAAACAATCTAAAAAAGTATATAATTACCTTTTCTTTATAAATATCTTTTTGTTTTAAAGAAAAGATGGCCAAACAACAAGTATTTTCTCAAAATAATCTTGACCAATGCTTAATTGCTATGTTAGTTGCTATTAATTACATAGATGTATCTACAAAGAGTTAAGAAAAAATAAGTTGAATTGATAAACGTAATAGACTAATGGTCTTATATACAAGAGAGAAGCATTGTGGTAGTTTACATCTTATAGGGATCAATTGCGTGAGAACAAAGAGTTGATGGAAAAGAATAGTTATGCAATACACTTTTTTCCATAATATAAGTTACTAGATTTAGCAAATTTAGTCAATTAGACAAAGAAAAAATCAAGGTCCAAACTCTAAAGTCTATATAATTCAATTCCAAATGAAGGGCCATTCTAATGTTGATGTTTATAGATGCAACTTGGTTGTTATTCACTATTCAACAAACATCATCATCTCAAAGTGATTTTTGAGATTTTTGGTACATATATTAGAAAGCAGTAAGGGTTAATAAATATTTATTGGCTTAATTGTAAAAAAAAAAAAAACTACTACAATTTAGGAGGTTTTACAATTAACTCTGTTTAACTTTAAATGTGCATAAACGACTCTCCTAAATTTTAAATTTTTACAACATATTCCCTTCCTTAATTAACTCTTTTGTCAAAAAAATTTTTTTAAGTTTTGTGTGTGCAATTTACACCCTAACTTTTTTTTCTTGCAGTGTTCTATTTGTTTTCTTCCAATTATACCAAAAAAAAATGCCCCCTTAAAATTTCAATTTTATGCAAAATACCTCTCAAATTTGTTGAGAAAAAAAAATTATTTGTCAATTTTTGAAATTGAGAAAGTAAATTGCACAAGCTTTAAGTCAAGGGATCTAGAGTTTTACAATTTAACCATATATTTATAATATTTAATTATCTGTATATATATATTTTATAATATTAGCTCTATCTCTATGCTTTTAATAATGTTCACTTGTATGTATTGTTCAATCTCAATATTTATATCAACTCAATACCATACA
Organism: Senna siamea; assembly: GCA_031216115.1. Lineage (NCBI taxonomy): Eukaryota > Viridiplantae > Streptophyta > Magnoliopsida > Fabales > Fabaceae > Senna > Senna siamea. The sequence continues at coordinate 11,751,623 of CM062354.1, read as the reverse complement.
TTTTTTAAACAAACAATTCATCTAGAAAATCATTGGAAAATTTGATTGTGAAATAACAAAACCATTGTGGTACATAGAATTGAATGATTTCTTTTTTTGCTTAAAAACATTTATCTACATGAAAGAAACTTTCTAAACATGGATACCCTATAGGTATTCTACTTCTCAACAATGTTTTAAAAATCAAACTGGTCATTAAACCAGTCAAGGTAATGGTTTAAGATTCAATGGTTCAACCGTAGTTAAATCGGTATCAATAGTATCTATTAATTTTATATAATAATAAGTATTTTACATAATTTTATTACATAAAAATAAAATGAATATAAAATATATCTCATATTTTTAAACAAATCAATAAACTACTTATCAATTTTTAAAAAAAATAAAAAACATGTTATAATGTACAAACTATTGTTCTTTCTACTTCTTTGTCTTTTTTGTTATAGATGTTTGGAAAACTTATGAAAAAGATCAATTTTTTTCAAATTGGTTGAACCATTCAATCGACCGATTTTTACAGCTTCGTCCAGTTTTTTTGGTCATTAATCAATTTTTTTAAAGACCAATTTAAGCATTGACCAGACTAGAGCTATGGCCTATTCATCGATTTGGTTCAATTCTTAATAAATGCTTATTAGTATCAAAACAACTGTATTGTAAGGGTGTGCAAAAATAAAATAAGTTAAAATTAAATTATTTCCTTTCACTTTAAAAGTTAACCATATCAATTTGATGGAATGTTCTCATTTTTTTTCAAATAGTTTGATTTACTTACAAAAACTAAATTATATCAAAATAAAACATCAATCAGAATATCTTAACTACTATTATAATGTGTAAAAACTACACCTATAGAGTCCTTATACCATTAGTAGGTATATGATAAATGGATTCATTTTTCCCCTATTTCTTTATCCTGTGTCAAAATCTTGTTGGGTCATTTTATGAAAGAGAAAAATGAAGGACTGATAAAAGGAGTCAAATTTAGCTACAATTATCTCCTAGTTAATCACCTCTTATATGCAAACAACTTTCTTCTCTTCATTAAAGCGGACTTGGAATCATGTTATATGCTCTAAAACATATTAACTGAATTTGGGAGCCTTCTGGCCTAAATTTTCATATTGAGAAATTTGAAATCACTTTTAGATCCCATACCCCCCACAAGTTCCAAGAATTAACAATTCTTCAAATGCTTAGTAGTAGATAAGTTGGGTAAATATATGAGAGGATCTATATGTTAATGATAAAATAAAGGAATATTCCATACCATTTATGAACAATTAGGAAGTAAATTACAAGGTTGGAAGGCTAACCTTCTCTCCCAAGCAAGAAGGCTTACCTTGATACAATCTACCTTCACAACAATACTTATGTATCACTTTGGTTACTTCAAACTCATACAAAAGAGACTTGTAAATGTGATACCTTTATATCCAAGTTTTTCTATGGGTTTTATTAAAATAGCAAAATGCTTCACATCATTACCTGGGACAAAAGTGGGGGAGACTTGGAATAAGATCTATAGGAATGGTTAATTAAGCTATGCTTAATAAGTAGGTTTGGAGCATTTTACAAGAAAAGGTTTTATTATCCTACAAAATCTTAATTGCTAATAGATTGACTTCACCAAGAAATTCATCCCTATGAATCAGACAAATGCTTCTAGAACTTGGAAAGGGATTTTACCAAGACTTAATAGAAAGTTGGAATAAGGCATAACATACCATTAAATGGTAAACTACGGTTCTAGCCACGACTGAGTGATCAAAATATCAAGAAAATTGGTAACCTCATAAGCGACGAAGAACAATGGGATGTAGATAAACTCTCTAGGATTTATGATCCCACTATAGTTCAAACCATTCAGAAGATCCTCATTTCCACAATAGGAGTAATGGATAGAATCATTTAGAAGGAGAGCAAAACATCTGAATACATGATTAAAAGAGGTGTATAATTTACTACAAGCAACTCCCTTTCCTTCAAATCTATATATGGTCTCTTAATTGAAAGAAAAATTGAAAATTGGGACTTCCTCTACTAATAATACTCTTTGAATGGAAACTCCTTCAAAATTCCCACTCTTAGGAGATGCCTTAAAAAAGTATCACTTAAAGATCTCGAGTAACTACAATTTTGGTTGCAAGTGACCCAAGATTAATAGATCATCTATTCTTGGAATGCCTCTGTACTAGAGCAATAAGGTTTGGAAGCCCTCTAGTCATCAACACGAACTACTTGCCAACTATGTTAGTCTTTGAGTGGCTGACCACCCTATAAAAATACACATACTAAAATAAGAAACCTAATTATTTCCAAGGACCGATCACCATGTGTTGTTGTATAATCAAAGGAATAATGTCTTATACAAATCAACTAAGGCAACTACATCCTAAGTCATTGACCAATGGAGAAAAATAAAAGTCAAAATAAGGGAGGCATATGACCTTAGGCATCTAAATCCAATATGGGCAATATAAACTCCTAAAGAGGACACATAAACCAATACATAGAAGGTCACCAGTTCAAAAGACATGGGACTTAGCATTTGGTGCATATGGAAAATGCACAAACAATCAAAATGAAACTATTTCATCAAACAAGTAAAAAGAAGTCAAAATATAACTCTAAACAATGTTATGATTGAAAGAAGTGTAGAACTCATCTTGATTACAACCCTTATAGGCATCAAGGCTTTGCTAGGTAGCCTAAATTCTACTTGGACACACAAGAATCAAGATCAATCTAGCCAATCAAGGGTTGATATCTAAGATCTTCAAAGGAATCAACTTTGAGAAAGCTATAACAATAATCACATAATTAAAATTTTCAATTATATCACAACTTATTTGATTTGACCTCTTGCCCACTCTCCACACCATTACTAACAACCTATTTATCTGTAGGGTGTTATGTATTCAAACCCTAAAAACTATTTTTAAATACTAGTCCAAAATGAAAAATCAATACACTTGAAAAGTTCTTTGCTTATTTTTTTTAGAAGTCATTGTGTTTCTTTACTTGAGAAATGAGAATATATTTTCACTATAAATTATGAGTGTTAATGTATGTTGCAATATAGAGTAGTTCTCAAAATTTTTAAACTTTAATATTTTAAAAACTAAGAATTTTTCATCTTTTCTTTTTATTATGATATCTTATTTATCATCTTGAATTTTTTTATATATCATACCATTACATTGAAAGGTAAAATTTATATATTCATTTTGACATGTAAAAAAAATTTAAGAGACAAATAAATTAGTGTCATTATGAGAAAAATGAGCCAAAAGACTAGTTACTTAAAATGTAAAAGTTTAAGTATCCAATTTTTTATTTAAAAATTTTGAAAATTTATTTGTAAATTAATCAAAAGTTTAAAAATACTTTTTATATTAAAAAGAAGAAGAAAAAAAAAGAAACCTTGGATCATTGAAGACACCGGCGTTGGAGGTAAACTGGTCGATTTGAATGGCAGATTTGGGTTCCACGCTGGAAGCCTTTGTGTACTCGGTGCTCATCCAATCTCCCGATGCCACGAAGAACGCTCCATTTACCATCATGTCCCCGTCTGTCCTCCAATTCCAACCTGCCCACTCTCTCTCGTTTGTGTCTACGCGCTTCGTCACCTGCTTAGTGCTCACATTTCCATCAAAATTATGTTTATTGTTTTTTCATCCTTTTCATTCAAATAATAATAATAATAATAATAATAATAAAATACAAAGATGCCATCATCCTTGTATTTCTCTCAACAAAAACTTCGGAATTTTCTGTTTCATTATACGACTTATTGTACCTTTATCCCTTGTGTTTTCTACAAGCTTTCCTTGTAAACTGTTTTCATGATAGCAAAAAAAACACAACTATATAATAGTATGTGATTGTATAGACAATCAATTATAACTTTCAAATCACGTAAAAAGAAATTTTTCATGGTTTCCAATGTTAAAAAATAAACTTATGGCGTCAGTCAATCTTAGAAAGTAAAAAATTAAAATAAATTTCTCTCTTATTCTTTCAAAAATGCTATAATTACTCTCTTTTATTTTATTTAAAAATAGTTACATTCTTTCTTGAGAAATAAAAAATATTATAATTTTATTCATTTTACTCAAAATATTATTCTATCTATTATTTATATAATTAAATACATTTTTAAAAAATTTATTTTTTAAATTTTAAAAATAACTAAATTTATTTTTTTACTCAATATATAAGTTTGAAATCATAGTTTTAAAATATATTTTATAATAAATTATAATTTTCAAAATTAATACTATCTTAAGGATATTTTAGTCAATATGAATCAAATTATAATGAAAAAACATTGTATGCTTCTTTAATATTTAATTTTTATAAAAAAATAGCATAAATTAAATTTTGAAATATTAAAATTTGATTTTATTTATCTTGTAATTAATAAATATATAATTAAATATTTTAATATTTTTACATATTTTAAATGAATGAAATATTATATTTTAAAAGTTAGATACTAAAATCATAATTAATATATAAGAGGGCGTTTGGTACTATATCATTTTGATAATATTATCTTAAATAATGTATTATATAATATAATATTGTTTGTAATAGTATCATTTGATAACACAATGACATATAAGATAATATTGTGTATTATATGACAACAAAAGTAGATTTATTTTAAGACACCAAAAATCTTGTGTTATCTCATATGACACTTATAGGTAGAATATTTTTTGTATTATACTAATTTTACCCATATTATATTTTATTTATTTTTTGATCTAAATTAATAAATTCACTTATTTTCTTTCCCTTTTTCTCTTCCTGTTTTTTCTTAATGGTTAGTTTTTTAATTTAAAGTTAATTATAATTTTTTTTTTATGTTACTTTTTTTATTTAAATTTAATTTTGAATTTTTGGAGTTAATATTTTAATTTAAAGTTAATTATAAATTTTTTAAAATAATCATAATATAAATATGATATAATATTTATTTAAATTTATAAAAGTAGATTTTGAAATTAAAAAAATAAATAATATTTATTATTATAAATAACTAAATATTTACATCTTATATCAGTGTAATATAAAATATATCACTAATTGATATATCAAATATTAATATATCATGATATATAAAATTATATTATAAAATATTATATTATCTTATTTTAAATAACATAATATTTGAGATGATATCAGTGGCCCCAAAATGTGTACTGACAAGTTAATATCGGTTAAGTCGACGTTGCAATATTATTGCATAAAAGCATAATCAATCTAATATACATTACATCAATCTATTTGGAAAATAAGTCAAACCAAGAAACCTAAGCTAACTCTCTCAAAAATCAAATTTCACATAAACAAAAGAAGAAATTAAAAAAACATAAAGGAGTTTACCTCTTTAGCATTAGGATCCGAGGGAGCAGTGTAGCGGTTGCCCTGGCTGTTTATGGTGGGGTTGGCACTACCGCCGATAGCGTACATCTTCCACTGCGTGAAATCATTGTTGACCACGTGTACATACCCGCGTCTGCACCGTGGCATACGCTGCACCAGCTCCTCGCCGAAGTGGTTGAACGCTATGGTCACTTGCATTCCAATATCAGCCGCATACCTGTCGTCGTGCCCCAACAGCATCACCTTATCATGGTGGGAAAAATAATTGTTCGAAATCGTTATCCCTGTGGACCCCATTATCGCATCAATCAGACCGTCCGTGCAATATGAAAGTGCGCAGTGGTCGATCCAGATCTTCCGGGACGCAAAGATGGACACCCCATCGCCGTCCGATTCGCCCCTCGCCCCTACGTGCGTTGGACTCAACCGTATCTTAGCATTTCCCGACGGCCTACAATGGTGGATGTGGATGTTGTGGATGATGATGTTGGAGACGTAGTGGAGGGTGATGCAGCCGTTTCCGGTGACGTGGACGTTGGCGCCACGTCCGTCAATGGTCTTGAAGCTGTTGAACATGAGTTCGTGCTTGAGTGTGATGGTCATGTCACCGGAGAAGACAATCCAGAGGGGGACATCTTGGATCACGGCATGTCGGAGGGTGCCCGGAACTGGGTTTGCTGGGTCGGTGTCAGATGGGTCAGTGACGACGTAGAACTGGCCTCCCTTGCCGCCCAAGGCGTCGCTGCCAAACCCAATGCCGCAGTCGGCAAGCTTCTGGCGGTCTGTGGCCCAGTCAGGGTCACATCGCCAGCAGTCATCGATGGGGTTGCCCGTGGGGCAGCTGGGAACTTGGTCGGTTTCATGGATGGAGAGGAGTTGTCTTCGGGTCAGTGATGCGTTGAGTCTCCTGCAAGAGAGAGGAAAACAAGGAAGCAAAGGAAGGTTCAGATGGTGGAAAAACATATTCTCTTCTGCTTGGATGTGAGCAAAAAAAAAAAAAAAAACAAAGTGGAGGGAAAAAGTTGATGTTTTAATTCCAAGATGGGATTTTTAATGTTTCCAAGCAAAATGCTTAAGAATATTGAAACAGTACGGATGAAAAACAATGCAATGCATGGGTTTGATTTTTGTGAAGAAAATGTAGGGGATAACGGTGAGGTTTTTAATTTGAAGCATGTCCGGATTGGATTTTATTTGCTTTTCTTTCATATAAATTAAATGTGCTTGAGAATGAGACAATCCAATGAAAATCAATACAATGCTTGGATTTGATTGTGTAGAGATTCATGCATTAATAACTAATTAATGAGATCCAGATGGAACTTTGTCAATTCATGGAATTAACTAGGAATTGATATGGTTTATGAAGACCATTGAGGGACTCACCTCTGAACGTCCCTAACCACTTCTTCTGGGTAAGGATGTTGGTGAGGTAAGCTGAGGTTGAAGGCAGCTTCGATAGGGAGAGAGAAAGAACTCAAGAGAAAAAGTAAGCTAATAATGCAGCTAATAGGAAGCATCTTGAACGAATAATAGTTATGGAGATTGATAGTGATGGCCGGGGTTTGGGAAATTGTGATGGGTTATGTAATATATAACTAAGATTCTAATTACAACAGTATTAGATATACCTAGAAAGGGAAAAAAAACTAAGTTACTTTGTTGATAGGGTTAAGTGGGGGGTTTTTGTTTATTTGAAGGGGAAGGAATTGAAAGATTACTAAGGCGGCTATAATGGAGACTCACATTCCTTACCTTGCTTGCTAACCGTACCTGGCATTGCGGCCCAAAAAAATTAATAAATCTAAAAGATAAAATGCAAAGAGAGAGGCTTATCAGAATCAATGATAAACCCTGTTTATTTGGTTTCTTTTTTTTTCATAAAAAATTAAAAATTAGCTTTTCAAACTTTTTCTTTTCGTTTTCATTTTGTTCTTTTTCTCTCTGGATATGTGGATTAAGATTCTTTGCGGAAGTCACAAATGTTGCTCGACTTCAGAGTCGAAAAGTCTTTTATGAGTATTCACTTTATGGGATCGGCGAGGACAAAGAATGAGAATTAGATACTAATCAAGATTACGGGTTTCGATGTAATTTCTTAGGAGTAAAAAAATGGAGGCGCTCTTTTTAAAAAGGTTTCTTCTTCTTTTGTAATGAAGAAAATGAGGAAAAAGGTGAAAACAAATAACCAAAATAAGCTGAGTAAAAAAAACCAACCCCTTAATTTTGAGAGTATTGATTTTATAGACTCGAGTTAATATAAATTACATATATAAACCCACCACGCATTAAAGATCTAGAAAATTTTTTTAAAAAAATATTTGTAATTAAAATTATTAGTTATATAAGAATTTAAATTATTTTTTAAAATTATATTATTTAAAATTTATTCACTTATGACTCAACTATTAATATATGATGAGTTTTTATATAACGTTTTCCTAATTTTAGGGGCTTACACTACAATCTTGCATCAACAAATGAATTTTCTCAATATCTAATGAATAAAACATATTCTTCTATTATCTAATAATAGAGTTATTTGATTTATTAAATGAGCAATTGGATAATTATTAAAGAATTTAAACATAAAAATATATAAATTTAATTAAATAGATACTTATTTTAAAGAAAGAGATAATACAATTTTATTTGTGATTTTTTTGGAAGGTGAAAAAAAAAAGTCTTCTTTAGCATTAAGGTTAAATATTAAAGAATAAATTATTCTATTTCTTTGAGAAATATTAAAATTATATTCCCCTCTCTTTTATTTTGAAACCCTAAAGTTTCACCTTTTTTTTATCAAAATATTCTTACATATATTTTTATATAATTAAAAATATATTTAATTGATGTAAAAATTAATTTTTAAAAAATTTAAAATAAGTTAACTTTATTATTTTTAACTCAAAATAAATTATAATGAGTGATAAATTTTAAAATATATTTTCAATACATAATAAAATTTTATAAAAATTAATATTAGCATTAAGATTTTTTTACTAAAATAGATGAAATTATTAGTTTTTTAATATTTTTAAAAAATGAATTATAATTTTGATATCTCTCCAAAAGAGTGTAATTTATACAATATATTAAAACAGTTTGACGAGATATTCTACAAATCAATTTTTTAATTTATTACTAAAATAGTACTAACTATATTATTATACTGTAGCATGATGTAGGTGAAAAAATTGTATAACACCTAATTTTCATGAATATCATATAGTTTTTAAATTTTTAAAAATGAAAAAGTATATAAAATATCTCAATTTAATTTGTTTTTTTAATATTATGATTTATATTGACATATATATATACATATATATTACTGTATAAGTGCAAAAGTTTTGCACTTATATTGATATACCGTTTAATTTGATGATGTATGTGAAAAATTGTAGAGCTATACTATTTGTCAATGTAAATACCATATTTTCTTTAAACTTTTTTCAAAATTAAAAAAATATAAGTATCTTATCTTTGTTTATTCATACTCCATGTTCGAAATTTTGTTCAGCATTTAGGTTTTAGAGTCATTTCTTTGTTTTGGTGATAATTTAATTAATAAAGAAAAAAATCCTAAAAAATGAATAATTAACAAAAAATACAAAAAAAATGAAAAACTATATGAAAACTAACACAAATTGATTGAACTAGGGCCTACAGATCCTCTTTATGTTAACATGTATTACCTAGCTATGAAGATGACTAAGGCATTAGTTAGTCTATATAGTTTTTAAAAATATGTGTTTGGTCAAACTTTTTTTACAAAATAAGCTACTTCTAAGTGATAATACATTTTTAGCTGCAAAATAAAAGTTAGAAATTGTAATTTATGCTTCTAAAAAGACAAAATTATTATTATTTTTATGAAAAAAATAGTTTTTTTTAAAAGACTACAACTTAAAATAATTATCTTATTTATTTATGAATTAAATGCAAGAGTTTTTTGTGTTTCTCATAGCAAGTATCTTCAACAATATTCTATAACTTGATTTGTCTTAATTATTGAGATTTTTATCTCACATGTGCGTTGATATGTTCTAATGACTAGGTTTAATATCATGTTGGAGATGGAGGTAGACTTTGTCCACCTAGTTGGTCAATTTATAAAGTAGTAGTGCGAGATAGAAGCCCTACTGAGTCAATGTAGTGGATATGAGGAATTTTTTTTGGTAATGTATGTACTTAAATAGATGAATATATATATATATGTATATATGTATTATACTTCTATTTAGATGTATGAAGTTGGTAATTTAATACTTTTGTTGATGCTAGAGTGCTGAGTGAGATACCCAAAAGTAATCCTAAACTGGCTCAATTAATTAAAAGATCTTGAGTAATAATTAAAATAAATTCAAGTAGTAAAGCAAGTGATAAAATAGTAGCACACAACCCTTATAAGGTCAATATATGTATAGTATCTATTAGGGTGGGGTGTTACATGATGGTTGTTAAACTTTAAGGAAATTAAATTACAATTAGGTAGGGTTGAAATTCTCTTCTTTCTTCCTTCAATAAAATATTAGTTATTCAAAAGGATTTAAAAGTAACATAAAGGAAAGCATCTCTTCACCATTAAATAATGCATACAAGAAGAAGGAAAGAGGGGAACAAGAATTTTCAAGAGTTCAAACATGGATCAAGGTATACACTCAATTTATTGCTGCTACTAGATAATCTTCTAGACAGGAAAAGATCAAATTGAGTTTATTTTGAGTTTTATTCTAATAATTTTCCAATCTCCTATCAATATTCAATCTTAAACTTCAATAAAATTTTTAAAGTCTAGTTTCTAACTTACCTAATTTTTATTTTATAATTTCTATTATCCAAAATTTAAAACCATCATTATAGTTTATCAAGCTAATATTTGAGTTAGAAATTACCTTTTGGAGCTAAATTTTTACAAGAAAAACCAATATTTATTTCCACAACCTTCCAATTAGAGCTTGAAATTTACCAAATTAAATTTGAAAATCCGTTGCAAGCTACTACTCATTGAAGGATGAATAAAATGGATATTTATCTAGGAAAAATTAGGAGAAGAAAGGGAAAAGATTATAATAATGCACATAAGAAAATGGAGGCCTAAAATCACTCCCCTCCAACTTGCCCCAAGCCTTAAATGCAAAGAGAGGAAGGATACCATTAGGAGAGGGCGAGAGAGAGCCTACAATTGACTTGAGTTGGTTGATGTTGACACAAGCAACAATGGTTGGCAAAATGAAAAAATGTTAAGAGATGAATCCTCCATTTAGGAAGAGAAAGAAAAAAAGAGAAAGAGATACATGGAGAAAGAGTGAAAATGTCTAAAGAAGAAAATAAAAGAAAGGAAAGAGAAAAGAAAAAGACAGAGAAAGAGAAAAAGGAAAAGAAAAGAAAGGAGGAAAAATGCATTCGTAAATATTTTTGAGTATTTAAAATTAATTATTTTCCCTCCAAAATTTTTTTTGAGAATAACAATAGCTCCTAAAAATAAATTTAATCTCAAAATTTTTATCTAGGCTACTTTTTCATGTCTAATCAATTTCCTAAAGGTAGGAAAATACTAAGTTATTACATCTCAGCACAAACACAAGACTTTTGAGTAAAAAGTATAGCTAAAGAAAATGAAAAATTTTGAAGAAAGTCAGAAGGTGGTATTATGCCAACCATGGCACTAGGAAAACTTACTGATAATTTTGCAAATGAGTTTCTAAAACTTCCTAGTTGACCTCCTCCTCCTCCTCCTCCTCCTTCTTCTACATGCAATTGTCTTCTCTCTTCATTAGTTTTCTCTCTAATTCCCTCTCCCTCTCTCTAGGTCTCACACACTCTCTCTTTATGTCCATCAAATTTTTATTTCTCCTTGTCACTTTCTTTATCTATTTCTATATTATCTCGATAGTAGCCTCAAAAGCCCAGGGAGAAAATTGGAATTTCCTTCCTTTGGGGTCAAAGTGCAATTAGTTATCATAATTTTCCCCCTCCTTCCATTGCCATCCAACTTGGAGGCAAGGTTTAAATTTTAGTTGTTCTTTTATTCAAATGGTACGGTGAAAATTATATTTTTATCCCTAGGAGCTAAAATCTAATTATTTTTCCTTAATTAAAATTATACTTCTATCCCAATTTTCCAAAATTCAATTCACATTTAATTTATCCCTAACGGTTTAAAGGCTTCTTCCAAAGTATTTCTAATGCATCTTGGATTAAATGTAAATGCACACAATGCAATCAAATACATCAAATTAAACTCACAGACAACAATTAAATTAATGTCAATTTTAAAAATTTTAAATATAAAATAAAATATAATTTTTTATATTTTAACATAATAGAAAAATTGATGAGAAGTTACTCTCTTGTCATATTTTAACTCCTCATTCTCTCTCCACTTTCTTCAAAAGTCTTTTCAACTTCATATTTTATTTTATATGTATAATATATAATTTTAAAAATCAATGATCTAAAATTTTTTAAGTTATTATAATATAAATATCATGTAACTAAGGAATAGATCTTACAACCTTGGCCTCATAGGGTTGATAGCAATGGCCTTCGGATTAAAGGTTATAACGAGAACCTGTTCTATTGCACCTCTTGGGGTACTCGAAGGTTTGACCTTAGCTTGGAAAGAAGGTTACTATTGAATTATCATGAAGCTTGATGCATTAACCTTGTATAGGTTGCTAATTAGAAATGATTATTCTAATGGCCTGGATACCAATATGCACTTGCAACTACACTTTGAGTTAAAACAATAGTGAGAAGTTCAAGTGACCTGCATCAATCGTGAGGCCAATAGGTGTGTAGACAAGATGACTAACTTGAGCCCTAATAGAGACTTTGATCTACAGAGTTGTAACCATTCTCTTTCCTCATTGTTTCACTTCCTGCCTATTAATGCCACAATGACAACTAGGCCTTGAGTGATTTCTCTATAATTCTCTCATCACAAAATAAAAAAAAAAAGATAATTGTTTCACTTAAAAAATTGTAATTGTCTCCTTTCCTTTTCCTTAAAAAAAAATGTATATGTATTAGATTTATTTTAGAATACATTACACATATAATTTTGCATAAAAAAATAATATTATTAAAATAAAAATTTAAGAAAAATATTTTTTTAATAAGTTATATTTTTAATAAAAATTTATTTTTAAGATAATTTGATATTTTCTTAGTTTTAGGAAAAATTTTAAGTATATTTAGTAGAGAGAAGGAATAATTTACTCAATTTAGAATTAAGAAAAGAAAAAAAATCATGGTTTTAAAATGCGAATGAATCCTCTGCTTAATGTAGAATAATTTACTTAGTTCTCTGTCATGCGACTGCTTGGTGACAAAACGACACCATTTTGTCGCGCTCTATTTTTTTTTGTTTCAGCTGAATCAAAATGACGTCATTTCCTTTAGTGAAACAGTGCGTTTTGTTGGGTGACAAAATGCTGCATTTCGATTCAGTCAAAACGGCACTGTTTCCTGGACCAGATAGGTAAAAAAAAAAAAGAAGATCAGAGGAAGAAGTGATGGGATAGTGGCAAAGACCTTAGATTTTGGAGTAGAGAGAGAGTGCAGGGGTGTGAAAAATTCTGGAGTAGTGTTTGGGAGATTTCTAGTGTCTCAAATGGCTAGAGGGGATTATTCTTATACAATTCTGCCATATTTGTTATTAGTAAGTGGAAATTTATTTCAATACATATAATTTACTAATTTTTCTGTTATGGTTTCCATCAACCTTTGGTAACACCTCAGATTTTGAAAGTATTTTGACCATTATGCCAAAGTGGAAACTAGTGTATTAAAGGGTTCAAGTGGGATGGGGTTTTGATTATAGTAGTTGCATATATCATATCCATTCTATCTGTTTTGCATATCTATTCTAATTTTATGTTCTTAAAATTCTCCTATAGCTCGATGCCAATTTTTGTTTAAATGTTTTCCTTGCAAGTTTTCGGTATATAAGCTATTTGATCACTTATTATGTACATGTTAACTTGTCATTCTTTTGTTGTTATCTAATTGTAAGTAAGCAGATTTGACTATGTGGATTGTCATTTGCAGATGTTGTGCGAACACTGCTTCCAGGGACTATTCCACCATCTTACAAGGGTTCAACTATTTGCTTTTTGTACTATGTTAAAAGTACATTAACTAGAGAGTGGTTAATGTTGGAAAATGGGCAATCTCATACAGAGTACATAAAAGATGTTACTAATTTGGTTGATTTTCAATAACTTGATTTGATGTATGCTAAATTGTATTTGCACCATTTTATTTTTATGCTAGGGATTTTTGGTTCTACTGCTGGTAGATTGTATTGTCTTTCTTTTTGTATAGTGGTTTATGTCTTTATTTCTTATATTTTAAGTCTAGTACATAAAGTCACAAACAAATTAACTGGGGAATAAATTTATGGCCTCTCTTTGGTTATCTCTGTTGCTTTTGATAGAGTTTTCTTGTCTGATATATATATACAAGAATATGTTTATGTGTGTGAATGAATGAATGAAGTCTTATGTATATACAGACACACAATCACACATCATATGCAAAAGAGTGTACGCACATCATATGTATGTATGTGTGTGTGTGTGTGTGAATGAATAAAGACATATGTATATATAAACACACAATCACTCATCATATATAGGTGAGTGTATGCACATATGTACACATACCCCTTTTGTGGTTGGGTTAGGTATACCTCAAATAAAAAGGGTCATGGGTCATTTGGTAACTCAAAAAAATAATTGAAGGGGGTCATGAGCAATGGTGCAATTTTCATGAATGGGCCTATATAAAAATATCTTGCTTACCAAGTGGTAAGTGTCCCAGATCTTGCTTACCACCGTGTCTAGTTGGATTGTGATTATGCTCCAAAAGTAATGGTTATTTGGTTATTGGTAGAATAGAAAAGAAAATAAGAGTGAGAAAAGAATTTAAAAGCATTCTACTTCAATAACCAAGAGTATATGTTCACATTGAAGCAAGGGAAATGGGAGTTTTACAAATTAGTAGCTTCATAAGGTGCTTAAGAAGTTCATCTGCTCTTTTGCAGCTAGAAGATGGAGAAGTTCATTTGTAATTAGCAAAAGCAGGTTGAGTCTACCTAAGTCAGATGCTTCATAAATTAGTCTACAAAGACCAAGTAGGCACGATTTGATCAAATTTTTTTCGGACATGATGGTTTGCTAAGTAGATGTATTTGATTGCTTCGATAAGAGTCTTAGGCATAAATTGAACAACGACAAGTGGAATCAAACAAGAAAAAATATTTTAAGCTTATATGTTCCCCCGGTCTCTTCTCCTTCCACCATTTCTTATCCTTTTAGTTGGTGCTAATTGGTTGTATCAATAATTTAAAGTGCTTCCATCTTTCTTTTTTGTCAGACAATTCTGTTCTTTGTCAGCATACTGTCAGTTGACTGGGAAATGGTGCAATTATGGAGACTATTGACCAGAAGATACTTGTATTACAACAAAGTAATAATGTTGGGGAATTTCTTGGACATTTTTTTTCGTAGGAGGTCATCCTAAGGTATTCAATAGAGAAATAAAAATTTTGAATAAGTTATATGGCTGCTAATTAGTACTGATAATGTAGTAGATTTTTCAGCAGTGTTTATATCAGTTTGAAGGGGGCAGCTAGTTCTGACCTCTAAAATTGGTTTTTGATTTGTTTTGAGTGTACTAAATATTTTGTGTTGTGATATCTACTCATTCAAGCTATAATTTTTTGTCTTTATTGAACGATTACTGATTGAAAGCACATAGTTTCTGCTATTTATTATTTTTCAGACAAATAACTCCAATTTATTCTGGGACTTATTGTAAAACTTCTGTTGATTAGCAGCCTCAAGAAATTGGAATAGCATCACATTAGCATGGAAAGGATTTAACAGAGTCTATTAATAGTAAGGTTTCCTAAGAGATGATTGATAGTATAGTTCGAGAAGTAATTGAAGAAATTGGTATGCTGGCCTCATCCCTTGTAAGTCCAATTCTTACATGAATGTGAACACAGTATAGGAAGTAGCTACTCTTAACCTATAACTTCTGTCCAATTTATATTGGTAGTAATAATTATAGCTTTTTGTTTAGACCTTGGAATTAAGTACACATTGGTTTTGTGTTTGTTAGGTTGATTTAGAAAACATAGCTTCGAGAAGGCCAAGCTGTCATTGAGGTGGACTTGCTCTCTATAAATTGATGCTTGACGACACCCTCAAGAATACTTGATGGAAAGTTCAACACCTGGCTCAGATCTCCAACTAAATTTTATGTAAATGTTTCTCCCATTTTAATTGATTATACAAATGTTTGGTTCATGCACAATGTTTTGGTAGGGCTGTTATGCTACTACTGTTTGGAGTTATTTGGAGTTGTTGTGCCTTGCTATTGTTTTGAAGTACTTTTTGAGATGTCTTTCAACTTGGGCCTTGTAACTAGGATTAGGATTGACATATTGTAATTTGGGTCTTGTAATTAGGATTAGAATTGCAATGACATTGCAACTGGCGTACATTATTGAACTATCTGTTGTAACCGAGAATATCAATGAATACAATGCTATTTTTTCATATTGTCCATACTTCTCTCTTACTTCAATTTATCTGTTACTTGTTTAACGCTTAATCTAAAAATATGTCACAAACCATTTGAATTGCACAGAAGAATAGCTAATTTATTAACAAATTTGTCTAATGTGTCATTTACAAGAATACAAATGTATCATTTACAAGAATACAATCATGAAATGATAAAATCTAAATTCTTCATAGATTGTCACCGCTAACATCGGGTTCTCCCAGAAAGATTGATCCTTCAGCTTAGTCCTTTGTATATAACATAAATAAAGGATAAGTTATAAAACACTCAATAACATACAATTAAAATACCATGGGGGAATTTTTAAAATTCTTACCATTATTAGTTTCGTAAAACTAAATGGATTATCCATATAAACTTGACTTAAACTCCCATATCCTACAACAAATGTAAAGACATTAAAAACGCTGTTCCACAACCTTAACATTACTCAAATTAATGTACTTACTATGGATTGGTCACTTTGAGATACTAGAATGGTCGGTTGTGACATAGCCCTTGAAACCTTCTTTTTCGAACGTCGCTCCTCAACCTAGCTCTTCATTCACCTCTTTCTTTTAAGTCCAAACCTCTTCTTGATGCCGGTTGGTTGCAACCCCCCAGTGGCAGTAGGTAGAATAGGAATATCTTCGAGCTCATCTGTTCCATTCTTTTTCCCCTGGCGAAGTGCCATTACTTTCTTGGTTACTTCGTCCATAGCCCAATGAACTAAGGAAACTTCCTATTTGTTACCTGCGACTTCAAATGTAAGCTTAAAAAAACGTTGTCAGAGGGATCTATACCGCAATGGCCGACCCAAGTTTAGGTCTTTCTTAACTTCTTTACCCTTGATATCATATATATTCTCAGTTCTTGCATTCCTTGTTCACCTCTTCAAGATATACGTATTAGGAAGCTTCTTGACATCATTGACATCGAACACTTTCAGAGCATGACAACACAATATTCCAGTGCTCTCAAACTGCATACAAGTGTAAGAAACTGATATTTCATGTGGATGAAATAGAACTCTCCACTCTCCTCTGTGATCAACCATGTCGATGACGTAATCTACAAATGGCTCACATTCCCTCCTTTCTTTGACACAACAAGCATCTTTCAGGTTAAATTGGTTCTGAAACAATTCAAAGATAGTGGGCGTGTAGACCTCTACAAGTTGCTTCAACATGGGCGAGCTTGGATTATGTAATCTCGGTAACCTTTCTCTTGCCTCAAACTCACATTTGAGCTCATTATATTGCTTGTATCCCACGACCCGCTTGAAATGTTTAAAAAATCAAAGAATATCGACATCTGGATTCAAGCACCTTTTCACGTCTGCGTTCAAGCTTTTATTGAGTTGCGTGCTTCGTATGCATAATGTAAATACCCTCCTCATATGACAAGCTACCCATTTCTCCTTCAATGCATAAAATGCTCCTATCCATGTATTATCTCGAACATTATAACAAGATAGTAACTGAGTCCACGCCTCTTCAAATTCTGTCTCTTGCTCATACTCATACATACAGGCCTTGAAGTCTCGCAGGAAATGTGACCCGTGCTTCATCAGATTGCCAAGATACTTGATGCCATTTTGCATTAGATGCCATGTGCACAGTCCATGGCAAGTATCAGGAAAAACCTCTTGTAAGGCCTTGGCCATGGCTTGATCTTGGTCTGTGAAGCTTGTTTGAGGCCTTTTCTGATTATACGCCTCTAGAAATGTCTCAAACAACCACTTGAATGATGTCACTGTCTCATCATATAATAACGCAGCCCCAAAAATAACTACTCCCCTGTGATGGTTTAATCCTGAAAACAAAGTGAGGGGCTTATGTGCATTGTTAGTGCAATGCGTTGTGTCTAAAGAAACAACCTCACCGAAGTGGCTGTAGTTTAGTAGCATCCGTGAATCGACCCAAAATATATTCGTTATCTGTTCCTCTGCATCTATCTGATATGCATGAAAATATGAGGGATTCGTCGAGAACTGCTCTTGGAAATAACCCAATAAACACTTGGCTTCCCCGTACTTTAAACTTTTTTATCATCGAGTACACAGGTAATTCTTCTGGTCTAAATGCGTATATCCGAGATTCTCCCGTCCCCTTACATGCTTGCTCATCAATGTAAAACTAGTTCTTTGTTAGATCCCGGAATTATCAGCCAACTCAAGTTCATGTGCTTGGATAACAGTGATGTGTCATTGGGATGCCAGCATGTGTGCGATTTTTGTGAGGTAGAGTTCATGATTATGCTTCTCTATAAATTCACTTACCACCATCTTTTCATTTAAACGGCGAAGCACAATTCTTGCTTTGCAGTCAGTCTGTGTCTCGCGTCTTGGATTAAGTATTAAATGATCCCTCTTATCTTTTCCTCACAGCCCTTCTTTACAACAAACAAACCGGCAAGAGGTTATTGATCCATCTCTTTTCCTCTTATTTGTAAAATCTTTTCTCACCCCAAAACCCATTTTACCACCATAATTTGACCAAAACTTCCAACCACTCTCCATATTATCAAAGACCATCCCCACTTTAGACTTCCAATGAAGATCCATGTCAGTATTTTTCCTGCAACTGCAAGGCATGGAAAAAAATTTGATCACAATGTTAATTCAAATTAGGTGTTTAGATATGCATTCATTACAAGGTAATGATATCATAGCCCACAAATTTATTTAACTTATGTCTATTTCAAACACTCATTAATTCATTCCTTCAGTATGAATAAATTTTTGACACTTGCCTAACTAATTCATGATGGACAACAAAATTTTATATTGACAATTTTTTTTTTCCAAACATCATGATTTAAGATCAATCTTTAAAAAATGAATGGAGTTTATAACTAAATTACTTATAATATAATTATTTAGCTAAGCATATATTACAGTAAGAACAAAGGGATCATAGACAAGCTATACTATGGCCAGATGAATAAACAGATCTTGTTCTAAACTTGATGGAAAAATACAAGATATATACATGAACTTGCTCCATGATCTTAAGGTATTTTTGCATTCACTTTGTGTAGATTATCACTCACTTTTTCAAAATTGCTAATTATATCTATTACAGTTGCATATGATATAGCAGGAAAGCATTGTTCAATGAATATTTTCAAGCATTTGCATCAGATATGTCAGGAATGCATCAAAATATTTTCAAGCATTAAAGCATTGTTCTCAATGTCTTCCATTTCTCATTTCTGCACCAGCTTACAGATTATGGCGTGGAGTAGATAAAGGAGCTGGAGACGCCACAGGTCCAGAAATTATGCAGTGAAGGATGCTTCAGATTATTGCGTAAATGAACGTTGCTAATGAAGACGACCAATTTTTGACAGTCAACAATGGTGGGAGACACGGCGATGATGTTGGCAAAAGCACGGGAAACGCTATAGGGAGAGGGGTGTCGTGAATGAGACGATGTAGATTAAGAAGTCACCGGACAGACAGGGATTGCGATGGTGAAGACAGTGACTTTTTGACAGACAGTGACAGTGCAAGAGAAGCCCAGGACGATGTCAGAGAAGCTGGTAGCGTTCCTGCATTATAACCCATGCAAGCAAACTTTGCATCGAGATGAAGATGACGACCATTTTACGCGGGAAGATGTCTCAAAATGGTGCATTTGGTGTCTTTTTTTTTGGCTCTCTGGGTCTTCGAAATGCACCATTTTGGCATCTTCCAAATGCAGCGTTTTGTCACCTACTGGAACGAGCCGTTTCACTAAAGGAAACAACGCCGTTTTGATGGGAGATTTGCAAAAAAAAAAATGGCTGAATGGAAACGGCATTGTTTTGATTGAATCAAAACACAGTGTTTTGTCACCCAGCGAAACGTGCCGTTTCACTAAAGGAAATGGTGTCGTTTCGATTCAGCCGAAACCAAAAAAAAAAATAGCGCGTGACGAAATGGTGTCGTTTCGTCACCAAGCAGGTGCATGGCAGAGAACTGTTGAGCAGAGGATCCGTTCGCTTTAAAAATTAGATTAACCTAGCCAATCAAATCAAAAAATCAGTGAATCAACCATGATACTAGTTTAATGATTCTTAAAAATTGACTTTATAAAGAATTGGTCAACAACTAGAAAAACCAAACAAACTAGAGTGAATTGTTGGTTCAGTAGTTTATCCGTTTTGAAATAAATGTTTTTCTTCATGGGGCTTTTAAACCTTTGAAATATGAAGAAGAATAAGACAATATTGATATGAGGAAAAAAAGAAAGAACATAGAGAAAAAAGGAGTAGCAAAAGATAGAAGATGAAAAAGAAAGAAGAAAGGAAGGAAGAGGAATAAAAGGACTTACCTCAAGAAAAAGAGAAAAAAGAGTAATATTTTGAGACAGAGAAAGAAAAAAATATAAAGAGACTTTGAGATAAGAAAAAAATAAATTTGAAGAGAAAGAGAATAAGAAAAAAGAGCAGTGTGATGCTCAAATTAAATGAAGAGTGAAAATAGAATAAATTGATTTATTAGTAAATGTGATTTATTAAAAACAGACAAAATAAATAAATAAAATATTATACTAAGATAAAAGTAGATTGGTGTAATAAATATTATGATATATTTTTAAATTTTTAAGTGATTTATTGATTTTTTTAAAAGTAAGATATATTATATATTTATTTTATATATAATAAACTTAAATAAAACATTTATAAGTATTATTTTAAATTATTTTTATTTAATTATAATATAAATTAATATATATATATTGATATAACTATTAACAAGAAATTTTAATTTAATAACTAATTTAATTTTTAAAATATAAAAAAAAAGTTTAAATATAATTTCTATATTTTATTATCAAATTTTTTAATCAAAGATGTATAATTTATAAAATTGATCTTTTTTCTAATTAATTTTTTTTAAAATTTTCATATAATTTAAATTACGTATATAAGTCTTACCTTAAAAAAAATGATATACCCAACCAAAAAAAACCCATAGTAGGGAGTGGTTAGTACCGTAGGCTCGGAGTGAGCCTAAAACTGTTTAAGAGGTTCGGTTATTGCTTCGGAAAGACGTTGGTTCCGTATGACATGAAATTATTTGGGTTTGGACGATTCCCATCCTCTGCCTCCACTTCCCTCCTTCCATTTGAAAGAGAGACAGAGAAGACAGCACAGAGAAGGTGAGCGTCGGAGATAGGGCTTTTAGGTCCACTTGTTCACAATGGAAAGTGGCATCTTAGTTGATTCGGAGCCGTGTGGTGTAGAAGGTACGGCTTTTTGCCTAACAGCTACCTTTGTTAATTTTAATTTCTCTCTGAAATTGCAATCTTCTTTCGCATGGGCATAGCTGTTTTGATGCATGCCTTATGTAATTTTTCAATGGTTTTACTAGAATTGCTCCTCATTAATCTCATTTTCGGAGTTACCTTTTGGATTTTGACTCGATCGTTTTGACTTCTATTAGGGTTTTCTGCGTCATCGCGATTGTTAATTATGATAATAATTTTCGTTATCGTTTATGCAAAAAATACAAGCTTGTGGGTTATGAAATGCGCATCAAGTAATGTTTAGGGAAAGTCCATTTTTTCTTCTTACTGTGATTGATAAGCTGTAAAGTTTATTCCGGCGAGTTACCCGCTGAAGATCCAATATTCTATATATGGGTTTTATTTTGGGCGAACTATATATGGGGTTCAATCTGCTGCTTTTGGGTATTTCTTTCTTGCTTTTAGGCAATGAAAGTGTAAAAAAACCGACTTCATCATGAAGTACTCAGCTAGGGCTCATAAAAATTGAAATTGAGCTTGATTGATAACTCTATCAACATATTAAGTTTGTTTAGTTAAATGAGTTAAGGTTGAAAATTTGATGTTCAGGTTGTTAAACTTGTAAATATTTTGGTTAATAATTAAATATTATTTTATACAATATATATTGTATTTTTTCTTAAATTTATATAATATATATTATACTCATATATGTTTTTATTTAAAATTATAGGTAAATACAAAAACTTTATGCATCATAAAAATTACGATATGATAATTCTTTATCTAGTTTTATTTTCATGTGTGCATATAAAAAAGTTCGTAATTTTTAATTTAGTTTAATTTTTACATGTGTATATATAAAGACATATTATATTTACAACATTTTCCATGAACAATTCAGGCTTGTATTTGATCTTGCTTTATTTCAAATAAACGATTTTAATCATATGATAAGAAATTAGCTCAGCTTGGCTTGGCTTGGCTTATTTACAACCCTAGAAGGCAATCTGGGTTTTGGGGTCTTGGAGTATTGGGTATGTTAGTCTTTGGACTAACTAGAAATGGATTGCAGGCAACAAAGCACAGAAAGGAAACATGGTGAAGAGAGATTATGTTGGAGGTGCACCGAAGAAAACGCTGGCTGACATAACCAATCTGCAGCAGGAGAACCTAAATCCATCAAATCAACATGCAAAGAAGCAGCCTGCTTCACCTGCAGCTTATAACCGTAGTGAACAACTTCTTAAGGTATATTTATTATAACTGTGGCATTTCAAGATTTCCTTCTCTATCTGTTTGGTTTAACACTTGATGTATGGACTATTTTAAATCTATTTTGCAGGAAAATGCAATGCTGATGAAGCTTCTGGCTAGCAGAAAGTATCCTTTATGTAAATTTAATATACTTTTCTTTCTTCTATTTTTGGTCATTGTAATTAATCTGGTATTAGTTCATTGGGCCTTCCTGAACCGTGGTTGATAGTGTGGTTATAGAGTCAAGTAAAGCTGAGCTACAGAAATTGCAAAGCAAATTTCAGAAACTGCAGACACAAAATGCAGAACTTGCCAGGGCAAATAGCCAGATGATGAGGGTACTGTTTAAACATTCTTACAGCTGAATATTTTACTCTTGTGAAATGCTAAATAACTTGTACAAGTTTGAAATTGGATATATACACTTGCTAATATCTTTTTGCATAATCTATGTAGGAACTTAATTCAAGTAGACAGAGGGTAAGTTCAACCTCTTGAATGCAATTAGCACACATAATATCTTTCTGCTTTTGTATTTTGTTTGTTGATTTGTGTTTGTTTCCATTCAGCTGAGGGAACTCCAGCTTGAACTAGGATGCAAAAATGGTATACTCAAAGCTATGCATTTAAAATCCAAGGTTGGTTCAATTCATATCCCAATTGATAAGTGCACATGAGCGAGTCAACAGTTGACTATATTTTTAACTGTTGCTTTTTCCATTCCCTAGGAAAAAGACACATCAAAATTGAAATATGAAATCAATGCAAATAAGCTGCCTTATGAAATCTCTTTAGTTATGATGATTGGTCTTTACTTTTGGCTTTCTGCAAGATTGTTGCCCTTTTCTTCACTACCTAATTGTTGGAACATATCAGAGTCAGCAGTCAGATCAAACTTTTCAAGCAGGTAGAAGTGGGGATCATCTTTGCAATGCCAAGAGGAGGAGAATGTCAAAATCTCAATGTAATCAGTGCAGTTGACCCACTGTATTTATGGAACTATAAACCTTGGTGTATATAGCCTAAACATGTGTTTTATTTAATGCAGCTTCTGAAACTGCTGTCATTAAACAAGTTAATTCCACAGAGAATTTTGACAACCAAAGGTATGAGTTTGTGTTTACTTGCTATACTGGAGTAATGTCTGTTTCACTCTGGGCATGCTTAGGAACAAGGGTACTTATATGTCTTCCGTGAATACACAAATAGGTACTGTTCGAGAAGGCAGTCTGTTGGCTTAAAATCTAGAGGTCCAGGGCCAACAGAAGACTTCTTTGAGGTAGATGATACCAAATCATGTGTCTCTCATCTGCAGGAAAATCTAGCAAAAAGAAAAAGATTAACATCTTCAGGATCAGCAGTTCAAGAACAAAGCAGAGAAGAAACTGAATGTAATTATATAAGACAATGTGTCATTTCGATATTTTCTCTGGTTATGAAGCTTTTTCTCATTTGTTATCTCATGCAGCTTCAGGACCTTCAACCATTGAGCAAGTTCATGCCAAGGAGGATATCGACAAGAGGTATCCTTGTATATTATTTGATTTGTGTCTGTAATTGGGATTTGTTAGTAATGAGAGAATTAATAACTATTATGTTTCTTTCCTGAATTATTAGAAGGCAAAGTTTGAGAAGGCAGTCTGCTAGGTTCAAGCCTCAAGTTGCGGAACCAACTGAAGAAACCAGAGACGACACTGAATGTAATTGTACAAGACATTTGTCATTTTGGTATATTCTCGGGTTACCAAGCTTCTTCTCATATGCTTTTGCATGCAGCTTCAGGACTTTCTACCATTAAGCAAGTTCATGCAGTGGAGAATATTGACAACGAAAGGTACCCTTGTTTTTGTCTGATTTGAATGTCTGTAATTGGAATTTGTGAATATTGAGAGAATTAATCACCATATATGCTTTCATGAATTATCAGAAGGCAATCTGCCAGGTCCAAGGCTGAAGATCCAGAACGAACTGAAGACTTGTTTCAAATTGATGACAAGAAATTTGCTGTCTTCTATTTATGTGATAATGTAGTGAAGAGAAGCAGAACAACAACATCAAGTATGACTTTTGGACAAGAAAGTAAAGAAAACAATTCCTTAAAGTTTGATCCTCAGGAAGTTCGAAGATCATCTGTTGGGAGGCCATTGCGTCGAGCAGCTGAAAAGGTTCAGACCTACAAGGAAATTCCACTTAATGTGAAGATGCGCAGAGCTAATTGAGCTATAGTTATCTGTCACTAATAATCATTAGTTTTGTGGAGATGAAAAACAAGATGAAGTTCAGGTCCATGGTAGTAGAGTTTTGTTTCTCTGAATGGCTTTCTCGTCCAGAGCTACATTTTCCTGACACTACAGAGAATTACATTTCTATAATGATCAGATTTGGATGATAAAGTAGAGAGACATGCTATAAGAAAGATGCACGACATGATATAAGAAAGTTGACATCTATTTGCCGTTCTGGTTGCTGGTTACTGAATGTAAACTTACAAAGTTGGCAGTTTTCTACTCTTGGGTGGAAGCTCTTCGTCTGACAAGATAAATAATACGTCAATTGTCTTTAATTTGACCCAAAGGTCATCAAGTTGGCCGAGGCCATAATCAGTGTTTTCTTCTAGGGTTGTTCACCTAATTAGTTGTAGAACATTTTGGCAAACTGATGACTCCTAGATTTGTTCTTGTGATTGTATCCACATTCTCGTTTGGATGAAAGTGAGATTGATCATTTGAGTTTATTGCAGTTCGAGACGGCTTTTCTTAAAGTATGAAATAATTGAGAATGGCCCAGAATCAAAATTGAATGGGCTTAGAATGTATTGATTTTTAAAAAATTGATATACCTTTGATATCTTGAAAACTTTACTCTATACCTTCTAAAAACAATGAAAGGTAAATTTTCAATTAAATTGGCTTTTCAAAAAGGTTAAAATGCAAAAATTCTTGGGTTGTGTTTGGATTGTGATATTTTAAATTTCATGAAATTTAAAATGTAAGAAATTTAAATTATCATAATTTAAATTACTTATACCATACTTGAAAAAATTCTACAAAAAAAAAGTACTTGAAAAATTAACTAATAACTATATATATAATGTATCCACATACATGTATATATATGTGTATATATATATATATTTGTATGAGGATTTGTGTGAATGTACTTGTATGTATATTAGTATATATACATATTTGACTATATACCCATACATATAAATGTGTTTGTATGCAAATGCGTATGTGTGCACATGTATGTGTGTGTGGTTGAATTGTTTAAAAATTTTACCTTGAGCTTCCATTTCTAGACCAAAAATAAGAAGCAGATGATGTGAAGGAAGGAGAGAGGAAAAAGAAGAGAGAGAAAAGGAGAGAGAAAGTGAATAGAGATAAAAATAAATGATAGACTAAATTAAGGATGGAAGATAAGTATAAGGAAATCATAATAAAATAAAAGTATGCAAGTGTAATAAATGTTATAATTTTTTAAATGTTTTTGAAAAAATAATTATGATAGAAAATAAGAAGAGAGGTGCAAATTACAAGAGAAAGAGAGAGAATTAAGAATGAAAAAAATTTGTGATAATAAGTTATATATTTATGCTTTTAAAATTTTTTTAAAAAATATAGTGAATGATATATTATTTTTTTAAAAAAGATGTAAGATACTTTGTGATATTCCCTGACTTGGTCGAGAACATGTATGAGGTTGAAAACATCTACAAAGGGAATCCAACAGGAGAGGAAGGCCTCCTTGAAGTTAGAGAAAGAGATGAGAGAGTAAGTAGTAGAGTTTGAGGAAGATTTAGAATGCAAATACCTAAGGAGGGCATGAGCCACTCCTTATATAGGCTTTGAGTTATGGGATTTTCATGTAACATCCGCTCCTTCAATTCATTAGAGATGTTTGTTAAATTTTAAATAAGTTAAATGCTTGTGTTTGTTGCATTAGATTGCATGCAGTTGCATTAGAGTGAGGGACTAAATTAAAAAGAAAAGAGCGAGGATTTGAATGAAAGCAAAAGGTTTACTAGAAGAAGCTATGTAAGCTTTCGATACTCCAAGAGTAGCAAGCCGTAATTTTAGCCAAAAGAGTTTCTGTAGCTACCAGATTTTTGAAACTCCAGCGAATCGTTCAGGGGCAAAATGATAATTTTGCATATGACCAGAAAAATTATCATTTTGAGCCAAATGATCAAGAATTAGGATTAGAATTGTAATTTTTGGACTACTTATAAATAGGTAAAAATATCAAACTCTCCTCTCTTATCCATGCTCAGAGTTGAAATTTAGAGAGAGAGGGAGAAGAGATAGAGAGAGAAAGTTAGGATTTAAGAGGGAAGTGAGATTTTTAGAGGAGCAAGAAACTAGCAGCAGAGGAATCTAGGAGGGCATCTGAGATTAAAACTCTAGCTTTTACACGAAATAAGGTAGAAAACAACCTAATCCTCTCTATTTCGAAAGTTACTATTCTTGTATTGAAAACCATGATTTTCATGTTATTTAGGCTAGAAAGGAGGATAAAAACTACATTCTTTATGTTTTTAACTGTTATTGGGTGTTTTAAACAGCATGAATATACTTATGTATGCTTAAATCAGATTTTGAAAAATGAGTTTTTACCTATTGAATGAAAATGAGGTTGAATCCAAGATTTGAGTGAGATTAAATGATAATTTAGGCTATTTATATGTTTTAAATGAAGCTTATATACTAGTATTGAGTTGATGATTATTATAGAGGGCTTATAAACAAGTTTTTAGGCGCAAATCTAGGTTAAAAGCTATTTAAAAAACAAAGTATAACATAGCAGCCGAATGTAAGCCCTTGGAAGTCGATTGTCGTGTTCTTCAGTTACCCAAAAATGCATATAGAGCTCTAGCAATCGATTACTAGCCCTTGGAAGTTAACTGTTGTGCTCATGATTTTCAAAAAATTACCGGGAACGGAGTAGTCGACTGTTAGGCCTATAACAGTCAACTGGTAACCCTCAGGTTTGGAAAATTGGTAGGATTGTGAGCGGGAAGTCGACTGCCAGGGGGTGTTAGTCAACTTGCCAGCCCCTGTTATGAATAATGAACTCAATAACCTAGTTTGAATTACAATTAGCCCAAATCTCCACTCAATCAAGGAATCTAAAATTGGAATGTGTAATGGGTAACATATGGGTTAAAAGTGAAAGAGAAAGAGCATGAATGAAATAAAAATTTAAAAGGAATGAGCACTAGATAAACAAAAGAAATGAGAAAGTATTCCTAGTGTATTCCTAGTGGTAGATAGGTTTATGTTGAGTGATATGCTTCATTTTATACATATTTTGCTTGAGGTTAAGTGTCCATTTCATAAGCATTTTGTGTGTTTTTACCCTTAGAATCATCTAAACTTGTATCCCTTTTTCATTTTAGGAGTTATACCAAGACATCATCAGCAGTGAGCCATTCTGAAGACCCAAATAGCCTAGAAGCATGTCGTGTGGGCCTTGAAGCAATCCATGGACCTTGAAACAACTTGTGGGCCTTGAAGCACGACCACATTGGCCTTATACAAAGTAGGCTGTGTGAGGAGTTTTGGAGAGAAAAGAGAGAATTTTGGAAGAAGAAAGGAAGTCGTGATTTTTAATTATCATTATCTTATCTCATCTAATATGATATGATATGATCTGATCTGATCTGATCTCATCTTAGCTTAGCTTATCTCATCCTATCTTATCTTATCTCTTATCTTATCTTATCTTATCCTATCCTTTCTTTCGAAAAACCTTAGAATCCTTCTTGGTTAAGGATCCTTTTGAAGACGGCTAGCATCTTTCTATAAAATCCCTAATCTTGGCTGTGACATGAGTGGAATAATCTTGGAAGAAACCGTAACTTTAGAGAACTATTTTTCTTGGAGCTGTAAGGTGCTTGAGGAATAAAGGGGTGATGGCTAGGAGACTACTTGAACCCTTGAATATCTGACTTGCATCCTTGAAGTTCCGTAAGAGATTGGGAGAGTGGATTTGCATCAAGAGACAATAATAACTTTGAGTACTTAAAGATTGAAGAAGGTGGCATTTTATCCTTGATTCGAGAGAAAAAAAGGGTGTACATGTTTTCTTTCCTTTCTCTCTTCTTGAATTTAATTTTGATGATTGTTATACCCATAAACATGAGTGGCTAGACTTGTAAAACCCATTGGGGGTTCCTTACTAGGTTGGCATTTTGTTTTAAACTTTTATGAACACTGGGTTTGATTTTTAAACTTTCTTGCAATTATGAATAAATGTTAGCTTTCTTTACAAGATATTGTGTACAATGCTATTTAGATTTATTTTGGTAAATTGAGAGATTCTAACTGAAATTGGAACCTTAATTGTGAGGAAAAATTAATTTTCACTTAGAGACAAGGTAAATTAATTGCCAGATTAATAACTAACAACTCTTAATAGAGATGAATTATAACAATAATGTTGATCTAAAATCAATCATTAGGAAGGGATTTATTGATAGAATCTTAGGTTTAGAAATTCGATTATCTTGAGAGAGAAATTGAGTTTAATTGAGAATTCATTCACGGGTGTCAAAATCAATTCAATAGTTCATTATCTTATGTGTTTGCCAACAAGTATAGGTCCCCATTGGGTTTGCTTTTTCTATCTTGATTAAATTTCTCTTTACTCCATTGTCGCTAATCATCAACAAGTTATTCTTAATCATTAGTTTAACTAGAAAACAATTCACTCATCTTCTTAGGCTAGATAACAAAGAATAAGGAGTAGGTCTAGGCTTTCTAGTGAGATATGACCTTGTTACTCACCATTGCACTAGACTGCATCAATAGGTTTACTGCCTTAGGTATAGTTGCATTGGTAGCACATCATTGAGTGATCGATGGTCAGTATAGGATGATGATTGGATATTCTATGGTTAAACTAAATGATTTTTGGAAACACTATGATGGTTATTAATTTCAAGTTAGTGAACTCTCTTATGGCCAATTAAAAGAGTCACATACTTAAAGTTAGACATAACCATGGTATGAATTGAATCACGCTAGTCTATATACTTGTAAATAGTATTTTGGGAAATGATCTATGAAAAATAGTAATCCCGAATATATGGGGGAGGAACTGCCAAGAGACGGGCAAGGACCCTATGGTTCTAGGTGGTAGGGAATGAACTGCCAGGAGATGGGCAGTGACCCTCGTGGGGGTGTTATGGATGGATGTAATTGGATCCACTGAAGGACACTCC
Source organism: Senna siamea (assembly GCA_031216115.1). Taxonomy (NCBI): domain Eukaryota; kingdom Viridiplantae; phylum Streptophyta; class Magnoliopsida; order Fabales; family Fabaceae; genus Senna; species Senna siamea. The sequence continues at coordinate 11,721,920 of CM062354.1, read as the reverse complement.
GGCATGTACATATATTGCAGTCACGGACTGTAAAAAAAAAATATATAGCTGTTGAAAATTGTAGGTAGTCATAGACTACGAAAAACTCACCTGTGAGTGAGGGTTTGATATAAGGAGTAGTTCACTCGGAGACTCTCCAGATTTCTCTTGTTATGATCTCTTATAATGATAATGAATTGGCAATGGCTATAAGATATGCTCTGAATTCCTTGTGTATGCTTTGTGTTTATATATGAATATAACCCTATTACCATTATGATATATCCTGTTTGATGGATATGTGATGAATAATCTGATGAGATATGTGTTGGATATATAATGATTTTTAATTGCATTCATAAATATACAATATAATTGTATTAATTCATGATATCCCAATAGACAAGATGTATGATTTGATGAAAAGAATGTAGTATATTTTAGTATGATTATGGTGGTACAAACCAGTGGATTTTAAAACAGGTTGTTATTGCTATTGAGATTTATTCTTATATAAATGCTGATTTTGTATCAGATGCCTAGGTACTAATTGTTGGTAGAGATAGAGGTGGAAGTGATCGAGATACCTTTTCTGGGATATTTTACCTTGATTAAGGAGTTATGGGTAATTACTGTAGTGGAAATACCACCATCACCTCCACCTGCAGGAGGAATGAAATTCCAGGACTAGGAGTAGTGACGTAGGTCACATATTTTGACATGCCCCATACCTTGAATCCTTACTATTATTATTTTGGAAGGATTAGGAGGATGATTTTTGATGTATAGGATAAGGGCATATATGTATTAGGATATGTGAGCTAGGAAACCACTAGCAGTCTTTTGTTAAATAGGTATGAGTGACAGACTTATTGTCTCCTTACCCTAGTTAACACACTCACATATCCATAGGTATATGTATGATGGATTTGAAGGATAACACTTGCAATTATTGTAAACAAATTATGTATTTGAATGTATATATATGAATATCTATACATATATTTCATTTTAATTATTTTCACTGCGACATTATGTGTGAGGATCCTGAGTGTAGAATTCCTAAACTAATGGCACTTAACTATTTAACTAGGTAAAAGTTAAAATTTACTCGGGTAGAGGTGTTAGTAACTTACCAATATTGTAGTATTTTATATTATATTATTTAATTAACAAAAAAGAATCATAGGATTAGAGGTGTTACACTGAGTTGGTATCAAAGCATGGCTACCATGGCTAGTTGAGTATTGGCTCGATAGTGAACGATAGATTCCTCAAGATATAGATTAATTAATGTAGGTTAGTTAGCTGAACCTAGGTAGTTGACTGACTTGTATTATGTTTTGACTTAAGGAATGAAGTGCTAGGTTTAGGATAGAAAGTATTTCCTGTTGGTGCCATATGATCTCTTATAAATGATATGTTATTGAGTCTGACCACCTCAGTAATGTTTGTTTTGTAAAGTGAAATATGTCCCCACCTACGAGAAATACTGGAAAGGAAAAGAAGAGTGACGCTAGCCTGATAGGAATATTGTAGGCTAGTAGGGGAGTGGCATAGGCTATGAAGGAGTAGGCTGCTGTTACTACTACCCAGGTCCTCTAGCAATTTCGAGAATAGGGGAATAAAAATTATCTTAACCTTAATCCTTAAGAAGGACTAAGTAGGAAACCCAACGTATCATGGCTATTCAAAATTTCAAAAATCAAATCCTCCTACCTTTAGGGGTGAGTTCGATCCTAAGTTAGCTGAGGGATGAATGATGGAAATGGAGAAATTTTTTATGGTGCTTGGGAGTACTGATGCTCAAAAGGTCTTGTTTTCCACATATATGCTGACTGGGGAAGCTGAGCATTGGTGGAAGGGAGCCAAGTAGTTAATGGAGGCTCAAGAGGTCCAAATTACTTGGGAGTCATTTAAGAGGGTATTTTTAGAAAAGTACTTTCCTCAAAATGTGAGGAATGAGAGAGAGATAGAGTTTATGCAGCTCAAACAAGGTAATAGGACTTTTGAAGACTAAATTTCTAAATTTGAAGAGTTGTCCAAGTTCTCTTCTTATCTGAAAATTCAGTCATATGAGAATTGGAAAGCAATGCATTTGGAGGTTGGATTGAGCCCGAAATTGAAAAGTGTAGTTGCTCTTATAGAGATAAGAAATTATGCCACACTGGTAAATAAGTGTCGCATAGTTACTAAAAATCTGGCAGAGGCTAAGAAAGGGAAGCAGACAAACTTACATAAAAGGAAATAGTCCAGACCTTTTATAGGAAGAGACAATAGATATGAGGGAGTTCAGAAGGGAAAGATACCAATAGTGAAATAGGTGGCACTTAACACTTGTCCAAAATGTAGAAGAATTCATGATAAGCAGCAAGGTATTTACTTCAAATGCAAGAAATAAGGGCATTATTGCAAGGTTTGCCTAAACCTTCAAGGGCAAGGAAATAGCCCAGTCTGATGATTTAGTGAAAGTTACTCGTTTAATAAATGATATATCTTTAGTTGTGCTATTTGATTCTGGCACTACCCACTCTTTCATTTCATTGGAATGTGTGGAGAAATTAAATTTATCTATGTCTAGTTTACCTTATTAGTTGTCTATTTCTATTCTAGCAGGAGAGAAAGTTTTGACTTCTTTAGCCTACTTAAATTGCCCAATTATTGTAGAGAATAGATCTTTTGTTGTTGATCTGATTTGTTTACCTTTGGTGAATTTAGACATTATTCTTGGGATAAACGGGTTGTATATAAATAATGTAATCTTGGATTGTTTAAAAAAAATCTGTGACTTTTATAGATAACTTATCAGTGAATTGGAGTATCGAGGAAAAGAATCAAAAGATGCATTTTCTATGTTCTTCTGAGGTTGAGATTTAGCATAAGTTCAGTGTTATCCTTGTAGTTAATGACTTCCCAAATGTCTTTCCTAAAGAAATCTTAAGTCTTTAACCTGATAGAGAAGTAGCATTTTCTAGAGAGTTAGTTCCTGGAATGGGACCAATCTTGATGTATCCTTTAGAATTGACAGAATTGAAGGTGCAGATAGAGGATCTCTTAGAGAAACAATTTGTGAGACCTAGTGCTTCACTATGGGGAGCACTAGTATTGTTTTTAAAGAAGAAATATGGAAGCCTAAGATTGTGTATAGATTATAGACATTTGAACAAGGTGATAGTAAAGAATAAGTATCCCCTCCATAGGATAAATGAGCAGTTTGATCAGTTAAGAGGAATTATTGTGTTTTCTAAAATTGATTTAAGGTTGGGGTACCATAAAATCAGAGTTAAAGCAGAAGATATACCTAAGCCTGCCTTTAAAACTAGATTAGGCATGATAAATTTCTTGTAATGTCATTTGGATTGATAAATGCTTTAGCTATTTTTATAGATTACATGAATCGTATCTTTAAAACCTACCTTGATCATTTCGTGGTAGTGTTTATTGATGATATTCTTGTATATTATAATTGCACGAATGTCATCTTAAGATTGTGCTATAGTTGCTTAGGGAAAAGCAATTGTATGTCAAACTGGAGAAATGTGAGTTTTAGTTAAAGGAGGTGAAATTCTTAGGGCATGTGATTAGAAAGATGGAGTAACAGTAGATCCTAGTAAAATCGAGGCAGTAGTTAGTTAGGAGAGACCCACAATAGTAACTAAAATCCATAATTTTCTAAGATTAGCCGGTTACTATAAGAGATTTATTCAAGGGTTTTTGAAGATAGCATTGACTTTGACTAAATTGACAAGGAAATATGTTCCATTTGTGTGTGATTCTAAATGTGAACATAGTTTCCAAACCCTAAAAGAAAAACTAATAACCATACTTGTCTTGATCATTCTAGATCCGTTAAAAAATTTTGAAGTGTATTATGACACATCCAAGAAGGGCTTAGGGTGTGTCTTGATGCAGAATAGGAAAGTAGTAGCATATGCACTAGGAAATTAAGACCTCATGAGAAAAAACTATCCTACTCATGATCTTGAGTTAACAGCTATATTATTTGCCTTGGAAAATTTTGAGACATTACCTCTATAGGTCTAGATTTGAGGTATTTAGTGACCATAAAACCCTTAAATACCTTTTCAATCAGAAGGAGCTAAACATGAGGTAGAGGAGATGGATGAAATTTATTAAGGATTATGAATTTGAAAAGAATTAGTTCATCAGCTTATCAAATAACATTGGATAGTGGTAGATAGGTTCATGTTGAGTGATCGATGGTTGGTATGGGATGACCGGTGGACATCCCATGGTTGAACTAAATGATTTTTGAAAACATCGTGATGGTTATTAATTTTAAGTTAGTGAACTCCTCTATGGCTAATTAAATGAGTCACATACTTAAAGTTAGACATAACCATGGTATGAGTCAAATCACCATAGTCTATATGCTTGTGAATAGTATTTTAGGAAATGATCTGTGAAAAATAATAATCTCAAATATATGAGGGAGGAACTATCAGGAGATAGGCAGGGACCTTATAGTTCTCGGTGATAGGGAATGAACTGCCAGGAGACGAGTAGTAACCCTCGTGGGGGTATTATGGATGGATGTACTTAGATCCACTAGAGAACGCTCTAGCATGTACATATATTGCAATCATGGATTGCTATAAAATATACAGATAGCAGTTGAAAACTGCGGGTAGTCATAGACTATGAGAAACTCACCTGTGAGTAAGGGTATGATATAAGGAGTAGTTCGCTCGATGACTCTTCGAATTTCTCTTGTTATGATCTCTTGTTATGATAATGAATTAGCAATAGCCATGAGATTTGCTCTGAATTCCTTATGTATGCTTTGTGTTTATATATGAATATAACCCTATTATTATGATATATCTTGTGTGATGGATATGTGATGAATAATTTGATGAGATATGTGTTGGATATATAATGATTTGTAATTGCATTCATAAGTATGCAATATAATTGTATTCATGCATGATATTCCAATAGACAAGATGTATGATTTGATGAAAAGAATGTAGTATATTTTTGTATGATTACGATGGTAAAAACTAGTGGATTTTAAAACAGGTTGTTATTGCTACTGAGATTTATTCTCATATAAATGCTGGTTGTGTATCAGATGCATAGGTACCAATTATTTCTAGAGACAGAGGTGGAAGTGATCGAGATGCCCTTTTTGGGGTATTTTACCTTGATTAAGGAGTTATGGGTAATTACTATAATGGAAATACTACCATCACCTCTACCCGTTGGAGGAATGGAATTCTAGGACTAGGAGTAGTGACATAGGTCACATATTTTGACATGCCCGATACCTTGAATCCTTACTATTATTATTTTGAAAGGATTAGGACGATGATTTTTGGTGTACAAGATAAGGGCATATATGTATTAGGATATGTGAATTAGGAAACCACTAAAAGTCTTTTGTTAAATGGGTATGAGAGACAGTCTTATTGTCTCCTTACCCTAGTTGACACACTCACATATCCATAGGTATATGTCTTATGGATTTGATGGATAACACTTGTAATTATTGTAAATGACTTATGTATGTGAATGTATATATGAATATCTATACATATATTTCATTTTAATTATTTCTGTTGCGACATTATGTGCGAGGATCCCAAGTGTAAAATTCCCAAACTAATGGAATTTAACTATTTAAATTGGTAAAAGTTAAAATTTACTCGAGTAGAGGTGGTAGTAACTCATCAATCCTATAGTATTTTATATTATATTATTTAATTAACTAAAAGGAACCATAGATTGGGGGTGTTATACTTCAAGAGTTAGGTGTTGATCGCTAAGGATTGGTCACTTAGGGTCATTGCTTGTGAAAGGAGCAGAGTGAAGCTGCTAATGATTTCAAGGTTATGCTAGAGTCTCTCCAATCATAGAAGACTCAAATTTCCAAGGAGGGGGATATAGTGGAGTAGTCTTAGGTTAATTTTTTGGCTACAAAGGAAGAGGTGTTTCATAAGAGGTGGGTTGCAGAAGAAAATCTTGTCCAAGCCAACTCTTAGGCACGTGACTTGGAGAAGTAACTTAAAGCTACTAATGAAGAGTTGGAAAATTTTCTAAAAGCTTAATAAAAAACCTTTAGGATTGCCTACCAAGAGGATAATTTCCTTTGACATAGCTTATATCATGGCTGAGTATGGTTAAGAGAATTACATGAGGTACTTATGCATCCTGAATCCCAACCTACAGACTAATGGTGCTTACTTTGTCTATGAGAATTTTAATAGGGTGATATGCCTTCAAGATGCAGATATTGATGGCCCTCTTGTGTATAATTAGAAGTTTTTGGACTAGTGAACCTTATGATGTGATAGCCTTTGAGGTCAATGTGCAACTAGAGGAAGAGCCAACCAAAGAGGAGGCGAATAAAATTGAAGTATTTACAATCGATCCTAAGTCCAGTTGTAATATTTGATACCTTAAAATTTATTATTGAGGCTAAATTGGTAGGATGTGAATGGAAAATGAGTCTTATGAAACCTAAGGACCAAAATGAAACAAGAAACTTAGGGTTAAAGTAAGGGGGACTAAAGAGCAATTTTCATATTTTGCTAGAAGTTCTCTTAAAGTTTTACTACCCTACCCTTTTATCTCTTCTCCTATGCATTTCCCCTCCATACCAACACAAGGATCAAACCTTCGGGAGAGAAAGGAAGAAAGGAAAAAATGACTAGAAAGGAAAGGAGGAAAAATCAAAGTAGAAAGTTTTCATAATCAGATTTGAGGTAAGAAATTTGTACTTATAGCTTGGTAATGCATCCTGGCATCATTTAGGAGTAAATTTTTGCTTCTAAAATGCATGAAATCTATTGAAATCTTAGGGTTTATCAAAAATGGAGAAACTTCCTTTTCTTAAAAAATTTCTAATTTGCTAAGGTGAAATGATGATTTTGTGGTTGTTGGAAGTTAGGAAAAGTTTTCTAAACTAAAACATAGGGTCCTTAACTTCCATTTAGCATTTTATAGGCTTGAATTAGATTTTAAAGTTAGGTTTCACTATTCACCCAATTTGCATGTGTGGTTTAGCTTGTATGATGGATATTTGACCCAAAAAATGGTTAGGTTTTGGACGATAATGGTTAGAAACTAAGCTCATAGCTTTTAAAATTGAAATGAGGTGGAATCTGGACTAGAATTTGTGACAAACTAGAGTTTTTGAACTATCGAAGAACAGGGTAGCCGATTGCTAGCACTCGCCAGTTGATTTTCGTGTTCTTGACAAACCCAAAATTTTAAATAGTGGCATAGCAGTCCACCAGTAACCTCATCAGTCAACTATCAGGTCTAGATTTTTGCTTAACAGTCAACTGATAGCCTTCTACCAGTTAACTGGTAAGCTACTATCTCGCGAAGTCCATAAATTTAAGAGAACCACCAGCTGATTGTCAGCATTTCGACACTCGACTGGCAGCCCTCTAGAGAGCAACCAGCCAACTGCTAGCTCCATGGTAGCTAATTGGCAGCCCTTTGACATGAAGAATGATTTCTAAAACAAGAATTGAGATTGGAAACCCCTAGTTTTGGCTAGAATGAGGTTCAAATTCCCATTATACATGAGAATTGCATATGTTGGGTGATGAGTAACATGGAAATAGGAAGGAAAAGGGAAACATTATCAAGTTGCCAAGTCTTATGAGGAAAATCTAGAGGAAACCTATAGTAAACCACTAAGCCTTAGATGTATAAATGCATATTGGTAGAAGATTAGTGTGAAACTTAAACTGTTTCTCAAGGAGTGACCAATAAGGATAAATCAAAAAGGAAAAAGGAAGATCTTGGTCAAAAAAGGAGCAAACATTTAAGGTAGAGTAATCTACTCTCATATTTTGACATGATTATGTGAATTGCTGATTTTGAAATGATAAATTTATTTTATGAAATGGAAAATCAATTAATGAAATTGGTTTGAGAGATGGAAATTTTTCATATAAGTATAGAGAATTTTCCTGCGTATGTTGAAAAGCATGAATTTGACTCTTTGCTGCTTGATATGCTTTGGCCACTGGGTTGTATACTTTTAAGTAAATACGAAATTTAGGGTGGACACTTAGTGGCTGGTATGGGATGGTTATTGAGTGTTCCTTATGCAGAATACCTTATAAATATACTTGTTTTCATCTTAAATGGTCTGTATTTGTTAGGGGTTACCCTTTAAACCAAGACAACCCTATGAAAGACTTAAGGAGTAAAGGGTGGATGGTCTATACTAGAAAAATGTTTTGGTTTAAGTGTAAAACTCTATAACCCTAAGTATTTATCGCTTAATTGTATATATTGCTATATAGTCAGGAAAGAGGTTGAGACTAACAATGTGCAAATGCGGGGGGATGCCTTGGAAGTTAGATTCTCATGAATCCTTGAATGGGTGATTGGTGTTACAGATCATACTCACAAGAGAGGACAATAAATATGGGTGATTAGTGTTATGGATCACACCCAATAAAAATAATATTGAAAAAATAACATGCAATGAGAAGATGATTTTATGAAATGATGATTTTTCAATATTATAATAATATGCATATTAATTTCAGGGAATATGTAGGATTACATGCTTTTGCTTCAACATAGAACTTGTTATGTAAATGAAAGTGGATATGAATTTACAAGCACCATTGAAAATCATGTTTTAATCAATGAAATGTCCTATACTCGTATGATTTGGTAGTATTCCTATATTAGTAGATTGAAAGCGATTTACAATTTAGACGTATGTTGAACATGATTTTGGCGAGACATTTTCTGTGCCAAGGGCATAGCTAAACTCTCAACAGTTTGGTAAATATTTAACTTGTAAATTACTCTACTGGAATTTTATATTTCATTACATTGTTTGTTCAAATGACTAGGATCAAAATATGCCTAGAAACTAGTTGGGCTTAAGATATGATCTGAATCTGGGGAGCAACCTAGAAGGGTTGTGAATCTTGAATGCTTGGATAGGGAATTTGAATTGGCATGTAGGCCAAATTATATATATATATATGAAAATGATAACTGAAATGTTATTTTCATGCATGTTGTAACATCCACTCCTAATACTTGCATTTTATGATAATGTTATTATTATTATGGTTAGTATTATTTGTGGGATGTTAAGGATGATTTATTAAGGAGTTAGAATGGACACTTTTATCATTATATAATCACTTTTGTGATAAAAGAATAAAATTAGAAATTTGGTGAGGAAGGGTAAAATAGTAATTTTACCATGAAGGGAAAAAATAATTTAATTATCTTATTTATATCAAAGGATTCTTATTATTTTTATTTAAGAGAGAAGAAGAATCTAGTTGTGTAAGAGATTATTTGCATTTGAGGTCAAAAGGAAATTTCCCTAAGGAACAAGAAAATCGTAATTTCACCTTAAGGACATATTAGTAATTTTACATAATATAGAAAATTTAATTATTACCTTAAGTATTTTAGGAAAATAGGAATTAGAAACCCTTGCCCATTTATGCTTAAAGAAAGAAAGAACGAAAAAGGGTAGAAATGATATCTTTGGCATAAAGGGTAAAAAGGTAAATTTTTCTGAGGAACAAAATTGTAATTTTGCTAAAATAAGGGTAAATTAGTAAATTCACAATAATATGCTTTATGAAATTTTATTTAAGTGGTTTTTACATATCAAAATCAAAAAGAAGAAAAAATGGAGCAAGAATGGCCAATTTGGACTTAATGACAAAAATGACAATTTTCCTAGGGGTTTATTTGTAAGTTCTAAAAAGTTGAGGGACCACTCTGCAAATTCAAAATTCTTGAGCGGCAGAATAGTCCCAGCTCATGGAAGTTGCATAAAATTACATTTTTAAGGAGAGACAATGCCATTGATGAAAAAGAGAAGAAGAAGGGACAAAATAGACATTTTAGCACCAATGGAATTTTTGTAAATAACTTAAATCCTAAATTTCAGCCTTCTTCTTCCTCCATATGCTAGAAGTGTCGTGAAAGTGTGGAGAAGGAGAGAGAGGCCAAGTTGCTTCATAGGCAAGGAGAAGAAGAAGTTCTCACCAAAACAACATGGAAATTACACTTTTATTGGCTTTTCAAGGTAGCTAAACAATCCTATGCCATTCTTTTCTTGTTTTATGGTGTGTTTATGGTATTCTTAAATTTGTAAGAAAGGTGGCTTTTCTCTCTTTACATTCTTATGGTTGATTTGCTTGAGTGGGTGTGAAATATGTTGGAAACAACTTGTGTTTATGACTATAGACATGATGGAATGTATGAAAACTTAAGAGTTAGTATGTTTTCATGGATGGAACTTTGTTTTTGAGAAAACCCTAACCATGCCAATGCTGAAATGGTGTTGTGTAGTGTGAGAAAATGATGTTTTTTCTATGGTTTTTGCATGAATATTGTTATATGGCAAGCTAGATAATGAGACAACTTCATTTTGCTGACTTTCTCTCTTTGGCCGAATTCTAGGGTTTATGGTGGTGCTGAAATTTGGTTAGAAAGGTACTAAAAATAGTGTAAGAAGGTGTTAAGAAATGGTAAGAGAGAGAAAATATAGGTGGGTTAATGTTTAGGCATCTTTCTCATTTTCTAACTTTAGTATAAATCAAGAAAGTGTGTTTATTCACCTTGGCCGAATGGTTGCATAGAAATGGTGCTAAAGTTACCCTTGAATAATGCCTTAGGAATCATATAAATTTAGTTCTAAGAAAGGAAGAGAGAGAAAATTATGGTAATTTCATGCTCTAGCCAATTTTACCAAATTAAAGCCTTACCATTTCACCTTAAAAGTGTACCTAAAAATGTGAAATTGTGGGGCCATATGTGTTGTCATGTTTGGTATGAGCAATAAGTTAGAAAAGCATGAGAAAGAATAATTGCAACCTAATTTTAGGTGTGAGAAAGGGTTATGCATAATTATGGGAATTGTTAGATCAAAGAGGAATGATCTAGTGAATACCTCCTGAGACCAAAGTTAAAAGGAGGAATGATTTGATGTATATCTCTCTAGTAAGTTACCTTGTGGGGAATGATCTAATGCATACTCCTAAGGGATAAAATATAAGAGGAATGATCTGGTGTAAACCTCCAAAGAACATCATGATGTGGAAGGGAATGATCTGATGTATACCTTTCCAAAGTAAAGCATTTCTATGTAGCCATAAGTTGTATTGTATGATGTGACTTTTGTGCATATGATTTAGACTTAAAAGCATTGAAAGCTTGTTGTCCATTCCATGAATGACATAATTGACTCTATATCTCATGTCTATAGATGCATACACACCTGTTTCACATATGTCATACCCAAAGGTCTATATGAAAAGATTTTGAAATTTTAATTGAATGTAGAGGTGTTTTCTATATTATTACAGTGGTACATATCAATTATTTTAAATAAATTTGTTTGTTTAGATACTGAAAATATATTTCTCATTTTTATACTAATATGTATCAGATGCCTAGATACTGTCTTATAATGAAGATCGAATTGGCTACAGTGGAAATTCCATTATTAGGGACTTTCACTATTGTAAAAGGATTTTTATGTTATATCTATATTTAAGTTTTCTCTGGAGTAAATTAGATACTTAAACATGTAGTCATAGCCTTTCTTTTTTATCCTGATTCTATATAGTCTTTTTGGGGCTAGAATCGGGACTATCATTTTTTGGCTGTACATAGGGTGAAAAGGGCATATGTATAAGGATATGTGAAGGACCTATCCTTCCATGATATTTTGTAAAAGGAGTATGAGTGGCAAGCTTGTTGTCTCCTTACTCCTTAGGGAAGCTACCTCATGGTATAATTTTGGATCCAGACTACTTTCCAAGTGCATAGCCTTCCATGTCTCATCTGGTCTCCACTACAAATAAGAGGAAAACTTGGACAACTCTTCAAAATGAGCTAAATGTTCTTTAAAAGGCCTGCCTTCTTGTTTAATTTTGAGAAATTCACCTTCCTTAGCATTTCTTTCATTTTGAGGAAAATATTTGTTTAAGGCTCTCTTAAAAGTCTCTTATGTGATCTGCACTTCTTAACTTTCCATCAACTGTCTGGTCCCCTTCCACCAATGCTTGGCTTCTCTTTCCAATTGGTAGGTTGCAAAAGAGACCTTTTGCCCTTCGGTACTTCCCAAAACCTCAAAAAGTTCTTCCATCTTTTGCAACCACTCTTCAGCTAATTTATGATCCAGTTCACCCTTAAAGGTAAGGGGTCTAGCCCTCTGAAATGTGGTCCATCCTTTAATAGTCTGGTTCCTTTCCTGTTCATTTCCAAGTTGAGTAGCTTTGCTCCTATCAGATTGAAGCTGCCAGAGTGCTTCAACTGTAACTGCAGCTTGAGCTCTCATAGCTTTAACCATCCCTCTCATTGCTTGCATCATCTCTGACACACTCACTTCATTATCCTGGTCTTGGTTTTCACTTCTCCTAGGTGGTGCCATAGTGTTCTCTACAAAACAAACATCACTGAGGTGATCAGTCTCAATAATAGATCATTAAGCAGAGAATTTATAACACCCATAGGAGCTACTATCTTCCCAAACCTAATGCTTCATTCCTCAAGTTTAAAACAAAATACAAATTAGCTAATTGCCTAGGTACAACCAACTAACCTGAATAAGTCCCTTCCTTGAGGAATATACCCTTTTCTAACTTAGGTAGCTGTGCTCTGATACCAACTTTAATGTAACACTCCTTATCTTATATTAACAACATTATAACACTTATTCAGATAAGTGGCTACATTATCTTTAGCCTTTAATTACATTAATTCCTTTTGAGCATTCAATCCATCATGAATTTATTTTGCAATTAGGTTTGGGTTCTTTTGCTCAGGTAAAAGATGCTTTGGCACAGCGAAATAAATAAATAAATAAATCAATAAATAAAATACATACACCATAATAGAATATAAAAAAACTTTTCCATTATACATATATCTTTATAACTATTTGGTACATTGTTCTGTATACATATACTAGGATAGATGAAGTATCCATCCCTAAGGAGTAAGGAGACAACAAGCCTGCCACTCATACTCCTTTTACAAAATATCATGGAAGGATAGGTCCTTCACATATCCTTGTACATATGCCCTTTTCACCCTATGTACAGCCAAAAAATGATAGTCCCGATTCTAACCCTAAAAAGACTATATAGAATCAGGATAAAAAAGAAAGGGCTATGACTACATGCTTAAGTATCTAATTTACAATAGTGAAAGTCCCTAAAAAGGGAATTTCCACCGTAGCCAATTCGATCTTCATTATAAAATAGTATCTAGGCATCTGATATATATCAGTATAAAAATGAGAAATATATTCCTAGTAGCTAAACAAAAAAATTTATTTAAAATAACTTATATGTATCACTGTAATAATATAGAAAACACCTCTATATTCAATTAAAATTTCAAACTCTTTTCATATAGGCCTTTGGGTATGACATATGTGAAACAGGTGTGTATGCATCTATAGACATGAGATATGTAGTCAATTATGTCATTCATGGAATGAACAACAAGCTTTCAATGCTTTTAAGTCTAAATCATATGCATAAAAGTCACATTCATACAATACAACTTATGGCTACATAGAAATGCTTTACTTTGGAAAGGTATACATTAGATCATTCCCTTTCACATCATGATGTTCTTTGGAGGTTTACACTAGATCATTCCTCTTACATTTTATCCCTTGGGAGTATACATTAGATCATTCCCCACAAGGTAACTTACTAGGGAGGTATACATCAGATCATTCCTCCTTATAACTTTGGTCTCAGGAGGTATTGACCAGATCATTCCTTCTTATAACTTTAGTCTCAGGAGGTATTCACCAGATCATTCCTCCTTGATCTTTAACTTTGGCATTCATAATTGCATTTAAGCATTTTCATGCTATTCAGGCAAACATTTTATGCTATTTACGTTTCATTTTTTACCATTACATCATTTTCCCTCTTGTCACTTAACATAGGCCAACTTCAATGGCACCTTAGGCTATTTTCAATTAACATGGAAATTTAGCCATTCTAGGGAAAATCACACATAGCATTCGGCCAAGGTAAGGAAATCATGGGAAAATGGCATTTTTAACTCATTTGGTTCATTTCTAGCCTTTTTCTTACCATTTAAACATTATGGTAACAATTCCCATAATTATGCCTAACCCTTTCTCACACTTAAAAATTAGGTTGATGCACTTTAAATTATTCTTTCTCATGCTTTTCTAACTTATTGCTCATACCAAACATGACAACACATCTGGCCCCACAATTTCACATTTTTAGGTACACTTTTAAGGTGAAATGGTAAGGCTTTAATTTGGTAAAATTGGCTAGAGCATGAAATTACCATAATTTTCTCTCTCTTCCTTTCTTAGAACTAAATTTATATGATTCCTAAGGCATTATTCAAGGGTAATTTTAGCACCATTTCTATGCAACCATTCGGCCAAGGTGAATAAACACACTTTCTTGATTTATACTAAAGTTAGAAAATGAGAAAGATGCCTAAACATTAACCCACCTATATTTTCTCTCTCTTACCATTTCTTAACACCTTCTTACACTATTTCTAGTACCTTTCTAACCAAATTTCAGCACCACCATAAACCCTAGAATTTGGCCAAAGAGAGAAAGTGAGCAAAATGAAGTTGTCTCATTATCTAGCTTGCCATATAACAATATTCATGCAAAAACCATAGAAAAAACATCATTTTCTCACACTACACAACACCATTTCAGCATTGGCATGGTTAGGGTTTTCTCAAAAACAAAGTTCCATCCATGAAAACATACTAACTCTTAGGTTTTCATACATTCCATCATGTCTATAGTCATAAACACAAGTTGTTTCCAACATATTTCACCCACTCAAGCAAATCAACCATAAGAATGTAGAGAGAGAAAAGCCACCTTTCTTACAAATTTAAGAATACCATAAACACACCATAAAACAAGAAAAGAATGGCATAGGATTGTTTAGCTACCTTGAAAAGCCAATAAAAGTGTAATTTCCATGTTGTTTTGGTGAGAGCTTCTTCTTCTCCTTGCCTATGAAGCAATTTGGCCTCTCCCTCCTTCTCCACACTTTCACGACACTTCTAGCATCTAGAGGAAGAAGAAGGATGAAATTTAGGATTTAAGTTATTTACAAAAATGCCATTGGTTCTAAAATGTCCATTTTGTCCCTTCTTCTTCTCTTTTTCATCAATGGCATTGTCTCTCCTTAAAAATGTAATTTTATGCAACTTCCATGAGCTGGGACTGTTCTGCCCTTTAAGAAATTTGAATTTGCAAAGTAGTCTGTAACATCTCATACTTTCTTAATTGTATTAAACATAACAAATGGATAGATTTTAATGTAGGAAATTTCTATTTCTCTTAGCCTTATTTTAGACAACTAGATAAAAAAGAAGTAGACAAAAGATAAGGGAAAAGAGGGGAAGGAAGTTATGACTTTATATAGTAAGTGAGCTAAATCCTTCCTTTGCAATTAATAGTTACACGTGGGAAAACATTAAGAAAACCGAATAAAAAGGGAAACAAGTAATGCATGAACGAAGGAAAGGAATGGATGGAAGTGTGATAGTGAGATACCTTCTTTGTTCCCTTACCTACCACTTTAAAATGATTAAGAGATTGCTTACAAGGCATGGCATGTGATCCCATTCTTCCCTCCTTTTTGCTAACCGAAAGAGTGAGTTATGAATAGATATAATTATAAGAATAATTGAAACCCACAGACTACACGTGTAGCTAAAGAAGAATGGAAGATAAAATCATAGTATGGTTATAGAAAGAATTCGATGAAGGAGAAAGAGAGAGGAAAGGAAAAGATACGTAGAAGAATTCCACACTTCTTATCTTCATTCCATGCAGCATTTAATTCCATCATAAGATGGGAAGGAGATATGCATACAGTGGAGAGGTGGAAAAGTGAGGAAGAGACGTGTGGAGTTGCATTATTTCTCTTTCCTTGCTTTGCTATTTCCTTCCTGTGAACGTGATAAATGAGCTGATTAATCTCTCGTCAATATTTTATTTTCTTTTCCGTGGCATGTTAACGTTAAACCAACTGAATAATAGGTGAGAGAAAATAACCATACAAGAGCCATCTTTTCCTAAGTCCTTAGGATGACCGACTAAGCTTAGAATAGACATCATTAAATGTACATATGTGTCGCATGCAAGAGAATATAACATGCTAAAGATATCTAGAAAACTATTCGGTGAGGTTGAGAAAGGAAGGGAAAAAAACAAAAAAATTGAAGAGGAGAGGATAAAAACACACAAAAATAACGGAAGGAAGGAAGCTTGATCGAAGGAAAATTCAACAAGTCAATTTCACCACCCTTGCAATCATAAGGTAACTTAATAATTCCCTTACCTTTGGTTAGAATATAAGGAATCACAAGGAAAATTTTTGGTTCCTAAAGCTATGAATGGAATGCCTACACCTCTTCTTATATTAGGAAAATATGCATGCTTTCTAAATGGGGTGATGAATTGAGAAGTAAATGGAGAATTTCATTTTCGAGACATGGGTGGGAAGTATAGATATATATAGGTATCTTTTAATTGTTTTGGTAGGATAAATGGTAAATCTAAAATCATTATATATACAATTTTTATATGATTGTAAGTGGTAGTTTAGCATGTAAGTTAAGGTGGTATAAATTGACGAAGAGAGTCCATACAATAAAGTGGTATGTAGTTTGGTATGAGTAGTTAAATGAAGGATATATGAATATGGTAAAGGAGGTATATCATATAGATAAAAATATGTGATTTTTGATAGGATTCCAGGGAAGAAATTATGGTGAGCAGAATTGGTTATATATATATATATATAAGAATCAATTGTGATCAAATGTAATGCTAGGATTACAATGTGTAGCATGGCTGTAATTATTTCATAGAATTAATTTACTGTGAGTAGAATTTATGGTATACAAGAACCCATTATGATGCTAGAACATGAAGTATGCATGGAGGCAGATGTTAAAATTCTCATCCCAATTTAATTGAGCAAAAATGTCATAAATATCATTGACAAGGTGCTTATCCAATCCTTAATCATCCTAAAAGACTATGTTTATTTTATATCTTAATTTAATTGATGTAGTCACTAATCTCTTTTCCTCCTATGAATATTATATAATTATATGTATTAAATTACAAGGATTAATTTACCACTCTTCTTTAATCTATTATAATTTTGAGAACTCGTTCGAGGGTCTATTTTCCATTCAATGTGTTTCATTTATCTTATACTAACTAAGTCCTTGTGACTTAGTATTTCTTTTATATTTTTTAAATTAGCATTAGGTTGTAGAATAGAGTGTTGCAAGATTGCAATATTTTTTTAGGTAGGAATCGTACCTTGGCATTGCATACTTAATGATGGCATAACTTAGTGTGTAGTTATTATAGTTTTGTTGTAGGGAAACCTAGATAATTCTTTTATAGGACAATGATGGCCAATTGTCCTTTTTTGATTGAACTTTGATGTTGGTATTAGTCTTGGGCTATTGTAAATTCAAGAAATGTCCTACTTTTAGAGAAAACTTTACCAAGATTTTAGTAGACTCTTAGATGATAATTGAGATTCAAAATTTGTGGTTGAAGCCTTGGCATTATAATGATATATATGATCTTAAGGAATATATTTTGTATGATGAATTATTAAGATTCTAATAAGTTATGCCTGTATATATTATCTATGATTGTTTGTTATATGGTGCTATACCATTATGTGGGCTCGCTAGACTTAGTTTGGTGTATGTTAGATCTTCCACATTGATCACGGATTGGTTATTTAACAACATTACAATAACCTTCCTTAGCCTCTCTTCTTAATTAATTTTAATGTCCCTATTGGGAGACTTTTAAAAACTCCAAACAAAGAAAAGAGAAACTAGTACTTGACATTTTCTTTTCTTTCCTTACCTTTTCCTTTAATTCCTTTCCTTTGTTTTTCCAACTCATTCCCAAACAGACCCTAAGTTTTGAGTTATGAGAACTGTAACAACCCCTTAAATCATAATATACTTTCCTCTATCAGAGTAGCAGAAGCATATGAAGTTTTAAATAAATTTTTCACTCTTCCCATGTCAGGGAACATCAGAGGGTTGCTACTAGTTGAGTGTCACCTAAATAGACTCTTCTCACAATCCATTCAGATTCCACTCAACCCTAAATCCTATGCAGCATTTCTTTTATCACATTGAAAACCATAACATGCTCTGGAATATAAATTCTAACAACCATTCAAATATAATTGAGATATATTATTTCAGAGTACTAAATCCATTCATACATCAGTTAGTAAAAACTATAATCTATCAAATTTATTTTAAAACAAAACCATTCTCCTAAACCATCTTTCTACTAAAAATTTGGCAGAATTTTCCCTAAAAATTGGACGTTTTCCTTTTTATACAACCAGTTCAAACAGTATATATAGCTAGTAATTTCACCAATAAGATCAAAAACCAACAGTACAGATATATATACACAAATTCAAGCCTAATTCTATACCACAATGTCGTCCTGATATCCTTCATTTGCCTAGCTATCTCCTAGGCATTCCCTGTTCCTGGTCATCTAAGCAAACAACTTCATGAGATGGTTAAATCCCAGTAGAGAAATTTACAATTAACATTAATAAAACAGTTGGATGCTCAACTGTGACAATGCACAGAAAACATTTCTCCAAATTTGATTTAAATGCATGTGAATTACTAAATACTTTAAAATTTGAAAAGCATGGGAAATTGATGCAAAATAATATAAAAAGCATATTATCTTTATTCTGATAAATTATATTGAAAATTTTACTTAAAATCATGCCTGAGGATTTTCATATACTCATCAGTCACAAGTCTCATGTGACTATTCATTTATTCATTTCAATTGCACGCCGTTTTAATAGAAAACATGGTTTTTGGTTGGGTGTGATTCGTAACACCAATCACTCGAAAACACGCCTATATTGTGAGTGTGATCCGTGATACCAATCACTCACTCAAGAACTGAGTGAGAATTAACATCCAGGGCGTCCCCGAGCATGTGCACAAACACTAATTCTCATCCTCATACAGTCTATACAGAAATACATACACATAGCTGACTAATACTCAAGGTTATAGGATAATATACTTAAACCAAAATGTTATCCCATATAGGTTATCCCCCCTTATACACCTTAAACCTTTCATAGGGTAGTCCTGGTTTAATGAATAATCCCTAATAGATGCAAACTAATCTAGTTAAAAATAATTCAATTTTGCAAAACCATCTGCATAGGGGATATTCAACGGCCATCCCATATCGGCTATTGAATAGCCCCTTAAGTTAGTCTGTTCCTATGGCATATAATTCCATTAGCCAAATTTATCAACACATGCAACAAAAATTCTCAATACACAGGCATTTGTATATACTCATATATATTTTCAGTAGACATTCCTATTAAATGCAATTTTACTTAAGACAGTCATTCACAACGTCAATTTAAAGTTCAGGGGAGTGTAAATTACTCAACTTTTTATCGTTTGCTCCTATTCGGGTCAGGATTTTCCTTTTTCCTCGGAAATTGATCCCAATTAGTTTCCTGAGAAAATGATTCAAATCTTAGATGGGTTTTCCTTTTAATTATGCTTTCCTATGTTAATTTATCTAATTCCTAGGTCAGCTTAATCCTTAAGCATGTTCGGAGTCAATTTCGATAAGAAAACATCAAATTGGAGTATTTTAAATTGTACCAAGGGTTTTGGAAGCTCAAAATTTGATTTTGACAACTTTCCAGCAACTCCAGCGATGGTGCATGGTGGAGCACAGTGGCAGATGGCAGAACACAGTGACAGACGGCGACTGGGGTCAAAAAATACTCCAAAATGTATCCTGTAAATCAAGGATGCTAGATCCGGGGTCTGTTCGATGAAACACGGCTGTTTAACTGTGATTTTTTGGTGGAGAAGGCGGCGGCATTTCACTGGGTGGCAATTGGCGGAGGAAGCTGGCAGCACAGGCTAGCTGATGGTGGCAGCAATGTGGTCGAATGGCATTGGATAGCGGAGATTGCAATAAGGCTTCAAATTCACGACGGGAGGAAATGCGACTATTTTTAGCCGATGTGGCGTCCATTGGCATCGAGAATGGCATATGGAGTTCGGCGGCGTCGAGTTGCATAGGTAGCGAGGTTCAGCGTGTAACGCCCCTATCTAGTATTTCTATTAATTCTGATATAAATAGATAGGTTTGGTACATTATCCTTATCCTTTACTTAATTAATGTTTGAGCAGTTATACCATTAATTTAATTTAAGTAGATTAGGTTCGGGATCTTTTGCTCATATTAAAAACTTACATGCACAACGAAATAACAAAGATTCTATACTACACAACGGAAGATTAACTTCATACAATTCAATTAATAAAAGTCCAATAATGTCTATTACATTATAGTAAACATATATTAGAATATGCGAAGCACCCGTCCATAGGAAGTTAGGAGACAACAATCTTGTCACTCAGACTCCCTTTACAATTTCCAAGACGCACCGGTCCTTCACCTATCCCTTCCCTTGTTCTTTCCTAACTACATCTCAGGACTATTGCCAAAAGAATAATCTTAGCTTTATCTGGACTAAGACCCAAAAATAAGGGTTACAAAATATTCCTTAGACGAAAAAGGAACTTCTATCTCTTGACCTTGCTAAGTGTCCGTATCTGATAAATATTAGCATAATAATGAGAAACACAAGTTTCCTAGTAGATTAACAATTTGAATTTTAAAAATAACTAATATGTATCAGGGTGCAAGCACCAAAATATTTAACTCTACATTCTTGAAGATAAAAATATAGCGTTATTCATAATTATAAACTGACAAGAAATGTATGATCAAATTAAATGTCAATGAGATAAAGATAATATTCTTTCAAATAAAATATCTTGCATGCTATAAAACACATTATCATAAAATTAACAAAGCATTCATGCTTTTCATTCTTAAAACATACTTTTACATGAAAGTGGTGCACACTTGGGCATCTTTATGAAAATCTCTTGTAGACACTTGGGCACTCTGTGGACACTTGGCCACCTTCCTAGAGTCATTGTGCACACTTGGGCATTACATGGACACTGGGCTACCACCTAGGGTAATTGTGCATGGTTGGGTACTTTGTGGACACTTGGCCACCTTCCTAGGGTCATTATGCACACTTGGACACTACATGGACACTGGGCCACCACCTAGGGTAATTGTGCACACTTGGGCACTCTGTGGACACTTGGCCACCTTCTTAGGGTCATTGTCGACACTTGGGCACTATGTGGACACTGGGCCACCACCTAGGGTAATTGTGCACACTTGGGCACTACGTGGACACTTGGCCACCTTTATAATTCTTTAACAATTCTCAGGGGAAATTTCTTTTTTTTTAATAATAATACTAGTGTACATCTCCTGAAAATTTAAAAATTTTAAGAATAAATGTCCCTTTCTTTGAAATTAATATCAAAATACACTTCTCATAAAAATTCTATTAATTTCATGAAGGATTTCCCCTTTTCTTGGAAATTACTATAAATGTATATTTCTTGTGAAAATACTAATATTTTCGAGAATACTTATGCTTTTCTTGAAATTTAACTCAAGTGTACAATTCTTATAAAAATTCTAGTATTTTCAAAAATGATTTCTCCTTTCTTGAAAATAAATTTTAACGTGTATTTCTTATAAGAATTCTAATAATTTTTGAAGTAATTTCCCTTTCTTGAAAATTATTATCAATGCACATTTCTTATAGAATGTTAATAAACTCAAGAATAAATTTCTCTTTTCTTAAAAATTACATTGATGTGCATCTCTTATAAACTTCAAGAATAAATTCTCTTTTCTTTTTGAAAAATAATACTAAGGTGCATCGCTTGTAAATTACCAGAATAAATTCCATAGACTTGGCTTAGGGAGATTTATTAATTAGGCAATTCCATTTCCTTCCTTCATTCTTTACTAACACCCTTAAATGGTAGGGTTTCCTTCCTTTTGTGGTCCACTTGAATTTAACACCATTCAACTCTATTCTTTTTCCAACAACATACTCGTGCTATCTTATCCATCAACATTTCAATAAACCACACATGCCAGCCAATAGACATACATTTTGTCAAGAATGTAGGTACATAATTATGTTCTTAAGAAAGCTTGTAAACATGTTGGTTGCATAAACTAAAACATGGAACACAATCTCAAATTGTTAACCTACCTTGAGGATGACTAGAAGGAAGTGATCTTGGCCTTTCCATTGATCTCCTTCTACGCCTTGGTTCCTTTTAATTCTTACTTCCCTACAATAAAATGCCAAATTTTCACTTCAGTCTAATCATTAAGGTACATTTAGACACAAAATCTACAGGAAAACATCAAATTGGGGTATTTTAAACTATATTGGGGGTTTCAAAAGCTTGACATTTGATTCCGACAACTTTCCAACAACTCCAGTGATGGCACATGGCGGAGCACGATGACGAATGATAGCTCACAGCGGTGTACGGTGACGGACGGCAGCTGAGGTAGAAAGATACAACAAAATGTATCCCGTAACTCGAGGATGCCGGATCTGGGGTCTATTCGACGAAACACAACCATTTAGACAGCATTTTTTGGTGACAAAGTGCGACACACGATGGACTGTTTCTCCTCTATTCCGGGAGCATGGTGGCAGCGCTCTACTGACTGGAAGCAAGCAGAGGAAGCTGGCAACTCAAGGTACCCAACGATGGCAGCGATGTGGTTGGACGGCGTCGGACGGCAGAGATTGCAATGTGGCCTTGAAATTGCGACGGGAAGGGAAAATGACATTTTTTGACGATTGTGGTGGTCGTCGGTTGCTACAGTGGCTTGCTGCGACGTCGGGCTAAGCTACTGAACCTTCTGACAGCGACGAACAGCAATGCGATGGCCGGTCGCTGAGCGAATGGTGCTGGCAGTTTTTGGAGGAAAGGAGAGCATGAGAGAGAGAGAGAGAGAATGCATGGGAAGAAGGAAGATTTGAGAGAAAATAGAGGGAAAATTGGTTTTAAATTTCCTGAGGGCATTTTGGTCTTTTCTCACTTCACCCTAGATAAATTTCGGATGCGTTTTCCAATTTAGGCAAGAATTTATGATGATATGGAAGGAATTTGGAAATTTTCAAACTACCACAAGCTTCTCAAAATTATCTGCAAAGTTTATCAGGGTAAATCAAAATCCGACTATCAGATAATTTAATTCCAAAAAAATCTCAAATTTTAGCTACAAGCTTAGAAAAATTTTCTTAATTCAATTTCAAAAAAATCTAAATTTATTTTAAAAAATTGGGTTATTACACAGCACGACGGTTCCGGCGGCTGGACATTGGCGTGCGAATGAGAGGGAGAAGAGAGAGAAAGTGTAAGAAAGAGAGAGGGAGGAAAGGAAAAATAAGAGGAAAATGTGAGATTTTGAGATTTTATGGCCTTTAGGGGCATTTTGGTCTTTTCTCACTTTGCCCCGGGTGAATTTCGAATGCATTATCTGATATAGGCAAGAACATAGGCCCATATGGAAGGAATTCAGAAACCTTTTGAAGATTTTAAGCCTTCCAAATTATCTGCTAAATTTCTGAAGCCAGATCGAGTTTTCTTCGTCAGATAAGATTTTTACTCCAAAAAATTCTCAAATTTTAACTGCAAGCTCAGAAAAATACGCTTAATTCAATTTCAACAAAATCTAAATTTATTTTACCCAATTTAATTTATTTTAAAGATTGAGTTTTTACATTATCCCCTCTTAAAAGAATTTTGTCACCAAAATTCATACCTGCAAACAATTCTAGATAACGTTGTCTCATCTCGTCCTCCTTCTCCCACATCATCTCCTGAGATGCTACATCTTGCCAAAGTACCTCAACTAAAGGAATTACTTTATTATGAAATTTCTTAGTCTTAAAGTCAAGAATTTGGACAGGTGTACATTCATAAGTCAATTTTTCCTTTAATATTATAGGTTGATTCCCCAATACATGCGCGGGATCTAGGACATATTTACAGAGTTGCGAGATATGGAATATGTCATGCAAGTTTGACAAGTAGGGAGGTAAAGCAATTTAGTAGGCGACTGGACCGACTCTTTGTAGAATTTGGAATGGTCCTAAGAATCTGGTACTCAATTTCTTTGTCCTTATTTGTTTACCAATACCTATAGTGGGTGACACTCTCAAGAATACCTACTCTCCCTTATTGAATTCTAAGGGTCTCCTTCTCCTATTTGCATAGGCTTCCTGTCTTTATTAGGTAACCCTTATCTTTTTCCTGATCATTTTGATCTAATCAATAGTCTTTTGTACAATCTCGGGTCCCAACAGTGTACTCTCTCTCATTTCTACCCAACTTAAGGGTGATTTATAGCTTCTCCCATACAGAGCAGCATATGGTGCCATACCTATGGTAGAGTGATAACTGTTATTGTAAGAAAACTCTATCAAAGGTAAGTATTTATCCCAACTTCCTTTCTGTTCTAGCACACAAGCCCTTAACATATCTTCTAAGGTCTAGATTGTTCTCTCAGACTGTCCATCAGTCTGAGGATGATAGGTGGTGCTAAACTTAAGTTGGGTTCCTAATGCCTTCTGTAGGGATTACCAAAATCTCGAGGTAAACTTACGGTCTCGGTCTAATACTATACCCAATGGTACTCCATGTAGTCTCATAATCTCCCTAAGATATACTTGGGCTAATTTCTCTATGGAATACCTAATCTTGATAGGTAAAATGTGAGTAAACTTGGTTAATCTATCCACTATTACCAAAATGGAATCATAACCTACTAGTGTTCTAGGTTGTCCAACTACAAAACCCATGGTTATTTGATCCCATTTCCTCTCTGGTATCTCTAGTGGCCTCAATAATCCTGTAGGTCTTTGATGCTCTATCTTAACTTGTTGACAAGTAAGACAAGCATTTACATACTTCGTGATATCCTTTCGTATACCCGGCCACCAAAAATTTCTTTTCAAATCTTTATACATCTTGGAAATACCTGGATGGATGGTATAGTGGCTTCGATGAGCCTCTGAAAACACTTTTTCCTTTAGTTCTTAATGGTCTGGAATTACTATTCTTTTCCTAAACATTAACACTCCATTAGGGGCTAATCCAAAATCAAGTTGGTTAACATAGATTCCCAATGATTCATCCTCTAGTTTGGCTTACCTAATTTGGTCCCTCAAATTACAGCTTATTAAGAAGTCACTCATTACTAGTCTCTTTAGAAATGAAATTACATTGAGACTAAGATTACTAAAGTCCTCAAGTAATCCAATCTCATCCACCATTAAACTATCTATTTGTAATTACTTCCTGCTTAATGCATCAGCTACTCCATTGGCTTTCCCTGCATGATACTTTAACTCAAAGTTAAAGTCCTTCAAATACTCTACCCACCTTCTCTGTCTCATATTCAACTCTTTCTAATCAAATAAGTACCTAAGGCTCTTATAATCACTAAAAACCTTAAATACAGCCCCGTACAAGTAATGTCTCCAAATCTTTAGGGCAAGTACAATGACATCTAATTACAAATCATGGGTAGGATATTTTTCCTCTGAAGGTTTCAATTTTCTTGATGCATAAGCAACTACCCTCCCATCTTGCATTAAGACGCATCCTAAACCTTTCATTAATGCATTTGTATAAATTGAAAAGGGCTCTAAGGGTTTTGGAATTACTAACACTGAAGCAGTGGTTAACTTTTCTTTCAGGGTTTGAAAAATATGTTTACAATGCTCGCTCCATTCAAAATTAACACCTTTCCTAATCAGGCAGGTTAATGGCAAAGCTATTTGAGAAAATCCCTGTATAAATTTCTTATAATAACCTACCAAACCCAGAAAACTCCTAACTTCAGTGACCATTCTTGGCTGACCCCAATCTAATACTGCTTCAATTTTCTTAGGGTCTATTGAGATTCCATCCCCATTTACCACATGGCCTAAGAACTTCACTTCCTCCAGCCAAAACTTACATTTTTCTAACTTAGCATACAATTATTTTTCCTCCAATATCTGTAGCACCATGCTAAGATGTTGTGCATGTTCTTCGTGAGTCTTGGAATATACTAAGATGTTTTTTATGAATACCACTACGAATTGGTCCAAGTAGGGTATACAAATTCTATTCATGTAATCTATAAAGACAGTAGATGTATTGGTCAGTCCAAACGACATCACTAGAAACTCATAGTGACCATACCTAGTGCTAAATGCTGTCTTAGGGACATCTTCCTCCCAAACCCTGATCTGGTGTTATCATAAACTTAAGTTTATTTTGGAGAATACCGTTGCACCTTGCAACTGATTGAACAGGTCATTTATTCGAGGTAATGGGTACTTATTCTTAATGATTACCTTATTCAATTACTGATAATCTGTACATAACCTCAAACTCTTATCTTTCTTCTTTACGAATAGGACAGGAGCTCCCCATGGTGACACACTCGGCCTAATGAATCTCTTCTCCAACAAATCTTCTATTTGGACCTTTAGTTCCCTTAATTTCGCTGGGGCCATTCTATATAGGGTCATTGCTATTGGGTCTACACCCGAAATCAGGTCAATTGTGAATTCTATCTCTCTAGGTGGGGGTAACCTACTTATTTCCAAAGGAAATAACTTTAGGAAATCACTAACAATAAGAATTAGGTTTAACCTTTCTTGCAATTCTACCTGAGAGAGATTAAGGGAAATATCACTTATCTCAGACGCCCTGTCACTCTCACCTACCAGTAAGGTATCCAAATAAGTGATAGTCCTTTCAGAACAATTCAATAGAACTCAATTCCTAGATAACCAATCCATTCCCAAAATGACGTCGATCCCAGTCAAAGGAAAACACACAAGGTCCACTATGAATATGGTGTCATCAATGGAAAGAGGACAGTTTAGGCATATTTGAAGAGATATAGTTGTCTCTCCTAATGGTGTGGAAATATGTAAATCATATGGTATGGTTTGTAAAGGTAAGTTTATTTTTTCCACCCATGCATTAGATATAAAAGAGTGTGTAGCACTCGAATCAAACAATATTATTAAAGAAAAATTATAAATCTTACCTCTACCCTGCATTAATCTGGGCGACTTGTTGACATTCGCTCCATATAGAGTAAAAACTCTCCCCAAAGCTTATGGTCTTCAGCCACCTGGATTCTATTGGTTTCTACTAGATGGACAGTACTTTTCATAATGCCCTGTACCTCCACATTTATAACATTGTATTGGTGTCTGATGCCATTGGGATGCCTAGTCCCATATTTCGGGTAGTTAGCAATTTCTGGACGTCTATTGCTTCTAGATGACCCTTGTTGTGGCTTAAAACTTCTACCCTTCACATTCTGATTTCTAGCAGGTTGTTTTTGTCTGCTTCCAGTTCTTTGATTCATATTCTGCCTTTCTTCTAGATTTTTACTAAGAATTCGGCATTTATTTACTAGCATTGCGAAATCCCTTATCTCTAGTGGGGCAATCTGTGTTCTCATCTACAAGTCTAACCTTGCCTCTAGATGGCTTGATTTCCAGGCTTCATCATAAGCCAACCTCAGATAAGTGGAATATCTAGCCAATTCTTCAAATTTGGCTAAGTATTCTTCAAACAGTTTGTCCCATTGTTTGAGTTACAGAAATTCAGTGTCCTTAGCCTGTCTCTCACTCTCAGGGAAGTATTTATCCAAGAATATCCTCTTGAAAGACTCTCATATGAGTGGAATGGCCCTGCTCTCCATAAGCTGCTAGGCTCTGGTCTACCAATATTCTGCCTCTCCTTTTAGCATATATGTTGCATAAGTAACCATCTGCTCATATGTACTATACAACAATTGAAAGATCTTCTCCATCTCCTTCAACCACCCTTCAACTACTAATGGTTCAGATGTGCCTGAAAATGCTGGTGGTCTTGTCTTTTGAAATTCTATCCAACCTTGGTACATCTGGTTGGTATTTCGATTATTCCCGTTGTCCCTATTCTAACAGTCCTCTTGATACTGTCGCATTATTTTGGCACTTGTAGTAGATTGTTCCCTCATAGCATCTGCCATCATTCTAATGGAATCCATCATGTCCCTCATATCAACATTAGTATCCCTGCTACTACTCTATTGTGCCCCTTGACCTCTGTGTCTTGGCCTTCCTCTTGGCCTCCTTGTATTATCTCTGCTAGCATCTGCCATGACTAACTGACACAAAAAAAGAATTAGTTAGCCTTTAATAGCAACAGTTATCATCATAGCAGCAGATTTATTCCTAATATCTCAATTACATATCAGTTCCTAGATATTCTAGAGTCAAATCAATTTAAAATCCCAAAGCTACACACCTAAAATTTCATAACCAATTATTCAATAAACCAGTTAACCGATAAACCAAGCTCTGATACCACTATTGTAACGACCCCCTAAATCATAATATACTTTCCTCTATCAGAGTAGCGAAAGCATATGAAGTTTTAAATAAATTTTTCATTCTTCCAATGTCAGAGAACATCAGAGGGTCGCTACTGGTTGCCAAATAGACTCTTCTCACAATCCATTCAGATTTTACTCAACCCTAAATCCTAAGTAGCATTTCTATTATCACATTACAAACCATAACATGCTCTGGAATATAAATTCTAACAACTATTCAAATATAATTGAGATATACTATTTCAGAGTACTAAATCCATTCATACATCGGTCAGTAAAAACTATAATCCATCAAATTCATTTTAAAACAAAACATTCTCCTAAACCATCTTTCTACCAAAAATTTGATAGAATTTTCCCCAAAAATTGGACGTTTTCCTTTTTATACAACCAGTATAAACAGTATATACAGCCAGTAATTTCACCAATAAGATCAAAAACCAATAGTACAGATATATATACACAAATTCAAGCCTAATTCTATGCCACAACGTAGTCCTGATATCCTTCATTTGCCCAGCTATCTCCTAGACATTCCTTGTTCCTATTCAATTGAGCAAAAAACTTCATGAGATGGTTAAATCCAGTAGAGAAATTTGCAATTAACATCAATAAAATAGTTGGATGCTCAGCTGTGACAACGCACAAAAAACATCTCCCCAAATTTGATTTCAACGCATGTCAATTACTAAATACTCTAAAATATAAAAAGCATGGGAAATTGATGCAAAATAATATAACGAGCATATTATCTTTATTCTGATAAATTATACTGAAAATTTTACTTAAAATCATACTTGAGAATTTTCATATACTCATCAGTCACAAGTCTCATGTGACTATTCATTTATATATTTCAATTGCATGCCGTTTTAATAGAAAACATGATTTTTAGTTGGGTGTGATCCATAACACCAATCACTCAAAAACACGCCTATATTGTGAGTGTGATCCTTGACACTATTCACTCACTCAAGGACTAGGTGAGAACCAACATCCAGGGCATCTCTTAGCATGTGCACAAACGCTAATTCTTATCCTCATATAGTCTACATAGAAATACATAGACATAGCTGACCAATAATCAAGGTTATAGTATATTATACTTAAACCAAAACGTTACCCCGTATAGGTTATCCCCCTTATCTGCCTTAAACCTTTCATAGGGTTGTCCTGGTTTAATGAATAATCCCTAATAGATGCAAACTAATCTAATTAAAAACAATTAAATTTTGTAAAACCATTTGCATAGGGGATATTCAACGGCCATCCTATACCGGATATTGAATACCCACCTCAAGTTAGTCCGTTCCTATGGCATATAATTCCATTAGCCAAATTTATCATACATGCAACAAAAATTCTCAATACACAGGCATTCTTATATACTCATATATATTTTTAGCAAACATTCCCATTAAATGCAATTTTACTTAAAATAGTCATTCACAATGTCAATTTAAAGTTCAGAGGAGTGAAAATTACTCTAACTTTTACCGTTTGCTCTTATTCGGGTCAGGATTTTTCTTTTTCCTTGGCAGTTGATCCCAATTAGTTTCCTGAGGAAATAATTCAAATCTTAGATGGGTTTTCCTTTCAATTATTCTTTCCTACATTAATTTATCTAATTCCTAGGTCGGCCTAATCCTTAAACATGTTCGGAGTGAATTTCAATAGGAAAACATCAAATTGGAATATTTTAAATTGTACTGGGGGTTTCAAAAGCTCGAAATTTAATTTCAGCAACTTTCTAGCAACTCCAGCGATGACGCATGGTAGAGCACGGCAACGGGCGGCGGCTGGGGTCGAAAAATACTCCAAAATGTAGCCCACAACTCGAGAATGCCGGATCCGGGGTCCGTTCGGTGAAACACGACTGTTTAACCGAGATTTTTTAACGAAGAAGGCGATGATCGTTAAAGCTATTTTCCTCCGTTCACAACGCGTGGCAACGGCGTTTCACTGGCTGGTAGCTAGCGAAGGAAGCTGGCAGCACAGGCTAGCTGATGGTGGCGGCAATGTGGCCAGACAACGTTGGACGGCAAAGATTGTGGTGGGTCTTCGAATTCGCAACAGGAGGAAACATGGCTATTTTCGGCCACTGTGGCCTCCGTCGGTGATTGGGAATAGCAGCTAGAGGTCGGCGGCATCGAGCTGCACAAGTGGTGGGGTCCGGTAGCATTGCAGTGGGACGGTTACGATGGCTGGATAGTGGCGCACGAATGAGAGGGAGAAGAGAGAGAAATTATGCGAAAGAGAGAGAGAAAGGAAAGGAAAAATGAGAGAAAATGTGAGGTTTTGAGATTTTGTGGCCTCCAAGGGCATTTTAGTCTTTTTCGCTTTGCCCTGGGTAAATTTTGGATGCATTATTCGATCTAGGCAAGAATATAGGCCCATATGGAAGGAATTCAGAAATCTTCTGAAGATTTTAAGCCTTCCAAATTATCTGTTAAATTTCTAAAGCCAGATCGAGTTTTCTCCGTCATATAAGATTTTTACTCTGAAAAATTCTCAAATTTTAACCGCAAGTTTAGAAAAATACGCTTAATTCAATTCCAACAAAATCTAAATTTATTTTACCCAATTTAATTTATTTTAAAATTTTGGTTATTACAAGAACAGGTTACCTTTCTATCCTTGACCTGATTATTACTCTTAATTTGAGATTGTGACAAAGATATCTATTACCTTCAAGTATATTTGGTACCTCTATGAACTAAATATATACAAAATCTACCTTTAAATTTTCTCATAATATTTGCTTAAATAATTTTATCAAGCCTCATGTTTCAAAAAATTTTTAATTTAGTCTTTTGTTAAAATTTCATTAGTGTTCTATTAAATTTTGCTAGCATAATTAACCATGTGTCATTTTGGCACTTTAAATATGCGTTTTTTATGCCACCTAAAAGACTTTTTTGTTGATAATGAAGTGAGATAAAGTCATTTGTAGCTTATGATATAACTTATGTTAATTGACTTAGCATCTTTGGACCCAAAACCAATTGTTGAATTGATGAAAGGCTCGAGCCATCATAACCACTGGTCACTAAATTAAAAACCGATTGAAATAGTTATAAACATGCATAAAGTAATCTAAAAAAAGTTCAAAAATTAAGTTTCTCATTTTAAAATTAGATGCATTATTAAATAAAATATCGAGTCACAAGTAATCAAAGAAAGAAAATAAATTAATGTTTTCTTATGTCACCAACTTACATTCAACATATCATACTTATAACTTATTAATAGTTAAAGAACTAGATTTAGACATTTCTTATATATTTGCTATAAATTTTAAAAGAGTCCAATCATAGTGTTGAGTTGCAAAAAGAGTTATTTGATACTTATTGATTGGAGAAGTAATTAACAAAAAAGATACAAAAAGTAAACATAATTTTTTTCAATAATTAAAACTCATATTACATGCATGTACTATCAAATAAAAACACCATATTGTATTCATAAGTAAATTCTATTTCTTTTTTTGTTCTTCAAGTGCGCAATTTGATTAAAAAAAAAAAGAGTCAACAGGTAGATTTAAAACTTGATAGGTCAACCAGGTTGAGATAAGGTCAATTATAATATAGTCCAATTTATGATCAACCCAAACTAATTTGAACCCCAATTGATCGAGTTGATATGAGTCTTAATACAGTGTTTGAATGAAAAAACTTGAATAATAATACATAGAACAAATGTTAAGACAGGGTACAAATGATCATGTTAGTGGAATTTAACAATATACTAATGCATGTTTAACAACATGAACTTAATTAAATTTTTTTAAAACTACATAAACTTAATTATAAATTTCTAAATTATAAAAATTAAATTAAAAATTATTTAAAAACGATGGAGATTAGGAGGTAATTTAGCCTGAACATATTAATATTTTGGTCCATGAAGAGTCGGGAAAAACAAAGTGTGAAAAGGGTATCAAAAGTTGAAAACCCACACGGTTGGAATGAGAATGGCCAACATTTTTCTTATAATTTAAACAGTAAAAGTGTACTTGGATTGAAGAGAATTAAAAAAATAAAAATAAAATAAAATTTTTATTT
The DNA here is from genome assembly GCA_031216115.1 of Senna siamea. Lineage (NCBI taxonomy): Eukaryota > Viridiplantae > Streptophyta > Magnoliopsida > Fabales > Fabaceae > Senna > Senna siamea. Next base: position 11,689,423 of record CM062354.1, on the reverse strand, counting down.
TGATATTTTCTTTAATTTAAATTTAAATATAATACTTTTTTATACTATTTATTTTTACCAATCCAAACATATTTTAAGAGTTAAGAATATTAAATTTAAATTTAAACTAAAGAACTTCTCAGTTCAAACACATTTATAAGTTTTGGAAAACTTGAGTCAAATGACAAGCCGTTATTCTTTTCTTCTTTTTAATCTGAAAGGATTTGCCTTTGTTGTGCAAAAGAGATCCATAAGGACCCCACTATTATCTCCTTTGGCCATTTTTTCTGTGAAAAACTTTTCCTCTCCCTTCTTTAAAAGAACATACGTTTCGTGAATGGTGACAAGCATTAATTCTCTCAAATTTCCACTCTTGTTCGTCCTTTCCAACACAATATTTTAAAGGGTTATTCCTAGTAATTTTTTGCACTTTTCATCTCTAAACTCTGAATTGGTTAATTACGTAGGTGAAATTTAATATCATTTTCATGTATCAGAAAACCAAACTGTAATGATTTTCCCCTCATAACTTCGGTGCCAATTGAAAGATAATAATTAGAACACTTTAGCTCTAAAATTGGCTAGAGATGTATGTTAAAATGCAAAGTTGATCTTTCATTTTCAATAGACAAGGGCACACAACTTTGTATTAATTATGATTATTTGAGTGAAAATTGGAAAATGACGGTGGGAGTGAGGAGGGAAAAAGGAAACGACAATACATGATTTTGGCATGGCATGGCATGACAATAACTAATAAAGCCATTGAAAAATCTGTCTTTATTAGAAGAGTCAAAAAGAAATACCAAAGCACATAAACAAAAAAGAAAAAGGGTATTAAGATCTTATAGCATTAATCATTCCTCAAACTAGACTTTTTTGTTCTAGTTTGACTGAAGATATCTTCCAAAACCAAAAAAGCAAGGGCTGGCATGCAACTGATCTGATCTGAAGATATCTTTCAACTAAGGCTTCCCTACTCTACATTTAGAGTTTTGATCATTTGCACTGAGCCATTCTAAGTTTATATATTGTAAGATGTACGTGCTAAAGCTAATTTTATTTTACATAAAATTTTCCAATTTTTAAAGTTTTTTTTAAATTAACAAAGGCCAAATCCGCAATCACAAATTTAATTTTAGTATTTATGTATAGTACTAACCGTTTAATATTATGGCATTAATGATTTGTCATATAATTTAATTTATCCTTTTGAAATTGCATAATGTAGTTTTAGCTTATCATTTAATAACTTTTATTATAATTTTTAGGAGAATTGTTTTTGCCAAAAATATAAATGGTAATAATAATACTAAATTTTTAAATACTATAAAATTATAGCAAATATTTTCTCAAACCACAATCAAGTCCTGTTCATTCATTGTTGCCACATTGCCATATCTATATCAGGATCAAATATTTTGTTGGATTGTAATGCAAAATATCAATATATTATACTAAAGTAAAGTTATAAACTGCAATTAACATGCATTTAAAGAAATAAAAATATATACGTGCCATCAAGAGGAGCTTCCACATCATTTGAAAATTTAATACATTATAAAATTTAAAATATTCTTTTATCTAATTATTTTTTCTATGTATTCATAATTGTCATGTATTAAAAATTTTTAAGAATATCATCTAATTTTTAAAAAGAGGCATATATACATTAATTAATGCATATTAAATAATAATTATTTATATACTAAATCTAATTTTAAGAATCTTATATATTTAATATAATTTAATTATGCTTTTAATTTAATATATTATATTTAAATATAAAATATTAAAAAATATAGATATTTAAAATGTAAAAATTTTAAATTATCAATGAGTCATTTAATATGTGCATAAAAAGTTGACTAGATTTTGTTTTTTTATGGGAATAATTTCACTTAATTCTACTCTTGCATAATTAATAAAATTTCTTCCATTTTTTACACTTTAGTGATTTAATACATTTAAAATTTAAAATGATTATAATTTTAGTATCTTGTTATTTAAATTACAAATTTTAATAAATATAAACATTTAATATGTGTACATTTCAATTTTCAAGTTAACAATGAGCTATTTATATATATATATATATGTTATGATTAACTACTTGTCAAAATTTTTAATAAGAAATAATATATCTCATAATTTGAATATATAACTTTAATTTAAATTAATTTTTAATAAGAATATAATATTATTTTATATATATTTAAACATATTTTTATATTTATAAAATTTTACCGTGTATGGCATAGAGCAATGCTACTTATTGATAAGAAAATGGACGAGAATAAACATTTAAATTTGAAGTAGACATAAAATTAATTGTAGTAATAAACATGTCTCTTTTTGAGTTACATTGGGACGTGCTTATTGTATAGAGCAAAACTTTCCCTTACCAACAAAAACCAACTCTCTCCTTCCTTTTACTTTTCGTAAGCTCAATAAAAATCAAATCAAACTAGTTCATATATATATATATATATATTGATTTTTTTTTTTTTTAACTTCTATAGTTTTGATTCACATACTCAAATTCACTTTCATTTTCACACGTAAACACGTGTCATCCACTCCTACCTAAAAAGGCACATAACATGAGGATTTGAGTCATTGTACGTACCAATGAAATCGCATTCGCTTCCATCTCCACCGAAAAGTCGAACCTGGGCCAGCTTACATAGTGACCGTATGTAGGCTTATTTATTTATTTATTATTATTTAAACAAATTGTGAAAGATATTATATTACTTTCCATAATGGAATATTAAGGCTATTTACCATCCATATAATAGTGGCTTTTAGATTTTAAATCTTTATTCTTTTTTATAGAGTTATGTACTCGATCAAATATTTGTTGGTTTAATGTTTGTTTGTCTATAAAAGGAGAAGAATTTTTTTTTCTCTGAGAGTTATATAAAAATTTTGTATTATTTTACATATTTATTTTGAGATGATTTAATGATAAATAGTTTAAGTCTTTCAAAAGATTGAGTTTTTCTAAGAAAAGTTTATAAAGAAAAAATATTCTTTTAGATGAGTTTAACTCACAATGTTATTTTTAGGGAGATATTTGGTAAATTATTATTTTATATATTTATAGTATTTTAAATGTTATAAATTGTATTTAAAATATTCGAGTGTAAATCTTCTACAGTTAAAAATTATTACATTTCTTTGTAATATCAAAAAAAAAATTAATCTTTAATTTATTTAGAATGAATCTCTTATTTATTTTTTTATCTCTCATATTGTAGAGAACTATTACATATAAAAATTAAAGAGGAATCAAAATCAAAAGATTTATATTTAACACAAGAAATTGACAACTAAAGTCTTACAATTAACATAATAAAGGAAACAAGTGGTATTTTATATAATACCATAAATTTCAAATGTCATGAAATATCATCCTAAATGTTGTTATTTTATAAAGCTATCATATCTTTGATGACTATCTTTTATGTATGAAAGTTAGAATGACGGATTCAATTAATTTAACTATTATAAGTGTATATATATAAAACATGAGCTTACATAATAAAAAAAAAGCTTCAAAAGCTAAATTCACTTACCATTCGCCCCTTTGTGCTTTAAAGTTTTGGCGTTTTGCTCTTTTCTTTCTTCCACCCCCACGCTTTCTGTCCCATAAAAAGAAAGTTAAGGTAAGAAGAAAAGCAGAGTATAGGCCACAATACACCTGACTTGAAGATCCGACATAGATATTCTTCTTCCTTTCCTCTCCCTCCCACCTATCGCCACTGTGACAAAATGGAAGATGAATGCAGCTCTCTAAGCTGGGAATTCTACTACCAAAAAGAGGTTTGACATATTTCGCTTTGTTAAATAGCTTAAGTCACCTCTTTAGTTTTGGGATTGTTCCAATCTATTTAAGATGGCTTTTTCTTTTTTGAATTAATAGAGTTTAGAGGATTTGAGCCATTCTCTACTATACACAACCTTGGAGCTGGAAGCAACAATTGTGTCAGCTAAAGAGGAGATTACAAGAAGAGAGCGTGAATTGATCCATCTCAATGATGTTTTGAGCAGAGTAATCAGAGAGAGAGATGAAGCCCAAGCAAAGTGCCAGAAGCTAATGTTGGAGAAACAAGAGCTTCAACAAAAGAAACACCAAAGAGACACTAATATTTCACAGAATGAAGATCAGCTACCACTACTAGAAGTACAAGGTGGCATCTCCAAAAAGCAATGTCATAATTCTGAGCCAGTATCCTCTTCTTCTGATAGTGATGAAAACAATATAGGCTCTCCTGTTTGTGAAATCTCAAAAGCTTTTGAATTAGCAGAGAAGAAGGCATTGCCACAGAAAGGGAAGCTTTTGAAGGCAGTGGTGGAAGCAGGGCCGTTGTTGCAGACCCTCCTTCTTGCTGGGCCACTCCCACAGTGGCAACACCCACCTCCCCAACTTGATTCCATTGAGATCCCACCACCACCATTGATGGCCATTTCTCTTTCAATTCCTCAACATTCTAACAACACAAGCTTTAATTCTTTCAAAAACAAGAGTGATCTTCACCCACTACTGTCTTCTGAAACCCACTCTGGTTCAAAGCTTAGAAAGGTCATTCACCACTTGTGATTGTGAAGTACTTGTGTTTTAAAATTAAAGCCAGATCGGGTTCAATGTGTGTATAATATCTATTTGAATTATCTAAAGTACATAAATGGAGGTGAAGTGGAGAAAAAAAGAAGAAAAAAGTAAGAGAGATGAATTAATGATCCATCCTCAACCTGTTTTTTTTTTTTTTACTTTCTCTCTCAACACTTTAGAGAATGCAAATCCGTATAATGCATAGCATATACTTCAAATCGTACTTGAACACTACATGTTTTGCTTCTAAGTTCATTGATGATTACAAACTCTGGCTTCTGCTTCAAATCAGTCTCCAGCTACCATGTCCCTCCTTTTCATATTGTTTGACCAGAAATATGGATAACACCAAACTTTATTTGTCCACACATCAACCAACCCGGGCTTACTTTTTTGTGTGTTAAGAAGAGATGCAAGTTGTAGGATTTGATATTTCACTAATTTTGTTTTGTAAATATAGGGTGAAATGGGGTTTAATTTTCCATGAATAGTTAAATTTTGAGGAGGTAATGTGATATAACATAGCTTCAAATTGCATATTTTTTTTACTTGCTCATTTATTTTCTGCTGTGAGTAAATAATGGAACATGAGTATGATCAGGATTCAAGACCAGCATGCAATCATAGGTTTTCCTAGAAATTTTCTTTTCCATTAAGCACACCTTCTAGTCATGGTGAGTGTCTGTCATTAAAAGAGCATCTGATAATCATGATGAAGAATTCATATTGATTAGACCCAGTCATAAAACAATATTATCAAGCTCGATCCGTATCAAAATGGAACAATACAGCTAATGACATTAATACTGCCTCACGAGGAAAAAAAAAAAAAAAAGAATCCTAATAATCTTGTTTAAGTATTTCTGTTTAGCCCAACTTCCAAAGAAAAATGATTGTTCAAGTAAAATTTTTAGAAATTATTTTTATCTATCTGAACGAACATGCAAAAATATTTTTTAATAAGCTAAAATGTATATAATTTTTTTGAATTATAAGTTATATTAAAATAATTTTTATCAATTATAAAAATTGACCTAAAATTACTTTAAATATTGTAATTTGTGTAGAAAACTTTTTTTATTAATTTTTTTATCCAAAACCTTAATAAATAGTAGACATGTCAAATTATTTAAAGAGTTTTTTTTTTCATAAGGCATAAAGTTTAAGGAGTTTTTATACATTTTGATATGATTTGATTTTATTAAAATATCATTATTTCGTTAGGATTTTGAATAGAAAAAATAATAGAAATTTTTTTTCATAAATTAAAAAGTTTATGGGAGTTCTAAATTAATTTTTATAATTGAGAATGTTATTTTCACATAATCTAATTTTTTTTTTTTTTGTATTTTAGCCTTTTTAAGTAGTATATAAAAAAATTTAGATAGAAAAATACTATTCCAAACACTACTAATATTTTAAAAGTATAATATTTTTTTGGAAAAAGAACTTCTAATAGTTGAAAAATTGATTGTTGTCAATTCATTTATGAACTATTCGAATTTAACTCATTAAAAATTTGAATCAATCTTAGTTCATTTAATTTATTTAATATTTAATTCGTTAAGCTTGTAATTAGCTCATTTAATAATAAAATATTATTTTATATAATATATAATATATTTTTAAGTTTTAAATAATATATATTGTTATCATATATATATTATGTAAAAAATGTTAGATGAATATAAAAATTTATATATAATTAAAAGATATTATATAATTTGCTCATATAAATACATATATATTATATGAAAGTTGATAAATTTTTTTAGTTTAAATTTTATATGTACATAAAATATATATTATATTCATAGTATTTTTTACGAATTGTTAAGACTTAACTTATTTAATAAGCGAATTAAATTTAATTATAATTTTTTATTTATTTTAAAGTTTAAATTCATATTCAAATTTATTTTATTTTAAATAAATAATTTTGATTAAATTAAAGTTTAACTCGATTTGATTAATTTATAATCTTATTTTATTTTTTGTTAAAATTTTAAAAAATTTCAAGTATGTTTGAAAAGTAAATATAGAAATTATATTGAAGTGTACAAAAATTCCAAGTCTAGACCCGCCTTATTAAGCACTCAGGCACAAATGATTTCACATGGAGAGGTCATTCAGTTGTGGACCTCGTGACCATTCACCGATGTAACAAGCCAATGAAAAACACGGGAAACCAGAAGAGGTTTGAGCCGTTTAGATAAACCTACAGAGTCCCACTAATCCGCATCACGCGCTATTGATATTGATTGGACCCTTTGTATATTTAAAATATAATATAAAAATAATTATTATATTTTAAAATGATAAATTAACTTTAATAATTTTATCTTGTCAAATAATATAATATATAAAAATATGAAAGAGTAAAGATATAAAAAAAAGTTATAAAAGAATAACAAAATTATGGTTAAAATGCCCGTAATCCTCTTGAACCATAAACTATATATAAATAACTTTAATTAATTATAAAAATTAATTTATAATTTTCTCAAATTTTATAATTTATGCAAAACAGTATCCCTTTTAGATTTTATATAAAAATATAAACAGATGATGGACATATCAAATTATTTTAAAAAAATTCTTTTACACAAAATAAAAAATTTAAAGAGATTTTTTGTATAATTTTAAAAGTTTGAAATTTTTTCTATATTTTAGTATAATTTAATTTTATATATTATTATTTTATTAAGATTTTAAATAAAAAAGTTAATAATTTTTTTTATATAAATTATGAAATTTAAAAATTTTAAATTAATTTTTATAATTTAAAAAAATATTTATACTTCACCTATAATTTAATTCTTTTATTTTAATAAAAAATATTTAACTTTTTTACATATTTTTTTATTATTTTTAAACTTAAATTTTTAAAAATAACATACACTAAAATTAGAGTGGACAAGCCCAAGTCCAAAGCCCAAACTTAAATGGCGAAAAGTCAAAGGCAGGGGATGGAATAAGTGTAAGCTAGCGTAAATACCAATATATATAGATGCGTGAGAGAAAAAGAACTTTGGATTGTTTGTCGTAAGTTTTTTTGGGCATCTCTGATATGTTTTTTAGCGATAATTTTTGGTTGTTAAAATATATTTTAATATTTTTATAATAAATATTATTATTGTTATAACTTTTATTTAAATAATTAAATTAAAAATATTATAACAATAATAATATTTATTACAAAAAATTTTAATAACAAAAAAAATTATTATTAAAAAATATAGCATGCATACAACAAAAATCTTACGACAAAGAATCTAAATGCAAAAAAAAGTACTAATGATAAAGTAAATTTATTTTTCAACTTCTTATATTTAAAATTAAAATTTTAGAAAAATGACATTGCTAGTGTAATATATATATATGGATAAATTGATTACTGTGTAAAAATTTATATTCTTACATTATTTTATATCTTACAGAAATAATTTTTATTAATCAAAAAATTAAATTAGAAATAATTATCATATTGATATTGTATGCCAAATTTTTAGACAAATTGAAAAAAGAGTAAGCTACGTAATAGTTTAAAGTTCTTTTATATCTAAAAATTTTATTAAAAATTAACTTTGTAATTAATTGGGTACCAAATAGACCCAAAACTCAACTTAATATATCTCAAAGCTAAGATCAAACCATATTTCGTCTTTAGAGCAAAAGTCCACTTTCACAATCATTCATAAGCATAAATGAGCATAATAAATTAGCAGATATTACCCTATGGCAATTAAAAACATAAAAAATGTAAGTTTTAAATCCCAAACTTAACTTTAAACATTCAAAATCATATTTATTAGTAAATTTTTTGCATGTTTTGAAAATAAGGTTTAGGATGAATTGTTACCTTGATTCTTTATAAAAAAAAAAAAAATGTGTGTATGATGTGTTAGAAGGTCCTTCCCTTGCTGCAAAACAAATCCTTAGCCTCAAATTTGCCTTTTCTTTAGAAAATCCCCTCCTCTTTGCCTTAACTCAATTGTCTCTCTATTCGCACTTCCCTTTCTCTCTCTAAAATTGCTGAAGTCTGAAGATGTGTGGGCTAGGTTTAGGGTTCTGAAATATTAAGTTCTCCTAATTGCATTCTAGTCCTTGGCTTATTTTTATTTTAGCCTAATTGAACTTTTCCTTTTTAATTAGGTCCTTAGCCACACTTTGACTCAGCTTTTCTTTCTTTCACTTAAGTCTCTACACTAATGCAACTATATGCAATTAATGCAACATACACAAGCATTTAAATTTAAATTAATAATTAACAAACATCTCTTAATCACATTAGGAGTGGATGTTACATTTCTCCCCTCCTTTAAAATAATTTCGTCCTCGAAATTAAAATGTACCTATTTGAACAATTCAGGGTAAGACTTTCTCATATCCTCTTCCTTCTCCTATGTCGCCTCTTGTGGAGATGACTGATCCCATAAAACCTTAACCAGAGGGATAACCTTATTCCTCAATTGCTTGACCTCAATCCTAATGATTCTTAAGCGTTTTTGATGATATGTTAAATTTTCTTTTAACTATACTGTATTGGCATTAAGAATGTGGGATGGGTCATGGATGTATTTTTGAAGTTTTGAGACATAGAAAACATTATAGAGGTTCGATAAGAATAGAGGTTTGATAAGAACGGAGGTAAGGCTATACGATAGGCTAATTGACCAAATTTTCTCAAATTTTGGAATAGCCTAATAAATATGGGATTTAGCTTTCTAGACTTAATGACTCTACCTATACCAATAATTGGTGATACTTTAAGGAAGACATGATCCTCTTCATTGAATTCTAGTGGTCTCATTCTCTTGTCAGCATACTTCTTTTGTCTATCTTGGGCCCTAGTCATTTTATCCTTAATCATCTTGATTTGGCCTGTGGTTTACTGAACCAACTCTGGTCCGAGCAATTGTCTTTCCCCTACCTCAAACTAACACAAAGGTGATCAACACTTCCTCTCATACAAAGATTTGTAAGGTGTTATCCCTATGCTAGAATGGAAACTATTGTTGTATGAGAATTCTATAAATGCTAGGCTTTGGTCCTAACTCCCCCTGTGCTCCAAGGCACATAACATAAGCATATCCTCTAAGGTCTGGATAGTCCTCTCGGTTTGTTCATCCATTTGAGGATGATAGGTTGTACTTAAGCTTAATCTAGTACCAAAAGCTTATTGAAAGGCTCTCTAAAATCTAGAGGTAAATCTAGGATCCCTATTTGAGACAATACTAGTAAGGATCCTATAAAGTCTCACTATCTGCTGAATGTACAAACGAGCTAATTTATCCAAGGAGAAATTGATCTTAATGGGTAGGAAATTTGCAGACTAGTTAATCGGTCTACTATTACCCAAATAGCATCATTTCCTGACTAAGTCCTAGGTAAACCTACCACAAAGTCTATAGAAATCTTATCCCATTTTCACTCAGGGATATAAATCGGTGGCAACAATCCAACAGGTTTTTGATATTCAATCTTCACCTGTTGACACACTAAGCACTTAGCAACATATTCAACAATGTGCTTTTTCATACCTGGCCACTAAAATCTTCCCTTCAAGTCTTGGTACATCTTAGTGGCACCAGGATGAATAGTATAGTTGCTCTTATGGGCTTCCTCTAAAATTTTCTCCCTCAATTCTTCTAGACTCAAGACATAAACCCTATTCTAGAAGGTCATTAGCCCATCGGCCTCCTTATAAAATTCTTTTGGGTCCTTTAGAGACTTTAAGAATTTGTCCTCTTATTGGGCCTCTAGGATTTGAGTCCTAAGGTTGCTCTCAATTCTTAGTTCACTCAGGTATATCTTATCTGGTAACATTAGAGTGAATAAACTCATATTCTCAAATTTTTCAATCAAGGTTATCTCACTCACCATCATTTGAGTTACATAGAGGGATTTCCTACTAAGGGCATCTGCCACAACATTGGCTTTTCCCAAATGGTATTTTAACTCAAAGTTGTAGTCCTTGATGAACTCCATCCATATCTTCTGTCTCATGTTTAGCTCCTTCTAATCAAAGAGGTACTTGAGACTTTTGTGGTCACTAAATACCTCAAACCTAGACCCATAAAAGTAGTGTCTCTAAATCTTCAAGGCAAACACTATGGCTGCTAATTCTAGGTCATGAGTGGGATAATTGCACTCATGAGGCTTTAACTATCTGGAAGTATAGGCCACTACTTTTCCCTCTTACATTAAGAAACACCCTAGACCTTTCTTAGATGCATCATAGTATAGCTTAAATCTTTCTAAAGGATTTGAGATAATTAACACTAGTGCAATGGTTAACCTCTCCTTTAAGGCTCGAAAACTATGTTCACATTCAGAATCCCACCTAAATGAAACATCCTTTCGGGTCAACTTAGTCATTGACATCGCTATCTATGAAAACCCTTGGATAAACCTGCTGTAGTAACTGGCTAATCCGAGAAAACTATAAATTTCAGTCACCATTGTAGGTTTCTCCCAATGAACTACCAGTTCAATCTTACTTGGATATACTATTACCGTATCCTTGGTAATCAAATGCCATAGAAACCTCACTTCCTCTAACCAAAATTCACACTTCTCAAGCTTGGCATACAGTTGTTTCTCTCTAAGCACTTGCAACATAATCTTAAGATGTTGTTCATGCTCTTGCCTATTCCTAGAATATACAAGCATGTCATCAATGAACACTACCACAAACTGATCAACGTAGGGTCTAAAGATGCGATTTATGTAATCTATGAAAATAGTTGGAGCATTTGTCATACTAAATGGCATTACAAGAAATTCATAATGCCCATACCTAGTCTTAAAAGCAGTCTTAGGTGTATCCTCACTTCTTACCCTAATTTGATGGTATCTCGACCTCAAATCAAATCTTAGTCAAAATAGCTGCTCCTCTCAATTGGTCAAGTAGGTCATCAATCCTAGGGAGGGGATACTTGTTTTTCACTATCACTTTATTCAAATTTCTATAGTCTATGCACATTCTCATATTTTAATCTTTCTTCTTCACGAATAACACCATTGCTCCTCATGATGAAGTAATGGGCTTAATGAATTATTTTTCTAGGAGTTCTTCTATCTATACCTTCAAATCACTTAATTATAAGGGAGACATCCTATAAGGTGCTATAGAGATCGGTCTCGCCCTAGAAACTAACTCTATAGAGAACTCCACTTCTCTCTTTGGTGGAAGACTAAAGATCTCCTCGAGAAAGACATCAGTGAACTCTCTAACTATAGGGACAATATCAATCTTATGCTGACTCTCAACCTCAAAAGAACACAGGAAACATAATTGTTGGATCTTTTCCTCTGTACCCCTATTCACAAGAATAATGTCTAGAAAAGTCATAGACTTCTCAAAACAATTTAAAACTACCTTATTAAAAGACAGTCAATCCATTCCAAGAATGAAATCTAAATCCACCAAAGGCAGACAGATAAGGTCAATGACAAAAGGTTTACTTTCGACAATGATAAGGCAATTTAGACAACTCAAAGAAGTCAAAACATGTTTTCCAGCTGTAGTAGTAATGGATAACTCATACGCCAATTTGGTTACAAGTAAGCTCAATTTTTCCACACATTCATGAGAAATAAAGGAATGAGTGGTGCCAAAATCAAAAAGTATAATTAATGGAACATCATTTATAAAAACACTAACCTTCTATAGAATTATTGTATTAGTCTACCTCTTTGCCCTTGAGGGTGTAAACTCTCCCTCTAGTTGGAGGCTTAGAGGCCTCAGCTGGTTTCTTCCACATCGGGCACTCCTTAATGAAATGTCCCGGCTTACCTCACTTGTAGTAGCCATTGTGTCCCAGCAAACATAGCTTGCTCCCATGGTTCTTCCCACACTTGGGGTAGTTGTCTAAAGTAGTCTGCCCAACCATGGGCTTCTTTCTAGATTTAACTTTTTTGAACTAGCCCTCTTTTCCCTTAGCAAAGTCAAGCTGTGATTTCCTTTTAAGGGGATTGAACTCTTTCTTCCTCTTCCCTATCTCTGCTAAACCCTTTGCCACTATGCGACACTTATTAGTTAATATGACGTAGTTCTTTATCTCCAAAGGAGCCATAGTGCTCCTTAATTATGGATTCAACCTGGCCTGTAAATGCATAGCCTTCCATGCATCATCCTGCCTCAATTTTAGATACGAAGAGAACTTAGACAGCTCCTTAAATTTTGTTAGGTAAACATCAAAGGTCATGTTGTCCTGTCTGATCTTCATAAACTCCACCTCTCTATCATTTCTCACATTTTAAAGGAAGTACTTATCTAGGAATACTTCCTTAAAGGAATTCTAAGTATTTGGGACTCCTTGGGCCTCCATCAACTACTTATCCCCTTTCCACCAGTGCTCTGCCTCTCCAACCAGTATGTACATGGAGAACTGCACCTTTTGGGCCTCTGTACTCCTTAGAACTGCAAATAACTTCTCCATCTCTTCCAACCACTCTTACTCTAGCTTCAGGTTAAACTCGCCCCCAAAGGAAGGAGGTTTGGCTTTCTGAAACTCAGACCACCCCTTGTAGGCCTAATCCCTCACTGGTTCCCCCTCGAGGTTAAGGTTGCGATTCCTATTTCTATCCTCTTGCATCAGCCTTAGTACTTTAGCAGTGGTAACTGCCTTTTGGGTGGTAGTAGTGGCCTACTGTGTGGCAGCAACAACTTGTTCTCTCATGGCCTCTACTATTCCCATGAGGGTTTCCATAACCCCAGCTAAATTTGCTTCTTCATCTTTGTCCCTTGTATTATTTCTCCTACGAGGCGCCATACTTTACTATACAAAATAGATATTACTGAGGTGATCAGTATCAATAAAAAAACATTTATGAGAGAATATATGGCTCCAAAAAGAAACATTGTACATCCCAACCTAGCACTTTATTCCTCAAGTCAAAATATAACACAAGTAGTCAACTACCATGACTCAACTAACTAACCTGTATAGTCTCTATCCTAAGGAATCTACCCATACTACTTAATTAGCACTTATCACTACCAAGTCAACTATTTGCCAACTGTGGTAGCCATACTCTAATACTAACTAAGTGTAACACCCGTAACACCCCATTTAGCTTATGGTTCCTTTTAGTTATTTAAAGGTATAATATATGAATATTATAATAGTGGTATATTATTGTTACATCTACCTGAGTAAATTTTAAAAATTTACCAAGTTAATTATTTGAATGCCATTTGGGATCGGGTTCTATACTCGGGCTCTCATAATGTCGTAGCAGAATATCAGATCAAATACATATACATAATTCATCCTAAGTAGCTATACACAAACATACATGAATACCCATTCATTAACTTTAATTTAACTTATTAAGGTATGAAGGTAATAACTCTACCACTTATGATCCCATCAAATTTTGTATCCATAAATTCAGACTAACCCAGATACATCTAATCAATATAGGCTATACAAGAGATATTCTTTACTAACCTTTTCAAAAATTATAAAGAATAGTACAAATTAAATATGTGCCTATACTATCAAAAATAAGAATTTTCAAGTACCCCCATCAAGGGTACTTCTCTCTTACTTACCTTCTCCTCCAGCCAAGGAGCCTACACATTTGGTACACGCTAGCACTCATATGAGAAATGAATCTTAATAGCAATGCAACCTATCTTTCAAAACTACTAACCTGTGCCATTATATTTATATGAAAATCTCTATATTCAAAAAAATAATACATACTATTGGGATGCAATGCATGCAACATATTCTCATGTCATGTACTCATATTTATGAAAGTGCTTTTAAACATATAAACTTTTAAAACAAGATGTCCACTCCTCATCATCTCATCATAACTTTCATCTTAACATCTCATAGGTTTATAGTTAACATTTGAGCAGGAAAAACAATATAACATAAGAGTTATCGGGAGCATGGCCCAACAAACAACTCCACGTACCATTACATACATAAATGAGTGTGTGACTATTGAACCACTCTAAAAGGTTTTTATACTATTTGAGGCTTCCCTCAACTGGATCCGAGTACCATCAAGTAGCAATGGGATGGTTGTCAGCTCTACATAACTTCTCCCTTTCCCAAACGGGACTGGTTATCCACTAACAGGTCCTATCTACTCTGCTTTTCATAGATCATGAGGCTATGAAATCACCACCTTCTGATAGATCATACTTTTGGTATATAATTCTCTAACATATACACTAGAGTGATTCAGCTAATGCCCATGGTTATGCCTAACTCTAAATACATGTTTCTTACTGGCCTTTGGAAGATGACAATAACTTAAAGTTCATAACCATCACAATTTTTTTGAAATCATCTTTGTTCAAGTAGATGTTTAACCATCCTAACTCATGGCACAACCGTGGAATGCCCAACGACCGTCTCATACCGACAATCGGTCACTTGATCATGAGCCTATCTACCATTAAGGCATATATTTAGAATAATTTCCTCTTTTCTATCTCTTTCTTATATTGTTCTCTCTCTTTATTTCACTATCACAAGGATTTCATCATCTAAGTGAGTCGTAACTCTATCTCTTTGCATGATACCCACTACATCCCAGGTTTAGATCATTAGTTTGAGTGAGATCTTAGGCTATTTACCTCTTAGATTGATCATTGATTTCATTATCCAAGTCAGGGCGCTAGCAGTCAACTACTCTCTCACCGACAGTCGGCTGCTAGTTCACTGTCTAATTTCTCCTGTCTTGGCCAAGAGCTACCAGTCGACTACTAAGGACTTGTCAATTGGCTGCAAGCCTCGATAGTCGACTCCTAGGTGGTCTCAATGTGGAGACTTTATGGTACTTGGATACACTAGAGAATGCTCCAGAATGTACACAAATGTGATGTTACAGGTAAGGACTGCCAATGGGCATGTGTTGCCAAAAGTTACAAGTACATATTCAAAAGTATGGAGTGGTTCGCTCAACAACCCTCTTAATTTCTCTTATTATTGTTATTATATGATGATTATCATGATTATGGTGAAAGCCAATGAGAAAGGCTCTTAATTCCTTACTACTCTTTATATGAAGATATATGAATGAAATTATGTTACCTATATGTTTTTCTATTTTATTGTATAATGGTGTTTTGAAACGAAGAAAATAGTTTATGATTGACTCCAAATGAAACTTTAAATTTTCTTTAAGTTTTGGGACTCAAAATGGCTTGAAAGATCATTATTATACTTTTAAACCTAGAAAAATCACAAATTTGAGTGTCTTCGCTATGGAAAAAAGCCCTCTTTGCTATGATGACCTGCCTCAAACAATTTTTGTGTTCTTCACCATGAGACTTTGCCATGGCAAACTTCTTCTATATTTTTGAGGTTTTTATCTTTGTATTTTTGTCTCTTTTCTTTCCCAAACTTCATGAAAAAGCTAGGAAATCATTTGAAATCAATAGTAATGTATTTGAAAAGTAATATGGGACAAGATTGAAGGGAAATAACTAGAAAGACAAAGTGTAAATGCTCTTATTATATGTCCTAGTCTAGATAAGTTTTGAGTCGAATGATTGGTAATTGTTATGGGATGGTTATCAAAAATTCCACATTTGAAATATGGAATTGAAAGGAAGAATATCCATTGAATTTTTAAAAGAATTGTGGAAAACACTGTGTTGATGGTTAACCTTAAGTTAGTTGCCCAAATAGCTATGGAGTTACTTACTTAGAGTTAAACTAATCATGATCAGGGAACTTATCAGAGTGGTGTATATAGTAGAGGGTATAAAGATAATGTTTTACCCTACATAAGAGGGTTATCTTTAAAGCATCACAATAGAATGGGTGGAAATGACTTGTAAACCATAATAGAGGTACAGTGATCTGATGAGTGGATATGATCTGTGACTCACAGTAGAGTCACAATGATCTCCATTATAGTAGAATGGTTTTTCTACGAGACTAGGAGATGCCCTAGAGGTAAAAGCTAGCTAACTATTAAGAAAGAAAGAACACATATAATGCTTGCTAGAGATGGAAGCAATGTTATGATTGGCCAAGTGAGACATATGATTGAAAGTAATGTTATGATTGACCAAGTGAGCCATACGAATGAAAGTTATGAGTTATTTTCATTATGTTATATGTCCATATTACTGTATTTTGAATGATATAAATCATGAGTATATTTACTAATGCCCACTGAATGATATATTTTCAGTGTTTGATATGACATAACATAGTAGTTTCATATTACCTAGTATGTTTGTAATTTGAAATGAATTTGAATGAAAGATTTTTTTTGTGTTTTTCACAATTGGCACCAACAATGGTAATTTTTAACTTGATTTCTCTTAATTACTGAGATTTTATCTCACCTGTGCATTGATGTATCTAGATGCCTAGATATTCAGTCACAGTCAAGGTAGAGGTAGAGTTGCTCGAAGTACCTAGCGTTGGGTAAAACATATAGATTGGAGAGATTATGATATGAATTGTGGATGCACCACCACCTCTAGTGGTTTAGTGTGGTAAAGGGGATGACTTTCTTTTTAGAGCTCTACTACCATAACCTATTTTAGGAAGGCTATAGGGGGCTAGTGTATATATTGAATAAGAGGGTGGAGCCTACTTGTAACTTGATATATGTAAATAAGTATGCTAACTTTGTACTAAAATAATAGTTATCCTATAATGGGACAGGTTTTATTGAGGAAATCATCATCGTTTCTCAAGTTCTCACATAATATTTTAAAATTATGTGTATATGTGTGTGTGTATATGTGTGTATGCAAATTTGTATATAGAAATATCTAACTTGTATATATATGAATATATCATAGAATTTTATATTTCCTCTATTGAATGAATACTAGTAAGATACCCTGAGAGACACCTAAACTTGAATTTGAATTAATTAAGGATTCTGATAAATTAATTTAAAATTAAACTCGGATAGTTAAGTAAAGATATGTTAGTAGCATATCATCTCTATGGAATCATGTATGTTAAGTATCTATAGAGGTGGGGTGTTACATCCAAAGTTTTCACAGTGAAAATAGCTAACACTTTCTTTCTAGATAATTATTACCTCTCTCTCTTCCTTGATATTGAGATATGAAACTATTTCATCTTCTATCTTCATTTGGTTTCTTGAAATTACTACTTCCTCTACCTTGGTTGAAGTTATCACTAAGTCCTCTTCCTCTAGTATTATAGCTAGGTCTTCTATAATTTTCTCCTCTTAGTCTTATGTCAGTAGAATCTTTTTAAATTGACTTGGCTTTTTAAAGCTTCTTCAATTGATTTTTCTGACTTATCCATATTCTCGTGATGTGGCTTTCTAAGTTGCCTTGTAATTCTGTAATTGTCATTTCCTCAATTTTGTGTGACTCTATTATTGCAGTTCTCATATGATCAAATTTTATCGGTGTGGTACAAAAGGGTCTTTTCAACAACTTTTTTGTATAGTATATCCTCTCCATAAATTCTCATTTTGTTGACAATGTCAGTAACGCAAGAAGAATATTGTTCAATTTTTTCTATGCTAGACATCATACCTTTAATATTCTCTCCTTAATGTTAGCAATTTAGATTTTTGTGCTTTTTCTACTGCTCTATATGATAGCTTTAAAATATCTAAAGCTTCTTTGGCAAATCTAGCATTAGTAATTTTGCTAAACACTAGATAATCTAGCATTAGCAATTTTGACAACTTCAAAATATCCCAAGCTTCTTTCGGCACCCTCATAGACTTTGACCATCTCTTGTTTTGCAAGATTTCACTGTCTATGGAGTTTGACCAGTTGAACCACCACACAAGTAAAACCATGTTTTATCACTATCATTTACCACCTTTTATTTTTTTCTAAATACTAATGAAACAAAATAAAATTCTTTTATGAAACTTTTTTAAATAAAACAAACAATTGAGGAATTTTCCCACAAAACAAATGAAACTTAAAGGTAAACTGTTAGTCATGAAACTATAGCAAAAGTTTAAAACCACCATAATTTAAAAAAAAAAAAATCATCGTAATTATGTCATGGCATAATACTTGATGAAGCCATTGCTTTTGAGTTTTGACTGATGCACTCTTGGACGGTCATGTAGAAAATATCTCGGCCAATGGTGAGAAAACTACATAGAAGAAAGATAGAGTTCATTAAGTGTTACACAATTTGGTTAGATTCAACGCCGCTTAATTAAGGGCATTCTTGGATATTCACAAGTGTTCTCCACATGCCAAGAGATCTTCAAACTTTCAACCATCCAAGATTGAAATACCAATAGGAATGATTGTGATAGAGTATTACTAAGGTAATATAGTCTTTAAATTTTAATTTTAAGAAAAATATTTTTTCTAACTCCAAATCTAAGCAGGTAGTAAAATTATTCATTGTCCTCAAACTTACTAAATCTTTGGATCCAATTATTCGAAATTGTTTTTAAAGAGTAATTCTTTCTATTAATTTAAAATCTATCTGTATAATATTCATTTCTATAAAATCACAAAATTAAAAGGTCACAACCATAATACTATTCCAATTCTAAAACATAATCAAATCTCACTCTCTTACTACAATATAAACTTCGAATATACAATGGAAATGAAATTTAACAAGTTCATTCTCAAAGGTATTAAATATAATAACTAAATGATTAATGTATATGTAAGGGGTTGAGAGCTACATTTTTTAATGAATTCTAAGAGGGTTTGTCTCCCTAAAGTAAAAAGTAAAAAATAATTAATATCTATTTATTATATTATAATAAATTTTTATATAATACATTAATATATATAAATATAAAATAAATATATTAGTATATAATATATGCAACAAATATGAGTGTGATGAATATTATTTTCTTTAAACTCAAACCTAAACCCCTAAATTTTTAAAAAAATTACCAATATATAAAAATTTATTGAGTTTTAACTTATTTAGCTTGAACTAATAAATGTTACATAACGGCAGTAAACTTCTCCAACTATGGATTTTGAATCTGAATCAGTCAGTTAAATAACTTGAGTCTCCTCTCCGTCTCTTATTCTCTCTTCTTTTTATTCAAATTTTTTTACCTTACAAATTTAAAAAGATTGATCTTAACATACCGACTCCACCTCTTTTTCTCAACTTTTCTTCATGCTAGCACATCCCATCCATGCCATTGTGGCTTTTTATATGATTGCTACTGCTGCAACATGGTTTGAGAGCATTCTAAAATTTTGAACCTATAAGACTACAACTTGTTATTTATATTCCTTCCCTCCTCTTTTCCTCCCTCCTTCTTTTGGTTGTTTGGTTGAGGCATTTAAAAAAAAAAAAATTAAACTAGTCACAGTTTGATTTGGCTCATCGAATTTAACAAAATTCGACAAGTCAACCCAAGTGATGCCAGGGTTGACCATTAGATGATTTTCTAATGACCCAACCTGCCTAATGTTCGGGCCAATGGGTTGTCAACTAGACCGACCAGGCTGATTCAAATCTAAATATTACTCTCTCAACAAAATTTTTTCATACACAAAATTTAAACTAAAATTTTACTTAAGAAAAATATAATACTTATCACTTTAACCAACAACCTATTAATCCATAGATAGAATTTGCTAGTTATTGGAGAATATGGTTAATTCAATTATCCCTGAATACCAAAGATGCCATTCGAGTACAAAATATTTAGTGCATACTTCATATACAACATGAAGTGTGCGTGATTTTATAGAACACAACCAAAAGGGGGACATAATTATAAATTGTCAGCAACAGTTTTTGATCTTTTTCAAGTTGTGCCACTTAGTATTTTTAATTTACAAATCGAGAAAAGTTCATCCCACCTCTGTTCTCATCAACTTCCTAAACAAGAAAAGATCATAGGTTCAGTACTTGGTCCAAAATTACCAACAGTGAAGCCCATCAATCTGTCTTCATGGCTTGATGAACTAATAGGTCTAGCCATCCCTCCCTAAACTTCATACCTAGTTAGTCCATGAGGATTAACTTGGGCTAAATGGATGCCTTGAGTTCTCATGTTGGCTTCACTCCAGATCAAAGGTGTCACCATTGAGTCTAAGTTCAGCATCCTCTTTTTAGCTCCACCTGGAGATCCTTCTAGAGTCATCCCTCCGAGACTCTCAAGTGATGTGAGGCAACTTTCAGTGGAACAGTCAGCCCTCTGCGGCGGGAAGCTAGGCTGTACTTCTGAAATGTGCATGCCAGCCACCACAGTGGATGGTACAGAGCAGAAGCTAAGGGGATCAAGCATAGAACTTCTTGTTGTTTTATTGCCCATGCCTTGAAATTTTTGGTTGTCGGTGTCAATAACTGTAGCACCAATAAATTGATCAGCCAACATCTTACATGCTCTCTCAAGCATGGCCATATATCTCCGCTCTGCATCCTGGCGAATCTGCAAGTGCTTCTCTGCCTGCAGTACAAGAATTCTTCAAAATAGTGTGTAAGGGCAGACTTGTAATATTAAAGCAACAACAACAAACAAAATCTTTGTCTATTGGATAGGGTCAGCTATATGGATCAAACTATGTTAATATGTTCTATCTTTGTTCATTTCTATTGTTAGATTATTTATAGTTAAATTCGTCATAATAATTTTGTACACGACCAAACCACCTAAGGTGTATTTTTACCAATTTTTCTACACAGGTACTATCCCAACTTTCTCAATATTAAAGCAAAGCTAGATTATAATAAAATCATAAACAAAGCATTCTTAGCATAGTTGGTAACTTCTATTCAAACTAAATAGAAGCAACAGTCATCCAATTATAGTAATGTAGTTTATAATTATACTGATGTAGTCTATCTCCAAAGAGCAAATACATTTGTGTGTGCGTATAGCATGTATTATGGTGTAAAATTTGATAATCTTATATATTCGTTAATCCAATCAATAAAGTAGTGTTTATTACCATGTTGATGCTCCATATCAAATTTTATAAAAGTTGAATCAACCTATAAGTAATTATAAAATGGTGTATGATTATTTTTTATTGACAACTCTTGTATATATACATAAAATATGACTTGTACCAAGAAAAGGAAATTTACCTCCACTAGCAAATGCAGTTTACTTTGCACTTCCATCTGTGCTCTTAATGCCTCCTTGACTTCATGACCCCTAGAAATAACATAGAAATTCTCAATTTGGTATTAAAAAAAATGCTGACATCCAGGCAGGCATGATTTCAAGAAAGCATGAAAATCCTTACTCATTCGCATCAGAAGTTGGCAACTTTGGAGCAGAGTCACCAGGACTTTCTAAAAGATAAGAAGCAGACATTCCTTCCATAAATTTTCAATAAATGTGTTTAAGTTTAGACCATAACCAAAGTTTTTGCAATGTAAACAGTCACTCATTAATGTCCATACGAATAAACTCAAATGCAAATGTATGATTACGGCCTTTTCTCAGATAGATAATGGTTCCAGATGCACCCCTGACCAAGGGAATAAAGAGAGAGAGAGAGACTGATCATATTTAAAAAGAAAGAGGCATGACTGAAAAATTTGTGTCAAACATTTAGATGCCTGGCACACAATTGTAACGTACAGAAAGATGCATGCAAACCTACCATCTTTGCATCCCTCGCCAGTATCTTTCCCTGATTGCTTACCAAGTCTGTATTTCTGCAATGAAGTAAAGAAGAACTTTTTGACCAGTGAAGTAGAGAAGAGCTAAAACAAAAAATTATTGTAAATTTTCACTTTCATTGCAAAATCTTCAATTTGGAGATAATTATGAGAATAATATGGATATAAACCTGAAGATGACTCTTTAAATGATAAAGAGTCAAACCCTTGACATTCATGGTCCGCATGATTGCTTTTGGTGTAGCTTCTGCAGATAATAATTTTAATAAAATAAATTTCATTGAAGACACCAAAATAAAGAATATAAAGAAAGAGTATAAGACATCTTTTCAGCAAGCAAAGCAGAACAAAAGGCAAAAAGAGAAAAGAAAAAACACCAATGCTAAAAAGTCATCTAATCCCTATGAATACTAAACAAGGAGAGCCTAATGAAAATAACCATAAGCTGAGCACCAGAGAGAAGACACGAAAATATAACAAAGATAAAAATATAAGCAACATGCACCACCCAAAAGCACCAAATTGCTTCTAAAATAGAAAACTTCCATATGGCCATTTTTGTTCCTGCCAAAGCCTCAGCTTAACAATAAAAACTGTTCCAAGGTCAGAACACAGACTGGGACTGACCATAAACTCCATAAGGCCTACTCTAAATGTAATTGGCCATCAGGGGCAACATACCAAATAAATGAGAATCAGTTTCAGAACCATTTTAACATATAAAACACCCATCAGAAGAAAAATCTATGTGGTCACTGAATGTACAACCAAAAAAAAAAAAAGCAAAGCACAACAAAAAGTCCAGCAACAACAACAAACAAGCATTTTCTCACTAAATGGGATTGGCTACATAGATCAAGTGACAACAATATGTTTTATCTCGTCTCATTTCTATGGTTAAGTTATTGACATTTAAATGGAAGACAACCTTCAAGTGGGCTTCGGATTTCTAATGGGGTCTAGCAAGAAGAAATTTATCTCTATATGATTTCTAATAGGATTTCTTGAGTCTTAGAGCAATGGTAAGATTGTTGTCATATGACCTAGGGGTCACAGGCTCAAATATTGAAAACAGTCTCTCTACTTGTAGGAGTAAGACTGCATACATATGACCCTCCCCAAATTCCACCTGGTGGGAACCTTGTGCATTGAGTTATCCTTTTATGCAGATTGGATGTGAACATAGATAGGTTTTCTAAAGTGCATGTCTTAAGAATCCAAATCCTAAACCATTTCATCCTAAGTGATCAACAAATGAACCTAATCAAAAAAGTCTTGAGATAAGTCTGATGGGGATGGGGATAGTATGGGATGTCCTTAGGATAGTATGGGCTACCCAAGTCCCACATTGAATAGAATGAAATGCTCAATAGAGTACATAAGTGGCTTAGTTCTTCTCCTTCAGCAACTAGCTTTTGAGAGAGGGTTTCCCAAGTCACGGGTTCCATCAAAGTCCAATTAAAGATCATCTTCATCAATGAAGTTTCAAAAAGATTTTTAAGTACCAAAAGATATTGAAGCCCTGGAGATTATAGAAAATGTGATATGATGCAGAAATAAATATTTGTTAGATAATATAAACACTTTAGTTAGAAAATTGCAATGAAAAAATTCACACTTAAATTTACCCACTAAGTTTCTTCAAACAACGAAAAGTAAATTTGAACATACTAGTCATAAAACAAATTAAGTCTGATTTATCTATAAGATTTAACAAGCATACAATACCACTAGATAATAATATAGATAAAAGGTGATAAACTGCAGCCTAAAACAAATATCCATCGTCAATTGAAGCCTATAATTAAAAGAAATCCAAGGACTTGTCTAAAGTCTCCTTCAGCAGACATCTTATTTCCACATTTGCACAAAAATAAAAAGCCAAAGAACAAGACACAGAAAGCTTGTCAGCCAGCAAAACTACAGAAAATGTCATTGTTTATTTCGGACTTTGCAGGGTCCATATCCCTTCATTTTAGCTGAGTAAAAAAGACATAGAAAATGTGTTTGGTTGGCTTGGAGGATACAGAGAAAGTTTTTCAGCCACCAAAACTTCAAACATTTTAGCTGAGGAAGAAAAAGAAGAAATGCATGAAGGAACTTGTATTTACACCCATCTATGGCACACTATCCAGTGGCCACTCACAGTCATCACTTATAAATTGTTCCTTTAGGTTAACAATTTTCCTTTTTTTTAATACTTAAAACTTTATTAAACCTGCACTACCATCTCTCACATTGCATGTTTCCCATTTGAAGAGTTTTAGGCCAATATATTCTTCAAATGATTAGATATATTTGTTTGCATAAGTCTCATAAGTCTGTGATTAGTGAAACAAAAAATGTTGGACATTATGAAACACTGGACACATCTATCTTCAGGTGTCACATGCCCAACATGTATCTTACACCAACACTGTCACAACAAACTGTATACTCTGACACAAACGACAAAATGAGTCTAAATAAAAGAAAAATCTTTATTTGGCTCAGACAAATGTGGCTTGAACACAAGCCAAGCACAACTCATACTTGAGTCAAACATAGATCAAGCAAGGATGACCCAAAAAAAAAAAAAGAGGCAAAGACCCATAAATAAGTAGAATGAAAGACTAGAAAGCCAATCTTGATAAGAATATTAAAATTATTTCCAAATTGCTTTAGTTGTACATGTCCTTACCACGTCAAGTGTCTGTGTGTGTTTGTGATTGTGCTTCGTCAAGTAGGAATGCAGGGACTCCCCAAAAGTATATAATTTTACGAATATTTTAAGTCCATTGGATTTTGTGTTATGTCACCCATTTGCAGAATTCGCTTATAAACCCAAATTAGACCAAATTAGACAAAAGACAGTCTTAAAAATTAGAGTTGTAAAAGCACCTAAATATAAGATACAATCCAACAAAAACTTCTTGGTATCAATATTTAAAACGAAAATTAGGGCGAGATAAAACGATTCAGTAGATTCTACAATTAGTTGGAATCAATTCCACATATAGTCCAGCCAAAGCTAAAGAGAACTAGCAGTTCCCAATCATTTACAGTAGGTACGAGAAGAAAAAAAGCCCCTCATTTTCCTGCTCCCAAAGGCTGAGTTATTACTAACAAATGATAATACTCGAAGCATCCCAAATTCCCAGAAGTCCCCCTACTTGCTTAACCTTTTTTCCCATAAAAAAGGTACATCGAGAAATGCAATTGCATAAACTATAAAATTTTAATGAAAAAAGCAAGAAGATCTAGGAGCAGCAAACTTACTACTGGCACCCCCAAGCTGAGTGACAGCATCAACAAATCGTTCGTGAAGGTCAGCAGTCCAACGAAGACGAGGTTTGGGATCAGCAGTCAATACAAGACATGGGTCTCCCAGATGACTGTGGTTTAGCCCACCTTGCATATCTTCCTGCGCAATCGTCCCTTCGTGAGGATGTATTAGTCTTGAAAACATCCTACCCCTTCTTCTACTTCTGTGGAGAAAGCTGAAGACAATGAGGGATTAAAAAAGAAATGGCAGGAGAGGCAGATCCAGGATTAACCCCATTTCCTGAAACAGGAAGAAACCGAAGAAGGCATGGTAAAGGTAAAATGAGCACAGGGGGGAGTGAAAGCGTAGCGTCAGAGAGATTTTCACGAAAGGGAGGGAAGAGTTAAAAAAATGATGAGAAAGGCAAACCAAATAGAGTTGGCACTGTCACGCTTTTCTGGGATTTTGTCCCTTTCTGCCGCTTTTTTTTTGTTTTTTCTTTAAATAATCATATAGTCGATTATTTGCACACTCTCGTTTCTTTTGCCGCCCTGTGTTTCCACCACAAGTCATTTTCTATCTGCTAACAAATAGAGCCTGCATGTGGATTATAGAATGTGATATTTAAGATTTCTATTAGCAAAGAATATTTATTTATTTGAAAAGTTAATTCAAATTTCCACGTTGATTAACAGTTTATTTTGTCTGGTATAATTTTTATACTATAAAAAATTTTGTCGAAATTCTATTTTAATCATAAAAATTTTTTTAAAAAATTTTATATTGATTTTGAAAATAATTTAAACAAATTTTAACATTTTTTAATTTTTGACAATATGATGATTGATGAAATACAAAAAATTAGAGAGAGAAGATAAGGAAAACTAATGAAATTTGAAAGCTTCATGGACATTACTAAATTTTGGCGGTGGTTAAAACTCAACCCTGCCAGGCCACAAGAATCTCCTAACTTGGAATTACAGGAGCTCGGGAGCAATAGACGTTATTTTTAGGCAAAATAATTTAGGAATGAAACTGGGTTTTAGAGTTTAGGGTTGACGTATATGATGTTACTTACCTACGTGATGGTAGGAAAGGGCACTCATGCTTATGGAGAAGTAATATAAACATTTACCAAAAAAACCATAAATATTCAATCACAGCCAATGGAGGTTTACAGGCCTTTATGGCGAGCCCACTACTAATCTTGGACATTTTACTTGGAATCTTCTTTGCTCAATGAAAAACACTTTCAATGGGGCTTGAATAGTTGCTTGTGATTTCAATTAATGAAGTTTTAAAAATAGTAAACAGAATGGTGAGGCTAGAAGTTTAACAAAAAAAACCGAATGATTATCTTTCATGAGGCAGTTCATTTTTACTACTTGAGGGACATGGCCTTTGATGGAAACTTATGAGGTAATATATTTTTCAGTCCATAAAAAGATAGTTTCACTTATAATTTAGTATCTAAAAAATTATAATATACTTTTTAAATTTCTAAAAGATTAATAAAAGTTAATTCGTCAATCTATAACTTGTAATACATTGACCTAAGCATTGTTACCTATCTGTATTTACTATAAAAATTTTCACTTTCAGTGATGACAAAAGTCGCCATTGAAAAGATATTATAATGACAAAATAATTGTCACTTGTTACTATTGAAACTTCTGCCATTAAAGGCCTTTGGTGGCGACAAAAAAAGTTACTATTAAAAAGACATATAGTGGCGACATTTGTCACCACTAAAAAAATAAATTTGTCACCACAGAAGTTGAAATTTAAAAGCCAAAAATTATCATAGGAACTTGATTTAGTGGCGACAAAAAATGTCACCATTGAAGCTCCTTTTAGTGGTGACTTTTGTATGTCACCACTGAAGCCTCTTTCTATAGTGACTTTCTCTTATGTCACCATTGAATCATCTGAATTATATATTTATTTTATTTTTGATATTTATTTTATTTTTATATTTCTTATGACCTAAAGAGTATTATAAAACAAAATTATAAAACAAAATACCATTATATTACATAAAAATAATGTTATATTGTTGTCAATAATTACTAATATTATAACTATCAATAATGAAATAATTTATAATAATTACACAAATAATTGAAATAAAATATAAAACATTCAAAGCATCATTATTGTGTAGTGTAACATCCCATAACTTTAATTAGTCCAAATTAATATCCTTTAAATTGGATGGAATTACTTGTGTCATTTTATGATTAGCTATAAACTGAATACTTCATAATTAATTAGAAAAGTTAGCATAAAGTGGAGAGAATTTGCTTGCATAATTGAATGGATCAAATGGGTATGCTAAAAGATAATTTTGCATAAATTGGGTGTTTAATTTAATTCTCTATTCTTCCTTTTGAGTCACCTAGCTTAATTGTCAAAGGAAAAGCAAATCCAAAAACACCTAAATACCTGCATGTGCAAATGGGGAAAAGGAAAGAAGAATGAAGCACTTAAAAATATATACATGCACTCATCAAAGGGAGTGGCAAAGTGGAGCCACATGGGGCTTGCATAAAATGCAAGTCCTACGTGAAGTGAGAAGGGAAGGAAGGAGGGTTGCATTTAAAAAGTATATATATATATATATTACTTGCATGACGTGGCAAAAGGGAAGAAAGAAGGGAGAGAAGTTGAGTCTTTGGTTTACTAGACATGCATGCATAATGGGCATGGCTTAAATGCAAGGAGGGAATTTAATATACAAATAAATGTAGGCAGCAAGCAAAACCAAAAAGGTGCAGAATTTTCCATGCACCACACGGCTAAGAATATGGAGATTGCAAGGAATGCACACATGAAAAGTGGGAAGAAGTAAAGCCAATTTGACAAGTAAGGAGGGCTACATTTAAACTACAAGTAATCCCAAGGTTGCAAGCAAGGAAGTACAAGGTGCAAAATTTTTTCTCTAAACATGCATGGAGAAGGGAAATAATTAAATACTTTATATGCACCCACTTTGGCCTTGCGTGAGGGAAAGGGAGAGAGTTGAAAAAGGCTAAGCTTCATGTGATGGCCAAATTGAAATTGGAATGAGAAAGGAAGAGGGATTTTACGTGAGGGGGAAAATAATAGAGTACAGCGTGACTCTAGTAGAAAACACGAAAAGTGGGTGAGGAAGGAGAGTGTAGGTGAAGGTGGAGTAACCAAAGAGATGAAGTAACTTGCAAGAAAGGAAAAAGGTACCTCTAAGTACACTTGGTGTAGAATTTTCATACACCCACACGACAAAGACAAGGAAAAAGAGAAGAGAAAGTGTAGTTGATGTTTCTTCCTCCTTGCCTACCATTAGCATGACCAAAGAACCAAAGAAGAAGAGGTGCATAATTTTTCTAAGATAGGTACACGTGCACCATGCTCAAGTATACCAAAGGATGAAGGTGAAATTAAGAAGAAAAAAAAGAGAAAGAAGAAAGGTGCAGCTCATGAGGGATGGCGTGGAAGAAAAAGGGTAAGGTAACTTGCAAGCAAAACAAATTGTACTTGAAAGTACACATGTGGCATAAGCAAGGTTAAATTAATAATAAACAAAAAATAAAGGAAGAATGTACTGCACTAGATCACACATGAAGAAAGAAAAGAGAATTGAAATTAGAAATTTTATTCTTACAAGGATGCATACACACGTAACCCAAAGAAAAGAGACAAAAGGGAGTTGAGAACTTCATTTTACATGCATGAAACAACCATATGTGTAAAGGAAAGAAGAGAGAAAGGAAAGAGAGAGCACTCAACAATTGGACTTACACACACACACATACATGGCAAGGGGAAAGCAAAGGAGAGTAGCCACAATTAAGGAGACACACCCCCACACAATCGGTCAAGGCAAGAAGGGAAGGGCCTCTAGTCAAAGAAAAAGAAAAGAGCAAAGGAAGAAAGGTAGGTTAGCAATTCATTAATTTTAGTTCCATGATCTAGTGTACATGTATGATGATTTTGCTTTCATGGAACTTGAATACTTGTCTACATTCTTGAATTAGGAGTGACACTTGACTAAGCTTGCATGATAAATACATGAGTTGGTTGATGCTTAAAACTTAATAATGTTGTTTTCTTAAAATCATGAAAGAGCCTAGAATAAGAGATCATTGCAATGACATGTGTTGTTGGCTTATGACTCTTAGTATTGGAGTAGACTTGTGATTTCTATGATAAAATTATTGTTAGTAAATGTAACATGTGTAAGAAAGGAAATTTTAAACCAAAATAATGTGGGAAAATTATGGTTAGTAATAATGATGCACATGATTATGGGAAATGTTTGACTAGATTAATGATGAATATTATTATTCAAAATTTAAGGCTAGTTAATGATGACCATTGTTATAGGGGAAAATTATCGCTATTTAATGGTGAATGTTGTCATGGAAAAATCATGGTTAGCAATGATGAATATTGGTGTTATGGAAAATGATGGATAATTAATGATGAATATTGTTAGGAAAATTTGCCTAAATAATGGTGTGCTAAGTTTAGGAAGGAAATCCTCCCATTTTAAATGTATTATTTAAAGAATGGAAAAAAAAATTAAATAATAAAACATGAAATTTCATTGAGTTTCCTTAGGCCTAAAATCATGGAAATTTTCCTATTGGAAATTTAGTAAAATTTAATAAGAGAAATATATTATTTAATAATGGGAAATTAAATTAATTTAGGCAAAAATTGTCATAAATAAATATGACAAAGAGGTATTGTATGCCCGTAGAAAAAGGGAAACATAACTAACAAGGGAAAGCATAGGAAGGTGCTCCATGCCCATGACCTAGCGTTCATGATGAATCTATATACATGGCTGAGTGTCCACGAATTACGAGGTGTGGCCGAAGGTGCTCCACACGGGTGACCTAGCAAGGTGTGGCCGAAGGTGCTCCATACCCATGACCTAGCATTCACGATGAATCTATATACGTGGCTAAGTGTCCACAAATTACGAGGTGTGGCTAAAGGTGCTCTACACAAGTGACCTAGTGAGGTGTGAACAAAGGTGCTCCATGCTTGTGACCTAGCGTTCACGATGAATCTATATACGTAGCTGAGTGTTTATGAATTACGAGGTATGGCCAAAGGTGCTCTACACAAGTGACCTAGTGAGGTGTGGCTGAAGGTGCTCTGTGCCTATAACCTAGCATTCACGATGAATCTATATACGTGGTCGAGTGTCCATAAATTACAAAGTGTTGTCGAAGGTGACCTAGCGAGGTGTGGTCGAAGGTGCTCCATACCCATGACCTAGTGCTCATGATGAATTTATATACGTGGCCAAGTGTCCACGATTTATAAGGTGTGGCCGAAGGTGTTCTATACCTATAACCTAGTGTTCACAATAATTTTATAAAGGTGGCTTAGTGTCCACGTAACACCCCAGGGCGTTCAATTAATCCATAACGAAAAGTGTAAGAATTTGAAGCATAAGAACTCTAGTTAATTTCACAATAACATATGTAATTTTATGAGAATATGTTTCACTTGAAAAGGGTTATCTAATTTTCACATTAACCTCTAAATTTATCATGCAATGCTTACCTATTTGTATTTATGAATAATGTTACGTTTTAATATCAAGAATATAGAATAAAACGTTTTGGTGCTTGCACCCTGATACATATTAGTTAAT
Organism: Senna siamea; assembly: GCA_031216115.1. Lineage (NCBI taxonomy): Eukaryota > Viridiplantae > Streptophyta > Magnoliopsida > Fabales > Fabaceae > Senna > Senna siamea. Next base: position 11,658,356 of record CM062354.1, on the reverse strand, counting down.
TTTTAAACCCTGAATTGTTAAGCCACTGGGAAACTTGTGTTTCTCATCTAGGTGCTAATATGTATCGGATATGGATGCATAGTAGGGCCAGGAGGTAGAAGTTCCATTTGATTTAAAGTGAGATTTTTGTAACCCCTATTTTAGGTCCTAGTCTAGATATATTTGGTTTAGACTAGGACTATTCTTTTGACTGCATATATGAGATATATATGGGATATCCCTGGGGACGGATATGTGAAGGACCAGTCTATCCTTAGAAATTTTTAAGGAAGTCTGAGTGACAGACCTGTTGTCTTCTGACTTCCGATGGACAAGTACTTCATATATCTAGGGACATGTTTACCGAAATGTAACGGACATTATTGGACTTGTATTATTTGAATTACATGAAAGTTTAAATTTCTGCTGTGTAGTATAGTATTTCTTTTATTCCGCTATGCATATGGGTTTAATCTGAGCGAAAGATTTGAACCTAATCTGCTTAATAAAACTTAAGGGTATAACTACTCAAATGATTAGTTAAATAAAAGGATAAGAATAATGTATCGAACCTATCTATTTGCATTGGAGAAATTGTAATAATAGATAGGGGCATTACATGTCGAATTGTTGTTTCTTCTTGAATTTTGTCCTTTTTTAAAATAGAAATATTAAGGATAAGCATGATTAGTCTCATGATAATAAAATTACAAAAGTCGTAGATTATAGAAAAAAAATACATAATATATATCACCAACAAAAGATAAAACAATATGCATACTAAATACTAATTTATAAACTTGAATAATTAAAGTAACAATGTCTAATCTATTATATCTGTGTTCCTTCCTTGAATTTCTTTTAATGGAACAAAATCATGAACAATAGTTTCTAAATTAACATTCATTTCAATCTCCTTGACTTTTGTTTGAATTGATAACATTAATTTAATTCTTGAATGGACATTCATAAAATTAGAATTAACAGCTTTCACCAATCCATCAGAAATATAGTTAGTCTTGTCTTTTAAGAATGAGTCTTAAAAAAAATCAACTGCATCATTAAAAACCATAGCTTGTATTCTAGTTCCCTACTTAGGATAATGAGAAATGTTTAAAAAAAGTTCGGTCAAATAAATAAAAAACTTCTATTCTAGTTCCCTGCTTAGGACCCTTATGATACTTTTTTGAGGCTAAATAAACTTGACCCAACTCAAAATTTCAGAATTATAGGGTTTTTTCTTCTTAAAGAGAATAAAAAGAATCTTTTCAATTTAGTCCTTAAAATTTTCCTAGTATTGAAAGTAGTCCTTAAAGGTCTCAAAAGTCTATTTAATTTATATGAAAGCATCCATGTAACTCAATATCACAAAAAATACCAAAATTTATAGAATTTTAGTTCATTACCCAAAATTTCTAAAATTTGCAATTTAGTCCCTTTCTTCTCAAATAATGGTTTTGCACTTCTTTTCTCCCATTTTTCACTTCTATCCCATCATTTCCATTGTTTCTAACAACATATCAAAATTTCAGATGTTGCATCAACACCCTAAAAATTTTAAAAAAATTTAGATTAGTCCCAATTTCATGAAATGTCTCTAAATGGTCTTTTAAGCTTAGATTGAAGTATACAAAACTTCGTTTGAGTTTTTTGGGCATTCTAAATGCTAAAATCAGTCCCATAATAGCCATTAGATTAGCAATGAGAGGAAAGAAAAAGAAGCAAAGTGCATTCAAAATGTGCAAATCAAAGGCTAAGTTATTCTAGCTCATTTTACTTGAATTTTCCTCCATTTTTGAGCTTTCTAAGTGCTTTTTACTACACTTTCTCTCTATACCCGTGGCTCTCTCTCTCTCTTGTAATTTTTCAGCAACAATAGAGATACAAGGCTCACCCAAAAAAATTCAAAACACAAAATATATGAAAGATTTTAACTACTCACCAATTTTCTAACAAAACCCCTAAAGTTTCCCTCATTTTCGTAGCCTAAAAGGTCTAGCCATTAGAGCTTCAAGTTCCTCTATTTTGCAGCAAATGAATGTTGTTGTGTGCTATCGAATGATGGATGGCGGTGGGGATGGTTAGTGACTGACTAATGGTGACCTTAGTGAGTGGTGGTGGTGGTAGAAAGTGAACCTAAGTTGGAAAAGAAGGGAAAAGTGTAAGAAAGACAAAGGAAAGGAGGAAAAAGATGAAGATTCCAGAGAAAGAGAGGCATGAAATGAGTTCCAAATGTGTGGGTTTCATTACTTAGGGCATTTAGAAAAAGGAGGGAAAGTAAAGAGAGAGGGGAGACAGGAAGGAATTTTAGAAAAAAAGGAGGGAATATGAGATTTATAGTGAAATGTGTTGGAAGGAGAAGAAAAAAAGAAAAAATAGCTTCAAAATTTTTTTAGCCTTGGATACATTAGTGTCGATATTTAAAAATTTTCCACTGAAGATTTTCATTGGCAACATATACTGTTGCCACTGAAACCTCCTACAGTGGCGACTTTTTAAATGTCACCATTGAAAATCTTCAGTGGCAAAAAAATGTGTTGCCATTGAAGACCTCCAGTGGCGACATTTAAAAAGTTGCCACTAGAGCTCTTTGGTGGCGATAGACTTGTCGCCATTGAAGCTCTTCAGTGGTGACTTTTTAAATGTTTCCACTAGAGGTCTTTTGTGGCGACACATTTTGTACCTTCTACCAAGCTCAAAGTCTCAGACAGATTAAGGTGAGAGAGATATAATATTTAAAAATTTAAATTATACCTTATTTTTGGTAAACTAGAAACAGAAAAAAGAAAAAGAAAAAAATGCAAAAGAAAAGTAAAGCACAGTATACTCGATTACATGGCTACATCAAACATTAGCAACTAGGATGTCTTCACAGCCATTAAAAGGTTAACTAAAAATTATATGAGTATGAGAGGCACCATGTCCAAGACACCTCACCACCATTAAGAGTCATTTTAGTTGTTTTTCAAAAATTATTTTTAAAATTAATTAAATTTTAAAAACTCATCTCAAATTACTATTTCTCACAAACCCTCATATTTGTTGTGTAGGGAAGTAAATCCATCTCAATGGGAGACAAATTAGACAATATAATTTGTCTTATCAACCCTAGATAGGAGCCTAATTAAAAAATAAAATATTTTTCTCATTCCAAGACCCCATAAATTCTCAAACCTCAAATTGTTTAACATTAACGCTAAACTATCTTAATGAAAAAATTATAGCAAACAGCATAACTTGTGTGTGTGTGTATATATATTTGTTTTAATATAATAAATTAAATAAATGTATTTATAGTAAAAATTAATATACATTTATTTTAATATAACAAATTAAATAAATGTATTTATAATAAAAAAATAATATTTAATAATATATATAGAGTGGATCTAAGTTAGAGTATGGTATTACCCTTCCCAAACTTAAACTTGTAAAAATCCACAAAAATAAACTCATATCCAAATTCTTTTATTTAATATCAAACTCATACTCAAATTAAATAAATGAAGTTTTTGAATATCCATGAAGTATAAATATTTCAATCATTGTATGAGATTATAATAGATAGCGTAGTTTTTAATTGGAAGATAATACAATTGGACACAAAATTTAAGGTGAATATGTTTAATTTTTTAAAATTATTTAACAATCATATATAACTACGAGAACAAGAGGGTTCTACAATTCGTTATTACTATCTCAAGCCCTAGCTTGCTAGTTTCTGTTGCTTCTGGTTAGCTTTTCCTCTGTAGTGGTGGATGACTTTTACTTCATGTTTTCGTTTTACATGTTCCCTTATAACAAGTTTTTTAATTAAATTATCCATAGTTAATTTTTTGATATTTTGTGTCAATTTTTTAATGTCTTTACCTATATACAGACTATCAGTATGTTGAGTTCTTATTAGTTCTTAATAGAAATAGATGATCAGTTCTCAAATATTAATCTCAATTGTTAATTATCCATATTCAGAGTACTAAACTTTGATGAATATATATCCTCTTCTAGTCTTAGTTGTTAGCATTCAAATTTAAGGTTTTGCTACCAGTGAATTAATAATGATGATGATGAATATATAGTGGTGCTACCATAACACAAATATATATCCTCTGTAATGCTATTTATAGAGGGTGGTAAGTAGAGGAAAGGGGAAAATGTGGTGTAAGAAGGAAAAAATTATGGGGTCTGCACTTTAGTCCCTAAGCTCACTTCCTAGGCTAACTTAGTCTTGTAATAGTGAAATTACCACATTGGCCTCGCAATGTTAGTGGGTGAGTTTTAAAATTCAATTAGCTATAGTAACTCTTCCTAGCTGAATTTCTAATTTCACCCTTAATTTCCTTTCCACTTTTCATTTTATTCTTGGTGCCCAATTTTATTCCACCTTTAGGCATCTTGTTGAATTTCCTGCACTAACACTAGCAATTTTACTACAAGTTAAACTCTGGGGATTATGTATAAGCCAGTGTTACATGCTAAACCTAGAAAACTACGAAACTCTGTCATGGTAGTTAGCCTTTCCCAATTCACTACTGCCTCAATTTTATTGGAATCCACTGCTACCCTATCCTTAACAAAGACATGTCCTAGAAACTTCATTTCCTCAAGCCAGAAGTCACACTTTTCTAGTTTGGCATACAGTTATTTCTCCCTCAAGGTTTGAAGTACAATCTCAAGGTACTCTTCATGATCTTTCTTATTTTGAGAGTACACAATAATATCATCAATAATCATTACAATGAAATAGCATCACTTTAAACCCAAAGTGTCTATATCTAGTCCAAAAGGATATCTTAGAAATATCCTTATCCCTCACTCTAATCTGATGGTACCTTGTTCTTAAGTCTATCTTGGAGAAGACAGTGGACCCTCTAAGCTGATCTAATAAATCATCTATCCTAGGGAGAGGATATTTATTTTTTATAGTCACTCAGTTTAATTGTCTAAGTCTATACACATCCTAAGGCTGCCATCTTTCTTCTTCATAAATAAGATCGACACCCCTTTTCACCAAGAACTGGGTCTTATAAATTGCTTAGGTAGGAGATCCTCTATTTAAACCTTGAGTTCCTTAAGCTCTATAGGGGACATACTATAGGGTGTTATAGAAATGGGTCCCATGCTAGGAACTAACTCAATGGAAAACTCTATTTCTCTATCCTGTGGCAAACAAGATACCTCCCTAAGAAAGACATCTAGGTATTATTTTACTACGAATATCTAATTTATCTTATCTTGCAATTCTATTTTAGAGAAACCTAAGAAACCCATTATCCTGTTGGTGCCAGCAATATCCCTATTAACAGCATTGGTATATATAAAATTCACTATTTTCTCAAAAAAATCTAGAACCGCACCACATTTAGACAATCAGTTCATTCCAAAAATCACATCCTTATCAGACATTAGTAAACAAATTAGATAAAAAAAATGATTTATTCTCCACAATGATATGATAGTTTAAATAAACTAAGGATACTATAACATGTTCACCCGTAGGGGTGGAAACATTTACATCATAAGGTAAAATAGTTATTGATAAATTGAGTTCCTTTGCACATTTCTAGGAAATAAAAGAATGAGATGCACCAGAATCAAACAATGCAATTAAGAGTTTATTACCTATCAAACACTCACCCTTAATTAGATCATTAGAGTTTGAAGTTTTTTTTACCATTAATTGTATGCATCCATCCTTCTATCTGAGGTTTGGGTCCCCCATATCTTTTTATTCTGTTGGTAGTCTCAAGAATAATGTCCTTATTTCCCACAAGTCTAGTATACATTTTGTCCCAATAGACAAGGTTGGTTACCATGGTTCTTGAATTTAGGGCAAAGGGTAGGAGTAGACTAATTCGATTAGGGTTTCTTATCTCCAGAGGTTCTATTAAATTTTTGGCTATTAGAGGGAGGAAAATAGTTAGGTCTTTTCCCCAAGTTACTGGGCCTAGTCTTCTCGGTGACCCCTTCCCTTAAATTTCTTGCTACAATCCTACAGTTGTTCACCAAGGTAGCATAATTTTGAATTTCCTATGGGAAATCACTGTTTTCATTTTAGGGTCTAATCTTGCCTCAAAGTGTATGAACTTTCAGGCTTCATTTGGGTGATATCTCAGATAGGATAAGAACTTAGATAAATCTTTAAATCTAGCTAAATATTCTTCAAAAGGTCTCTCATTTTGTTTTAATTGCATAAATTTAACTTCCCTTTCATTCCACACACTTAGGAGAAAATATTTTTTGAAAAAGGCTATTTTAAAGGTTTCCCACATTAATGGAGTACCCCAAATCTCCATCAATTGTTGCGCTCCCTTCCGCTAATACTTTGGTTCTCCTTCCAACATATAAGTGGCAAACTCAACCTTTTGTTCCTTGATATTCCTTAGTACCTTAAATATCTTCTCCATACTCTTAATTCATTCATTAGCTAAGATGGGATCATATTCTCCCTTAAAGGTCTTAGGCTTTACTTTTGGGAATTCAGACCAGGACTTATGGTTTTTGTTTCCTTCTACTTCAAGCTGAGGTGTAGGATTTCTTTGTTCTTAGAGGTGTTGTAGCAATTGGGTAGTGGCATTAACTTAAAATCTCATAGCTTCTGCCAATCCATGTAAAGTCTGCATCACTCCACCATCAATAGCCTCATTCCTAGCAGTATTCCCAACATTCCTCTTATGTGGTGCCATAGTTTCCTTATGCAAAATAAATATCACTAAGGTGATCAGTCTCAATAACATAACATCTTGTAGAGAAAATAAAACAAACCATACAATACCAGCTACCCTTAAAATCTAAATCTCTAGTCCTTATATCACGCTGAACTCTAAGCTAGTAAACTACTCAAGTTCAATCACCTAAAACAACCTAGCTTTTCCTATAGGGAACACTATCTAGGTTTAAACACTGCTCTGATACAAAAAATTATAACACTTTGATCATATGGAGCGAGTGTAGGAATAGTGTGCTACTATCTTATCTCTAAGCTTATTTACTTGAATTCAATTTAAATACATTACCCAGGATCCATTAAAATGTCCATTTTTATGATTAATTTGTGATTCTTTTAAGTACTTTTAATATTATTCTGGCGAAAGCATTTTCGATATGTATATATATACATACAGTTATCCTTTCTATTCATTAACTAATTACAATTATATTTACATTCAAAACATCTCTCACCATGCTTATACATCATACACTAGACCTCTAGCTATTTAAAAAACAAGCTAAAGGTATGAGTGATAGTTCCAAAATACTACTATTCGGCCTTCACCCTAACCCACTATGTGTGCAAGTGGTGCATCCATAATCCAGATAAGGATCTCTCTTATTTGCATGAGATACCCCAGCCCAAGTACCTTAACTAGCTCTACCTCTATCTCTAAGGTCACTGTATATCTAATCATTTGGACACATTAATGCATATGTGAGTTTGAAAACTTACTACTCAAGTAAAATATTTAGAAAACATTATCATTAATGGTACCAGCTAGGAATCACCCAAGAAAATCATGCATTCTTTCTCATATAGCATAATTTTAAGGAAAGCGATGCTATGAAATACATTTGATACCATATTATGTATGATGAAATGCACTTATAACATCATGGGAAATTCTATCTTCACTTAACTCATGTGAATGTAGTAGTTTGGATAGATATCAAACACATCACATATGGGTAAGAAATAACACATCATAAATAACATAGTAGCACTTAGCCAACATACATAACTTGAGAGCTAAGGAACTTGTCGACCAAAAATTCTCAAAACGAGGGCTGACCAAGGGAACATAACAATATCAGTTGCCCCTCCTACTAACCATAACGTAGCCCCTGTCATAGCACCTATTGAATGAGTTTGTTGTATGATCACTAGCTCTATACCTCTAGGGTATCCCCTAGCTTAGGTACCAACATTCCTCACCTCGTTGGTCACTATACCTCCTTTTCTAGGTAGGCTAGATCTACCCACTCACTACTTATCTACATAGCAAGTCAATGTTGCCAAGAGAATCACCATCACTTTTGTGATAGATCCTTTTACTTGGTATATGATTCATAGACATAAATACTATAGAAATATATTCCAAATCAAAGTGAGCTTAACTTTAAGTAAGTAACCCTCCAGTCGTCAGAGTACACTAAATTAGAATTAGCTACCTCTATGATATTTTCATAATATATTCAAGGATCAGATGGCTGCTCTACCATCCCAAGTTATGGCCCAACCACAGGATTCACAATGGTTGTCCTTTACTGACTGTCAATTATCCAATCCAAAATCTATTTAATCATAATGCATATGTTTAAGAATGCTTTTATCTCTCCTTTATTTTTATTTCACCCCTTTCCATAGTCCTTCACTACTTTTATATGTTCTCCTTACTTATCTTGATTGGATTAGCTACCTTATTATTTTTCATGAAGAAAAATTAAGTAGAAAAGGTCATATTTCAAAACAGGGGAGCTGCTAGTTAACTTCAAAGGGTTTGGAAATTGACTTGTAGCTCTTTGCCAAAACCAGTGAAGTTTATCAGAGAGATGTTAGTCAATTTCTATGAGGATAGAAGTTAGCTATTGAGTTTTTGGGTTTTTTGGGAAGTTAAGAACATGACAGTCTACTGTTACAACCCGACAATCAACTTATATGTTCAAAGTCTAGATTTCTTGGGCATGAAGAACACAACGGTCAACTCATAGGAGCTAGAAGTTGGTTGATACGTCTTTGTCCTATTTTTTAAAGTTAGTTTCAATTCTCAAAATCCCCTAAAAAATATGTTTTAACCCAAAAATGAATTACAAAAATATTCCCTACCTTAAATCCATGAATTTAGAGACCATAAAAAAAAAAAAAGAAAACAAAGACAAATCCAAGCCAAATAAAATCAATTACTATCATTGGAAGAAAGAGAAAAAATTAATATTATGAATATAAGCTTTTAGGAAATTTCAAAGACATACACAAGCATTTATGCATGCATCCAACATTTTATAAGCATTAATGCAATTTTACACTCTGTTTTTCATAATCAAACCATCACTTAGGCATAAACTCACTTTTCAAGAGTGAGAAGTAAGGGAGTAAGGTTTACTGAATTACCTTAAGTTTCAAACAGCTTTTATGCATTAGATGTGGTTTCCTGCTTGGTTTATGACTCTCTTACTTGATTTCCTTCAACTTTGAACCTTGGATTCTGACTCTCTCACTTTAACCCTTCTTATCTCTCTAGGTTAAAAACTTCTGAACTTTCTCTCTCCTTTCTCCCTTTTATAGAGACTTTAGTTTAGGGATGAAAAAATAATTAGTCAAAATTCATAAATAATTTCTAATTAGTCATTTAGGTTAAAAGTGTAATTTAAATAATTTAGAAGACTACTTCCATCCTCATACCACTTCCTCATCTTAAACCTTGCAAGGTTCCATGTACTATAATTTTTTATTTAATTTGTCTATTATTCCTTTTAGGTTAAATTACCTAAACATATCACTTTCTTAAAATTACTATTTCTCATAAATTAGACATCTTTCCAGTTTGGTTTTTTTTAATTAATTCCTCTGATAATGATGTGCCTATCTCTAAACATCAATTTTACAATAAAAATATGTCTATTAGTGGAGAAATTACTACCAAAGTAAAGCTACTATAGAGGGTGTTACAAACCCACTCATCTTCCTCCCTTCAGGGAGCATTCACATGTTATTCCTCTCCTTACATATGCAACGACACCCAATATATGACCATATAGTACTCGCACTATCAGAAAATTGAAATTAAGAAGCAAGTGGAGCCAATTTTACAAATGGGGTCCATTCGATATAAAACCAACCCATTTTCTAGCCTCATACTATTAGTCAAGAAGAAAGATGCATCTTGACGCTTGTGTGTGGATTAATAGAAACTCACCCAGATAATAATACCAAATAAGTATCCTATTTCGAAAATTGATGAATTAGTAGATCAATTACATGGGTCACATGTGTTTTCAAAAATTGACCTTCAGTTCGGGTATTGTAATGACCCCTCATTATATACATATATCATAGTAATCATAAAGCGTGAAATTTTTACTAAAATTTTTCCTTTCCCTTTTTGGGTACTAGTTGGGCTTGTTACTAGTTAAGTGTAATCCAAATAAACTCTTTTATTAGTTCATTCAAATTTTACTCAACTACCTCTTACGCGCAGCATACCTAATACCACAATTCATACAATCATATACTCTGGAATATAAAATTCTAAACTATCCATTCATGAACAATTGAGATATAATATATGGTAATGCTGTTGAATTACACTTCCAATTAACTAATCACATCTCAATACATTTATCTCGATTATGTAGTTCCACATATTATGAAATTTATGACAATAACCATATAATTATCATTACATATACAATCCATGGCTTACATGCCATTTTGAACTTACTATCTAAAGATTTAGGATTTTTAACTCTTTTAGATTACCTTGCAGCTTCAACATACATCTCAAGCCTAGCTAATTTCTAGGCATATCCTGGCCTTGATCATCTGAATAAACAACTTAATGAGATACATTTATCCCAGTAGAGTAATTTACAATTTATAATTTTCATAAAACAGTTGAAAGTTTACCTGTATCCCTTTTTGGTACAGAAAACCTCTCCCCTGTATCATATTAACATTCATGTGAATTGTAATACTATATTCTCTCATCATCAAACACATGGGAATTTACCATATTTCATCAAAGTTATAATGCATAAAGTTTTACATCCAAGTCATAAGAATGTAGGACCATTATTCTAGTCACAACATCATTTTCATAGTGCTTGTAAATTTCATTTCAAACCTTTTTTACATAACAATACTCATGTTATTGCAAAAATCTCATAAATATGCATATTTTCAAAAATCTATATGCATAATATCACAATATTATAAAAATCATAATCTCATTTGAATGTTGTTTTCCAATCTCAAACTATCATCACGTTTCCTTTTATCTATGTGATGGTTACACTTTTATCCATGTGACTGAGATCGTTGTTATCACCCGGGCTGTAACTCTCGATGATTATCACACTTCCTTTTATCCATGTGACTGAGAATCTAACTTTCAGGGTGTCCCACGGCATGTGCACATCGCTAGTCTCATCCTTTTCCAATCTATATAGCAATATATACAAATAGGTGACTAATACTTAGGGTTATAGAGTTTTACACTTAAAACAAACTATTTTCCCTATCTAGAATATCCTTCCTTTACTCCTTAAAGTCTTTCATAAGGTTGTGTTAGTTTAAAGAGTAATCTCTAATAAATACAAACTATTAAAGATAAAAAAGTTATATTTTATAAAGTAGTTTTCATAAGGAACACTTAATGATCGTCCCATAGCAGCTATTAAATGTCCACCCCAAATTTTGTCTGCCCTACAAGCATACAACCCAATAGCCAAATCAAACTAAGTAGCAAAAGGTTCATTCATGCTTTTCAACATGTATAAGTAATTTCTTCTATACTTATATGAAAACTTTCTATTTTTCAAACAATTCCATTAAATATTTACCATTTCATAAAATAAATTTTATTTACGTCAAGCAATTCACAATATCATTTCAAAATAAGTATAGATTACTCTACCTTAATTTTTTGTTCCTCTTTTGATCAAGGCCTTCCTCTTTCCTTTCTGACTTGATCTCACAAGTCACTTCCTAAGAAACAACCTAAATTTCACACTAGTCCTTCTCAAATATACATCTTATTGCAATATGCGTTCTAGCAACCTAGGCTTAGAGTTTTACTATAGGGTAATTCTCCTCTTTCCTTTCCCATTTTAATGTCACTCCTCACCCAACATATACAATTCTCATGTATGATGACATTTTAAGCCTTAATTCATTAAATTTTAAGAGTTACTAAGCTCAATCCTTGCTTTAAAAGTCACTTTTCATGTTGGAGGGTCATCAATCGGTTGTCATAAAGCAAATAGTTGGCTGATTACTCTTTAAAGGGTTGCTAGTCGACTATCGTGAAGTTAGCAGTCGGCTGGTTGCTCTCTGGAATCCTGGACTTTACAAGACAGTAGGCTGCCAGTCGACTGGTAGGAGGCTATCAGTTGACTGCGAAGCCTTTGCACGCGTTTCTGGGTTTACTAGGAACACGACAATTGATTGGTGCATGCTATCGTCAGTTGCTATGTTCTTTGATAATCTAAAAACTCAGATTTTTGAATTTACCCAGTCCAAAACTCAATGGTTTTCAAATTTAAAAGATGTGAGCTTATTTCTTAACCCTTAATGATCATTTGTCGTCAAATTTTAACCACTTTCAAGCTCAAATATCAGTTATACAAGGAGATCAAACCTTTTTCATGTGGTAACAGTGAACTTATTCTCAGATTTTAGAAATTAGCTCAAAACACTCAAATAGAAGTTAAAAACTCCACTCTTTCAATTTAGAAACCTTTTCCTATCTCCAAACAACCTCAAAATTGTCATTTCAGGACAAGAAAACCAAGATTTTGAAAATAACCTAACTTTGCTAGTTTTGCTAGCTTAAAAGATTTCAACATGTTTGATGAGTTTTAGGAGAAGTAATCTACTCCGAAATGATGGCTAAGATGTTTTCATAAGTGTAGGTAAAGATTTCTTACCTCAGATTAAGCTTATTGTGGTGCTTCCAAATTAGTTTCCTCCCTTCTTCTCTTGTGCCCGTTTCCCTTTCTTCCCTTATCTCCTGGAGTTTTTCCTCTTTGTTTCGGTATGGAAGGAAAGAGTATACTAGAAGAAGGAAAAGGGTTCAACAGCTGAAATTTTAAGGACCTCTTAGAAAAATATGGAAATTACCTTTAAGTCCTTGGCTTTCATAAATCTCATGTGAAGCACTTAATAACTATTTTCCATTTACATTTAGCCCCATAATAGTTATTCATTTTAGTCCTTGCATGTAGAAAATTCTAACATTATCCTTTCCAAGCTTTACTCTAGGATTTAGCCACTTATTTCATTTACATCACACCCATTTATCCTCAATAATAAATTTTAAGGAAGTGGATATTACAACTATCATCAAATTTAGGTTATTGCATTCCGCATTCATAATGGTCACTATGAGTTCTTCATCATGCCCTTTGGGCTTACTAATGCATCATCCACCTTCCAGGTAACCATAAATGAATTGTTTTAGCCTTACCTTCGGAAGTTTATTTTTGTATTTGTCAACGACATACTCATTTATAGTTCCACCATGGAGCTTTATCAATAACATCTTCAACTCACACTTTAAACACTTCACGATCTTTCTTTCTTTGCTAAACCCAGTAAGTGTTTGTTCGGGTATACGATAGTGAAATTTTTAGGACATGTAGTATCTAGTGAAGGATTATTAGTTGAAAATGAAAAGACTCAAGATGTGATAAATTAGCCTTGATTTTCCAATGTTAAAGAGCTTAGAGGCTTCCTAGGCCTCATGGGGTATTACATATGGTTTTTGTGTAATTATAACATTATTGCTTGACAACTTATTGATATCACAAAGAAGAATGGCTTTAATTGGTCTTTTAAAGCTAAGGATGCTTTCCTACAACTTAAATAGGTACTCACCTATGCCCCTACTTTACAGCTTCCTAATTTTGATCAAGTCTTGTTGTAGTCATAGCACTTGTCTTGGCTTTACAAAGTGGCAACACTACTTACTAGGAAGGCACTTTCTAGTGTACACCGACCATAGGAGCATCAATTTCCTCTTGGACCAGTGACTAGCCACAATAGAATAACAAAGATTAATCTTAAAGCTACTCCCATTTAAATTCTCTATCATCTACAAGACTAGCTAAGACAACCAAGGGGTTGTTGCTTTGTCTAGAAAAACACAACATGCCAATTTCTTTGCACTTAAAATGCCAATACAACCTAACTATCAAGGGTTACAAGTAGCTCTACAAAGGATTCTCTCACTAGAAATCAAATTACAACTCTCAAATTTGATCCCAATAGCATTCCTCCCTTCTCATTGGCTAATAGGTACTTATTCTTCAAAACTATTAGAGTTAATATTTTGTAGTTTTTCATCTTCATTTTAGTTAACTTTTAATTATTTTAGTCAAGAACAAGTGACCCTTACTGCATGTTTTAATCCTAGTTTGATTTCCTAAGTCTGTCTTAATTTTGGGTGTTTTGTGTAGATTTCTAAGTGAAGTCGAGATAAGGCATGCCTATGCCTTAAATTTTAGATCTAACGAAGATTTTTATAGCTTAGCTTTTTTATTTTAATCCTTCCTCTAGGCATTTTAGGTGCATTTTGGGTAAGTAAGAGAAGGTTCTAGAGTAGAACATAGATTGGAGATGGACCCAAGGCAGTTATACAGCATAAGGGAATGCAATTCTTGGAATAATGATCATCCTTCTTCTCGATTATCATCTCCTTCTTCCCTATCTTCTTTTTCTGCATTTTTCCAACACCCTAGAGAGAGAAAAGATGAATTATAGGAGAGAGAGGTAGTGTTTCAGCTTGGGTCTCCATGTTTGCTTGATTAAAAGACTGATCTTGAGAATAATTTGGGTTTCTCTTCATGAATATGAGCAGCTAAGCTCTCTTTCCAACTAAAGGAATACATATTAGGACTAATATTGAGCTGTGAGATTAGGGATTTTAGATTTGTACTTCTTTATGTATAGATTTGGACTTCTTCTCTACAGTATTCTCTAATCACATATTTGAATTTTTGGGACTTTCTTAATGTATAGATGACTTGGCCATTCATGTGTATACTTAACAATTTCTAGCTAATTAACTCCTCTAAATCTGTAATTGTTTGGATGGTTTGATACATATAATAGTTGATACAAGGTAGATATAATATGCTTCTAGTATTAAGGGATTAGATAACATATTTGTAAATTTAAGCTTCTTGGATTTACTATTCTGCACTGTTATTTTCTTCATGTTCTTAATGTTGTTAGTTGAATTGATTTTAGGAACATTTCATAAGTCTTAAAATAATTAGATCAGATTAATAAACATTTCTTAATCCACTACACAAGGGAGAATTATAATGATTGATGTATTTTGATCATCATAACCAATGTACTGTGGTAGGATATGATTAATTGAATCGATGAGTAGCTTAATATGGTTCTAAGATGATGGAGACCCTGGCTAGATTTTTGTTACCGGTTTAACTTCTGTTTTCTATCATTTTTGAATACCACATGCCCACACTTTATACTTTTCTGATCTATTTTGTTGTTCACTATTTTAATTAGTTATGTTTTCTTATACGTGCCCACATCTTAGTTTCCAGTTTATTTTCTGGAATTATTTAATTAATTTAATTTTAGTTAATTTAAATTCTTATCCAAACACCCCATTTTTATTTCTTGTTAATCTTTCTCTCGTGTATAAAACAATTGGTTATTCCTTATGTACCTTATATAAAGCAAACTTTTCTTGAAGAAGCACATAATTCCCCTTCCAGTGGTCATGGTGGATACTTAAAGACTTTGCAGTGACTTCTATCTAATTTCCATTGGCCTTCTATCAATTAGGATGTTAAAAGGTATGTACAACAATGCCTTATTTGCCAACAAGTAAAATACCAAATATTCTCTTTGGTTGGTCTTTTACAACCTCTTCTAATTCCCAATAGAGTTTAGGAAGATATCTCCATGGATTTCATTATTGTTCTTCCAAAGTTAAAGGGGTGTGATACCATACTTTTAGTGGTTAATCAATTAAGCAAATACAACCACTTCATCCCTCTTTCTCACCCTTATTCAATAAACATAGTAGCTGCCATCTTTTGTAAGGAGATTATGAGACATCATGGCATGCCTTACTCAATTGTTTCTGATTAAAACTCTATTTTTCTTAGCAATTTTTGGACTGTATTATTTAAATTGAGTAAAACACACGTACACATGAGTTTCACCTACCATCCCCAAAGTGATGGTCAAATGAAAGTTGTCAATTGTTACCTTGAAGCTTACCTCCACTAGTTTACTCATAAGTAGCCCCTACAATGGAACACTTATCTCTAATGGAGCACTTATCTTTACTGGGAAAAATACTCATTCAATATTGGTTTTCACACTTGTACTGGTAGAACTCCCTTTAAGATCCTATATGGCAGAGATCTACCAGCCTTACATCTATTTATACATGGCAAAACACATTTGTTTGATCTTGAACAATAACTACAACAATGAGATGATATGCCTAAAATCATTCAGTCCCATCTTCAAAAGGTTTAAGATCGTATAAAGTCTCAAGCTAATTCTAAAAGGTGTAATCTTTCTTTTAATATTAAAGATACTATCCTATTACTTTTTAGCCTAATAAATAAAATTCATTAGCAAGAAGGAAATATGTAAAGCAGTCTCCTAAATACTTTGGACCTTACAGAGTCATTATTATGGTTAGGAATGTGGCACATAAGCTAGAATTACCAACTTAAAGCTAAAATCCATCCTATCTTCCATGTGTCTTTACTATGCCCAGCCATGAGGCAGCCCTTGTTTCTAACACCTCCAACACTTCCCATCACCATTGATTAGGAATTGGTACTATAGGTTGCCAAAGTAGTGGTACATAGATGGATCACCACTCCTCTGGATCATCCTTAGAATTACTAATTTAGTGGTTGGACTAGCCTATCAAGGAGAATAGTTGGGAATATTATGACCTTTTAGCATCTCAATCTCCACACATTTCCCCCTTTAGGACAAGGAGAAATTTTGGGAAGAGAGTATTGATAGCAACAAGTCACTAATTACCTATTCTAAAAGGAAGTCTAATTAGAATATTCCTTCTAGCAATAACTTTGATTTACTTTTGCTAGAGTTATTAGGCATTCCACTTCACTACACATTCTAAGCCTAATGTGTGATAGGGCAATACTACACTTTTATTTATTTTCTCACTTTTAGCATTATTAGTAATTCCTATTTCATAAGCATGTACTCTTATTTTATAGGCATGTTGTAAATCACTTTCCTATTTTCATTTAGCACATTTAGATGGGCATATCAGATATAAATACCCTTAGGAGTTTTGTTTTAAGTATGTTATTTAGTAAATTCATAATTGTATTTGGGTTTTATCCTCCTACGAACTCATTTAGTGGAGAGTTCATTGTTTAAGATCCTTGCACTTTTCTACTACTACATTTTTCTTTTTTGTCCTTAATTCTAGTTGGTAGTGCTGTAACACCCCCAATCCTACAATTCTTTTTAGTTAATTAATTAAATAATATAATATAATATACAATAGAATTGGTGAGTTACTATTACCTTTATCCCATTAAATTTTAACTTTTACCAAGTTAATTAATTAAGTGCTATTAGTTTGAAAACTCTACACTCAGCATTCTCACATGCAACACAGCAGAAAATAATTAAAATAAAATATATATATATGCACACACAAATAGTTTCAAATACATAGACAAACATAATTCATTTACATCTATTATTACTTTTGTACACCAGTCATTTACCAGACATATATCTATAGATATGTGAGATTTACTAACTAGGGTAAGGAGACAACAGTCTTGTCACTCATACCCCTTTTTGAAATCTTACTAGTGTATAGCTATCTCATATATCCTAAATACATATATGCCTTCTTTCCTAGTACATCAAAAAGACATCATCCTGATTCTTTCCAAAAATATAAATTTTTGGGGTATTGGGCATGTTAAAATTATACTATACAGACCCTAAAACTTCATGCTATCAGGGTGTAGGAGGAACTTCTAATACAAAACTAATCCATAATTCTTTAATGATTGGGAAATATCCCATAAAGGGTATCTCCACCATTTCCACCTCCATCTCCAACAGGACCTGGTACCTAGGCATCTGATATAAACCATCATTTATATAAGAATATTTTCTCAATAGTAATAATAACCTGTGTTTAAAAACTGATGATTTGTACCACTGTACTCATATGGAAACACACTACATTCTTTTTATCATTATATAATACATCATATCTATTAGGATGCCATGCATGAATTATACAGATACATCTTATACTTATGAATGTAAATACAACTTATTACATATCCATCACATAGGATATATCATCAAATTATAATGGTAACAGGGTTATATTGACATATAAATAAGAGCAGAAAAAAGGAATTTATAGCATATTAGCATGGTCACTGCCAAATCATTATAAAATTCATTGATAGAGTCACCCAGTGAACAACTCCACGTGCTCTAACAACTCTCATGAATGTGTTTGGAGTTGAGTTCCTTGTGGTCCTAGATCACGAACAGTCTGTGACTACTATGTATTATCTGAAATTCCCCAATGGATCTAAGTACCTAATAGTCCCTGCCCTTTCAGTAGATCATTCCTAACCAGCGGAATCAATGTCCCTTTTGTCCAAAACAAGACTGGTATATCTCATTCAGTAGTCCTTATCAACTCTTGCAGTTTATCCCTAACCAGCAAGATTACTTTCCTTTCATCCCAAATGAGGCTAGTATAACTCACTCAATGGTCCCTGCCAACTTTGATAGTTCATCCTTGACCAGCAGGATTAGTATCCCTTTGGATACTTCACTTCCCTTTCATCCTATAAAGGGGCTAGTATAACTCATAAGATCACTGCTACCTCTAACAGATCATGCCTACTTCACTTTTACGGATCATGAGGCTGTGGAATCACCACCATCACTGATAGGTCACCTTCTCAACATTATACTTTCAAGCATATATTCTAGGGTGATTTAGCTCATGCTATGGTTATGCTCAATTTTAAGTATGTGACTTTCTTTTGTTGGCCATAGAGAAGTTCACTAACTCAAAATTCACAACCATCATAGTGTTTTCAAAATCATTTATGATTGAGTGGATATTTTATCATCCTAAATTTATAGTTCGACCATGGAATGCCCAACAACCGTCTCATACCGATAGTCAATCACTCAATCATGAACTCATTTACCACTAGTGTATACACTTAGAATACTTTCTCTTTCTCTTTTATGTATTATGCTCATTCCTTTTAAATCACATATCATTCTTGCTCTTTCTCTTTTATCTTAACCCTTAGGTTGCCCATTACACATTCTAGGTTTAGATCCCTTGTTTGAGTGAAGTTTTGGGCTAATTACACGTCAAACTAGGTCATTAAGTTCATTTTTCCAAAGCAGGGGCTGGCCAGTTAACTTCCACCCCCTAGCAGTTGACTTTTCGCTCATTGTCCTATCCATTTTTCCAGACCCGAGGGCTGCAAATTAACTTCCATGGACCCGACAGTCGACTAATCTATTCCTGGTAGTTTTCTGAAAAAGATGAGCACAACAGTCAACTTCCAAGGGTTGGCAGTCAACTGCTAGAGTTCTGTATGCATTTTTGGGCAACTCAAGAACATGATAGTCGACTTCCAGAAGCTGGCAATCGGCTGCTATGTTATGCTCTATTTTTTAAATTGGCCGTTAACCCAAATTTTTGCCCAAGGACTTGTTTATAAGCCCTTTTTGATAATCATTAACTCAACACCAGCATATAAGCTTCATTTGACACATAAATAACCCAAGTTACCGTTTAATCTCACTCAAATCTTGGATTAAACCTTATTTTCATTCAATAGGTAAAACCCATTTTTCATAATTTGATTTAAGCATACATAAGTGCATCCATGCAATTTAAAATGCCCAATGGTAGTTAAAAACATCAAGAATGTAGTTTTTAGCTTCCTCTCTGGTTTAAATAACATGAAAGTCATAATTTTTAGTATATGAACATTAACTTCGAAATAGAGAGGATTATATTTTTTGTTATCTTATTCCTTGACAAAAGTGTGTATATATGATATCAGATGCCTTTCTAAGCTCTCCTGCTACAATTTCTTGCTTTAACTTGGTTTGAAATTCCCTCTTCCTTTACAATCTCCCTCTCTCTCTAAAATTTCTTTCTCTCTCTCACTCTAGAATTTTGAGTTCAAGGTAAAATGAGAATTCTAAAGTTTTGCCCTATTTATAGGTGGTCCAGAAATGGCAATTCTGTTCTTAATTCTCGATCATTCAACTCAAAATGATAGTTTCTCCAGCCATATGCCAAATTACCATTTTGCCCTTGAACCATTGGCAGGCAAATTTTAAAAATCTGGTAACTACAGTAACTATTTTTGCTAAAATTATGGCTTGCTACCCTTAGAGTATTGAAAGCCTATATAACTTCCTCTAATAAACCTTTTTCTTTCATTCAAGTCCTTGCTCTTTTCTTTTCAATTTATACCCTCCCTCTAATGCAACTACATGCAGTTTGATGCAACAAATACAAGCATTTAACTTATTTAAAAATTAACAAACATCTCTCATAGATTGAAGGAGCGGGTGTTACAAGTTCTATCAATATATATATGTTTGTATGTTCATGTGTTTTGCATAATGTAACACCCCCAATCCTATAATTCCTTTTAGTTAATTAAATAATATAATATAACAGGATTGGTGAGTTACTAATACCTCTACCCGAGTAGATTTTAACTTTTACCAAGTTAAATAACTAAGTCCTACTAGTTTGGGTTTCTACACTTGGGTTCTCATATGTTATGCAGTGGCAATAACTAAAAACAAATATATAGATATTCTTACATTCACATACATGAATAATGTACAATAATTGTTTCTTAGTTATACAAGACATATACCTATAGATATGTGAGAGTGTTAACTGGGGTAAGGAAATAACAAACTTGTCACTTATACCCTTTTAACAAAAGACTGCTATTGGGTTCCTAGCTCACATATTTTAATACATATATGCCCTCTATCTTATTGGGATCTACTGCTACTCTATCTCTAGTAATTACATGACCTAAGAATCTTACCTCTTCCAACCAGAATTCACACTTCTCAAGTTTAGCATATAATTGCTTCTCTTTAAGTAACTATAATAAAATCCTAAGATGATGTTCATGCTCTTCACTACTTCTAGAATATATAAGAATGCCATCAATAAACATTACCAAGAACTGATCAAGGTAGGGTCTAAAGATAAGATTCATGTAATCCATGAAAATAGTTAGAGCATTCGTTAGTCCAAATGGCATTACAAGAAATTCATAATGCTCATATCTGGTTCTGAAGGCTATCTTGGGTATATCTTCTTTTCTCACTCTAATTTGATGGTGCCCCGACCTCAAATCAATTTTGGAAAATACAGTAGCTCCTATCAATTGATCCATCAGATCATTTGTTTTAAGGAATAGGTACTTATTCTTTATTGTTACCTTATTTAATTATTTATAGTCTATACACAATCTCAAACTCTTATCCTTCTTTTTCACAAATAAGACTGGTGCTCCCCAAGGTGAAGTATTGGGCCTAATAAATTGTTTTTCTAAGAGGTCCTCTATCTACACTTTCAATTCTGTCAATTTTAAGGGAGACATCCTATAGGGTGCTATAGAGATTGGTCTTATTCCAGGAATCAATTCTATGGAGAACTCTATCTCTCTTTCTGGGGGAAGACTCAAGACTTCATTGGGAAAGACATTTGAAAATTCACTTACCATAGGGATAGTACTAAGCTTATGTTGAGTTTTAATCTCAAAAGAACATAGAAAATGCATCCTCTCTTTCTTTTCCTCAATACTCCTATTTACAGATAAGGTATCTACAAAAGTCATAGACTTTTCTGAACAATCCAAGATTACATTGTTTACAGCTAACCAGTTCATCCCAACAATAATGTCCAAATCCACTAGAGGCAAAAAAATCAGATTAACAATAAAAGATCTATCCTCAATAACAATAAAACAATTCAAGCAGGCTAAAGAAGTCAAAACCTGCTCTCCAGCTAGAATAGAAATAGAAAAATGGTAAGGTAAGTTAGTCACACGTAAATTTAATCTCTTCACACATTCCAATGAAATGAATGAGTGAGTAGAGCCAGAATAAAATAGTACAATTAAAGTATATCATTTATTTAACTTTACCTTCTATTAAATCATTGGACTGAGCCACTTCCTTACCTTTGAGGGTATAGACTCTTCCAATAGTATGAGGTCTAGTGGTATCACCTTATCTCTTCCATAATGGGCAATCCCTGATAAAATATCCCTCTTTTCTGCACTTATAACAAACACTTTATACCTTTGGTTGTTGCCACTTACAAGGTCCCTCATGACTCTTTCAACATTTAGGGCAAACATCCAGCATCACTAGTCTCACCATTGGCCTTTTACCTTCCTTGCCTCTACCAAACCTATTATCTCTCCCTGCAAAAGATCCTTGTTGTTTTCTTTTGAGGAAATTAGTCTTTCATTTTTTCCTTTTCTATCTTCGCCAGATTCTTGGAAACTATACGACACTTATTTGTTAACATTGCATAATTCCTAATCTCTAACGAAGCCAAAACATTCTTCAACTTAAATCTCAGCCTGGCTTTTAGATGCATTGCCTTCCACGCTCATCTGGTTGAAGTTTCAAGTAAGAAGAAAACTTAGACAATTCTTCAAACTTAGCTAGGTAATCATCAAATGGCATGTTTCCCTGTTTGATATGCATAAATTTTATCTCCTTTTCATTCCTCACATCTTGAGGAAAATATTTTCCAAGGAACACTTCTTTAAATGAATCCCAGGTAATCTGTATTTCTTGAACTTCCATTAACTATTTCACTCCTTTTCACCAATGCTCTACTTCTCCAACTAGCATATAGGTGGAAAATAATACCTTTTGGACATCATTCGTTCCCAGAACCCCAAATAACTTCTCCATTTCCCTCAGCCACTCCTCGGCTATCTTTAGGTTAAACTCACCCCTACAGGAAGGAGGTTTAGCTTTCTGAAATTTTAACCAGCCATGATATATCGGGTTTCTTGCTTGTCCTTTAAGAGGGTTAAGGTTAGGATAATTGTTATTCCTATGTTCCTAAAATTGCCTGAAGACCTGGGTAGTAGCAATAGCTTGCTCCCTCATAGCCTCTGCCATTTCCTTCATGACTTGCATCACTTTCTCCATATTACTCTCACCTTCCTTCTCCTTTGTAGTATTTATCCTAGGTGGGGCCATATTTCTCTCTACAAAATAAATATTACCGAGGTGATCAGTCTCAATAACATCATATTTATAATAGATCATATGACAACATAAGAAATACTTTCATTCCAACCTAGTACTTTATTCCTCAAGTCAAAACACCATACAAGATAATCAACTATCATGGCTTAGTTAACTATCTTACATTAGTTTCTATCCTGAGAAATCTACCCTTCACTACCGAGTCAATACTCAACTAGCCGTGGTAGTAGTGCTCTGATACCAACTCAGTGTAACACCCTCAATCCTATGATTCTTTTTAATTAATTAAATAATATAATATAACAGGACTAGTGAGTTACTACTACCTCTACCCGAGTAAATTTTAACTTTTGCCAAGTTAAATAATTAAGTGCTACTAGTTTAGGTTACTACACTTAGATTCTCACGCGCTATGTAGTGGCAATAACTAAAAAGAAAATATAGATATTCTTACATTCACATACATGAATAATGTACAATAATTGTTTCTTAGTTATACAAGACATATACATATAGATATGTGAGTGTTAACCAGGGTAAGGAGACAATAAACTTGTCACTTATACCCTTTTAACAAAAGACTACTATTGGGTTCCTAGCTCACATATCTTAATACATATATGCCCTCTCTATGTATACTCAAAAAGTTATCATCCTAATTCTTTCAAAAACAATAACAAAGAATTAGGGTTTAGGGCGTATCAAAACACTGTACAATATCTAAAACTTCATGCAATCAGGGTGTGAGAGGTACTTCAAATACGAAAATAACCCATACTTCCTTAATCACTAGGAAATAACCCAGAAAGGGTATTTCCACCATTTCTACTTCTATCTCCAGCAACACCCAGTATCTAAGCATCTGATACAAACCAACATTTAATGATAAAAAGTTTCTCAGTAGCATTAATCACCTGAAATTTTAAAACCTGCTACCTTGTACCACTGTACTAGTACAGAAATGCACTACTTTCTTTTCTCATCAATCAACATATTATAATTATTAGAATAACATGCATGCATTACACAATTTTCTCACATATACTTATGAATACCCTACATTTCATCACATATCCATCATGTAGGATATGTTCTCAAATTTGTAATGGTAATAATATTATATCCACATATCAGTATAGAGCATAAACAAAAGAAATCAAAGCATTTTTCTATGGCTATAATCAAAAGCATCATAAAAGAAATATTTTTAAAAATTTCTCATTCATAAATGATTTTTCTCGTGGTCCTTAACCATCTGTAATATTCTCATGGTTTTCATCATCTGTAATATTCTTGTGGTTAACCGTCTACAATATTCTAGTGGCCTGTGGCTAGTTGCAGTGATTCTCATGGTATAACTAGTTGCAGCAATTCTCATGGCACAACAAGTTATAGCAATTCTTACAATATAACCAGTTACAGCGATTCTCGCGATTCAACCAATTACAGTTATTCTCATTTATGGATCATGCTCATCTCATTTTAAAATCTCATATTTTTATTCTCTTTCTCATTCATTCTAAAAACATTCTCAATTCTCATGTTAACCATTACATTTCAGGTATAAATCTCTCATTTAAGTGGAGAGTTGGGTTAAATATGCTTTAAAATTGATCAATGAGTTAATTTTTCCAAAACATAGGCCTACCAGTCAACTTCTAGCCTCCTGGCAGTTAACTTGAAGCTTACTGTCCTAAAAATTTCCAACCTAAAAGCTAAAAGTTGACTGTTACAAGCCTGACAGTCGACTGTTCTATTCTTGGCAATTTTCTAGAAAATATGAGCACGACAGTCACTTCCATAGGCTGGCAATTGACTGCTAGCACTATGGATACGTTTCTGGGCAATTGAAGGGCATGACAATCGACTAGTAGAGGCTACAAGTCGACTACTACATGATTCTTTGTTTTAAGACTTGCTGTTAACCTAGATTTTCAGCTCAAGAACTTGTTTATAAATCATTTTTGGCAATCATCAATTCAATACCATTATAAAAACTTCATTTATTACACAAAAATAGCCTAAACTACATATTTTTCTTACTCAAATCTTGGATTTAACCCTATCCTCAAACATAAGGGAAAAACCCATTTTTCAGAATTGAAATTAAACATTCATAAGTACATCCATCCAATTTAAAATATCAAATAGTAATTAAAAACATCAAGAATGTAGGTTTTATTCCCTCTCAAGTTTAAACAGCATAAAAAACCAAAATTTCTAGTCATGAACAATAAATTTTGAAATTAAGAGGTTGAGGTGATTTGCTACCTTTCTATTGATTTAAAGCTTGTAAATGTTAGTTTTGAAGTATGCTGGAATGTTTTCCTAGCCCCAGAACACTCAGATCCATCTTACAATTGCCTTCCTTCACAATTTCTCCCTTTCTCTCTTTAACTCATCCTCTCTCTCTAGATTTTAAAACTCAGATGTAAAAGTAAGGGTTATGGTGTTTTCACCTATTTATAGGTGATCCTAGACTTTGCAATTCTGCTTTTAATTCCTGAACATTTGGACCAAAATGATAATTTCCTTGGCTATATGCTAAATTACCATTTTTCCCTAGACACACTGGCGGGAAGTTTCAAAATTTTGATTGCTACAATAACTCTTTTGGCTATAATTACAGTTTACCACCCTGAAGTATTAAAATTCACACAACTTTCCTTACTCCATCTTTTCATTTCAGTTTGGTCCTTATTCTCTCTTTTCCCTTAAGGTCCTCATTCAATTCCTTATTCTCATGTAACTATATGCAATTTAATGCAACAAACACAAGCATTTAATTCATTAAAAATTAGCAAACATCTCTTAATACATTGAAGGAGAGGATGTTACACATAAGATCTATCTTTGTATTTTTTTTTCTTTTGTACTTTAGCTACTTATCCTTTTTTAATTAAATAACATAAAATTCTCTTCTTTGCAGTTAACCTTAATCATGCCTTATCCAATATATGCCTTGATCTCCTTCTGTGACTTATGGTCAAAGAACCAAATATTTTCTTCTTCTAAGACCAAAACTTTTATGGTTCTTAGAACCAAAAATTCAAAGTTCTAGGACCAGATATCTTGCACTAGAATTTTTAGTTCTGGAACTTGAAATTTTTTGGTTTAAAAAAAAGAAATTATCATTTTAGAAAAAATTCATTTAAATGTTCATTCAAAAATTTATAAGACTACCAAAAAATATATTCTACAAATTTCTTACAATTTGTGCAAGCTATGTGTTTTCATTTAAATGTTTATTTTGTTCATGTTGCATCATAACTCCTATTGCAATAATTTTGAGAAAGCTAAAAGGTTAAAGGAATCTTATAAACTCCTAAAACCCAATGGAAAATTGATGAATACCATAAATTGAAAAATTTTACTACTTATATAAATGTGCATCTTTCTTTTGGTAATGCTTGATTGAAAAATGAAAATTCTCATTTTTGGCCTAGTTTGTTAAGAACAATCAAATTCTCACCATATTCTTTATATGTGCTAGATGAAGTTTGGACTTGTTCATGGTTCAAATAGTTTATGATTCTATCTAAACCTAAACTCATGGATCAAATACTCAAATATAAACATAAGATAACAGGCTTTAATATTAAGATATTAGGCTTCAAACCCAATTTTATAAATTTATCCAAACTAAGTCTAATACTACGTAACTAGTAGATCAAGAAGAAGACCTCCACCCATATGCATGAATGAAGCCATTAGGGTCCTAGCTTGGGTGTGAAGGATGCATGTGTTGGCATTAGGGATGAGTAGATCCAAAGTAAATCAAACTCAATCGAACTGATGCAAATCAATTTGACTAAAATCGACTATTTGATTAGATGGAATTTTGTTAAAACTAATTAGTTTGGTTTAGTTACTAGATGGCCTTGATTTTTATCCAAACCGAATTGAAACAACCTATTAAGTTAATATATTATTTATTTATTATATTTTGTATATTAATTAAAATTTAAATATATTAAAATATTAAACAAAATAAAGTCTAAATCTCTTCAGTTTAGCCTTTAGACTCTTCATGCACAATTTGTGTTCTTTACCTTTTCAGTCTTCACAATGTAGAAAAGTGGTCACATCTAGTTCTATCCAATCAAACCCTACTCGTCCACCATCGTCTATCATGACACCATTGGCATTCGTGCTCATTAGTTCATCGTTGTCTTTGCTCATGCTCGATCATCATCTCTGATAGCATTTTGTAGTCCACTCATTCTGTTTACTCTTTAATTTTCTTGTTTAATTTGTGTTTGCTCTTCAATTTCTTTGTTTTTTGAATGCTGGATCTGTTTAATTTTTAATATGCATTTTTAAATTTCACAATTTATAGAATATTTTTTTTGTAGAAAACTGATTAACCGATCAAATCCAAACCGATTATGGATGGTTTGGATTTGATCGGTTGGCTTTTAAAACACTAAATTGATTGGATGGCTTTTTCAGCCATCCATTATAATTGGTTTGGTTAGCCAGATGGCCAAAATCGATCCAAATTAAATCAATACTCACCCCTAGTCAGTATTTGTTTTTTCTGATGCATAATTTTTTTAGTTTAATTTAAATTTTTAGATTTATAATTTTTTAAAAAGAAAATTAATGACTTGGATTTATTTTTAGCCATGCGTGTGAAATGGACCAACTCATCTTGAGTATTTAGGCCTTTTTCTCTGTTTAAATTTTTATTTTATTTTTCATAGTTTAGCCTATAGGGATATTAATGGTTAACCCAAAGTTTAACCCATTCTAATTTATTAAAAGAAAAAACTAAGATTTTTTTTAAAGTATTATTCTTTGACAAATATTGATGAAAACTAAAAAAAATTTTAAAAACTTATTAGATAATTCAGAAAAATAAAAAAAAATAACTTAAAAACTATGTGAAATTAATAAAAGACTCACATAAAATGGAATTAAATGTTTTTTTTTCTTAATTTCCTTCTTGTTCTTATTTTTAAAATTTTCCTATTTTTATATCTCTTATGACCCCAAAAAAATACAATATTACATATGAGATATATTTTTATCATGAATGTGATTGATTCTTTTCTGTATTATATTTCTTCCTGTCAATCTATTTTTTCTTATTTTTGCTCGTTAGTTTTACAAATACACTTATAGTTAACATGAAGTGAATTTATTTAAACATTAAATTATTAATCATTTATTATTAAAATTTTAATATAAAATTAGATTGAATATTTTATAAAATATTATGAAAAAATTCACACGTGCAGACCACATGTCTTTTACTAGTAGTGTAAACATGAATTTTGATGGTTTCATTTGAAGGTTATTAACATGACACTATCATAGTTTTAAAGAGAGAGACATAAATTTATTTAAGTAGTGTGTTTAATTTACATAATAAATACTACGAATATATGGTGTATACACATTCTATATTTATCTCTCTCTTCACATAATTCATGTTATTTTAGCTCTATATGTGTAACGACCCCCTACTCCACATTACACTTACCTCTATCAGAGTAGCGAAAGCATATGGGTTTTCAAAATTAATTTTTCACTTTTTCCTATGTCAGGGAATCCCAAAGGGTCGCTACTGGTTGAGTGTAACCCAAATAGACTTTTACCACTACCCATTCAGATTCCACTCAACCCTAAGTCTTATGCAGTTGTTCTAAATTTACATGCAATCATAAAATGCTCTAGAATATCAATTCTAATAACCATAAAAATCAAAATACATAATCCATTCACATGCAATTTAACTTAAATCAACATTCAAATAGTCACTCCTGCCAAAAATCCGACAGAGTTTCCCCTGTAAATCGAACATTTCCCAAGATACAAACAGTCAGAAATCCAGCAATTTACATCTAGTCAAATCCAGTAATAAACAGAAACATCAATACATTAATTACATAATCAATTCAAGCCTAAACTACACAGCAAGTCCCTCAGTCATCTAGCTTTCACCCAAC
The DNA here is from genome assembly GCA_031216115.1 of Senna siamea. Classification (NCBI taxonomy): domain Eukaryota; kingdom Viridiplantae; phylum Streptophyta; class Magnoliopsida; order Fabales; family Fabaceae; genus Senna; species Senna siamea. The sequence continues at coordinate 11,629,382 of CM062354.1, read as the reverse complement.
TATCTCGTAGGCCCCTATTCTTGTCCATCTGAGAAAATAACCTCATGAGATAGTTAAATCTCAGTAGAGTAATTTACAGTATATAATATTCAAAATAGCTGGATGCTCAACTGTGACAAAGCACAGAAAACATCTCCTCGTGTTTTTAATTCAAAAGCTAGTGAATGACCTTATCTTTTAAAATCATGAAATTGCACAAAAAATGATGCAATACTTAAAATGAGTGTAAAATACATTTATGAAAATCCATACTGAATTTCTAATTAAAAATTCATTGCCCAGTGGTTTTCGTATATGTTTCAGTCACAAGTCTCATGTGACTGTTTACAAATCTATCCAATTACATGTCATTTTTACGAAAATATACTTTATCTTTGGGTGTGATCCATGACACCAATCACCCAAAATCACGCCTATATTGTGAGTGTATTTGTGACACCAATCACCCAAAATCACGCCTATATTGTGACTGTATCTGTGACACCAATCACTCACTCAAGGATCGGGTGAGAATCAACATCTAGGGTGTCCTCTAGCATGTGCACATACGCCAATTCTCATCCTCATACAGTCTATTCGGAATCACATGCACACAATTAGTTAGTTCTTAAGGTTTTAGGTGATTACACCTAAACCACAACGTTTCCCTGTATAAGTTATCCCCTCTTATACCCCTTAAACCTTTCATATGGTTGTCCTAGTTTACTACTTAATCCCTAACGAAAGAAGGCTAAATCTGATTAAAAATGATGCGTTTACAAAATCCTCTGCATTCGGGATACTCCACGACCATCCCATACCGGCTATTGAATACCCTACCTTAAGTCAACCCGTTCCTATGGCATCTAAGTCTAATAGCCAATCAGTCTAACATGCAACAGACATTCACAGCATACAGGCATACAGATATACCCATCAAAAGCAGCACACATTCCCATGCAGTCAAATTAATCTAAATCAGGCATTCACAATATTAAATAAAAGTTAGGGGAGCTTAAATCACTCTACCTATTTACCATTTACTCCTAATTAATCTGGGGCTTCCTGTTTCTTCAGAATTCAAGCCTAGTTAGTTCTCTAGGCAATTTAATTAAAGTCTCAGGCTTTTTCTTATTTAATTAAACTTCCTACGTTTGATTACATGTTTTCCTAGCCAATTTTATTTCCTACGAATTTTCGGTATTCAATTTCAATTAGAAAACATTATATTAGGGCAATTTAGATCGTACCGGGGGTTTCGAAAGGTGGAATTCTAATTTTGTATAGTTTCTGGCTTCTCCAATAACGGCACACGGCAGCTCATCGTGGTGCACAGTAGAGGGATGCGACTGAGGTCAAAAATTACACCAGCGTGTAGCCTGCAAGTCGAGGAGGCCGGATCTGGGGTCTGTTTGGCAGTTCACGACCGTTTGGATGGCATTTTCTGATGGAAAAGGTTGATGCATGACAGACTATTTTCTCGTCGTTCCAAGCGCGTGGCAACGGAATTCAACGGTTGGTAGTTGTTGAAGGAAGCTGGTAGCTCGGCCTTTCCAATGGTAGGGGTGGTGTCACCAGACAACATCGAACGGTGAAGATCACAGCAAAAGAAGAAAACTAGCGACGGAGGGAAAAGTGATGTTTTCCACCAGCTGTGGCATCTGTCAGTGGCCAGCAATGGTGGCGAGAGGTTTAGGGTGTCGAGCTTCACCAGTGGTTAGGTCAGGCAGTGGCGTAGGGTGGAGTTTTCAGCCTTGCATGGTGGCAAGCGTGGAGGAGAGAGAAGAGAGATAAAATAGAGGGAAGAGAGAGAGAAAAGGTGGAAATGGTGGAAAAATAGAGTTTTTGAAAGTTTAAAGCTTCCAGGGGCAATTCGGTCTTTTTCCACTTCACCCAGAAAAATTTTTGGATTCCTTATCTGATTTGGGCAAGGGCACAGATTCCCGCAAAAGGAAATTGGCCTCCGTTTAAGGAATTAAAGTTTGATACTTTATTTATCAATTTCCTATCGCCCCGCTGAGTTTTCCTCCATTAGATCGAATTTTAACTCCAAAAAATTCCCAAGTTTCGATTGTAGACTTAGGAAATTATGCCGGATTTAATTTTAATAAAATCATGATTGAATTTTTCCAATTAAATTATTTTGAAAAATCCAGCTTATTACAATACGTAAATTGTGAACTACTATTAGTTTGTATATAATAATGATTAGAGTAATATTTTTTTATAATTAACCTATATATATTTGTATTGCATTAAAAATAAAGTATGGTAACTATCAAGTCTCACCCTTGAACAAGTGCAGTGAAGATGTATGATGTCAAGAGAAAGAATTTTCTTTGAACTAATAGCATTTTGGTGAATTGGATAATACGAGTGGTTCCAAGAATATAAAGTTTTATTATTTAAAGTGAACCATAGCTAGTTAAACTAATAGGTCGTTTCATGGATTATAATTTATGTTTTTAATTATATGTATATATTTAACCTCCTATGCTTTAAAATCAACACCTTGAAATAGTCTTCAGTCACCCTAATATAGATGATATAGAATTTGGGAGTAATGGTTTATTGGTGGATTTCTAATTAAGTAGTTGATGCGATCTCTGCAATTACTTTAGTATATGCGAAGTGTATGGAAATTATATATATAGTGAAAAAAACTGAATTCTTAGGCCAACTTCTTTCTATGCTGATCTTACATTATATATATACATGCCAAGCTTTACAAGCTGGAACTATTTTGGTGTAAGCCCTAATAGCAAATAGAATTTTAAAAAATTTTAAAGAAATAAAGTGTGAAGTAGTGGATGACCTTGTCTCAATTAATTGGTCACTTTCATCACTTCTTTTCTTTTTTTATTTTTGTAGAAATTTGCGACTTGTAGAAAATTGGAGAGTCAATCAATGCAATAATTGTATTTATAAATGAAAATTGATTTAGATACATTTTTAATCCATGTAGTTTTACTCTCTCTCTCTCTCTCCTCCTATCCCCTTCAAATTAATCTCTAATTTCTATATTCTTTGCTTGTTAATGTGTATGCTTTCAGATTCTTTGTCACCCTAAATTTCTCAAGTTGATGTAGAGATGATGTGAACCTCTATATGACTACTAGGTTAGGCATTTAATTATTGTGACCACTGTAACGTTCAGAGTTGCAGTGGATATAGTTTGTGTTATTATAGTAGCATTTATTCCTCATGAGTGATTGTTATAAAATTTAAAACTATAGTGGATATCATTGCTAGAGATGTAGTACTCTCATTTTTTGGCCCATTTTCTTAGGAATATGCAATTCAAGTTCAATATTTGTTTGAGATTGCTTACTGCATTGTATTGGTATTCATTGTTTGATGTATTTGTACCATTATCTTGATATATGGCATGATTAAGCAACATGGCATGCAAAAATATGGTTTAATAGATGCTGCAATCAAAGTGTTTTAGTGGTGTCTAAAGGCTCTTTGGTATATGGTCCTTTATATAACTTTACTATATATCAAATTGTATTTTGTGGTGCTTGCATATTTTCTATTCTATTTGTAACTTTATTCTATCATGTGTACTTTTATGAGGAAAAAAAATTTGGGATAAAAGAAAAGTGCTAATTTTAATAAGAAAATGATCTAGTTATAAAGTGACTATGACATGCAAAGTGCAATTTTTCTGATAATTTGCATTAGGTAGTTGACAATTTACATAAAACTTTGTTCAATCTTTACGAGTATAGATCAATAACATGAACATGTTAATGCTACAACGTTACTTGAAAGCAATACTTTATATAACTCGAGTACAGTGTAAAATGATCAAAAGTTGTTGAATCAATGCTTAGATATAGTGAAAAATAAGCAAGGACTCTCACATTTTCTTCATGGAGGGGTGTGGGTAAAGAAGCTAGTCTATGAGAGTAGCTTATATTTTGAGACATGGAATATTGGCATGTAACACTTCACCTCTACAGGTACAAAACATATATGCCTCATAAAGATAGTATGCTACTAACATATCTTTATTTATCTATACCCGAGTTTAATTTTAAATTAAATATCCATAATCTTTAAATAATTCAATTTTTGGTTTAGGGTTGCACTTGGGACTCTCACTCGTAACATACATATATATGTATATATGACAGCAGAAGTATAAAAATTCTAAGATACATGGATACAAAAGTTGGATACTTTGATATAAGAATCATGCATCTATATACATCTATCAAACTAGTAAAAGCCTCAAGAAATGGTACTGGCATTTTCTAAGATCTATATATACACAAGTCCCAAAAGTAAGCTCCAACCTCCTATACAATATACATTATCCCCTTATGGCCTTTCCCAAACAAGCCAGGGGTAATGGAGCACCAAAAAGATCAGTCCCCTCACCACACTAACCCAAAGAGGATAGTGGTGCATCCACAATGTAAATCATGATCTCTCTCATCTATATATAGTACCCTACATCGGGTACATGCACTGTCTCAATCTTCACCTCAATAGTAACAGAGTATTTAGTCATTTGGACACATTAATGCATAGGTAGGATAAAATATTAGTAATCAAGGAAAATCAAGTTCAAAAGTACCATTAATGGTACAAGCTATAAACAATACAAAAAATCTTGCATTCAATTCATTTCAATACAAATCATTTTGGATACTATATCATGCTCATGCTATGTAAGTTTATGTATCAAACATTTCACATTCTATGCTCAATGGATATACTCATCATAACATTCATTTTTGCTGGTTATATGGACTTGTATAACATTCATGAAAATAGCATTTATATAGGAAAAAAATTATCTGATGGGACTCTCTTGGCCCATTCATTACATGTTTCCTTCACATATTCTTTCTTTTCAAATAATATTTTCCTCTTAAGCAAACATTATATGAGTTTCATCCAGATAAACATTTTATGGCACGAGGATCCTAGGGCATCCCCCAGTTTCCTTTTATATTGTAGGGTTACTATACTCTGCTAAGGATCACACCCCTAATGGATCATTGTGCCTCTCTATGGGTACCCTCATTGGATCACTGCACCTTTTTGTGGGCTACAGGTAATTTCCACTCACTCTTTGTGGTGAGCCAATGATGCTTAGATATCATTTTCGACCTACTCTCTATTTTATACACTACACTGACAGGTTCCCAAATTATGGTAAGTACAACCTTAAGTAACTCATTTTAGGCCGTCAGAGTAAACTAACTTAGGGTTGACCACCATTACGGTGTTTTCTCAACACTTTCTAAAAATTGAATAGATGTTTTATTATCCTAAATTATGGTCCAACCATGGAATTTATGACAATCGTCCTATACCGATTATCGATCCTTCAATCTAGAACCTATCTAGATTAGATAATATAATAGTAGCCTTTTACTTTTCTTTTCTTGCTATTTTCCTTTAATCTTGTCCCATATTACTTCTTAAATATGTTACTATGGTTTAGAGATGATTTCCTAGTCTTTACATGATGTCTGAAGGAAGAAAAGAGGAAAAAACACCAAGATACAACATGCACACAAAATGTGAAATATGGATTTTGATGTATTTTTAGCCTTCAAACCTTTAAGAAAACTTCAAGATTTTCATTATAAATCATTTCTACACTCTTTCTTCCTTCCAAAACAACATCATATACCAAAACTACATTTTTTGATGCTAGAAATCAATCCAAACTCATATAACTCATGCATAGGAGAAAAGAAAGCAAACCCTTGCTTAAATTCCATTTCTTAAGTAAAACAATCACATGAAAAACCTCACAAACATATATCCAGCATACAAACTATAGAAGGCAAGTTTAAAATTCCTTAACTCAGCTTGGAACATAGTTTCTTCAAATTTTCATTAAAGAGAAGAAGTGGGTTGTTGCACCCAAAGAGATAGGGAAGATTTTTCCCTATTACTTAAGTGATTTGTGCGAAATAATGTTTAAGAAAGCTAGCTGGGTGATCTCTACTTTAGATCTACTCCTCCTTATAGGATTTCTTAGCTTTCTCTCACTAGAATCCTCTCATTTTCTCACTAGATGAAGATGAAGATGAAGATGGTGAAGACATATTATAAGCCTCCAAAGCCTCCTTCCCTCTTAAGTCATACGTGACTTTTTCCTGGGGGAGGAAATGCAATTAACTAAACTTAAAAAAATAATTGTCAATTGGTCCCTAAGTTAAAAATGAATTTTAGCTATCCTAAAAAGTTTTTTTCCTTATGTACCATTTTCATATTTTATTTCTTTTAAGGTTCCATTTCTCATTACTCAATTTTTAATTCCTTATCTGTCCTTTGGGTTAAATTACCCAAATATACCATTTTAGTAAAAATTCATTTTCTCTTAAATCAAATCTCATTTCAACCTGGTTTCATAGTCAATTGATACATGAATTACTTTTCTAGCTTTCTATATTATATATTCATAGTAAACATATCTCTTGTAACACCCCTATCTAGTATTACAATTCCTTCGGTGCAACCAGATAGGTTTGGTACATTCTTCTTATCCTTTTATTTAATTACTATCTGAGCATTTATGCCATTCATTTATATTAAGCAGATTAGGTTCAAGATCTTTTGCTTAGATTAAATACTTACTTGCACAGCGGAATAAAAGAAATTCTATCCTACATAGAAGAAATTTAAACTTTCATACAATTTAAATAATAAAAGTCCAATAATATCCATTACATTATAGTAAACATATATCAGGATATATGAAGTACCCATCCTTAAGAAGTCAGAAGACAACAATCCTGTCACTCAGACTCCTTTTACAAATTTTCAAGATGGACCGGTCCTTCACATATCCCTTCCCCGGTTCTTTCCCCATTATATCCCAAGTCTATTGCCAAAAGAATAATCCTAATTATAAACTAAATATATTTGGACTAGGACCCAAAAATAGGGGTTACAACATTTTCCTTAGACCAAAAAGGAACTTTTATCTCCCAACCCTGCTAAGCATCTGCATCTGATACATATTAGCATAGTAATGAGAAACACAAGTTTTCCAGTAGATTAACAATTCGGGTTTTTAAAAATAACTAATATGTATCAGGGTGCAAGCACCAAAATATTTAACTCTACTTTCTTGAAAATAAAAATATAGCATTGTTCATAAATATAAACTAGCAAGCAATGTATGATCAATTTAAATGTCAATGAGATAAAAATGATATTCTTTCAAGTAAAACATCTTGCATGTTATAAACACATTATCATAAAATTAACAAAGTATTTATGCTTATCATTCTTAAAACATACTTTTATATAAAAGTTGTGCACACTTGGGTACTATGTGGACACTTGGCCACCTCCTAGGGTCATTGTGCACACTTAGGCACTATGTGGACACTTAGCCACCTTTATAAAAATCTCTTTATCAAATTTCAAGGGAAATTTTTCTTTTGCTTGAAAAATAATACTAGTGTACATCTCTTTAAAACTCTAATTTCTTTAAGAGTAAATTCCCTTTTCTTGGAAATTCATATCAATGTACATTTCTTATGAAAAGTTTAATATTTTCAACAATACTTTCTTCTTTCTTGAAAATTAATTCTAATGTGCATTCTCTCTAAAAATTCTAATATTTTAAGAATAATTTCTCCTTTATTGGAAATAAATTCTAATATACATTTCTTATAAAAATTCTAATAACTTCAAGAGTAATTTCCCTTTTCTTGGAAATTAATATCAATGTACATTTTTTATAGAATGTTAATAAACTCAAGAATAAATTCCCCTTTTCTTGAAAAATCACATTGATGTGCATCTCTTATAAACTTCAAGAATAGATTCCCATTTTTTTTTTTTGAAAAATAATATTAAGGTGCATTGCTTATAAATTACAAGAATAAATTTCATGAACTTGGCCTAAGAAAATTGGTTAATTTGCAATTTAGTTCCCCTATTTTATTCCTGAACTAACACCTTTAAGATGGTATTGTCTTCTTCCTCCATGGGTATCATTTGCTCACCAAGTACAACCAAAAATTTTACACCCAATTTCATGTAAACTTTCCTCTTCCATTCGGCCAAAGGGAGTTTTTATGAAGGAAGCATGGTTTTCAAAAATATCCATCCATTTCTATCACATTAAATCATAGTTCATCTTGAAATATCATTATCTAACCATAATCCTTTCACAACAACAATATTCATGTCATCCCATCAACCACATTCCAATTAATCACACATGCTTAGCCAACATAACATGCTTTTTATCAAGAATGTAAGGAAAACAATCATGTTCCATAGAAAGCTTGTAAAAACATGTTGATTGCATATACTAAAGCATGGAACACAATCTTAAAATTGTTAACCTACCTCAAGGATGACTAGAAGGAAGTGATCTTGGCCCTTCCTTTGATCTCCTTCTACACCTTGCTTCCTTTCTCTTGACTAAATTTCCCTCTTCTTCTTGGTACATTTTCAAGCCCTTTTTCAGCACCAATTACATAGCATGCTTTCTAGAGAGATCGAAAGTTTCGGGAGGTTATTATCACAATTAGTTTCCTAATAAAATAATTCAAATCTTATACTAGTTTCCTTTCAATTTTTATTTTCCTACAATTAATTGCCTAATTTCTACTTCAGTCTAATCCTTAAGCATATTCGGATTCAAAATCGATAGGAAAACATCAAATTGGAGTATTTTAAATTATACCGAGGATTTCAAAAGCTCGAAATTTGATTCCTGCAACTTTCCAACAACTCCAGTGGTGGCTCACGGCGGGTGGGGTCAAAAATTACTCCAAAATGTAGCCCGCAACTCGAGGATGCTGGATTTGGGGTCGGTTCGACGAAACATAGCGGTTTAACTGCAGTTTTCTAGCGAAGAATGCGACAGCCTTAGAATCTATTTTTCCTCTGTTCACGACGCGTGGTAGCGGTTCATCGCCGGTTGGCAGCTGGCGGAGGAAGCTGGCAGCTCGGGCTAGTTGATGCGGCTTCGGGCTGAGCTGCTGAACCTTCCGACAGTGGCTGATGGTAATGACTCGGCCGGACGGCAGACGAGCATAGCAAAGGTGGCGGACGAAGGAAATTTCATGAGAGAGAGAGAGAGAGAAAGAGAGAAAAAGGGACAAATGAGAGGAAAAAATGGAATTTTGGCATTTTGTGGTCTCTAAGGGCATTTTGGTCTTTTTCTACTTTGCTCGGGCTAAATTTTGGATACATTCTTCGATTTAGGCAAGAATATAGGACAATATGGAAGGGATTTGGAAATCTTTTGAGGATTTTAAGCCTTCTATAAATATCTGCTAAATTCCTGAAGGCAGATAAAATTTTCTTCGTCAGATAAAATTTTTATTTCAAAAAATTCTCAAATTTAAACTGCAAACTCATGAAAATATTCTTAAATCAATTCCAACAAAATTTCAATTTATTTCATCTAATTTAATTTATTTTAAATCGAGTTATTACATCTCTAGCATTCAGAAACTAAATTATTTAAAAGGATGTTACATGACACACTTATAGATAAATCAATAGAGATAGTAGGTACAATGATTAGGAGAAAGTTGAATGTAATGTTCTTACAAGAGATTAAATAAATAGGAGATAAGGCAAGAGACTTAAAAATTTCTTATTTTAAGCTTTGGTATGTTGACAATTTCACAACCCAAACCCTCAACCATAACCAATGCATAGATAAAATCATCACTAGGCTAAGTCTATCAACCCTAAAGTGATGATAATTTGGAATGCATACCAATGCATTGAGAATGCTTTTTGACACGAGACTTACCCTAAATCTAGATTGCAATCCTATAGTACTCCACTCAATAATTTGTTGTCATGTAAAATTATAGAAATAAGAGATAAGTCACACGGATTTAGTGAGTATATAATAAATAAAATGATAAGCAGATGTACATGAGTTTTTCACAACAAAGAAATAGTAAACTGAGATACTTATAAAATATTATTCATATGTATATAATTTGAAAAGAACATAAAAATATTTAATACTTCATTCAAATAAATAAATAGTATATAGGCCGTATATATATGAAGTGAGCGGAATAATCATATGTGAAAGCTGAGAGAAAGAAATAATCATTACTAGATCACAAATCTATCGTCTAAATTAATATAAAAATCATTTTCCAATAAGAACAATCTTATGTGAAGGTTCAGAAAAAAATATAAAAACTCTTAAATTATAAATAAAATCTATTGACATTAAGATAAATTTGCTTTTTAATTTTATTTTTTTAACGTCCATAAGGTTGTGGCTGCGCCCATTTTAGCTGTGAAAATCATAAGTAGATGTGTTAATACCCTTTATTAATGATAACCAGACAATAACAGGTAAGGCTTGTTATATAAAACAAAATCTATTTGTTAATTCACCAAAATGAATATAAAGTTAATAGCATAATGTCAGATCAGATCCATCCTTTTCATTTTGGGCATTGTTTTAACATCATTTATCACCATCCCTTCCCATCATGGGCGTTAACTAAGGAATAGAGCATAGTTTCAGTGCATCAAACGTTGTAATTATTTGAAACAAAAAAAAACATTAATTATTTCTATTACTAAACTAGAATAGAGCAAATAACATCAATTTAAATTTTCTGGTGCGACTTCAAACAAGACTGAAACGAAAAGGAACACATTTTGAACTTTAGAGACCTCAATGGAAAGGCTTAATAGCTACCGTATCTTCCCACAGAACACTATATAGCAGTTCAAACCAGGAGAAATTTATGTCTAAGAAGAAACTTTAGGCTGGAAATTTCATCAGTCGATTGCTTCTCTCCTAAATCCCAGGAAGGCTTCCTTCAGAACCAAAAAGAAAAAAACGATGAGTTGCTGTTTCAGATATATAACGTGTAATCACAAGGTGCTTAGTAAAAGGAAGACAACACATATATACCTAAAGAGATGAAGGGAACTTAGCAACTAAATCTATTGAGAATCATCTTTGGAGACGTTAGGAATGTGTGATATTTTGTGCCAATCCTCGCTGTTGCTATCCTCAATTCTCCTTTTGAATTGCATTGGCATTCTTGTTAATTTCAACTCTAGCAGAGCCCTAACGTATTGCATTCCGTTGGGAAGCATCTTGAGGCATTGACAAGATCTGATTTCTAGTTGTCTGAGAGAGGGAAGTGCTTCTTGCTCTATATTCCAATCCTCTAGTTGCTCTAGCATCCAGATTTTAAGGATACGTAGCTGAGGAAAGCTTCCAGAACAGCAAAGCATTTTTTTCCCCATGTAAGATTCTGCCTGTAGATTCAAATATCGAAGATTTGGAAGATCATTCAAAATCTGCATGGGGTCTTCTGACAGTCTGGAATGTGCCAAGGTAAGCTCAATGAGGCCTGGTGGGAAAAACTGGGACAAAAGAGATGGGCTACTTAACCTTCCTAGCAAATACATGTCAGTGAGATATTTGTGATCTGTGAAAGACTTCAAGTGTAAATTCCAAGGTACACCTTTTTCATTCCTTGACTTTAATCTTAGGGATTGAAGATGTTCAAGTCTTAGAAGCCACTCAGCTAATGCATCAAGCTGCGATGCCATTGACTCTTGTTGTAGTGACATTGATTGACATGCCAATCCCAATTTTCTGATATTGACCAACCTATCTAGGCCATCCTTTACTGGACTATCCTCATCCAAAAATAGTCCCCATAATGTTTGGATGTTAGCTAGAGAACCACCCTGTGGTTTAGGTGGGAATCTGCTGCCATAAGTCTCACTCAAGTACAAATGCCGCAGTTGCATCTTCCAGAGGGAACTAGGGAGAGTATTGATGTTAGTAGCTTTCAGGTCTAAAGTCTGGAGTTTCAACAAGTTGCCAATGGATGATGGGAGTGACTCTAAGTAAGTCCATCTTAAGCCAAGATACCTCAGTTTAGGGAGTCTTCCTATATCTTTAGGCAACTTGGGTTTATAGACATGTTCAAGATCAAGCACACGCAGCAGTAAAAAGCAATTGCTAGAAATACACCTGTTCAGGAAGTTACCTATATCTTCTCCTGGTTTACTTCCTTCTTGGGCATCAAATGACAGAAAAGAGAGAACATGCTTGTAGTAGGTTCTCAGGGAAGTAGAAGGAGCTCTAGTGTCACCATGAATATGACTGTAGTAGATATCATGTTGGTCAAGATGATCTGCCACACGACGGATAATATAAGTTTCTGGGGATGAATCTGAGTTTGTATCATTATAGCCTTGAAGAAATTTACAGTCCTTAGCTTTAGTCGACCAGAGTTCTCTTAAAGCATAAGGTAGGCGACATGATTTCACCTTTCCGTTATGCTTTCTCTTGATAATTTGAACCATGTTGAGATCTACCAACTCTGTCAAGTACCTTTCTGCAACATGTTCTGATGACTCCTCATTCTCTCCTTGATGCACTAAATCCTCCGCAACCCATAAGACAATTAACCTTCTAGCAGGAATCACAAAGCCAGCAGGGAATAATACAAAATAAAATAGACATCTCTTAAGATATAGAGGCAAGTTCATATTGATAGTGTCTAGTGTTTCAAACCAACGTTTATCACTATCTTGATCTAGCTGCTCTATCACCCTTGACCACACCTCTTCTGTGACATGTTTCTGAGATAATAAGTCCCCCATTTTTAATATTTCTGATGGCAGCCCCCCACATTTTATGACAATCTTTTTTCCAACCTTCATCAAATCAAGGGGAATGTCCACCTTCAAATTTCTTCTAAACAGTACCCAACTATCTTCGTCATTCAACAAATGTAGATGGTGAACAAATGTTCTTGGGCCTTTTGAAACCTCATTCAAATTCCTACTAGTAAGTAGAACTCTGCAACCCGTTGACATTTCTGGAATGGCCTTTTTCAAGCTATCCCATACTTGGGAAGTTTGAACATCATCAACAACTATGAGATACCTCTTATTTGCCAGGACAGTATTGAGTAGCTGCATCAATTCTTCTTTTGCAGTCCATTTTACTTCTTGAACTCCCATTATTTGTTTAGCTATATCTTCAAGAAGTAGCTCAAGGACATAATTTTTGGGCACAGACACCCAAACTCGAAAATGAAAGTAATCAACAACAGCATCATTGTTAAAGATGAACCTAACTATGGTAGTCTTACCTGTGCCTCCAATTCCTACAATTGAAGTAACGCAGAGACGTTCCTCTTCTGAGAGTAATTGTGCCATCAAAACTTCTATGTCATCATCAAAGCCGATTATACCGGATTCTTTAACAACAAGAGGAGGATGTGTCCTTTGACGTAGTCTTTGAATCATAGAGAATGATTCTGCCCGGGTTTGAAAACGCTCCAAATCATATGTCTGTCTTCTTCTCGAGGCATCTTCAATCTTCTTTCTTATCTTCTTTATCTTCTTCTTAATAACATATTGCGTTGGGAAGCAGTTGAAAATATGGGTTTGTTTATGTTCAAATCTAATAATATAGTCATCAATGACAGATCTGATCTCATCGGCGATACCTCTCATCTCCTCCACCCCGATCATGACTCTTCGATCTCGTTGTTCCATCTCTTGTACATCCTTGAATAGAGCATTCATCAATTGCAATTCTTCCCGGATTGATTCTACCTTCTCTTTTAGTCCATTGACAAGATGATAGGCAGGAATCATATGCTGCAGGGAGCTAGGTGGATGCTCCTCTGTGCCACAATTATCGTTGTGTTCAGTTATGATGTCGTGTGAGCCAGAGTTGATTTCACTCTCTTGTGTGCTTTGACCCAAAGAAACCAATCCTTTTCTCTCTTCTATGTTTGCGATGCCATAGACGATCTTCCTTTCTAAGACAGTACCAATCTTATTCAACATGTAATTGATTTTCTTCACAAGTGAATGTCTAATGACTAGATTTGCAGCATGCGGTTTCCTTAGTTCATATGCTGCACAAATGGCCTCACCTTGTTGCGCCACCACTTTAATTTGCTCCACCCAGACCCTCTGCCTTTCGTTCAGGCCTTCCCCAGATTCACTATCTTTGATCAGGGCACACATTAGTCTTATATCTCTTCGGATTGACTCCATATTCTGCTCCAAATCCAAACTACAAGTGGCCACAAACAACGCAATAACTTTTACAAGAAGAGGAAAAGCAGCAGTGACGAAAAAGTTTGACCCGGGTAGAAAAGAAATAAGAAAATTTAATAGTAGGAATGCCAAGAGTTTGTGCGCATTCAAAACACCCATTAGTGTGTTCCGTGGATGAAACATTGATATTGATTTTATATCTTCACTTTTATCATCACCAGACCCTCCAATTCCAAAACACAACCTTCTCCAGTATTCTGTCACAGTCTGAACAATAACTGTTACAACAAGAGCAGAAAGTGGAAAGAATGGTACCCACATCGTAGAGAATTCAAAAAAGGAGGAAAAAAAATTGACCAATACGACTGCCCATACTATCTTCCAATTCAAAACGCGCGTTAGTGTCTTGGGTGAATGAGCTGTTGATGTTGATTTCATCCCTCCATTTTTATCCTCAGCATACTCTTCAAATCCATAAGACGACCTTCTGTTATGTGCATCTCCAATTTGTGTTTCAATAATCTTCATCTTCTTCTCAAGTTTCGTTTGGGATTTATACCCCACAAAGGGAGAAAGAAGACCTTTAAGCCTGCCCATCCTACTACACCATCTTTCCCTTGAGACGATAAAATCTTCAACAACAACTTGGGTAAAGTCACACAAACCCTTTATATCATCCATCCAGATCTTCTCTCTTTCACTTGACTCCCCTCTTGACTCTACAATTGCCAGAATGTTGTGCAGCTTGATAAATTTCTCTCTTACCTGTTTCACTGTATTTATCACCTTATAACTGGTAAGAAAACTTTGCGTAAGAACGTAGTCAAGCTTCTTTACAGTAGGGGTTGCTATTGTATCAGGAGTTGTGGAAGAAGATTCCCTCCCATCTACCGGAGTTTCAACGACCACGCCTATGATTCTATCCTGGTAAGTCTTACTTCTGAGAGAGACATCTAAAATCCTGTGACGAATACGCTGCAGCTCCTTTCCAAACTTATGACGAGTTACTACATTCAAAAACACGTTTGTTCTTCCTTTGACTGATTTGTTGATGAAGGTTTGTATGGCATCCTCGGCATCACGGAGCACATCCTTCAGTTCATCTGCCCACTTGTTGACATCTTCATCATTTTGTCTCTGGCGTTCAAGGTGTTCTAAGAATGGATGCATCAGCCTCAGTTCTCTTTCAATCCATTCAACCGAGTTTGTTTCTTCTGCTAACACGGCATATTCTTGAATCAGGAGCGAGGACAGTCTCTCTGCTACAGTAGCAACGGCAATATTTATTGCGAACTCAGCCATTCTAACAACCCCAAGTTATGATGGAACTTCGCATACAAAATCTTGCTACTGCATCATCAGCTTATGAGTTATGAATTGTGCCCCTCCTATTTTACAAACAGGTTTACGACTTCATTTTCTGAATCCCTCTTATTTTCCATGAATATTTTTCCTGGTGATACTATTATCAACAATGAGTGGAAGAGAAAACTTTTAGGACCCTTTGCTTACAATGATTAGACCATGAAACTCCCAAGAAAAAGAAAACAAAAATCGAAAACCAAGACTTGTCAATCAATAATGTAGCAGTAGACTTTTATGATTCTATCTTTCCATTCTCCAAAAACCCACTCCTTTCTTTTGATCCTTATCATATTGTCCACAGATAAAAGAAGCCTCCTCTTTCTTATCCTTTATTAATATCTAATCACACTGTGTACTTTGTCACTTGGCCAAAATATCATGCGATTTTTTTTTCGACAAGGTGAAGAGTTAATTGGACGATCAAAAGGTGTGCTTTCTTTACTGTTATATATTTGGTGAAATTGCTTTGAATTTATTCTCAATTCTAGAACAAGTTTGTTGAAACTGCTATGAATTATTTCTGCGACTAATGCCGGTTTGAAGTTTTATTAAACAACGTTTTATGTGTTTTCAATGAGTATCAAGTGTTTTAATTTTCAACCTACTTGTGAAAAAAACTCCGCCTCATGAGTTCTCTTTCTCTCTAACCTACGTTAGGTTTCCGAAGTCCCCTAGGGTTTGGCCGATACCCTCAATCATTTCTATAGCCTTGCTAAAGGTTTCACAACATTTTAGATTTAGGAGAGGTTGCCACTGCGAACAGAGAACCTCTAAAAATCCAAGCTGTGCAATGAAACCCCAACACAGATCCTCGATAGCGTGAGGCTTCGTAATCTCCAACTCTCACCACCATGGACTTATGCAGATCTATTTATCTCATTGTGAGCCTCACCACCAATCAGGTCAGCTTCTAGACAGCCAATTTTGCTTGCATTTACTAAAGTAACGTAGGGTTTTAACAGCAATCCTTAGCACTGCGCATTAATATACTTGAACACGTTCTCTTTGCACCGTTCACCACCATTTCCTTCTTCTTATGATTATGCTAGTGGGTGCTCTTTGGGCTCCCTAAAGATGGCGCTACTTATTTAACCTAAAACTCCTCCTGTGCCTGTTCTTTCTCTGAACGTCCTCCATTTCCTTCTAATCCTTTTTGCTTCCACTAACATTAATATCTCATCATGGCTAAACACACATTACATACTGGAAAATACATACCAGCACTCTCTCTTCAACCTTCCACCAAACGAAGAAAATCTTTTCATACCTCTATTCCCATGGATAGCCCTCGTGAAATAGGATTATGGATGCTCTGTTGGTACCTTTAGCAGCGGTTTTTTTGCTGTTAAAATATTTTTTAATATTATTACAAGGAATATTATTGTTATTATATTTTTTGTTTAAATAATTAATTTTAAAAAAGTATAGTAATAATATTTTTTGTTACAAGAAATTTTAGCAACAAAAAGAACTATCGCTAAAAGTGCCAAACAGGTGCCAAAGTGTCAAGCAGAGAATCCGAACGTGTGAAATAAGATGGGTGGAGCCCAGTGACTTCGAGTTCGAAGAGAGATGTGGATGAAGTAATTGATAGGGAAGCAACCCTTTACCCAAGACCACATCCTCCACGTCAGCTGGATCGAGGTCTTATCCTCTCAATCAACCAAGACAAGATCACAAACAATAGAGTATTTTGGTCCCACTACTTAGTGGAAGCGTTCTCATATGCAAAGACGTTCACAGTTATGAGAATGCAAGTTATATAGACCAATTTTAGAGCTTGAGAGTTAAAGTTTAAGTAGTTGGTAGGGATAGAAATTACTACATCATTCACTTTGAAAGAGTTGATGACATGAATTTCATATTGGAGGCAAGTCCTTGGTCTATCTAAGCAAAATTATTGTCTCTATCACCATGGAAGCCTAACCTAGTACTCACCAGGTACCCACCAAGCATCGTATATATGACATAAACATCTGGGTCCAATTATAGGGCCTTCCCTTGGAGTATCAACTACCATTAGTGGCGCATGAAATCAGAAGTACGGTGGGGAAAGTGGTTGAAGTGGACTGGTCTCCTTCCATACCCAAGAACTTGCACTTCCTAAGAACCAAGATTCGAATTCCCCTAAACCAACCCAACATATGGGTGTCATTTTAAAAACCAATGATGAGAAACTTTTGTGGGTTCAATATAGATATGAGAGGGTTTATTACATATGGGGTGTATATGGTAGAAATGGCCATATGCACCCCATTTTTGATTGGTCCAAGCCACAAATATCTACTCCATTGGATACTTAAATGGAGAGAATTAGTAAAAGATTCAATGTAAATATTGGCTTATTTTTCACTCGTGCCTATTATTTCAATAAAGCAAGGAGATTTCTATGACATGTACACAGAAGAACTACAAAGGTAAGCATCATCACTACTGCAACTGGCTCTTATTATAAGCCTTGGCATGCTGCCCCATTGGAATTTGATTTCAATCCATAGGGCACACTAGATGTGAATGGAAGAATTACCAACCAACACCAAGCTTCAGGCTTTTAACAACCTACCCAAGAGACCTCCTCCTCAGAATCGGATCCAAAAGAAGATGAGTTTTGTAACACCCCCAAACCTTTTGTTCGTTTTAGTTATTTAGATAATATAATATCTTATAAGACTGGTGAGTTACTACTACCTCTATTCAAATAAATTTTTAACTTTTACCAAGTTAAGTAATTAAGTACCAATAGTTTGGGTTTTTACACTCGGGTTTACACATGTAATGCAACATAAATAAAATGAAATAAAAATACATACATATATTTATATACATTCACATACATCATTTCTTTTCAAAGACATATACCTATAGATATGTGAGTTTGGTAACATTCATTCAATTGGGGTAAGGAGGCAACAACTCTGCCACTCATACCTTATCAAAAATCCTACTAATGGATAATGTCATTTCCTCACATATCTTGGATACATATATGCCCTCATTTTTTTTATACATCATAATTTAATCATCCTAATCCCCTCCAAAATATAATAAAGAATCATAGTATTGGGCATGTACACTTTTATTCTAATATCTACATGTCAAAATATATTGACTACCATACTACTCATATAACTGTACCCCTTCTGCAGGTGGGGGAGATGAAGGGATCTCAATAACTGCAATTACCCATAACTCCTTGACTACCATAAAATACCCCAAGATGGGTATCTTAACCATAGCGACCTTTGCCTTTAGTAGAATTTGAAATCTAGGCATCTGATACATACCAACATTTATATGAGAATAAATCTTAGTAGCAGAACAACTTGTTTAAAAAATCACTGGCCTGTATCACTTTATTTATACAAAAATTTACTACATTCTTTTCATCATCACATGGAAAACAATATCTATTGGGATGCAATGTGTGAGTTATACAATTATAGCAATATAACATCATAACATGTACTTATGAATGCATGTACAATTATAGTTCACCAAATGTCAACAATAGGATATATGCCATTTCATCACATATATTTGTCATGGCAACATAATCATATTTACATTTAAAATATGAGCAAGAAAAAAAAAATCATAATAGCTAATGCCATATTTATCATAAGAGCCATCGAGAGAGTCGCCCAACGAACAACTCCACTTACCCTTATAACATTCATGAAAGTGTTTTGAGTTAAATCTCGTGGTCTTTGACTAACTAGCAGTCCTCTACCTTCCCTGTACTATCTATAGCGTCCCCTAGTGGATCCCAAGTACACATAGGTTTATGTCCTCTCTGACAGATCATCCCTAACTCACTTAATGGTCCCTGGCAACTCTGACAGATCATTCCTGACCAGCGAGATCAATATCCCTTTGGATACTTCACTTCCCTTTCATCCCATAAAGGGGTTTGTATAACTCACGAGATCACTGCCACTCTGACAGATCACGTTTACTTTGTCCTTGCGGATCATGAGACTATGGAATCACCATCTTCATTGATGGATCACATTCTTAGCATGCTATTCACACGCAGATATCTTAGAGTGATTTAGCTCATGCTATGATTATGTTTAACCCTAAGTATGTGACTCCTTTTGTTGGCCATAGAAGATTTCATTAACTTAGAATCTATAACTATCACGGTGTTTTCAAAATTATTTATCATTAAGTGGATGTTTTACCATCCCAAATTATGGTCCGACCATGGAATGTCCAACGATCATCCCATACTGATAATCGGTTACTCAATCATGAGTTTATCTACCACTAATGCATACACTTAGAATACTCTTTTCTTTTTACTTCTACGTTTTTCTCTCTTTCTTTTTAGTCTCATGTTACATGTTACCCAAAAAGTTATACTTTTCTTATGGAATGACATTATTGTTGACTTGATTGATCATACATTCAAGAAAATAGAAACTTGGACTTACAAACTTGTTCTAAAGTTTTGAGGTTTCATTTTAAAGACTATGTAGCTCTTTCAAAAAAATTTCTTCATGAAAAATCATACTTTTCCACCTAGCAGTCGACTTATACCTCATAGTAATCAGCTTACAGAAATAAAGTCTTGAAAAACACAAACAAAGAGCTATAAGTCGTTACTAGACCTATACTAGTCGACTATTGGCTAACAGAGAGCTATCAGTCGACTTTCAATTACATGGCAGTCTATTGATGAGCTATTGTAAGCTGGTATTCACAAGGTTGAGGCCTGACAATTGATTGCCAAGAATTGGCAGTCGGCCGCTACCTATATTTTTTGAAAAATTCTGGGCTAAAAAACATGGAAGTCGACTTGTATGATCTTGAGACTTCATTTTTACTACTATAAAGGCTTACTGAGTCTGAACTTCACCTCTTTTAAGTCTAGAAAAAGCATGACTTTAGTTTCATATACATTAATTCATCATTTACTCCATATATGCTCAATATCATCCATCATATGGATTGAAATAAATTTTCAGCATGGTGAACAGTAAAACCCATTTTTCAAACTCTGAAACAATCTAATACACACATATATAAGTACATCCATATAGCATAAAACACCCAATAGAAGTTAGAAATACTAAGAATATAGTTTTAAACCCCTCTATCATTCAAATAACATTAAAATCACCATTTTCCCAAAAATAAGTAGTAACTTTCAAAAATGAGAGGATTAGATTTTTTGCTACCTTATTTCTTGTTATAGAAGTGTGTAGGTGATTTCAGATGCCTTTCTAAGCTTCCCTACTGTAATTTCTCACTTTAAATCACACTAGAATTCAGGTTAGACTTCTCCTTCAAAATCTTTCTCTTTCTCTCTCTAAGTCTTCCTTTCTTTAAAAAGTCTAAAGGTGAGCTTATGGGAGAGTGTTTCAGGGTTGTGGTTTATATAGGGGTTTCATGTGATTAGGGAAACTGCAATCCTTATCTATTATCGAGGTTGAGTTTTGGTCACTCAGCCGCAAATGGCAATTTCTCCAGTCATATGGAGAATTGCAATTTTGCCACTAAAATCTTGGCAGGAGAATTCAAAAATTAGTTAACTACAGTAACTCCCTTTTGGCTAAAATTTTGTTTTCTATACTGGACTAATGAGGGTTTACATAATTTCCTCAGCTTAACCTTTTCCTTTTCATTCTAGTCCCTATATTTTTTCATTTCAAATTACTCTCTTACTCTAATACAACTATATGCAAGCTAATACAATATACACAAGCATTTAGCTTATTTAATAGCCAATAAGCATCTCTCATAAATAGTAAAAGTGGATGTTACAAGTTTGACATATATCTCATTGTTCCTCTGATGGATCAAGTCCCAGAGGACCCTCTAACGCCAATATTCATAGATACCCTACTTAATGAGCCTGACCTAGAATTAGGGGCGAATCCTAACATGCAACGTTTTCTTCATAACCTATATCCTTCCCATCCCAACTACTTCCATACCCTACCACTCATTTCATTTAGTGAGGGCAATGAACTCCCCCTACCACACTACCCCCAACAACTAGTTTGGGTTGAATTTGTGCCAAGGCAGCTAGTCATGATCAAAATTTAGGCTTTTCTTGATCTAGTTAACTATCCAGAAAGGGAACCTCACTCGTAGGATGAATCTAAAATAATTGGAGTGATTGAATTTGGATCGAGTAACAATGAATCTAATTTGATCTTGAGGATAACTCCTTCTAGTTTTGATGCCCCTTGTTCAGGTATACAACACAGTGAGGAGTAGGATGACTTTATAGTGGTGGGATATGTTCAATAGATTAATCTTATTCTTTCCTCACCACGAACCTAAGTCTCTGAGTTCTATCCTATGAGCCCAATCCATTAGGCCATCATACCCTCAAGCAATAACTCAGCCTAGAACTACTAATAGCATGGCCTTGATATTTCACCACAATAAGTAACTCACACAATCCATGCCAATATAGAGTAGACTAACTCCTTAACCTAGCTTGGGCTTACACTTGCTACAACCATAGACTGAGCTTCCCTAATTACTAACCTGGAGAGTAGAAGCTTGACCATCCGATGGAGTGGGTTAGAATTCCTCTTACATGAGACTTCCCATTCAAGAGATACTTTGAGTGGGCCAGGACCAGACTTGCCCATGACTTCCAACCTTTTAGAGCGAGACCATCGATAGCCTGGACTAAATGCAATAGATGATACTTACCATGGGCCAAACCAATACTCTAAGGCTAGAAAATTCAAGAAAGCACAGGATGTCCTTAGACTAACTAATCCAAGAGGTTTGTAAAAGAGCCAAAAGGAAACCCTTGACCATCTAAATCAATGTTGCGATCTCCAACCCAAGACACATCCCTCCAAAGAAAAGGAAGTTGTTGTTAATTGAGGATGAAGCAAAGGACTTTGACCAAATTTCTAAAAATCTCACAACACATAATCTAAACATGAGGAATCTAATCAAAGCACCACTTTGCCTGAAGAGGAAATTGAATACCTTTCTTGTCTTTTTGCAAATTGCTATATGAGGTTTAAGGAGGTTGTCTCATGACAACCTCCTCAATAGACATTATCATTATTAGCTGGAATTGGCAGCTCCCCAACAGTTCAAAGGATCAAAATTTTTTGTGGTAAATTTTATCTTGACTTTATGTTTATCAAGGAATCAAAATGTACTTAATCCAAAGTGTCAAAATTAATCAAATTAGGATCCTTCTCATGTTATCATTGTGTAGAAGCAAAAGGTTTAAAGGGAAGCCCTATCTTTCTTTAGAAGGACCCATGGGAGTTCTTGATTACCAATGCCTCACACCACTGGATCCATGGAATTTATAAAACCTCAGATAATTGTTCACTCAAGATCACAGGAGTATATGGGAACTCCAAACTCAAACACAAGAGAGCTCTTTTGGTTTTTTTAGACCAACATAACCTTAGCCCAGATCCTTGGATTCTCTTTGGGATTTCAATCAAATCTTCTGTCTTGAAGAGAAACTGTAACACCTCCAATCCTATGGTTTACTTTTAGATAATTAAATAATATAATATAATATACAACAGGATTGATAAGTTACTACTACCTTTACCTGAGTAAATTTTAACTTTTTACCAAGTTAGACAATTAAGTGTTACTAGTTTGGGTTACTACGCTCGAGTTCTCACATGTTACGCAGCGGATAAACTAAAATAAACATATATATATATATACATTCACATTCATGTACATAATTTCTTTACACAACTGATAACATTTATATGTGCAAGACATATACCTATAGATATGTAAGAGTGTTAACCAGGGTAGGGAGACAACAAGCTTGTCACAGGTGAGTTTCTCGTAGTCCATGACTACCCACAGTTTTCAACTGTAATTCATTCATAATTCAGTACATGTTAGAGCGTCCCCCAGTAGATCCATGTACATCCATGCACAACACCACCACAAGGGTCTTTGTCCTCTGCTTTGACAGATCATTCCCTAATTCCAAGAACCACAAGGTCTCTACCCACCTCTTTGGCAGATTCTTCCCATATATTCGAGATTATTGTTCTCAACAAATTATGTCCCAAAATACTATTCGCAAGTCTATAGACTAGGGTGATTTGGCTCATATCATGGTTATATCTAACTTTAAGTATGTGACTCTTTTATTTGGCCATTGGGGAGCTCATTAACTTAAAATTAATAACCACAACGACGTTTTCAAAACCATTTAGTTTAACCGTGGAGTGCCCCAATTGCCGTCCCATACCAATTATTGGTCGCTTAATATGTACCTATCTACCACTATCCATACACTAGGAATACTTTCTCATTTCTCTTGTATTTCTCATGCTCATTCCTTTTCAAATTTCATCTCAATCTTGCTCTTTTTCTTTCACTCTCACCCTCTTGTTACCCATTACATAAGTTCTAAGCTTAGATCCCTCATTTGAGTGAAGTTTTGGGCTAACTATGCTTCAATTAGGTCATTGAGTTTATTTTCCAAAACAGAGACCTACCAGTCGACTTCCACTCTCCTGGCAGTCGACTTGCAGCTCACTGTCAAAAAATTTTTCAAACTTGAGGGCTACCAATAGACTGCCACGGACCCGACAGTTAGCTGCTACATTCTTGGCAAGTTTTTGAAAAAATATGAGCACGGCAGTCAACTTCCATGGGTTGGCAATCGACTGCTAACACTCTGAATGCATTTATGGGCAACTGAAAAACATGACAGTCGACTGATAGGGCCTATAAGTCGACTGCTATGTTATACTCTATTTTTCAAATCATTGGTTGACCTACATTTCAGCCCAAGAACATGTTTATAAGCACTTTCTAATGATCAACAACTTAATACCATTATCTAAATATCATTTAGTGCATGAAAATAACCCAAAGAACCATTTATTCTTACTCAAATCTTGGATTAAACCTTGTTTTCATACAATAAGGAAAAACTCATATTTCATAATCTGATTTCAACATGTATAAGTATATTCATGTGGTTTAAATCACCGAATAATATTCAAAAACATAAGAAATATAGTTTTAATCCCTCTTTTACTTTCATTAACATCAAAATCTCATTTTTTAGAATATGAACAGTAAATTTGAAATTAAAGGGAATAGGTTATTTTGCTACTTTATTTCCTTGCTGGTGAACTGATTAATCTGCTAGAGCTTTCTTGAACACTTTTCTGGACTCAATTCTTATTAAAAGTGGAGATTTGATCTTTTCTCCTTCACTTTCTCTCTCTACTTGATTCCCCTTTCTCTCTTTAAATTTCAAAATGCAAGGTGAGAAATAGGGTTCCTGGGACTTAGCTCTATTTATAGATGGTCCGAGAATTGTAATTTTGATCCTAACTTTAAATCATTCTGCTCAGAATAACAAATTTTCCAGCTACATGTCAAATTACCATTTTGCCCCCTGAACCATTGGTGGAAAATTTTCAAATTTTGGTTGTTACAGTAAATCTTTTGGCAAAATTTATGGTATGCTACCCTTGAATATGAAAAACTTACATAATTTTCTCTACTCAACCTTTTTTCTCTCATCCAAGTCCCTGCTCTTTTCTTTTCAATTTAGTCCCTCCTTCTAATTGAACTACAAACAATTTAATGCAACATATACAAGTATTTAATTTATTAAATAACTAACAAAAATCTCTTATAAATTGAAGGAGCAGATGTTACAGAAACTTAGTAGGGTTTCAAGGAAAAAAGAAACAAAAAATTTCCAAGTTCTTTTTAAGAACAGTTTAATTGAAATCCCATCAAAAGATAACTAATTCAACTGGTCAAATAATCAGAGAAACAATGAGTTAGTTTGAGAAAAATTGGATAGAGCTCTTTGTAGCAGAGAATGGCTTTTAAAATTCAATTTGTGTCTAGTGAAAAATTTGCCAATTGTGACATTTGATCAATGCCCGCTCATAATTCACTCGGGAAGTACCCCTCACCCTTAAAAACAAAATTTTAAATTTGAGATGATATGGCTAAAGCATCAAGGGTGTAAAGACGTTGTGGCATCAGCTTGTTTAAAGCCCAATGAAAAGATCCAAAGACTTCCAACTACTCTAAAAAATAAAGGAAAACCATATCTCCCTTAAAAGTTGGAATAGAGAGGAAGTGGGGAATATCAACTTTAAAATTGAGGAAACAAAAAGGGCATGCCAAGAAGTACAAGAAAATCCCAAGTGAGATACTAACTTCAAATCCGAAAAGAGATACTTCAATAAAGATTAAAGTTTCTCCTTGACTGTAAACAACTTTGGCTAATTAAAGGAGATAGAAATACAAGATATTTCCATACCCTGTTTACCCACAGGTGCAACAAGGCCCGTATTCATGCAATTCATGACCCTTTAGATGGATGGTGTTATGAATCGAATGTAATTATGGAGAAGGTTGTGAGTTATTTTAAGGATCTCTTTTCCACTAACAATGACATTAAGCCAGTGTAGAGTTTATCAGAAACTCAAGCATCCCAAAACTCCAACAGTGTCACCTACAGATCTTAAATAAACCTTTTACAAAATTTGAGATTGAAACAGACCTTTTTCCAAATATATGGAAATAAGTCTCCAAAGCTGAATGGACTTCCTGCGGCCTTTTATCTGCACTTTTGGCCCACAGTTTAGGATGATCTCACAAACATGGTTGGATCCTTCCTCTCTAGAGGCTTACTTCTTAAAGGGCTCAACTAGATGAATATTATTTTAATCCTCAAGAAAGAAAATCTTCAGACTTCAAGGATTTTAGGCCAATTATCTTATGTAATGTCACTTATAAAGTAATTATAAAAAATCTAGTCAACTAGCTCCAAGGTATCATGAAAGGCCTCATAATTGCAGATGAATTGCTAAATTATATCTGAAAATACAAGAAACAAAGAACTTATTAGGAGGCTCTCAAAATAGACCTACATAAAGCTTACGATAAGATATCTTGGAAATTCCTTGAGGAAGTCCTGAAGGAAATGGGGTTCCCTCCTGCTTGGTAGAAGATCATCTTGCAATGTGTCACTACCCCATCCTTCTGCCTACTTATTAATGGGTTTTGATATGAATCTTTCTTCCTGAACTCAGAAAACAGGATTCCCATTCCTCATACCTATTTATCCTTTGTGCTAATGTACTATGAAGCCACCTAATTAAAGCCCAAGAAGACAACAGGGTAAAAGGTATTAAAATCGATACAAACTCCCCACCTATAAATCATTCACTCTATGCAGATGACCTGCTACTGAGCTTCAAGGCCACCATTGAGTCCTGCAGTCACCTTACAAATATCCTCCAATAGTTTGGCCAATGATCAGGATTGAAACCCAATGGAGCCAAGTTAGAAATCTCCTTCAATCCCAACACCCCTAGAAAGTTCCAAAAAATCGTGGGGAAAATTCTCTCCTACCCGGTCATTGACCTGTTAAACAAATACTTGGGAGGTTTCATTGACAGGGACAATTTAGATAGGAGAACCTTTCATAGTATCATGGAACACTTAAATAAAAAGCTTACTGGTTGGAAAGAAAATCTCCTCTTAGGCATCTCAGGTCACCCTTATCCAGTCAGTTCTCTCTATCATAACCCTTTACCACCTCACTTATTTCAAGCTCAACAAAAAGGAGGCGGCAAAATGTAACTCTCTTCTGGCAAACTTCTGTTGGCGATTTCAACAAAACAATGAACCCCCTACCCACGTATGATTTCTTGGCATAAAAGTTGCTAACCAAGATACATTGGAGGCTTGGGAATTAGGAAATTCAACCCAATGAACCAGGCCTTTTTGGGAAAACAAGCCTGGAGGATTATCCAAAAACAAAATAGCCTCTTCAGTTGTATCCTAGTATCTAAGTATTTCAGAAGGGAGAATATCGAGGATCCCATTAAATCCAAATCAGCTTCCCCCATCTAGAACAACATATTCCCTAGAATCCTTGAAATCCTAAGGAATAGTAGATGGAGAGTAGGGAATGGCAGATCCATTAGCATTGGCAGCCCCCTTTGGTTTACTCTGATCACAGAACACCCAGAGATAGAGGCGGTCGCTGACCTCATAACCCAAAGGCAAGATGGTACAGCACTAAGCTTCACAATATCTTTTCGCCAGAGGATGCCAGGAATATTGTCAAACTACCTATATCTAGGATCGATGCATTGGACAAAATCATCTGCCAGGTAAGTCAATCAGGAGAGTACTAAGTTAAAGAAGCCTATACCAATATCGTGGCCCAAGTTATTCCAGACTTTAATCAGAGGTCTTAGACCAAAGCATGGAAAACTATTCTCACCCCGCGCCTCATTTTATTCTAGTGGAAAGTTTGCCACAATGGGATCCCTTGGAGGGGCCTTCAAGCGTATGGGATATTACCTCAATGGCGATTTTCCTTTTGGTTGTAACAAGGAAAAGAATGCCGATCATCTTTTCAAGCAGTGGCCCCTAGCCCGCGCAGTCTGGTTTGGCTCAAATCTAGGCATTAGGATGGATCATAATTCTTTCCCTAGAATTAAAGACTAGATGACCTACCTGCAAAGAGATATCCACCTCCAAAATCCTCATGAACCTATCCCTTTCAAAGATGTATGAGTTAATGCTTGTGTATTTACTATCACAGGAATGGAGTCATCTTTAGATGTATAAATCCAGATTCTACCAGAGTTTTAAACCAGTGGCAAACGCTAAAGTCTGATCTTCTTCAAGCTCAAAGTCTTGCCAAACTCAACCAAATCTAAGACCCAAAAGATCTACAAATCAAGAATAGAACAAACTTAAGACAATGGGCGGATGCTCCTCCCCAATGTAGAATTTACTACTATTGGTTTAAGGCGAAAAGATTGTGCCGTAATCTATACATGTCCTACATTCTATGTGATGACCACCTGAGACCCTTCATTGGCCTTACTGAGGATATCATGCATGATATGTTGCAGACCATCCTGAAAGGACTTGGGACACTGTTATTATGGTCAGGTCTTCTAGTCATCAAACTGCCCACATCCTTTTATCACGACATTACTCCATACGTAACATGTTATCTGGAAAAGGACTGCCAAAGGAAGCTAGCCACTTTGAGCGAGGACATTAATGGCCTCATTAACACTCACCATCAGATTTTCTTGAATGAAGACCCCACTTGCCATATTCTCATAGACGACATCTTCAAACTTTTCCCTTTGGATGGTTTGTATTTAACTTACTTTAATTTCTTCTATTCCGATAATGCAAAATAAAAATTGTTTTAATTTTGTATTGGGCTGTACTGAAGAACTTCCAGCTATCTCCTCCATCTCTCTTTGGTTTTTCAAAAATATTTTATATTAAAATAATTTTATTAAAAATTTGGTTTTTCTTTTTTTGTTCACTTTTGTTCAATTCTTGAAATGTTAGCTCTATATAGTGTAATTCCTATCAATTCTAAATTTATATCTTTAATTTCATTATTTACTCACCTTAAATTATATGAATTAACATGTATTGTATATAGAATTTAGGCTAACCTTTTAGAAATTAAATAGTAGAGAGAATAATTTTTTTAAAGATCAAATCATACAATGTTAACCTTGTAGGGACTATATGTATGAGAAAGACGAATTTTTTATTAATTGGATTGTTAAAATAATTTAAATCTATAAATATTTTAATTTAAGTTTTATGTATTAATATGTCAAGCGTGTGTATTCAAACAATAGTATCTTAGATCTTATATATTTGTGAAATGATATATTTTTTTGTACTTAAAAAAAAATAAAAAAAATTCACATTGATAAGACTTTTAATGAATTAAGAATTAAATATTTTTATATATATTTTTTAAATATAAAAAATATATATAATTTTTTAAATGCAGAGGATTGTACCTACACAAAAGATGTATTTTAAAAAATATTTATTAAGATAAATTTTAATTTTAATTTTTATAAATATTATTTAATAATCTAAAATATTATTTTTGTAAAAAATAAACTTAACCCTAAATAAGGATAAAGTTAAGTTAAAAGAATCATATTAAAAATCAGTCCAATTCTAATAAAATATGGCCAAATTAGGCCGAAGCTAAATTTGCTCGTTTTGACGGCAGTCACAGCACTAACATTCGCCAACCTTGATCGACTTCGGTCGATGTATGACTTAAGAACAAAAAAGTCAACCACGAACAGTATTAGTTTTTAATTTACTTTTAATAGTGCATTGTTCATTTCATCTTTTCCACTTTAGTTTAAGACTGATACTCGTCAGTCAACGTTGTAAGTCTCTAACAATATTTCATTTTTGTAACAGTAGATTATATTATCCTTTTTAATATTTAATTTAATTTAATTATATTTAATATAACTTTTATTTTAAAATATATATTGGACTCTTTTTAAAATTTTCTAATGAAGATAAATTTTTCAAAATATAAAACTATGGTTTCGTTTTTAATAAAGTAGATAAATTAATGTTAATTTTTAGTATGAAATTTTTAAGATTAAACTAAAATGGAATAGATAATTTTATTGACATGGAAGAGGAGAGAAATTATCATGTGTAATAATAATATAGTGTGAGACCAATTAGGACTTGGTTAAAAGTTTTGAAGAGAGTAGAGTTAAGTAATTATTAATAAAGTAGTGTAGAATAAAATAAAATAATAAGTTTAACAAATGACTCTTGATTGAGAGTTTTAAAAAATATAAAGAAAGTAAATTATCTAATATCGAATGTTGTTATATTATTAATAAGGTAGAGTAGTTTGAATGGTAAAAATTTTAATATTATTTTTATAATAAATTTTTTAAAAATTTTTTAATAATTTTAATTAACAAAATTTATTTTCTATCTATCGTTATTGATCTAACTATTTAACATAAAAATATAAAAAAGATAGTGATATAAATAAAAAATCTACATAAAATAAGGGATTAAAAAATGTACACAAAAATGCCATAAAAAAATTAGTTTAAAGTTTAGGATCAAAATGAAATAAAAAATTACTTTTTGTTTATTACATCATTTATACTCTTATTATATATTCTTTTGCTAAGAGAAAATATAAATAAATAGCTATAAATAAACCTAAAATTTATATAAATTTAATAGGTGTTAGAAGGAAGAGTTATATTGAAATGATTATAATAGAAAAAATAGTTAAGTTAAAAATAAATAAATAAAAAGAATAAAAATATAAAGAGGAAGTAAAAAATATAAATAAAAATTTTAAAATATTCAAATCATCCTAAATTCTCTATTTTGTTAGAGTTTAAAAATTAGAGTGTCCGATAGTTTGGAATAATTTTCAAACCACTCACAGATTTTAAAATAAACCTAAAGTCTTTAAGATTTACGATCAAAATAAATTAATATTAATCTTTTAAAATAGACATCTATTAGTCTATATAGTGATTTTAAATAAATATTAGTGTTATCAAAATTAATAGAACATCTTTAAATAAATATTGGACGAGAACAATGTTAAAAAGCTTTCTTTAAGATATTGATGATTTTAAACTAATATTGGTGTAAAATATTTAGGAAACTAAATTAAAAAGCTTTCTTAAGATGAGCGATCTGAATTTCTAAATTCTTAATTGAAGGAAATTTCCAACTTCTGACTTCCAGTGCCAAAACCAGCAACTTGTGACAATACTTTGCAGCTTGAAACAGGATAGCAGGTAAAAGATAAGGACGAGAACAATGTTACCACTCACAGGTAAGATCGATGTTTGCTCACTGATCACTTAGTATTTTCCCAGTTGAACCAATTTTGCTCATGTCCAAATATGTTTTCAGTTGTCAGTGGTTTAATATATACAAGAGAAAGAAGGTTGATCCAGATATTTCCGGAAAATCTGAGAAAACTCTGGAATGAATGGCAACTTCGGATTATGGTTTTGATAAGCCTCTTTTTGCAAATAGTCCTTATCCTTTTAGGTAACAGAAGGAAGCACACGGCCAATACATGGCTACAATTCATCCTCTGGTTCACTTATCTCTCAGCAGATTGGGTTGCTACAGTTGCCCTGGGCATTCTCTCAAATGACAGTGAAGATGACCGCGAAGATATGTCACTAAACGGTAACTTCATAATCATGGCAAGCTGGGCACCCTTCCTTCTCATCCATCTTGGAGGCCCTGACAACATTACTGCATACTCGCTTCAGGACAATGAGCTATGGCCAAGACATTTGCTTGGGTTTATAGTTCAGCTTTCAGTGGCTGTTTATGTCTTCCTCAGGTCCTGGAATAACACCTCACTCAATTTTCTTACCATTCCAGTGTTTGTGGCTGCAATAATCAAATATGGTGAGAGGACTTGGGCTTTGAGGCGTGGAAGCAGCAAGCATTTCAGAGAATCCATTCTCCCTCCTCCAGATCCGGGACCCAACTATGCAAAGTTCATGGATGAGTACAGTTACAGAAAGGCTCAAGGGTACGAGGTTTCCTTAGGGACAGTGATTGAAACTACTCCCATAGTATTGAGTAATTCTCAAGGGGCAATTAGAAATGACAATATCCCAGATGCTCTCTCTTTGCATGATGGTTTTAATTTCTTCAGAATCTTCAAGATCTTGTTTGCAGACCTCATCCTCAGTTTCCAAGACCATAAAAACAGCCAATTTTTCTTTCAGAACAAATCTTGGAGCGCTGCTTTTCAAGTAATTGAGGTTGAGCTCGGATTAATGTATGATATGCTATATACGAAGGCAGTCCTGACTTACTCACGCCTTGGCCTTGTCCTTAAAGCTGTGAGCTTCTCTTCTACACTTTCGGCATTTATTACCTTCTGTTATCTCCTAGATGAGAAATACTCAAAAATTGACAAGTGCATCAGTTTTGTGCTTTTTTCTGGGGCTATTTCTCTTGAGATCTATGCAGTCATTATTTTACTTTCCTCGGATTGGGCAATGCTTTGGTTGAGCAAGCACAAAAACTGGAGAGTGGATCTTCTCTACAAGACCATCTCTTGCTTGCAAAAATGCTTTAAACTATCACACACTAAGAGGGATTCTGATCTTATGTCACAGTTCAATCTCATAAGCTTTTGTTTGAAGGACAAGCCAGTCAAATGCATCCAAATCCAAAAACAACTCCTCATTTATGAGCTTCTGGAGAAGCATCACTACCAGCACTCAGAAACTGTACCTGAGGAACTGAAGACACTTATCTTCGAACAGCTTTTGGGCAAGTCTAGGAAAGCATTAGATATTGAAGCATGTAAGCAACTATGTGCTCATAGGGGTGATCAAGTTCTTAACAAATGGAATTGCCATGCCATTGATTGGAGCATTAAGGTAGAGTTTGACCAGAGCATTCTGCTCTGGCATATTGCTACAGATCTATGCTATTATTCGGATGCATCCAACAACTCTGAATGTGTCAACCACCAGAGCTGTAAAACAAGCATACTGTTATCAAATTATATGCTATACCTTCTTGTTATGTGCCCTTTTATGCTGCCCAATGGAATAGGGCAGATCAGATTTCAAGACACATGCGCTGAGGCCATTGAACATTTTAAGGAAAGAAAATACATATCAGAAAGAAATCAAGCTTGTAAGGTTTTACTTAGAGTGAATACAGAAATCCCACCATCGGAAGTTAAAGGAGATAGAAGCAAGTCTGTGCTGTTTGATGCCTGTAGGCTTGCAAAATCCTTGCAATCTTTAGAAACAGAAGTAAACTGGTCAAAGGAAAAAAAATGGGAAACGATGAGTCATGTTTGGGTGGAGATGTTATCTCATGCTGCAAGTCAGTGTGGATGGGTTCATCATGCTAAACAGCTTACGAAAGGTGGTGAGTTGCTCACCCATGTCTGGCTTTTGATGGCCCATTTAGGTATAACTGAACAGTTTCAGATTTCTCGTGGCCACGCGAGGGCCAAGTTGCTAGTGAACTAAAAATGCTTAGTGGATAACTCTTTGTTGCTTCCATGCATTTTTGCACTTTTTGGTTTTCTCGTCATATTATGCTTATGTTGTGACTTGAGAATCTCATTACAGTGCTATCATGGTATTCTCTTAACCTCAATAAAAATATATCTTGAAAATTTCTTATGAAATATCATTGTGCTTGCCGATTTCTCTTTTTGCCCCCCTTATAAGTTACTTACTGCTGGATTAATACTGTGTCTAAAATTTGCAACTAAGTACATCTGAGAATTAGCGACTAAAATCAAATTTGAAATTTTAGCATTCTTAGTTAAGGTGTTTATTTTAAAAATAAATTTACGCAGGTATGGATTGCCCTTTATAAATTTGTTCCATTAATATATTCTGTTTGTATTCTAATTTCTATAATTCCATGCGGAGAAGAAGTAAATGAGAAATTAGAGTTTTGGAGATAAGCTTTAAAAACATATGGTTTTGTAGAAGTTGAAATAAAGAGTAATGCAAATCAATGGATGAAATGAAAGAAGGCTTCAAATGTCATTTGTGATAAAAACATATCACTCAAACTAAAATGAAAATTTTAACACATAGCTATAAGACTTGCAATATTATATGGTACCAAATGTTAGGCAATAAAAAGTCAACATAAACAAAAATTTAATGTCTCAAAAATGAAATTGTTATATTGAATAAGTAGATACACTGAAAAAAATAATATTAAAAATGATTACATTAAAGAGAAAGTTAAGGTAGCACTTATCATAAAAAAATGGTAAAAATGCATCTTAAATGTTTTGGCATATACAAAGGACTAGTCTAAATATGAACATAACTCACTACAACATTTAAGCCAGTCGCAACAGCCTAAAATTGTTGCTTATACTAATAGACAATGGTATTAATGTAACATCTCGACTTAGTTCAGGAGTCTATTTAAAACCTGTAGCATGGTGACATTTAAAACAAATTATTTTTCTTTTACTAAGTTGGCATGCTACTTCTAAATAAGCAAAACAACCTCATTATTACTTGAATAAAAATTATATAAGGATGTATTTTCCTCATTTGGACTTTACAGCGAAATAAATCATAAAGATCATAACTTGGCCCTTTCTAATTTTTTGATTAAAATATACATACAACTAATAAGTTCATTAAATATTTTACTATATAGCTCATTACAATAAAAGGAATTTAATCTAGTATACAAATACTTTCATCACAACACTGCTATAATGTCCCATACCACAATGCACGTGCTAAGCAACATATAGTCACCATGACTACTGCCACTTCCAAAACCTAATGGTAGTGAGGCATTTGTGTATTCATTTAGTAGGGGTCAGAATTATACATTCTCAATAGGTTAACCACTCATACATATAACCATCTTAACATGTGTAAACTAGAATCCACATATTCTTCCTTAGCACAAAATGCAATATAGATAAGGAAAAAAATTCATAACATAACTTGAAATTGTAATACCTGCCATGATCCTTTGAGTTCATATGAACAAATAAGCCAATCATCCTTTACCATTGAGCATCATAACTTGGTCATAGGACTTGACCACTAACTCCAGGGCATCCCCTGGTGTGTACACGTGTCTAGTGCTATTAAGATCTCCATATCTCCAAGATCTCATATCCCCATTCATACCATATTTTTTTTCATGTACCTTGAGTATATATTATCTATCGTCATTTTTAGAGTTACAGAAAAAAATAGAAATATAAGGAGGCTACCCCTTAGACCTTCGAAATAGTCTACTTAACCTCTTTTCTTCTTATATGTGTCAACTAACTCTAGAATTAACCAAAATTAGTCACTCACATAAGATAAACCATAGGCATGCCATACTACCCACAACTATCCACTCTTAAATACTTCAAGATGAAACATATATTTGGGTAAAGAACTTATGACAACTTTCCTATGATCTTTCATCATAAATTTCCATAGTAAAACTTTCATAGCACAATTACAATTTATTTACAAATGTTCACTCACATTTATTTTATGCATGTACATTTCACATATGTTATACATACAACTTTCAATTCATAGAACATTTTTTATTACAATGTCACATTAAATTACAATGCATAATTTCATAAATAAAGCATGGTAAGTTAACCCTTTAAAGTTATGGGTTTCTCCCTAGACTTCTTTACCATCTTCTCCTCTTATAAAATTCTCTAAAGATTCCCTTCTCTAACTTCCATATGCTTCATCCTAGGTATTTCTTTAAGGTTTGGTGGTTAAAATCACTAAAAGAGGTGAGTTTAGGGCTTTAGGAGGTTTTTCATGAATAAAACCATGGCTAACACACAAAAGACACACTAAAGGGACCACTTCACCGTAGCTAACTATGCTCCTCACTTCGGCGAAGTGCACAAGACTTAGACGTGGCTAAGTGTCATTTTGGAAACTACGAAGTACAAAATAAGCACTTCTTCAAATTTTCAGTATGGTGTCTAATTTTTCTGCACTTTCCTTCATCCCTAAGCCTCTTAATGTAACATCTACTCCTCCTATTTATTAAGAGATATTTGGTAAATTTAAATGAGTTAAATGTTTGTGTATGTGTATTAGATGGCATGTAGTTGCATTAGAATGAGGGCTTTAATTGAAGAGAAAGATTAGGGATTGAAATGAAATGAAAAAGGTTTAGTTAGGGAAAATACATGGGCTTCCAATACTCTAGGGTTAGTTAGTCAAAATTTTAGCCAAAATACATGTTACTGTAGCAAAAATTTGAAATTTTTTGCCAAAGCTTTAGCGGCAAAATGGTAATTCTCCACATGAGAGAGGAAATTGCTACTTGAGGTCAAATGATTAAAACTTGACCCGAACATCGGATAAGGGTTGAAGTTGCTCTAACTGCCTAAACTACCTATAAATAGGAAAAAAAAATATCTAAAGCTCTCACCTTTTGCATCTTAAATCCTAAGTTTTAGAGAGAGAAACTAAGGAGTTCTAGAAAGAGAATGTAATATCTGAATATTTCTAATTTCAGGTATGTTTTAAATTCCTAAATTAGTAATTTCATGCTTGAATAATTGTAATCAAATTGTCTTAATTTTCTATGAACAAAGGATGGACTAAACTGAAAGAAAAGAAAAATGACTAAAATGAAAAGGAGAAAAGTTTATTAAAATAATAAGCATCATCATTACTTCACACACAAATTGAGGCACATTTATTATGCATAATCATGATGCTAAAAAATATCTAAATATTTCTAAAAAGTAATGATTACTTTAGAAAATATCTAAAAAGTAATAATTACCTTTAGAAAATATCTAAAGTTAAAATGGTAATTTATCACTAGGGATAAAATGGTAATTTTACCAAAAGGATAAAATTGTCATTTTGGCAAAAGAAAAATTGTGAAATTCCAAACAAATCCCTCCCCTGATCTCACGGCTTTTTCTCATGAAATGGAAGGGTATTTTAGTCATTTTTTTACCAAGGCCAAAATAGTCATTTACCATCCAAATTAAAGCCACATCCTCTTCTTCCTTATTTTGGAAAAACTAACGTGAAGCAAGGTGAATGAGAAGCAAGCCGTGAAGGTGAAAAAGCTAGGAAGAGAAGAATAAGTGAAGAAAACAACCAAGAAAGTCCATCTTCATTGCAAAACTAAGGTAGTTAGACAATCCCTTGCTATTATTTTCATGAAATAAAGTGTTTTCAAGCTTTCAAGCTTCATTGATGACTGCCATGAATAGTAGCAAAATTTTTCTACATTCTTGTTTTACTTGATTTTCTATTGGAAAAGTGTTTAGAGTGTGGTATAGATACATTTTTAAATATTATTTGAATGGATTACATTATTATGAAGATTTTGAGAACTTTCCTTCCATTTTCATGAAAACCTTTTTTTTCATGAAAGTAATCTTATAATGCATGGATTGTCATGAAATTAATGGATAAAAGATGTTTTGTGACTATTTGATGATGAAAATGGGATAAATAGCATGATTGGATGAAAACTAAAAAATTTTCCCTAAAATCCCTTACTTGGCCAAGAAAGCATGTGAGTGTAGAAAAGGAAAATTTTGTTTGTAATTGATTTAAGGATGATGATGATGATGATTCTATCATGAGGAAATAAGGAAGGGAAAGTGACATTTCAATGAAATGTTATTGGTTTCTTTTTTTCCATTTTGTTTGAGAATACAAGTGTGAGTGGAGAGAGAATTTTTGCATTTATTGGTTTAATAATAATATTTACACTTGGTTATAAAGATGGGAGAGAAAGGGAAAGTGTTGTTCTAATGATATGGTCTTGTTTTCTATTTTCCTTTCTCATTGACAAAAAACTTAATGTAGTATGTAAAGGGATTTTTATTCAATTTTGATTAAAAAGCATATGTTTTCTCAATTACAAGCAAGGAAGAAGGGAAAATTTAATGTTTATTGAATTTATCCTATTTTCTTCATTTTGGGTACTTTGGCCGAGACATAAAGGCGTTTCTATGAAAATTTTATTATGTTTATTTAAATATTGGCCAAGATATAATGAAAACGAGAAAGAATATATTAAAAATTACCCATTATGTAAATTATTATTATCATGACATCCTTCTATTAAAAATATGTAGTTATGAAATGGAAGGAT
Organism: Senna siamea; assembly: GCA_031216115.1. Classification (NCBI taxonomy): domain Eukaryota; kingdom Viridiplantae; phylum Streptophyta; class Magnoliopsida; order Fabales; family Fabaceae; genus Senna; species Senna siamea. The sequence goes on along the minus strand of CM062354.1, from coordinate 11,591,555 downwards.
ATATATATATATATATATGCATTTATGTAAATTATTTTGAGAGAAAAAATATTTAGAAATGCATACATGATTATAACAGAATGATATGACAAAAGAAAACATGGAAAGTTCACCTTAGAACCATACTGTGAGATAAATAGAACATGGAAAGTATGTGGAAAAAGAATGAAAATTATGAAATTGTGATTTATAAAATGGCAAGAGGAAGAATCAGGGAACTTAAAGTTAGAAATCATTATTTCTCCCTTGAATTCCCTCTTGACCAAGAATGATACTTTCCATATTTATACCATTTGATTATGAAATTTTAATATACATAAGGGTTAGAGGAATAATGAAAAGCATAGTATCATGATAGATTTATAGAATAAAGAAGGGAAACAACAAAAAAGATAAAGGAAAACATACAAAGAAAGGAAAACAAAAATTAGCAATGAGGAGAACTTAGAGGAAGTATTTCTAGTATATGTTCTAGAATAGATAGGCTTGTAACTAAATAATTGACTGTCGGTATAGGACAACAATTAGTTATTTCTAAGTTAGTGTAACCTAAAATAGCTAATAAAAAGGGAACATTTACTTAGAATTTAGCATAATCATAGGTACAAGCTAAATCATCATAGTTCATATATTAGAAATAATGTACTGAAATGGCTAATAAAAAGAGGACATTTACTTAGAATTTAGCATAATCATAGGTACTCATCTTAGTTCACATATTAGAGATAGCGTACTAGGAATATGATCCACTGGAAAGGGGTGGTGATTTCATAGCACTATGATCTGTCTAAAAGAAAAGAGGAAATAATCTGTCTATAGGAAATAGTGATCCCATGAACTAAATTTTTAACATTTTATTAATTTGCCCAAAAGGTAGTATTTATTATATAAAGGTACTTGGATCCACTGGGGGATGCCTTAAATTGTACCAGTGACATTTGTCACACCACAAATATAGAGAAAATTATCTCACTCATATACGTAGTAGTACGTGGACAAGTTCACCTAATGGTTGTCCCAATACTCTTAAGTGTCTCTATCATTGTATGTGGCTTTTAGCCAATGACATATGCTTGTTTTCCTTATGTATTACGATTGTTTTCCTATGAATATTGATGTTGTTTCCCTAGGAAATACTAATATGTCTTATGTTTATGATACTATAAGGATATCTATATGGTGAACTTACATGATATACCAATGTAGTTTTTACTCTAAAATGCATGCCATACAAATTGATGAATTATATCTTGAATTCCAATAGAAATAAATGTATTTGAAAATAAAGAATGTAGAATAGTTTTTCGTATTACTACGGTGGTACATACCAATGTTTTAAAAGAAAATGGAATGTCTAACTACTGAGAATTTATTTCTCACAATAATAACTGGTGTGTATCAGATGACAAGATATCTAATTTGGCTTGAGGTTGACATAGCATTGGTGGAAATACCTTGGTTGGGTCCCTTCACCTATGTGCAGAATATATATATAGTGCATGTAATGGAGGTTCCTCCTATATAGAGGAGCCAGACTGTCTATCTTTTGATACTAAATGTAAATAGCTAGAATATAGCCCTCTCATCCTGATTTCATACATGTTTTGAGAAAGAGTCAGGATGAGTCACTTTTTGGTTGTACATAATAATGAGGGCGTATATGTCTAGATATGTAAAAGTAATGGTAGAATATGAATATTATGTAAAGGGTTTGAGTGATAGGTTTGTTGCCTCCTTACCCTGAAATATTGTAAACACTTAACATATCTATAAATATATGTAAAATGTTGTATCTATTGTATGGGAATATATGAATGACGTTTCTAGTGTATAAATGTTTTTAATATTCAATTTTCGTTGCGATACAAATAAGTAAGAAGCTTGAGTATCGAATCTCAAACCTAATGCAATATAAATTACAAATGTAATAATTTTACTCAGGTTATAAGTAAGGATAAAGATAAATATAATATCCCAGTCTTTTGGTAAATAAATTATTGAGTAAGTATTCATATAAAAAGTTATAAGATTGGGGTGTTATAGAGAAAGTGTCAGAATTGTGAAGGAAGAAGGCTATAGAAGAGAGCTTGGCATCTTAGAAGCAAGGATTTCACACCAGCATACTTCCAAATAAACTTTTACGTGATTAAAAGCAACAATAAGGTAGCAAACAATCTAATTCTCTAACTTTTGAAAGTTTTCACTTACTTCTGAAAATGGATGATTTTACTATTATTTGAATAAGAGAGAAGTTAAAACCTACATTCCTAGTATTTATAACATCTATTGGATGATTTATGCTGATTATAAGTACTTAGGATTACTTGTTTCAAATTATGCAAAATGGGTTGCACTGTTCACAAAAGTTAACTTGGGTTGAATCCATTATAATAGACATTTTGAGCATTTTTTATGAAAGATAATTGAGTATTGAGTATTAGAGACTATTCTCATACTTTTCTAAACTTGAAATGAGTTCAAAATCAGGATTTGTAGTGTATCATAGCAGTGAATCGAAGCTTCAGAAGCTCACCAGCCGACTGTCGTGTCTACCAGCTATAACACCACTAATTTCATAGCCATATTTAAAATATTATTTATTGAAAATCCTTTACTTATGAGACTGGTGCGTTATATACACTTCTGTCCTTTATATCTGACCTAAGTTCTATAAATATTCATTTATAGTATACCTTTAATTAGGTTCGGATCCTTACTTAGGTATCACGTTCAATCATCAATATAGTTGAAGTCTAATAATCATACATCAAAATACATAGAAATTCAGGATAAATTTGAACTTTTTCTTTACATAGATTTACATCCAGTTCAACGTTACAACATTGTTATATATATACTACAAGATATATGGAATTTTCCTATTTTCATAAGGTAAGGAGGCAACAAACCTACCACTCAAACCCTTTTCAACTATTTTTCATAAACTTGATATGTATGCTTTACATATCCATATACTTATATGTATCTCCAATAAAATATATATTGTTCCATTTCTTGGGATGGATAGCTAATCCCTTCTGTCTTGTAGTATCATAATGGTCCTAGTCATCTGATACATACCAGAAAATAATAAAAAAATAATTTCTCAGTAGCTACGCATTCCACATTTCATTTCTGAGCTATGGTATGTACCACCGTATAGGTATAGAAAATAGTTTACATTCTTTATTCTTAAATTCCATTATTTCTAGGAAATGCTATAACTAAACCAGTCAGATGTATGGGATAAAGTTTATGAGGTATATATGTAATATATTTGTTATAAAACAAAACAGTATCAATTTCAGTCATAGTCATAGTTCACCGTATACCGTTCAGTACCATAATTAGGAAAGTACATTTGTTAAATTTCCATTCATCCATAGATAATTTAGGAGAAAAAACATTTACCATTCATGGAAACTTGTATTATTTATGAGGAAAATAAATATTCATATTTGGCTAAAAGCCATATTTTCAATTCAGAGAGACACAAGAGTATCAGAAGTATAAATTACTTCACATACTACAACGTACATAAATGAGATATCCGCTCTATCAATTGTGTGACAATTTTGTCATTGGTATATCTAAGGCATCCCTTAGTAGATCTGAGTACCCATTCACATTCAATGATTATGTCATAAAGACATATCTAAGTGGGAATTTCTCCCAGGGTTCAGTCAAACTAAGCTCATGGAATTACTATTATTCACACAAATCATCTTCTCCCTGCTTTATGGGTGGTTCATGATGCCATAGATCACCACAACCTACATCATGGATCATTTCTCAGTATGCTATTTCCTATATATATCAACTAGGATGATTAGGCTTAATCCCATAATTTTGCCAAATTCTAAGTAAATGTCCCTTGTTCAATTGGCTATCTAGGTTACACTAACTTAACATTCGCAATCATCACAATGTTTTCAAAATTCTTTCATTCTGAGCAATGTTTCACCATTCAAATTTATGACACAACTATAGAATGCCCAACGACTGTCCTATACTGACAATTGGTCACTTGGTTATAAGCCTATCTACCCTAGAACATACATTGAAATCACTTCCTCTATGTTTCTCTTCATTAAACATTCAAATATTTTCCTTCCATTCAATGTTTTCTAATACCATTTTGTTTTTCCTTATCTATGTCATAAATCAATCATTTTCTTTCCTAATTCATAATGATACTATCATTCTCACTTTCTAAAAAAAGAAAACCTTTAAATCTCAATAACAATTCCATTCTTGATTTTGTATAAAAAGGAAGGATCATTACTTTTCCTTCCCATTTATGCAAAATTCCCTTTTTCACATTTTATTGTATTTAAGAGGTTTTAAAGGTGAACTTTTTTCATTTCCTATTTATTATTCCATTTTATCCCCTTCTCACCTAATTATACATACCTAAGGTGTGTATAATTATCATCTCCCCACACTTAAGCATGCACAAAAATTGCTAGAATTGCCAAGATTGCACAAAATATTCATTAAAATTTAATTGCAACGTCATATTATTTCCTTTGTATACTTTGACCAATTTCATTACATTTGTATATAAAATTTTCCATAAATATTTTCATGTCATAAAAGTAGTCAATTAGGCTACATGGAATTTAATGGGATCATTTTGCATCAAAAACAATTGCCAATTAATCTTGCCTCAACCAAGACTCACCCATAGAAATTTTAGCACATTTCCTTCACCAAAAACATGCATACTATCGGTCAAGACGGGATTTTTAGGAAAAATTGGGCAATTCAACCAATTGACACTTATTCTACCCTCCATTGGCCATAACTTGAATTACCAATAAGCTACTTTAAAAATTTTTGAACAATTTTCCAAATCTCATTTTGCTAGCTATGACCTAAAGAGGAATTTTTGTGCAAAAATTATCATTTTTCATATAATCATTCCTTTAATCCCATTTTCATCATTCATAAAACCATCAATCACCATTTATCCATAACAATCAAGGCAAAATAAACAATTTAGCATGACATTCATGAATTTGGGGGTTTTAGGGCAAATGAAACAAAAAATGGAAAATGAACATAAACACTTTCATAATTGAAATTAACTATCACAAACAACTCTATACTACTTTCTAAGCATTAATCCATAGAAATTTTGAGAATTTAAGAATGTAAACTTAAGAACATCATTGTTCATGTACTGTTCATTCAGCCATGACAATCTTAAAAACTTGGAAAACCCATTAAAAACATGAAATAAGTGATGGAAGAATGCTAAGCTACCTTGGTTTATAATTTTTGGTGGATAAACTTTCCTTGCTTTCTTCTACCTTTTTCTCCTTATGAAGCCCATGGTTTTCTCCCTTCCAAAAAGCCTTCACGTGTCTTTACTAAGGAGGAGAAGAAGAAAAAGTGAGACTTATTTTAAATAGCTAATATTACCATTTTGCCTTTGGTGGAAAAATGACCAAAATACCCTTCACTTTTTCCTTCTTGAAATCTTGACATACGAGGGTATTTTATGGATTTTTAAAGTGTTTCTTTAGGTAAAATTTCCCCATGTCCTTGTGATAAAATTACCTTTTTACCCTTTGTGTCAAAATTATCATTTTTTCCTTTATGGTAAAATAACTATTTTACCCCTCTTAAGTGGCGAACCAAAATTTTTTTTTCAAAAATTTGGAAAAATATTCCAGAGGCAATTTCTAATTTTTTAGATAAAAATTAGTCATTTCATTTGATAAATAAATATTTTATTCTTATTTTCAGATAAAATTTGACAGTTTTGCCCCTATATATTTTTCTTGAAGCATTCATGACATTGGCGCCATTTTCAAACCTCATAAATGTGTGCCATAAATGTACCTCAATTTGCGTGCTTAATATCAAGATATTTTGTGAAACAAATTTCCTTTCATTTTAGTCCTTAATCATTTCCTTTCATTTTAGTCCTTCCTTTGTTTAAGGCAATATAAAATGATTTTTGAACTATTTTCCAAGCATAGAAATATTGAGTCTAAGATTCTAAGACATACCTAATATCATAGAATTGAGGATATTACACCAGCCGACTAACGTGTTCTTGATGTTCATATTTTTTCAAAAATGCATGTACTAGTCAACTGATAGGATATGGCAATCGACTGTGGTGTTCTTCAACTTCATATTTTCCAAAAAAACCCGGTAGCAGCTGACCGATAGCCTCTGGCAGTCGACCATCGAGCCTTCAATGGCTGATAGCTCACTGGTAGTAACTCACCAGTCGACTGATATAAGGCTAGCAATTAACTTTTAGCCCTTTATTTGCTATTAATTGACTGATGCAAAGCTAATAGCCAATTGGTAACATGTTGTTTGGGTTTCTAAGGATTTTAACTCTATAATTTGATTGCTATGAGACCTAAATTGAGGGGTAGGTGGGAAAATATAATTTTCATGGAGAAATTTCTTTGAAGGAGCCACCTAACCTTTGGTAAGAAATCCCAAGAGTCTAGAAAGAGTTTGGGAAGGTCAAGTTTTTACTTTTTAATGGATATGCTCCATTAAGTCAACTATAATGTCATTGTACACAAAAAGTGTGATGTTGGTAACATGTAACATGAGATTGAAAAGAAAGGAAAACATGAAAGAGAGAAGAGTAAAGTATTTAAAGTGTATGCCTTAGTGGTAGATAGGCTTAGGGTTGAGTGACCGACTATCAATATGGAATGGTCATTGGACATTCCACTATCATAATATAAATTTAGGATGGTAAAACATCTACTCAATTATAAATAATTTCGAAAACACTATGATGGTTGCGAATACTAAGTTAGTGAACTTCTTCATGACCAACGAAAGGATTCACATACTTAGGGTTAAGCATAACCATAACATGAGCTGATTCACCCTAAAATATTTATGCTTGTGAATAGTGTGTTGGGACATGATCCATTAAGTAGGGATGGTGATTCCCTAGCCTCATGATCTATAAGGGCGAAGCAGATATGATCTATCAAATGTGGCAGTGATCTCGTGAGTGTACCAGCCCCTTTATTGGACGAAAGGAAAATGAGGTATCCATAAGGGATATTGATCCCGTTGGTTTGGGTTAATCTGTCAGAGAAGGTAGGGTCTATGGTGTACTTGGTATCCATTGGGAGACACTCTAGATAGTACAGGGCAAACGTCAGGCTGCTGATGGTCAGGGACTACGAGACTCAACTCAGAATTCATTCATAAGTGTTAGTGGAGCATGTGGAGTAATTCGTTGAGCGACTCTCCTGATATCTCTTGTGGTGATATGGCATTAGCCATCATGATATGATTATTTTCTTGACTCATGTTTTATATGTGAATATGGTCATGTTACTGTGAATATATGATTGAATGACATGTTTTATATTGTGAATATATGATTGAATGACATGTTTTATATTGTGAACATCTGATAATTGTACATGCATCCGGAAGTACATATTATGAAATTATAATGGCATATATCATGCTTAGCATCCCAATAGATAATGTTTCATTAGTTGAGAATGAAATGGAATATAATAGATTTTCGTACCAGTATGGTGGTATCGACCAATAGATTTTAAATCGATTGTTATACTACTAAGATTTATTTCTCATAAAATGCCGGTAGTGTATCATATGCCTAAGTAACAGTTACTATTAGAGAGTGAAGTAGAAGTGATTGAGATACCCTTCTTGGGGTATTTTACTTTAGTTAAGGAATTGTAGATAATCACGATGATTGAAGTTCCTCTTACACCTGCACCCAATAAAGGAATGGAATTTGATAACTAGGAATAGTGACGTAAGTCACATATTTTGACATGTTCGACACCTTAAATCCTTACTATTATTATTTTTGGAAGGATCAGGAGGATGATTTTGGTGTATAGAATAAGGGCATATATGTATTAGGATATGTGACCTAAAAAATCACTAGCAATCTTTTGTTAAACGAGTATGAGTAACACGCTTGTTGTCTCCTTACCCTAATGACACACTCATATATCCATAGGTATATGTCTAAAGGATTTGATGGACAGAAATTACAATTTCTATAAATAAATTATGTATGTGTATGAAAATATATATGAATATCTATACATTTTGTTTTAATTATTTTTAGCTGTGATATTACATGTGAGCATCCCGGAGTGTAGAATTCCCAAACTAATGGCACTTAATTATTTAACTTGGTAAAAGCTAAAATTTACTTGGGTAGAGGTAGTGGTAACTCACCAATCTTGTTCTATATTATATAATATTATTTAATTCACTAAAAGGATCCATTGGATTGGGGCATTACACTTAAGTTCATTTTAATGTTCAAGACTCCCAAGATTTACACCATACAATCCCTTAATCATATCCTTGTGGCCAAACAAGGAAAACCTAAGGCTATATACACAAACACATAAGCCATCCATAGATTTTCATGCAAAAACAACACAACAACCACCTCATGAATTTCTCTCACTCGTAGTTTAACAGTAGATCTAAAGGATTTTACTTCTAATCCACTTTGTCCAAATAGAAATCAAGGCTAAATGATGTTCTAACACACATGGAGGTATGAAGAGGCTCCCTACCTTGAAGATTTAAGGAAGACAAAGAAAACCTTGTTAGGTTCATGTTACCTCTTCCTCACCTAGAGCTAAAGCCCAAGAAAGAAGAAGTTGCTTCATCTTCTTTTAATGAAGCTAAATCTTGAGTTTTCATAGAGGATGGAAGAGAAATGAAAGAATAGATAAGAGCAATTTAGCTTTCTCTCTCTAGTTTTCCTTCTCTCTCTCTCTAGGCATGGGCATGTGTTTAGTGGAGTGGGATATGAAGGTGTCGAAGTGAAGGGAGGAAGACTTAAGGGAGAAAACTTGGAGAAGGGGTTGGGATAAGTAAGGAATTAAGTTTTGTAGTAATTTAGTTAGAGAATTATAATTACTTGTAGTTGGGATAAGAGAATTTGTTCTTGGCAAGTTTTTTCTAGAGTTTTCCCAAATCATCGGTTTATCCTCTTAAGACATCTTAGTTGTGATTTTTATCAATCTTTCAATATAAATATTAAAATCTCATTGAGAACAACATACAATTAAATTTTCATCAAATTAGTTAGTTAAAATGATGTTTAATAATACAAAATTTGATATTTAACCATCTTGTTAAACTTTGAGATGTTACACCTAATGCTTTAAAGAACAATTTTTGGTTGTTCTAATATCAACTGTTATCTATTGTCTAAAGCAACGATTTTCTACACTCTATGGCAACATATGTAAAAACCATTCCCTATACTTAACTAATAGGTTTTTAGATCCTAACAATGGCAAGAGTTTGTGATTGTTTGCTCGTTTAAGCAACAAGAGTTGCCCATTGCCTATTACATGTAGCCACAACATATAACCATTGTCTAAAGTATTACTTTTAGGCAATGATTTTGTCTATTATTTCAAAAGACATTTGAAACATCATTAAAACAATGTTGCCTAAAAGAATAGGCAGCAGTTCTTTTAAAAAAAATTCTTCGAAACAAATTTTTCAATATAAATATATATATATTTATATATAACAATGTGTTATGTAATAATTTTCTATTGTTACCACATATGTATTATACACTAATATAGATCATATTTTACATTCAACAAACTTTTTTTTAAAAAATATATTTATAATAAGTCACGTCATTACAATATTGTTCCACCTAAACTTTTGATAAAGTAATCTCAATATCTAACTATAATATTTGAGATATATCCAAAAAGAGTCATATCATAAAAAAGTCTAATAAAAGTTTACTATGTTAATAATCATCCAAAATATATATTACAAGTTCTCAATTCAATGATCTCCATGATTTGTATCATTTTCACCAAGTTGTCCCTACATAAGAAAAAAATAACATATTTATTAGATATTTAAAATTCAAAAAGAATGAAAACATTTTAATTTGGAAAAATAATCCTAAGAAGAAACCCATTTTTTTTCTTAGACAACATAAATGTGAAGATCAAGCATAAGAAACTAAAATACCTTATCAAGGTTTGAAGCATTTGTTGTAGAGTGCTCGTTAGGTTATCCCCCAACATTTTGTGCATTGTTAACTTCACTTGGAATGAAACCAAAAATAGTATCCAAATTTTCCTTGTTTATTCCTGGATTGGTTTGTTCCATCCAACCTTTTAAAAAAGTGTGGATTCCAAGCATATGCTTTATAGTAGTATCATGTTTTTTTCTCATCTCTTGAATCTCACTTTTCAAAGAGTCCACCTCCTTATCATGTTTTTGCTTGATAGTATTACTAATTTCCTTTTGCTTTAAAGTAGTTGGTGTGACATTTCTACCATAGCAACGAACTCTACCAACCTTTTCCTTCCCAAACACTACTTGAAAAGCTTTGACATTGTTTTCCTCAGGGTTTTGGATCAAATCTGTAGGTTGTGAATTCAAAAGACATTGTTATTGCTTATTAAAACAAGAACTTGTCCATCAAGATAGTATACCATTATGAACTTGAGACAAATGCAACAATCACCAAACTTAACATCTGTATGAAGCAAACAAGTCCTTCAAAGAGTAACTCACTATCACATCTTGTGTTTCAAGATCCACTTGCTTGCCTTCAACATTTTGACGAGTTTCAATAAACATTTTTGCTTGATTCGGCTCCTCACCATTTTTTGTTTTTTTTTTTTTGCAAGCTACATTAAATAAGAAATCAAAACTAGATGCTAATTTAAATAAGGAATTAAAATTGGATGCAAGTATTGATTTTTGAAAAATGTTACCATTCTTTGCTGAACTATAGCAAAACTCAACCCCCATTCGATGCCTCTACTTTTGGGTAGCCTTACTTTGCTTGTTTACTTTATTAATTTTCTAACTTGTTTACTTTATTAATTTTCTAAAACAAGAAAGAAGTATAAGATCAATTACAAACTACAAAGAACTTACTTATAATGAAATTTACCAATAATTGTCTTACTTTCACATTTTCATTACTCTAGTATAAACACAACTTCTTAAATTGAGATTTTGGTATTTGTGTAGGACGATGTTTGAGCCTCTCAGTCACGTTTGAAAACTTTTTAAAATAAGATTCCTTAATTGTACATTTATAACGTCTCCAAGCATCTTGAATGGTAAACTCTACCCACCTCTCTTTTATCTGGCACAATGAATTTTGTCTATAATAACATAAAAGACATGAAATGCAAATCAGTAAAACAAGTTACATAGGTGTATAAAATGTACAAAGGAACAATACTTAGACAATTTTTGTTAATTAGTACATACATTAACATATCTCCACATACGCTCTTTGTTGTCACTTGGCATAGCCTTCCAGCTAGTGTAAGTCAAGGAACAAAATGTTGAGTTTCTAGACATTGTACCCAAGAAAAGACTCAAGTCCTTAGCTGTTTTTTCACAAGGCACTATTGGTTGGCCTTTGGCATTTAAGATTACTTCTTCTCACTCTTCAATTGATATAGCACAAATATTCTTGCACAAGGTTATCCCTCTAATTCTTTTCTTTGATATCCCTACGTTGACTTCTTTCGTAGTAAAAGAAAAGAGAGATTAGAGATAAGGTCTAATTTTGGAAACATAAGCTATGTAAATTAAATTTGAAAATAATAATGATATTAACTTTTGTTATGTCACCATTATTTTCTTCCCCAACTTCATTATGATGTTTAATATCCTCTTCAATGTGTTCAGTTTCATTTTCTTCAACAACTTCATCCATTACTTTTTCAATATCACTTTCTCCAACATTACCAAGAAAGTCCCCCATTGACAATGGTGGACACATTGACTTTCATTTCAACTTCTTAGGAATCTGTGGTGCTTCAATGCTTTATTGAACTTCAACCATGGGATGTGTTTTCTTAGCTACTTTTTGGTTGGATTCCTTGACAGTGGCAGCATTTCCACTGTCTTTGCTTTTGATTAACTATTTGAGATTCAACTTGAGTCGAAGATTTAGGTAATGGAGGCTTCTTTTGACATTGTCTTTGATGATTAGCTTTTCTTTTTTCACGCTTCACTTTGTTGAATTGTCTAAGAAAATCAGTGCTTGATTTAGCTTGGAGATGAAAATTAAAACCACTTCTCTTGATAGGACTTTGACCTTTTTTGTCACTACCCAACACCTTTTGTTTAAAGGTTTCTCCCTCCATTTTCTTTAAAAGTAGTATTCAACTTAAGTAGAAAACAACAAACAAAACAATGTTATTAATTATCAAAATGTCAAAAACAAGTTCTATAGCCTGTAATCTGTAATCTATATCAACTTCTAACTTTACACGTACGTATGTTCTATGCAGCAAGGAACATCATGCAAACACAAGTTTCAACAAACTTTTTTACTCCAAGTATATTCAAATTTACAAATCATGTATATAGAGTTATTTTATATTAGAAAAAAATAAAATAAAAACAAAGAAGGCTTGCCTAGAATGTGCACATCAAAACCGAAAAGTTCTTTTTTTTCGAATGAATTATATTAAACAAATTCAATAGCCACTCAATGTCAAATTCAATACAATCTATTTGAATAGTTTCCAGCCCACAATACGTTCACAGGGCATATAATGTATAAACCATAAAAGCATAATGATAGTTCAAGAATGTTTACACAATATGAAAATAAGCAGTTGACAGCTTAGAATTAGTTGATAAACAAAGAAAGAAGAGAAAATATGAATAAGAGGTAAAGGTAATATAAAAAAGCAAAAAGGCAATAATGAGATAACATATATATGATGACAAGGGGAAAAAAAAATAAAAAACTATGAACAAAAAAAGAAAGGCAAAAAAAGAAGCATCTTGATATCATAATAATGTAGTTGAAATTACATTTTTTATAGGTAACTGAAAGTGCCAAATCACCTTTTTCTTTGGCCCTTCAAAATTCGAATCCAATAGTTGCACTTCAGAATTTCCTAAACCTTCACAAAAAGTGAAACATTATAAATCAGAGATTTGATATTTAAATAACACACGTTATAAATCAGAGAATGTTTACAATTTTTATATAAGATGAACCAAGAGCCACCATAATATCATTATGTTAATAGTAAGGTTGCATTATTTCAGACGTTAACAGTATTCAACTAAAATAGAAATATTTTGGTGTCAAAGCTGCTAAGGCATATTGCAAATGCTTCAAAAATATTAGATGACAATATAATATTTGCTATGTAAAACGTCAGAGATTTACTATTTACAACAAAAGAAATTTTCTATTTACAAATACAAAAGTGATTTTGGAAAAACTACTCCATATAACCCCCAACACCATCATCAAAGTCAGAGTCCTCTGCGATATCTATTTCTTGTGGTTGCTCATAAAGTGCAGGTAAAGGCTGGTCAATGACAGTAGCTGGTACATCTCTCCTAACTAAATCAACTCACTGTCATTAGTTGGCATGACAAGATTTGATGAAGAATCGTATGGCTCACCCCAATAAAATTGTTGGCCATCATCTAATAGATCTCCCATATTGAATAAATCTCTTGGGACTGTCTTCATAAAATATTATTTATTTTCATCAGATTGATCCCCAACATAAAAACATTGATGCACTTGAGATGCTAGCACAAAAGGATCTTCTTTGTAGCATCTCTTGTCAAAATGCACACATTTAAGTTCATAAATATCTTCTTTAACTTCAAACCTATCACATTTAAATAACACATATTTGAAAAATTCATAATAATCTAGCTCAATTATATCAGTTATCACTCCATAGTATGTTAAACTATCGTTTCTTGGTCTTTCGTCTTTAGAACTTGAAAAGGTTCGAGTTATTGCCTCCACTGTCACTCCACTATTTTGAGTTTTACATCTCCCATTGTGCATCCTAGTGTGAAACCTATATACATTAATAACATATTCTGGAAACTTCTTTGCAACACTATTTGGTCCTCTAGATAATTCCTTAATAAAGTCTGATACATCATCATTCATCCCACGAGTTTCAAACCATTGAATGAAATCATTGCTTTGACTTTTTGCTTTACTCGACTTTCTTTTCTTAGGATGACTATTAACAATTTTCTCATGCTCTCTACAATAAAAAAGCATCACCATTCATTAGTATTGCGTATATAACAAATTTTGTTAAAACAATGTTAGAAGAATAAGCAAGTGCCTAATGTATTGTTGTTGAACAATATATATCTATGGGCTTGCTTCAAAGATTTTTTGTCTAAAGATATTAACTTTTTTGCACCTATACGATGGCCAATGGAATTAGCTTGACTAGAATTTGATTTATCATTATTCCTTCCCATTCTATTTAACCTTATATCCACACTGCTTTGTAAATACCTTGAACTAAATGTTAAGCACTCTTCAACTAAATATGCTTATGCAATAGATCCTTCTAGGCGAGTCTTATTGCAAGCATAAAATTTCAATCTACACAAATATCTTTCAGCTGGATACATCCAACGAAATTGAATTGGGCCACATAATCTCACCTCATTCACTAAGTGAATAGGCAAATGAATCATTATGTCAAAGAAAGAAGGAAAAATTCTTTCTATCTGGTAAAGAGTTTCTGCAATCTTTGCTTCCAAATGAACCAAGTTTTCAACCTGGATGACTTTTTGACATAAACAACGAAAGAATGAACTGAGACGAATCAAAGGAATAGAAACATGGCCAAGTAATAAGCCTTTTATTGCTACTAACAACAAGTAGTGCAATATGAAATGGGCATCATGACTTTTGTAACCAAATATTTTTTTTTTCAGCCAGATGCACACATTGTGAAATATTTGATGCACCACCATCTGGTAATTTTGTTGACTTTAAAACACTACAAAAAATTGATTACTCTTTGGCCGTCATAGAAAAGCATGCTTTGGACAACATAGTTTTTTGCCCTCCATCAATCTCCTTTGGTTGAAGATTCTTTCTCATCCCCATGTCTTGTAAGTCAAGACGAGCATTTGCATGATCATTTTTCTTTCCTGAAATTTCTAAGAGAGTCCCAATTATATTATCAAATCTTTTTTTCTCAATGTGAATCACATCAAGGTTATGCCGCAATGTGTTATACTCCCAATACGACAACTCAAAGAAAATATAACTCTTCTTCCAAGGACCATCACTTTTTTTCTTTTGTTTCTTGCCAAATACATTGTTTATCTTTTGCAAGTCTTCTAAAATTTTTTCTCATCCTACCAGTGCAGGTGGAGACCTATGTTCTGTTTCACCATTAAAAGCCCTTGAATTAGATCTCCATGGATGATTTATAGGCAAAAAAACACGATGATCCAAATAGCACATCTTTCGACTATGTTTCAAATATTTGGAAGAAGTCCCATAGTTGCAACAAGGACATGACAACTTTCCTTTAGTGCTCCAACCAGATAACATAGCATATGCAGGAAAGTCATTAATAGTACAAAGAAGACATGCACGCATTTGAAATGTTTTATTCCTTGACACATCACAGGTTTCTACACCTGCATCCCACAACACTTTTAACTCCTCAATTAATGGTTGTAGGTATGCATCAATGTCATTTCTAGGTGAATGTGGCCCAGGAATTAATAAGGACAACATATAATATTCTAGCTTCATACACATCCAAGTTGGTAGATTATAGGTCATCAACACTACAGGCCAAGTACTACGAGATATGCTCATGGTCCCTAAACCCTAAATCCATCACTAAACAACCCAAGTCTTACATTACGAGAATCACAAGCAAAATTAGGATGTCGTTTATCAAAATCTTTCCATGCTTGGCCATCAACAGGATGTCTTAGCTTCCCATCCTCTGAACGCTCTTCCTCGTGCCACCTTAATGAACTAGAAGTCTTAGAGCACATAAGAAGCCTTTTAAGGTGTTGAAAAAAGGGAAAATGTCTAAGAATTTTAGCAGGAACTTTGTAGGCTTTCTTGGACTCCCTAACCTCACAATCCACTTGAGGACATTCATTCTATCTTGAAGCTCTACAAATATGACAGGACGTATCATTTGCATGCTCCTTCCAATATAGCATGCAATCATTTGGGCATGCATCAATTTTTTTGTAGTCAAGACCTAAGTCCCTAACCATTCTCTCTTGTTTGATTAAAGGATTGAGGAATGTTCAAATGAGATGTAGCCTCATTTAGTAATTATAATAGGGCGGTGAATGATGCATTGCTCCATTTGTAAAGACATTTCAACAAATAAAGTCGAATGGTGAATGATAGTTTTGAGAAATTTTTACCACCTGGATACAATTCTTCTTTTGCCTCTTCAATCAAATTATAGAACTTTCTAGCATCTTCATTAGGGCCTTCACAAATTCCCTATGCTTGTTCCACATCTCTAAATGTGTCAAATAATAAGCCATTAATGTCATCATATGAGTCCTCTTCATTGTCCATGTCACCATCAAAATCTCTAAGAGAAATATCCTCACCATGGAAAATCCTTTCATTATAGCCTTTTACAAATCCCTTACTTATTAAGTGATCCAACACTACATCTCTCTTTGCCCAACTAGCATTGCATCACTTAGCACAAGGGCATAAAATTTCTCCTCCTTATGGTCTTCCTTTAGTGAAAGTAAAATCTAAAAATGATTGTATGCCATTGATGTACTCATTACTATATCTCGGCAAATCAATCCAGCCCTTGTCCATATTTTAGCTTTACAGTAGACTTACAAATTCCTAAGGAGAATTAGAGAATTGGAGCTTATTACACTAGAGGTAAGTATTTAAGAATGATAAATAAGAGACTTAAAGTTCAAGAAATAAAGGGTAAGCTCTCTTTCTAGAACCAGAACTGAACCAGAAAATATCTTTTTTTAGCTATAGCACCAGTGTTGGTTCTGCAATAAACTACCACTGGTCCAAAGTGCAGAACTAGTGCCGGTTCTTCACTGAACCAGTACTAGTTTAAAAGCTAATACAAAAAGCCTAAGCAACAAAACAACTATGAAAGCAGTTCTAAAAGCTAATACAAAACCACTATGTGAAAACATAACTTACAAATTTAAACACAAGGTGATATTTAAATAACTCAACAGAACAGAACAAGATGGCTTGGTTTTTCATATCAAGACTGGAAAATACAATGTCTCATGAAAATAGCACACATACACCTAAAAGCAGGGATCCATTAGTACAGCAGTAAATTCATTCAAGCACTTCTTGAGTTTTAAGCACAACAATCACACTTAGGTAAAAAAAATTTGTCAAGACTCAAAAGGACAATCCTCTTGAAGAAGTACAAGTCCTTATGGCTTACACAAATAACTAAGGTAAATGAAAAGAAAATCCAAATCCAACATTATGTAAAATTTCAGAATTGATAAAAATGAAAAGAAGGAATATTGTTCCACCAACAGAGTTATTTATACCCTTCATAAGCATAAATCTACTAATTTCTATACCAAATTGAAGCATGAATTAAATACACTTATATCATGTATCAACTATGCCTCAAATGCACTGAACCAGTTTTGGTGTTCTAGTTCAGTGCAGAACCTGCACTGGTTCTGCATTGAACCAGTGTTGGTTCTACACTGAACCAGTGTTGTTCTGGTTTAGTGAAGAACCAGTGTTGGTTCTATACTGAATCGGTGTTGTTCTGGTTCAGTGCGAAACCAGCACTGGTTCTGCTGTAGTGATATACTAAACATTTTAGAAATTCCCTTAAGTCTTGGGTTTGTTGGTATTTGGTGCATTTGGATGGACGATGATGCTCCTATCTTAAAAAAAAAGTCCTTAAGAGTTGTTTAACTGGTTTTTATTTCTAGCACTATCTCATGACTAATTTCAGGGGCCACATATTGTTACATATGTTGTGATTGAAGGGGTTTGTTTTAGTCATGAACATTAGTTTGTTCTATGTGATACTTTTTGTTTAGGAAGATGGTATTTTGATAGAAACCAGAAAACCAGAACAGCCATTGATGAAAATACTCACTAAATATATCTATTATTCTTCCTCTCTTAGAGATGCACAAGAGAAATAAACAAAACAACACACCACTATCCAGCACACAGAACAACAGAAAATGAAATAGAGAATAATACAGGACAACAAAGAAAGACAAGGAACTAGCTTTCAAGAGGCTATTACTCTTCCATACAATTTAAAATTCTTTCCTACTCCCACTCAGCCTGCCACATACCTGAAAACCTTTCTAGCCAGTGCCCACTTTCACACGAGCCCCATTACATTGTTAGCTAGGATTTGTCTCTCTTTTATCCTCCACCTCACCCTTTTTATTTATTATGTAATGAACCTTAAAGTCAGGTACAACAGCAGATTGCTCCTCTATCCTCTCCTTTTTCTTTCTTTTATATGCTTATACGTAGTTGTGTCATATTTTTTCCTTCTTCCTTAGCAATAAATTTCTTCTATAGGAAAAATTGTTAGCAACACCTTAGAATCACATTGGCAGGAGAATAGATGCTCACCAAGGCTAGGACCACTTTTGAGGCATATTTCCAGGATCCTCAATTGCTCCTTATGAACACCACATAGACCTTGAAGAAGAATCGAAACAGCCTCAACATGCTGCAAAAGATAACAATAAATCATGTAATCAACTATCAACATTGACTTGAAACAAAATCTTTCTTTCCCCCACCAATGTTTCCTTTTTGTAAAGAATTGCAAATAAAAAGTAAACACGTTAGTTATCATGAAATGAAAAAACTCAACCATTTTGAAAAAGAAATGAAAATACTCAACAAAAATAGATTATCACCCGATCTTATTCTGTACTTGAAAGTAGAAGAGTGGGTAGGGTCACAGTAATCAGAGCACTAATAACTTTCTCACCCAAAATCAAAAGCAAATGATAAGAATATCCAAAATCGAAAGCAGAAATAGCTTACCCAAAATAGGAAAACACAATGCGCCGTCAATTTCAGGGTTTCGTAGCACAAGGGTCGAGTTAGCGATTTCGCAGTGCAAGCCTCTCCGAGTCAAGGGTTTCTCAATGCAAAGGAGAAGATGGAAACGCAGCTCAAGTTGGGGTTTCTCAGCACCATCAAAAACGCAAAAGCAGTGAAGTTTGATGAAGTTCAGGTTTCAAAATGCCAAGGTCGTGAGAATAACAGAACCTTGAGAAAGAGATACTGAAGCGTCCAAAGTTTGAGGGAATACTTATTTTGGAAATAGAATTAAATTTACAAAAAAAAAATATGTATTAAAAAACAAATTTTGGAGGGAAACTCAACATATTGGCGCAAATATTAGAAACAAAAGTGATTGGGAATGGTTTTTATTTGTAGCAAATATAAAATTTTGGATGCAAATCCTATTGGCAACCGTTTTAATTTGTAACTGAATATAAAATTTATATGCCACACATCAAACTATAGCTTAGCCATTTTCTATGTTAGAATGGTAGTTATTGTTATAGAAAAACTCTACTAGTAGAAAAATTTTGTTCTAATTTCCTCTTTATTCTAGGGCACATACTCTAAGTATATCCTCTAAGATCTCTCTCTATCTATCCATTAGTTTAAAGATGATAAACAATACTAAATTTTAGTTTACTACTGAAGGCTTCTTACAATGCTCTCTAGAATTTATAAATAAACCTAGGGTCTTTATCTGAAATGATGTTAGAGAGAATACCATGAATTTTTACTATTTGCTAGATGTACAGTTGGGCTAATCTCTCCATTGAGAAGGTGATCTTAATGGGTAAGAAATGTGTAGACTTGGTTAATCTTTCTACTATCACCCAAATGGTATCATTTCTTGATTGGGTCTTAGGTAATCCAACAACAAAGCTCATAGAAATCTCATCCCATTTCCACTCTAGGATAACTAGAGGTCGTAATAGTCCCACAGGTTTCTGATATTCTATTTTCACTTGATGACATGTTAGACACTTGGCAACATATTTCGCTATATTCTTTTCATCCCTGGCCTCCAAAAGTTTTTCTTCAATTCTTCATACATCTTGGTAGCTCTAGGATGTATGGTGTAATCCCTTAATTACCCTTAGTTTGGGACATATATGCTGTCCTGAAACAACATTAAACCATCTAATGATTTGGTGAATTCTTTTGGGTCCTTTAGGAAATTCAAGAACCCATCCTCCTTCTGAGTTTCATCGATCTGTGATCTAAGGTCACATTCAATCCTTAACTCACCCAAAGAATTCTTATCAGGTAGGATTAAGGTGGATAAGCTCAAATATTTAAATTTCTCTATTAACCTCATCTCATCGACCATCATTTAAGCTATATAGAGGGATTTTCTACTCAAAGCATTAGCAACTATGTTTACTTTACCTAGATGGTATTTTAACTCAAAATCATAATCCTTTAGAAATCTCATCCATCTCCTTTATCTCATGTTCAACTCTTTTTTATTAAAGAGATACTTAGGCTTTATGATCACTAAACACCTCGAATCTAACTCCATAAAGATAATGTCTCCAAATTTTCAATGCAAAAACTATAGATTCTAGTTCAAGGTCATGAATGGGGTAATTCTCCTTATATGGCCTCAATTGTCTTGAGGCATAAGCTACTACCTTTTTCTCCTACATTAGCATACATCCTAAGCCCTTTTTGGATGCATAACAATACATCTCAAATTTTCCTAAGGTGTTTGGGATAATCAAAAAAGGTGTAGTTGTCAATCTTTCCTTCAAGGTTTAGAAACTTTTCTCACATTCTAAAGACCAAACAAAAGGCACATCCTTCCTAATTAGTCTAATCAAAGGAAGTGTTATTTGAGAAAATCCTTGGATAAAACATTTATCGTATCTTGCTATTCCAAGGAAACTATAGACTTCTGTTATCGTCTTAAGCCTTTCCCAGCTCAATATTGCCTTGGTCTTGCTATGATCCACTGCTACCCCACCTTTAGTAATCACATAGCCTAAAAATCTCACTTCCTCAAGCTAGAATTCACACTTCTCCAACTTGTCATACAATTGCTTCTCCCTTAGCAATTGTAGCATTATCCTTAAGTCCTCTGCATACTTCTCTTTACTCTTAGAATATACAAGGATGTCATCAATAAACACTACCACGAATCAATTGAGATAGGGTCTAAAGATGTGATTCTTGTAGTCCATGAATATTTTTGGAGCACTAGTCAACCCAAATGGCATTACAAGAAATTCATAATGCTCATATCTAGTCTTGAAGAAAGTCTTAGGAATATCCTCTGCCCTCTGTAACATTCGCTCCTAATATAATTAAGAGATGTTTGATAGTTGTTAATTTAAATTTAAATGCTTGTGTATGTTGCATTAATTATATATAGTTGCATTAGTGTAGGGACTTAATTGAAAGGAATAAAAGCTGAATTAAAGTGTAGCTAAGGACTAAATCAAAAAGGGAAAGTTCAATTAGGCCAAAGTAACAAATGAGCCAAGGACTGAAATGCAAATAGGGAGATTTATATTTCAGAAACCTTAAACCCTAGCATAAACTAAACTTCAGCCAA
This sequence comes from Senna siamea, assembly GCA_031216115.1. NCBI lineage: Eukaryota > Viridiplantae > Streptophyta > Magnoliopsida > Fabales > Fabaceae > Senna > Senna siamea. The sequence goes on along the minus strand of CM062354.1, from coordinate 11,570,127 downwards.
TTTTTGAGAGAGAAAAGGATATGGGGCGAGTAGAGAGAGAAAGGGGCGACTTAAGGCAAAGGCGAGGAGATTTGCTAAAGGAAGAACAGATTTGAGACTAGAAATTAGTCCTACAGTAAGAAGAGTGTTGACCCATCGAGCATTTGGCTTTTAAAGACATTTTATTGATAACAAATAGATTGAATCATTTTAGGAAAATCAAGTCCAAAGGCTCATTAAGGCAAACCAAAGAGAACAAGAAATTAGATAAGTAATTAGGACTTGAAATTGTAAGGATATAATAGATACTTGAGCTCAAAATTATTTTCCAAACTTTTGAGGTTGCTTTCCAAAGTTTAAGCGACTTTTACAAAATGATTTATTCATTCAAAAGACAAAACTCTCGCCTAGCAATCGACTTGCACAATGTAGCAGTCAACTGGTAGATACAGAGCTTTGAAAATTGAAAACAGAATGTCACCGGTCGACTGCCAAAAACCTACCAGTCAACTGATAGCTAACAAAGAGCTATCAGTCGACCGCTAGAGCATAACAGTTGACTGATAGACCACTGGCAACTAAAAACTCTACACTAGAGGCACAACAGTTGACTGCCAGGGTATAGCAGCTGACTGCCACAACACTGTTTTGAAAATTTATTCCTCCAGAAAGTCACCAGTTGACTGCCATGGCATTGTTTTGAAAAATTAACTTTCCAGAATGTCACCAATAGACTGCCAACTAAACACCAGTCAACTGATGCCTGCTGTATTGCGAAAAATTTGATTTTAAGAACATAATATTCGATTGGCAGATCATAGAAGTCAACTTGGAGCTTGAAGAAATGACATCAAGCTAAGTACAAACAATTATTTTTGTAAAGATTTCATTTGATTTGTTTTTGAGTGCATTTCTAACCTTTTCTCTTGCAAAAAGTCTATAAATAAAGCCTTTGAAAAGCCTCAAACATAAGAGAAAAACATAGAATGAAAATCATCTTCTAAAAATCATCTTAAACTTTGGTTACTATTATTTTTAGTAGTTCTTCTATAAAATTTACTCTAATTCAGAGAGTTTCTTAGCTAATATAATTTCTTTTTCTAAACTGAGAGATATCTAAGGAAAGGTTTTCCTTGTGAAGAGAGAAATTTTATAGTAGCTCACAAATTCCCTCTATTTTAAACTTGTGATAATAGTGAAAATCTCAAGTTGTGCTTGGGGACTAGATGTAGGCTTGTTGATAAGCTAAACCAGGATAAACTTCTGTGTACCTTAAGTTTTCACACATTATCTTCTGCATTTACTTTTAGCAGTTTATCTTACTATTATTACTAGTTTTTGCTATTAAAATCTTTATCTTGTTGATATTGCTCTTGTTGCTCTATTTTGGGCTAATCTAACTGAACAACTTTCTGCATTTGCCATCTAAAGACAAATTTTCTCTACACATCTAGTTAAGCTAATTTTTTAATTCTCCATAAGAAATTTTTTAACACCCAATTCACCCCTCCTTTTGGGTGCCAACCATTCCTAACAAAGAAGACCATTTAAACACACGGTACATGTCCATTTTTAAATTAAATCCAAGTATCAATTCAACCTAACCCCATTTTTGAAATGTTTGCTTTTAGCTAAGAAATGCTATTTATGAACAATTTAAACTATTTTTAGGGTTTAAACCTACATTCTATATGTTTTCTACTTCTATTAGGTGTTGCTTGCTGAAATGTTATGCTTACTTATGCTTGTAAATGATTGGAAGGAGTGGGTTGTTTATCTAGTAGAATTTTCTAGTTTTCCTTGGACGCATAATGTGTAAGCATAATGATGAGGAAGTTTAGAGAAAAGTGAGGTTTTTGTCATGGAAACTAAGCTCATATGTTTTAAACTTGAAGAATGAAATATGGGTTAGGTAATCTCAAAAAATACATTTTAGAATTGGCACAGGACATAGTAGTCGACTGGTAGCATGTGGCAACTGATTGTCATATTCCTAAGAAACCCAAAAATGTATACTTAGACGTAACAGCCGACTGGTAGCCTATTATTCAATTGTCGAGTTCTAATTTTCTACATAACAATCGATTGATAACCTTAGTAGCCGACTGTCATGTTTTTTGTTCTGCCTAGGAAGCATTCCAGAAAGCAATCAGTTGACTACGAGCCTTCCATCAGTCGACTATTAGCCTACTGTTTTGCGAACCAAGGATTCCAGAAAGCGATCAGCTAATTGCTAGCCTTCCATTAATCAATTAATAACCCTCTAAAATGTGAAACATGACTTTTATCAAAGATTGAGCTTAGTAATCCTCCATACCACCTTGTTTAAGGCTTACAACATAACCATAAAAGGAAACTACATACTTTTGGGTAATGTGCAAGAGATAAGGTCACGCATCACTTAGACACAAAAGGGAGCAAAAAAACATCAAAAAGGAAAGAGTAAAGTATTCTAAGCATATGCATTAGTGGTAGATAGGCTCATGATCGAGTAACCTATTGTCAATATAGGATAGTCGTTAGGCATTCCACGATTGTGCCATAAATAGGGATGACAAATATCCACTTGAACCTAGATGATTTTGAAAATGCCATAATGGTTACAAACTCTAAGTTAGTGTCATCTTCCAAAGGCTATTTAAGAAACACATACTTAGAGTTTAGCATAAACATGAGTATAAGTTGAATCACCTTAGTATATATGTTATGGAAAAACGTACCAAGAATATAATCCACTGATAAGGGGTGGTGATTCCATAGCCTCATGATCTGCGGAAGCGAAAAGGATAGAACCTGTTCAGAGGTTTTACAATGATCCCATGAGTTATTGAGATTGTACTTAGATTCGATTGAGGGACGCCTCAATAGTACTATGCAATAGAGTTACCGTAGTGGTGCAATTAGTCACCAGGATAGCTTAATTACTATAGTGGCGCAATTAGTCACCAGGATAGCTCATTCATGTATGTAGTGGTACGTGGAGTTTTCGCTAGGTGACACTCCCGATAACTCGTATGTTATGATTGTTTTCTCCTGCTCATAGGTAAAATGAAAAGGCATGTTTATTTTGGATATTATAGACATATAATTATTCTGTACTAGTCGTTATGATTTTGAGGAAAAGCTGGCAGAGATGAACTCTTATATAGCCTATATTTACTTGAATATATATTGATTAACTAGTAACTGTCTATAAACAATTTGATGAGATCATGAGTGACAAGTTTGTTGCCTCCATATTCGATAGTTATTTAATGATATTTAACAAATTAAGTATGCATGTTTGTGTATAGTTATTTAGAGTAAGCTATATATATATCACTGTGATACTTAAGTGAGAACCTGAGTATAGAACTCGACCTAAATAGCACTCAATTGATATACTTGGTAAAAAGTTTAAATTGACTCGGGTAAAAGTAATAGTAACACACCTTTATTATAATATTTATATACTATATTCCTTAACTTATTTTAAAGGAACCATAGGCTAAGGGGGTGTTACGGGTGTCACACCTTCACTCTGATTTGATGGTACCTTAATCTTGAACCTATTTTGGAAAACACAATGAATCCTCACAATTGATCTAAGAGGTCATTTATTCTAGGCAATGGGTACTTATTCTTCACCGTTACTTGATTCAATTGCCTATAGTCTATGAACAACTTCAAACGTCCATCTTTTCTTCTTTACAAACAACACCAATCCACCTTATGGTGATTTACTAGGTCGGATAAACTACTTTGCTATGAGGTCTTCAATTTGAGCTTTCAACTCACTCAGCTCTACAGGAGGTATCCTATAGGGCGCTATGGATATGGGTCCCATTCTCAATATCAAGTCTATAGAGAATAATAGTTCTCTCTTAGGTGGGAGATTAGAGATCTTCTCTGAAAAAACATTAGGGAACTATTTAACAATGGGGATATCATTCAAGTTATGTTGAATTTCCATCTTAGAATAACATAATTAACTAATTCTTTGGATACTTTCCTTATCTCTTCACAGTACTAGTAAGGTATCCATTAAATTCACAGTTTTTCTCAAAACATTTCAAGACAACATTATTAACAAATAGTTAGTTCATCCCAAGAATAACATCAAGGTCAACAAGAGGTAAACAAATAAGATCAACAATAAAAGGTTAATTTTTTACAACAATGGTGGTAGAGATAATCAATTCACAAGAAAAAGTATATGTGGGTAAATTCAATTTCTTCACACATTCATATGTAATGAACGAGTAACAACAAAGTGAAATAGTACAATTAAAGTAGTGTTACCTATCACCCCTCTACCTTTGATTAGGTCATCAAATAAGGCTACTTCTTTGCCTTTTAGAGTGTATACTCTCCCTTTAACTAGGGCTCGGACTATCTCTATTGGCTTTTTAGTCTAGAGACAATCCCTAGAGATATGTCTTGAATTACCACACATGTAGCACATACCATAGCTATATAAGCACAGCTTTCCTTTGTGATTCCTTCCACACTTAAAGCAACTAAACTATGTTGTCTGCTCTATAGCTGGCTTCTTGCCTCCTTGTGTCTTGCCAAACTTGCCATGTTTCCCTCTAGAAAACCTGATTGACTTCCTCTTGAACTGATTGCTCTTCTGCTTTTCCTTCTCCAACTTTGCTAATACTTTAGCCACTATCTAGCACTTATTCACCAAGAGAGCATAACTCCTTATCTCAAAAGGTGCAATGACTCTCTTCATCTTGGATCTAACTCATCCTCTAAATGTATCGCCTTCTAATTTTCATTCGGGCGATACTTCAGATAGGAGGAATATTTGGCCATCTCTTCGAATTGTGCCAAGTGCTCCTCAAATGGTCTCCCCTTCTGCTTAATCTACATGAATTCAATTTCCTTCTCACTATGGATGCTAAGAGGTAAGTATTTCTCTAGAAACGTCGTCTTAAAGGAATCCCAAGTAAGTTGGGTCCCCTATGCTACCATTAACTACTCAGCTCCCTTCCACCAATGCTCAACCTTATCGACTAGCATGTATGTTGAGAATTACATATTTTGTACATCATTGCTTCCTAAAACTTTAAATATTTTCTCCATTTCCCTCAATTACTTGTCAGCTATCATAGGGTTAAACTCACCCTTAAAGGAAGATGATCTAGGTTTCTAGAATTTAGTCCATTTATGTAAGCTTTATTCCCTACTTTTCCTTCAAGTGGATCAAGGTTATGGTTATTATTATTATTGCCATCCCTATTCTCCTGGAACTATCGTAGGACCTAAGTGCTGGTTAAGGCCTGCTCTCTCATAGCCTTGGCCATGCCTCAAAGGGTATGCATAATTCCCTCCATACCAATCCCAGTCCTTTCTTGCTCAAAAGTTCTCCGCTTGGGAGCCATAGTTCACACTACAAAAAAAATCATTGAGGTAACCATTCTCAATAACATAACATTTTATGATAGAATATATGGCTCCAAAAGGAGACACCCTCTTCCCAAACCTATGACTCCATTCCTCAACTCAGATTACGACTTCATCTAGGCTCCTGCTTAGTTCAATCATCCAGCTTAATCTAGTCTTTTCCCTGAGGAACACTACCCATTTTAAGCCAAGATTAACTATGCACTGATACCAACCTATAAGGTGTAACACCCCAAGCTTATGGTTCATTTAAGATGCTAATTTATTTATAATTACCATACATTAATAGTTTGTTACTACCTTCTTTACTCAAGTCAATTTTTACTTTTACTAAGTTAGATTTATAATTAGTTGAGTTAGGTTTGGATCTCTACACTCAGGTTCCCACACGTCATAATATTATAGTGAAATTAAATAAATAACTAAAATAGAATACACCATGCATGCATATATTCATATACATGTACATACTAATATCTTCCTCTTTGACATATGTATGAGAAAATGTGACAATTATATGTATTTCTATAGTTAGTCATGAGGACAGGAGGCAACAAGTCATCCACTCAGCCCATAAATCCAAACACCAACTACAGTGTTGTCTTATTCACATATTCATACATCTATATATCTATCCTTTACTATTTACCACAAAAGAACTACCATGGTTAACTCCAAAATTAATATAAGACCCTGGCCAAGGACATAATTACCATAACATCTAAAATACTAATATATATACATATATATATGAGTTCATTACTGCAATAGAAATTTCTTAGACATCGGTGACACCTACGGAAGGTACCATAGGAGGTATCTCCATCACCAACACTACCCACATGTCTTTGATGATCGTGATGGGTCCTATGAAGGGAACATACATGATCTTTGTCTCTATCTCAAGGAGAAAGTGATAACAAGGCATCTAGACACACAAGAAAAAAGGGTGAGATTTATAATCTCATTAGCTAGATCACTTGGTTTTAAACCTCATTGATGGTACCAGCTATACTCATATAGAAAAGCATACATTCTCTTCCCACTCAGAGATTTATAACATCTATCTATTGGATGCAATGCATGCTCATGTCATGTACTCAATGATTCATGTACAGTTAAATTAATCATAGCAAACTCTTTGAAAAAATGTTCATGCTTCTAATACCACATCATTATATCACATAATAATTTGACATGAATCTAGTGAAATGAATAACATTCAATCATTTTATAGGGAATACATAACTTTGGGCCTCAAGCCCTTCTTTTTGATCACTTAAAAATACCACAGATAGCAACCTTTATATCAAAGGCATCTCCAAGCGAACACCTTACATACCTTTGAGTACTATATGAATGATAACTTTATGGCCTTAGGCTCTTGTGGTATCTAACCACTATACATTTTGATGCATTCCCCAATAGATCCAAGTACATAAACATATGGATCACCGTCCTTCTCTTTAACAAAACATATCCTACTCACGAGATCATTACTCTAGGTGTAAAGCACATTTGCTCCGTGTTAAATGGATCATAAGGTCAACGAATCACCATCCCTTACTAGTGGGTCACTTTATTAGTATGCTATCCAAAGTATACACATTAGAATGAATTGGCCCAAGCTATAATTATGCCTAATTCTAGGCATGTGATTCTTTCATGACCATTTTATATATGGTACACTAACCTAGAATTTGCAATTATCACACTATTTTCAAAATCTCTTTCATTTAATGAGTAGGTCACGTGGAATACCCAACGGCTATCCTATAGCGACAATCGATCACACAAACTTAGGGTTATCTAACACTAATTCATACCCTAAGGATACTTTGAAATTTTCTTATAGCTCTCTTTTTTTTTCTTTTCCCTTGTGATTCATGTTACATGATGTTTAATCATTTGATCCTTGGGTGAGAGTGGTTAATTGAGCTTTTAAATTTGAAATATAAGGACTAAAAGGCATATTTCAAGTTTTAGATCCTGCCAATCAACTTCCACCTCTCTAGCAGTTGGTTGGTTCCTCTCTATCTAAATAAGGCAATTGAACCTGAGAGCTAGTAGTCCACTTCTAGCCTTTTGGAAATCAACGTCTAGCTTATTGGTTCAAATTCTAGGTAGCCTAAGAATTTGACAATCAGTTGCTATAGGGTGTGCAATTGGCTACCATGTTATAGGCCTTTTTAGGTAACTTGATGAACATAGTAGTCGACTTCCAAAGCCCTGACAGTCAATTGCTGTATCTCGATTTGTCGTACTAACCTGAATTTTTAGCCATGTCTAATTCAAATAGCAACCTTTTTTCAATTTTTGACATCAAATCTTAGTCCCCTTAACCTTTCAAAGGTTTCAAACATAGAAAATGTGAGACATCTTAGCTCAATCACCCTTAAATTCCATTTTCCCTTATTTACCTAGCGTGAACAATACATCAACTTGTTCAGCTACTATACAAGCATCCGTTAATACCATATCTAGCATACAACATCCAACAAAAGTTAAGAAATAAGAGACTATAGGTTTCAATCTCCCGTTTTGCTAAAAAATATCAAAGTAGCAATTTTTAACATTATGAACAATAGTTTTCGAAAATGGAGGAGAATAGGTGATTTTAGCTACCTTTATCTATGTTTCTCTCTCTAGATGTAGTCTAGACACTAGGAAGATCAGGAAATAGTTTCCTAATTTCAAATATAGATTTCTTACTTAGATTCCCCTTCTCTTTCTAGATTTCTTTGTCTTTATATAAGATGTTATTTTCTCTCTCTAAAAGTCAATCTCTCTCTTTCTTCCTGAAACTGTTTCTGCCTTCTTAATTCTCTCTCTTTCACCAATCCCTTATATATGAGGAGGTAGGTAAGAGATGGTGAAAACTATGTTGGAAGGAAGGAAAGGAAATTAGTTATACAATCCAGTCTCTATTTTTTACCCTTCAAGCCATTTTTTTTAAACAGTGGATTTACCAAATTGTCCTTGCAACATTGGTAAGGAATTTTTGAAATTTAATTGGCTATAGTAACCCTTCCTTAGCAAAATTTCCAATTTCACCTCAAAATTTCTTTCCATTTTCATTTTAGTCCTTACTCAGCTTCCATTCAACTTTTAGAGGTTTTAGTGAATTTCCTACACCAACATAGGCAATCTATTAGAAATTAAACCTTGAGGATTACGTAAGAGTGTGTGTTACATCCAGAAGCCCTTAGGACTCTAACTAACTAGCTCAAGCTAGCTGAGATCCTATAATGAGGGTAGAGCTCTCCTAACAGGAATTTTTGCATAAACAAGACTCGAACCCGAGACCTTGCTTAAAGGGAATAAAGTACCTACCACTCCAACCAATCACCTATTGGTTTCAGGAGTATGGTTTGAGAATGATGTAAGGTGGGGTGGTTTGAGTTTATAAAGTATTGGTTGAATATTTAAAAGATTAATAAGGTGGGATGGTTTATGATAGTTTGGAAACTATTCCTAACCATCCAACACTTCAATTTTCAAACCTATCCAAAACCCTCCAAATTGTGGGATTTGGGATAATTTGAATTTTTTAAAATTTCTTGTTCCATATTTAACCCTTTTTTATTCTTCTAATTTTATTTATTCTTTTAATTATTTGATTATTTCCTACTTACCTATTTTTTTTTATTTTAATCATTTCAAAAGCACAATTCATCATTCCAACTCTTATTAAACTTATGCAAATTTTAGGTTTGTTCATAGCTAGGGGTGATGAGATTCACCGATTGATGGGGATCCCCATGAAGACTGCCTCCACATGGGCCCCCATATGTAGGGAATTTTTCTCGCAAGGACAAGGGCAGGAAAAAAATTTCCTTGAATCTAATTCAGGGATGGGGACAAGGAGCACACTTTACCTTACGAGGTCCTTTTCTCTTAAAGTATTTTAGTAATTTCATTAAAATATATATTTATTTTAAATAAATAACCTTAGATATATATATCAATTTATTTTATTATGTCTATTTTGATAATTTCATAATTTATTATATATATAAAAAATTATATTTTTTATCAAATCCAAACTCTTATCACTTGTGAATCAGGAGCCTTGATTGAATCACAGTATTTCTCATATTCAAATTCAGGTTAGCTAGTGCATCTCCCTAAGTAGTAAGTACCTCAACCTCTTGAACCCTCTGTCCGTCATTGTAACAGATGTTGTCATCAATGTCGCACCTCAATGTCAAGCTCGCTTGTTGGACAAACCTTGTAACAGCTCAGATTTTTGGATGTGTAAAGCTCGGATAGTTGTTCATGTCAAGCTCAGATTGTCATTCATTCTTGTCGATGACATTCATTCTAGATTATATCACTGCTTTATGGAAAGCAACCCATTGCCAGTCAGTCCTTTTGTTTCTCTCTCTCAAAATGAATAATGGCTTGAAATAACCCTATGCCTATGGTAATGTGGTGATTTTGAAATGATCCTATGGAATTTGGAAAAAAAATATCATATTGCAGGTTTTGGAACATGTTTGGGGACTATTAGTAGGCTAGATTGATGAATAATAGAATCAAGACTACATAAGATTAGTCATGAGAGTTCTTCTAATGATTTAGTCTCATAATAGATAGAGTAATATACACAATGCTTACTCTTAAATATAAATTTCTAAATCTAAATGAGCCTCAGCTCCCTTCAAAATCTATTTATGATGATGATGATGATAGCTTATAAATTTATTTGATGTTCTTAACTACCATTTTCATAAGTAATTTTTTTATGAACTCAAACTCCTAACATAGTTCATTTGTGTTACCACTTAAGGCATTACTTATGAGTATATTTAAATATTTTTACTAATTAACTCATCCTCTATAAATATGGCGGTAGAATTAAAATTTTAACATAGTTCATTTTTACTGACTTGTGATTGTGATTTTTATTCAATGTGTAATTTTGAAAGAAAGAAAAAAACTTCAACTTCATGCTTGACAATAATTGTGATTTTTATTCATTATGTACAAAATTAGATTGCTACTTAGAAGAGCCTGTCTTGATTGATGCTTTACATAAAGAATGTTTAATATATTAGGTTATTGAAAAAATATTGGGGGTAAAACATCCAACTTTGCAAAGAATTGTAAGAGATTTTTTTTTTTTGGCTATTCCTATCTCTATAGTTGCTTCAGTGTTTGCCTTTAGCACTATGGTCGTGTTTTATGTCCATATCGCAGTAAGTTAAATCTAGATACAATAAAGACGTTGATGTGTTATCAAGATTGGATACGCATTGATTATCAAGGTACTTAAATTTTAAATCATTTTATACTTTTTTAATTTTTTTTACCTAAAGTTAATTTATTTCTTCAATTATTATTTGTTAGGTTCTTCAAATAGCACAAATTATAACATATTTTTTGAGGATATGGATGAGGTAAAAGAATATGTTCTTATATCAAATTATATATTATTTTAATACTTCTTATTCAGATAATAAGTTTTGTGTTTATTTTGCAGGCAAGTGGTGCATGAGGATGAAAATATGGATGAAAGCATAAATAATTCAAAAGTTTTTTAATTAGTTGAACTTAATGTTGTATTTTTATTTTAGTTAATTTGGTTGTAAAGTTTGTTGTTTGGATTTTTTTTAGTGCTTAATCTTGAATTTATCAACGTATATAGTAATTTTTAATAAAAATACATTTTTGTTATGTTTATGAATATTTTTATAATTTTATTAAATTTTTTAATTAAGAGATCAAGGTCTCCGCAAGGAAGTAGAAAATAAGGACAGGGAAAAAATCTCCCTATGGTAGGGAAAAGGGATGGGGACAGGGAGGGTTAGGGTTGGTAGGTAGAGCTGACAAAACGGGTCAACCCATCTAGTACGAGTTGGCTTGTTCCAATTTCCAAAATGGGTGAAACGGGAATAATGAGCTAATTCATATCACTTTAAGTTGGGTTCGCAAGTCAACTAGCCAATCCACCAACTAACTTTTTTTTTATTTTTTATTTTTAATTAAAATTTATAAGCATCTAATTTTTTAAAAATATATTTGTTTTAGTAACTTATAATTAATAGATTGAATTGATTGATATATATAATTTATTCATTATTTTTACATTGGTTGATTTATGTATGATATTATATTAGTTGTTTGAAAAAAAAATACAATTACAAGTTCAATTATTTAGTCTAAATGCACTTCTTATGGAGTTTATAAACTTCACATCACATAAAATTTAATTATAATAAATTAATATATAATATTATAATGATATTATGTAATCTTAAAAAAAGTTTGATTACAACAAAAAAAAAAATTTTTAAATTTACTTTTTAAAAAAAAAAAATTTTTTTAAAAAAAGAAAAACCCAACTCAAACTCATTTAACCCATAGGTTAAACATGCCAACTGAATTCAACCTTTTTTTCGTGGGTTGACTTTTTGATGACTTAACTTACCATTTTAGTGGGTTAAACAAGGCCAACTCACGAGTTGGACCTGTTTTATTGACTATTGATGAGGACGGGGAACGAGATAGTACTCCTTGCCCTTGCCTCCTGTGAGTTCCATCCCTACTCATAGCTCTATATTTATATTTTCTCTTCATAAAAAAATAACATGTAATAGGAAGTATGAATGATTTAATAAACAAGAAAATAATTTTTTATTGTATTTTGTCCCTAAACTCTAATATTTTTTTAATATTAAATTATTATGTACATTTTTTATCCCTTATTTTATATAGATTATTTAATTATTTTGATTACTATTTTTTTTCATATTTCAATATTAAATAGTTAGATAAATAAAAGTTAGATAGAAAATAAATCAATAATAAAATATGAGATATGAAGTATAAAAATTAATAATAGATATATAAAATCAATTTAGTATATTAAAATAGATTATATTAAACTTTTTAAAGAGCATTTATTATAAGAGTAATATTAAAATTTTTATCATGTAAATTATTTTATATCATTAATAATATTTAAATAGTAGAGAGTACTTTACCTTTTTATTTTTTTAAAACTCTCGATCAATCTCATTTCATACCACTTTATTAATAACTAATCGACTCTATTCTTTTCAAAATTTTCAACCAAACCCTTATTCTCTTTGGGTGAATTTTGTCATATCCCTTTACCGTGTGAGGCAATTCTCATAATCCATAAAACCATCGCAAATAAGAAAAACTGTCGTCTCATAGAAGACAAGTTTCAGTCATTGAAAAATCATACTATTCATAAATCCAATTTAATTACTAATGGTTCACAATTCACCCCAAATGATACAAATTCGAACGTGTTCTTGTGGTTTAAATCTACTAGCGACGAGATTGAGAGGTTAATTAGAGTCAAGTTGAACCTATTACTGTATATAGATTGAGCTATAGAAAAGAAAGCCACCCCATGTATGAGAGAGTGGGGTTGGTTATTACTCTGGTTAGAAGGCTAATAACTAATGAAGAGAGGACAAGAAAAGTGCATGCTAAATGCTAATGCCAAGCCACCCCAACTTTGGTTGGAGTAGTTTTTCATTTCTTCTTCAAGTGCGTTGGCAAAGTGTGAGAAAGAGAGTGTGGGACGGACTCTGTGCTCTCAAACAAACCACTCCTTCTTCCCCTCTCTTCCTATCTGTTAACCTTTCACCTCACTCTAATTTTGGGCCTCTTCTATTAAATTAGCTTGTCTCTGTCTATTGTGTCCTATATTTTTTCTCTTAAAATTTTCTAAATTTTTCGTTTCCAACTAGGCTAAAATAATTTTTGCTACACTTGATCTACCAAAAATAGGTGTAAAAAACGAACAGAATTTATTAAAATGGGCGTGTCAGGTGGTAAGATCCTCTACAATACCTATTTTAGTAAAATACTATAAGTGTTTTACACCCGTCTTAAGTATAAAAGTGTGTGAAAGAATTTTTCGCTATCCTATATATAAACACTTCATTGGAGGGTTGATTCACAGTTACTGTTGTATTGAATGGTTTTTGACTTCCCCAACTTATTATATCGTTCACTATCTATCTATGTATAAAACCAACCCCCCCACTCTCTCCCTCCATTGCTTCCTTCTAACCCTCTGAACCTCTCTCTCTCTCCCTATTTCTCTCTATCTCTCTTTAAGCTCTCTTTGGTGGTGGTGCAAGAAATTAACATCATGGAAGCTCCAGAGGAACAAGTCTTTTTGGGTTCTAAGGAGCAAACTAGCATCATCAAAGGGAAGAGAACCAAAAGGGTAAGGCAACAATCCCCAATCCCCTTCATAGTCACTGCAAATTCTTCAAATGGAGAAGGAGACAGAGGAGATCATTGCCATATTAATGATCACAAATTTGATGACTATGATGATGCCAATAATAATAACAATAATAACAATAACACCACTTGTTCTGCTGAATTACAAGGCAGCACAGAGGAAGAGGAAGACATGGCCAATTGCCTAATCCTTCTAGCTCAGGGCCAATCCTGGGAGTCCCCGAAGCTAGCTGAGGAAGATAACTGTAGTCCTAATGGGATGAATTACAGCAAGTATAGCAGCAGGAAGTTCTTGGAAGCTGCTACAATGGGGTATGAATGTAAGACTTGTAACAGAACCTTCCCTTCCTTTCAAGCACTGGGAGGACACAGAGCGAGCCACAAGAAGCCTAAGGCTTTAGCTTCTTCAATAATGGCGTTTGATGATGAAGAGTTTCAATTCAAGAACAAAAGACCATTTTCTCTTCAATTGAATAATAATAACAACAACAACAACAACAATAATAATAATAGCAGAGGGAATAATTTGTATAGCAGCAACAAGAACAAGTCTAAGGTTCACGAGTGCTCTGTTTGTGGTGCGGAATTTACATCTGGTCAAGCTCTTGGTGGTCATATGAGAAGACATCGAGCGCCCATTGGAACCACCAATACAACGTTGTCGTTGACCCCATTGGCTTTGGGACCAGAAGAGGATCAACCTAAAAAGCGAAGAAAATTACTGTCGTTGGATTTGGATCTCAATCTTCCTGCCCCTGAAGATGATCAAAGAGAGTCCAATTCCAAGTTTGCCTCTGTATCCAAGCAACGACAACATCAACAACAACAACAACAACAATCAAGTCTTGTCTTCTCAGCTCCTTCTTTGGTGGATTGTCATTACTGAGATGGTTTCATTGTATCTGAATACTTATAACTTAAATTGATTCAAGTTAGTGATACAGTTCAAAATTTTTAATCACCAGATTCTTTATATTTTTGGATGAATTCAGTTGTATACTCAAGATTTTCAATTTGTTCTCTGAAAAGGCCTTTTAAGCCACATGGAAAGTGCATGATGATGATGATGGGTATCTTTTTCTTCAGCTTTTCAAGGGTTTTGGTTCTCTTTTAGTGACCAAGAATGTGATGTATTATTACTAGACAGAGTATGTGTTTGTGTTGGCTTCCATGCCAAAAGCCATTTTTCAAGTTTCATTATTTTCTCCACCACCAGAAAGCTTCCCTGTCTTCCTGCCTCTACTTGTCACACATTTGTCATAGGAAGAGTATTAAAAGCCAGTAACTTAAATTCCCTCATGAATCCTGATATGGTACTTATTTTTTTTTTAGTAAATTATATTTTCTTCTCTTAATATACAATTTCTTTTTTTTTTTTTAATTTTGAAATCCTACACTCTTTTCTCTTGAAACATTAAAAAATTTATAATTTCACTTATTTTAACCAAAATACCCCTAATGAGATTATTAATCTCTTAAAAATATTATAGTTTATTATTAAATATATTTTTAGAAATTGTAATATTTTTTTATTATTTTATTTTGTGTTAAAAATAGTAAATTTATTTTATTTTTAGTTAAAATATATGTATTTTTATATTATTCAAATACATATTTAATTATATAAATAATAAACATAAGAATAGTTTGATCAAAATAAGTAAAATTATAAATTTTCTTATCTTTTAAAAAAAGTGAGTATAATTTTTTAAAATAAAAAAGAAATAATGTAATTTCAAGATCTCTTTAAGGAGAAAAGTATAATTTACTAGTAATAGTATGTTGGCGTTACAATTGGCCAAAATTTTTCCTAAACTATATTGCTGTTTTGGGAAGCTTTATTCTCGTGTAAATATATTGTACCTCTCCTTTATACATTATCTAATAACATCAAACTAACTCATTTAATGCCTAAGTGGGTTTCACCCTTTCATGCTAGCTTTGTTTTGGGGGGATTTTTTTTCAGGAAAATGTAGTAATTGGCTAGGAGACGCTTCAACCTTGAGAAAGTTAAAAGGGAAAAAAGAGATTCATGGGAAAAAAATTTGACCTTAAAAAAGCCTACAATAGGCTCAATTGGAATTTTATCAAGCAAATGCTTTTAGAGATCAACCTTCTTGCCAACCTTATTAGGATTATCATGATTATGAACCCCTATATTTTCTTACTACATCCTTGTTTTATGCATGGAAAAACTAACTCATCTCATAGACAAGGTTATCCATCCAAAAACTTTTTGCAAACCTAATAAAACTAGTGGTTCTGGACCTTAATTTTGTATCTTATGTTTATCAATGATTTTTTAATTTTTGGAGAAGTTACATGCTGCAGGCACCACTATCATGACCTATCTTAACTCCTTTTGTGAAGCAGCTGGCAAAAGACCAACTAACAAAAGCCACAAAATTTTTTCCCTAAGAATGCTAATGCTCATAGATCTTAGATATTATTGGTTCATGTGCAGTTCTAACCTAAGCAAGTATTTGGGAATGCCCTGTCCACAGGGGACATAAACTAAAGTCTTAAATATGCAATATGTGTCATAATATGCACTACTTAACCATGAATATGATATGATAAAAAAAAAAGGTTCAAAAGAAAACAATTTCAAAATAACGACCGTCCAAAATTTATTTCAACAAGCTAAATTGTTGAATTCAAATAAATTTTCTAGATATCTTGACACCTGTCACATTCAAAATGCGGGTGCAAATGACGAATGAAAAAATAAAATAGTTTTCAAAAAATTTCAAACAACAATTTTGAAACCTTTTTGAAAACCAATTTAAAATATGATGTCACCACTAAAATTTTATTTTTAAAAGAACATTTTAGAAAATATTTTTAGGAAACAACTTTGTAAAAAAAATTTGGTCTACGAAAACAAAGACAAGTTCGAGAGTTTGTACGCAATGAGAAGGTGTTAGGTATCCCAAAACATCTGATAATATAAATGTACAATTAATTGTATATGCCAAACATTACCCCTAACAATCACATGCAAGTATATAAAATGAAAGAAGGTTGGACTTGACCTAAGAGAAATATCCTGGGGCCTATGTATCCCTTATGAGGATCAAAACTCACATAGTTCGAGGGGGGAATCTTTGATTCATTGATTGATTTTAATTGATATTTTTGAAAAGAAAGAAGCAAAGGCATAAAAAGCATGCCAAAGAAAATATGTTTGAAGTGAGTTATTTGATTTTTACTTTGAAAATCCTTTGCATCCTCATTTCTCTCTCTCCTTGGTTTTTTCTCTTTTTGATTTTTTTTTTTGGTTTTTTAGAAAAATTCATTTGATCTAGGTGGAATTCTAATTTCTAAGGAATTTGAAATGTTCAAATGAAATTATTTAAAAAATAAAATGATATTTTTAGATTTTTTTTATTTTATAAGTAAAAAAG
Source organism: Senna siamea (assembly GCA_031216115.1). Classification (NCBI taxonomy): domain Eukaryota; kingdom Viridiplantae; phylum Streptophyta; class Magnoliopsida; order Fabales; family Fabaceae; genus Senna; species Senna siamea. Next base: position 11,553,115 of record CM062354.1, on the reverse strand, counting down.
TAATATTTTTGAGTATTTTGAAAAATATTTGGGATGAGAAAATAATTTGTTCATTTTTTTATTTTTATGAGAAATCTTTAAAAGAAAGATTTACTTATTCTAAGTAAAATTCTGATTTTAAGAGACGATAAAAGGGATATTTTTTACCTCATTAGTTTATTAAGTAAAAGGAAAATATTTTTGGTATTTTGAAAAACATTTGTCAAAAGAAAATAATAATTTATTTTATTTTTATTTTATGAAAAATTCTAAAAAGGAAAAATAAAATTCAACATCCTAGTTTTGGGATAAAATTGGACCGCTAGAACCTATAAGCATGATGTGCATACAGATGTAATTCGTGCAAGTACATGGATTAAACATGAAATACATTCTAGCACTTTTCATAAGTCTTATTCCCATCAGCATTGTTGAGCAAACGCATACAGTGCAAAAAGTGCTTATTCCTAGAGTCTAGGATCGACATTCCACCTCTTAGGAGGTTAGCTACCTCCCCACCTCATGATAAGTATAAATTCTTTTGGACAATTCTAAAAGTCACAATTATATATATTTATATCCTAAAATGCATGGTTATTTACAACATTAAAAAAAATAAAAATGGGTAACCTGACAAAGATACAAATTCCAAAACTCTTTAAGCAACTAACTTCCTTTCTCAATCTCAAGTATCCTCCTAAGTGCAGCTCCGACGGTGCAAACATGAGAATATTTGAATGAGAATGGGTACAATATGATTAAATTTGAAATGACAAAACAAAATGTTCTTATTTAATAACAAAACATTAAAATGATGAGAGGTAAAAAGTAGTGCAAAAACACAAAAGGGGAAAAGCCATAAATCAACATGTCTGAGTTTGGCTTTGAAAGCCCTCTTAGAAACTAGCTTAGTACTGCACCTTATTCACATATTAAACATTCATGTTTTGAACCTAAAAATATATTTTTGAAATACCAAAAAAGGGTTCAAACAAAATGCACATCTTTTGCATGTTTCTTCATATTTCTACTCTAGTGCACACTTTATATTGCACAAATACCCTCAAAGTGAAATAGGTAGTACTTACACATTCTTATACAAGTTTTTTTAACACCAAAAAAAAAACTTTAAAATACCTTAAAATCAAATGGACAATAATACTTGCTTTCATACCCTTCTTAAGCTAAAAACAAACTTTAAAATATACATCACTCCCTCAAAAAGGGCATATAAGGCACAAAGAAGCACATTGGAACACCAAAGTGCTAAAACAAATTTTAAGCCCTTCTCATAAGTTCCAAATAATTCTTAAATCATTATTACGAATTCAAGATAACTCAGACAAACTTTAAACCATCCTGACATGCTCAAAACAAACCTAAAATACATTTCAAATTATTTTTCATGTTCAAAACAACATTCAAACATATTTCAAATAATTTTACATGTTCAGAACAACCCCCAAATAAGTTTCAAACCATTTTAGATGTTCATAACAACCCCTAACAGATTTCAAACCACTCTACATGTTCAAAACAACTTTAAAACAAAAAAAAACATAAAAGACTTTTAAATCACCTCCTCATTACTTCAAATCAACCTAAAACAACTTTAAAACAAAGTTGAAGACATGAAACACTTCTAAATCTCCTCCTCATCACTTTAAATCAACCTAAAACACTTCACAACATGTTTGTGAGTTGAAAACAAGTCAAAATAGAAGTAAACACCTCAAACCATGATTTGACTTCTGTAAACAATGCTCTTTATTCTAGAATAAGGGAACATAAAGGAGAAAATGTATTTACAACATCAAAATATCAATCGAAGTATGGCATACCAATATAACAACCCCAAAACTAAGTTTTAGCCATGCTCACAAACTTAGGACAACCAAACATGGACTTTTATTATAAAATAGAGCATAAAAAAATCACAACTATGTCATTAATTTAACCTAATAGATAGTGTAAGACATCTCATTCTTAAAAATTTAGAACAACAGAACAGGGATTTTTTTGACAAAATCGAAGTACATAAAACCCACAAATGCATGACTAATTTAACCACAACAGATTCTATCCAAAACCAATTAAGCTAAAATAGGTTCAACCACAATAAAAGATATCAGGATGCTACAATGTATATAATGCTCGATGAATTAGTAGAGCAAATACCTGCACCATACCTATTCAAATAGTTATGGATAGGTTGTTCTCATATCTGCTTCTTTCTCCCATGTGGCTTCTTATGGTGATGCTTCATCCCACAGTTCTTTCACTAGTGGAATAATCTTATTCCTTAACTTCTGGGTGATTTTTGTGCATTGATACTAGTGTTCTAGGTAGTGATTCAAGCCTTCCAACACTTTACTTCAAGCTTAGACTGTGCCTTTTTTCTTCTTCTTCTTTCTCCTTCTTTCTCTCTCTTTGTTTCTCTCTCTCTCTTCCTACGTCCAAACTTATGGACTTTCTTTCTCCACTTTCTTTCTTATCAATTTTGCATGAAAGGTCATTTTTTTTATTAATTAAAGTTCAAACTTATTTGTTAATCAATCCTTGGAAGAAATTGAAAATTTAAAAAGTTTACAAAAGTTCTTCCCTTCATATACCACCTTTTCACTTTATTTCTTTACTAATTTTTTGGGCTTTATTACCCTAAATGTGCCTTTTAATAAAAAGCTCCCTTTCTCTTAAAATAAATCTTATTTCTGCCTGGTTTTTAAGCCAAATTTTTAATCTAGATGCTAAATTCCTTTATAAACCATACTTAACCCCTCAAACAAGCATCATATAGTAAAATTATTAATTTGCTATTTAGGAGATGTTACAAAAACTAACTCAATAGCAAGTAAAACTCATAATCATTAAAATATTGACTTAAATAATTCTATTTCATAGAGTTATCAAGAGGCCTAAACCTAGATTAATTAAATATAATTAACTTAGTAAAAGTTAAAATTTACTCGTAAAAGAGGTAGTAACACACCATCTATGTATACAAACTACTAGAGGTCTGATAGTTGGTTGCTAGGATCTTGGCATTTTCGGGTAGAGGGAGAACATGGTAGTCGGTTGCTAGAGGCCTGGTGGTCAACTACTATGTTAAACTTTGTTCTACGTAAATATTTCCTTGCCCTTTTCCAATCTATTTCTCAGCTCAGTATCAATTCTAATCATTTGAACTTAGTTCCTACTAGTCCTACAAGGTTTGTAACGTGGAAAATAACAAGTTTTCTAGCTCAATCACCCCTAAATCTAAGATTTTCCCCTTTTTTTTTCATGAACAATACATCTAACCTTAGATATACCAAACAAGCAATTATAAGTACATTAAATTAGCATTTCTCATCCAATAGAAGTTAAAAGAATAGAGAATGTAAGTTTTAATCCCTCCTTTTGTCTATAAATCATCAAAAATGTAATTTTTCATAAGGTGAATAGTGCACTTCAAAAAATGAGAGGAAAATGGAGATTTCACTATTCCTTCCTTCCAATCCCTCACTCTCTCTTACTTGTCCATTCCCTTTCTATAACTCACTCTCTCTCTCTAGTTGAAGAAATGGGCTTGTGGGTAGCTTCTCTCTCTTCTCATGGCTATTTATATGGTGATACGTGGGAGTGAAATGTGGTGTAGAGAGGAGAGCAAAATGTGTCTCACATTTTGCTTCGTAAGTTGAGGTTTTTGGCCACATTAATTATACAAGGAGGAATTACCACATTGTCTATAAAATACTAGCAAGAGAATTTCAAAAATTAGTTAGCTACAGTAACTCCCCTTGGCTAAATTTATAATTTTGCTATTGGTTTTCTTTCTACTTTTTACTTTCATCTTTGTGCCCATTTTGAAACCCATAAGGACTCCATTGCCATTCCCTGTACCAAACACAGGCATTTCAACAATAATTAATTAAACATATAGATAGTAACAATTTATAGATCATTTAAAAGTGGCCATAATAGGTTGTGTTGTTAGCGCTGGGTAGCATTGATGGTAGGAACCTCAATAGGTAGACTAATAAGATGGCTACAAGTCTAAATTTTAGAGTCTTGGGTGAGTCTTGAACATATCTTGGATAATCGTAAAAAGGGTGGTCAAGGTAAGACTGTGGTGGGTCCCATTAATGATTTCAAATTTGGTTGAGATCAGCTATTTGAGACGAGTTGAAGGATATTGCAAAGGAATGCAAGGGGTGGCCTCCCCAATTGCACCTCTGATGATCAAGTTATTAGGGCACACAAGAAAATGAGAACTAAAGTACTGTGAGAGGGTTAAATTATGCTTACCTAAGGGAGGCATGATTCTCCCTTTTACAGTTTCCAAGAGTGATGATGTGGAGCCTTCGTTGTTAGTTATTGTTGATCACCCAACTTTCTGATTAGTTAGGGTCAATCAAGTGGTTTGAGAGTGCCGATCACTAAGCGTGCCAATCCTCATATATCAATAGTTGTTTTTATTTTTTTTAATGTATTTTGTTACTAATTAATATTTTTTAACTATTTATATTAGTATCTGTAATAACCGAAATTTCAAAAATAATTAAAATGAGTGAATTTGATTGTGATTTTGTTAAAATTAAATCTGGCATGATTTTCAGAGTTGATGATTGAAACAAAGGAATTTTTCAAAATCAGAAACCTGATCCGATGAAAGAAAACGCAACCCAACAATAAGGAATCGACAAATAGCGTATCAGACTGAGGTTCCTCAGACGGAGGCCGAAACCTTTGCATGGGAACCCGTGCCCTCGCCCGAATTAAAGACGGCATCCGAAAGTTTCCCCGAGTGATATGAAAAAAGACCAAATTGCCCCTAGAGGCTTTAAATTTTCCAAAATCCCACCATTTCCCTCCATTTTGCAAATTCTCTCTCTCTCTTCCCTCCATACTCTCTCTCTTCTCTCTCCTCCCTTAACCATCGCGCGCGACCACCACCGCTGCCTTGTGCCACCGTTCGACCTAGCAACCGATGTACCTCACCACCCCCAACCTCCAACAACCACCCACGGCCACCAACGGCCGCTACTGTCACCGGGAAAAGCCTTTTTCTTTCCTTCGTCGTGATTTCTTTCGGCCGCTGTGATCTCCATTGTCTGGTGCCATTTTTCATCACCACCCACGCCATTGGAAAGGTCGAGCTGCCAGCTTCCTTCTACAGCTCGCAGCCACTGAACCAAGCCGCCACACACCCGAATCGAGGAATTTTTCATCTACTTTGTGTGGAACTTTGCTGTCGGAAAACACCACCTTAACGACCGAAAACCGCCATGCCAACCCCAGATTTGGACTCCTCATCTTAAGGGCTTCACTCTAGTGTAAATTTTGACCTCAGTCGCACCTCTCTACCATGCGCCGCCGTTGGAGAAGCCAAAAAGACTCCAAAAGCAAATTTCCACCTCTCAGAACCCTCGGTATGTTCTAAATTGCCCTAATTTAATGTATTCTGACTGAATTAGATGCTGAACCTGTATAGAAAACCTATCGACCTAGGAAAATGTGTAATTTGACATAGGAAAGTGAAATTTAATAAGTAACAGACTAAAACATTGATTTAATTGCCTAAGAAATTAACTAGACTCGAATTTCGAGGATACGGGAAGCCCCAGACTTAATTAGGAGTAAATGGTAACTAGGTAGGGTAATTTACACTCCTTTGATTTCATATTGATTCCGTGAATACCTAGATGATTTAATTTGATTGCATAGAAATACGTGCTGCCTTCAATGAGTATAATTGCATGCCTATGTGCTGTAGATGCCTGTTGCATGTTAAAATGACTTGGCTATCGGATTTAGGTGCTATAGGAGTGAGTTGACTTAGGGTAGGGTATTTAATAGCCGGTATAAGACGGTCGTTGAGTATCCCCAGTGCAGGGGATTTTATAAATGTATTATTTTTCATTAGACTTAGCCTGCATTCGTTAGGGATTACGCTGTAAACCAGGACGACCCTAAGAAAGGTTTAAGGAGTATAAGGGGGGATAACCTATACAGGGAAACGTTGTGATTTAGGTGTAATATCCTAGAACCCTGGGAACTAGTCGACTGTGTGCATGTGATTCTGAATAAACTATATGAGGATGAGGATTGACGTATGTGCACATGCTAGGGGACGCCCTAGATGTTGATTCTCATCCGGTCTTTGAGTGAGTGATTGGTGTCACGGATCACACTCACAATATAGGCTTGATTTCGGGTGATTGGTGTTATGAATCATACCTAATGATAAGAGATTGATTTCTTGTAAAACAACATGCAATTGGACGGATTTAGACATAGTCACATAAGACTTATGACGGATGTGAATGTAAGGATCACCGGGCATCGAATTTGATTAGATTTTGATCATAGATTTTCAGATAAACCAATTTTATATTCATTGCAAGATTACCTATTTTTTCATGCCATTTAATAATTTTAAAGATAAGGTATTTCACTGATTTTCGATATAAACATGAGAGTTATTTTTGGTGCTTGCATCGCTGAGCATTCAACTAGTTTTGAATATTTATTTACTGTAAATTACTCTACTAGGATTTAACTATCTCATGAGGTTGTTTGCTCAAATGAACAGGGACAGGGGCCTAGAAGATAGCTGGGCAGGGACTTGATAAACAAACGGACGAGCAGCTTAATTTCTAGGCTTGAATTGTAATATGTAATTAATTGTATTGGTTGTTGATGATTTTATCTGTTGTTGGACTGGATTCTGTTAGATGTATTACTAAATTGTTGACTGTTTGTATTTGGAAGATTTTCAGAATATAGGGAAAACTCTGCCGAATTTTCGATAAAGATTAATGTCTGAAATTTTGAGTATTAAGTTGGAATGCATGTGAATGAATGTATATTCTATTTATGGTTATTGGTTTTAATATTCCAGAGCTTATTGTGGTGATTGTATGTGTATTTAGTGTAGCTACAGTTGATTTAGGATTGAACAGAACCTGAATGGACGACAGAACAGTCTATTTGGGTTACGCTCAACCAGTAACGATCCCCTGACGTCTCTAAATGGGAAAAAGTGAAAAATTTATTTTGAAAACTCATATATTTCCGCTACGAAGATAGATGATAATATATTGTGGATTAGGGGGTCGTTACAGTATCAATATAAATGATTATATTTTAAATATTTAATATTTCAAATAGTTAATCGAGATTAAGATACACTTGTTATTTTTAATTTATGAACATTTTAAATATTATTTTTTAGAATATAAATTTATTTATTTTTAAAAATTTTAGATGAAATTAAAAGGATAGACTACTTTCAATATTTTAAGATTAAGTTAGTTTTAATTTTGAATTTTTTACTTTGATTTATAAAATCAATTTCATGATTTAAATATTTTATAAATATTTTTATTTATTAAGTTATGAAAAAAAATTTAGAGTGCCACTATTGTAATTCTAAATTGGTAAAATTATATATATATATATATAATGATAATATTGATATTATATATTTAATAGTATAGATGAATTTAGGTTAAATTATTTTGTAGTTTCTATACTTTCACTCAATTTTTAATTGGGTTTTCATAATTAAAAAATTTGTAATTAAATCCTTATACTTTAACAAAATCTTAATTTAGTTCCTAAGCTTAAATTTTTATCAATATTTTGTTAAGTTTTGATTATTTACTAATTATATATCATTCCTTATTAATTTATTTAATTCAAGTAAATATACTCATATTACTTAACATAAATTATCTCTCATTCTATATATTTAAGTTATTTTTATATTATTATTTATTTTTTCTCTTTGTTCATATAAATTATATGTATTTAAAGTACTAATATATTATAAGCTAATATCATTAATAAAATTTAACATAATTTTAACGTAAATTTAATAGAGACTAATTTAAAAATTTGTTAAATTGTAGATATTTAATTATAAAATTTTAATTTATAAAAATTTAATTAAAAATTGAGTAAAATTATAAAAATTATAAGAATAATTTAATTATTAATTAAATTAATAAAAATAAATTAGAAGTTGAAAACTTACAAAAATCACGTCATCAAATTTTTTTTGTAAACATGTTTCAATTTTTATACTTTTTTTTTACAATCGATAAATGAAAAGAAAAAAGAGATGGAAAGAGAGGAGTGAGTTGAAACTTCCGAGAGACCGAAAGAGTATTAGCAATGAATGAGAGAAAAAGTGAGGGTGGAAGTTCTCAGCACTCCATCTTTGCCTCTCCTTCGACCAAAACAAAAGAAAACATCTATGCCTCTGCTCGACGGACAACGTTATTCTGTCAACGCCACCGCCATACTCTGTTCTGGTGTTCGAAGTACGCAAGGTTTTCCATCCATTTTACCCAAAGTTAAGCAATTTGTTTTGAAACTTGCTTTTGCTTTTTCTATATTCCTCCGTTGGATTCTAGTGTTCGTGCTTTTGTGAACAAATGTTGGTTGGTTGTGGTAGATTTATTGGAATCTAACCAAATTTGGGCTTCATTGATGTGTTTGAGAAAATGATTCCTGGAGTTTTATTAAAATCAACGTTTCATGCTCTTGTGCTTAGGTGTGGATGTATCATAAAATGCTTTGCTTTTACAAATAGAAGTGTTTCAGGTCCGCACGTGTCACTTCCATTTTCTGAAGTTCACATTTTTTCTGTTGTTCTAAGGTAGTGCTAATTTGATAACATCTTTTTAAACACTTGTAGCTGTTGGCTGTTACTAATCCTTCTCAAATTTGTCATCATCATATAATTTTTTTTTAGTTTGGTGTGCGCAAAATAATTTATTAAGGTTTTTGTATGGACTAACACTTCTGTTTAAATTTTATGTGATTTATTTGATGAATGAGATGTGTTGAGAAACTTGCTTGATAGAGTTCGGCTTATTCATCTGCAATACGTGAGTGCCAAGTTTGCTGATACTAGTATTTCAATTATTAGTGAAATAAGATTCTAATATAATGTTAGCATGCCAACATAAATGTATGCTTATAGAAGTTGAACGAACTCTTGTTTCTGTAATTTTAATGTAGTCTTTCCTACCTTTCAATTGGTTCTCATTTAGATTGCTGTAGATGTAGATAGCAAGTTTTGCTATTGTAGTTTTAGCTGTAGATGTGGTAAAAATTTTAGTTTTTCTCTGGTCAAGTTCTGTGACTATCTATGTTTGTAACTAATAATTTTTTTTCCTTTACCTCTTTTTTTTTTTTTTTGAGGTTATTTTACCGTTGTTTTAGGGATGTTTAGGGTAATAGCTCAACTCAAGAAAGGTTTTATCTTTTTGAAAACTTGCAAGATTGTGGTTTATGTTTATAAAATTCTGGTTACTTTTTGGTCTATACCAAAACTTCTGTTTTACAGCTTAAAATCGTGTCTATTAATGAATTTCTGGTTTATATTGCAAATTACTTGTTGTGTTAAAATTCTGTCTCAGTCCAAAATTCTTGATTACTTTGAAATCCTGGTTTGTGTTAAAATAGTGGTTTAAAAAGTACTGTTCTGGATTGCAAATTCAGGTTCGTGTATAGATTCTAATTTACAGTTTAAATTTCTGGTTCACTGCAGGATTCTACTTTGACCACAGAATTCTCTTTATGCTTGCAAGTAAAATCAATCGCCTTCTTTCCTTATGTAAACAGATTTCGAGTTCTCACTCTCAGCCGATCTCACGTTCACCACCCTTCTGTTATCTCCCACCTCAACCTTCATTGAGTCAAATCAAACAAGCCCATGCTCACATTGTAGTCTTTGGTATCCCCAGCAATGCCTGCTTAATGGGTCATCTTCTTGTCTACCTTTCTCTGTCTTCATCGACCCCGGTTGACTACTGCACAGCAGTCTTCAACACCATGAGCTTCCCAAGTGTCTTTGCCTTCAACAATATGATTCGTTGCCTTGTGAAAGGGAAGTCACCATATGATTCCATTGCTTTATACAAATCATTGCTATGGAGTTGCTTAAAACCCAATAAGCACACCTTCACCTTTTTGTTGCAAGCTTGTAGCAAGGCTTTTGCTATAAATGATGGGGTTCAAGTTCATGCCCATGTGATCAAACTTGGTTTTGGAGAAGATTTGTTCATTCGAAATGCCTTGATTCACCTGTACTGTGTTTGTTCTAGAGTTGAATGTTCAAAACAGGTATTTGAGGAAGAAGTCCTCTATAGAGATGTAGTCACTTGGAACTCAATGATGGCAGCTTTGTTGAGAGATGGACAGATATATGTTGCAGAGCAGATGTTTGGAGAAATGCTAGAGAAAGATGTCATCTCCTGGAGCACGATGATCAAGGGATATGTCCAAAATGGATACTTAGAACAAGGACTAGAGTGCTTTAAAGAGATGCGAGTGAAAGGCATAAGACCTAATGAGGCGATATTGGTTACAGTTATTTCAGCTTCAGCTCAATTGGGTTTGCTTGGGCATGCTCAATTTGTTCATTCTACCATTGAATCCTTAAATTTCCCTATAACCATCCCCATAGGAACTGCACTAATTGACATGTATGCTAAGTGTGGTTGCATTGAACAGTCAATATTTTTGTTCAATAATATGCCCAAGAAGGATATCTGGACTTGGAATGTTATGATTTGTGGCTTAGCATCACATGGTCATGCAAAGGAAGTGCTTGCTCTCTTTCAGAACTTCATAAGTGAAGGTTTTTGTCCTGTTAACATAACTTTCATAGGGGTCCTAAATGCTTGTAGTAGAGCAGGTCTTGTCAATGATGGCAGGCAATATTTTAAGTTAATGATAGATCACTATGGCATTCAACCAGAGATGGAGCACTATGGGTGCATGGTTGATCTTTTTGCTCGTGCTGGATTAATAGATGAAGCCTTTCAGTTGATTGAGAAAATGGTGATTCCACCAGACCCGGTCTTGTGGGCAACCCTATTAGGTGCTTGTAAGATTTATGGATTAGTGGAAATTGGAGAAAAGATTGGAAATAAGTTGATACAACTGGAGCCAACCCATGATGGTCATTACGTACAATTGGCTGGAATATATGCGAAAGCCAGAAAATGGGAAGATGTAGTTAGAGTTCGTAGATTAATGATTGAGCGAAACACCAATAAAGTCACAGGTTGGAGTTTGATTGAGGATCAGGGTAGAGTTCATCGCTTTGTTGCAGGAGATAGAGAGCATGAGCGTTCTTCAGACATTTACAAAATGTTGCAAACAATAGGAACGAGAATAGCAGAAGCTGGTTACTGGCCAAATATCACGCCAGTGCTGCATGATATAGGGGAGGAAGAAAAAGAAAATGCAATTAAAGAGCACAGTGAGAGGTTAGCAATTGCTTATGGTATTCTGGTAACAGAAGTTGGCGACTGCATCAGAATTGTGAAGAACCTGAGAATTTGTGAGGATTGTCATGAGGTGAGCAAGATAGTTTCCAGAGTGTTTGAAAGAGATATAGTAGTTAGGGATGGCAGCAGATTTCATCATTTTAAGAAAGGAAAATGTTCTTGTCTTGATTATTGGTAGAACATGGTAAACCGCATATCTTCTTAGACCATCAGATCTAAGAATTTATTTTAATTTATTTGATTGATGTATAATTCATACAAGAGTTAACACCAAGTGTTACACTTTCAGCATGATATATATGAGCAGTGGCTTTAGCATATGGATGAATGCACTGGTGATGTGCACATAATGTTTATAGATGAGAGAGAAAAACATGTAAACAAGTTAAGCCATATTCTGCATACTTTATTCAGCTTCAGGCGAATTGGTTGTCCTTGGTTAGTTGACTACAATCAATAAATTCATTTCATAATTGAGTCCTCTAATTTGCCAATAAATCATTTTTATTGGAACAATTCTAATGGGCATGTAAGCAACGTGTGTTGGCATTCAACAGCAAAAATTCTTGTTTATGGTATTCACAATAGGCTTTTTGGACATGAACTTTCTTGACAAGGATTGCTGGAGGTGGACTGTTGTGGTTTATGGCTTAGCCTGACTTGGTTGTGCACTGAGCATGCTAGTTCTCTGTCAGAAGTTGACAAATGATAAGTTCTGTCCAACAAAGATAACTTTCAAATGGACTAATCTTTTTATATATTTCATTTTTTGTTTCCTCTAAGTGCCATTAAGTTATAAGTTAGTCCTAAATTTCTAATTTTATTATCATCTCAAGTCATTTGCCCAAGTTGAGTGAGATGGTGTTGATCTGAGAAAATTGCATCACAGACAGTGCAATATGGCAGTGCCAAGTTTGGTAACACTATTATTTTAATTATTTGTAAAAAATGATTTCCAATATAATGCTAACCTGTCTTGCTTAAACAAGTTGAATTAAAGTTTGTTTCTACTTTCTATGACTCTAACATTGTAGATGTAAATAGCCAGTTTTATTATTGTAGCCATACCTGTAGTCAAAATTTTGGTTATATCTGGTCAAGTTCCATGGCCTTCCATGTTAGTCAATATGATTTTTTTTTTTTTGGGTTAGAAATCTTTTTATCATAGGTTTACAAATGTTTAGGTTTATAGCTAATGGAAGGTTTTATCCTTTTGTTCCCTTTCAAGATTGTGGTTTGGTTCTAAAATCTGGTTCACTTCCTGTGCTTAACAAACCTTCTAGTTTTCAGTTTTAAGTTTTAAGTCATGGTTCATGTTCAAAATTTTATTTTAGTATGGAATTTCTGGTTTATTTTGCAAATTCTGGTCTGTTTTAAAATACTGTCTTCTGGTAAAAAATTTCAGATTATTTTGAAAAACCTGCTTTGTGTTAAGATCATGGTTTACAAAGTAATGTTCTAGTTTACATTACAAATTAAGGTTTATGTCCAGATTTTATTTTACTGTTTAAACTTCGTGCTCCCCAGAGGATTCTCGATGATCACAGAATTCTATCTTGTCCTTTTGAGGTCAAATGCATTTCTTTCTACTTGATGCTCTTGAATAATTTATTTGGTCATCTTTAAAATACCTTTAAGTTGAAGAATGAGAATATCCATTAGATGCAGTTCATTCTGGTGAGAAATCAGAATCTTAAGTATTGTGGTGGACATGACCTATCAGATGTCATGAAAACAAATATCTACGTAGTGTACATTGCATATTCAGTTAGTGAGAAGGCTTTTGTTGTGAATAAGATTGAATTAGGTTGAATACAGCTTTGGATTTCTTTTTTGAATTACAAGGAATTGCCGAATGCTTTACAACCCATGCCACCTCCTTTGCTGCTCCTTTTATTTTTAATACTCACCATTTTATTCTTCTCCCCTTTTAAGTCACCAGAAACATAGATTTATTTTAAGAAGGAAAGGAAATTATAGAATCCACAGCTCCAGAAGGAGAAGAATATGATGTCTCGATTACTAATGGTGCTCCCGTATATGTTCCAAATCTGGTTGGACCCTGCACTAGGGCTGTTGAGTTTGAGACTTCTGTTGTCTGTGAACTTCTGGTATGAAGCTTCCATTAATCCTTGATGCTTCTTTTCAAAAAGATAGTGTAGAAGGTTCTTGTTTATCATTGTTTTCCCTCATTCTCTTAGTCAAAATGTGTAGTATTTGGTTTGTCTATGCGGAATCTAGAGGCAGAACCACGCCAAGATTTTTCTGAACTATGTAATGATGATATCTCGTATGTATCCCACTTATGCCTTGTTCTCTGGTATATTCTTTTCATACTTAATGTCTTTTTCCTTTCTAGATTTACCAACTCATGCCATTTCATAATTGATGAGCTTAAAGTATATACATAAGAGGCTTTAATCGATATGGCTTTGAAGGAAGCATTTAAGGTATTGTGCTTAATTCTACTTTTAGTTCTTTAGCTTTTCCTTCCCTTGCTTTATTATTCTAATGGATGTGCTATTTCAGGGTAGAGAAAACAACTAAGATTATCCTCCTCTTCTGGACCGATACAATGTAAAGTGAGTATCAAACTTTAGATATTTTTATGTTTGATAAGAAAGAATGAAATTGAATGTTTTTTAATCTTTTAAGGAAGGAGCGTAATTTTTTAAAACAGAAGGAAGAAGTTTATATTGACATTTTTTAGAAAACAGTAGTGTAATTTACTCAAATATTAAAGTGACGATCATGCCTCTTCAAATATCTATGGTTGAGAAGCAGATGCTTCTAATTCATTTCAGCCATCAAATGAATCTTCTCCCGGAACTAGTTGCAACAAAACTATGACTGGAAGTAACTCAAGGAGAAGGGGCATAAATAGTTGCGTCACTGAAGTATGCTAACTTTCATAAAACATGCGAGTTTCCTGGTCATTGTTTGCTTCTGGTATCTTGCTCTTATCAGTATAATGTCTAAGACACAATTGTTAATTGTTCATCCATCTATTATAATTTGTAAGGTGAGCTTTCTAAACTACGAAGTCAAGCAGTCTTTGTGTAAGAAAACTATAGCCTGAACTACGATACGAGCTATATCCTACAGTATCAATTTGAATTTTTTCACTTTCATTCCAATGAGAATGTCAAATCTTTTCTCACCAACTAAAAAAGAAAGAAAGAAAATGGATGATGTTGAGCGAATGGTCAAGAGGGTATAAACTAGTTTAAGTCAAGCATGATTAGTGTACCCATGGTAGTTGCTATATATAATGCCTTTTACAAATTGATTAAATTTGCGGAAAGAATAGATTACGAAGATAGAGTAAACAGTTAACAACCTGTTTTCATGGAGTTTGAGATGTTATGTGTCTGGACCTGTTGCATAGACCACTTATCTGTTAAGAAGTTCTTTCTCCTATTGCAAATGTTCCTGGAGTATCGTTCAACGATAAATATGTCATTAACCATTTATTTTTCTGTAATAACTAAGCATTTGTCTTATTTTGCGTTTCTCGTATCTTGTATTTGACCAATTTCCAAAGTGGTTGTACAAAAAAGATGAAAGAAGATGTGAAAATAAGGCGAAAGCAGGAAGAAAAAGAAAGTGGCAGTCAGACAATTCGTTCAAGTGTGTTATGAATATTTATATTACTATTTCTTTTTCCATATAAGTTCTGACTTTATCTTGTCATTGGTATTGTCCTGCTTGCAATATCAGTGAATCAGCTCTAAAGGGGATGCATTTTTACTGGGGAATTACGACAGACACAAAAGGCAATCATGTCCGAAGCATCTGATTGTTACTTTGCTCACTTAACATATGTTGACATGCACAAGAAACATAAAAAATAATTGAATGAATTAATGATTTGATTCATTAAAGATATTATTTGTCACAATTTAGTCTTTAAAAGATAAAATTAATAAATTTAGTTCTTAAAAAATATATTTCAAATCAATTTAATCTCAGTTAATTATATGATTAAAATTTAACAGAATTGATGACATGAATTTAACAGTTCTGTTAAGTGTTGACGTGTATCCTAATTAGTATTTTTAAATAATTTTTATGCCACATCAGATTATAATAAATAAATAAACAAATAAGTAAAGCAATTCAAAATTATGCGTATCATGGAGCCTGAGTTTCGTCTCTTCCTCCATTGATGGAACACCCAACAGGCCAACACCATATCATTCAAACTCGTGTTGCCTAAAATTCCTTTCTTAATATTTTAGTTGTTTTAGTCATCCCAAGCGTCCTACATTTTGTGGAAGTTTGACTTCAGATTTATTCTGGTTTTTCTTTCCTTGTGAAAGCTTAAGGATATCTCACTGGATTGGTGGATGTGTGGTTTCTAATGGATAAGTGGAAGTAGATTGTGTTTAATGAGGAGGAAGGAGAGATTGTGTGACACTAATCGACTTCAGTTATGTTTGATAGGCTCTTTGTGGCATGAAGAGTCTTTTAATTCAATGACTTTTCAGAACACCATTAAGCAATATGGCGAGTGTGAAGCATAATTTGGATATTTGGATTGTTGAAAAAAAACTTATTTATGTTTCAATTTTACCTCTGAAAGGATCAAGATCTGAGTGTTGAGAGGGGAACCATGGTGGTTTGATAAAAAGCTGTTTGACTTTGAAGGAGTTTACTGGAAATGAATCATTATTAGAAATACACCCTGATTTTGCATCTTTTTGGGTCAGAATATATGACCTCCCTTTTAATTTGAGAACAACAGATGCTGCAGTGGTTATTGGGGGACAGATTGGTACTTTCAAAGGATCGCCCAATTTAGCAAGGTTGCACTGGAAATTCAGAACATTCCCAACCCAATGGTAGTGCACATTGTAAAGTCTGGCCTTCGAACAAGTCCATTTTTCTCCTTCATCACACATAGAATGCCATAGACCCTAGGCAAACTCCTTGAACGGGCAAATCAGTACATAGTCTAGGTACACGCTTACCTCGCCAAACACAAAAACACCACAACTCATTGAGAGGATCACCCTAGGGAAAAGAAGGATGATAAGCAAGGCTCCAAGTGCAATAAAGAAAAAGATAATAGGAAGCAGTTGCCACCTAGGGTCCACTTTTCCTTGTACACCCTTCTCAGTAAGACACCATTGTTAATGCTTGACGAGATATTCAACAAATATGTAATACAGTTCCTTGCCAATTTGGACAAAGAGAAGAAACAACAAAAATGTGGACTATAGGAAATATTTTTGGTTCCATCATAACTATGGTCACCTCACAGAAGAATACATCCACCTCAAGGATGTCATTGAAGACCTCATTCAACGAGGAAAGATCACTAATTATAATCGTCAGGATGATAGGCAATTTGATTGGGAAAATTAAAATGACTAGCCACGAGAAGCTAGGGATCAAGACGATCGTTAACCCCAACCCCAAGGTACTATTGATGTTATTTTTGGTAGACTTTAGAAGGAAACTTCTTCCTAATTCCAAAGCAAGAAGAAGATTAAATGATCAATCCTAACCCTAGATTATTCGTCAAAGAAAATGAAGACTAGACCTTTGTCAGCTATGGAGCCAATCACCTTTAACTTCTCTAACTTTGGAGAAATTGATCGTGACCATGATGACCCAATGGTAATCACAACTATCATTACTAATTATGAAGTAAAGCAGATTTTGGTTTATTAGGGTTTGTTCGTTGACATCCTCTGGTTCAAAATCTTTAAGAAGCTCAGATTAAAGGAGGAGGAACTCAAACAATTTTCTAGGACCTTTATAGGGTTCTTGGGTACTCAAGTCTCAACAGAGGGCACAATTTGTGCTTAGTTTAGGTTGGGCAATCATTTACGCACCATAGACGTTGATGTATATTTCATCGTGGTAATTGCCCCATCAGCCTATAATGAGATATGTGGGTAACCCTTACTCAATAGGATCTAAGAGATCATATCAAAAGCACACTTATTAATGAAATTCCCAACCAAGGTGAGTGTGGGAGAAGTCCAGGTGGACAAGAAGATAGCACGATTGTGCTATTTAACAATCCTGAAAAATTTAACTAAGACTGATGAACACATAATTATACATATTTAATGGCTAAATTCCACTCAATTTAGGGGTATATTTTGTGTGGTTTATGAATAATTACCCATGTTTTCACTTGAATACATGTTATCAAAGCTTTTTGCCAAGTATAAAGCAATTTTGAAGAGAAATGGACCAAAACCAAGCATCTAAAGGCTCAAAGCACCTCAAAATGCACCTTTTTGCATGGGCACTCATGAAGTCTTCTAGAATACCCCTTGCCACATGCCCATGCTGCCTTAAATCTTCTAGAACACACCTCTCCACATGACAAAGACATCTTATACACCTTCCTACACGACCAGAGCAACAATTTTCAACCAAGAAACGGCTGAAAAATCATCACAGATGGATGTCTTCTAGAACACGGCCATGTCATCCACTTAGGCTACCACAAGGCTATGCCACTTTCTAGGCTGCCACATGGCCGTATGGAAGCCTAGAGAGGTGCCTCCCTTGCCTATAAATAGGGGAAGGCGCAAGGAAGGAAAGGTATCACTTTTAGGCTTCTAAAGAGAAGGAAACTAGGAGCAGTTGGAGTAGCTTGGAGTGTGACAATCCTTGCTAGTCTTTGGAGCCTAAAACTTCAATTCCCTTGCCTCCCCACAAAGGTCACAAGCCATGGAGAGCCAATCCAGAGTTGAAGAAAGAGATTTGGAAGCATCAAGAGGCAATTCGAAGCATAATCAAGAAGGGAGTTCAAAATCCAAACTAGTCATCCAAAACTCAACAGATGAGGATGTTTTTATTTTCGTTTTGTTCTCCTTCCCTTGATTTAATTCTTATTGTTTTATTCATGAACATGAGTAGCTAGATTGGTAGAACCCAATTGGGGTTCTTAGACTATGTTGATACTTTGATTTGAATACGATTGGGTTATAAATTGAATTGTGTGATCTTCCTATAGTTAAAGATTAATCAAGTTTTATTACAAGACGTTGTAAGAAGACTATCTAGATTCCTCTCAAATACTCTAACAGATGATGTTTGGAATTGGAAAACTAACTAGAGAGAATAGTTGATCTTTGCTCGGACCAAGAGGTTGACAACTGCTGGACCAAGAGAAACTCCTAATAAGCCTTAATGCTGATCTATACTTGACCATTGGACACGAATAGCCAATGGAAGGTATAGGTTTTAGAAATCCATCGAAACCAACCGGAAATCTGGATTTACTTTACACAGGTAGCACAATCAATTTCATAACTCATTACCTTTTGTTTACGTATCATCTAGTCTAAGACCCCAATGGGTTTGCTTGTCTAGACCTTGATGATTTACCGTCTTAACACTTTCTTTACTTTCCCTCCGAAGTCAAGAGAGTGATAATTAGATTTAGATAATTAAAAATCCATCATTATTCTTCCTAGGCTAGATAACAACGATTAAGTAATAACTATGGGCTTTCTCGTTCCCATGGGATACGATCTTGGTACTCACCATTGCGCTAGGTTACACTGATAGGTACACTGCCTTAAGGTGTGGCTACATATAGTTCATTGGTAGCACATCAAGTTTTTAGCATCGTTTCCAGGGACATTTGCGTGAAAACTAGAGTGAAATTAGGAATTGTTACTTCAGCCATTTTCTTTTATTTTTCCTTTACCATTTTAATTTGTTTAGTTATTTTTCTTTAATTTTTGTTTCTTTCAGTATTTAAAATTATCAATTATCTCTAACAGTTTATGACCAGGAGTACAAACCCTGAACCAACTAATCCTCTTTCTGAGCCTGAATGATATCTTAACTCGAGATCACATTCACGTCACATTGAGGAGGAACTAGTTCAAATTCCTATTCATACGTCGCGAGAGATGGCCAATAATAATAATAATAATGAAGATGGTAACCGAACAATGTACGATTTTGCTAGACCTTCATTGGAAGGAACACAAACGTGCATCAATTGGCTTACCATTGCTGCTAATAATTTTGAAATAAAACCAAACATCATCCAGATGGTGCAACAAACTGTACAGTTTGGAGGGCTACCTAGTGGGGACCTTAATGCACATATCGCCAATTTATTGGAGAAATGTGACACCTTTAGAATCAATAGAACCAGCAATAATGCCATTAGGCTTAGGTTGTTTCCATTCTCTCTAAGGGACAAGGCCAAGAGATGGTTGCAATCCCTCCCTCCTAACTCCATCACCACTTAGAATGCTTTGGCAAAAAAATCTCTATAAATATTTTCCTCCCGCTAAGAATGCACAAATGTGTAATAATATTTCTTCTTTTGTGCAGATGAATGATAAAAGCATGTATGATGCTTGGGAGAGATACAAAGACCTATTAGGATGTTGCCCACACCATGGACTACCTGTATGGATGCAGGTGCAAACCTTTTATAGTGGTCTAAACCCAGCCACTAGGCAAATGGTGGATGCAGCAATGGGAGAAGCTTTGAATAATGAGACCCCTAAGCAGGCACAAAATTTGATAGAGGAAATGGCCATGAACAATTACCAATGGCAATCCTTTAGGGACAGACAGTAGGGAGTGGTCAACCAGATAGACTTTACATCAGTCTTGGCAGCTCAAGTGGAGCTTCTAGCTAAGAAAATATACCTACTCCACATGCCAGTTCAAGCAACACAATTAGGGTGCGAATTTTGTGGTGGGCCACATTATGGTGCAAATTATAATGCAGGAGGTATGTTTGCAAACTCATCAACTTTATTTTCATCTAACTTGGGTTCTGCTGACTTAGAACAGGTAAATTACATGGGTAATACCCCAAGACAACTAAATAACCCATACAGCAACACATACAACCTTGGGTGAAAAAATCATCCAAAATTTAGCTAGAGAAACAATAACATCCAAGCTCCACAAGACTACCAGTGGCAGCAGCAGTAACCCCAGTCACAAGCTGCCTCAAATCAATTTCCTCAAGGGTAGGAAAAGAAGCCTAGTTTTGAGGAAATTATGATGAAGTATATGTCCTCTATAGACACAATCCTTAGAAATCAACAGGCCTTTATTCAAAACTTAGAAACTCAGTTAAGCCAGATAACTAATTTGTCGATTGAAAGACAGCCAGGGACGCTCCCCAGTACTATAGAGCCAAACCCAAGGGAGCATTGCAATGCTATCACTCTACTATTAGATAAGTAAAAACCTAGTTATTTACAATTGACTGATGATACTACTATTGTACAGGATAGGCCAGTCAGTAAAGAACCAAGATCAGAGGTTAGCAAACCAGTGCAAGCTGAGATAAGAAAAGTCTTATGAAAGAGTACTAGCCACTTGTTCCATACTCTGCTAGACTAAAGCAGGCAGAACTTTTTCAACAGTTCGATAAGTATATTGACCCATTTGAATAGAAGGAAAGTAACAAACATGAACCCAAGGATTTGGGGCTGGTAACAATGATTGAGGAGTGCACATCAATCCTACAAAACAATCTACCTATTAAGAAGCATGATCTAGGGAGTTTTTCTATACCTTGTGTAATTAATAAACTACCTGTTATAGATGCTTTAGTTAATTTAAGATATGGAATTAATCTGATGCCTATTAGCTTATTTGATAGATTATGATTAAATAAACTAAAACCTGCTAGGATAACTGTACAATTAGCTGATAGGAATATTAAACATCCTAGGGGTATAATTGAGAATGTGCTAGTAAGACTTGACAAGTTTATATTTCCTGTTGATTTTATTGTAATGGATATGGAAGGTAAAACTAGCATAACCCTAATTCTAGACTGACCTTTCCTTACAATATCTAGGGCTCTTATAGATGTTTTTGATGGAAATTTAATGCTTAGAGTAAGGGATGAAACTATCACTTTTTATATAACCACTCCTCACTTATAGGAAATATCACCTAATAACTCTTTACAGAAATAACTAATTGTTATAGATACTTTAGTTGATTTAGGATCTGGAATTAATCTGATGCCTACTAACTTATTTGATAGATTAGGATTGAATAAACTAAAACTTGCTAGGATAACTATACAATTAGCTGATAGGATTATTAAGCATGCTAGGGGTATAATTGAGAATGTCCTAGTAAGAGTTGGCAATTTTACATTTCCTGTTGACTTTATTGTAATGGATATGGAAGGTGACAGTAGCATACCTATGATTCTAGGCAGACCTTTCCTTGCAACATCCAAGGCTCTTATATAGATCTTTTTGAGGGAAAGTTAATGCTTAGAGTAAGGGATGAAACTATCACTTTTTATATAACCACTCCTCACTTACAGGAAATATCACCTAATAACTCTTTACAGAAGCAACTACATGAGAACTTGCTTTCTAACCCTTTGTAAGTAGCTAATGAGTCTAGTAGTGATACTAACCCTTCTATTGCTGTTAAAAGATTAAAGGTGCAAAAGGTGAAACCTTTAATTAAGGACCCCCTTGTCTTGAAACCAAAAGAACCGCCTAAGCACTTTAGGTACACATATATGGATGCAGTGAAGAAGCAGCCGGTGATCATAATAGCTAAATTAACACCAGATAAGAAGGAATTAACTTCACCCACTCTTTAGAAACACCCTAGGGCTCTTCCATTCAGAAACCCTCCACCTCTTCCAACTTTGCCTGATCAAGGAAGTAATTAAACTTCCTTTTTTTTTCATCCTTCTCTTTAACTTTATTTTCGTTCATGTACCTTAGTTTTTTTTTACTATTCTCTTTCTCTATGTATCTTTCTAACTTATTTATTTTCTTTTGAGATATCCCCTTTGCTATACATCGAGGACAATGTTTGTCTTAAATGTGGGGTGACTCCTAGTTTAATTTCAATTTTATTTCTTCTCAAATAAATTTTCTAATTCAATTTTCAATTTCAATTTCAATCTAATTTTCGAATACAATTTGATTTGATCTTAAATAAATTTTCAAAAAAATATTTCAGTATAGTAGTTTTTAGTTTGATTAGTTTACATTCTCCTTTGTTCATTTAGTTTATGTTAGTTTACATTATTATTTTTTCTTTCTTTATTTTATTTTTACTTTGTTCATAATGCAAATAAGTGCTTTCCTATATGGATTCCAAAAGGTATCATACTAGTGATTGTCATTTTCTTCACCATTACTTTATATTAAGTCATAACATGTATAAAATATAACACACGCTTGTAATTTTGCAAGTCAAACTCTTTTAAATCCATATTAGACAATAAATATTTTTCATAGCTCATATAAAAAAACAATTCTCTAGCACCTAGATGCTCCCACATCTCACACCATGTTCTACATTGCATATACTCTTATATGATAATATGGATAGGAAGACATGCATGCATTACTTGACTGGTAATTTTATTGAAAATTTTAGGAACCTATAAAACCACACTCTATAAATGTGAAGATTTGAGCCAAGAGAGCATTCAGTACAAACATGCTATAAATTTTTCTTGTTGAGGGTGCACTTCATTTTACTATGCTACTAGAACTTGCTTTGTAATACTTGTCAAAATTACATGAATTTTTGAATATCACATATGATTTAGGCAACTTAGGTTACGCCACTATTGACCAAAAAGCCTACCCTATATGTTTCCCTTAGTTGACCATTATCGAGCCTTGACATGTTCTTCCATATATACACCCCTACACACCATATTCCACTTCTTTTTCTTTACAATACCTTTCTTTGCCACCCTATATGTTGAAATTTTTATGGTCTGTTCTTCATATTTGGATTAAAATGTAGTATCTCAATAGATAAGGATTCACTGAGTCTTCCTTTTATTTGGAGATACCCCCTCTATCCAAGATTGAATATTAGAAAGACTGCAAGACTGCAAAAAGTAAAAAAGAAAAAAAAATATAATATATGAAGAAGAGAAAAAGGAAAGAAAGAAAAGAAGAAAAGGAAAGCCAAAAGAAAGCAAGAAAAAAAATTATGATTATAAAAGCACTCTCTGTACTATCTTAGGAAAGGGTATTATCTGAGACAAAACGTGTAACATCCGCTCCTTCTATGCATTAAGAGATGTTTGTTAATTTTTAATAAATCAAATGCTTGTGTTTGTTGCATTAGGCTGCATGTAGTTGCATTAGAATAAGAGATGTAAGGAAAAGGAAAGAATAAGGGCCAAATTGAAAGGAAAAAGATGAAGTGAGGACAGGGATGTGAAATTCCAAAATCTCAGGGCAATAGGCCATAATTTTAGCCAAATGATTTACTGTAGCAATAGAATTCTAAAAAATTTCCCGCTAGGCTATAAGGACAAAAGGGTCATTTAACATAAAGTTGGAAGAATTATCAATTTGGACCGAATGGTTAGGAATTTGGAGCAAAGTTGCAAAAGGCTGGATTGCCTATAAATAGGCCAACCTTTCAGAACCCTTCATTTGCATCCTGAGAGTTTGAATTCTAGAGAGAGAAAGAGAACTAAGTTAGAGAGAGAAAGAGTGGGAATTGTGAGAGAAAAGAGTTGTTGGACAGATTTAAGCATTCCTAGAGCTAGGAAGACATCCTAGAACACTTCCCAAACATCAATCATCAAGTTTAAATTAGCAGAAAGGAAGAAAATCACCTATCTCCCTTATTTTTGAAATTACTATTTATGACTGAAAATTCTGAGTTTTATGATTTTAAACTAGAGGGAGATTAAAAACCTACATTCTTAGTGTTTTTGATTGCTATTGGATGTTTAAAAATGCTTAAATATACTTATGAATGCATGACTGCAAATATGAGAAATGGGTTTCTTTCTAGTTTTTGAAAAAGAGCTTAAATCCAAGATTTGAGCATGAATAATCGGTGGTTTGGGCTATTTTTGAGTGGTAAATGAAGTTTTAATGCTATTATTAAGTTTTTAATCATCAAAACTATTTTAAAAATATATTTTTGGTGGTAAAATTTAGGTCAATAGGCCTTTGAAAAATAGAGCATAACATAGCAGTCGACTTGTAGGCTCTACCAGTTGACTGTCGTGCTCTTGAGTTGCCCAGAATTGCATCCAGAATGCTAGCAATTGACTGCCAGGGGCTAAAAGTCGACTGTCGTGTTCTTATTTTCCAGAAATTAGCCAAGAACAGAGCAGTCGATTGTTGAGGTCCTAGAAGTTGATTGATTACTCACTGTTTGAAACATTTTTAAGGCAGTAAGCTGGAAGTCAACTGCCAGGAGGCTGGAAATCGACTTGTAGCTCCCTATTTTGGAAAAATCGGACTCAATAATCTCTTTTTATACACAATTAGCCCAATACTTCGCTCAAATGCAGGATTTAATCTTGATTTGTAATGGATAACATGAGAAATGTGTATGCTTGAGAAATCATAAGAAAAAGAAGAGAAACAAGAGAATTTAATGAGCATAAACCATAAATGAGATTAACTGCAAATGGTTAATCTGCGAGAAGGGATGCATTTGGTTATTCTGCGAGAAGGGATACAATTGGTTATACCGCGAGAATAGCTACAATTGGCTTTATCCAGGAAAAGTTTTGCAGACAGTTAACCTGAGAATAATTGTTGACGGATAACTTGAGAATAAATGCTGATGGTTAACCTGAGAATAAATGTTGATAGTGAAAACCATGAGAATGATTGCAGGTGGCTTATGACCACAAGAGAATCTCATTTATGAATAGAAATTTGAAAGAATTACTGTGTGATGCTTTTTGACTATGGCCATATCAAATTGCATAATTTCTTTGTTTATGCTTTACACTGATAAGAGAATATGAATTGTTACCATTACTGTCTGAGAATGTACTCATGTATCTCGTGTCATGAATAATTATTGCAATGTATGAGTATTCATAAGTATACGCATGATATATTTGTATAATTCATGTATATTATTCCAATAGTATAACATTTTAAAATATTCTGAAAAAGAATGTAGTGGATTTTTGTACTTGTACGGTGGTAAAATTCAGTAGTATTTAAATTACAGGTGATTATTGTTACTGAGAAATATTTCTCATTAAAGTTGATTTGTATTAGATGCCTAAGTATCAGGTGCTGATGGAGATAAAGATAGAAGTAGTGGAGCCTATTTGTATTTAAGTTACCACCTTCCCCCTGACTGTGCACATAACTAAGAGTTTATAGTATTTAGACATGCCCACTACCCTGAATTCTTATTAGTATTTTAAAAGGAACAGGAGGATGAGTTTGGTGTAAGTAAGAGGGCATATATGTATTAAGATATGTGATATGGAGAGTTTTTTTTTAAAATAGGGTATGAGTGGTAGGCTTATTGTCTCCTTACCCTGCTCAGACTCACATATCTATAGATATATGTTGCACACACTACTGTTTATGTATGTATAAATATTGTGTACAGTTGAATGTGAATGTAGATATCTTTATATCTATTTATCTTATTTAAATTTCTTTACCTATTTTCGTTGCGTAACGTGTGAGAACCTGAGTGTAGTAACCCAAACTACTAGCACTCGATTACTTAACTTAGAAAAAGTTAAAAATATAATTGAGTAGAGGTATTAGTAACTCACCAATCCTATATTATATTACCTTATATTATTTAATCACCTAAAAGGAATATAGGGTTAGGGGTGTTACAAAAAGCTTAGTGAAAACTATGTCTATCGCATTTAATCCTTGAAATCTCCCTAGGACCACATGCATTTTCAACATATCTGTACCCTTTTCTCCCAAAATTCTTCTCCTACCTTTACCTTAAGCCTCATTACAACCTTGTTAAGGCCCTTTGATCATAATATTCGAGTTTTCACAAGTAGTGGAGATGAGATTTATGAGCAAGCATATGTAAAGCATGGCACTATGAAATTGCTTGAGAGATTTCATTCCACCCATATACACTTCTGAGCGACATTGAGTGATCTCTGTGAGGCAGTGGTTCCTAATTAAATAATGAATTGCTTGTTGAGGAAGTGTATTCAATCTAACTATCTCTATTATTAGTGAAGGGCCTGTGACACCAAGAATTACGGTTAAGATTCATGTAGCATCGAGTTACATAGACTATAGAGTATGTACAAACTATGAAAAGCTCTTATTGTTTCTTATGAATTAAATAAAAGTTTGCTTGAGGACAAAAAAAAGTTTAAGTGTGGGGTATTATGATAAACACTTAATTATACATATTTAATAGCTAAATTTCACTCACTTTAGGGGTATATTTTGTGTGTTTTATGAATAATTACCCATGTTTTCACTTGGATACATGTTATTAAAGCTTTTCCCAAGTATAAAGTAATTTTGAAGAGAAATGGATCGAAACCAAGCATCTAAAGGCTCAAAGCACCTCAAAATGCACCTTTTTGCATGGGCACTCATGAAGTCTTCTAGAACACACCCTGACACATGCCCATGCTACCTTAAATCTTTTAGAACACACCTCTCCACATGACAAAGACATCTTATACACCTTCCTGCACAGCTAGAGCAACAATTTTCAACCAAGAAACGGCCAAAAAATCATCACAGACGGATGTCTTCTAGAACATAGCCTACAACACGGCCATGTCATCCACTTAGGCTACCATATGGCCATGTGGAAGCCTAGAGAGGTGCCTCCCTTGCCTATAAATAGGAGAATGCGCAAGGAAGGAAAGGCATCACTTCTAGGTGTCTAAGGAGAAGGACATTAGGAGCACTTAGAGTAGCTTGGAGTGTGACAATCCTTACTAGTCTTTGAAGCCTAAAACTTCAATTCCCTTGCCTCCCCACAAAGGTTACAAGCCGTGGAGAGCCAATCCAGAGTTGAAGAAAGAGATTGAGAAGCATTAAGAGGCAATTCGAAGCATAATCAAGAAGGGAGTTCAAAGTCCAAACTAGTCATCCAAAACTCAACAGATGAGGATATTTTTGTTGCCATTTTCTTCTTCTTCCCTTGATTTAATTCTTATTGTTTTGTTCATGAACATGAGTAGCTAGTTTGGTAGAACCCAATTGGGGTTCTTAGACTATGTTGATACTTTGATTTGAATACGATTGGGTTATAAATTGAATTGTGTGATCTTCCTCTAGTTAAAGATTAATCAAGTTTTATTATGAGACATTGTAAGAAAACTATCTAGATTCCTCTCAAATACTTTAATCGATGAAGTTTGGAATTGGAAAACTAACTAGAGAGAAAAGTTGATCTTCGCTCGAACCAAGAGATTGATAACTATTGGACCAAGAGAAAGTCCTAATAATCCTTAATGCTGATTTATACTTGACCATTGGACACGAATAGCCAATGGAAGGTATAGGTTTCAAAAATCCATCGAAACCAACCGAAAATCTAGATTTACTTTACACAGGTAGCACCATCAATTTCATAACTCATTACCTTTTGTTTACATATCATCTAATTTAAGACCCCAATGGGTTTTCTTGTCTAGAACTTGATAATTCACTGTCTTAACACTTGCTTTACTTTCCCTCCAAAGTCAAGAGAGTGATAATTAGATTTAGATAATTAAAAATCCATCATTATTCTTCCTAGGCTAGATAACAACAATTAAGTCGTAACTTTGGGCTTTCCTATTCCCGTGGGATACGACCTTGGTACTCACCATTGCACTAGTTTACAATAACAAGTGCACTGCCTTAAGGTGAGGCTACATATAGTTCATTGGTAGCACATCAAGAAGCACACATTTGAAGAAAAACACCAGAAGGCATTAAAAAAGATGTACAGAAGTTGTTAACCACTAATTTTATCTAAAAAAGCACGAACCCTACATGGCTATCCATTGTAGTCATGGTAAAGAAGACCATACACATAGATTTCACAGACATTAACAAGGCTTACCCTAAAGATGCTTACCCACTCCCCAACATTGATAAGCTAGTGGATGGGATAGCTAGGCATCACCTCCTCAACTTCTTTAACACATTCTCTAGATACAATTAAATTCGAATGAACCCCAAAGATGCAGAAAAAACCTCGTTCATTATGGAAAAGAGGGTAATTGCTATGAAGTTATGCCCTTCAACTTGGAAAATGCTAGAGCCACGTACCAGAGGATGATGGACATCATCTACAAAAATTAGATCGGAAGAAATCTCTAAGTCTATGTGGATGATATGGTAGTGAAGTCACTAGAAGTCTCAGCACGTGGCAGAACTAGAGGAAATCTTCAAAGTGCTCAGGTCCTACCAAATGAAGCTAAATTTAACTAAGTTCACCTTCATCATGTCAACTAGCAAATTCCTCAAGTTCATGATAACTCAACAGGGAATAGAAGCTAACCAAAAAAGTGCAAGGTGATTATTAACATGGAGCCGCATTGATCGATGAAGGATGTCCAATGTCTTAACGGTTGCTTAGTGGCCTTTAATCATTTTCTGTCAAGGTACTAATGAACGCCATGAATAGTCATTTTAACAACCATTATCTGGCGTAATTAATAAAGTAATATTCATGAAATTCTTTTCTTTGCTCTTTATCACTTATTTCAAGTATTTTCTCTATTTTTTCTTTTCCTAGGTTGGCCAATCGATGCCTTCCTTTTTACAAAATATTAAGAACAGTATCAACCTTTGGTTGGACGGACAAGTGGGAATGCTTATTCTAGGAACTAAAGACTTACTTGGCAATCCCCCCAATCCTTTCAAAAGAATTGTCAGGGAAGCCCCTTGTATTGTTCCTAGTTGCATTATAACAAACCCTAATTTATTACATCAGTCATGCCTTACAAAGAGCCATATTACGATATCAAAAAATTCAAAAATTAGAGCTTGCCCTAATTCACTAAGCAATGAGGTTTCAACTATACTTTCAACAACACAAAAATCGTGCATATGGACCAATACCTCCACCAAATCTTATAGAAACCAACCCTAACTGTGCAATCAAATTATTAGAGTTTAATATATGATACCAACCTCACAAAACCATAAAGGCGTAAGCACTCGCAGATTTTGTGGCCTATATGACAACCTTTGAGCACTCACCCCCTAAAAAGCTAGATGAAACCACCCTAGAACAACCTGCATAGCTTATTCATGTGGATGGTTCTTCTAAAGGAAAATCATGTAATTCTAAAGTTATCGTAGAAAGCCTATAAGGGATCACGATGCAATAGGTGATATGTATTGCATTCAAAGAATCCAATAATCAAGCAAAATACAATGCATTGATTACTGGACTCAAGCTCGCTAAAGGCCTTGGGGTGACACATGCAAAGGTCTTCAACGATTCATAATTGGTAGTCAATCAATTAAATAGTGATTACACAATTAAAGAAAACACAACTAAATGAATACGTTTAGGTCATTCACCACCTCATACACTAGTTTGAATTAATCCAATTCAAAAGAATTCCATGAAGGATGAACACTTGAGTTGACACTCTCTCAAAGTTGGCACACTCAACAAACCGACCTAGACATTGGTCAATCATTAAAGAAACTTTGGCAGAACCTAGAATTGTTAAAGAAATACTGCCAATCCAAGTGAATGAATCTTCGATAGCACCTATTAAGGCCTACTTATCCAACGAAACCCTTCTTAATAATCACAATTAAGTAAGGAAAATACAAAGGTAGGACTCGAGATATTTTATTTAGGGTGAGGATCTATACACAACTACAGTGTCTCCCCCAAAATAAAGGGAATTATGTTATAAGAAAACTACATGAAGGTATTTGTGGAACCTACTAGTTTGTAAGCACACTTTGAACAAAAGCTCTACGAGTTGGATTTTACTGGCCTACTCTTAAGTCAGACGCCATGGAAATATTAAAGGCATAGCCACTTCATTCACCCTCCATTAAATGAACAAAAAGGTGATCCACTTAACCTGACCCTTCGATATATGAGGCATGGACATTTTTGGTCCTTTTCTAGTTGCCACAAGAAAAAGAAAGTTCCTTGTCATTGTAGTCAACCATTTCACAAAGTGGATAGAGGTTGAACCCCTCACAACAATCACTATCAAGAATACACAATTTTCTCTGGCAAAACATTATATACCAATTCAGCCTGCTCTTCGTCCTCATTATAGATAATGAGGCATCAATTCAGCAACAAAAGTTTCAAAAACTTTTGTTTTGAATGGAAGATAGATGTTTGAAACACCTCAGTAGAACACCTCACCAACAATGTTCAAATCGAGCTCACCAACTGCATTATCCCAGAAGGGTTGTGAAAAAGGCTTGATCATACCAAAGCCAAATGGGTTGATGAACTACCATTCATGCTATGGTCATATTGAACAACAATCCAAACCCCAAGACTGGGGAACTTGCCAAAACAAAATTTGGTGTTCACCTATATCACCTAATAAGGGGGATTACCTTCTTTAAGCAGTAAAAGGAGGGTTTACCCTCCACCTGTCATCTGTTCCTTATAATGAACCTTACACTTAAGATATTAAGTCCATAAGAGCTCATACTTATGGACTTGGGAGACTAGTGATAATACCAAATCTAACCATCATGGGCGGTCACCCTCGCATACTTGGCTTCCCTTGTCCTGGGCCTTGCCCAAGGCCCTTTATTGCCTATATGGATTGCCCACCTATTTCCACGTGTTTATAACTAACATGCAACACGTATAAATACTGCCATACTCCTTGGTACTCAAGTACACTAATACTCTTGCTCACTAGCTCTCTTACTCGCTCTTTCACTTTCCTTGCTAACTTTAGCATTGAAGGTGAATCCGGTAGGTTCCTCCCCCTGTGCATTCCTTGTTTGCTCTCTTCATTCAAGATCTTTTTGTCTTCGGTGATCTCCCTACCTTGATCTGGTGAGTTTTTCCAAGACTAATTCATCAATTTACTTAAGAAAAATGATTACATTA
Source organism: Senna siamea (assembly GCA_031216115.1). Classification (NCBI taxonomy): domain Eukaryota; kingdom Viridiplantae; phylum Streptophyta; class Magnoliopsida; order Fabales; family Fabaceae; genus Senna; species Senna siamea. The sequence goes on along the minus strand of CM062354.1, from coordinate 11,522,060 downwards.
TCAAAGCCTGACCAACAATATTTCTATTTAGCTATGATGCATTTTTGTGTGTCTCTTAATTACACAAATTGTTACCATTATTCTCTCTTCAAAATAAAGGATTGAACAGGTGGAAAGGGGATGTAGTTCTTTCTCTTCTTCTATGTTTGTGGCTAAGTGTAGGCTTAAATTATATAAGTGTTGTCCACAGTTTATTCTACACTTGAATCTCAACCAAGTGATGATGTGGAAGTTCAATGTGTACTTTAATAGAGGGGAAACCATGTATTTGCTGACCAAAATTCTAGGTGAAGTGGAGTCTTGGAATAGTGACCAAAATTCTTCTTCATTTGCTCATTAGCAGGGTTCTTGGCCAAAAAAGAAAATGAGTGACAATTTGCATTGACTTTAAATTTAACAATTCTTCCAAATTTCTAATGATTTTCCCAGGTTTTAGGTACTAATTAGACTTATATGCGATTATTTGTATTTTTACTATCAAGTTCTCTAATCAAAATAAAGTATATAAAATCTTTTTTTTAAAAAAAAATCAATCATGAGAGATGATGAATTGTATAAATTATATACATGTCAATCTCTGATTGGAGAGCCTAATTACAAAGATATAACAATTGCACATAAATTTTTTTCTTTAAATACATTAGGTGAAACATTTTTTCCTTAATTTTAGTTGAGGTAGTTATGTTTACGGAATATTTTATCTCTCTTAAAAATTTTACAACAAATTCTAATGTGTTAATCTAAAGTAGAAATTAGTACTTGAATTTCTACCTAGTTTAATTTCCTAAAATATTTTATTGACTTCAAGAATTAGTAACCCTTTCCTACGTACAAAAGCCAAAAGGTGTTGTAAAAGTTTTCCTCTTGGTTTACATTTTTCCCAGAGTTCGCTACTTACTTAATTAAGAATATTTTCTTAATTTATTTAATCTCTTACCAAGTCTTAGGGTTTATTTGGGAGAGAAAAAATGGAAGAAAGGGAAAGTAAATAAAGGGCATGTTTGATTGCAATTTTTAAAAATTATTTTTGGATTTTAAAAATAGAAAAACAAGAAACCCTATTTGAATAATTATTTTAAGACAAAAAATAAAAAAAATAGAATATGTGTTTTAAAAACAAAAAATAAAAAATAATTAAAAGATGTTCTGAATTTTAGTTTTTTAAAATAAAGAAAACACAAAAAATAAATATTTTCATTAATTACATATATATAAATACATAAAAAATATTACTAATATAAATTCTCAAAATTAATTTTATAAAACAGTTCTAAAGAATAGATAAATCAAAAAAATTTCATTTAATATTTTTTATTTAAATTCAAATTTAATGTTTTTTTTTCTTTCCTTTTCACTGGTCTTTTCAATTGGAACATAAAAAGTTTATTTTACTTTCTCTCTCTCTCTCCATTTTTATTCCTTTCAAACAAATCCTTAGAATTTCTAGAATATTTTAGGGTGGTGTCACAAGATAATCATCATTTATAATTTTTTTTATATTACTGTATAAATGTGTGTGTGTGTATGTATATATACTTCCATATATTTAACTGCTCGTTTTGATGTTTGGCTCTCACAACATGCATTAAAAAGATGGGGGGAAAAAATAGGTATAGATGTTAGATATTTGTAGGAGATTTTTTTTGCAAACCCATAAAAAACATCGCCTATTATCTAGTACTATATTTTATGGCAATAATGTCAAGACCACAATAAATGAGAAGCTTATAGTGGATTCAACTGAAAAAATAGCACATTCCCTACAACAGTAATACATCTATTAAGTTCAGAACAAGAATTAAGATATGTAGCTGCTGAAAGACTTCAAATTTATTCCGCACGTACTTGACTAATGAGGAAGCATGGACAGGGATGATTAAGAATAAGACATGATAAAATATTAAAATATTATACTTTCTATCACTAAACACAAAAATTATATACATTTTTATATTCAAATTCAAGAAGATAACAAAATTAATTTTCATCTCTAAAATTTTTGAATTTCTAAATTCTTATACTTAAACCTATTTACCATAAAATAAAAAGTCAAAATACTTTTTTTTTTTTTTATAATAATTGACTCCCATATATTTCATAAAAAATTATATATCGCATCAAATTATATTATATAAACTTTGAATATATAATCAATAAAAAATTTTAACAAGTTTTTTCTTGTAAAATTATTAAATATAATAATTTATATATTAATATTAGAATTATATTATCTTATTAAATTTAGGCCAACGCAAGTACAAATAAACTTTACAACATAATACTCGCCTCATTGATGGGCTTTATTATTCTAATATCATGTAAATGATTTTAAACTTTTATAATGGCCATGTCATAATTTTTGCAACAAGTTTGTATGAACTTGTTTCCAATATCTACCGCAACCTCAGGTCCTAATAACTGTTACATTTCTCCGGGGAGCATTGTATCACCACCAGGTAGATCACAAACGGCAATTCCCTGTTCAGAGAGACAATATGTTAAGATGATTGACACATTCGCACAAGGAAATATTGAATTGAGAAAATTTTGGGTAAATTATTTTTCCCTTTTCTGGGTTACGTGCCCATCTTTCTTATTTTTTAAAAATATACATAAACCTCAAACGAAATCAAAAGATGATTAAAATATAATATTAACTTTTTATTAAAAATATAATTTATAATAAAATGTATACGACATTTGTTATCAAATGATTTTAACATTTGCTATATTTTAAAAATGTTATTTATATTAAACAAATACATATTTAATACTTATAATATTATATAAATAAAAAAATAAGGACTTTTTAATTAAAATAAATACATTTGTAACTTAATATTTTTGGTTAAATTGCAAGAAACTCTCCATCAACTTAGGTTTTATGCAATTTACTCCCCTCAACTTCAAAAAGTTAACAAAACATCCCCTTAAACTTTCAATTTTATACTACATACCCTTAATACCCTTAGTGTTTCTATAAAAAAAACTATTAAAAGTTATGCAATCTACCCCCTTCAACTTTAAAAATTTTTTTAAGAAAGAAAGCTCTCAAACTTTCAATTTTGTATAAAATACCCCCTCAAACTTACAATTTAGAGAAAAATACCGCCTTAATTTTGCTGACATGGACAAGTGTCAGGATAAAAATATAGAGGAGTATGTTGCACAAAATTGAAAATTTAAGAGCGTGTTTTGTTAACTTTTTAAGTTGAGAAGGATAACTTGCTCAAACCCCTAAGTTGAGGGAGGGTTTCTTGCAATTTACTCTATTTTTTGGCCACAAGAGAGTCAAGTATAATGCATCTTTAATTTTAGTAAAGGAAAGCATAATTATTTTTCAAAACAGAGAAAGCTATATAATTTGAGTATTTCACAAAGAAAGAGAAGTAACTAATTCAAATTTTTAAGCAAGCCCGATCTTAAATAAATTGATGGAACAAACTAATCATTGATGAACATGTAAGCATGTTGATATATTTTTAGTGACTTTTTTTATTTGATTACATGTTGACTCAAAATTAGCTAGAGGTATTAATATTTTGGGAAAAATTCATATACTATTACTTAGTTGCAAATACTTTCATATACTATTAATTCAACTATAACTCAGCTGCTTATTCTCTTAAATTATCAAGTATAACAAATATCTCCTTTAATTATGACTCAGTTGCAAAATACTCCCCTAAACTATAAAATATGGCAAATACTCTTCCTTCAACTATGATTTTGTTACAATTATCCCTTTAAATTATAATGTGACAAATATCTTATTATAATTTTCCATGTTTAAATTTAACTTTAACCTCATTCCTCTATATCAACTCCATTAATTATTTTCTATCACAACCATTTACATAAAATTACTAAAAAATTTTTTTAAAAAAATTCCTCTCTAAATAAACCCCTAGTTTAGTAAAATTTATACAAGATTTTCAATAATATTATTTTTTCTATTAACGCTAATTCACATGCCTCAAATTTTAACTAATAAATTTGAGATAGAATGTTGGAAGGAGATTGAAAATTACAGAAATTTAAGATTTATTTGAAACTTTCAAATAAAATAATAATTTAGGAAATATTTTTTTTTCTAAATTAATAGGTCTAATATATGGACATATTTGTCAAACTTTATACTTCAAGGAGTATTTGGAACTAAGTTATTTAAAGAAAATTATATGCCACATTCTATGGTTTAGGAGAGTATTTTACAACTAGTTATAATTGAAGGTGAATATTTGCTACACTTAATAATTTAAAAGAGTATTTGGCAACTGAATCATAATTAAAGGAGAGTATTTGCCACATTAGTTTTTTGTAAACGTCTCTAGTTATTATTTATTTTATCGTTGTATCGGTGATACTTTGTTTTACCTCGCCTGTTATGTGAGCCACACATCTCTTCTCAGCCAACAACTCAGCTTCTGTCTGCAAAAATGAAGGTATGTTACAAAGACAAAGAAGCATTTATAATGATGCTTCTGCCAATATATTAAGAAAATAAATTATAGAAGTGGACAATCTAATAATAGTTTCTTGGTATTGAATCAACCAAATTTTAAATAATTAGGGCACGTGTGATTAGTGCAAGTTTAATATTATGCTAAATGTGTGTTTGAATAAAATCATGTAGTTATAGGTACTGATGAATTTGAGTATAATTATATAACCAATTGAATTAGTAACATCGGGTTTCCAAAACAGATCTGATAAAAGTGGATATGAAAGTGCACAAAAGTAAGATACAGGGGTTTCATTTTTTTGGGTAAAATATATTTAACTGTGGTTTGATTCAAAATTAAGATATTCCCTAATAGATTTTGTGTAGTTATAGTATAAGCCATTAAAACTGTGACAAAGATAAACATGAGTATTAAAATGAAATTATGCAAAAAATAAATTTCTGTATGTCATCTTAAACCTAGCAATGGCCTCAGGTTACCATGATATTATTCAAACTATAAGTGAAATATACCTTTAACATATTTATTATTCTAATATTTTGTGATTATTTTTGTTAAAATTAGGACAGAAAATATTATAGAGTACTTAATGGTAATTAAATAAGTCACATTGACCCAAAGACACACTTTGCAAAAGAGAAACTGATTTGAAGCCAATCCAGCATTTTCCTTTTTAATGTAATTTTGCAATATATAACAAGTACATTGGATTTCACAAAATAAATTAAATTAGATACTTACTTTGGCTATTCGCTTCCATAGGTAGTCATCAAATATAACATCCTTGACAAGTTCATAATCACCATCTCCCTTAAGAATGACATGACTTTGTCAGCGGCAAAAGCAATTCAAGTATCTAAAAGAACAAACATGTCAGACAAAGACTCACTTTTGATCGGCATGGCATACTGAAAACAATATCTTCTGCAATTCCATAAGGATTTCCATTGGTATATACCTGGTACAGCATTTGCAAATGTGTGATTAAAGTAGAAAATGAGGAAATAGAATCAGACTAAATATATGTGCCATATCAGAATATGCACTATTTAAAGTTGTGTAGTTATAGGACATCACATGAAGCTGTCTTATTTTTTTTTTTTTGGAAAAAATGAAAAAAGACACTCTAAACTTTGGGTCCCTTGGACTTCTAATTTCGGAAATTAGGTCCCTGAACTTTCAACTTTCAGAAAATAGGTTCTTTAACTGTCCAATTTTTCACTAATGATATTAATTATTACCACATCATGATGATTTTTATTTAATTTCTTTTATGAAATTGATAAGCTTAATTATAAAGTGACAAATAACTATAACATTTTAAAAGTCTAATGTGGCAATAGTTAACATTGTTAATAAAAATTTAGACAAAAAGACCAATTTCCTAAAGATTGAAAGTTTAGGGACCTAAATTTCAAAATTGTAAGTTCAATCAAGGACCAACTTTCAAGTTAATCAAAGCTTAAAGGGTGTTTTTACTCTTTTTTTTCCAATTTTCTTCACTAGCTCATGCAAGTAAAACTTGCAATTGGATCCTATCAGGACTTGAGTACATTTAAAAGAGAAGTTCATCTTCGCTGCAACTTTCAAGTTTAATATTTGTTATTTTATTTCGTATGCATGAAGCAACCAGAAATTACAATATTCATGCTTCATCTTGTTTTGTTTTTGGCAACTCTCCTCTTGTCCCCTATTTCACTACAGTGAAGTAGCATGGTAGCTGAAGAAACAGTGTAATTCTAATGCATGGTTATTTAACTACAGTCAACTTACACCAGAAGAAAACCAATCACCCTCAGGGGTAGGAGTGACTAATGATCGGATCGCATCAACAATCGACACAGCAGTTGAGGCAGCCGATGATCTTCCCCACTTTTGAATAAGCACACCACCTCTCTGTCAACCAAAAATGAACTTGTCAGCATTTGTGGTAAGGCCGAGTTTAACTATACTGATGTATCATATGTTTGAAGTACTTGCACATTGATGCTCATTACAAATTTTACCTTTTGAACCATTTCAGTGAACTCATTCTCTAACCATTTATGGTCCTTAATCACTTCTTTAACTGGCAAAGAATTAATTCTGGCATTTAAGAAGTCAGGCACCTGTTAAATATGTAAAAAAATAAAAGAAAATTGAGAAAATTCTGTTCAGGAACTAATTTGATAAGATAGAAGAAAATGTATCTTTAGGTTCCTAAAAGATACATGGCAAATCCACATGCTTTTGACTCATTCTTGTTAGTCCCCCATCGGTAAAAAGCATGACAAATGTATGCTCCAAGGACTATCAAGTAGTGAGTCAAAAACTTCTAGGAACTAAATCGTATAAAGGAGAAATTCAAGGACCAAATAGTTAAGACATGTTTTTAGGGACCAAAAAGTATTTTTCTCAATCAAAAGATTCTTCAATGACCTGTGTAGTTGAGTGATTGCCCCATATGGTCATATTTGAAACTTTATCATAGAATACACCTGCTTTGAGGGCTAGCTGTGCATATAATCAAGCCAAAACAGAAAGAGTAGTAAATATTTCTTCAGTTCTGCTGCAATATGAATCATGTGGAGTTTATAAAGTCTGTTTACCTGACATTTAGCCCTGTTCTCATCTAAGCGGGTCAAAGCATGAAAATTCTTTGCAGGAATATTAGGAGCATTTTTCATGCATATCAATGCACTGCATTAAAACACAAAAACACACACACACACAAAATTAGTACTAAATGGCATAATATGTAGCAAGTTTGAACACAAAATATCAAGAAAAATAAGCTCTCACTTTGTGTTGCAGGGGTTTCCTACAACTATAACTTTGACATTACGCGATGCCACAGCATTCAGTGCTTTCCCCTATGGTATGAAGAAACAGATTTCATGCAGTTTTGTTAACTGTCTTTCAGCACAAAGCAGTAAGGCTAGACCTAAGTTTGGACGCCACTTTACCTGTTCAGCAAAGATCTGTCCGTTTATGTCTAACAAGTCTGCCCGCTCCATTCCAGGTCCTCGAGGCTTTGCACCTATTAGCAGAGCCCAATCTGCATCTTGGAACACTTCATAAGGATCAATACCAATGCTCACCTCCCTCAATAAAGGAAACAAAGAATCCTCCAGTTCCATTGCAACTCCTGCGTGTAGAGTTAGGAAATTGGAATTAAATGGCATTAATTATTTGTTATCATTGATCATTGACTATCAAAATATATTTTGTTTTAGTTCAAAACATTTGTTGAATGATGTTGTCAACTTTCAAATTTTTTTTTTTTTTTTTCATTTGGAAGTATTCATTTTCTAGTAAAGTATCTCATCTCTCTCTCAGTTGCAGACTCTATAAGGCCTTAGGCAAAACACCCTAACATACTCAAATATAGAGGAAGGCATGCATTTTTTTGCAAATGCATAAGCACTAATAAAAAGTAAAATATCATGTGAAAGAGCATGGTTGCAGATCTTCTCTTGACTAAAACTAAGTCCTCACGTCTTCTTGTCATTACTTTTTGAATGAGTGCTTTCCATGGTGTGTATATAAGTGATGACTACATCAGGATGTATGTAAAATACATACACCAATATGCATGGATGTCAATCTCAGTAAGTTATCAGATTGTGCAGTAAGAATTTCAGATAATATTGCTCACAATAAACCAGGAAAAGATTTACTTAAATTACAAACAATCCGTCTAGCATACAGTTACAATTTTACAATTATGAGATACCTGTCTGGCATATTCTATTACTCCAGTTCCAAGGTTGTTAACTAGTGCTAACATCAACTTATAGGCAAAAATAAAAAACCATTATTGATTGATATAGTCCTTTATTTTCCTTTGATTCTTACAAAATCCTACCCCAAAAGTTGTTCAAATGGCAGGCTTTTGATGCTATTTCTAGTTGATCTTCCTTCTAATGCCCAATACCGTGCCACATTATGATACCGTGGTCATATTTCTTCGGTTTTCTTAATTTTTCCTTTTCATATTTTTTTTAAAATAAAATCAAATACAATTTTATCATATGTAAGAGGATAACCTTCAAGAGCTTGGAATGATCTTTCAGATCCCAATAGTTTCAGAGCAATAGGTTGATCAGGACCAAATACCTCACCAGACGCAAGCTGACACAATTAATGATGTCAGAATCAGAACAAACATGGCAGATTGAACTAAAACAGGTAGTATTTGTCTTATAAAAAATGTATCTATATCCAAGTATATGCAAATAAAATAATCAGTTGTAATAGTTGATATACTGTTATAGTTTCCTAGAATAGCAACAATCACTCACCATTTTTGCCTCTTTAGGTTGGATTTCATGGTCTGTTCAAATTTAATTGCTTATAAACTCCAAAACAAAGATACAAGAATGTCATGCATCTAGTTAATCTTCAAACTAGATAAATCATGCTTAAATTTCTTGATAGTACTGAGTTTCTAATTCTATTATTTATATCTTTATTTTTTAAAAATAAAGAAGCTGATATGAAGAATAGAAGAGCCGAAGGTATATTCAAACAAGAGATGCTTATGAAAGTTCAACGATTTGCTGCAGCAGTCATCTAAGTGTATTCTTGTCATTATAAGTTCCTGAGTCCTGACAATGCTAAGTAACTAAAATCTGAGATCAAAAGGCTATGCAGTGACACATTCATCAATTGGCTGGAAAAAATTCTATCATAGGTTATAATCTTACCCTTCCCAATGAAACTAAAATATCTAATCTGAAACCTCTGGCATAAAGCCAAAATAACAATATTAATAATAATAACAATAATAATAATATACTAGAATACAGATAAATGGACTTCTGTGACATGATTCTAGATTTAAATCAATATATTATACATATATATGTATATACACCTTGAAAAGAAGATGATTAGAAATCATTCCAGCAGCACCAGAGACTGCAATGTTAATTAGCTTCTTCCAGGACCCTGTCTCTGATTCCTGTAAGCCAAGTGGTTATACAAATATCTTATAAAAACGTCTATCTTGTATATGCTAATGTCCTTCTTTTTTTTTCTTTTTTTTTTCCGTTTTGGACTGAGCATATGCTAAGGTTAAAACATCCACATGACACATGCAGATTACAAATCTACTCAATTTCATGTCAGTCGTCTATGTTGCATTTCTTTGTTTACTTCAAATTAGATTGTAATTTATTGAAGAAAAAAAGGGGACTGTGAAATACTGCATGCTGCACAATAAGTTAAATATTTCAATCAATATCCGAAATCCCCACAACATTCATAAGTCACTACCTCTCCAATAAGGCATTATACCAGCATCAATGCTTTGAAGCCAAGCTATCAATATAATTGACAAAAGCTTAATTTATACAGAAAGTAGGCAAGTGGTATATTTGGTCAATTTAGCAGATCATTAAATTAAAAAGCACTTTATTATTAGTTCTTAGACTGTTAACTTTGTACCTGTAGGAATAAATAGGATTAACAGCATAAATTACATAGTACCATCACCATGAACAATATGATGGTTGAATCCTTCAAAGTGTTTCTAATACTAAACCTTAAACGATTTGGAGCAAGTAATTTAGATATTAGCAAAAATAGATGATATTTGTTGCATTTCCCTCATTAGTTTCTCCTTTGTTGGTGAACTCCAATTAAAGCAATAAGATTTAATACCTACCTGTGGACGACTTAGAAAGAAAGAAAAAGATGATACGCTAAGACAGATCCACTTAGTATTTAGTTAAGATCCAGTTAAGGCTAGTATGGAAAAAAGTTATCCATTTCAATTTAACTAGTAGAAGAAAAATCTTGAAAAAGCAATAAAGCCGAAAACAATTGACAAGATTTAACTTAAATTGTATTGCTTTAATTGAAGTAATACTGGAGAAATTGACGAGGATAATATAAAAACAAAAGTCAGGCATCTGATTCTACTAAAAAGAAGAAAAAGTTCAAGCATCTGAATAGAATAAACTTAAGAAAAGTGAAATTGCGATGTATAGACAAAGACAGAGATGTTCCAACCCTTACCATGTAAAACCTTAAAAAATGTTGCAAGGTACTTATGTATCGACATGCAAATAATGGGAAACAAAAACAACACCGTTTTCATCCAAAATGTCAAACAAACCCCATAGCACAATCCACAAAGCAATTCAGTACTGGGAAAGAGCATACTTAGAGAATCATGGACTAGAAAGCAAGGATAATAACATAAGACTCGACACAGATACTCATCGTCATTGATACATGTGTCAGATAACCGATATGGCTTTGTTTCAAAAGTAGCGCTGTTTCGTTGATCATGGATAAAACCTAAATTTATGGTTTAAGACCAAAACGAAACATCATATTTGCATGATTAAAGAAAAGAAGGGTGCTTACGGCCTTCAAATCATAGGTAAGGCAGAAAACCCCATAGCACTCAGGCTTACTCTTGGGTTCCTGGGTTTGCACAGTTGGCACTCGAACATCACTGAGAAGTAAAAGAAGAAAAAATAAAAATAGATAAAAAGATAAATAAATCAGTAGTACACATTAAGATGAATGAGCCGTAAAGGGTAGAGAAAAAGCTTACTTTGGAGCAATAGAGCAAGATATCCTGGCATTTAGGGTCTTATCAAGAGTTCTTGAAGTTGAGAGATATTGTGTGGTGAGACGTTTTGATAGAAGTGAGAGCTGGGACGATGAGTGAAGATGGGTTATAGTGTTGGAGGGTTTAAACTCCGCCACAGCCATGTCAGCAGAGACAGAAATTTTCAGACAAGACTAAAGAGAGATGTTTGTGTTATGTTAAAAAGATTTGCTTCTGTGAATTGGAGGGAGAAAGAAGATAAAAGGTGAGTGAAGGCAGTAGTTAGTTAACTGAAAAAGGGAAAGGATGAGGAATCAAGATGATGATTTGAAATAGTAGTGAGAGGCCATGGAGCTGACACGTCATCCAATCAACGTATAGAAAACAAGATAAGACTATGATGAATAAGTCGAGTTGTTAATTATTAAATCATCAACAATTGAAATAAGTTGTTGGCATAGCGGAATTACAAAACACCGATGCTTTCTGTTTTCTTAGTAGTCAGCGGATTAATGCAGAAGCATGTTAGGAATTTGTTTCCTTATCATACGTGGCATTCAATTTGCTAGGCCAAAATTCTTTTCTTTTTCTCAAGAGAGAAAAATTAAATAAAATTAATTACACCAACTTTTTGAAATTTAGTAAAATTAAATTTTGTAACTTCTATATTTTAAATATTAAATTCGAATCCTTTAAGCTTTGACATAATATTATATAAAATGTTTCTTTAATTTATTAAAATTAACATTTTAATGTTGATGGGATATTTTTACCTGTGCAAAATAGAGAAGTTAATTTTGATAATAGAAATATTTGTTTTGTAAAAGGAAACTAATTTATTTTATCTGATGGACTCTTTAAATCCTAAAGTAAACATTTTGGGTTCCTAAATTGAAATTAAGAATACTTAAATATAGATTATTGCAAAAAGCCTACAAATTTTTGGCCCAATACATTTTAAAGGCTTTTGCAATTTTACTTCAATGGGGGCCAAACCATGCACTTAGCTCAACGTATTTTTTAATGATCCTTTTTTTTTAGACACTCTTGGCCTAACATATTTGTGAAAAATTCAAACCCATTTAAAAAAATTATTTTTTAATTAAACCAAAATTTATGGGTCCAAAATTTTCTTGGACCCATAAATTTTGAATTAAAACACTTCAGCATAATTGTAACATTTGCCAAAGACCAAAGGAGGAGGTGGCTATTTCGTTAGACACTAGAAAAGGAAAAGCAAACTCTCTTTCCTCTCCACTCACATTGCTTGAGAAGAAGACTTGTAAGAAAAGGGAATTTTTGTCTTAAGTATCAAAGAAGCTTTACTTTATCCAAAACAAATGGTACAAGTAAAAAAAGATGGTGGCTCTTGAGTGTGAAACACTCCACAACCTACTATCAGTTAGGGCATACACTTCAGGGCGTTTGTTCATTTGAAAATGGAGCTTTTCCTTCTTTCAAGCCTTAAAACACCACAAGTTTGTGTTCGTGTATGTCCTAGAGGCAAATCATAAGATGATTGACTGTACATATTTTATTACATTTAATATAAAAGGCATTTCAATTATTATATTTTTTATATATTTGCACATCACATTTAAATACATTAATTATCTCTAGAATAATTTATTATTCTTAAAATTGTCCCTAGTCAAGTATTATTGCAAAGATAACAGCAAACGATAATACTAGCATGTATGTTGATTGATGACTAAAGTCATAAATATGAAATGTCAAGTCATTATATGAGTATATTTGTTAGAGAACACATATACTAGAACAACCCACAATGAGAGTATTACATGGATTTTTATGGATTGTCATAAGCACTTCTCATGGTAATCATAATTTATATAATCCTTTGACTTGAAATCACATGATTCCTTCATGATAAGTTATATATTGCAGTACTATTTAAAGTCATCTTTAATAGGGAGACCCAATAGACAGTATTTGGGTATATCACTTATCATGTAGGGGGATATGGATGAGATAGATGAGATTTTGTTCTTCCTTTGGAGGTGAGATATTCATAGGCCCCTTGATTGAGAAGAGACTAAGAAATGCATGGACATGCTTAAATCGATCAATATGTGATATTGATTTATTTGTTATTAATTAGTCGACTTATAGATAAAGAAACATGAGTTAAATTTAAAAGGAGATGACATCTTCTATGCCTCTAGTTCAATCTGGATATCCTTACAAAAGGGGTTAAGTTACATAAGAATTTTGGTCATTGATTTAGAATCATAGACATTCTTATTACTTGGGTATCAGTGATGCATTGGTAAATGCTGCTCATTGTTTGTGATCTTGAAAAGGTTTTTTTTGTCACTACGAACATAATAAGAACCTAGAGGTTCGAATAAAAAAACAAGATAAATTAAGGTTAATATAATATAATTTATCTTAATATATATATAAAGTATATATATTATATTATATTATACATTTTAATATTAAAGTAATACTAAGATGGTCTCTTCTTAGGCTTTAGTATATTATATTACATATTGAGCTTAAATTAACTTGATTGGATTAGAAATAATAATTTTAAGCCCAGGCTTAAGGATAAGCTTAGTTGGACGAGGATTAATCAAATATTGGGCTTAAGTTATCATAGTTGGACTACAATCAATTAATTTAAACCTAAAGCTTAAGGTTAACCCAATTGGACTGGGAATAATAATCTTAAGTCCATAAGCACTCCCTATCATAATAAGATTCACGTTTTGCTTACATATATGATATGGGAAAAATGCAAGATTGAGACTAAGAGTAAAAGGGGAGTAGGTGTGCCTTCTAGCAAAGGTGAAGAAAGGCATTGATTCATCCTGCTCATGTGGATTTCGTAGAGGCATAAACACAAGATTCATGCTCATTATTCAACAAATCGCAATCAAAATCTCAACCACGATAAGGTAAGAACCCTATTTCTACTTTGATTATGCTTCTGCATAAGATCTATAGTTGGGTTTCAAATAAAATTTTTTAAATTCCACTAGGCTCTCATGCCCTTTTGAAACCCTTCAGTGGTATCAAAGCCTATGATTTATTGTGTAGGCATAACCGAATTATCTATTTGATCTAATGTGGTTGATGTTTGGTTACATTGCATGATATTGTTTAAAATTATGAATCATGCAATTCGTAGCAAAAAGATTGTGATTGATCTCTACGATCCATATATAATTTACGTCTAATTCGTAATAATATGAATGTGCTTAATCCATTTGATTTAATTTAAAGTGTTGTAATTCAATTTGAATCATCCTTATCCTTATGTGATAAGGATTGTTATAATTTAAATTTGAATTATCTTTAGTCTTATATGATAAGGATTGTCATAATTCGTAGCAGACATAATTACTTTAACAAAAATCATTACTTGATATCTAATTTGACATGTGTATGTTTAATCATGCATTGTGCATAGTATGACCTTAGATTATGGAATATGTTTTATCTTCAAATAGGACTTGCGTGTCATGCCCTTTTTTTTCTCTTATACATTCTCTTCTCATCTTATTCCCCTCGCATGTAACACAAGGTTTCTTTTTTTAAAAAATAATTGTTATATTTAGTTGATAAGAGAACGGGAAAAAGGAGAATGGGTTCGTATGAAGACACCATGGAGGAGAATTCAAGAATAAGTCTTGAGTCTTAGTTTCTAGTAAAATCCTTCATTAGATTTGAAAGGATTTAGGTAAGATGGACCATTTTATGTTTCATAATATGTTGCATTAAATTGTGTAGATAATATGATATTAAACTATAATTTTAAACACCATATATAATCATATTAAACTATAGCTTCATCCCCTTTCATGTAATATCCCCCAAATAGCAAATTAATGATTTTGTAATATGATGCTTGTTTAAAGGGTTAAGTATGGTTTATAAAGGAAGTTGACGACTAGATTGAAAACTTTGGCTAAGAAACTAGGCTGAAATGAGGCTTGGTTTAAGAGAAAGATAGCTTTTTAGTAAAAGGCACATTTTGGGTAATAAAAGCCTAAAGAGTTAGTAAAGAAATAAAGTGAAAAGGTGGTGTATGAAGGGAAGAACTTTTGTAAACATTTTAAATTTGAAATTTATTCCGATGATTGATTAGCAAATAATTTTGAACTTTAATTAATAGAAAAATAACCCTTCATAAAATTTGATAAGAAAGAAAGTGGAGAGAGAAAGTCCAAAAATTTGGATGTAGGAAGAGAGAGAGAAAGAAGAAAAAGGGGAAAAGGCACAGTCTAAACTTGAAGCAAAGTGTCAGAAAACTTGAATCACTACCTAGAACACTAGCATCAACACACAAGAATCACCAAGAATAAGGTAATCAAGTAGAAATATGATTTTCTCTCTCTAGATTGCAAACTCATTTTTCTAAACCTTGGTATGAATGAGTTTTGTGTTTTAATGACTTTAAGAGAGATTTAAGCTTGCATTCTATGTTTTGTATACTGGATTTATGCTATGTCATGTTTGTATGAAGAAGAAATGAAGATTTAAGAAGTGGGTTATTTTCTCTTTCCTCCAAGAATTTCCAAGATTTGATTTAGATCATTTCTAGCTAGAAGAGTCGTGGAATTTGAGTATGTTGTTGCCTAAGTTTAGAAAAAGAGTCGATGAATTTATTTATGAATTAAAAGCATGTGAAACTAGATTTTTTGGAGTGATTTTAGATTCAAAGTATGTTTATTGAAAAATTGGATAACATAGTAGAGGTTGGTGCATTCTTCAAGATGGTAGGTGACCTCCTTAGGGGTAACATCCTAAAGGGTGAGATCCCTCAGGCAAACTTTTTTTGGGATGAGTTCCACTTAGTGAACCTTTAGGGATGCCCCATTAGGAAGGCTTGAGTGACAGACCAAGAGGCGAGCCACAGAGTGAGCCCTACTAACAAACCTATAAAGGCTAACCAATGACTTATAGGTAATCTTATGGGCAAACCTTGAGAGGTGAAATCATGACAGGTCCTAGGCAGTCTTCATGGATGAACCCCAATGGGCGAAGCTCTCATGGAGAGCCATATTGTAACACCCCAATCCTAAGATTCCTTTTTGTTAATTAAGTAATATAATATAAAATACTACAGGATTGGTAAGTTACTACTAGCTCTACTCAAGTAAATTTTTAACTTTTGCCATCAAGTTAATTAATTAAGTGTTGTTAGTTTGGGGATTCTACACTCGGGATACTCACATGTAATGTCGCAGTGAAAATAATTAAAATAAGATATATGAATATATATACATTCACATTCATGTACATAATTCTTTCACAACAGTTATGAGTTCCATATATCAGACATATACCTATGGATATGTAAGTGTGTCAGCTAGGATATAGAGACAATAAGCCTGTCACTTATACCCCTTTTAATAAAAACTGCTAGTGGATTCCTAGCCCACATATCCTAATATATATTTTCCCTTTCTCTTTACCCCAAAAAGCTTCTTTACCCCTTCCCAAAAAGATAATAAATGATTAGGGTATTAGGCATCATATAATTACAAGTCAAAATATAACACAACTAAACTAGTCTTGCATATCCACCCCTCTAGTAAGTGGGGGAGTAAGGGGAATGTCCACCACTAAAATCACCTATATCTTCCCTATAACTATGAAATACCCTAGAATGGGTATATCTACCCAATCTACCTTCACCTCTAGCAATATCTGGAACCTAGACATCTAATACAAGTTAACATTTTATATGAGAATAAATCCTAGCAGCAATAATAACTTGATTTTTAAAACTATTGACCTGTACCACCATATTGATATGAAAATACCATACATTCTTTTCTCATCAAATAGTACATTATGACTATTGGGATAACATGCATGAATTAAATAATTTTCTCACACATACTTATGAATACATATGCATCTCATCACATATCCATCATACAAGATATATTCTCAAATTGTAATGGCAACAGGATCACATTCTCATATAAATCTAGAGCATAAACAAGAAATTCATGCATATTACTATGGCTATAAGCAAAAGCATCATAAAATAAATCTTTAAAAATTCTCATTCATAAATGAGTTTTCTCTTGGTCCTTGACCATCTATAATATTCTCGTGGTTCGTGACTAGCTGTAATATTCTCGTGGTAACCGTCTGTAATGTTCTCGTGGTACTGACCAATTATCGTTATTCTTTCGGCCTTTAATGACTGTCTACTATATTCTTGTGGTACTGACCATTTGCAGTATTCTCGTGATTTAACCAGTTGTAGTATTCTCATGGTCTTCAACCAATTGCAGTTATTCTCATTTATGATTCATGCTATTCTCATTTAAAATATCATTTCTTTCTTTCTCTTTCTCATTCATTCTCAAACTCTTTCTCATTAATTCTCAAATTACATGTTAACCATTACATCTTAGGTATAAATCCCTCATTTGAGTGGACTTTTGGGCTAAAAATGCTTTAAACTAAGTTATTGAGTTTATTTTCTAAAACAGAGACTTGCAAGTCGACTTTTACCCTTTGGCAGTTGACTTCCAGCTCACTGTCCTATAAAATTTTGCAAACTCGAGAGCTACTAGTCGACTTCCCCAAGCCTGAAAGTCGGTTGCTTCATTCTTTGTAATTTTTTGGAAAAGATGAGCACACCAGTCGACTTTTATGGGTTGGTAGTCAACTGCTAGCGCTCTGGATGTGTTTCTAGGCAACTAAAGAACACGACAGTCGACTGTGTATGTTACATTAGACTGCATGTAAGTTAAATGCCTCTGTATGTTGCATTAGATTACAAGTAATTGCATTAGAATGAGAGCTCTAGTTAAAGAGAAAGAGCAGGGACTAAAATGAACTGAAAAAAATTTAATTAGGGAAGATATATAGGTTTCCAATATTTCAGGGTAGCCAACTGCAATTTAAGCCAAATGAGTTATTGTAGCTACCAAATTTTCAAAAACCTTTTACCAATGGTTGAGAGGCAAAATAGTAATTTAGCATGCGGCTGGAGAAATCATCATTTTTAGTTAAATGATCTAGAAGTAGGATCAGAATTTCAATTGTTGGATCACCTATAAATAGGCAGAAATGCCAGAACCATTTCATTTTTTATTCTAAGTTTAGAACTTAGAGAGAGAAAGTAAAGTTCTAGAGAGAGAATGGAATTTTAAAGTGTTTTAAAGCAAAAAGTTTGCAACAAAGGAATCTATGAGTGCATTTGAGGATTTTACTCTAGCCTTTACATGAAACAAGATAGCAAACAACCTAATCCTCTCAATTTTCAAATTTTACTGTTCATCTACTGAAAAATTTAATTTCTATACTATTTTAACTTAGAGAGGAAGTAAAACCTACATTCTTGATGTTATTGGGTGTTTTGAATTGCATGGATACACTTGTGAATGTATAATTCAGATTGTGAAAAATGAGTTTTTCTTTAAAGTTGAGAACAAGGTTAAATCCAAGATTTTAGAGAGAATAATTGGTGTTTTGGGCTATTTTTATGTGCTAAATGAAGTTTATAAACTATTATTGAGTTGTTGATTATAAAAAAGGTTTTAAAAACACGGTTCTTGAGCAAAAATATGGGTCAACAGCAAGTTTAGAAAATAGAGTATAATGCAGCACTCAACTTGTAACCTTTACCAGTCGACTATCGTGTTCTTCAATTACCTAGAAACGCATCTAGAGTGCTAGCAATCGACTGCCAACCCATGAAAATTAACTGTCGTGCTCATTTTTTCCAAAAAATTACCAAGAACAGAGTAGCCAATTATCAGGCTTGGGGCAGTCGACTAGTAGCTCTCGATTTTGTAAAATTTTATAGGATAGTAAGCTGAAAGTCAACTGCTAAAGGTAAAAGTCAACTTACAGGCCTCTGTTTCAGAAAATAAACTTAATAACTTAGTTTAAAGCACTTTTAGCTCAAAAGTCCACTCAAATGAGGGATTTATACTTGAGATGTAATGGTTAACATGTAATTTAAGAATGAATGAGAAAGAGTTTGAGAATGAATGAGAAAGAGAAAGAAAGATATGGGATTTTAAATGAGAAGAGCATGAACCATAAATGAGAATGACTACAATTGGTTAAAAACCACGAGAATACTGCAACTGGTTAAACAACGAGAATACTATAAATGGTTAGTACCATAAGAATATTGCAGACGGTCATTAAAGGCTGTGAGAACAACTACAATTGGTTAGTACCACAAGAATATTGCAGACGGTTACCACGAGAATATTGCAGTTGGTCACGAACCACGAGAATATTGCAGATGGTCAAGGACCACAAGAAAACTCATTTATGAATGAGAATTTTTAATTATTTCTTTTATGATGCTTTTGTTTATGGCCATAGCAATATGCATGAATTTCTTTTTTATGTTCTGGATTGATATGAGAATGTGATCCTGTTGCCATTACAATTTGAGAATATATCCTGCATGATGGATATGTGATGAGATGCATATGTATTCATAAGTATATGTGAGAAAATTATTTAATTCATGCATGTTATCCCAATAGTCATAATGTACTACTTGATGAGAAAATAATGTAAGGTATTTTTGTACCAATACAGTGGTATAAGTTAGCGGTTTTAAAAATCAAGTTATTATTGCTATTGGGATTTACTCTCATATAAAATGTTAACTTATATCAGATGCCTAGGTTCTGGATATTGCTAGAGGTAGAGGTAGATTAGGTAGATATACCCATTCTAGGATATTTCATGGTCATAGAGGAGATATGGGTGATTTCAGTGGTGGACATTCCCCCTACTCCCCCACTTATTAGAGGGCTGGATATGTAAGACTAGTTTAGTTATGTTATATTTTGACTTGTAATTATATGATGCCTAATACCCTAATCCTTTATTATCTTTTTGGGAAGGGGTCAAGAAGATTTTGGGGTAAAGAGAGAGGCATATATATATATTAGGCTATATAAGCTAGGAATCCACTAGTAGTTTTTGTTAAAAGGGGTATGAGTGACAAGCTTGTTGTCTCTTTACCCTAGCTGACACACTCAAATATCCATAGGTATATTTTTGATATATAGAACTCGTAACTGTTGTGAAAGAATTATGTACATGAATGTGAATGTGTATATATATATCTCTCTTATTTTAATTCTTTCCACTGCAACATTATGTGTAAGTATCCCAATTATAGAATCCCTAAACTAGCAACACTTAATTAATTAACTTAATGGTAAAAGTTAAAATTTACTCGAGTAGAGGTAGTAGTAACTTACCAATCCTGTAGTATGTTATATTATATTACTTAGTTAACTAAAAGGAACCTTAGGATAGGGGGTGTTACATTGAGCAAACACTCAAGCAAAGGTTTTGATGATCACAAACAAATTGAAACATTTTAGGTATACATTCAGTCTAAGAATCTCACTAAGGGTTGAAGAAAGAATATACTACTAGATAGTAGTAGGCTAGGACTAAATGTAAAGGTATAATAGAAACTTGAACTCAAAATTCTTTTCCAAACTTTTGAAGTTTTTTCTAAAGACTAAGTGGCTTTTACAAAATGAATTTTTCTTAAAAAAGACCAATTTTCCACCTAAAAATTGACTTGCATGTTATAGCAATCAAGTGGTAGAAATAGAACCTTGAAAATTTCAAAAAAAAGGCTACAAGTTGATTGTCAGGATTCTACCAGTCGACTAATAGGTAACAGAGAGCTATCAGTCAACCACTAGACCATAGTAGTTGACTACTAGGCCACTGGGAGCTAAAAACCTTTCACTGGAGGCACAACAATCGACCACCATGGGATAGCAGCCCACTACCATAGTGCTATATTAAAAAATTTTCTTTTCTAGAATGCCACCAGTCGACTTACAACACGGTGACAGTCAACCGCTGCCTGCCTATACTACGAAATTTTGAGCTTAAGAACATAGAAGTCAACTGGCAATTTATAACAGTTGAATTGTAGAGTGCAGAGGTGACATCAGGCAAAGTACAAACGGCTATTTTTTCAAAGATACACTCTGATTTGCTCCTGAACATTTTTATAATGTTTTCTCTTGAAAAAACTCTATAAATATAACCTCTGGAAAGCCTTAAAACAATAAGTTATACATTTTCTGAATCAATCTTTTGAAAATCTCTTTGAGCTCCTATTTCTATTATCATCTACAGCTCTTCACTTGTAACATTTACTCTGAAAGAGAGAGAGTTTCTCTGTTTAAAAAATTTCTTTCATCTAAAAAGCTGAGAGATATTCAAGGAAAGGTTTTCCTTGAAAGAACTAAAAAAGAAAAAGTGAGAAAGATTTGCAGTGGCTCACAAGTGCCCTATTTAAACTTGTGGTAATAGTAAAAATTCCAAGTTACGCTTGGGACTAGATGTAGACTTTGGTGGATAAGTTGAACCAGGATAAATCATTGTGTTCTTTATATTTTCACACATTATCTTCTGATCTTACATTCACCACTTAATTTACTGTTCTTTCTAAATTTTGCTCTGTTTTGTTAACTTAACTAAACTATTCTCTATATTTGCTATTTAAACTGATAACTATCTATACATCTGCTTTAAAGCCCTTCAGCTATTCATTAAGTTTTCCAAAAGCAAAAATTTTATAACACCCAATTCACTCCCCTCTTAGGTGCCAGCCATTCCTAACAAATGTGATTATGTTAACATGACAAATATATATGATGAAATGACACATTGGTATTGTTGACATTCAGTGAACTATATTTGTACATGCATACAAAATTACATGTTATACATATTGTTATAATGGCATAAATTCATAAATCATGCATTGCATCCCAATGGATACTGTCTTTAATATTTGAAGGGAAAGAATGTAGTAGATTTTCGTACATGTACGATGGTATAGATAAGTAGTTTTGAAACAGATTGTTATGCTACTGAGATTTATTCTTATATAAATACTGGTGTGTATCAGATGCCTAGGTACTAAATTCTACTAGAGATAGAAGTTGAGATAAGGGAGATACCATTTTTGGGGTATTTTATGATAATTACAAAATTATGGGTTATTATAGTTATTGAAGTTCCTCCATCATTTTCACCTATAGGAGGGGTGGAATTCCAAGACTAGAGTAGTAGACAACATAGTTTTACATGTAGATAGTGAAGTTGCACATGCCTTAATATCCCAACCCCTTTACAATGTTTTTGAAAAGGGTCGGGATGTTTATTTTTTTGATGTATAAGAAAAGAGGACATATATGTATTTAAGATATGTGAGAAAAATATTCACTAGTAGGATTTTCAAGAAGGGTATGAGTGGTAGGGTTATTGCCTCCTTACCCTAATTAGCCTCATATATCTATAGGTATATGTCTTGTGTAAAGAAATTATGACTGTTGTAAAAGAATTATGTATGTGTATGTATGTGATAATATCTACATATTGTTATTTCATTCATTTTTGCTGTGTCATGTATGAGAACCCAAGTGTAGAAATCCCAAACCTGTGGTACTTAATTATTTAACTTGGTAAAAGTTGAAAATTTACTTAGATAGAGGCAATAGTAATTCACCAATCTTATAGGATATTATATTATATTATCTAAATAACTAAAAGGAACTATAGGATTGGGGGTGTTATAGTACAAATGGCAATAAAAAAAAGTAAAATTAGTGCTTAACTATGGACCTACACAACATCCATTTGGCCAACTTAGCACTTGATTATACATCAAAGATTTGAACGATGGAGTATAATGGATTAATAGATGGATTCAAAAACTTACCTTCTAAGCTAAATCGAGATAGACTTCAAAAACGAATAGGGATGTATATGTAATAAACCAATTTTAAAATATATTAAATTGGGTAAAATAAATTTAAATTTTGTTGGAATTGAATTAAGCATAGGAGCTTGCAGTTAAAATTTGAGAATTTTTCGGAATAGAAATCTTATTTGATGGAGAAAATTCAATATGGCTTCAGGAATTTAGCAGATATTTTTGGAAGGCTTAAAATACTCAAAAGATTTCCAAATCCCTTCCATATGGGCTAATATTCTTGCCTAAATCAAAGCATGCATCCGAAATTTAGCCGGGGCAAAGTGGGAAAAGACTAAAATGCCTCTAGAGGCCACAAAATGCCAAAATCTCATATTTTCCCCTCATTTTTCCTTTTTTCTCTCTTTCTCTCTCTCTTTCCTGTGAAATTTCTCTCCTCCGCCACCTTCACCACACTTGTCCACTGTATGGCTGAGTTACCACCACCTGTCACTATCGAAAGGTTTAGCAGCTCAACCTGACGCCGCAGCAAGCCACCGCAACAACCAACGACCACCACAGTGGTCGAAAATAGTCGCATTTCCCTCTATCGCCAGTTCAAAGGCCAGCTTCAATCTTCGCCGTCAGACGCCATTCGACCATACCGTGCCACCATCAGCTAGCCTAAGCTGCCAGCTTCCTTCACCAACTGCCAACCAGCGACGAACTACAGCCATGCACCGTGAATGGAGGCAAAACGTTTTTGGATAGTTGTTGTGTTTTTGCCAGAAAATTAATGTTAACCCATCATTTTTCGCCGAACCAACCGCAGATCTGGCATCCTTGAGTTACGGGCTACATTTTGGAGTACTTTTTTACCCTAGTTATCGTGAGCCACCGTGCGCCGCCGTGCTCCACTGTGCGCCATCGCCGGAGTTGCTGAAAAGTTGCAGGAATCAAATTTCGAGCTTTCGCAACCTCAAGTACAATTTAAAATGCTCAAATTTGATGTTTTCCTATCGATTTTGAATTCTAATATGTTTAAGGATTAGACTGATATAAAAATTAGGTAAATTAACTATAGGAAAGCATAATTGAAAGGAAAACCCACATAAGATTTGAATTGTTTCCTCAAGAAACTAATTGGGACCAATCTTCGAGGAAAATGGAAAATCCCAACCCGAATAGGAGCAAATGGTAAAAGGTAAAGTAATTTACACTCCCCTAAATTTTAAATTGATGTTGTGAATGACTGTTTTAAGCATGATTGTATTGAATGGGAATGAGTGCTGGAAATATATATATATGAGTAAATAAGAATTCCTATGTATTGAGAATATTTGTTGCATGTTTGATAAAATTTGGCTATTGGGATTATATGTCATAAGGACGGACTAAATTAAGGTAGATATTCAATAGCTGGTATGAGACAGCCGTTGAATATCCCCTATGTAGACAATTTTGTAAATTGATTTATTTATAATTGGATTGGTCTACATTTGTTAGGGATTATTCGTTAAACGAGGACAACCCTATGAAAGGTTCAAGGAGTATAAGGGGGGATAACATATACGGGATAACATTTTAATTTAAGTATAATATCCTATAACCTTGAGTATTGGTCAGCTATGTGTATGTATTTCTATATAGACTGTATGAGGATGAGAATTAGTGTTTATGCACATGCTGGAGGATGCTCTATATGTTGATTCTCACCTGGTCCTTGACCGAGTCACACTCACAATATAGGCATTGTTTTCGGGTGATTGGTGTTACGGATCACACCCAACCAAAAATCATGTTTTCAGTTAAAACGACATGCAACTTGAAATGAATAATGAATAGTCACATGAGACGTGTGACAGATTAGTATATGAAAATCCTCAGGCATGATTTTAAGCAAAATTTTTAGGATAATTTTTAGATTAAAGATAATATGCTCATTATATTATTTTGTATCAATTTCTCATACTTTTTAAATTTAAAATTATTTAGTGATTCACATGCATTTAAATCGAATTGGGGAGATGTTTTCTGTGCGTTGTCACAACTGAGCATCCAACTATTTTATAAGTATTTAACTGTAAATTTCTCTACTGAGATTTAACCATCTCATTAAGTTGTTTGCTCAGATGATTAGGAAAAGGGAGTGCCTAGGGGATAGCTAGGCAGAAGAAGGATGTCAAGATGATGTTGTGGCATAGAATTAGGCTTGAATTTGTATATATATGTATATATATCTATATTGTTGGTTTTTGATTATATTGATGAAATTTCTGGCTGTATATATTGTTTGGGTTGTTGAATAAAGAGGAAAATATCCGATTTTTAGGAGAAACTCTGCCAAATTTTTGATAGAAAGATGTTTTGGGAGAATAGATTTTTATAATGAACTTGATGGATTATGGTTTTTACTGACTGATGTATGAATGAATTTAGTAGTATAAGATAACATATCTCAATTGTATTTGAATGGTTGTTAGAATTTGTATTCCAAAGTATGTTATGATTTATAATGTGATAATAAAAATGCTACACAGGATTTAAGGTTGAGTGAAATTTGAATGGATAGTGAGAAGAGTCTATTTGGATTACACTCAACCAGTAGCGACCTTCTGATGTTCCCTAACATGGGAAAAGTGAAAAATTTATTCAAAACTTTATATGCTTTCGCTACTCTGATAAAGGAATGTATGGTATAATTTAGGGGGTCGTTACAAGAGTAGTATCAGAGCCCGGCTTACTAGTTTACTAGTTATTGATTTATTGGTTATGAATTTTCAAGTTTGCAGCTTTAGGACTTTAAATTGATTTGACTCTGGAATATCTAAGATTTGATATGTAATTGAGATATTAGGAACAAGTCTGCTGCTATGCAGATAATTGTTTTTATTAAAGGTTAACTAATTATTTTTCTGTGTTAGTTAGCCATGGCTGATGCTAGCAGAGATAATATGAGGAGGTCAATAGGAAGGCCAAGAAATAAAGGTCAATGGGCACAAGGGAGTAGTAGCAGGAAGACTAATGTTGAGATGAGGGACGTGATGGATTCCATAAGAATGATGGTAGATGCTATGAGGGAGTAATCTACTATAAGTGCCAATATAATGCAATAGTATTAGGAAGACCGTCAGAATCAGGACAACAGGAATAATAGGAATAACAACCAGATGTACCAAGGTTGGATAGAATTTCAAAGGGCAAGACCACCAGCGTTCTCAGGCACATTTGAGCCATTAGTAGTAGAAGGGTGGTTAAAGGAGATGGAGAAGATCTTTCAATTTTTGCATAGTACGAATTAGCAGATGGTTACTTATACAATGTATATGTTGAAAGGAGAGGTAGAACAGTGGTGAATCGAAGCCAAGCAGCTCATGGAGAGTAGGGGCATTCCACTCATATGGGAGTCTTTTAAGAGGATCTTTCTGGAGAAATACTTCCCTGAGAGTGCAAGATAGGATAAGGAAACTAAATTTCTGCAACTCAGACAAAGGGGTAGACTTTTCAAAGAATACTTGGCCAAATTTGAAGAATTGGCTAGATATTTCACATATTTGAGGCTACATTATGATAAAGCCTGGAAATCAAGCCAATTAGAGGCAGGGTTAAACCTACAAATGAGAATGTAGATAGCCTCGATGGAGATAAGGGATTTTGCAATGCTTGTAAATAAATGCTGAATCCTTAGTAAAAATCTGGAGGAAAGGCATAATATGAATCAAAGAACTGGAGGTAGACAAAAAAAACTAGCTAAGAATCTGAATGTGAAGGGTGGAAGTTTTAAGCCACAACAAGGGTCATCTAGTAGCAATAGACATCCCGAAACTGCTAACTGCCAAAAATGTGGGACCAGGCATCCCAATCAACCTTGCTGGCATTAGACACCAATACAATGCTACAAATGTGGAGGTACAAGTCACTATGCAAAGTACTATCTAACCAGTAGAAATCAGTAGAATCTAGGTGGCCAAAGACTACAAGCTTCGGAGAGAGTCTTTACTCTGATGGAGCAAATATTGATAAGTCACCTGGATTGATGTAGGGTAGAGGTAAGATTTATAATTTTCCTTTAATAGTATTGTTTGATTCGGGTGTTACACACTCTTTTATATCTAATGCATGTGTGGAAAAAATAAACTTACCTTTGCAAACCATGCTATGTGATCTACATATTTTCACACCCTTAGGAGAGACAACCATATCTCTACAAATATGCCTAAACTATCCTCTTTCCATTGATGACACCCTATTTATAGTGGACCTTGTGTGTTTGCCTTTCAATGGGATCGACATCATTCTGGGAATGGAATGGTTATCTAGGAATCGGGTTCTATTGAATTGTTCTGAAAGGACTATCATTTATTTGGATACCTTACCGGTAGGTAAGAGTGACAGGGTGTGTGAGATAAGTGATATTTCCCTTAATCTCTCTTAGGTAAAATTGCAAGAAAGGCTAAACCTAATTCCCATTGTTAGTGATTTTTTATAGGTGTTTCCTTTAGAGATAAGCAGGTTACCCCCACCTAGAGAGATAGAATTTACCATTGACCTGATTTCGGGTGTAGGCCCAATAGCAATGACTCCATATAGAATGGCCCCAGTAGAATTAAGAGAACTAAAGGTCCAAATAGAAGATTTGTTGAAAAAGGGATTCATTAGGCCGAGTATGTCACCATGGGGAGCTTCTGTCCTATTCGTAAAGAAGAAAGATGGGAGTTTGAGGTTATGTATAGATTATTGGCAGTTGAATAAGGTGACCATTAAGAATAAGTACCCATTACCTCGGATAAATGACCTGTTTGATCAGTTGCAAGGTGCAACGGTATTCTCCAAAATAGACTTAAGGTCAGGATGTAACGACCTCCTAATACGACATACACAATCCTATGTTACATAGCGGAAGCATATGGGTTTTTGCAATGGTTATTCCCGATGTGAGAACGTCAAGGGATCGCTACTGGTTGAGTGTAACCCAAATAGACTTCTCGTTGCCCATTTGGATTCCGTTCAACCTTAATTCACATGCAGTTATACTAACTATACATACATTCATCATAAATTATTCTGGAATGAAAACTAAAAACCCATCGATACGTCATACAAGCATTCATAAAAATTCTAACTTAATTCCACAAGTTTATAGCAGTAAACCCTACCGAAAATCTGGCAGAGTTTCCTCTGTATTTCGAATATATCCCAAATACCACAGTCAACCTGTTTATAGATACACAGCCAATCCAATAACAATAGAAAACATAAATTACAGAAAATCAATATACATCATCATCAGTAAAAATATATACAATGACATTCAAGCCTAGACTAAGTCGTTCTTCTGTTTATCACCAAGGCATCGTCAGCTAACGTCTAGGTTCCTGTCCCGGTTCCTGTTCATCTGAGTAAACAACCTGGTGAGATATAAAATCCCAGTAGAATAATTTACAGTTCAATTACAATTCAAAAGTTTGGTTGAATACTCAGCAGTGCGAGCACCGAAAATAACTTCCTGAAATCAGTTCGAAATCAGTGAAATACCTTATCTTTAAAATCATTTTATCACATGGAAATTGCAGCAAATACTTAAAATCATAAAAATCCATTTCTTTGAAAATCAGTCATAGAAATCAGGTTAAATCCCATGCCTAGTGTATCTAAATTCATCTTGGCTACCAGTCCTTTGCGACCAAATCTAAAATCGTCCAATTGCAAGTCATCTAGAGAGATTACCTCTCTTATCATTGGGTGTGATCCGTAACACCAATCACTCACTCAAGGACCGGGTGAAAATCAACATCTAGGGCATCCCCTAGCATGTGCACATACGCCAATTCTTATCCTTATACAGTCTATTCGAACTCACATGCACACGGTCGACTATTCCTCAGGGTTCTAGGGTATTACGCCTAAATCACAACGTTTCTCCGTGTAGGCTATCCCCCCTTATACTCCTTAAACCTTTCCTAGGGTCGTCCTGATTTGTCGTGTGATCCTTAATGCAGTACAGGCTAAATCTGGTAAAAACAATATCAATTAAAAACTACCTGTACTCGGGATACTTAACGGCCGTCCCATACCAGCTATCAAGTACCCTACGCTAAGTAAATCTGTCCTAAGGGCATCTAAACTCGATAAAAAAAGCGTCTAACATGCAATTAGGATGTCCAGCACACAGGCATGCAATTTATTCCATCGAAAGCAGCACGTAAATTCATGCAATTAAATCTAATCATTCAAGTATTCACTAGGTCAAATCTAAAACTCAGGAAGCGTAAATCATCCTACGTGGTCTCCTGTTGCTCTGAATCAATTCAGAACTTCACAAAATCTTAATTTTCGAGCCAATTAAATTCCCTGGACATTTAAATGAATATTCAAGCTCTTCACTTCATCCGTTTTACGATTCTAAGTCTGATTATCCTAATTCCTAGGTCAATTTATTTCCTAATTGTGTTCGGCAGCTATTTCAATTAAAATTCATTAGTTTTTAGGAAATTGAACCTTACTAGTGTTGTCGGATGGTGGAAATCTACCACGGGGTGGTCTCGATGTCTCCTAGTGTATATCCAGATGCTTCGGCACGGCGGTGCACAGTGGCGTATGGCGGAGGGGTGCGGTTGGCCTCGAAATTTACACCACGGTGAAGCCCGCAAGACGAGGAGTCCGAATATGGTGGTGGCGTGGCGGTTCACGACCAGTTGGACGGCATTTTCTGGCCACGAAGAACGATGCACGATGGACAAAAAAAGCCTCGATCCGGGCGCGTTGAACCTCCATTCAACGTCTGCAAGCTAGTGGAGGAAGCTGGCAACTCAGGCTACACGATGGTGGGGGCGGTAACGGCCAACGGTGGCAGACGACGGCGATCTCAGCTGGCGAAGTTTTCGCGTGATGAGGGAGGAAAATAGTGTTTTTCGGCGACGCTAGTGGCCGTTGGCGACCGTGGGTGGTTGTTGGAAGTCGAGGATGGCAAGGGGAGTCGATTGGTATGCCAGGTGGTGGCTCACAGTGGCTCAGGTGGCGGCGTGTGGTGGAGGAAAGAGGAGAGAGAAGAGAGAGAAAATAGAGTGAGGAGAGAGAGAGAATGTGGCCAAATGGAGGGGTTTCAATAAATTTAAGGCTTCCGAGGGTGATTTTAACTTTTCTCGGACCACCGGGGAAACTTTAGGGTGTCGGTTTCCTTCCAGACATTGGCACGAGTTTCCATGCAGTGATTTTGGCCTCTGTCAGTGAAACTGAAGTACGAAACATCATCTGTCAGTTCCTGATTGCTGGATTGCATTTCTTTTCATTTGATCATGTTTCTGACTTCAGATTACTTTCTGAGTTCAACCATCACCTTGAAATATGTGCTAGCCTCAGTTTAAATGGAATTGGCATTAAAATTCAATTTTATCTTTTAAAAATAATTTTGGTTGTTATATAGGATACCACCAGATCAGGGTTAGAGTTGAAGATATCCCTAAGACAGCATTTAGCACTAGGTATAATTACTATAAGTTTCTAGTGATGTCGTTTGGACTGACCAATGCACCTACTGTCTTTATGGATTACATGAATAGGATTTTTAGACCCTACTTGGACTAATTTGTAGTGGTATTCATAACCGACATCCTAGTCTATTCCAAGACTCACGAAGAACATGCACACTATCTTAGCACAGTGTTACAGATGTTGGAGGAAAAACAATTGTATGCTAAGTTAGAGAAATGTCAGTTTTGGCTGGAGGAAGTGAAGTTCCTAGGTCATGTGGTAAATGGGGAAGGAATTTTAGTAGACCTTAAGAAAATTAAAGCAATATTAGTTTAGGGTTAGCCAAGAATGGTCACTGAAGTTAGGAGTTTTCTAGGTTTGGCAGGTTATTATAGGAAGTTTATACAAAAATTTTCTCAAATAGCTTTGCCATTAACCCGGCTGACTAGGAAGGGTGTTAATTTTGAATGGAGCGATCATTGTAAGCATAATTTTCAAACCCTGAAAGAAAAGTTGATCACCGCTCCAGTGTTAGTAATTCTAAAACCCCTAGAGCCATTTACAGTTTATACAGATGCATCAATGAAAGGTTTAGGATGCATCTTAATGCAAGATAAGAGGGTAGTTGCTTATGCATCAAGACAAATGAAACCTACAGAGAAAAACTATCTTACCCATAACTTAGAATTAGCTGTCGTAGTATTTTCCCTAAAGATTTAGAGACATTATTTGTACGAGGTTGTATTTGAGATTTTTAGTGATCACAAGAGCCTTAGGTACTTATTTGATCAAAAAGAGTTGAGTATGAGGCAGAGAAGGTGGGTAGAATATTTGAAGGACTTTAACTTTGAGTTAAAGTACCATGCAGGGAAAGAAAATGTAGTAGCTGATGCATTAAGTAGGAAGTCATTACAAGTAGCCAATTTGATGGTAGATGAGATAAGATTACTTGAGGACTTTAGGAATCTTAGCCTCAATGTAATTTCATTCCCGAAGAGATTAGTAATGAGTGACTTCCTAATAAGTTGTGATTTGAGGGATCAGATTAGACAAGCCCAACTAGAGGATGAATCCTTGGGAATCTATGTGAACCAACTTGATTTTGGGTTAGCCCCTGATGGAGTGTTAATGTTTAGGAAAAGGATAGTAATTCCAAACCATTAGGAACCAAAGGAGAAAGTGTTAGCAGAGGCTTATCAAAGCCAATATACCATCCATCCAGGTATTTCCAAGATGTCTCAAGATTTGAAAAGAAATTTTTGGTGGTCGAGTATGCGAAAGGATATTACAAAGTACGTGAATGCTTGTCTTACTTGTCAAAAAGTTAAGATAGAGCATCAAAGACCCACATGATTATTAAGGCCACTAAAGATACCAGAGAGGAAATGGGATCAAATAACCATAGATTTTGTAGTTGGACTACCTAGAATACCAGCTGGTTATGATTCCATTTGGTTAATAGTGGATAGATTAACCAATTCTGCTCACTTTTTACCTATCAAGATTAGGTATTCTATGAAGAAATTAGCCCAAGTATACCTTAGGGGAATTGTGAGACTACACGGAGTACCATCGGGTATAGTATTAGATCGAGACCCTTAGAATTCAATGCGAGAGAGCACATATTCTTGAGAGTGTCACCCACTACAGGTATTGGTAGACAAATAAGGACAAAGAAACTGAGTCCCAGATTGTTAGGACCATTTCAAATCCTGCAAAGAGTCGGTCCAGTCGCCTACCAAATTCCCTTACCTCCCTACTTGTCAAACTTGCATGACGTATTCCATGTCTCGTAACTCTGAAAATATATCCCAGATCCCGTGCATGTATTGAGGAATCAACCCATAATATTAAAGGAAAATTTGACTTATGAATCTACGCCTATCCAAATCCTTAACTTTAAGACTAAGAAACTCTGGAATAAAGTAATCCCTTTAGTTAAGGTAATTTTGCAGGATGTAGCATCTCAGGAGATGACGTGGGAGAAGGAGGATGAGATGAGACAAAATTATCCAGAATTTTTTGTAGGTATGAATTTTGGGGACAAAATTCTTTTAAGGAGAAAAAATGTAATAACCCAATTTTAAAATAAATTAAATTAGGTAAAATAAATTTAATTTTTGTTAGAATTGAATTAAGCATATTTTTCTAAGCTTACAGTTAAAATTTGAGAATTTTTTGGAATAGAAATCTTATCTGACGAAGAAAATTTTATCTGGCTTCAGGAATTTAGCATATTTTTTGGAAGGCTTAAAATCCTCAAAAGATTTCCAAATCCCTTCCATATGGGCTTATATTCTTGCCTAAATCAAAGAATGCATCCAAAATTTAGCCCAGGGCAAAGTGAGAAAAGACTAAAATGCCCCTGAAGGCCACAAAATGCCAAAATCTCATATTTTCCTCTCATATTTTCCTTTTTCTCTCTTTCTTTCTCTCTTTCCCGCGAAATTTCTATCCTCTGCCACCTTCACCACACTCGTCCATCGTCTGGCCAAGTCACCGCCGCTCGTTACTGTTGAAAGGTTCAGCAACTCAGCCCAACGCCGTAGTAAGCCACGCTGCGAAGCGACGACCACCACGACTCATCAAGCGATCGCATTTCCCTTCATTGTGAGTTCGAAGGCTAGCTTTGATCTCTGTCGTTCGACGCCGTCCAACAACACCTCTGCCACCATCAGTTAGCTCGAGCTACCAGCTTCCTCCGCTAGCTGCCAACCGGTGATGAATCGCCGCCAGGCTTTGTGAATGGAGGAGAAACATTTTCAGATAGCCGCTGTGTTTTCATCGAAAAATCGCAGTTAAACCATCATTTTTTACCAAAATGACCCCGAATCTGACATCCTCAAGTTACGGGCTACATTTTGGAGTAATTTTTGACCTCAGTCGTCATCTGCCGCTGAGTCGCTGTACATTGCCATACCCCACCGTGCACCATCGCCAGAGTTTTTGAAAAGTTTCAGGAATCAAATTTCGAGCTTCTGAAACCTCTAATACAATTTAAAATACTCTAATTTGATGTTTTCCTATCGATTTTGAATCCGATATGTTTAAGGATTAGATCAACATAAAAATTAGGTAAATTAACTATAAGAAAGTATAACTAAAAGGAAAACCCACATAAGATTTGAATTGTTTCCTTAGAAAACTAATTGGGACCAATCTCTGAGGATAAAAGAAAATCCCAACCTGAATAGGAGCAAACAGAAAAAGGTTGAGTAATTTACACTCCTTTGAATTTTAAATTGACATTGTGAATGACTGTTTTAAGCATGATTATATTGAATGGGAATGAGTGCTAGAAATATATATATGAGTATATAAGAATGCCTGTGTATTGAGGATATTTGTTGCATGTTTGATAAAATTTGGCTATTGGGATTATATGCCATAGGGACAAACTAACTTAATGTGGATATTCAATAGCTGGTATGGGACGGCCGTTGAATATCCCCTATATAGATAGTTTTGTAAATTGATTTATTTTTAAGTGGACGCATTTTTTAGGGATTATTCGTTAAACCAGGAAAACCCTATGAAAGGTTCAAGGAGTATAAGGGGGGATAACATATAGTAACGTTTTGGTTTAAGTGTAATATCCTATAACCTTGAGTATTGGTCAGTTATGTGTATGTATTTCTATATAGACTGTATGAGGATGAGAATTAGCGTTTGTGCACATTCGAGGGACGCCCTGGATGTTGATTCTCACCTGGTCCTTGAGGGAGTGATTGGTGTTACAGAACATATTCACAATACAGGAGTTATTTTCGGGTGATTGGTGTTACGGATCACACCCAACCAAAAATCATGTTTTCAGTTAAAACGACATGCAACTTGAAATGAATAATGAATAATCACATGAGACGTGTGACAGATGAGTATATGAAAATCCTTAGGCATAATTTTAAGTAAAATTTTTAGTATAATTTTTTAGATTAAAGATAATATGCTCATTATATTATTTTGCATCGATTTCTCATACTTTTTAAATTTAAAAGTATTTAGTGATTCACATGAATTTAAATCAAATTGGGGAGATATTTTCCTTCGTTGTCTTAGCTGAGCATCCAATTATTTTATAAGTATTTAACTATAAATTTCTCTACTGGGATTTAACCATCTCATTAAGTTGTTTGCTCAGATGACCAGGAACAAGGAATGCCTAGGAGATAGCTGGGCAGAAGAAGGATGTTAGAATGACGTTGTGGCATAAAATTAGGCTTGAATTTGTGTGTATATATATATATTGTTGGTTTTGGTTTTATTGATGAAATGGCTGGCTGTATATATTGTTTGGGCTATTGTATAAAAAGGGAAATGTCTGATTTTTAAGAGAAACTCTGCCGAATTTTTGGTAGAAAGATGTTTTGGGAGAATAGATTTTTATAATAAACTTGATGGATTATGGTTTTTACTGGCTGATGTATGAATGGATTTAGTAGTATAAAATAGCATATCTCAATTGTATTTGAATGGTTGTTAGAATTTGTATTCCAGAGTATGTTATGATTTATAATGTGATAATAGAAACACTGCATAGGATTTAGGGTTAAGTGAAATTTGAATGGATTGTGAGAAGAGTCTGTTTGGGTTACACTCAACCAGTAGCGACCCTCTGATGTTCCCTGACATGGAAAAAGTGAAAAATTTATTCAAAACTTTATATTCTTCTGCTACTCTGATAAAGGAATGTATGGTATGATTTAGGGGGTTGTTACAGTTTATCTCACAATTTCCATTGTGCTCTACATTTTTTAGTGAAGTAACAATGATTCAGTGTTGTGAAGCTCTTAGGTGTGATGCGTTCAAGTATGGTGTCGCGCAATGGTGCACGACTTTAGCTTCATGGACTTATCTCACACTTGTGTTGCTCCTTTCTCAAGGTGTAAATGGGTCTCTCACGGCCATGGCCTTCTCTCTCTCTCAGTCCCTCTCTACTCCTCACAGCCAAGAAGAAGAAACGCAATGCCTCCCTACCTTTTTCTCTCCTTTATTTCCTTCTAGAAGAACAAGATCCTCTCTTCTCTACTACTCTCAATGTGAAAAATCCCATTCTGATGGGTGAGACCCCCTTATTTTTATTTTGTATTTTTTAGTTTTTATAATTAGGTCAAAAGGGCATTTTAGGAATAAAAAATAAAATGGGCAAAAATTGAAATAAGAAAAAGAAAGAAAAAATGGAAAAGCAATAAAATTAAAAATATTTACCCATTTTCCTTATTTTTATATTTAATCAATTTTATTAGTTTATTTTTTTAATTAAAATTATAGAACTAAAATAAAGGTTAAAACATTTTTGTTTTATTTTTTAATTTTAATTTTCTCTTTTCTCTGTTTAATTTTCATGTTTAATTTTTTAATTTTTTATCTTTAATTCTTTATTTTGTGTTTTGAAATGAAAGTAAAAGTCTAAAACCTACTAAATCAATTTTAAATTTATTTTTATTTATTCATGTTCATTTTTATTATTTTTTATGCATCTTTTTATTTATATGAAAATAATGTCTGAAAAAAATTCGATGTTCACACTACTTGTAAGAAAGGCGATACTTATTTTGCATGGTCTACTAATATCATATGCATGGTCTTAAACCTTTTGCCTTACTGGGTTCATACTTATTGCTCTTCTACTCACCATAAATTTTACTTGACTTGTATTTATGGTACCCCCAAATAATATATGCATAATATTCTATGGGATTTCATTACTAATTTTTTTACCACCATAGATGGAGAATAGCTTTTGTGTGGTAATTTCAACCAAGTAATTTATGCTTTCGAACAATTGAGTCAACATGACCATACCTTGGGTTCATCACTCTTTATTGATACTATCAACCATTGGGGTCTAGTTAATATCCTCCCTTGTGGTAATTGGTTTACTTTGACTAATGAACTTTATGAGGAAGCCAATGACTTGATAGAGTTTTAGTCAATCACTTTGGATCCAATACTTCCCTCAAACTCAGGTTAAGTCAGTAGAAATTGCCACTTCTTATCACAACCCATTACTCATTTCTACGTCAAATCCTATGCCTTACCACCTAAGACCTTCTCAATTTGAAGCAATCTAGATCTTTACAGAAGACTTTATACCACTCCTTACCAATCATTGGAACATGCAATCTAATGGCTCCCACACATATAAACTTCAAACAAAAGCTTTGCCATCTAATTAGAGCTCTTTGCCAGTGGAACAAGCATTTCTTTGGTAATGTTCATTATAAGATCTAAGAATTATCATCTAGACTAATGAGTTTACAAAAATGTCCCTCCCAAACATCACACTTAACAACAATTGAACAAAATGTCATATCTTAGCTTGAATAGTGGCTTGAACGAGAGCAAATTATTTAGACACAAAAATCCCATCGACTGTAGCTCTTAAATGGAGATTGTAACACTAGATACTTTCATGCACTTGTCAAAAAGCGTTGAATTACCAATTCCATCACAACCATTCAAGATGTGAATGGTATTTAGATCGAGGATTATACACAAGTGGAGTGGTCAGCTATTACTTACTTTCAACAAGTATACCATCAACCAAATACTATTCACCTTCACATTATTGACTTACTACTCCAACACCTCTAATTACCCTCTCTTTCTTATGACTAAGCCTAAAATCTAGGTAGGCCTATTTATGTAACAAAGATTAAGTCAACATTATTTCAAATGTATTCCTATAAATCCCTTGGTCCTGACAAGGTATTTAGATCTCCTCCTATTCCCTCATGTTCGAAAGATACAATTCATAAAATGGAAAGATGAAATTTTGATGATTTTAAGTAAATATGAGGGAACAAAACTTACATTCTCTAGTTTGATGACTTCTATTGGATGTGTCATGTTGATTTATTGTATTATTGCATACTTGTATGGTAGATCAAAATCTATGTTACTGTTCATTCTAGAAAATAGAAAAAATTAGGGTTTGAGGGAGTTTGAGATGAGATTTACTATTTATTTTTGTTAAGTCTGACTTTGGAACTATGTGGGCAAGCGCCATCCCATGGGGCAAATGTTAAGTATATTCTGGGATTGTGTTGATGAGCGACATTCCATTGGGCAAAAACATTAGGGGCAACCAATAGGAAAGTTTGAACAGGGAGCCTAGGGGTAAACCACAGAGTAAACCCCAGGATAGACTTATAAGGGCTAACCACTAGATTAGTTTTCACAAAGACAACCTTACGGCAAGCCTTTTAAGAATAATCCATTGAGACAAACCTTTATGGATGATCCTCGTTGGGTAAACTCAGTAAGTTTATGGCCAATCATCATGGGCGAACCACTATGGGTGAACTCATGGTAAGATTTATGGGTAAACCCTAGTGGGTGAACTTATACAGGTAAACACTTATAGGGGAGTCTCTTTAGGTAAACCTTCATAGGCATGAACCTTCATGTACGAGCTCCTATAGGAAAACCTTCATGGGTATATCTCTATGGGCAAACCAGTCCAAGAGACCCATGATAGCTTTATTCCTTAATTTCTTAAAAAATCCCAAAACTTACTAGCTGACTCCCAGACTTTTGGAAGTCAACTGGTAGGTTCATAAATAAGATAAAAGCCTTGTTGTCCCTCAATTTTATGTTTTAAAAGCTCAATCAACTCCCAAACTCAAATATTTAGAGAATTAAATATCATATAACATGAATTAATAAGGAAAAGAGAATGAGAGCTAAGAGGAATTTTGAAGTATCTCTAGTGTATACATTAGTGGTAGATAGTCCCCAATTTAAGTGACTGATTGTCAGCATGGGATGACTGTGGGCAGTCCATAGTTGAACCATGGATTACAATAGTAAAACATCCACTTAACTAAGTAAAAGAGATTTTGAAAATTTCATGACAGTTGTGAAATCTAGGTTAGGGTAACCTAAATGAAATGGCCAAGAAAAGATCAAATATCTAGAATTAGGAATAACCATGGCTTGGGCCGAATCACCTTATTTTATATGCCTAGGATAGCATACCAAGAAAGTGACCTACTAGTAAGGGGTGGTGATTCCATAGCCTCATGATTCATCTAACATGGAGTGGATGTGATCTACACCTAGAGTAGTGGTCTTGTGAGTAGGACATGACCTATTGGTAAGGGGTGGTGATCTATATGTTTATGTACTTGGATCCATTGGGGAATGCCTCAGAATGTACAATGGTCAGATACCACAAGGGCCTAGGGCCATAGAGTTACTCATTCATATATAGCTCAAAGGTCTATAAATTATTTACTGGGCGATGTCTTTGAAAGAAATGTTGCTCTCCATTATATTTTATATGATAAGAAAGAAGGGCTTAAGGATAAAAGTTATGTATTCCTTATTATATAATTAAGAATTATTCATGTTACTAGATTTATGCCATATTGCTTTATGATGATAATGATGTTGCACGAGAAGCATGAACATATCTCAAAGAGTTTGCTATGATTAATTGTACATGCATCATTAAGTATATTACTTGAGCATACATTGCATCCAATAGATACATGTTATGAAGCTTTGAACAGGAAGAGAATGTATGAATTTCTAAACCAGTACAACTAGTTCCATCAGTAATTTTTGAAACCAGGTGGTATAGCTACTAAGTTTATAAATCTCACTCTTCATATTGATGTGTCCAAATGTTCAGGTTTCATGTGCTCCTTGAGATTGAGACCGCGATAGTAGAGGTTCCATTCATGGGACTGATTATGGTGGTGAGGGATGTTTGGGTGGTACTAGTAATGGAGATACGCCTAATTGTATCTTCGGTGGCTGATCAACAACCCCAGTTCCAATAGTCATTCCAACTTTATAGTGTTATTTTTTATGACATGATCAGTCTATCCTTAGTCATGGTCTATATTATCTTTTTGGATGACTCATGACATTCCTTACTTGTGAATAGTTAAAAGGTAGGCATATATGATAGGACATGTGACTAGTATCTATTAGTAGGCTTCTTTTAAAGCTAATTCGAGTGATAGACATGTTACCTCCAAATGTTAAGGCTAATTGTAGATACCAATGATAGCCATACATCCAAATATATATGTCTCATAGCTAAGGAACTATAAGCATTTACAAACCCTTTTCTATATGAAGCATGCATAAATATGTGTGTGTGTGTGTGTGTGTATTTGATGTATTTTATTCTTATATTTTATTATTATGTTGTGATACTATATACGTGTGAGTACCCCGAGCATAGAAACTCAAACCTAACTCAACTAAAAATTAATTTAGTGAAAGTTAAAAATTCACTCAAGTAAGGAAAGTAGTAACATGCCTATCTTTGTACTTGAACAAAAGTAAAAGCATTATTTAACTAAACCATAGGGTGAGGGTGTTACACTTGGAATCATTGGTGTGCCATTAAGTTAGATATAAAAAAAGCCTATGATAAATTAAACTAGATTTTCAAACTGTACTTTGCTACATGGCATTTCCATCTCATCGGATAAGTCTAATCATGCAATGCATCACGACAGTCTCATATCAACTTTTACTAAATGGACACACCACTAATATTTGGACACATAATCGAGGGATACATCAAGGTGATCCACTATCACCTTATATCTTCATACATTGCTTAAATGTATTGTCAGCTATGCTAACAAAAGGAGAGTAACAGGGTAGCAACATTCGAGGAATAAGACTTGCACGTCAAAGTCCTACTATTACTCATCTGATGTATGCCGATGACACTCTCCTTTTCTTCAAAGTTATGTCAGACTGTTGTAAATAGGTGGCTTTTATTTTAGACCAATATGCTGTGCTAGCTATTCAGGCAATCAAAAAATAAAAATCCACCATTGTTTTTAGTCCAAATACTCCTCACTTGTTCAAAAGATTCTTACAATCCACATTTGGCATGCAAGTGAAAGAAACCATTGCTAAGTACCTAGGCACTTATGTTGATGGTCCTCGTATCAAGAAATGTAATTTTGATGAGCTAATGGAATGAATCTCCAAAAGACTCTCAAGATAAAAGGCTACATGCCCATCACAAGTTTTGGTAGACTCACCCTACTACAATCAATAATTCAAGTTAACCCCATTCACAAATTATCCTTGTTTGAAATCCTTAAAAAATATGCTATGCTTATTGAACTTTCTTCAGACTTTTTTTGGGGTTTTTGAGAGGACCATGCATTTTAAAAATTTTTCCATCCTCAAAATTCCTATTTCGAAAGGCGGACTTGGCTTCAGAGATCTATTAACTATCAATAAGGCCCTCCTTGCGAAACAGGCATGGTATATTCTGGATCAAATGCACTCACTATATAGCTAATGGATACATAAAAAATATTTAATAGATAAATTAACTTAGTTATTTAAAATTACTACTTTACCCTCAGTTTGCTGGCAGGACACATTTAAGTATACTTTCCTCATTTTTTTCCCATTTGGAATGAGTGGTTAGTAATGGGAGTAGTGTTGATTTGGTCAGTCCTTTTTGGATATCCCCATAGGTTGGCCAACCTAGTGTTTTTATAGTTGTGGATCTCATCGATATTGATAGCAATTCTTGGAATACCTCTAAATTGGGAAATGTCTATTCCTCCCAAGAGATTTCTCAGATTAGCCACATCCCTTTGCCTATTTCAGACTAAGCTGATCAACTTATCTAAAATAGAGCTACCAATGTTAATTACACAGTTTGCCTTGGTTACCTCAACTCCATTATCCACTTCATAGATGTAATTCCCAATCGAATAGATTTCCTGTGGAAGAAAATGTGGTTTCTACGCATACCCATGTGCATACTCCTTTTCATTTGGAAACTTTGTAATTAGGCTATTCCTATAGGTGAAACCTTGAAAGAGCATTATCTTCTAGGGGAATGGAGTTGTGCCTTTTGTAACTTTGAAGCTAAGACAATTGACCACCTTTTCAACCTTTGCTCGTTCACACAAATCTTTTGGTTTTCATGTCCTCTTAATCTTTACCTTAATCCTCCACCTAATCAATCTTTTCTCACATGGTTGGATAATTGGTGTCATAATTGGCTGTGCTCTCCAGATACACTCCATAAAGCCACAATTATGATTTTATCATTTTGTATAATATTTGGTTTACTTGAAATGGGGTCACTATGGAATACCAACCCACATCAATTCCAAAAATACTACACTCCTTTCTTCATCAATACCATACTTATCTCAACAGTACCACCTTCCCATATACACAATACCCATCACTACATCAACAATCTACAATCCATTTTAGCCCAACACCTATCCCATCATCCACTCTGATTGGTTGCTTAAAATGTGCATAAAGAAGAGGCATTGCAAGTTTTGGACAGCCATATGGACATGTGATTTCCCAAGCAGACCACACATTTCGACTCGTTGACAGGGCAGGGCTCCAGTTCCTCAGAGCTTGCCTTCTCCATTTACCTATAACTATCACCTTTATAATTCCTTGTTAGTTTTCTTGCCCTCATCTTCCTAAACTTATTCACACTTTTCAATTCGCCCCATATAAATACTACCCACTCCTTTAGGATATACTAGTCATCTTGACATCTTCTCTACTCGACCCACTCTATGTTCTATCAAAGCCAAAAGTGATAATTTTTTAGCAATTAGTTCTCTCTTATACTCAGTATTGTACCTTTTTTACGAATGCTTTTTATGCTTTTAATGTCTTCTACTAAATTTTTCCTTTTTTTATTAAAAAAAGTAATATTAACAAAAAAAGGGTTTCTCTTATTTTTTAATTCTATTTTATTTTATTTTTTTGTTTTCTTCTTCCCTCTTTTCCCCTTTTCTTCTTGCTCACGACACATCTCCCCTTGTTCCCTTTTATTCTCCTTTTTTTTTAAATTCCTCAAAAATATAATCTTAATCCAACCCTAAACCCTGATATCTCTATTCCCAAACCATAAATTTCCTTCCCTCACTATAAGTACAAACGTAAAATAGAGAAGTGAGGGGGGACTTTCATAGCCTCAACACACTCTTAGTTTCATTATCAATCATGAGAACTCACGATCCTGAATGGACTCACATATTACACTGTCAAAAATGTAGGCCATGAAAAACACCAACAGAACCACCCTTGCCTTACTCTCTCTCACAATTCTAGACAAATGAGCTTATGTTGTACTCACTCACAACCAAAAAAAGCTCCTTCACTCAAGTAAAATTGCACACCCACCCACATTCAAACACCTAACACAAAGAGAACAACAACATAACATAGATCACACAAAAAGTCATGAAGGGATATGAACACTAAATGTTCAAACTCACACCAGTAGAACAAAGCCATAATGGCAGCAAGGACGAATGCACGTAGCCACTCTTTCACTTAGCTCCAACGCACCAGTAGAGATAACCATATATTTGTCACTTAATTTTATTTAGCAATGGTTTTAATCAATGAATAACCCAATGGTTATGATTATACATTCTTTGATTATTATATTCTATGGGCAGTATTTTATTTTGGTTTGTTCTAGATTATGTCTAATCCAATTGAGTTTTTTTTTTTATTCCTCCCTATCTTGTTATTTTCCTTGTGAAATTTCATAGCATGAGCAAACCTTTAGTTCACTATCTTCTCTCTTTCTTCCTTGTGCTACCACTGAACACAATGGAGATGGTTAAAAATGCCACTTCTTATTGGCTATCCATCCCTTTATATGTACATGTGGGAGTGGAATCCTTTCCACCTCTACCCAATTTGTTTCCTCTTTTCTAGTATGTGTGTGGGTGATTGGTATTATATTCTTCTATTTTTGTGTGACACCTAGTGTGTTAACATCTTCTTCCTCCTAAAATGAGTATTAAGTATTGATATAGTCAAAAAAACCTTGAATGTCCCCAAACTTTATATGATTTTAAATTTTGTCCTTAAATTTTTTTTGTCAATTTTGTCCCTAAAGTTTCAAATTGCAATCAATTTCGTCCCAAAAACGCCATCTAAATCACTAATGAAAATAGCTGATGTGGCGTCTCACGTGTAATTTTTTTTGGCTCATTACTCATTACTTACATATTTATTGTCAAATGTGTCATCCAAGTTTATAAATACTATCAAATGTGTCTCTATAATTTATAAATACTATCAAATATGTCTCCTAACTTCTTCAAATAATCCAAAATATCTCAATAACTCTATATATCAGTATTACACTTGTCCTTCCAACTTGTACAACTACCAACACATGTTAAAATTGGTTCTCTAACCAATTTCCCTCCATGGTGAACTTCAAGACTAAACAAGTCCATATAAGACTGCCTACAACATATATAATTCAAGTTACAAGTCATTATTTTATAACAACATATATGTCTGTGATTCCACATACAAGAGATGCCCATAAGCCAAAAAAAAAACTCATATTATCAACTCATCATAAAACCCTTACATTAACATAAAAAAACCCATTATATATAAAGTCATTGATGAATAAAAAAACTCATTAATATTGCCATATAATAACAATGTTAGGTTATTCAATGAGGAAAAAACCTGTATTTTAATTATCTTTCATACCTTTGGATTTTAATGGATGGATAAAATTTAATGGCAAACTTTAAAACGACGAGCTTCATTGTCAACAAATTTAATACAACATGATTTCGACGAAATCAATGGAATTATTGGATATTATGGATTGTTTGAAAGAGTTGACGAGGGTGCATTTGATAATATTTATAAACTTTAAGGACATATTTAATAATATTTATAAATTTTGATGACACATTTGATAATAAATATGTAAGTAGTAAATATTGAGTTAGTAAAAATATATATGTCAAATGTCACATCAACTATTTTTGTTAATGATTTAAATACGTTAGGTCG
Organism: Senna siamea; assembly: GCA_031216115.1. Lineage (NCBI taxonomy): Eukaryota > Viridiplantae > Streptophyta > Magnoliopsida > Fabales > Fabaceae > Senna > Senna siamea. The sequence continues at coordinate 11,478,058 of CM062354.1, read as the reverse complement.
TTGAATGAAATTGATTGCAATTTGAAACTTTAAGAACAAAATTGACAGCAAACAAACTTGAGAAAAAAAATTAAAAATCAATGTAAAGTTTAAGGACATAAAAGGTGCTTTTACCTATTGATATATAGAAAAAGTAATGGATGCCACTTATATATATATATATATATATATATATATATATATATATATATATATATATATATATATAAGATGGTTGTGGAGCCACCTTTAAGAATGGAAGATAGGAGAATATTTTAGGTTTTTTCATTTTTATTTCCTTTTTCATTATTCTTTAAGGGTAGATTAGGTTAAGCTAAATGGGTTCAATTGATGGATTCTTTTAGGTCAAATTTGTTCAATTAGGCTTATGGGTGGATTTAGGGATTGATCTTTTTCCTCTTTTTTTTTTCTTTTTCTTTTTCATGATTCAAAGATGACCAAAATTAAATAAATAATCAATTCCAAATGTAAAAATTAAATTCTAAAGAAAAAAATGAATTAGATCCTAGATGCCTACTTGCAAAAATGAATTAGTTCAATCTTTTTTTTTTTTATCGCCTACATGCAAAAATGAAGTAAATCCTAAAGCATAACAAATATGTAGTTTTTCTTTTAAAAAATGAAACCAAGCTATATTTTTTTGTTTTTTTGTTTTTTGTTTTTGTATTTTTTATTTTTTAATTAAATGGTTGGAGTAAATAGGATGATGAAATATAGTTTTGCTTAAAAATGGTTTTGGGCTAAGGAATATAACAACTTTCACAAGCCCAGTTGTATTTGATGATGAAAAATATTCATAGGGGTTTTTTTTTTTTTTTTGACTTGATAAAACAGTGGTTAGATAGAGTTGAAATTATTTGCCTTGAGGGAAGGTTAAAAATTGATCAAAAGACCTACATGTACTACTACGAGTAAACTGAAAAGAAATGTCTAGCATGCTGGAATATACTTGTGGATGTCTTAATTACAGATGGTTGATATTTTCAAATTTCCCTTTTCCTAAAATATCTAATAATGCATTTGGAAAAAAAAAAACTTTTTACCTTAATTTTCCTTATTCAAGGTTTTGTGTAGTTTTGATATGCTAGCTTTTATTGAATTTATTTTATTGAAACCCATAGTAACGCAACACAATAGAGTTTTGTGGAACCAAAACATGATCATTAATTCTTTGACGCCTGGTTCTCATAGTAGCAAACTTAAGCATCCTCCGCTGCCCATGATCCTTCTTCTCTCACTTCCTAGATCAATTTTTGCAATTGAAAAGAAACTTAGGATATTTTATGATTTTGTCTAAAATTTGTTAGTTGAACTATTTTGGTAAATAACTATTTTATAAAGATAACATTGTGTGGATATCTTGATTTTATAAAATGATTTGAGAACTGTTGTTTAAAATTCTTTGCTTAAGCTAATAGCGTAAGCGCAACCCTTTTTCTCTTTTAGTCATGAGATAAAAATATCAATCAGAAACAAACCAAAAAAAAAAAATCACAATGCAAATTCATATATAATAAATTAGTTTCCTTTAAAAGTTCCTCAGATATGGTGACAAAGTATATACCCATGTCTCTCTCTCTCTCTGGATGACCCCATGTACTCCTCAAAGTTAATAATCAATTTAAGCCCTCTCTATTGTGGAATATGGTTGAACTGATCACACCTAACCCTTACTTCTCCTTTTCTCCCAGTCTTCACATTAAGCACTGAAACCTTTTCCATTGCTGCTACAAAATCTGCAAAGAACGCAGTCTGATTGTTTGCATAAAGTTGCACAATGGGCCTTGTTCTTGGGTCTACACTTAAGAGGTAGTCCGATGTTAATAGACCTAACCCATTAAGAATGTTCTGGAAATAAGCATTGTCAAATTTGCTGGGTGACCTCACATCATTGAAAGCCGACATGCCAGTATCTGTAGTGAAGTTCTGGCATAACTGCTTCAATCCAGCTGCTAGCTTTGGATTAAGAGTGGGATCCACGTCTAATGTGGCACTAAAGTTGAAGATCCTACGACTAAATTGATTGCAATGTGTGAACCCAATGGTGTGTGCACCAGTTAAAGCAACCATCTCTCTAATGGTGAAACCTCTTGATGTGAATTTTGAAATGATGTGATCCATGGACATCTCTGGTTCTGGAAGGCTCTCTGCTGCCTTTGTAATGTTAGATACAAAGCCATCCTTTCGACCAAGGAGAACCTCGTAGTAAGGCCCCCCCACCATTTTCACAAGGTCTCTGGTTGTTTGTGCCATGATGTCAGAGCAAGAGACGACGCCAGGGCATGTTAACTCCAAGGCGTTTTTTATTTTGGTGATGATTTCGAAGGCGTCACCGGAGAGGGAGAGGTTGGGAATAGCATCACGCTCACCCTTAGCATAGCCATTGGAGCTTATGAGGATGGAGGCATCGCAGCCGTCGATAAGGCAGTCATGGAAGAAGAGGCGAAGAACGCCAGGGGCGGTGGCGGGGACGGAGCTTTGCTTGGTGAAGACGTTGTCTCTCACGATTGCATCGAATTGAGGGCATGTTTGTTTGTAATAGTCAAGGCTCAAATGGTGGCCTCGATTAGCATTGCCACCACTACTACCAGACGGATATGCTGATGTGAAAGGAATGGAAAGGAAAAGAAGGAAAGGTATAGAGAGAGCCATAGGTAAGGGGTACTCTCAGAGAGAGAGAGGAAGAGAGAGAAAGGAGAAGGTGAGGAGTGAGAGATCTCCTTTCTTCCTGTTGGGGTTCCTTAGAAGGAACAAGGGTCCCCTTTAGGTGGGGAAGCATAGAGAACAATGCCATAACTTGTTTGAGAATAATGGAGTCGGCAAAAACGGAAAGGATTATTGTGGAGGAGAGGGGTTTGAGGAGAGTTTTGTACATTTTAGTGCTTCACGTGCAACTATTTTTACATTGTTAGTTTTTGTACACACTATTTTTTTAATATAAACAAACTAGAATTGAGTCATGCATTGCTTGTAACAATGTCCTATAGATTTTGTTAGAATTTTAGCTAATATTATGGTTTTTGTGGTTGGTATTTAAGCGAAGAAAATGCTCATCCTCTTAAGAAAATTTTGTTGTTATGAATATTAGCTTCTAATTGTTGATTAAGATTTTCGGATCCCTCCACATAGCTTTTTCTCATATAAATTATTTCTTTTTTAGTCTCTAGCTTTCTCGGATTTTAGGAAGAAAAAGGATTAATACACAAAAGAAAAGGAAAGACAAGTACAACATTCAAGAGCACATAGTCAACACAAATGGTGTAAAATACACCTCAGATTTTAGTTTCTTTATGTCTTAATTAATTATTTAACATTTTATAGTTATTCTTGTTAACACAATTAAATACAACTCACCACACATACAAGTGAAGCATAATATAGTAATTAGCTTCCTTCCATATAGCATGTGAAGAGTCAATCGATTTGCACATAAAAGGCCAAATCAAACAAAAGCATACGCTTAATTCAATTAAACAAAAACAATAAAATATAGGGACAAAAATAATCCCTATGTTTAGTTTGAGTCAATCACTAACACCTTTCCTAACTTTTAAGCTTCGATCGTCTGGTGCATCACATAGGATAAGGATGGATAGTATAAAACTTGATTGTATAAGATTTTCATATAATACGGTTTTTAGAACTATGTAGTATAACATCTAGAACTATATAATATATGTAATACAATCACAAATTCACAGAGAGTTTAGGACCAATTATTTTTAGATATATTACTCTCTCCCCTAAAAGATATTTAAATTGTATGATCCTCTTTTCTATTTTAGAAATATATACAATTAAACCCCATTGAAACTAAAAATTAATCAAGTTTCGTTTACTAAAAATATAACTTGTTAAAAAATATAGTTTTAAAACATTTCTTTCAATATTATTGGGTTGAAAATAATAAATTTAGTTCATATTACATTTAAAAAATATCTATTTTATATTAATCAAATACATATTTAATACTTATTATAATATATTAATAATAACTATAATGTTTTGGTCAAAATAATTGGAATTGTAACTCATCTTTTATTATAAGTGGTTAGTTAGGGGAGGGGAGTGTAATTTTCACATTTTTTAAGGGGAAGTTTAATCTATCCTTTTTTTTTTTTTACATTTGATTAATTATTGATTATTTTTTAATCCAAGTAAGAAAGAGATTAGATATTAATTTATCAAGTTATCTAAGTTGTTTATTATACTGATGGAGTTTGGTAAAACAAAGTGATTGTATTTTTTTAAAAAAAAGTTAAGGGACCAATCTGAAAAAAAAAAGTTAGGGGACAACAATAAATCTATGTCAATGATAAGGGAGCAAATTGAAAAACAAAAACAGCTAAGAGTCAAAGTTAAGGTATCAAATTTAAAAAATTATATCTTAAGGGACAAAATAAAACTAGAGTGAAAGTTAAGTGACTAAATTCTAGATAAAGTAAAGAACAAAATTAAAACCATTCTCAAAGTGAAGAGACTAAAAGATGTTTTTTTTTCGTTTTAATATAGTCCTTATAGCCTTATATGGTTTAATTGGAATTAACCTATAAGCTTATATACAATAAAGAGTACCAAACGCTTAATAAAGAAAATCACATTGTCTAAACTTATACAATTGGGCCTTATATGGTGTGCCAAAAGGAGCCATTAATGTCACACCCCCTCTTGGGAGGTTCGAATGGCACAAAACATGTAGTAATTTCCTTGCCTTCTTCTTCAGCTTGACAAACCAATAACCTATGCATTCATGAACATAATATTGAACCCTAATGGTTAACATAATAATTTCCTTTACCAAAACAATTTCATTACTGAATCGCATGAAACCAATATCTAACATGTTAATTTTAATATTTTTCAAGATAAGCAAATAGTCTAATAATAAACTATTTGTTGAAATTTCAACAAAGCCTCCAATAAAAATAGAGATTCCCCAAATTTTTACTAACATTTGGAATCATTAAATATATAATGGAGAGCTCCACTCTCAATCCTTTTTCTATCCAAAACACTAAAATAAGGGTTCTTGCCTATGCAGTATAGAGCCATGTCTAGAGTCAAAACGTAAACAAAAGAGAATCAAAATAGACAGTATCCTACGGTGAAAATTTGGGCTCACCACTTTGCTCAAAAGCACTCTACTACATTATCTAGTGGCGTAGACCACTTAGTGAGTAAATAAACCTACCACAATAATGGAAACCAAGACAAATAACGTACAAGTTAACTAATTATCAATTGAAGGATTTTTCTTTAGCTAGTAAGATAATAAACATTATAAATTTATTCAAGATGAGGACTGAGAATAATTAGGAAGTACCAAAAAAAACAATTTTCAATAAAAATATAAATTTGTGTAGAAATTCATGATGGTCTACAAATTTTAACATAATCCAACCAAGTTCTCACATAAGATTTATCATAATGTAGTACTTTGAAGAAAATATAATTTTACTTAATTTAAGAATTCCCAAATGTTGTTCATTTAAAAACCTAAATTCTTTGCTAAGGACATGATGACGACGAAGACGACGATGATGTCGACGCTTTTGTAACTTTATGTAGACATAATAGAGTCAACAACAACATAGCCTTTACAAAGTTGTAAAATTACATAGATAAGAAGCATGTTTCTTCAAAATCTCACAATAGCTTCAATTCAAGTACTCCTAAACTGATTTAACTCTTAGAAAAAGTAAAGTTTACATTGTCACGTCTGATTTTAAAATACAGGAGTTACCACCAAATTTTTAAGAGAAATTTGAAAAATTATAAATAGTTATTTTTTAAAATAATTTTCAAAAACATGATGGACAAAACTTAAATTTTTAAAAAATCAGTCTCAACTAAAAGATTGGGTTCGGCAGTTTAATTAATTCTTAAAAAAAGTGTTATGCACCCTAATAAATTCATCTAAAGGATGATTGTCTTAAATTAAATTTGTAAAATAAAATGACTTATAATTATTTAAATTATCTTAATATTTATTTATTTTTTCGTTTATTACTCACCATTTTAAAATTTTAGTTTAAGCACCAAATATTAAAATTTTTTAAAATAAAAAATTATTAAATCATAAAGTATATTAAAATTTGCCTAGGAATTTCAACCATTAAATCAAAATAATGTACTGAATATATTATGATCACTTTGTACAAGCTTCACCCTTATCAATCGAGCTACCCATATATGTATGAGTGCTTCTGGATCTAGTGTTGAGTGGATACCCCAGAGTTGAATTCAACTTGTTTTAATTTGTCTTTAGCATTAATTAATTGTGTTGCATCCAAGATCAAAACCAATTTATAAAAATCTTGGGGATTTGAAAATGACATGTAGCCTCCTCACGAAAAATCATCTCAAAAACTGAAACTTTACTTCTACAGTTTTCCAGAAATTTAAGACACATTGGAATATACATATGATTCATTCAATTTCATTGAGAACTATTTAATTCATATAATGGCAATAAGAGGCATTCATCTACTTATATAGCTCCTGTAATTATGGAAAGGGTGCTTCTTATTTTTTTATAGATTGGAGAGTTGTGTTTCTTATTTTTACAGATTTGAAGGTCAAAATACAACAAACAAATGATCAAAATCTCAGTTCGTTCATTTGCTAAATCAATAACATCCAGCACTGCCACTCACAATTGTAATAGCTTAAAATTGGTCATTTAAAGGAGACATACCTCAGTCGAGCGATGACAACAACGGACTGTAGCTGCAACGGCAGCAGTCGACGATGGCGGCGGACGGAGCAGTGGCAGACGGCAGCGACAGCTTCTCCTCCCTTTCTCCCTCGGCTCTCTCTCTCTCTCTACCCGTGCATCTCTCTCTTGCTCTATTTTCTCTGTCTGTATCTTGCTCTCAAACTCCCACTCAGCTCGTGTGTATGAAGCTCACCAAAAACTCCCTCTCAGCTCTGTTGTCCCCACTGGAGCTCTCACTTGGTGCTCCTTAAATAAGAAGGCATGGGGAGATTAAAAGGGAATGTGAGTATTGAAGGAGGAATTGAAGAGGATTAAGGGATTTTGGGGATGGAGATTTGATAGAGGGAATTTGGGGATTTAATGGATTTTGAGTAATTTGGGAAAGAAGATGATGGTGAAGGTGATGTGTAGCGTGCATGCAAGCAAGTAATTGCATCTTTCTCTCTCTCTCTTTTTTTTTTTTTTTTTTACTTATGGCTTTGGGTTATTTATTTCACGCCTTCTTTTTTCCTTTTTCTTTTACTTATTACTTTGGACTATTTGTTTTAGGCGTTCTTTCTCTCTTTTTATTTTACTTATGACTTTGGGCTATTTATTTTAGGCCTTTTTTTTTTTCTTTTAGGCTTTGAATCTAATTAGGTTCTTTTTGTCACATCTTAGGTCTCTCATTTTTGCTTTCTTTGGGCCTTTTATCTTAATTGGGCGGCTATTTTTATATCCCTTCTTTTTTATTTTCCATTACTTTTATATTTATATTTATATTTTGTTATTTTTGTTATTTTTTTCTATTATTTTTTTTAATTGGGCTCATATAGAATATAATGTTCACTGTTGCCCTTCTTTACTTATTCCTTAAGTAAGAGAAATAGCTAATAATTAGTCAACTACTCATTTAAGGATAAGTAACGATAAAAACACATTTTTTGTTCGTGTATTGTTTGTTCATTTGTATTGCTTGGTGTCACCCTTTGTTTTGTTTCTCTTTCTCTTTCTTTTTTTCTTCTTTTCATTTTGTTTAGGGAAAATGAGTGTCTTATCCTCGTCTTTGTGTAAGTTTTGATAGATATCGAGTAGAACTCTATTTCCCATCGTGCCCTAGTCTTCACAACTAGTGGTTTCCCTAGATTGCCTTGGTTTCAACCATAAATAGGGGATGTTTGCTTTCCAGCGTGTCCTAGTCTTCACAAGGTTTAGCCTTAATAGTGTACCCTATGTTGGTGAATGCCCTAGAGACAAATCATAGGATGATTGATTTTACACATGTTATTACGTTTAATATAAAGGAATTTAAGTAATTATATTTTGATATATTTGCACATCATATTTAAATACATTAACTGTTCTTAGAATAATTAATTATTCTTGAAATCATCCCTAGTTAAGTATTATTGCAAACTGGGATAATAATAATACAATAAGACTATCATGCATATTGATTGATGACTAAAGTCATGGATATGAAATCTTAAGTCATTACATGGGGTATATTTGTTAGAGAACACATACTAGATCGACCTACAGTGAGAATGTTCCATGGATTCTTATGGATTGTCATAAGCACTCCTCACAATGACCATTATGTATATAATCCTTTGACCTGAAGTCACCATGATTCCTACATGCTAAGTTATATAGTGTGGCACTATTTAAAGTTATATTTAATAGGGTGACCCAATAGGCAATATTTGGGTATTTCGCATATCATGTAGAGGGATATGGGTAATGTAGATGAGATTTTTTTCCTTCTTTTGGAGGTGAGATATCCATAGGTCCCTTGATTGAGAAGAGATTAAGAAATGCATGGTCGTGATCAAATAAATCAATATGTGATATTGATTTATTTGTTATTAATTAGTCCACTCAGGGATCAAGAAACATGTTTTGAATTTAAAAGGGGATGACATCTTCCATACCTCAAATTCAATCTATATATCTATACGAAAGGGATTCAGTTAAGTAAGGATTTTGATCACGGATTTAAAATTATAGACATTCTTATTACTTGGGTAGCAATGATGCATTGTTAGATGCCGGTCACTATTTGTGATCTTGAAAAGGGATTTTTTTTGTCACTACCAACATAATAGGAACTTACATGGTTGCATAAAAGAGCAAGATGAATTGAGGTTAATATGACATAATTTAGCCTTATATATATATGTATGTATATATGTATGTATGTATGTGTGTGTGTATATATATATATAAAGTATATATTATATTATATTTTGCATCTTAATTTTAAAGTAATACTAAGATGGTCTTCTTTCTGGACTTTAGTATATTATATTACATATTGGGCTTAAGTTAACCTAAATGGACTAGAAATAATTAGTTTAAGCTTAGGCTTAAGAATTAACCTAGTTAGACTAAGATTAATAAGATGTTAGGCTTAAGTTATCCTAGTTGGACAAAGATAAATTAATTTAAGCCTAAAGCTGAAGGTTAACCTACTTGGACTAGAAAAAATAACCCTATGCCCATAAAAAATCCTTATCAGACTAGGATTTATGTTTTGCTTATATATGATATGGAAAATGCAAGAAACCCTATGAGAGAAAGTGTGTGGGTGTGCCTTCTAGCAAAGGTTGAGTAACGAATTGATTCATCCTATTCGTGTAGATATTGTAGAGGCATAAAAGCAAAATTTCGTGCTTGTGATTCAACAATTTTTAATCAGCATCCCAGCCATGATAAGGTAAAAACATTACTCTTACTTCAATTATGCTTCCATGTAAGATCCATAGCTGGGTTTCGAATCAAAGTTTTAAATTTCACTTGGCTTTTGTGCCCTTCGAAACCCTTCACTTATTCCTTTGCCCTAATATAAAGTTCTTGCTTCCTAGCATGCCCTGGTATTCACAAAATTTGGCCTTCATAGCTTACCCTGTTCTTTGGCCCTAATATGAAGTTCTTGCTTCCCAACATGCCCTGGTCTTTATAAGATTTGGCCTTCACAGCATGCCCTGTTCTTCGGCCCTAATATAAAACTCTTGCTTGCTAACGTGCCCTGGTCTTCACAAGATTTGGCTTTAATAGCGTACACTATTCTTTGACCCTATCATAAAATTCTTACCTCCCAGCGTGCCTTGGTCTTTGTAAGATTTGGCTTTCATAGCATACCATATTCTTTGGCCCTATCATAGAATTATTGCTTCCTAGTATGCCCTAGTCTTCACAAGGTTCAAGCTCTAACTCCCTCTTGGAATAGGTTAAGAACAAGTATGCGATTTGATTTTAACTGTGGCATGTCATTGGTGCCAAGATTGCTTAGATGATTGAGGAGAATGTCTTATATGAATGTGTGCACTCAGCATGCCAGGATGTGAAGATGTCATGGAAGATGTCCCCAAAGAGCGCTTGGGGATGCATATGATGCAGATAAAATTTTCCTAGTTTAGGGACTAATGAAGTTCAAAATGTTGTCCTTTTTCATCTTATTTCCTTATAGAATTTTCTTTTTTCTCTTTCTTTTTCTTGATTATTTATTTCCATAGCCCTTGAAACTTTATAATACTTTGGTAATGTATCGATAGATGTGTTATCACATCAGCCCATAACGTAGATGATAGGGATTCCTGAGGCATGATAAGACCTGCACCAATCAAGCAGACCAGATTTGTATCGACCTACTGAGAGGCTAAGAAGAAATCCTAATCATTTATTAACAAGTAACATTGCAAACTATTGTGTAATGCTAATTAGTTTCCAGTTTTTTAAGAGTAATAACGTTATCGGCCTTCATGCATGCAATGTGAAAGAGAAGTAAGGGCTGAAAGTTCATTGAATGAATAAAATCTACTTTTATTAATATGTATAAGTCAAGTGGTACATGAAAAATAATACAAGTCATGTTATTGGACAAAGCAACTTCTATTATGAATCAAGAAGAAAGTTGCCTAGTGGTGATAATCCTGACTTCATCTGACTTCACAAGTTACCACAAATATGCACGCCGATCTTCAAAGAGTATAGTATTTATCTCGTATTTTCTTGAGGATGTGATAGTCAATTTAGCCCTTTGAGGAGCCAAATTTTGAAAGTATAATTGCTCTAATTTTTGCCTAAGTCACCTATTGTGGGTTTTTGGCTTAGTGAGCAGCTTTAACTTTTGCCCATACCATCTCTATGGGTTTTCAACATAGCGAGCAATGCCCCAACTTTTGCCTTAGCCACCCTTTGTAGGTTTTCAACTTAGTGGCCTTTTTAAATTTATTTTAAGCTTAGTACAGATTTACTGAATTAGATTTGATGGGTTTACCCAAATCTTGCCCTTCTCCGATTATCTTGTGTGGGGAGGATCTTTCTTAGGACTAAGTCCCCAGCCTGAAATTCTCTGTGCATAACCTTCTTATTAAAGGCTCTGACAACCCTTCTTTGGTAGAGCTGGCCATGGCACATGGTTGCCATTTGTTTTCCTTAAATTAAGTTAAGCTGCTTATAACAAACCTCGACCCATTCATCTTTGCCTAACCCATATTCCATGATAATGAACAAAGATGGTATTTCCACCTTTAACAGTAGGACTGCCTTTATGTTGTATACCAGTGAGTAAGGCGTTGCCTTGGTTGATGTTCAGACCTTGGTATGGTACCTGTGAAAGGTGTATGAAAGCATCGCATGCCAATTCTTGTAATATATAGTCATCTTTTCAATGATCTTTTTGATATTTATCTTTGTTTCTTTTATAGCCCCATTCATTTGCCGGCGATATTGTGCCAATTGTGATGTTTAATTTGGAAATGTTCACAAAGTTTGCAAATTTCAGTTCCATTGAGATTTGTCGCATTGTCTGTGATGATTCTCTCAGGTACAACATATCGACGGATAATATTAGTCCTCAAGATCTGGGCAAACACCTTCTAAGTGACAATCGAGTATAAGCCTGCCTAAATCCATTTTGTAAAGTAGTCAATGATGACCAAGATGAAGCCATGCCCATTGGAGGCCTTCGGATTGATAGGGCCTATAATATTGATTCCCTACATGGAGAATGGCCAGGGCATGACCAAGCTGTGTAGCAAGACTGGCAGAGTGTTAATGCAATCTACGTATATATGACACTTGTAGTATTTGCACACATATGCTAAACAGTCCTTCTTCATTGTCATCCAAAAATACTCGCATATTTGGATTTTTCTGGTCATAATGTGACCATTAGCATGGGTATCACAAATCCTTCATGCACTTAGGTCACTATTCAATTGGCTTCTTTAACGTCCAAATAATGGAGGAGTGTACTGTCATGACTCCTCTTGTATAGTATGTCACCACTAAGGAAGAAATTTATTGCTAGCCTCTATAATGTTCTTTTGTCATTTTCACTTGCCCTAGTCAGGTATTCTCGTTCCATGATGTATGTTTTGATGTCGTGAAACTAAGGTAGGCCATTAGGTTCTTCTTCTACATTTATGCAATAGGAGGATATATCCCTGGATTCTACCTGTATGGGCTATAGGTAAACTTTGCATTCTAAATTTACCATCACAGTTATGGTAGCTAAGGCATCCACAAAGAGATTCTTATAATGAGAAAGATGAGTGAAGAGATCTCATCTAATTTCTTGCAAAGTTGACTAAGGTATTTCTTATACAGAATTAATTTTCCATCCTTAGTTTGCCATTCTCCCTTGATTTGATAAATTATGAGGGCAGATTCCCCAAAGACATCAAGCTCTCTGAATTTTAGAGTGATGCTAGCCTTCAAGCCACTGATGCATGCCTCATACTTTGCCATGTTGTTGGTACAGTCAAAATTTAACTTTATTCCCACAGGAAATTGGTGCCCTTTGAGGGACTCAAGAACAGCTCTTATGCCATTTTTGTGCATGTTGACTCCCTCAACTATTGGTATATGCCCTAGAGGCAAATCATAGGATGATTAATTATATAAATTTATTATTTTTAATATAAATGCATTTCAATTATTATAATTTTGATATATTTGTGCATTAAATTTAAATATATTAACTATCCCTAGATAAATTATTATTCTTGAAATTGTCCTTAGTCAAGTATTATTGTAAACTAGGATAGCAATAATACGGTAAGACTAGCATGTATGTTGATTGATAACTAAAGTCATAGACATGACATGTCAAGTCTTTACATGGGTATATTTGTTAGAGAACACATATACATGGATTCTTATGGATTATCATAAGCAGTTCTCGCAGTGACCATAATGTATATATAATCCTTTAACTTGAAGTCATCATGATTCCTACATGATAAGTTATGTATTTCAATATTGTTTAAAGTCAGAGGGATATGGGTGATGTATTTGAGATATTGTCCTTCATTTGGAGGTGAGATATCCATAGGCCATTTGATTGAGAAGAGATTAGGAAATGCATGATTGTGCTAAAATATATCAATATGTGATATTGATTCATTTTTTATTAATTAGTTCACTTATGGATCAAGAAACATGGGTTGAATTAAAAAGGGGATGACATCTTCCATGCCCTGAGTTTAACCCGGATATCCTTAAAAAAGGGATTAAGTTGCATAAGTATTTTGGTCACAAATTTAGAAACATATACATTGTAACAACGGGAAAGATTCGAAAGGGTTTTAAAAGGATTTTAAAAGATAAAACTTGATTTTAAAACTAATCCTAATCAAACGAAGTTTGACACGTATTTCGAGGATAATGACTTGACACAGAAGGTCGTTTAAAGCCAGAAACACGATCAAATGGAAAGAAATGTAATCCAGCGATCAGAAACTGATGGAAGGAGTTTCATGCGTCAATTTCATTGACGGAGGCCAAAGTTTTTGCATGGAAATGCATGCCAACGTCTGGAAGGATGCCGACACCCTAAAACATCCCCGGGTGGCCTGGGAAAAGTCGGAATCGCCCTTGGAGGCTTTAAATTACGCGAACTCCCGCCATTTCTCTCATTTCACTCTCTCTCCTCACCACACTCTCTCTCTCCTCTCTCTTTTCTCTCTCCACTTTCCTCCACCATGAACGGCCGCCACAGCCACCGTAGGCCGCCACCAAGGGTACCAACCGACAGCCCTCACTGCCCACAACCTCCAGCAACCAACCACGGCCACCAACGGCCGCCAGAGCCGCCAGAAAAATGTCATTTTTCCCCTCCATCACGCGAAACTTCCCCAGCTCGAATCGCTGTCGTCCGTCGCCGTTGACCCTCACCGCCCCCACCACCATGTAGCCCAGCCGCCACCGCTTCCAGAGTTTCTGGCCGCCGAAAGGAGGCCGGACGCGTCCGGATCGAGGCAGAATGTCGTCTGCCGTGCGAGAAGCTTTGTGGCCGGAAAACACCACCCAAATGGCCGTGAACCGCCGTGCCACCACCGTATTCGGACTCCTGGGCTTTCGGGCTTCACCGTGGTGTGATTTTCGAGGCAAACCGCACCTCCTCGCCGTGCGCCACCGTGCGTCGCCGTGTGCCATCGTGCCGGAGCTTCTGGACGTGCATCCCGAGAAACTGAGGCCACCGGGACGTAGAATTCCATCATCCGAGCACAGTGGTAAGGTCCGTTTTCCCAAAAACTAATGATATATGACTGAAATGGCTGCCAAACGTAATTAGGCAACTAATTAACCTAGGTAACTGTGTAATCGAGTTTAGGATTGAAAATTGGATGACGTGACGAGCCTAAATGTTTAATTTTACGTCCAGGAAATTAATCAAGCTCAGAAACCGAGACTGCGTGGAGTTCTGAAGTGATTTAGAGCATTCAGAGACCAAGTAGGATAATTTACACTTCCCGAACCCTAGAATTGATTTAGTGAATACCTGAATGATTTAGATGACTTGCATGGATTTGCGTGTTACTTTCAATGGGATAAATTGCATGCCTGTGTGCTGAAAACCCTAATTGCATGTTAGACACCTTGTTTATCGAGTTTAGATGCCTTTAGGACGGATTTACTTAGGGTTGGGTACTTGATAGCCGGTATGGGACGACCGTTAAGTATCCCTCGTACAGGAAGCTTTTAAACGAGACTATTTTTATCAGATTTAGCCTGTACTGAGTTAGGGATTATGCGTTAAACCAGGACAACCCTAAGAAAGGTTTAGGGAGTATAAGGGTGGATAACCTACATGGGGAAACGTTGTGATTTAGGCGTAATACCCTAGAACCCTGAGGAATAGCCGACCGAGTGCATGTGAGTTCAAATAGACTGTATGAGGATGAGAATTGGCGTATGTGCACATGCTAGGGGACGCCCTAGATGTTAATTCTCACCCGGTCCTTGAGTGGGTGATTGGTGTTACGGATCACACTCACAATATAGGCTTGATTCGGGTGATTGGTGTTACGAATCACACCCAACGATAAGAGAGGTATTCTCTCTAGACTACGTGCAATTAGATGATGATTTAGATTTGGTTACAACGGATTTGTAGCCAACGAGGATTGAGAGACACAGGGCATGGGATTTTTACTTGATTTTGATGACTGATTCTAAAAGAAATTGATTTTTATGATTTCAAGTACTTGCCGCAATTTCCATGTGTTTAAACGATTTTAAAGATAAGGTATTTCACTGTTTTCGAACTGATTTCGGGAAGACGATTTCGGTGTTCGCACCGCTGGGTATTCAACTGGTTTTCGAATAATAATTGAATTGTAAATTATTCTACTGGGATTTATATCTCATTAGGTTGTTTACTCAGATAAACAGGGACAAAGGTGAGTCCGCATTTGAGCCGAGGCTGACTTGAGGATAGACCAGAGGATGATTAGCTTAGGTTTGAATCATTTGTATATATATACTTTGATGACGCTGTTATTATCGGATTCTGTTTCTTCTGAATTCTGTATGGATTAGACTGAATGTACATATAACGTTTCAGATAGTATACATGGATTGTAGTGATGAATTGATGTTGCTGTGTATGGATTTATGTTAGTTATGTTTATTGCTGTTGTTGGAATGGCTGTTTGATTTTAACAGGTGATTTTTGTACTTTGGGAATGTTCAAAATACAGAGGGAACTCTGCCGGATTTTTGGTAGAATTTACCACTGTAAACTTATGGATTTGAATTGAAATGTGTATGGATGTATGACGTGACGTGTATATGAGTTTTAGATTTCATTCCAGAGAAATTTATGATGCATGTATATATAGTTAGTTAGCTGCGTGTGAATTAGGGTTGAACGGAATCCGAATGGACAACAGAGAGTCTATTTGGGTTACGCTCAACCAGTAGCGATCCCCTGACGTTCCCACATAGGGAATAAGCATTTAGAATACCCCATATGCTTCCGCTAATTCGATAAGCATTGTGTATGACGTATTAGGGGGTCGTTACATACATTCTTTTCACTTAGGTAGTAGTGATGCATTGCTAAATGCCACTCACTATTTGTGATCTTGAAAATGTTTTTTTTTTTTTTGTGATTGCCAACATAATAAAAACCTACAGGGTTGCACAAAAGAGTAGGATGAATTGAGGTTAATATAATGTAATTTAGCCTAATATAATATATTATATTTTGTATCTCAATATTAAAGTAATATTTATATGGTCTCCTTTTGGGCTTTAACATACTATATTACATATTAGGCTTAAGGTTAACCTAGTTAGACTAGGATTAATTAATTTAAGCCAATAAACACTCCCTATGAAACTAGGGTTATATAGTCAAATTTTGCCTATATATATATATGATATAGGGAGAAGTAAAGTGTGATTCCTAAGTGTGTGTGGTTGTACCTTCTAGAAAAGGTTAACTGAGCAGTGGTTCATCCCGTTCGTGTGCATACCATAGAGGCATAGGCACAGTTTCCTGCTAGTGATTGAATAAGCTACAGACAGTGTTGCAGCCACCAAGAGGTAAAAATTGTTATCCCTATTTCAGTTATGTTTTCGCATAATATCCATACTCAAGTTTCGAGTAAAAATTTTAAATTCCATTAAGATCTTTTGCCCTTCAAAACCTTACACCTTTGAAGTACATTTTCCATCATCTTCTTCTTGTTCCTCTATAGTGCAAATTTCCTTGTCAAGGAAGCTAAAGTCCAAAGGCTGATATTCCTTTATAGGGTAGGTGGCTAATGATCAACTATAACACTCCCCTTAATTAACTTTTGAGTTACGTATTTAATTTCACACTCTACTAGAAACTCTTGCCATTTTGTGACACTTCCCAAAATATGGGGGCTTTCAAAGATATACTTGATTGGATCCATACATGAGATCAACTAAGTTACATGGTAGAGCATGTACTGTCTGAGTCGTCTTGTCATCTAGGCTAAACCACAACAAGTTCTTTCAATCATGGAGTATTTTGTCTCAAAGTCATTGAACTTTTCGGTGAGGTAATATACAGCTCTTTCAGTCCTCCCAGAGTCATCATGTTATCCCAATATCGTACCCATTGAGCTAGTTAAGATTGTCAAGTATAATAGGAGTGGCCTTTTAGGTGTGGGAGGTACTAACACCGGTGGTTTCTGAAGGTATTCTTTAATCTCATCAAAGGCTTTCTGGCATTCTTCGTTCCATTTTGATGGTTGATCCTTCCTTAAAAGCTTGAAGATGGGCTCACAAGTGGCAATTAGGTTCCTTATGAATTGGGAAATATAGTTTAGTTTACCCAAAAAACTGTGCACTTGCTTCTCGATTTTAGGTGGAGGCATATCACGAATGTCCTTTATTTTCAAACCCTAATCCTTCCATATAAGGATAACTTTAATTATACATTTAAATTATAACAATCCTTATAATAAAACGATAAGGATAACTCTAAATTAAATTATAACAATCCTTATCATATAAGGATAATTTTAGTTAATTATTAAAATTACAATAATCCCTATCATACAAGGATAACTTGAAATGAATCAAACATAGGCTAGATAAAAATAAGGATCAAGCGTGAATTCATAATGCAAATTACATGTAGGTAAGATCAAAATAAGGATAAAACTTGAATTCATATATAATAAACATGAATCAAATGGACTAAACACAATCATATTTCTAAGAATCAAACGTAAATCATAAATGATAAACACAAATCATAGAGATTAATCTCAATCATATTGCTACAAATTGCATGATTCATAATTTTAAATAATATCATGCAACGTAACTGAATAAAAACCTCATTAGATCAAATAAATAGTTCATTATGCCTACACGAAAAACCATAGGCTCTAATATCACTAATAGGTTTTGAAGGTCACAAGAGCCCAGTGAAATTTGAAACTTTGATTCGAAACTCGGCTATGGATCTTACGCAAAATCATAATCGAAGCAGGGATAGAGTTTTTACGTTAGCATGGTTGGGATGCTGATTGCAAATTGTTGAATCATGAGAATGAAATTTTGCATCTATGCTTCTACGATATCCATATGAAAAAGATGAATCAATTCCTTACTCAGCCTTTGCTAGAAGGCACACCCACACACTTTCTCTCTTAGAGTTTCTTGTGTTTTCCATATCATATATAGGCAAAACATGAATCCTAGTATGATGAGAAATGTTTATGGTCTTAGGGTTATTATTCCTAGTACAAATAGGTTAACCTTAAGATTTAGGCTTAAATTAATTGATCCTAGTCCAACTAGGATAACTTAAGCCCAATATCTGATTAATCCTAGTCCAACTAGGTTAATCCTTAAGCTTGAGGTTAAACTAATTATTCCTAGTCTAATTAGGTTAACTTAAACCCAATATATAATATAATATACCAAAGCCCAAGAGGAAACTATCTTAATATTACTTTAATATTAAGATGTAAAATATAATATATATATATATATATTAGGCTAAATTATATTATATTATATTAACCTCATTTCATCTTGTAACATCCCCCAAATAGCAAATTAATAATTTTATGATATGATGCTTGTTTGAAGGGTTAAGTATGATTTATAAACGAAGTTAGCAGCTAGATTGAAAATTTGGCTTAGAAATCAGGCCAAAATGAGGTCTAGTTTAAGAGAAATGAAGATTTTTAGTAAAAGGCACATTTGAGTAATAAAGCCCAAACAGTTAGTAAAGAAATAAAGTGAAAATGTGGTATATGAAGGGAAAAACTTTTGTAAATTTTTTTAATTTGAAACTTATTCCAAGGATTAATTAGCAAATAAGTTTGAACTTTAATTAATAACAAAATGACCCTTCACAAAAAATTGATAAGGAAAGGGGAGAAAGAAAGTTTCAAAATTGGATGTAAAGAGACAGAGAGAGAACAAAGAGAGAGAAAGAAGGATAAGGAAGAAGAAAAGAAAAAAAAAATAGTCCAAGCTTGAAGTGAAGTGTAGGAAGACTTGAATCACTACCTAGAACACTAGCATTAACTCACAAGAATCACCAAGAATAAGGTAATCAAGTGGAAATATGATTTTCTCTCTCTAGCTTGAAAATTGATTTTTCTAAAAGCATAATAAACTAGATGTTTTGGAGTGATTTCAAATTAAGATTATGTTTAACAAAAAACTAGGTAACATAGAAGAAGTTGGTGTGTTCTTTAAGATGGTGGGCAACCTCCTTACGGACGACCTCTCTATGGGTGAAGCGATCATAGGTGAAGGCCTTATGGGTAAGGAACTCCTTTGGGGTGAGTTTCACTAAGTGAATCCTTAGGGATGACCCTTTAAGAAGGCTTGAGTGACAGACCAAGTGGTAAGTCATAGAGTGAACCCTACAAACAAACTTGTAAAGGCTAACAATTGACTTAGTTTTCTGAGGTCAGCCTTAGGGTAAGCCTTCTAAGAATAATTTATTGGAACAAACCCTTATAGGTAATTCTTGTGGGCTAACCCTAAAAGGTGAACTCATGGTAAGTCTTAGGTAGTTCTCATGGATGAAACCCGATAGGTGAAGCCCCTATGGGCGAAGCCCTCAAGGGTGAGCCATATGGGAAAAGCCCTCATGGGAGAGCCATAGAGGCGAACCTCTTGTAGGCGATCTCTAATGGGTGAAGCCCAATAGGTGAGTCTTGACAACTAATAGTCTTGGTTCTTTAAAATCCTATAAAACTCCAGAACTTAACCCATGTTATATACTTCACTCTAGATTGGTTCTAAATTGAATGACCAATGGTTGGAATGGGATAATCATTAGAGATTCTGTAAGATCCACATTTTTCAAATTTCAGGCATGTTTTAAATTCCTAAATTCAATACTTTCATGCTTGAATAATTGTAATTAAATTGTCTTAATTTTCTATGAACAAGGAGGGACTAAAATGAAAGAAAAGAAAAAGGACCCAAGTGAAAAGGGAAAAAGTTTATTAAAATAATAAGCGTCATTATTACTTGCATGAATTGAGGCACATTTATTATGCGTAATTATGACGCTGAAAAAATATCTAGATATTTTTAAAAAGTAATGATTACTTTAGAAAATATCTAGAGAAAATATCTAAAAAGTAATAATTACCTTAGAAAAATCTAAGGGTAAAATAATAATTTAGCACAAGGGTTAAATGGTACTTTTACCATCATGGGTAAAATAGTAATTTTTTTAAAAGGACAAAATTACCATATTGGTAAAAGTGAAATTGTACAATTCCAATAAAACCTGCCCCTTCATCTCACGCCATTTTTTACCAATTGGAAGGGCATTTTGGTCAGTTTGCCACCAAGGGCAAAATGGTCATTTTACACCTAAAATAAAAGCCATGTCTCCTTCTTCCTTTTGGCAAAAACCAGCGTGAGGCAAGGTGAAGGAGAAGCAAACTGTGAAGTTGAAGGAGTTAAGAGGAGAAGAAGTGAAGAAAACAACCAAGAAAGTCTATTTCCATTGCAAAACAAAGGTAGTTAGACAATCCCTTGCTATTATTTTCATAGAATAAGGTGTTTTTCAATCTTTTCATATCTATTAATGGCTTCCATGAATAGTAGCAAAATTTTCTACATTCTTATTTTGTTTATTTTGTATGCGTAAAGTGTTGTATGGATGCATTTTTAAGTGTTTCTTGGATGGATTAAAGTGTTGAGATGAGTTTGAGTAATTTCCTTCTATTTTCATGAAAATTTTATTTTTATGAAAGCAAGATTTTAATACATGGATTGCCATGAAATTAATGGGTAAATGATGTTTTGTGCCTATTTGATGATGGAAATAGGATAAATAGCTTCATTGGATAAAAACTGCAATTTTTCTTTAAAACTCCATTGCTTGGACGAGAGGAAGCATGTAGATTTAAGAAGGAAAATTTGTTGTAAATGATGATGATGATTTCGGTCTTAAGGTAAGGAAAAGAAAGAGACGTGTTCAATTTTTTTTCTCATTCCTTAATTTAAATAAAATTTCAAGGGAGTGGAGAAAAGAGTTTACTATTAGTATTTTAATGAAAAAGAGTACTTTTATTCGGTGAAGGAGATAGGAAAGAAAAGGAGAAGTGATGTTTGAATAAAATTTTATTGGTTTTTTTTCTTACTTTAACCTAGAAAACTTGTGAAATTGGAAAGGAAATTTTGTGTAAAATTGATTTAAAGAAGATGATGATGATTCAGTGGCAAGGAAAAAGGGAAAGGAAAGAGAGGTATTCATATTTGTTTCCTCCTTCCTTATTTTAACTAAGAATATAAGTGAGTGGAGAGAAGAACTCATAACTATTATTTTGATAAAAAAGGACCCTTTCCATTCAGTGAAAGAGATGGAAGAGAGAAAGAGAAAGTGAGATAACAATACAAAAAGGTAAATTAACTCATGTTTTTTCCTAACCGAAAAGAAAAGAGTGAGTGGAGAGAGACTTTTTGCAATTCTTATTTTAACAAAAGTAATGCTACCATTTGGTGATGAAGACAGAAGGGAGAAAGGAAAGTGTGGTTTTAATAAAAATATATTGTTTCTTTTGTCTCTTTCCCATTGACCAAGTGCTTAACGTAATGTGTAAAAGGAAAAAGTCTTATTGGTTTTCTTTCCTCTTCACCAACTGAGATATTACAAAAATTGGAAAGATGAATTACACAATTAATTTTGCCTTAATATTGCACACATTCGGTTATGACATGAAGAAAGAAGGAAAAAGTATTTATATGAAATCATGATGTCCTTTCCTTTTTCCTTCCCCTTGACCGAGAAATCATCATACTCTAATACAAGAAAAAATTTATTTTTGGCTAGCTCTTGGCTACAAGTAATGGAAATTAGGAAAAATGTATGCTTTATTAAATTTATTCTATTTCTCCATTTTAGGCATTTTGGCCGAAGCACAAAGGTATTTTCATAAGAACTTGTAATGTGATCTTGGCCAAAATGTAATAAAAGGGAGAAGGAAAATTCATTACCCATTATGTAAATTATTATTTTCATGACATCCTTGTATTAAAAATATATAGTTGTAAAATGGAAGGATAAATATTTATATGTATATAGATATGTATGTATTTATTTGGAAAGAAAAGATATTTAGAAATGCATACATAATTATAAAGAAATGATTAATAATAAAAGGTATAGTATCATGATAGATTTATAAATTAAAGAAGGGAAATATAGAATAAATTGGAAAACATAAAATGAAAAGGAAAACTTAGATTGGAAAGAAAGAGAGCTTAGAGAAAGTATTTTCAATGTATGTTCTAGGATAAATAGGCTTGTAACCGAATGACCAATTATTGGTATGAGACAATAATTGGGCATTCCATAAAGAATGTAAGAATTAATGATGATGGAAAATTATAAGTTAGTGTAACCTAAAAATAGCCAAATTAAAAAGGGGACATTTACTTAGAATTTAGTAGAATCATGGGTGCAAGCCAAATCATCCTAGTTTATATATGGAAAATAGCGTACTGGGAAAGTGATCCACTGAAAAAGTGGTGGTGATTCCATAGAATTGTGATTTGCCTAAAGTAGAGAGGAAAGGATCTGTTTAATGACAGTGATCCCGTGAGTTAGTTTTAGACTAGTAATAGGGAGAAATCCCACTGACTGGAATAGGTACTTGGATCCACTGAAGGACGCCTTAGATAGTACCAGTGACAGAAATGTCACAAGACTAAAACTGGAAATAAAATTAACTCACTCATATATGTAGTAGTATGTGGAGTAGTCCACTAGTTGATGCTCCGATACTCTTAAGTTACTCTTTCATTGACTGTGGCTTTTAGCCAATGACTGAAAATGGTTTTCCTTATAACTAGCAATGTTTTCCTCATGAATGTAACACCCCATAATTTAATTGGCCTAAATTAATGGTGTTATTTAATTAATTTGTTTGAATTGCTTGCTTGCTAATTAATTAGATGAATTATTTTTAAGGAAGGAAAATTTGGTGCTTAGAATTAATTCTTTGATTTCTTTATTTACCTAGCTTAAGTACCAAGTAAGAAGCAAAATGAGATGTAACAAAAATATATATAGGTGTGTGTAAGTGTCATGTGAATGAGGGAGGAAAAGAGAGAATAGAAAAAGAAAAAGGAAATACCAAGGTTGCTTGTAAAGACTAGTTGCTTGTAAGAGTGGACAAATCCAAACTTGCAAGAAAGGGAAATACTGAGTGTGCAAGCAAAGAAAAGTGTACTTGCAAGTACACTTTGTGCAAATATATATATATATATACATATCCAAAACTGTGCATACTTTTCTTTAAAAAAAAAAAGAGAAAGAAGGGAAAATAAGGAAGTGGGTGGCGTGAAGTGAAGGAAAAGAAACAAGTGGAAAGGTGTATTTCATAAAAGACACACATGCTCCCATGAAAAGGAAGAGACAAAGGAGAGATTGAGATTTATTTTCATGCAACCTTAACATCCCCCACACATGAAAATAAGAGAGAGGAGAGGAAGAAAAGAAAAAAGAGAGAAAGGAGAGGAAGAAGGTGAGACATCAAGGGAAAATTGAGAGACCAAGGAAAGAGGAAGTAAGAAAGAACTCAAAGGGGAAACCAAGGAAATTAAAGGAAAGGCCAAGAATATTTTCTCTAGCCCACTTCCAAGGTAGTTTGACAATTTGTTAAATTCTTATTCCATGATTGAGTATGCATGTTCAATGATATAGCTTCCATGGAATTTGAACCCATGTCTACACTCTTGATTTAGGAAAAATTTAATGCAGCTTGCATGATAAGGATGGAAGGTAGCTAATGCTAATCTCTAAATTATTGCTTCCTTGAGATCATGAGAGTACTTAGATTTAGAAATTTATTTAATGGTTTGGTTGGTTTGGTTTACTATTCTTAGTATTGTAGTGGACTTGTTATTTCCATGATGAAATTAATGGGGTTATTGAACATTTATGATTGCTAGTAAAAATGCATGTGATTATAGAAAATTACTAGGAAAATATACATGAGAATTAATTTCTAAGCAAAGGAAATTATTGTGGAAGTGATTAGAATTTCTAGAAAGATTAAAATATATAATGGAATTAATTTCCAAGCAAAGAAAATTATTAGGAAAATTATTAGAATTCCTAGAAAGAAAATGTACAATAGAACTAATACCAAGAAAGAGAAAATTAGTATTAAAAATATTAGAATTTTTAGAAAGAGAATATATATGGGAATTAATTTCCAAGCAACGAAAATTTATTATGAATTACTATTGAAGTTTTATAAGAAAAAATGCACATTAGAATTAATTTCTAAGAAAAGAAAATTATTATTGAAGTTATTAAAATTTTAGAAGGAAAAATGCCCATTAGAATTAAATTCCAACAAAAGACAATTATTATTGAAGTTGTTGGAATTTTAGAAGGAAAAATGCACATTTGTATTAATTTCCAAGAAAAGGAAAATTATTATTGAAATTATTGAAATTCTTAGAAGAAAAATGTACATTGGAATCAACTTCCAAGAAAGGAAATCAATATTGAGATTATTAGAGTTATATAGGAAAATGTACCTTAAAAATTATTTCTAAGGAAAATATAAACTATTCCTTAAATATTGAATTTTCCATAAGAAATGTTAAGGGTGCTCTACACAGGCGGCCTAGCGAGGCATGGCCAAAGGTGCTCCATGTCCACGACCTAGTGCTCTTGATTATGCTCTATGCATGGCCGAGGGTCCACGATTTATAAGGTGTGGCCAAAGGTGCTCCACACGAGACCTAGTGCTCATGACTATGCTCTATACGTGGCTGAGTATCCATGATTTACGAGGTGTGGCCAAACGTGCTCCACACAAGTGTCCTAGCGAGGCGTAGCCGAAGGTACTCCATGCCCATGACCTAGTGCTCATGATTACGCTATGTACGTGGTCGAGTATCCACAAATTACAAAGTGTGGCTGAAGGTGCTCCACACGGGTGACCTAGGGAGGTGTGGCCAAAGGTGCTCCGCACCCGTGACCTAGTGTTCACGTCACATGCATAAACACTATGATAATTCCATAATAAACCATTAAGCTGATAAGAATACGTGTTATTTAAAAAGATATATAATCTTCGTTAACTTTTAAATTTATCATGCAATGATTGCTAGTTTACAGTTATGTGTAATATTACACCTAAAATCAAGGATGTAGATTGAATGTTTTGGTGTTTACACCCTGGTACATATTAGTTTCTTTTAAACTATGAATTGTTGAGCTACTGGGAAACTTGTGTTTCTCATTTATGTGCTAATATGTATTAGATACGGACGCGTAGCAGGGCCGCAAGGTAGCAGTCTCTTTTTGATTGAGTATGATTTTTGTAATCCCCTATTTTAGGTCCTAGCTAGGTCTGATTTAGAATAGGACAATAGTTGACTGTATACATGAGTTATATTTAGGGTATACAGGGGAAATAGATATCTAAAGAACCAGACCATCCTTCATTTATACAGGAGTTCAAGTGACAAACCTGTTGTCTCCTAACTTTTGATGGTTGGGTACTTCGTATATCCAGGGATGTGACTTATCAGCATGTAATGGAAATTATTGGACCTGTATTTATTTGAATTACATGAAGGTTTTTAATTTTTGTTGTATAGTGTAGTATTTTTATTCTGCTGTGCATGTAAGTTTTTATTCTGAGCAAAGGATCTCGAACCTAATCTACTTAATATAATTGAATGTTATAACTGCTCAGACACTAATCAAATCAAGGATAAGGATAATGTACCAAACCTATCTTTTGATATCGGAGTTAACAATAAGACTAGATAGGGGCGTTACATTAAGTTGGTATCAAAGCACAGCTACCTAGGTTAGGAACGGGGTAGAATTCCCCAAGTAAGGGACTGGTTCGGGTTAGTTGGCTGTACCTAGGTGGTTGGATAACTTGTATTTGTTTTTATCTTGGGGAATGGAGCATTAGGTTTGGAAAGATGGAAGCTCCTATTGGTACTATATGTTATCTGCTTAATAATCTGTTATTGAGCCTGATCACCTCGGTAATACTTGTTTTGCAGATTGACAACATGCTACCGGCACAGAGGGGTAGACCACAAACCCGAGATGTGGGAGTTGATGTGAATAAGATGATGCAGACCATGAGAGACATGGCTGAAGCTATGAGAGCCCAAGCTGAAGTTATAGCCGAGGCACTTCGTCAGGCCCAAACGGATCGAAGCGAAGAGACCCAAACAAGGGCAGAGCAGGTGAGAACCCCAATCAATGGAGGCTGGTCTAACTTCTAGAGAGCCAGGCCTCTCACTTTCAACAGATTAGCAAGTTCGAAGAAGGCTGAAGAGTGGGTATAGAAGATGGAAGAACTATTCGAAGTATTGGGGACCACGGAACCGCAGAAGGTTACCTTTGCTGCTTACAAATTGAAAGGTGAGGCGAAGCATTGGTGGAAAGGTACAAGGCAACTGATGGAGGCCTAGGGAACCCTGATCACTTGGGAGAGTTTCAGAGATGCATTCCTTGAGAAGTATTTTCCCCAGAGCGAGAGGAATGTCAAGGAAGGCGAGTTCATGCAAATCAAACAGGGTGGCCGGTCATTTGAGGAACACTTAGCCAGGTTCAAAGAGCTATCAAAGTTCTCTTCCTACCTGAAGTGGAGACCGGACAGGGCATGGAAAGCCCTGCACTTAGAGAACAGTTTGGACCTAGAATTGTATCATGAAGTGGCAGCCTACGAGATCTGAGACTACCCAACTTTAGTCAATAGGTGCAGAATCGCCTTTCGGACCCTGGCAGCCCTGCAGAAGCAAAAACATGAGGCGAGTTTCCATAAGAGAAAGGGCTTTGTCAATTTCAACAAGGGCTGTGATAGGAAATTTCAGAGGGATCAGTCAGGAAAGAATCCAGTGAACACCCCGGCATCGCAGCGCAACTGTTTGAAGTATGGGAAGAATCATGGGGATAGGCCATGCTTGATGGGACAGAACGTGTGCTACATGTGTGGAAAGCCAAGATATATTGCCCGGAACTGCCCAACCCTGAGGAAGCCAGAGGAACCAGCCAGACCTCTTACCAAGGGAAGGGTATATACCCTGAAGGGGAAAGAGGTGGCCCAGTCCGAAGATTTGATGAAAGTTACATGTTTTATTTACTGGGAAACTTGTGTTTCTCATCTATGTGTTAATATGTATCAGATACGGACGCGTAGTAGGGCTGCGAGGTAGCAGTCTCTTTTTGATTGAGTATGATTTTTGTAATCCCCTATTTTAGGTCCTAGCTAGGTCTGATTTAGAATAGGACAATAGTTGACTGTATACATGAGTTATATTTAGGGTATACAGGGGAAACAGATATCTAAAGGACCGAACCATTCTTCATTTATACGAGAGTTCGAGTGACAGACCTATTATCTCCTAACTTCTAATGGTTGGGTACTTCGTATATCCAGGGATGTGACTTATCAGCATGTAATGGAAATTATTGGACCTGTATTTATTTGAATTACATGAAGGTTTTTAATTTTTGCTGTATAGTGTAGTATTTTTATTCCGCTGTGCATGTAAGTTTTTATTCTGAGAAAAGGATCCTGAACCTAATCTACTTAATATAATTGAATGTTATAACTGCTCAGACACTAATCAAATCAAGGATAAGGAAAATGTATCAAACATATCTTTTGATATTGGAGTTAACAATAAGACTAGATAGGGGCGTTACAATGAATGATTAAATATGTTTTCCCTTTTTATGATTGGAAATGTATTTATGACTGGATATATCTTAAAATCATGATACTGAGATGCCCTGACTGATGATTTTGAAGGTGAACTGTTACATGATACATTTATAAATGCATGCCATACACACTAATGAAATATACATGTTATATTCCAATAGAATAAATTATCTTTTAAAGTAAAGAATGTAGAAATATTTTTCGTATCACTACGATAGTACATACCAGTGTTTTCAAAAAGAAAAGGATTGTCTAGCTACTGAGAATGTAAAGTCTCATTATTATTCCTGATATGTATCAGATAACCCACTGCATGATTTGGCTTGAAGTTGACATAGCGTTGGCTGAGATTCCATGGTTGAGTTTGCTTACAGCTAATTAAATATTTACGTTATAGTATCCCTTTTTAGAGTAGGTGTGAGTGATGTTGATTTCTGGATGTGTATAGCAAAAATAAATAAATAAATAAATAAAATGATATATATATATGGATATATGGGAGAACTATAGTTTACTAGCAATTAAGGTATAAAGGAGTTTGAGTGGCAGACTTGTTGCCTCCTTACCCTTACGGACTAAAAACACTCAATATATCCTAAAATATATATATGACAATGTAAATATGTAGCAAATGTAAATATAAACAAGTTTTATTTATGACATTGTAACTAAATTTAATTATTTATTTAGTTTTACCCTTGCGTATTGTATAAATGTAATAACAAGTAAATAATGTCAGATTTAATTCAAATAATAAATGGATAAAATTGGTAAAAGGAAATTTTACTCAAAAATAATAAAGGACTAAGAAGAAGTAACACAGTAGCCTTATAGCTAAAAAGGAATTATTTAAAGAAATATTATCAATAAAGGCTATAAGGTTAGGGTGTTACAGATTCCATGATTGAATTTCATAATTGAATGGTAAAGCATCCATTTAACCTTAAAAGGAATTGTGAAAACGCCATGTTGATTGTTAACCTTAAGTTTTCTTACTCTAATAGTTGTGGAGTTTCCTACTTAAAGTTAAACCAACCATGGTCTAGGGAACTATTAGTTTAGGGTATATATTAGAGGGTTATTTATAATAAAGTAATTCTCCCAAGAGAAGAAGGATGATTTTTAAGAAAAAGTATTCATACGGAAATCCTTCCCATATAAGAGGAATGATTTTTAAACAAAGTATCAAGAGAATGATTCACCCCATAGAAGAGGGTTAAGTTTAAGCAACATTGTCTTGTCACAGAAGAACGATTGAACATGACCTGTAACCCAGGATAGAGGTGTAGTGATCCAATGAGTGGACATGATCTTTGACCCACATTAGAAGCATAGTGATCTCCATCAGAGTAGAATTGTCTTTCTAAGTATAATAATGCGCAAAGACTAAGGGATGCCCTAGAGGTTAAAGCTAGCTAACCAAAGTATAGAAGAACTCATACAATTTTTTTCTTCATAAGAAGAGTTATGTTAAAAAGGTCCAAGTGATCTAAGTGAATACTTTTTTGCATTTTATATAAGGCAAAGCATGATTCTAACCACTAAGAATTATTTTATTACGTTTCAATTTTAAGGCATGGCATAACATATCTTGATATCTTTACATTGTCCTATATGTATGATTATGAAAATTAAAGTGAATGCTAAGAATTTTTTCATGTAATTCATGATTGGTACCATTAACGATATCTTTTAAACTTGACTTCCCTTGACTACTGAGATTTTTATCTCACCATGTGTGTTGATGTGTCTAGATGTCTAGTTTCATTGTGATCGTGGAGTTGGAGGATGAGGTGTTTGAGGTGCTCGGTCTCGAGTACTTCCTTTGGATATGGGATGTGATTGTCTAGATAGTAAACATACCACCTACACCCTTAGTGGGTTAAGGTATAGGAGGCAAATGGCATTTTGGAGCGCCCAATCATGCCCACGGATTGTTTTGTGGATAGCCGGTGGGATAGAAGTTGTTGTATATAGATGAGATGTGTGGGAGTTTTGTCTGTTATGCATATATATACACACACACACACTTATGGATAGATGTATCTACTTTTATGCATATATATATACATAGTTATGTTATTTTAATGTTTGTTTTGTGTGCTTCCGTTGATTTTTTATATACGAGTAGTTACTCGAGTGAAACTCAAACCTATAATTGAATTAATAAACAGATCTTGGGTAAGAAACTAAAATTAAACTCGGGTAGTTAAACAACAAGATGAGATAGTAGCATACTGCCTCTATAGGCCAGGCTATATAAGGGCTTATGGAGGTGGGTGTTACACATCCTACTCTTTTGTGCGACCTTGTAGGTTCATATTACATTGGCAATGACCAAAAAAAAAAAAAACAAAGCCCTATTCAATATCACAAATAGTGAGAGGAATCTAGTAATGCATCACTGCTACCCAAGTAATAAGAATGTGTGATTCTAAATCCATGACCAAAATTCTTTTGTAACTTAATCCCTTTTGTATAGATATCCAGATTGAACTTAGGGCATGGAAGATGTCATCCCCTTTTAAATTTAACCCATATTTCTTGATCCCTAAGTGGACTAATTAATAATAAATAAATCAATATCACATATTAATCTATTTGAACTTGGCCATGCATTTCTTAGTCTCTTCTCAATCAAGGGGTCCATGGATATCTCACCTCCAAAGAAAGAATAAAATCCCATCTACATCACCCATATCCCTCTACATGATAAGCGACATACCCAAATTATATTGCCTATTGGGTCACCCTGTTAAAGATGACTTTAAATAGTACTGTAATGTATAACTTATCATGTAAGAATCATAGCGACTTCAGGTCTAAGAATTATATGAAGGATTATATACATTATAGTCACTGTGAGGAGTACTTATGACAATCTATAAGAATCCATGTAGCATTCTCACTATGGATCAATCTAATATATGTATTCTCTAACAAATATACCCATGTAATAACTTAAAATCTGGTCTTACCATATTTTTTCTATCTCAGTTTGTAATAATACTTGACTAGAGATAATTTTAAGAATAATAAATTATTCTAGGGATAGTTAATGCATTTAAATATAATGCGCAAATATATCAAAATATAATAATTGAAATACCTTTATATGAAACGTAATAAAATGTGTACAACCAATCATCCTATGATTTGCCTCTAGGGCATACACCAATAAGGCTAGCTCCTATAGGAAAATCTTCATATGTAAATCCCTATGGGCAAACTGCTTTAGACGATCCTAATAATCAACGGCCTAATTTTTGGAAAAATAGACTCTTTCCTCTCCCAAACACTATGGAAAGGCCAGGAACTTATCCAAGTCATATAATAACACATCTAAGAAGTAATATAGGACAAGAATAAGAAGGATTAACTAGGAAATCATATTTAAAGGTAGTCCTAGTATGTGCTCTAACCAAGGTAGGTTCTAGGTTGAATGAATAGTAGTCGGTATGGGATGATCGTCGGGAATTACATGGTTTAACCATAACATAGGATGGCAAAGTATCCATTCAAACCTAGAAAGAATTTTAAAAACACTACGTTAGTGATTAATCTTAAGTTAGTCACTTTGGCAGTCATGGAGTTACCAACTTAGAGTTAAGCCAACCATGATTAAGGAACCTATCAGTCTAGTGTATACATTAGAGGGTTATATATTCGTCATATGATTCACTTCAATGAGTGATAATGCTTAAGATCCAAGAAATGATTCACCCTAGTGAGTGATGATTCCTAACCAAGTAACATTGACTCATCCAAGTGAATAAGCGGAGGCGATCAAGCCCTAAGAAAGGTTCAGGGATCCAGTGAGTAGAATAATGTGCAAAGACTAGGGGATGCCCTAGAGGCTAATATTAGCTAACCAAGAACTCATTCAATGTTTATTAGGCCAAACGACCCATATCTAAAATTCTAGTGGACCAAGTGACCCATATTTAGATTTCTAATAGGCCAAGTGACCCATATGCATATGTGCAAGTATGATAAGTGATTTCTAACCTAAGTGTGTGAATGACCATATTACTATATATGAGTTATGTGAAGCATGAGCATGCCCACAAAAGAAATGAATTATTATTATTGATATGCATTTCCAATACATGACATGCACAACATAGTAATTGCATAACATCCAGCTTGAATCTAAAAGTGCTTATGAATTATGAGTGGAATGCAACATTTTTCTATGTTCTCACAGCTAGTACCTTCAATGGTATTTTAAACTTGAATCTAAAAGTGTTTATGAATTATGAGTGGAATGCAATGATGTGTCCAAATGGTTAGCTACACGATTACAATAGAGGTTAGTATTAAGGTGTTTGAGGTCTCAGGCCTCAAAATCTTACAAATAGGCGAAGTACTAATATGGCTCATAAATGTACCACTTGTACCCCTATCAGGTTAAGGTGGAGGATGAACAATATTTTCATTTGATGTGACCCACTAAACCCTAAGCTTGTTTTATAAATAGCTAAAGGGTTAGTATATAATGTATAGGAAAAGTGGAGTCTATTATAGATATATGTGTGTGTGTGTGTGCACTGATATGATGTATAAGCAATAGTTAGTGGCCTCTATGAGATAGCCTAATTGTCTTTAAGGCCTACATCTTATGATATATATATATACTTATATCTTGTAACATATGTTATATGCTTCCATTAGTGCATGTTTACGAGTGAGATACTCGAGTGGAACCCAAACCCGAATAAAGAAATTAAACTAGTAAAGGATCTTGGACATTAATCTAAAATTGAACTTGGGTAGTTAATTACAAAGATAATTTAGTAGCATACCACCTCTACGGGCTAACATAAGTTAAGCACCTGTAGAGTTGGGATGTTACACCTAGAAGCAGGATTCTAACCATAACTACTTCAATCTACAACACCAAATGGTAGTGAGGCATCTGTAAACATGTTAGTAGGGTGAGAATTTAAAATTATCAACAGGGCATAATCCCATTATAGTGTTACCACAATGCATGCACATATGATACTTTCTAGCCATTCATAGGAAAGTTTCTAAATCAAATACAAACAAGCCTTTTTAAACATACTTAGCTTACCATAACATACCTACCACCTTCATTTGCCTTTAGCCTTTGCACATGTCACTACATTTCTTTATTCTGAGCTTATACATTAACATTTGTGACCTTAGTCACTACATACCTTTGTCTTCTTTTACCATTTGTATTATATACAGTTTTCTCGACATGTTTGGAATCTCAATAAAGAATGGAGTTTAAGCACAATGCCTTTAAGGCATATTTAGGACCCTAAACTTATCTCCTCACTACTAATCTATGGTAACTGATTCTAAATAATTTAGCATCAATTAAGCATATAGAACATTCACAACTATCCCATACTAGTCATGGACATCTATTCTAAACAATCCAAATAAATAGCATATATTAAAATGGCCTCTTTCATAACACTTTCTTTCCCCCTCTTTTCAATAAATTCTTGTGTGGCAAAATATCATCATCAAATGGTCACTAAGCAATGTAAATGTCCACACTTAATTATCATTTTAATTAAATGCAAAAAATGGACCATAAGTATTCTTCTTACCCCCTTTTATGTAGTTATTTGAATTCTAGGAAAATAAAGTTTCTTTCTTTGGGAAATAATTTCCTTACTTCTTACCACAAATTCTTGCCAATATTCATAGGTTCTAATGAATACATTTCTTTAAGTACTTATAATGGTTTCTTTTTCTTTAATTTATTTTCTCTTGCATTACACTTATTTTAGTGTATTTTATGCATATATGGCTTTTGTGTGTGTGTGTGTGTATTTTCATTCCCATCACATGTATATGGCTTATTTTCTCACATGAACTAATCCCAAAAGTTTCCACTATTATTTCTTCCCAATTTATCCATATAAATTTCAATGGATTGCTTAATCCTTTCTAAGTAAAATTAATTACAAGGTTTCTTTTCTCTTCATAAAAATTAAGTGTATATATTTTTTTGCCCTTAATTTCGTATATTTTTTACAACCCTTTTGCCCCTTTTCTTTTATCTTCATTTATGTAAAAAAATTTCTTCTCCAACCACTATACATGGTTGCACTCACTTGCACCTTCAAACCACCACAAACTTGCACACTAGTTTAAGGAAAAATCACTTTCTCTCGTAATGTGTTGTTCTACAACCTCTTGTTGCATTTTTTTTGCACAAAAAAAACTCAACCTACTCGTCTATTCATTTATACTAACCCTTCCAACCCAAGAAAGTATGTAGTGTAACACTCCACCTGTAACAACCGAAAAGTTTTCTAAAAGATAAAACCTAATTTTTGACGCTAATTCCAATCAAACGAAGCTTAGCACGACTTGCGAGGATAATGATTTGAAACGGAAGGTTGTTCAAAGTCAGAAACGCAATCTGAGAAAAGTCAGAATCGCCCCCGGAGGCTTTAAATTTCTCGGATTCCCTCCATTTCTCTCAAATCTCTTTCTCTCCTCACCTCACTTTCTCTCTCCTCTCTCTCCTCCTTCCTCCACCGTGTGTCACCACCACAGCCATCGTGGGCCACCACCTGGCACACCAATCGACAGCCCTCGCCACCCACAACCTCTAGCAACCACCCACGGCCACCAATGGCCGCTAGCGCCGCCAGAAAATGCCATTTTTCTCCTCCACTATGTGAAAACTTCGCCAGTTGAGATCGCCACCGTCCGCCACCGTTGGCTGTCACCGCCCCCACCACCGTGTAGCCTGAGCGGCCAGCTTCCTCCAGCAGATCACCGACGTCGAACGGAGGTCTGACGCGCCCAAATCGAGGATTTTTCCATCCACCGTGTGTCATTCTTCGTGGCTGAAAAACGCTGTCCAAACAACCGTGAACCGCCGTGCCACCACCATATTCAGACTTCTGGTCTTGCGAGCTTCACCGTGGTGTAAATTTTGAGGCAAACCGTACCCTTCCGCCATATGCCACCGTGCGCCGCTGTGCCGGAGCTTCTGGACATACATCGGGAGAAACCGAGAACACCCCAAGATAGAATTCTATCATCCGATCACATCAGTAAGGTTCGATTTCCCAAAAACTTATGAAATCTGATTGAAATAGCTGCCGAACTTAATTAGGCAATAAATTGACCTAGGTATTAGGGCAACCAAACTTAGAATTGTTAAACGGATGACGTGACAAGCTTGAATATTCAATTTAATGTCCAAGAAATTAATTGGGCTCAGAAACTGAGACTACGTGAAGTTCTGAATCGATTTGAAGCGATAGGAGACTAGGTAGGATAATTTATGCTTCCCGAGTCTTAGATTTGACCTAGTGATTACCTGAACGATTAGATTTAATTGCATGGATTTACGTGCTTCTTTTGATGGAATAAATTGCATGCCTGTGTGCTGGATATCCTAATTGCATGTTAGATGCTTTTTTTATCGAGTTTAGATGCCCTTAGGACAGATTTACTTAGGGTAGGGTACTTGATAGCCGGTATGGGACGGCCGTTAAGTATCCTGAGTACAAGGAATTTTTAAATGAGATTGTTTTATCAGATTTAGCCTATACTACGTTAGGAATTACGCGTTAAACTAGGACGACCCTAAGAAAGGTTTAAGGAGTATAAGGGGGGATAGCCTACACGGGAAAACGTTGTGATTTAGGCGTAATACCCTAGAACCCTGAGGAATAGCCGACCGTGAGCATGTGAGTTCGAATAGACTGTATGAGGATGAGAATTGGCGTATGTGCACATGCTAGGGGACTCCCTAGATGTTGATTCTCACCCGGTCCTTGAGTGAGTGATTGGTGTTACGGATCACACTCACAATATAGGCTTGATTTGGGTGACTGGTGTTACGGATCACACCCAACGATAAGAGAGGTATTCTCTCTAAATGACATTGCTGTATATTGGTTTCTGTCATTTATGTTTTCTGTAGTAATTGGATTGACCGTATATGTATAAATCAGGTGACTGTTGTATTTAGGATATGTTCGAAATACAGAGAAAACTCTGTCAAATTTTTGATAGGGTTTACTGCTGTAAACTTGTGAATTTAAGTTGGAATGTATATGAATGCATGTTGTGATGTATATATGAGTTTTAGATTTCATTCCAAAGTAATTTATGATGTAAGTATGTATAATTAGTTTAGCTGCGTGTGAATTAGGGTTGAACGGAATCCGAATGGACAACGGAAAGTCTATTTGGGTTACGCTCAACTAGTAGCGATCCCCTGACATTCCCATATTGGGAATAACTATTTAAACCAACCCATATGCTTCCGCTAATCAGATAAGCATCGCGTATGTTGTATTAAGGGGTCGTTACACCACCTCTATAGGTATAACACATACCAGCCTCAAAGAGATGTTGTGTTACTACATATCTTTACCTAACTACTAAATTCAGTTTTAAATTAATACTCAGAATCCTTAATTAATTCAATTTCAGGTTTAGGGTTGCACTCGGGATTCTCACTCGTATAAATATATATATGTATGAATATGGCAACGGAAGTATAAAAATTCTAAAATATATTCATATATACAAGTAGACATTTCTATTTATAACTTATACATATCTATACATAGTTCCCAAAATACTAGGTGAGAACTTGGGAAAATGATGTCAACTTTCCTTGAGACCACCAAAACCCATTATGGGATATCTATTACTAAATACAAAGTCAACATGCTTCTATACATAATTCAGTTATAAGTAGGTTCCACTCTTTGTTGACTAGTCATATACATAAGCCCCTTATAGCCTTCCCAAAACATGCCAAAGGTAGTGGAACACCAAAAAGAAAGTTATCTCCTCAACCACTCTAACCCACTAAGGGTGGTGGTGCATCCACAATATAGATCATTATCTCCTCTTTTACTCTATTTTGATGGTATCCTTATCCTAGATCAATTCTGGAGAACATTGTTGCTTCTCCAATTTGATCCAAAAAGGTCATCTATCTAGGCAGTGGGTATTTATTTTTCACAGCCACTCAGTTCAATTGCTTATGGTTTATACACATTCTTAAGTTGTCATCCTTCTTCTTAACAAATAGAACTAAGGCTCCCCATGGTGAAGCACTAGGTCTAATAAATCCCTTAGACAAAAGAGCCTCTATCTGGTCTTTAAGTTCCCTTATATCTATAGGAGACATCCTTTAGGGCACTATAGAAGTAGGTCCTGTACCAAGAATAAAATCAATAGAGAATTCAATTTCTCTCCCTAGGAATAAAATAGATACCTCTCCTAGAAATACATCAAGAAACTCGCTAACAAATGGGTTCTGATCAAGTTTACTTAACAATTCTACCTTAGATGCTAGAAAACCCACTTTATATTTCTTTCTTTCCAAATCCCTATTCACAATTATAGTATCTAAAAAAGTCATAGATTTATTACTACAATCTAGGACCATATCATTGTCAGACAACCATTTCATTCCAAAAATTAATATCCATATCATATCCAACACCCCTTAGCCTATGGTTCCTTTTAGTTATTTAAAAGTTATAATATATAAATATCATAATAACGGTGTGTTACTATTTCTCCTGCCTGAGTAAATTTTAACTTTTACCAAGTTAATTAATTGAGTGCTGTTTAGGTTGGGATCTACACTTGGGTTCTCACTTAAGAATCGCAGCAGAATATCATATTATATATATACAATATACTCTAGATAGCTATACACAAACATGTATCATTACTCCTTAATTAACTTTAAATTAGCTATTTGGGTATGGAGGCAACATCCCTCCCATCAAATCACCTACTAATAATTACTAGTTAATCCATGTACATCTATATTAATATAGGCTATACAAGAGATGATCTATACTAGCCTTCCTCAAAAATCATAAAGACTAGTACAAAATGAATATATGCCTATACTATCCAAAATAAACATCTTTAATGTACTCGCATAATAGGTACCTCTTCCCAAATTACCTTCTTCTTCAACCAGGGAACTACACATCTAGTAAAATTAATCTTAGTAGCAATGCAACCTATTTTGAAATCTACTGACCTGTACTACTGTACTTATACAAAAAATTTCTACATTCTTTTTATCTTAAAACTTAATACATACCATGAGGATGTAATGCATGCAGCATATTCTCATGTCATGTACTTAGATTTATGCATATTTATTTAAAACATATTGACTTTATAATATGAGATGTTCATTCATCATTATTTTCATCACAAAACATTTTCCTAGGGTAATAAATATGCCTGTTTATTTTGCCTATGAGTAAGAGAAACAATCATAATATACGATTTATCAGGAGTGCTGCCCAGCGAACAAATCCATATACCACTACATACATTAATGAGTTATCCTGGTGACTAACTGCACCACTACAGTAATTCTACTGCATAAATACTATCTGAGGCGTCTCTCAGCCGGATCCAAGTATAATATCAATAATTCACGAGATCACTGTAAATCCTCTATACATGTCCTAACCTCTCTGCTTCTGCAGATCATGAGGCTATGGAATCACCATCCCTTACTGATAGATCATACTCCTGGTACGCTATTCTCTAACATATATACTAGGGTGATTCAACACATGCTCATGGTTATGCTTAACTCTAAGTATGTATTTCTTAAATGGCCTTTGAAAGATGACACTAACTAGAATTCATAACCATCATGATGTTTTCAAAATCATCTAGGTTCAAGTAGATGTTTAACCATCCCAATTTATGGTACAACCATGGAATGCCCAACGGCCGTCCCATACTAACAATCGATCACTCGATCATAAGCCTATCTACCGCTAATGCATATGTTTAGAATACTTCACTCTTTCCTTTATGATGTCTTTCCACTCCCTTTGTATCACTATCACAAGGATTCTCTCATCCGAGTGATACATGGCCTTATCTCTTGCACATTACCCAAAAGTATATAGCTTCCTTGTATAGCTACGTTATGAGCCTTGATCAAAGTGTTATGGAGGATTACTAAGCTCAATCTTTAGTAAAAATCATGTTTCACATGTTGGAGGGCTATCAGTCGACTGATGGAAGGTTATCAATTGGCTGATTACTTTATGGAATCCTTGGTTCGCAAAACAGTAGGCTACCAGTCGTCTGATAGAAGGCTAGCAATCAAATAGTCGCTCTCTGGAATGCTTCCTGGGCATAAAGAAGAACACAATAGTCGGCTGCTAAAGTTATCATTCAAATGTTATGTAGAAAACTAGAACCCGACAGTCGACTAATAAGGCTACCAGTCGGCTGTTACGTCTAAGTATACGTTTCTGGGTTTCTCAAGACCATGATAGTCGACATCCACATGCTACCAATCGACTGTTATGTCCTGTGCTGGTTTTGAAATGCATTTTTGAGATTACCCAGCCCAGATTTTATTCCATTTCAAGTTTAAAACATATGAGATTAGTTTCCAGGCCAAAAACCTCACTTTTCTCTAAAAATTCCTCATCATTATGCTTAAACATTATGCATCCAAGGAAAAACTAGTATATTCTACTAGATAAATAGTAACCCAATCCTTTCAATCATTTACAAGCACAAATAAGCACAACATCTCAGCAAGCAGCACCTAATAAAAGTTAAAAATGTATAAAATGTAGGTTTAAACCCTAATTTAACTCAAAACGTTCATAAATCACACTTTTCTAACAAAAATCTAAATACTTCAAAAATGAGTCAAAAATGAGGTTTAGGTTGAGTTGCTACCTAGATTTTCCTTGAAAATATACATGTACACTATGTTAAATGATCCTCTTTTTGCTGTAGGATTAATCCAGAGTCTCAAATCACCCTTCCTTCAACAAATCTCCTCCCCTTTTCCTTAACTCAGCCTTTTTCTTTCTCTACTCGCCCTTCTCTTTCTTTCTCTAGAAGTGGCTAAAGCTTGGAATTATGTTTTAGGGTTTTAGGGCTTTTGGTTACTAACTTTCCCTAATTACATTCTGGTCCTTGGCTATTTTGTGATTTTGGCCTAACTCATCGTTCCCTTTTCAATTTGGTCCTTAGCCACATATTAGCTTAACTTTCATTCCTTTCAGCGAATTCCCTGCACTAATGCAACTATATGGAATTAATGCAACATACAAAATCCACTTCCTTTAATGTCACTTCCATCTTTCCCAGAAATTGCTAAATATCTGCATCTGATACATATCAGCACACAAATGAGAAAACTAGTTTTTTAGTAGCTTAACAATTCAACATTTTAAATCTTACTGATATGTACCACTATGTAAGCAAAGAAAACCATTTATTCTACATTCCATCATTTATTAATTAATTCTTTCATATAAATACATTGGTAAGCATTGCATGATTAATTGGTATGTCAATGTGATAAAGATAGTCATTCTCATTTCTATTATAATTCTTTTTCCAGGGAAAGCATACATATAACAATTGAAATAATTAATAATCATCTATATCTTCCATTCTAAAACTTACCTTGCTTGAGAATGTGAAGCACATTTGGTCACACTGCACGAAATGTGGACACTTGGCCACTTTTATAAGAATTGTGAACACTTGGTCACATTGTGGACTCTTGGCCACTTTTATGAAGATAGTGAACATTTGGTCACATGGTGGACTCTTGGCCACTTTTATGAAAATAATGAACACTTAGTCACTTACACATACACATAGAAGCTACAATTCCTCTCATTATTATCATTTCAATCTCCTTTGCAATTAGCCATCAAAAGGTACATTCTAATGCATTCATAGTTAGCATAGTGATTCGGCCACCAAGATTAAAATGAGACATTGATTTTGGCCACCATAAAAAAAAAAATCAAACTTAAGATTTTTCATGTCACATTGTCATATTTTTCCATCCTTGCCATAATTTAAACTTAATGATATCATGCATTAATTTCTAGGGTACTTTTTCCCACATTTAATTTATGTAACCATTGCCATTACCAATTTGTTCTACTTACTTTCTTGGTTCATGCTACACACTAAATTTAAGGTTAGACACCTTTCTCAATTCTTTTCAATACTAATATGGGACTTTATTATGTACAAAAAGGTTAACCAATTTACTATACCTTAATTCACCATTTTTCTTTCTTTCTCTTAGCCAACCGAATTGAAATCTCCCTTACCCAATTCTCATCAAGCAATTTCCTATCTTAAAAAGGCCATGTTTGGATTTGGTAAGACAAAAAAAAAATGTCATAATTTTGAATCAAATTTTAGCTAACCACGTTCATTTTGATGTCTATAACCTAAATTATATGCTACCCATACAAGAATACAAAACTTTAGCATTATCATAAATTAGTGTTTTCCATTATACATGCTAAATTTTACCAACAATAGTTCTTCCATGAAAATAACTTTTAGCACATCAACAAACAATTCCAATTTACCATACAAGCTTAGCCAAAGAGACATTCACATCTTCAAGAATGTAGAGAGAAAACCAATGTTTCATGAAATCTTGGAAAAACATGGTGAATATATCTTAAATCATGAAAAAAAATTAAGAGAATTGTTAAGCTACCTTAAGGATGCAAGGAAATGGAAGTGTCTTGGATTTCTCTTTGAATTTTATCTTACTCCTTTACTTCTCCCCCTTTTGGCTAAAGCTAATTTCCTTCTTCTCTCACATAATGCGTATGGTTTTTCTAAAATGTCAAGTTGCTCTCTCTTTCACCGAATGCGTGTGGTTCGTGTATTATTTTTAAATGATTGTCAAGCTCTTCTAAGTGATGACTCCAACCGTGCATATATATATATATTTAAATTAACCTTTCATATAGCTATTCAGTTAGGAAAAGAAGAAAAAGTAAGACATAATTCAAGCACCTTAATTTCCATTCTAGGTCACATTGAAAATAAAAGTAAAAGGGAAGAAAAGGAAGAAGGCTATTGCAATACGTCTCTCTCTCCCTCTCCCTCTCCCTCTCCTCTTCACTGAATGCTTCCATTCACTCCCTTTTACACTTTCAGTTAAGGTGATACAAAAGGAATGATAGGAAGAAAGAAAGAGTACAATTGCCACATGTTTCTTCCTCCTCCCTTCCTTTCTCCATCACCAAATCACTTTTATGATTACACTTTCCTTCTAATATTGCAAGCTCTTTGGTAAAAATTTACTTCACTTAATTAACATATCACCTTCCATCCTTCTTTACGTCCTTCTCTCCACTCATTCTTATACTCATTCGGCTAGAATAAAACAAGTGAAACCCACACAATTTGGCATGAGTAGATGTAGCCTTAACTATTAAAATAACATTTGTAAAACCTTCTCTTCACTTACCATATATATATTTTAATTCACTCTTTATTTTAGTGATTCGGCTAGGCAACAAGGAAGGAAATAAGGAAAGAACTCAAGCATCTTAAGTGTATCAAGCACCTTAATTATATCAAGCACCTCACTCTTTATGTAAGCACTTTAATTTTTTTATGTAATATTTCTTCCACTGAATGGCTCCTTTTTTTCTAATCATTATGAAATTTTCCTCATTCATTCTCATATATATTTATACAGCCAAGGTAAGACAAAAAGGTAATTCTTTCCTTTGTCTTCTAAATACAATTTAATGATAAGGAATGAAAAGAAAAGAGAGTGTACAAGTCCAACACATCTCTTTTTCTTTTCTTCCTTTCTTCATTACCGATCTACCTTTTAGTTTTCTTTCCATAGGTTACGAGTCTTTTGGTATAAGAGGGGATTAATTCATAATACTTCACGTCCTCCTTCATTCATACACTACACTTACACATATCTTTTATTTATCCTTTCTTTTTACACGCATCACCTTATCTTCCTTCAATCCATGATCAATTACCTCTTGCAAGTTCCTTGTAACTTGAAAGAAAACACATTACTAGAAATTAATTCTCCCTTCTACTTTTCTTTATACTTACTTTTCAATTCGGCTAACACATAAAGAAAGAAGGTTTTCTCCCTTAGCATATTTATTATAAACATTAAATCACACAAGAAATTTCATCATACTTTATGGCAAACTTATTAATTAAGGAAACATTAATTTAAAAATAATCAAGAAAATAAGGGGTGTTACAATGTGTGCTGAAATTGAGTTAAGAAATGTATGATTGTTACATGAGTATAGAAATATTGCTTGTATGGAGATACTTTTTGCTGCTTGATGAGATGGGCCATTGGGTTATATGCTCATAGGGATGAGCAAAACTTAGC
Organism: Senna siamea; assembly: GCA_031216115.1. Lineage (NCBI taxonomy): Eukaryota > Viridiplantae > Streptophyta > Magnoliopsida > Fabales > Fabaceae > Senna > Senna siamea. The sequence goes on along the minus strand of CM062354.1, from coordinate 11,435,196 downwards.
GTGGACATTCAATAACTGGTATGGGACAGTTGTTGAATGTTCCTTATGCAGACCCCTTTTTCAAAGTTATCTATTTTTTTATACTTGGTTTGTATTCATCAAGGGTTATTCGTTAAACTAAGACAACCCTATGAAAGACTTAAGGAATAAAGGGTGATGGTCTATACAGGGTGACGTGTTATTTTAAGTGTAATATCCTATAACCTTTGGTAGTAGTCGACTATGTATATGTATTTGTCGTATAGTCGAATAAGAGGATGAGACTAGTAGTGTGCACAGGCCAGGGAACACCTTAGAAGTTAGTACTCACCTGTCCTTGAGTGGATGATTGGTGTTATGGATCACACTCACAAAATAGGACATTGTTTTCGAGTGATTGGTATTACAGATCACATCCAAGCAAAACCAAAATGCTTTTATAAAATGACATGCATTGAGCTCATAATCATATGATATGTGTTTGTACATTAACATGGATTTGTTATGCAAAAAGAATTATACATGCATTATTGAGAATAATGATTTTTCTGACAAATTGATACTATACTCTTATAAATTTGTATATTTTCCCATGTGTATTGATTTGAAAGTAATTGGTAATTCACATATGTGTTAGAAATGATATTAGGGAGTTGTTTTCTATGCTGGAGTCACAGTTGAACCTACAACTATTTTAAACTGATTAAATTGTAAATTACTCTACTAGGATATCTTAAATATCATTAAGTTATTTGTTCAGATGACCAAGAATAAGGTATTATGCCTAAAAACTAACTAAGGCTACAATATGTTTTGCTGTAGGATGTTAGAAGAAATTTTGTGACAAATTAGGCAACCTGGAAGAAAAAAAGAAAGAATTTGCTATAAAATCTCTAAATTTATATTTTGGATAATTGTAAATGTTCGTAGGTATTAAATATGTGGTTATTAGATAATATTTTGGGCTATTGCAAAAATAGAGGAATGTCTTGTTTTTCGGGAAAACTACTAAATTTTTGGTAGGGTTCCTGATGATAATTGAGAATTTAAATATTTGGAGATATTTATGTTAATGAATGAATGGTTTATATTTCTTTTATATTCCAGTATATTAGTTTAAATTCTGATGTTAGATTTGCTACACAAGGAAGGTGGTTAAGTGGAATCTGAATGGACTGGTGAAAGAGTCAATTTGGGTTAGACTCAACTAGTAATGGCCTCTTTGAGTCCCCTAGTATGGGATAAAGGAAAATTTTATTAAGGATATTTTATGCTTTCGCTATTTACTCTGATAAGTTTATGTAAGGTAGGATAAAGGGGATTGTTACATTAGGTGCATTTTTGAAAGGAGAGGTTTCCACAGTAAAGAAGATCGAAACTTAATGCAAGGGGTGATGGACCATTCCAAGTGCTGGAGTGAATCAATAACAACACATCCAAAATAGATTTGCCAGTTGAGTACAACATCATTACTACTTTTAACATTTATGATCTTTCTCCTTTTGACTTTGATTCAAATTCAAGGATGAATCATTTTGAGGAAAGAGGGAATGATCTAAGCATGAAAGATGAACTAACTTTATTTCCAGGACTAATTACAAGAATGATAGCCAAAAGGTTCAAGGAATCACTCCAGACTTATGTGGGAAGATTATTAGAGCAAGTGGAAGATCAAATAGACTTATTATTTTTGTTTGGGCTATATTTTTTAAGTGTTAGAATAATCACATTTGTGTCTTTAGTGTTTATTTTGATTAAGCTTTAGTTTATAAAGCCTCATTTGTTTGTTATAGTGTTTGTTTCTTTATTTTGAGAGTATAAATACTCCTTTTTCATGCTTGTAAAAGGAGTTACAAATTTTATTCATAATGAAGAGCATAGCATGCTTTTTAGCTCGCTGCCTCTATTGCATCAACAATTAATTCTTATCAAGATAATCCCTTGTAGCAAATTTCATTCTTGTTTTTAAATCAACCTATCATTTGTGTTTCCATTTGCATTTGTCATTTAAGGTTTCAATAGGTTGGGGATTTCATTCCATTTATACATTCTGGTCACTTTTTATGTTCAAAGGATTTTGAGTTATTCACAACCTTGGCATTCCACATCAAAACTTTATAGGGTTTCTGTCTTTCCTTGTGTAAGACCAATTAGGTCATCAATGGTCTTCTTGTATTTCTTACTAGTGGCAAAGTGCTTAAGGAACTCATTGGAGAGTTCATCAAAGGTGCTGATCGAATTGACCGATGGATGAGAATATTATAAGACTGGGCCCATTTGTGTGATGGAGAAGATTCTGAGTTGTTGAGCATCATACATGCTTTAGATGGACATGGTTGAATTGAACATGTTGATGTGATCCCTGGGATCTTTCTCTTTGTCATATGGATAGATCTTCATCAGCATTTTAAAGTTGATTTGGATGTGTTCCTTCATAACATGAGAGAGGAACGGATGGTGACCCTTTTTCTAAAATCTTCTTAAGGTGTTCTTTATATCAACCATGATTGCTTAATTAACAGTTAAAGCTGGCATGACGGGACAAGGGCCTTGTGGTAGTGGATAGCCATAATGTAACACCCTATATTTTCTTGACTAGTCTAAATCAATGTTCTCTTAGTTAATTGGATGAAATTGCTTGTACGATGTAATATTTAGAATAAATATTGGAAAGGATTACATTGCATAAATTTTGAGGTGCTTGAGGTGCTTCAATGAATTTTGAGGTGCTTGATTTAATGTAGCAGAACTAAGAAAGAAAAAAAGCATATAGGCTTTAGGTGAAAGGGTTTGCTAATTGATTAAGTAAGCAATTGATAGAATATATATGCACATTTGTATGCAGCAAATTGGGAAGAGAGGAAATGCTTGGATAAGATTAAAGTGCTTGAAGTATTTCCCTTTTCTTCCTTTTTGGCAAATCTACTAGCTTGCCCAAGTAATAGATAAAATAAGCAAAAGAAAATGGCATAAATACACATGTGTGCATGTGGAATCCATTGCAAATTATTCCCTCAATTAATTTAAAGTAACTGAGTAAGCATGTAATGGGGGAAAATTAAATACACATTCAGTGGAGGAGGTGAAAATGAGAGAGAATCTTGATGTGTAAGACTAGAAGGGGGACTTGAGGTAGCCAAATGTGAAAGCTATCATAGGCAAGAGAATTAGAATTTTAAATTAGGATTTAAAGAAAGCCACGGAAACAACTCACGATAAGGAAGAACAATGCACCAACCATGAGACAATAGAGAGGCCATTCAATGGAAGGACAAGGAGAGGTGAGCGAAGCTGAATATGGGATCACAACATATAGGAATTTGAAAAAAAAAAAGAGAGAAAAGAGATTCCATGCCAAACTGCACATCTTTCATCCTTTGCATTCCTTCCTCCTTACGCCACCAAATGATAAATTGCATATATATATATATATATATAACGTTGGCCTTGGCGTAAGGATAATGGCTTATGTGCATTGGAAGGGGGGAAAGTAACTGTACATATGCATGAGACAAATGAGCTTCACAATTTCATAATATAAATTATTATTATTGAGTATCATTCGGTGATGTCATAAGGAAGAGAAACATAGTGTGTAAAAGAGGGTTATGTGGCCGAATGACTAAAGGAAATAGTGCATCATTGTTTCCTTTAACTAACTAACATCTAAGGAGGCATAAGGTGAAGGAAGGCAGGAGCAACTCATGTGAAGGGGTGCCTTGTGTGTACCTCTCCCTTTCCTTTGCTTTGACGTGGCTGAGTGGTTAATCCACTAATGCAAGATTTCCATTAATGAGAATGGCACTTGAGTGCACGTGTATCACTCCAAGTAAGGGACTAAGAAGTATGCAAGGGGGGATTGAATCAAAGGGAGGCTACGACAATAACTTTTGGAAGGGAAAGAGCAACTTCATATTTTAGAAAAACATACACACACACGTGAGGAAAGGGAAGAAAAGAAAAGAGGATTACAAGAGTCTTGGGAGAGCAATTGAGAGAGAGCACGTGAAGCACAAAAATTTGGAAGGAGGAGGAAACAAAGTGATCAAAAGAAAAAGGAAAGAGTAAAGGAAGCAAGGTAGGTTAGTAATTTATTAAATTCTAGTTCCATGGTCTTGTATGCATGTTAAATGATTTTGCTTCTGGGGGACTAGAATACTTGTCTACATTCTTGATTTAGGGACAAACCTTGATTGAGTTTGCATGATAAATATAGGAGGGGAGGTTAATACTAAAGAATCTAAAAATGTTATTTTCTTATAAGCATGAAAGAAATTAGCTCAAGAGATCATTCCAATATTTAGGCTGCTTGGGTTACTAATCTTAATATTGAAGTGAACTTGTGAAATCTATGATGAAATTAATGTTAATACATGTAACATATGTAGGAAATAATACTTTATCCAAAATAATGGGGAAAAATTTATGATTATAAATAATGATGCATGTGATTAAGGGAAATAATTGACTAGATTAGTGAGGAATATTATTGTTATGGTCAACTTTAAGACTAATTAATGATGACCATTACCATGGGAACATTATGGCTAGCTGGTGTTAAATATAGTGATGGGAAAATTACGAATGAATATCGTTATTATGGTTAAAGTTTATGGTTAGTTAATGATGGAGATTATTGGGATAAAAAAAAAAAGGCTAATTAAATGATGACCATTATTGTGGGAAATTTATGTCTAAATAAGAATGACCACTGTTGTGAGGAATTAGGGTTAGTAATGTTGAATAATGTTGATTAATAATAAACATTATTTTTATGGAAAGAAAAATTACCCCATTTCAATACTATGATTTAAAGAATGAAAAGAAAAAAAAATTTAAATGATAAAATATGAAATTCTCTTAAATTTTTCCTTAGACCAAAATCATGGAAATTCTCCCCTAAAAATTACTAGGTTTTATAATTGAAACATATTATTCAAAAATGGAGAATTAGATCGATTTAAGCCAATTTTTCATAAATAAATATGAAAAATAGGTAATGTGTGCCAATAGAACAGAAAGGCAACAAACATAGTAAAACATAGAAAGGTCTATGAATTACGAGGTGTGGCTAAAGGTGCTCCACACGGGTGATTAGGGAGGTGTGGCCGAAGGTGCTCCATACTAGTGATCTAGTCTCCTGATGATTTTATATACGTGGTCAAGTGTCTACGATTTATGAGGTGTGGCCGAAGGTGCTCCACACGAGTGACCTAGTGAGGTATGGTTGAAGGTGCTCCATACTTATGTCTAGTGTCTCGATAATTTTATATACATGGTCGAGTGTCCACAGCTTACGAGGTATGGCCAAAGGTGCTCCACACGAGCGACCTAGTTAGGTGTGGCTGAAGGTGCTCTATACTTGTGACTTAGCATTCACGTAACACCCAATAACGTTTGTTTAACTCGTAATGGTAAGGGTAAGAATTAAACACATAAGCGCTCTAAAAATTCTGTAATCACACATGTAATTTTATGAGAATACGTGTCACTTGAAAAAGGAGTATCTAATTTCCTATTGACTTCTAAATTTATCATGCAGTACTTGTTGGTTTACATTAATGTGTAACATTATGTTTAAAATCAAGAATGTAGATTAAATGTTTTGGTGCTTGCACCCTGATACATATTAGTTGGCTTTTAAAACCCTGAATTGTTAATCTACTGGGAAACTTGTGTTTCTCATTCATGTGCTAATATGTATCAGATCCAGATGTGTAGAAGGGCCGAGGAGTAGTAGTCTTTTTTATTTATGCCAGATTTTGTAATCCCTATTTTGGGTCCTAGCTAGATTTGACTTAGGATAGGACATTTATTTTGGACTATATACATGAGATGTATATGGGCATCCCAGGGGACGAATATGTGAAGGACTGGTCTACCCCTAAATTGTAAGGGAGTCTAAGTGACAAACCTGTTGTCTCTTGACTTTCGATGGATGGGTACTTCATATATCCAGGGACAATTTTATCAGTATGTAATGGACTTGATTAGACTTGTATTATTGGAATTACATGAAATTTTATATTTCCATAGTAGCATAGAATTTATATTATTCCGCTATGCATATAAGTTCTAATCTGAGCAAAAGAATCTCGAACCTAATTCGCTTAATATAATTTTATTGTAACTACTCAAACATTAATTAAATGAAGGATAAGGATAATGTACCGAACCTATCTATTTATATCAAAGCTAATTGTAATACTAGATAGGGGCGTTACACATACCATCCTTAATAATAAGGATGATATGGGTTATGTAGAGGTGGACCATTTGGTTGGAAAATTGGGGCACCAAATTCTATAGGAAAAATTAGAGGAATTAGCACAATTTTCGAGCATTAAGCACGGTAGGGGGTCTGTATTGTTGTTGCCGAGAGGAGGTGGCTCTACCAACATCAATGCTGGCTATGAAAGGGGTGGTCTTGGCTATGGCAGGATAGCTAAGATTGGGTGATACATTACTACTGGTTTGGTAATCTGCTACAAGGCTTAGTGTAGCGTGGCAAGTTCTTGGCAGAGAGTCAAGACTTCTTTTTGGAGGTTGTTTGTCTCCATTTTGTGTTTGGATTGGCATGGTGCAGAGTCATTGGATCCACTCCTCTCTCTCTAAGAACCGATGAGTTTAGAGTCATTAGATGGTGTGGATGTCTTGTCGTCGATCATTTGATCATCGGCTAGGAGTTGTTAAATCATAGGCTCGAGCTTGGGCAAGATAGCATCTTGTTTTCCCCTTCGACGATGAGTGATATGGGGGCTCCTTTATGGAGGGTTGGATATGGTGGGTAGTGCACCAGAGGTGGTAAGAACTGAGCAGATTTGCATCTTGAAAGTTTCTTTAAAGAAAGAAGTAGGATGTGCAGAGGCTAGAAACAGGAAGGAATGAGTGGTCAGGGAAAGACCATAGTGGATACCACTTATGTTTTTTGAACTGGCCAGGAACATTGTTAAGGATGAGAGACCTAAAATAGGAATGAACAAAGGGAGATGGTCTCCCTAATGCGCATCCGATGAGCAAGTTAGTAGAGTATACGATGATGCAAATGTGAAAGAATTTGAGTGTATTAAGATTGTCGTACTTGAGAGAGGCCAAAATAGCTCTTTATATATAAGCGTTTATGCTAGGAAATTTATTACTTAGTTGGAGGCGATCGTAGGAATCGATTGCCATAGGGGGCAATCATAGGGATCACTAACTTAGTGACCGATCTGGTGCTACATGACAACATATTAGTGGTGGTCCAATTCAAATATACCACCTATAATTTCACCTATTTTGACTAAAATACCTTAATGACATTGTTATATTTTTTAAAAAATATAATTTATTAAAAATATATATTCAAAAATTATTATTTCATTATTATATATTTTAAAAATAATAAAGTTATTTTATTTTAAATTTTGAAAAAAAAGTTTTTATGTTAGTCAAATACATATTTAATTACTAGCATCTCAACACACTACTATGCTTGTCGTTCTGCTTTTTTTATTAGAAATTTATTTACATTTATATATAAGAAGTGAAAAACTTATATATATCTTGAATAAAATAAATTGAGTAATAAAATAAAATTTATATTATCTCCACTCGTTGGGACAGGTTATGCCCTTAATTATAACTCATAATCCTTCATCACATCAAAATAACAAAATTAACAATGTTAGTAAAATTAATACAATCGATAATCTCTATAATGCTTGTATCAAAATATCATATTTAAATTTGGCAATATTTTTTTCTCAAAAGTGAAAGCAAACACTTAATACTCTGTGGATACTTATAACGCATGCAGCAACTTGGGAGTAGCTGTTTTCTTTAAAGAAATGCCTAAATCATGGTGCCTTTTTCTTTAATTGTAACACCCATAAATCTAATAGCTTTTAATGGATAGAATTATGACACTAATGAACAAATTTCTTGTGACTAATAAATTTAAGCATTGGCTTAAGGAAGAAAAATTTCACTTTTAAAAAAAATTAAATGGCCAATTGTTTAGATTAAGAGGGGTAAATTACCTAAGGATTTGATGCTTAACTTAACCTCTAATTTTTTTACTAGTCTAAATACCAAAGGAGGGAGTCTTAAATTCTATGCATGGAAGTTCAATGTCCCATGAGAAAATTTGGAGGGCAATTGAAATTATTTTCTTTACTTTGTATGCACATGAGTTCACGTGAAAGGAAGGGAGAGGGGGATGCATGAATTTCATGCAAAGCTCACGTGAGGTGGGAAGAAGAGGAAAAACAAACACAATATATATATATACACATATACACATCACACCATTCGGACAAGGAGAGAGGCAGGGAGACATGTGAAATGGATAAATCCCTTTTGACTCTTCTTTTATGTAACTAAAGAAACACTAGAAGTAAAGAATTAAACAAATAAAGCAAGGCCTACATATGCAACAAAAGTTTTGGGGTTGCTTGTGAAATTGGACAACCTAAGCTTACAAAGAAAGGCAAGACCAAGGCTATAAGTAAGGGAGTACAAGTGCAGGTTTTTATTTATATATATATATATAAGCATGAGCATGAGGTAAATTGAAGGGAGAATGGACGAAGAACAAGGGAACAAAGCTCCTCTCCTTCTTGCGTGAGTTAGGGGTCAAGGTAAGCTTCCAATGAAGTGGCAAATGTACTCTTATAAGGATTAAAGAACATGAGTTAAGGGAAAATAACATGCAGCACATTGTATGACATGTGCATGACAACAAGGGAATGAGGGAGATGGAAAACTAAAACACACACACGCATGGCATAGGGTGAGAAAGGAAGGAGGTTGCGTGAGCAAGGGGTGAGTAGGTTTGCTAACAAGAATAATCCAAGGAAGAAGAAAGAAGGACTCCTAATACACAATGGTCAAGAAAAGGAGGGCAGCATCCTTGTACATAGGTGGCTAAATACAACGAAAATAACAAAGAAGAAAAAAGAGAATGAAGGAAAGGAAGGGCTAAGATGGCATGAAAGGCAAGGAAAGGATAGGTTGCAAGAAGAGATTATGTGGCATGGGAAATGTTAATATAATAAAACAAAAGAGACAAAGGAAGGGGAATACGTGTGGGCTGCAGCAATATGGCATCAGTAGGAAAGGGAAATGGAAGGAAATGAGTACCTTACACACACACTTACAAGACACCGAAGCCAAGAAAGAACAAGGGCAAGTGAGAGATACATGTGAAGCAAGCACACATAAGGATAGGATTGAGAGTCTTCCTGCAAACCACACGCACACCCTTACATGAAACAAGGAAAGGAAAAAGGAAAGAAAAGAGAGAAAAAGGGAGAAACTCAAAAGTTTGAGGAAGAAGAAGAAAATGTGGTTAAGAAGAAAAGTAAGGGATCAAGGAAAGTTGAGCAAAACCATTTTAAGGCACCCAAGAGGTAGGTTAGCAATTTCTGTATTTTGGTTCCATAGGTTAGAACATGTATTTCACCTTGTTGCTTTCATGGAACTAGAATAATCCTCCCCATCCTTGATTTAGGATGAAGTTTGAAATAGTATGCATGATAAACTTAGGTGCTGGCTATGTGAAATGAGATGAATAATGTTGTTGAAAGTAAATTTATGGAAGATGTAATGGAAAATACTATGCCTATTAATAATATATTTTTGGAAGGAATTTATATAAGGATAAATAGAAAATATTAGGACCATTAATAATGTTGCTGGAAGTAAATTTATGGAAGATTTAATGGAAAATACTATGCCTATCAATAATATATTTTTGGAAGGAATTTATATAAGGATAAATAGAAAAATCTTAGGACAATTAATAATGTTGTTGAAAGTAAATTTATGGAAGAATTAATGGAAAATACTATGCTCATTAATAGTATATTTTTAAGGAAACTTATATAAGAATAAATAGAAAATATTGTATCCATAATTAATATTACGAAGGGAAATTTATGTAAGATTTAAATTCTAAGGAAAAATGGGAAATATTATATCCATAATTAATACTATGGAGGGAATTTCATGTAAGACTAAATTCTAAGGGAAATAGAAATCTTTATATCCAAAATTAATATTATGAAGGGAAGTTTACGTAAGATTAATTTTCGAGAAAATAGGAATTATGTTCGTTATTAATATTTTAAAAAGGAACGTGATCTAACTCCTCGAAAAAATGCGAAAGCATAAGGGAGTTCAAGTTTATTCGAAAGTGTTGCGAAGACGAAACCCTTCCTAGATAATAAAAGGCAAGTGTAGGGTGACACCTCGCCCTGCGGGGTTCTGAGTGTGCACCAGCGGCCTAAGGAGGCGTAGCTGAAGGAGCTCCATGCCCGTGACCTAGCGTTCACGATCATGCTGAAACCGTGGCCGAGTGTCTATGCATTACGAGGTGTGGCCGGAGGTGCTCCACACGAGTGACCTAGGGAGGTGTGGCCGAATATGCTCCATACCCGTGATCTAGAGTCCTGAGGATTTTATGTAAGTGGGTCGAGTGCCTACAATTTACGAGGTGTGGCCAAAGGTACTCCACATGGGCAGCCTGGTGAGGTGAGGCCGAAAGTGCTCCGTGCCCAGGACCTAGTGCTCGCGATTACGTTATATACGTGGCCGAATGCCCACGAATTTCTAGGTGTGGCCAGAGGTGCTCCACACGGGTGACCTAGGGAGGTGTGGCCGAAGGTGCTCCACCCCTGTGATCTAAGGTTCACAACATGTATGCGTGACCTGATAATTTCGTAATACGTAATAATAAACCGGTACGCTTAAGAGAATACTGGTTATATGAAAAAGATCTCTAACGTCTATTAACTACTAAGTTTATCATGCAAACATACTGCCTGTCTACAGTTAGGTATTTTACTCCTAAATCAAGGATGTAGTTTGAACATTTTTGGTGCTTGCACCCTGATACATGTTAGTTTCTTTTAAACTATGAATTGCTAAGCTATTGGGAAACTCGGTTTTCTCACCTATGTGCTAATATGTATCAGATTCAGACGCGTAGCAGGGATGCGTGGTAGTCGTTTCTTTTTGGATCAAGTAAGTTTTTGTAAACCCCCATTTTGGATCCTAGATGTACTAGGATTAGAATACGACAACTAATTTGACTGTATATACGAGTGGTTTTGGGAATACCGGAGAAAACGAATATGTGAAGGACCGGTCCATCACTATTTGGTGTAGGAGTCTAAGTGGCAGGCCTGTTATCTCCTGACTTCCACAGAACGGGTACTTCATATATCCGGGGACCGATACATCAGTTTGTAATAAATATTATTATTAGACTCGTATTATTTGATTCATATGAAAGACTATATCTTCATCGTGTAGCGTAGAATTTTTATTATTCCGCTGTGCATGTGAGTTTTATTTTTATCTGAGCATAAAGATCCCGAACCTACTGCGTATAACATAACCTAATGGTTTACTGCTCAGACAATAATTAAAAGGACAAGAATAATGTACCGAACCTATATAATAATATTGAAATGAACAACAAGACTAGATAGGGGCGTTACATTAATAGTGTCTAAATATAAGTATGTACTATCTTGGTTCCTTTTTCTTTAAAGAAATGCCTAAATCTGGGTTCCTTCTGCTTCTTTTTTTTTTCATTCCTTTTTCTTAATATTATACACAAATGTTAGATTTAAGGAAAAGGAACCAAAATCTGTGGATACTTATTTTGTATTAGATTTTCTTGTATCAAACTCTTATTTAAATTTGCACTTGACTAATACTTGTAAAAAAAATTTGATTAAAGATATAAAATGAATAATAGATGGAAAAAAAAAAGAAATGAAGAGAATGACTGACCTTAAATAAATTAATTAATATCAACAATCTATAACGAATAAAATAATTATGATCAAATAAAAATATTGAAATGATTTTATATCAATTAAAATAATTATATTTTCTATATTAATATGCAACATCAATATTAAAATTACGCTTAACTAATAAATATGAGGTTGCCACCATATATGCACGCATGCACTATTTTGGGATCTCCTGACTCATGCCAAGACGCCCTCAAATTTAATATCAGGGGTATTAGATTAAACACATTGGGCAAAATTTTTGAGAGGCAGGAATTAGTTCCTTTGATATAGAATTGAAAAAAAAAAAAGAAAAGAAAAGAAAAAAGAGTTTCATGTTCAACTAATTAATATGCAAAACTATGGATTCAGAAAGACTGGCCCAAGTTATAAGGAATGCTTAAAAATGGAATCAAGAGAAATTAGGAAATCATCTAGAATGAAGTCAAAATTGGAAAATTTTGGAGTTTGGTTAAAAAGAAAGAGGTTAATCCAGGTTTTGAGATAAAATAAAAAAAATAAAAAAATGAATAATATTAATCAAAATTAAATTAAGTAGAAGTGTTGTGTTGATAGAGCAAATATCAAAATATATAATTCCTAAGCAGAGAGTGAGAGTAAAAACAATTCAAATCACAGTGGAAAAAAACTAAAATTATCTACAAAATAACAATGATAACAATGTTTATGTAATTCCCAGTCAATGTGTAATTATAGATAATTGGGTGCAATAACAATGATTATCTACGAACTATAATTATAGATAATTGGGTGCAATAACAAAGTATAAATTTGTAACAGCCACTTAAACATTGTTATCATTGTTATACATATGTAGTTCCTGCTTGTTAGTGTGCAAGGAAATACAATAATCATCATTGTAAATATTAATCATGCAAATAAAAACAATGAATTATTTCTAGCAGTCACTTATGTTAAAGCTCCCTAGCTAGAAAAAAAAGGGAGTTGGAATTTGAACTAAGACGGAAAAGAGCAACAAAGGCTATGAAAATCATGTTACATTTTGTTAGTTGGTTTAAATTTGGATTTAAAACAAATTTTCTCTTTATTTTTTTGTTTATTTTACACAGGCAATTTATTATATGAGTATAAATTAATGTATATTTTCTTTAATTTATCATTGTGAGTATACTAAATGCGACATATTGTATACATATTGTAATATAGTTACTCAAAAGTATCTATTTATATTGTTACTCTTCCTTACACGTACCAGGAAAGTGCACGTATACTCGTAACATGTTTCTCATGTGAAAATCAGTACAATGTTGTATATATTATCACATTAGGGGAAAAAATTGACTCACAATCTTTAAAATGTAGAAATTAGTTACAACGTTTTATTTATTCAAAAGTGTAGACGTCATACAATACTAAAGTGTATTATGAATATTCTAAATGCACATCCGTTTAAAAGATGCTAATAACACTGTACCCCATTCAAATACTATATTTCTAATTCGCACGTACAGATTTTTTATGTCTCTCATTGTTAAACGTTTTGCAATTTTAGAAAATGTGCATTTAGTTATAGATTTACTTAATTATAAATTAAATCTCTAATAAAAGAAACCCATGATGTCTTTTACTGACAGGATATAACTTGTAACTAATATGGCTTATCAGTAAAAGAAAATCACCACGCATTAAGTATTGTCAAAATAATGTGACGTTATACCTTCCTTCACTCTTTTAATGCAGTCAACCAAATTATAACACAAAATATCTCTAATAACAATGTTCTTGCATCCAATGCAATGTTGCCTAAGAGGAAATGATGCGAGAAAAATAATAATTTTATGAGAATAAAATATTGAAGCTTTAGCCAAAACAACAATACCTAGAAGAGAAGCTTTACCCAAGAGGAATTGATCCAATGTGCACGTTTGTGATTATCACAACACACTCTCAGTTTCACCAATAACAACCCAGGAAGCCAGAATCATAAACATTTTTTTATCAAGGTCGGCAAGTTAAATGATCTTGACTTGAAGTTGAATAAAATATAAGGCACTATCCTTGATTCATGCGAGTAGTGGGTAGTTATTTATCTGAATTTGAATAAAAATGAATTAATTTTTATTTATTAATATAAATATCAATGGCCTCTAGAAAAGTGGAAAGTTATTTGATATAATATATATGTATATGTGTGTGTGTGTGTGTGATATTTATTAATTAAAAATTATATATATTTTGTGACACCATTGATCATAAGGGTCCAAAGCCATTATAATATAGATATAAATAATAAATATAAAAATATTTTGGTCAAAATAAGTAAAATTATAAGTTTTTCTTATCTCTTAAAAAAGAAAAATATAATTTTTAAAAATATAGAAAAAAATATAATTTCAACATATGAACTTGCAATTTACTAAAAAATTATATCTATAACCTTAATTAACTACATGAAAGGACTATGTCCCATCTTGCCTGAATAGTTGTACATTTGTTTTTAGTAATGACTAAAAAATTTGTTGGAACATGTATGTAAATTATTTTTGATTAATGAAAAATTATTTTTTCCAAAAAAGGTTTTTAATTTTTAGCCCATAAAAATATTAAAGATCCAATACATTTTTGGCCCAATACTTTTCAGACCAATAATTTGACCAATAGCCCAATATTTCTTTTTGGTCAATATTTGCAAAACCCAATTGAAATAATACAAGATGCATGCTATTATTAATTAGGCCCAAGTGTTAAAAACCATTTTAACATACAATCAGGAAAGCCCTCATTTTAAGGTCCAAAAAAAAGCAAAGTCCCTATCAAAATTTTAAACACTAGGCGACAAAATAAAAAGGTTGCTTTAAAATGTTAAGAAACGTGCAGCATGATTCTGACATAGGAGCAAACACCTACAGAGGCTATAAATAGCAACCTGCAGCTTAATTCAATAGAACGGACAGCTATGAAGTGCAGCAGTAGCCAACTCTATGAAACAGTAGTGCAGAAGCTCGAAAAGTATAGCAAAACAATAGCCTCAGCATTTTGCAGCATGTTTCCTGGAGCAAAAATAGTATGGTGTGTGCCTCAATGCTGAAAGTTAGGTTGGCAGTATCCCATTTTGGCAATATGAAAGGCTAACTGACACTAAAGAAGAGAAGAATTGTTGGATAATAAAATATTAACCTCGACGACTACATGAAGTTGAGAAGATCTTGGTCATCATAAATCACAACATTTATTGCTGCATTAAATGAAGGCCTCAACGGTTATCTTGAAGGAGCATTAAATAGAGTTTGATGGGAAGTATTGAAGGTAGGTTGTAGTATGCACATAACAAAGAACATTATGCTAAAGCAATAGCCTCCTCTATAAAGTAGCAGTGCAAGAGCTCAAAAGAGAATCAGCAGAATAACCTCATCTCGGGCAGTGAACTTCATGGAACAAAAATGGAATGGTGCACGTCTCAAGGCATAAAATCAGGTTGCTCAACATTCCTCTTTTGAGAAAAAAAAAACACAAGGCTAACGGTCACCAAGGAAAGAAGAGTTGTTGGACAGTAAACATTAACTTCTGTCATCTTGTGAAGCTGTAAGGATGAAGCAAAGAATTAAATACAATCTACAATGTCCCTTTGAGCAAAGGAGCATCTTGGACAGCATGCTTCATGGCATTTATTAGTGCATTTAATGAAGGTCTCAACAAATAGTTTTGAAGACCATTAAATAGGAGATGAATGGCACAGCATTGAGGTTGGGAGAATTATTGAGCTAAAATAAAGGAACCATTTTCTTGAGATAATTCTCCCCATCTCTTTATGGTCTTAATGTCTATTTGCTCTCAGTAAGTTATTGTTTGTTGATGAAGATTATAAACACTAAGTTGAAATCCTTATCTTCCTTTAGTATAGGTGTCTTGCTAAGAATCTAGAAGTAGGAATTATTGAGGTGGATGTTAGCTTAAGTCGGTAGGCTACTGATTAAGCTGTTTGCAGTTTAGATAATTTTAGGAGAATACAAAGTGGAGTAAAAGCAAGTGTGTTGAGCCTTCTTTGGGTTGCCTAGTATCATAAAAGCTGGCGAATGCTGAGCCCAAGTCTAAAAGGGTCTCCCAAGTGTATTTTTGATAATTACCCTTATAGTGGTTATTGGCTTAAATTAGTAGGTTACTGATTAAGCTAGGTTAGGTTGTGGGTAAGATTAAGCTAGGTTAGCTGGCGAATGCTGAGCCCAAGTCTAAAAGGAGTTTCGTGCGTCAATTTCATTGACGGAGGCCAAAGTTTTCGTATGGAAATGCGTGCCAACGTCTGTAAGGATGCTGACACCCTAAAACATCCCCGGGTGGCTTGGGAAAAGTCGGAATCGCCCCTGGAGGCTTTAAATTACGCGAACTCCCGCCATTTCTCTCATTCCACTCTCTCTCCTCACCACACACTCTCTCTCTCCTCTCTCTTTTCTCTCTCCACTTTCCTCCATCGTGAACGGCCGCCACAGCCACCGTGGGCCGCCACCAAGGGTACCAACCGACAGCCCTCACTGCCCATAACCTCCAGCAACCAACCACGGCCACCAACGGCCACCAGAGCCGCCGGAAAAATGCCGTTTTTCCCCTCTATCGCGCGAACTTCCCACCGAATCGCCGCCGTCGTCACCGCTGACCACCGCCTCACTACCGTAGCCCGAGCCGCCAGCTTGTCTCCAAAGAGCTCTGCGTCGCCGAAGGAGGCCGGACGCGCCCGGATTGAGGCAGAACGTTGTCCGCCATGCGAGAAGCTTTGTGGCCAGAAAACACCGCCCAAACAGCAGTGAACCGCCGTGCCACCACCGTATTCGGACTCCTGGGCTTGCGGGCTTCACCGTGGTGTGATTTTCGAGGTAAACCGCACCTCCTCGCCGTGCACCGCCGTGCGCCGCTGTGCCGGAGCTTCTGTACGTGCATCCCGAGAAACCGAGACCACCGTGACGTAGAATTCCATCATCCGAGTATAGTGGTAAGGTCCGTTTTCCTAAAAACTAATGATATATGACTGAAATGGCTGCCGAACGTAAATGGACAATAAATTGACCTAGGTTTTAGCGTAACTGGATTTAGGATCAAAAATTGGATGACGTGACGAATCTAAATATTTAAATTCATGTCCAGGGAATTAATTAGACTCAGAAACTGAGACTGCATGAAATTCTGAAGTGATTTAGAGCATTCGGAGACCAGGTAGGATAATTTACACTTCCTGAACCCTAGAATTGATTTAGTGAATACCTGACTGATTTAGATGACTTACATGGAATTGCGTGTTGCTTTCGATGGGATAAATTGCATGCCTGTGTGCTGAAAACCCTAATTGCATGTTAGACACCTTGTTTATCGAGTTTGGATGCCTTTAGGACGGATTTACTTAGGGTTGGGTACTTGATAACCGGTATGGGACGGTCGTTAAGTATCCCTCGTACAGGAAGATTTTAAACGAAACTATTTTTATCAGATTTAGCCTGTACTGGGTTAGGGATTGCACGTTAAACCAAGACGACCTTAAGAAAGGTTTAGGGAGTATAAGGGTGGATAACCTACACGGGGAAACGTTGTGATTTAGGCGTAATACCCTAGAACCCTGAGGAATAGCCGACTGAGTGCATGTGAGTTCGAATAGATCAGATGAGGATGAGAATTGGCGTATGTGCACATGCTAGGGGACGCCCTAGATGTTGATTCTCACCCGGTCCTTGAGTGAGTGATTGGTGTTACGGATCACACTCACAATATAGGCTTGATTCGGGTGATTGGTGTTACGGATCACACCCAACGATAAGAGAGGTATTCTCTCTAGACTACGTGCAATTAGATGATGATTTAGATTCTAAGCATAAATGATTTGTAACCAACGTGGATTGAGATACACAGGGCATGGGATTTCACTTGATTTTGATAACTGATTTTAAAAGAAATGGATTTTATGATTGTGATATATTGCCGCAATTTCCATGTGTTTAAACGATTTTAAAGATAAGGTATTCCACTGTTTTTGAACTGATTTCGGGAAGACGATTTCGGTGTTTGCACCGCTGGGTATTCAAATGGTTTTCGAATGATAATTGATTTGTAAATTATTCTACTGGGATTCAAATCTCATTAGGTTGTTTACTCAGATGAACAGGACAAAGTGGAGCCTGCACGATAGCCGAGGTTGACTTGAGGATAGACCGGAGGATGATTAGCTTAGGCTTGAATCATTTTTATATATACTTGATGACGTTGTTATTTATCAGATTCTGTTTCTTATGAATTCTGTATGGATTAGGCTGAATGTATATATAACGTTTCAGATAGTATGCATGGATTTCAGCGATGGATTGATGTTGCTGTGTATGGATTTATATTAGTTATGTGTACTGCTGTTGTTGGACTGGCTGATGATTTTTAAACAGGTGATTCTGTATTTGGGATATGATCAAATTACAGAGGAAACTCTGCCGGATTTTTGGTAGAATTTACCACTGTAAACTTATGGATTTAAATTGAATTATGTATGAACGTATGACGTGACATGTATAGGAGTTTTAGATTTCATTCCAGAGAAAGTTATGATGCATGTGTGTATAATTAGTTAGCTGCATATGAATTAGGGTTGAACGGAATCCGAATGGACAACAGAGAGTCTATTTGGGTTACGCTCAACTAGTAGTGATCCCCTGACGTTCCCATATAGGGAATAATTATGTACACTAACCCATATGCTTCCGCTAATCAGATAAGCATCGTGTATGATGTATTAGGGGGTCGTTACATTTCACGCTTCCTAATTTATATGCTATGGTAAGGGGGTCATTACAGATATAATAGTGTTATGCTCCACCCTTGTTCGGTGACCTTTAGGAGGATATATAATGCTGTGGTCCTTTTCCTTTATGTTGCTTTTATTGTATTTCTCTTTATCTCTAAGGGAAAATATAATAGTGTCATGCTCTTACGCTTAGGATAACTTTCACATCTTTGACATATTCACCTCAAGAGGGATATAATAGTGCTATGCTCTACCCTTGTTTAGTGACTTTTCATGTCTTTCCTTTCACAAATGCAAAGAGAATTCCAAGCCATTCAATCGTATTCACATGATTTTTAACATATTTCTATCAATGGTATAATGTATGCAATTTGCTACTAACATTTAGTCATCACATCAATTTTTCCATTTTTACTTAACATAGGCCACTTTAATATACATATTAGGCCACTTTAATATACATATTAGGCCACTTTTCATTAACATATAAATTTATCTATTTAAGGGAAAATTTTACATAGCATTTGGCCAAGGTAAGAAAAGCATGAAGGATTGGCATTTATAACCCATTTGGTTCATTTCTAGCATTATTTCTATCATTTGGACATTATGGTAATAATTTCCATAATTATGCATAACACTTTCTTACACCTCAAAATTAGGTATGTGCACATTACGCCTTTCTTTTACACACTTTTCTAACTCATTTTTCATGCCAAATGTAACCATGCACATAATATTATAACTTCACATTTTTAAGCACACTTTTGAAATGGTAAAACTTTAAAATGGTACATTTGCTACAAACATAAAAATACCATTACTTTCTCTCTCCTCCCTTCTTATGACTAAACTTATAAGATTTTATAGTCATTTTCAAATGCAATTTCAACACCATTTGCATGGATCCTCTTGGCCAGGATGGGTGAGGCACACTTTCTGGTTAATGGTGAAGTTAGAAAATGGAAAAAGTGTCAATACCTTAACCTAACTAAATTGTCTCTCTCTTATTATTTTATGACAAGTTTTCTCACTCTTTTTAGACACATTTTCAAGCCAATTTCAGCACCCTCACCATGACAACCATTTGGCCAAAGGGAGACAAGCATGGAAAAGAAGTGTTTTCACCATTTTGCTTGCAAGAAAATCATAAACAAATAGATCTCATGCAAAATCACCATTTTCTCACTCTAATACACAACATTTCAGCCATGACAAACATTAGGGTTTTTCAATAATTAGGTTCCAACCTTGAGAAATTTCAATCTCTTATGTTTTCAAGCATTTCAACATGTCCATATGCATAAACACAACAAGATTTCAACATATACAAAACCCAATCAATGAAATCTTCCATAAGAATGCAAAGAGAGAAAACCCTAACCTTCTTGCAAGTTTAGGAACACTTTAATCAAACCATAAAAGAAGAAAATAAGGGTTTAGGCATGTGTTAGCTACCTTGAAAATACAAGATTCGTGAAATTTCCTAGTCGATTTGCCTTGAAATCCTTCTTCTCTAAGCTTGGGAATGTTTCGGCTAACCCTTTCTTCTCCCCTCTTGCATGACTTCTTTCCCTTCTCAAGGTAGAAGAAGACTTAAATTAGGGTTTTGGTAAAATTATCAAAATGCCTTTAGTGTGGAATGACCAATTTACCCATTCTACTTCTCCTTTTCAAGAATGACATCCACTCTCCTTAAGGTTGTAATTTTGTGGAACTTCCATAGGCTAAGACAATTCTACCCTTATGAATTTCAAAATTCCAAAATTACCCCTCATCTTTTTCAAAAATTACCAATATGTCCCTAAAGAAATTACCATTTTACCATTTATGTCCAAATAGCCAATTTAACCCATTTTTCACCCTTTTCAAGTTTAATGGGCAAAAATTCCTTAAATAAAGTTTCTTAAGATTTATTTTCATGAAATTACTAATTTATTCTTCTTTAGAAAAATTACCATTTTGCCCTTTATGCCAATATCATTACATCTACCCGTATTCTTTCTCCTTTTTAACATAAAAGGATAAAGACTTTCCAATTCTATTTCTATGAAGTATTGAGGTAAAAATTAAGTTTTTCTACCCTATGTAAAATTACTAATATGCCCTTGGAGTAAAATTACAAATTTACCTTTTTAAAGAGAAAATTACCATTTTGCCATCAAAATGGACATAATCACTTCACACATTCAATTCTTTTTCTCTTTTAAATGACAATAATGAAAGTCCTAAAATGCAATTTCGTGAAACAAGAAAATAAAATTTATTTTCTCCTTCATGGTAAAATTATTATTTTACCCTTCTTTACCAAATTTCCAATTTCACTCTTTTATTAAAAAAGTGTTTTTATCTCGATGAAAATGTCCATTCTATCTCTTTAATAAACCATCCTTATCATCACAATAATAATAATAATAGTAATAACAATTACGCCATGATAAAATACAAAGTATTAGAGGCGGGTGTTACACCATTTTGGCAATACAAAAGGCTAATGGACACTTGAGAAGAGAAGATTTGTTGGATAATAAAACATTAACCTAGGCAATTGCATGAAGCTGAAAAGATCTTGGTTAGCATAAATCACACCATTTTATTACTGCATTAAATGAAGGCCTCAACGGTTATCTTAAAGGAGCATTAAACAGAGTTTGATAGGATGTATTGAAGGTAGGTTGTAGTATGCACAGAATAGAGAACATCAGGCTAAAGAAGTAGCCTCCTCTATAAAATAGCAATGCAGGATCTCAAAAGAAAATAAAAAGAATAGCCTCATCTCGGGTAGTGAACTTCTTGGAACAAAAATGGAATGGTGCACGTCTCAAGGTATAAAATCAGGTTGCTTAACATTCCTCTTTTGAGAAAAAGAAAAACAAAAGGCTAACGGTCACCAAGGAGAGAAGAGCTTTTAGATAGTACACATTAACCTTCGCCATATTGTGAAGCTGTAAAGATGAAGCAAAGCATTAAATGTAGTCTGCAATGTCCCTCTAAGCAAAAGAGCGTCTTGGACAACATGTTTCATGGCATTTATTAATGCATTTAATGAAGGTCTCAACAACTAGTTTTGAAGACCATTAAATAGGAGGTGAATGGCACAACATTAAGGTTGAGAGAGTTATTGAGCTGAAATAGAGAAACCATTTTCTTGAGTTAATTCTCCCAATCTCTTTATGGTCTTAATGTCTATTTGCTCTTAGTGAGTTATTGTTTATTGATGAAGGTTATAAACACTAAGTTGAAATCCTCATCTTCCTTTAGTCTAGGTGTCTTGCTAAGAATCTATAAGTAGGAATTGTTGAGGTGGATGTTAGCTTAAGTCGTTAGGCTACTGATTAAGCTGTTTGCGGTTTAGATAATTTTAAGAGAATACAAAGTGGAGTAAAAGCAAGTGTGCTGAGCCTTCTTTGGGTTGCCTAGTGGCATAAAAGTTGGTGAATGCTAAGCCCAAGTGTAAGAGGGTTTCCCAAGTGTATTTTTGATAATTACCCTTATAGTGGTTATTGGCTTAAGTTAGTGGGTTACTGATTAAGCTGAGTCAGGTTGTGGATAAGATTAGAAAAGTACTAAGTGGAGTAAAATCAAGTGTTCTAAGCCTTCTTTGGGTTGCTTAATGGCATAAAAGCTAGTGAATGCTAAGCCTAGGTTCGAGAAGGTTTCCAAAGTGTATTTTTGGTGATTACCCTTATAATAAAACACCCTTTCTGTGTGCTTAGGGAGAGAACGTAGGATCAAGGTAACCTTGGATCTGAACCTCTATAAATTGGCTGTGTGATTATTTTCTCTTTTGTTCTTACATCTAACATTAACATAAATTTCGAAACTGGTTATTGTTTTAAAAATGTTATTTGTTTTGGGTCATTGTAAAAGTCTAACATCTACCTAACAATATTTTGAAAAATTTTTCAAAAACTAAAAAGAACCAATTTAACTCGCCTTCTTGGTTCATTATTTGGTTAAAAAAATTGAATCTGGTTAGTTGGTTCAATTGAAAATATCAATAAATTAGTCACTTGTCTAATTCAAAATAATCTTAGAACTGAATTGTTTGAAAATCGATTAACACCTATTTAAACTGGTAAAAAATGAAGAAAAACAATGGTTTAAACGATTTAGTGGTTAAAAAAAAATGCACGGATTAGCAAGGAAGAAGGAGACATGTGAACATGGAATTTGAAAATAAAATGAAAATCTAAGAACAAAAAGAAGAATAAGAGATGAGAGAAAGAGAGTGAGTGAAGTTGTGAAGTGGAAGAAATGGATATGGGAATGGGAAGAAGATGAATATGAAGTTAAAGAGAGATGAGAGAGAAAAATGACAAAAATATAGAAAGTGTAGCGAATGGGTGGGAAGGGGAAGAAAAGAAAAGATGATGAGAGATGAGAGAAATGAATGAAAAAAAATTTGAGAAAAGGGTGAAGTCGTGAAGTAGGGGTGCTTAAAATTAATCAAAATCGATGTCTTATAACCAAACTAAACTAAAAATGAGCAAAAATCAAACAAAATTGATCAAATTTGATTTAGATTGGTTTGGTTTAAGTATATTTTTAATTGTTTGATTTGGTTTGCAGTTTGGTGTACCAAAAAATCGAACCAAACTACTTAAATATATAATTATAGTATATATGTTAGTTATATTAAAAAAATTCCTCTATATTAAACATATTATCTTTAAAATCTTTACTTCAACTTATGATTGTTTAATTTTCTTAAAGTGATGCATATGTATATTTAATGTTTATAATCTCAAAATAAATTGTATTAAATTACTTTACTTTAGTATTTCAATTTTCTTTTTCACTTGTACTAGGTTGATTTCTCCAATGAACAATATTAAAGATTTGCATTTGAAAAATTGGATTAATTAGTCTATATTATATTTTTTATACTAACTTTGAAACTTGTTTGATTTTATAATTAGTTGGAATAAATTTAAAAGAACAATGTAATTGTTAGCTACTTATTTTGTAATGTTGTTTGAATATGTATTGTTTAAGAGCATCTATGGTTTTATTTGGTTAACGAACAAAATGTTATTGCATTTTGTTGTTATTTGTTTATATTTATATATTAAAAAAATTATTATTTTTGTTTGATAAACTTAAATGTATAAAATTGATAAGCTAAAAGGATTTAAACTGCTCAAATCAAATTGTTCAAAATTGATTATTTGTGATTTGATTTGATACTATAAATTTAAATTGATAAATGTATTATTATGTCAAATCAATGTGAGTAATTTAATTTAAAAATTTCTTTAAATTCAAATTGCCCAAATTGAATTGATGAACAGTCCAACTATGAATGATGTAGAGAGATGAAAGAAAAGAGGATGAAAGGAAATTGAAAAAGAGAGATGGAAAGAGATTATATGCTTGGGATTTGGAAAGAGCCAAAAGAAATAATGAGAGTGAGTAAAAAGAAAAATAAAAGTGAGAGGAGAATATAAAAAAATAATTAACGAGAGAAAGAAAAGAAAAAGAAATAATTAATTTATTTTTTTATGTATTTTTAAAATTTGAAATTGGTAAGTGAAAAATGATTAGTAAAATGATATATATTAAATGTAAAGTATATTATTTTTTAAGATATTTGAATTTTAAAATTTATTTTTATATAATAAAGTAATATTTTTATTTTTATTTATTTAATATGATAATTATATATTTATTATATATAAAAAATAATTAATAATATTAATTTAATTTAATTTCAATTCAATTATAATTAAATTAATAAATCGTTAACTATTTCGTTGACCAATTTAAATTCAAAAGTCAATACCATTTTTAAAACACATTTTTAGTAATCTTTTATTGTCTATTTTTTTTAAATTATTTTCAAGTATTCTTCTATTAATATAAGATACAATTTTATTTAAAATATTAAATCTAAATATTTTTTAGTAAAAATTTAAATTTAAATATATCAAAGCAACTAATTTCTTTCGTTAAACTAATGGTTTAATACCATTGATGATCTCTTGTTTGGGAATATAATATGTGGACTGACTAGGCTGAGGTTATGAAGACAACTCTGGTCTAAGGGGATCGTGGAAAGATGATGGCACTAAGTGTATTTACAGTCTGTCGTTCATATGAATCCAATATATCTCAATCACGTATAGTACGACTGTGCACAAACTTCGCTTTTTGCCACCACGTGTCTTTGAGATGTTCAAATATTAGAGGTGTGAAAATTGAACAAACATATTGATAATTTAAATTTTTAATTTTAAAATTTAATTTTATAAAAATAAAATCTCTCAATTTTATTTTTAATTTTTTCAGTCAAAATAATTCTTCTTTTAAGTAATAAATAAAAATTAATATAAAATTATATGTTTAAAATACGAGACATATTATTTTTTATAAAATACTTCGATAAATATCTAAACAACTGACAAATAAACATATAAATTAAAATTGACGACTTACATAATTGAATTAAATGACAAAAGTTAATAAATTGATGAAAATGTATTTTAATTTTAATTTGTTGTTGGGAAGAAAAAAATAATTATTTTTATTATATTTCAAAAATAATATATTATACTAAAATAAATTGTTCAAAGAATTTAAAGAACATTTAGTATAATTAATAAAATTGATGTCTGATTTGTAAGAGTCACCTCTTAATATCTAAATGTTTATCTATATTCAATTTTATCCAATTATGAATATTTTAATATAAGATTATTCTCAATTAATAATTGTATTGTAATTAAATTTTGATTAAAATAATTCTTTAACTTAATTTATTTTTTAAGCACAAAACATCAGTTGTCTTTTAAACTACTGAAAATATGGTCACTAAATTATTTTTAAGTTAAATTACAATTCTTTTCCCTATGAAATATCCAAATTATATAATTATTCAGTTTGTTTTAAAAAGTTAAAATATGTGCTGTATTGATCTTTTACGCAACAAAAAATAAGTTATAATGTGATCTACTTTTAGCAAAATACTTTTATATTTATTATTTATATAATATAAAAATTATATATTGTAAAATTTATAATAAATTAAAATAAAAGTTTTTAAAAAAATTTCTAATTAGTAACATATTTAACAAAAGAAACCAATATTATCTTAAAATATATTTTAATCATATTTTAACTTCAAAAAAAATTTCTAATTTTTTTAATGAAAAGTTATATAATTTGTACATAACTCAGTAGAAAGTAAATACTTTTATTTACCACTGATATTGTTATTACTGTGTGACTTTATTAATAAATATTTTAATCAAGAAGCTCTTGTCCAATTTAAATTTTAGAGTAAATTAATAATTTTATTTTTAGAAGATGTATAATTTCAACTTAATCTTTTGAAAAATAAAATAATTTAATTTAATTTTTAAAAGATTAAATTTTAATTTGTTTAACTTTTTAATTAATATAATAATTAATTATTACATGATAAATTAAATCTTATTTAATAATAACAAAAAAATATATATTAAATTTTCATATTACATATTAATGAAATGTAGTGATAACATTTTTTAATTAAATAGAATTTAATTCAACGTTTAATAATTAATTAATTTCTATTAAAATTATTATTAATTAAATTTTTATTTATCTTATTAATTAAAATATTAAATTATTTAAAAATAAAATTAAAATATTTTATTTTTTAAAGATTAAATTAAAAAAAATATTTTATTTTTTAAAGATTAAATTAAAAAAAATATTTTTTAATAATTAAATAATTTATTCTAAATTTTATTTTATTTTTTTTAACCTCATCCTGCAACACAAACGTAGGTGCGTGAAAATTTTGCTAAGCGCAGTAACAGTAAATAAGTACAAGAGAGTCGGTAATCACGCTTGTGCCAATACCACCACCAGCTCATACACACACCAAGGCACACACAGACTTGGATATGCAAGCATACCTTTCTTCCTCTTCTCTCTCTGCTCACACACGCCGCTCTCAAGTCTCCATTTCGGTATTCTATCTCTCTTCTTCGCCATTTTTACTGTTTGGATTCTAAGATATTTGAATTTGTGCGAATGGTTTGAAACCGTTTCTCGTCTGTCTCTGTGAATTGCTTATTTTCTTTTCTTCCTCTCTTCAGAACGAAGGAAAAAGAGATTGAAGAATAATGGAGTCGACGGAATCGTCCTATCTGTCGTCTCCAGAGGGACCTGGGCTCAGGAAACCAGCTTCGCCACGACCCAATTCCCCTTCTCCAGGTATCTGATCCGATCTGCTTCCTCTGTATTAGTTCATGGTTTTTGTAGAGGGAAAATGGCGTAGAATTGTTTTGATTGCTGTTTTCTAAGAACCATGCGCTTGTGGTGGGGTTTAGATAATGTTGCTGAATATGTGTGCTAGTGCTATTTTACGGTCAGCATGTTGAGCTTATCTCTCCTGACTCGCCTAATTTTAATTCTTAACCCAACTGTTGAAATAGGGTGGTGGAATTTTAGTTGTAAACAATTTTTAGATTACTTCTTTAATCTCACTCTTGCATTATGCTTGCTTCTCCCAGATTCTATGGAGAAGTCAACATATGTTAGGTTTCTTGTATCAAATGCTGCAGCTGGTTCTGTCATTGGAAAGGGTGGTTCAACTATCACTGATTTTCAATCACAATCTGGTGCACGAATCCAGTTATCTCGCAATCATGAATTCTTTCCTGGGACTACAGATAGGATTATCATGGTATCTGGTGCAATAAATGAATTACTAAAAGCTGTAGAACTTATTCTTTCTAAGTTGCTAAGTGAGGTAACCTCCATGATGTGGATTTAGTTAGTTATTATGTGAAAAGAAGTTTGGCATACTTCTGGAACTGATTTGTCTTTTGTCATTAGCTTCATAGTGAGGATGAGAATAATGCTGCCGAGCCAAAAGCAAAAGTGAGACTTATTGTTCCTAATGGCTCTTGTGGTGGAATAATTGGCAAGGGAGGTGCTACCATTAGGTATGAGAACTTTTCTTTTGCCATGCTTTTGAAATATTTACTATACAACGACAACAACAAGAAGCAAGGTCTTTTCTTACTATGTGGGGTTGGCTATATGGATCAAACAATGCCAACGTGTTCTTGCAATTTTTTAAAGCAACTTCAAGAGGATATTGTCTTTTTTTTTTTTTTTTTTTTTCAATGAATGGTTTCTTGTCAATTTTATCTATAACATTGTTTAGTGTCCTATCTTATATTCTGCCTCCTTCCCCACCCTCCCCCAGCCAAAAAAAAGAAGAAAATTATGTTATTGTTAGGTCAATTCTAATTCATCACATACTACTTTTGCAGTATATTTACATCATTTATACATGGGTCCGAAAAGCTTAGCGTGTATTACCATTGCATTTGAGCAGGTCATTTATTGAAGATTCTCAGGCTAGCATTAAGATCTCTCCCCAAGATAATAATTACTATGGACTGAATGATAGGCTAGTGACATTGATGGGAACTCTGGATGAGCAAATGCGTGCTCTTGAGTTAATTGTTTCTAAGCTAGCTGAAGATCCTTATTATTCGGAGTCCATGAATTCTCCCTTCTCATATTCAGGTTTGTGTTATTTATTAATGCATAGGAATATCAGGGATCCATTCTTGCTTGTTGCTACTGTAACCTTGCTATTATAAATGTGTATAAAATAATTTTAAAGTTTTAGATATCATATTGTATAAGGCCCCAAAATAAAATACAAGTGGGTACATAAATCTTATGGAATGCAAATAGAGCATAAATTAATTTCATAAAATTTAGTATAACTTTTTCCATGTAAGTCAATGGAAAGAGTTATATTAACTCTTTCCAAATATTAACTCATTATAATAACTGTCTTCTTCATTTAGTTGTTAATCCATATGGATTATGTGCAGCTGTACTTGATCTATCTTAAAATTTAATGGTGGAATGTTGCTATTTAGTTTCCTAATGCCTTGCATATCATATATCAACATGTAATTAGTAGTTACTTAGACGAAGAGCGTCACACATATTATATGGTAAACAATTTAGGGAAGTGTAAAATTATAATATGAAGCATGAATTATCCATTACTCTCCCTTTTGCTTCTATACTTTTCTTTTTGAAGCTGATGTAATTCACCGTTTTTTTTAAAGAGTAATGAAGGTAAAAAAATATGTAGCATGCATGGAATTACCACACCGATTTTGGTTTGTTGTTGACAGTATGTACTGAATTTGATAAATTTACATAATTTTATTTTTATTTCTTCAAATGCATCTTGTCTTTGTATTTCGATTGTGAAGGATACAGTTTTACAATTGAAACAGGTTTTAAGCAGCACCTTTTGCATTAGTTCATGTTAACCTGTTCTGTACTAGAGATGAAATGTGAAGACCACTTTCAACTCAGCCTTGCTTGAAAGTAACAAGAACAAAAATCCCTTTTCTTCAAATAGAGTAGTTATTTTAATGTGGAAATTTCTAACATTCATATCTTCAGTAAGGATTAATTCTGTAGGAATTCATGGTCAAGATTCAATATCTTGTTTAAAGTCCAAGTGTTACAATTTTGTTTCAATTTCTACAGTGAATTAATAGTTGGAGATTGTTTCCATTTCTAGATGTGATTACTTGATATATTTGTACAGAAACACATTTAGACAAGAGGTTTTGATCTTAGAAGTAACCTCTAACGATATCCCTTTCCTATATACTTTATACTTTGATACATCATAGTTGGTATTAATGGAATGACAGTGTTTTTGTGCTTATTGTCAAATTGCATCCAAGTATAAACAGGGGGAATAAAACTTACAATGACTAGTGGGTAGGAATTTGACTTTTATAACTTCTTCCAAAGGATAGGTCTATTTGAATGAATGATGTGGGACTAAAAGTTTGGAGACTGGTCTTTACAAAATTATTGCAATAATTCTTGCTCATAGGCCCAGTGATGTTTTTGTCAGATACTACCTTATTCCTGTTACTCAGAGTGTTTTAAGTCTGGCCAAGAGAATTCTAGATGTGGCTTTGGTAGCAAATGGGGTGATAGATGATGTTAGAAAGAGGAGGAGGAATAATAGTTTGGTGTTTAAATTGGTCTCAGTCTCTCGGGAAAGCCTATGACTGTGATAGTTGGAATTTTATAGATAAAGTGCTCCATAGTAAGGGTTTCTTGAGTGTCAATGGTAGGCCAAAATCTTGATTTCGGGGGCTGAGAGGTGATGATGAAAGGGATCCTTTATTACCTTTACTTTTTACTATAGTTGGAGTTCTCTTGATATAGGCCTTGTTAAAGGGGTAAGGGTTGGTTTGGAAGAGGTTATGGTTTCTCAACTTCAATTTGCTGATGACCCAGTTCTTTCTTTGGAGCAAGATAGGGGTAGTTTTGAGAATCTTCTTTTAATCCTTTGTCTCACTGAGATAATTTCAGGGCAGGGTTCAAAATAAATTGAATAGTGGTTTGGCAGGATTGAATATGGACAATTAGGTTCTTTCTTCGTTGCTTTCTCTTGTAGGCAGTAAAATTTTAAACTGGTCTCTAACATATAGCTGGGTATCCCTTCTATGGATAATCCTAAGGCTGCTGTTTTTGGGGAGTCAAAGGTTGAAAAAGTGACTAAACAGATACCTAGAAGGGGTCCTTATTCTCTTTGGGTGGCCACATAACTCGTATCTAGATTGTCTTTCTAGTAGTCCCCCTAATTGAGGGCCTCTAATCCTATTTCGTTTTTTTTTTTTTTTTTTTTTGCTTTAGTGTATTTTGTCTTCTCTTTGAAAACATTTCTTCAACATAACATTTAAAAATAACTTTTGAAGACAAAAGAACAAAAAATCTACTTGAAAAATCTGATAGTGAAACAATTTTGAAATGTTTTGTAAAACTTAATTTGAAAATTTTAATCTTGATTTTTGACTTGTCTCCATCCAAATTATAATTTTATAATATTGAAATTAATAAATTAATATTTATAGTGTTAGAAAATAAAAAAAGAATATAAATAGATTAAATAAGTTGGTTTGAAATTATTTTCAATGAACACTCGTCTCCTTGTCACACAGGTAGGTTAAGTACTAATGAGGAGGACAAAAATTACACTATTTATCAAAGAATACAAGAGTTTGAAGTAGTAAGAGCGTTGAAGGGAATGAATATTGGGAAAGCAGTAGGACTAGATAATATAACCATTGAGGTGTGGAACAGTTTAGGAAGAAAAGGTATAAGTTGGTTAACAAAATTGTTCAATGAAATATTGAGATCTGATATGCCAAATGAATGGAGGAAAAGTACTTTAATTCCTAGGTATTAGAACAAGAGAGACATATAAAATTGTGCAAATTATAGGGGATCAAGCTTATGAGTTGTACTATGGAGTTATGAGAGAAGGTCATTGAGTAGAGATCAAGGTTGGACATCTGGATTATGGAGAATATATTTTGTTTCATGCCAGGGAGTTCAACTATAGAGGCGGTATACTTATTAAGAATATTGATGGAGAGAAATTAGAGAATTCATGAGGACTTATATACTGTTTTTATTGATTTGGAAAAGGCTTTTGATAGAGTATTGAGGCATGTATTGTGGAAGGCTTTAGAAAAGAGAGGAGTTCTTGTGACATATATTTGAGCAATCAAATTTATGTATGATAGAGCTACGACTTGTGTGAGAACACAAGGTGGAGCTACGAAGAATTTTCCTATAACCATATGACTACACTAAGGTTTACCGTTGAGCTCTGACCTTTTAAACTTGGTATATGTGCTCACTGAACATATTCAAGAGGTAGCACCTTGGTGCATGTTTTTAGCTGATGATATAGTCCTTGTTAGAAATTTGAAAGAAGTAAACAAACTAGAGAAGTGGAGACAAGTTTTAGAAACATTTGGCTTCTATATAAGTCAAAGTAAAATGGAGTATATGAAATGTAAATTTCGTGAAAGATCCATTGATTCTTAGGTGGAGGTGAAACTTAAAGATCATTTTATATGACAAGTGACAGTTTTTAAATATTTAGGGACTGCCATACAAAATAATAGAGAAATAGAGGGGACGTAAATTATAGGGTCCAAGCTAAGTGGATGAAATGGAGGAAGGCGTTAGGTGTTGTATGTGATAGAAAAGTGTCACTCAAACTTAAGGGATTATCGCACAGCTTAAAAACTTGTATTGTTGTATGGTACTAAATGTTGGGTATTGAAAAATCAACATGAGCAAAAATTTGATGTCACGGAAATGAGAATGTTGCATTGGATGAGTGGATACACTAGAAAGAATATGATTAAACATGATTCCATTAGAGAGAAGGTTGGGATAACACCTATCATAGAAAAGTTGGTTGAAATGCACCTTTGGTAGTTTGGTCATGTATAGAGGAGGTTATTAAAGGCTTCTATATGAAGAGTAGATCAAATGGAAGATAGAAAAAGTTGATAATCAGAGATAGAGGGAGACCAAAGAAAATAATAAAAGAAACTATTATCAACAACCTAACAAAAGAGATGAGTAGAGATAGAACATGTTGATGTTGTTTGATCCATGTAGTCGATTCTACTTAGTGGGAGAAGACTTTTTTCTTGTTTTTTAGAGAACACAGAACAAGAAAAGAGAACAAGTTTGAGTTGTTCTCTGTTATTTGTTCTAAAGTACAGAAAATAGAAAATGAGTTTTTAAAATACAACAATGACAATAACAATCAAAGCCTTTTTCCACTAAATGAAGTCAGTTACATGGATCAAGCGACGACATGGTCTTTCTTGGCTCATTTCTATAGTAAGATCTTTGATAGTTAGATCCATCATAATAGTTTCTCCTATTATTTTTTTTTGGGTCTCACTCTACGTCTACTTATTTGGTTGCTTTCCATCTGATCCACACTTCTTACAAGAGCTTCTATCTGTCTCCTCCATATGTGGACAATTTTTTTTAAAAAATTTCAACAAAAAATAGTTTTTCCAAATGCAGGTGCGTACGCTGATATTTTATAATGATAACACTGTGTTTTACAATATGAATCAAACATGCTACTTATTTCTCTTAGTATTCCAGTGGGTATTGGCCAGTGGTTGCCCAGAGATTGGAAAAAATAATGAGGGAATTCCTTTGGTTGGGTGTGTTGAATTGAGGAGATACCATTTTTCTGGTTGGCAGGTGATTGGCAATGGCATTCTGCTCAAGATACATTTTCTTTATGGCATTAAGATATTTAGAGTAAGGTTAGGATAAAAATTTTCAGCATGCTAATCTTGTACGTTTAT
The DNA here is from genome assembly GCA_031216115.1 of Senna siamea. Classification (NCBI taxonomy): domain Eukaryota; kingdom Viridiplantae; phylum Streptophyta; class Magnoliopsida; order Fabales; family Fabaceae; genus Senna; species Senna siamea. The sequence continues at coordinate 11,402,485 of CM062354.1, read as the reverse complement.
TTGTTCTAGTCCTTGGAATTTAGCTTGCAAGTATCGGACTCTTTCAAATCTTTCTTGTTTAGGGAGGGTGATTGTCTTCATTTTAGGTTCTAGAAGGCTTTTTTTTTTCTTTTCTTGTGGGAGAGAGGGTTTGGGGGAGGGGGGGGGGAGTGTTTCTACTAAGCTTTCTCGGATTTGGATTGACTATCTTTGTTGAATAATACTCCCATTTGGTGTTTTGGTTCCTTTGGAGCTTAACGTTTTTTCTAGGAATCTTCATTTTGCTAGAAATCCTAGAGAAGTTTGTGAAGATGAGGCTCTTCTGCTTCTTGAACCCATTTGCTTTTCTTCTCTTTTAAACAGGAGGGTTCGGAATCTGGATTCTTCTGGCATTTACTCTCACATGTCCTATTTTGATGTTCTCCTCCAAACAGGGCAACATTTTATCTTGAGAAACAAATTTGGAAATCTAAACTTATTTCAAAGGTGAAGCCATATGCATGAACAGCATTAATACTAATTTTATGTTTCCTGATAGTAGATATTGCATTATCCTCTAACATATATTTTATGGGTGGATTAATACTGAAACAACGGAGTACTTGTGTGTCCATTGTTATACTCAAATTTCAATATGGCTAAATTGTTTGGCATTTTTAACAGTATTGGATGTGCCCAGAGAAATTGGATTGGATTCTGTTACTCAAAATCATATCTAAAGACTTGGGCCATTATAGTGCCGAAGTTCTGTAGCAATGTGAAATGTTCACTGTGATTTACATATATAGTTGGGAAGAAAAGCTTGGTTTTCTAATCGAGTGTTAGACTCTCTGAAATGCTTTGTGGGATAAGGGTTTTGTTTTCCTCAGGTTACATTTTTTTGTACTCTGCTCATGGCTGTTGAAGTGGTGTTTATGAATAGAGTTTGGACAGCATTATTATTTGTATAGAATAAAATGTTTTAATGTTTTCTTGTTTGTCCTCTGTTAGGAGATGTCTTGTCCTCCATTGGTCCATTTGTGTATCTTTGTTCCTTTCTAATATAGTTTTTTTTTTTTGGGGGGGGGGGTGGTGTGGGGTAATAAAATGAAGAAATATAACCTTCACGTTTTGTTTGGATTGTGTGATTTAAAATCTTGATGGAATTACAAATACAAGGAATTTTGAATTTCTGAGGATCAAATTTCTTGTTTAGGTAATCCTAGGTATTTGTGTGTAATGAAGTAATTCAGATACTGAAAACATTACTTTCGACCCTCTAAAATTAGCCCATTTAACCGCACTCAAGAAATTAGGCATAGCAAATAACAAAAGATTGAATCAGTAAATTCAGAACAAATCAATGAAAAATTATCAATTAGGTTTTTTTTTAAAATGTAAATTGAAAGTAATTTAGCTGCAAAAATGAAAGTAATGAAAAATCATAGTATGATCATTAAAATAAATTATACATTTAGATTATAGAACTATACAATAACAAACAAAACCTTTTCTCATTAAGTGAGGTCAGTTATATGGATTAAGCGATGCCAACATGTTCTATCTTGACTCATTTCTATGATTAGATTGTTAATAGTTAAATCATTTCTAATAGTTTCTTTTATTGTTTTCTTTGGTCTCTCGGCTCTAGTTATTGGACTATCTTTCATTTGATTCACTCTTAGTACAAGAGCCTTTAATGGCCTCCTCTTTATGTGACCAAACTACTTAAGGCGTGTTTCAACCAACTTTTTTATGATAGATGTTACCTCAACTATCTCTCTTATGCAATCATTATCAATCCTATTATTTTTAGTGTGTCCTTTCATTCAACACAACATTCTCATTTTTACAACATTGAATTTTTGCTCATGTTGACTTTTTTTCGCCCAACATTTAGTAATGTACAACAATGCAGGTTTTATAGCTGTGCAATAATATTTTCCCTTAAGTTCAAATAACATCTAAAACCTTCCTCCATTTCATCCACCTAGCTTGGATACTATGATTTACGTCTCTCCTGTATTTCTCTAGTATTTTGTATGATAGTCTCCAAATACTTAAAACTTATGGCTTGTTGTATGGAATGATCTCCAAGTTTCACTTTTATCCTATAATCAGTGTACTTTTTACTAAATTTATATTCTATATTCTCTTTTACTTCGATTTATAAGGAAACCGAATGTTTCCAAAGCTTGTCCCCACTGTTCTAGTTTTTCGTTTACTAATACTTTCAAATCTCCCTCATTTATTTAGGAAAGAAATTAAATTTACTTATTATGATAAGTACTTGAAGTGTAAGCAATCATATAGACTGGAAGTGACTGATACTTTTTCATTTGACTTTGCTTGTCATATGAACTTTAAAATATTGTTATATGATTGTTATTGATGTCTGTGTTTGAGATCAAATCCATTCTTTTGATTGACTAAGGCTTATATACAACATGTTCCTTGCTTCACTCATTCCACACCTGAGCATGGCTCCGTATGGCTAGGATTTTACACCTAGAAGCTATCATTTTTAATTTTGATCATTGGTAGGTTTTGGGTATAAACAAAACCTATATTTGTCACCATACAAATATCAAATTCATCCTTTTTGTTGAAGTAAATGATATGTCAATAAAATGAATATTTTCATGTCAGAATTTTGAGCTCAAAGCCTTGTCCTGATCTGTGTTCATGTATTCTTTGCATGATATTCTCTAGGATTTTAGCTTGAAAAGAATAATTTCTTTCTCTTTTATCTGTACTGTACATTGTAGTAGGCTAAAACTGGTATCACATATGCTTTAAAATGCCTTTAGCATTAAGATTTTTTCCTTCCCTGTGGGGATTTTCTCACAGCTTCTTCAAATTGAGTTTACTAGTTATCGATCACTGTTAGATTGGGGCCTTTGCCAGTGTGATTCAAATGTTATATATTAAGAATCTCTTAAAGCACTTTGATTTTCTTTTCTGTTATCTTCTAGCTTTTGAAGATTGCTCATCTTCCTATCATGTGTAATCTATGTACTATAGTGAGTTCTCCTTACCCTAAATTCAAAAAGCAAAGATAAAAAAAGAAATACATTGAGGTAAGTTCTGACATTTTCGGAATCTTAGCAGAAAATGCTAATATAAGCTTGTTTATGATGAAAAAGAAGACTTTTAATAATTACATCACGCATTTTTGGGCTTGTTCTCTATTGTAATGATAATGAAATGATAGTAATCTAAGAAACCTTTATTTACCCTTGTGTTATATACTCATTATGTTCATGAGCATCTTAATAATAAAAAAAAATTGTTCAGGTTTATTATTTCTGAATTTGATGCTTTGTATATATATTTTTAACTTGAATTTTAGGTGTTGTCTTTTCTGGTTATCATGGTGTTCCATATACCTATGTGCTTCCTTCTGTCCCAACAGCAGCATATGGTGCAACAAATTATCGATCAAATGGTGCTGGAAAGAAGTTCCAGGACAGCAAGGTTCTTCTCGTTCCATCAATTTAATCTTAATCATGGTTCCTGATTTTAGAAGTTGCCAATATTTAGGCTGAAGAAAAGAGACAAAATTCTCATATCTTGTTCCAGTTTCTGAGCAACATATATGTTGAGAAAGTTGAAATTGGCTTGACTATCAAATCTTCCTAGTTTTCTTTCTGCCAATAACTAATCTTTTGAACTCTATCATCTTTAGATGGTGTCATGCTTAATTTTTCTAGGACCATTCATATAGGGAACAATATCTATGATATTGATATTTGGTAACCAAGTTTTTTTCTGGTCCATTAATTGTATAAAAAGAACTGTGGAAGAAGATTGATGGAGAGATATCAGAAATCTCATGAAGATCTATATATGGTTTTTATTGATTTAGAAAAGGCCTATAACAGAGTATTGAGAAAAGTTTTGTGGAAGGCTTTGGCAAAGAAAGGAGTTTGTGTTGCTTATATCCAAGCAATAAAATTTTCCTTTTTTATAAAAAAAATGATGGGGTCTTGATTTGTGTGAGGACACAAGATGAGTCACAAAGGATTTTTTTATAACCATAGGACTACACAAAGGTTCTTGAGCCCTTACCTTTTTAACTTGGTATTGCATGTGCTCATTGAACATATCTTAGAGGGTCACCAAGGTGCATACCTTTTGCTAATAACATAGTACTTGTTGAAGATTCCAAAGAAGTTAATGAAAAATTAGAGAGGTAAAGATATATGGTTTTGGTATAAGTCAAAGTAAAATAGAATATATAGAATGTAAATTTAGTAAAAGGTACACTAATTCTAGGATAGAGGTGAAACTTGGATATCATTTCATACAAGAAGTTACAAGTTTTTAGTATTTGGGGACTATAATACAAAATAATGGAGAAATTGATGGGGACGTAAATCATAAGGTCCAAGATGGGTGGATGAAATGAAAGAAGACTCCAAGTGTTATTTGTGATAGAAAAATTCTACTCGAACTTAAGGAAAAATTTTATCTTACAGCTATAAAATTTACATTGTTATATGTTATTGAATGTTGGGCAACAAAAAGTTAACATGAGCAAAAATTCAATGTTGCCGAAATGAAAATGTTACTTTGGATGAGTAGATAAACTAGAAAGGATAAGATTAAGAATGATGACATTAAAGAGGAACTTGGAATAGTACCTATCATAGAAAAATGGTAGAAACATGCATTAGGTGGTTTAGTCATGTATAGAAAAGACTATTAGAGGTTTCTGTACGAAAAGTTGACCAAATGAAAGATAGCCTAATAACTAGAGGTATGAGAGATCAAAGAAATCTATAGGAGAAACTATTGAAATTGGGCTTAATTATAAATAATTTAATCATAGAAATGAGTCAAGATAAAGCATGTTAATGTCGCTTGATCCAAGTAGCTGACCCCACCTTGTGGAAAAAGGCTTTGTTGTTGTACGTATAAAAAGGAGCTATATAACCATGTTATCTGATAATCACTCTGGGGAGGTGAAGAGTTCCTTCTACAAGAAAACATTTAACAATTATAGGGGAGGACAAGGCATGCTTCAAAACAGAGAAACAAAGAAAATGAAAAGGCTAAAAAATGCAAGAAATCTTCACACTGTTGGGGGGAAACCTTTTGTATCTTCTATATTCTTACTGAACATACAGGGGTAGGAGAGTGATGGGGCCCGGGGGGATATTGGGCTGTAAGTATATACCAGAAGGGGTAAAAGGCATAAGGCAGCAAGGGCAGAAGTGGAATTAGACAAAATAATTACCTCTGATAGTAGCTTAGTGGAGCAGACACCAAGGGAGGACGTATAAAACATAGGAGGGCTGTGTGCAGGGTTTTTTAGGCAAGTTCATGGTTAAGGAAGGAGAGCTCTAGCCTCTCAAATTGCTAGAGGGATTAGTCATTGGTTTGCTATCTGTTTTCTATTATATTTTTCTGTTGCATTGCTTTTGTTATCTTTAGCATTCGGTAGTGTATCTGTGCTGAGTAAGCGGTAAGTGTGCTGGTATTGCTGTGACAGTGTGTGTATCAATACCAGAATAATAGTGACAGTGCATATTTTTATATAGAAACACAACAGAATTATTTGGTCTCCATCAGAGAGGGAGAGTGGCACACATAACATAGTATCCTTAATGATGGAAGAATTAAACAACAACAACAAAAAAAGCCTTTTCCCACTAAGTGGGGTCAGCTATATATTTTTACAAATTTTTTAATGAAGGACACATCTCCTTGTCATGTTGGCAGGCTAAGTACTAAAGAGGAGGATCTCAGTTAAAAAAATCTAAGAGTTTGAAGTAGTACAGGCATTGAAGAGAATAGATAATGGTAAAAAAGTAAGACTAGATAATATACACATTGAGGTGTGAAAGAATTTAGGAAGAAAAGGAGTAAGTTGGTTAACAAAGTTTTTTAATGTAATATTGAAATTTAAGAAGATGCCGGATGAATGGAGGAAAAGTACTTTAATCCCAATGTATAAGAACAAGAGTGATATAAGAGAATTGTGCAAATTATAGGGGTATTAAGTTCATGAGTCATATTATGAAGTTATGGGAGAAGGTTATTAAATGGAGATTAAGGTTGGACATGAGAATTATAGAGATTCAATTTGGTTTGCTTATGTGAGAACATAAAGTAGAGTCACAAAGGATTTCCTTATAACCATAGGACTACACCAAGGTTCAACTCTGGGTCCTTATCTTTTTAACTCGATATTAGATGTTCTTGCTAAACATGTCTAAGAGGTGGCACCAAAGTGCATACTTTTTTTTGATTATATAGTCCTTGTTGGAGATTCTAAAGAAGTAAACAAAAAATTAGAGAGGTGGAGACATATGGTTTCTGCATAAGTTGAAGTAAAACGGAATATATAGAATGTAAATTTAGTAGAAGTTATATTGATTCTAGGGTGAAAGTGAACCTGGATATCATTTCATACAAGAAGTCATAAGTTTTAAATATTTGGTAACTTTAATACAAACTAATGGAGGAATAGAGGGGGACATAAATTATAGGGTTCAAGCTAGACAGATGAAATGGAGAAAGGTTTCAGGTATTGTTTGCGATAGAAAAGTACCACTCAAACTTAAGAGAGAATATTATTGCACAGCCATAAGACTTGCATTGTTGTATAATACTAAATGTTAGATGATAAAAAGTCAACATGAGCAAAATTTTAATGTCGCCGAAATGAGAATGTTGCGTTGGATAAGCGGACATACTAGAAATGATTGAATTAGGAATAATTACATTAGAGAGAAAGTTGAAGTAGCACCTATCATAGAAAGGTTAGTAGAAACACGCCTTAAATAGTTTGGTCATGTATAGAGGAAATCATTAGAGGTTCCTGTACAAAGAGTTGACTAGATGGAAGATAGACTATTAACTAGAACTAAGGGAAGATCAAAGAAAACGATAAGAAAAATTATTATGATTGACTTAATTATAAATAATCTTACCATAGAAATGAGCCAACATCGAACATATTAGTGTTATTTGATTCATGTAGCTAACTTTACTTAGTGGAAAAAAATTTTGTTTGTTGTATGCGTGGGATTTAGTTAGTCAGTTTTCTAAATGTTTGATAGTCGCATTTTGTGGACAATATTTTCTATGATGTTGTCACTTTTGTGGAATTTAAAACTAAATGAGACAAGATTTTAAATCAATTGAAGTAAATGATCTAGTCATCTGACATTTATGGTTATATGAATCTTTGTAATTGATCAAAACTCAAGAAAACTATTAGAGCAAGCTATTTTTTGTTATTGCAATTTTTCCCTGAAAGAAATACAGGGGTATGAAAATCTATACAATAAAGCTGTAGCTAATAAGAGAAATGGACTATGTACGCCTTTGAGCAAAGATGCTTGTCTGTAGTTGGTAATTGTAGACATGAATAGCTACTAATATTATGGATGAAACTGGAAGGAAAGAAGCTTAATTAGATATTGCAGTTGAGGGCTTCTAGGATCAAACCTAGGTTTGCAAGACATAGCGGCTAGGACCTATTTGGTTTGGTTGAATGCAGTTGTAGTCTAACAAATGTATCAAACTTAAACTTCAAAGGCTTCAAATTTCTTTGATGGTGATAATAAATTTTGGTCCATGAATTCTTAAAGAATGTGGAGTGTCATTTATCAAATAAGAAAAATCAATTAGCTTTCATTTTTGAGGGATTGTTTACTAAGTTCAGCTCCCACTTTTTACCTGCTTCATTCTTCTTATAGAATTGTTAGTTTATAAATTTTTCTTTTATCTGATTGTTCCCACTATGCTTTCATGTTATTTGTCTATAGTGAACAACAAATTGCCTAGATCTTCACTGTCTAAATTCTTACATGTTACATCCTAAGGTTATTGTAATGATTGCTCTCTATTAGTTTAAACTGACAGATGCTTTTCTGCTGTTTTCCAGGAGGATCACAGTAACTCACTGACCATTGGTGTTGCAGATGGTCATATAGGGTTGGTTGTTGGTCATGGTGGAAGGAATATAATGGAAATTAGTCAGGTTTTCTATTGCTACATTATTACAGGTCTAATGTGATTATTTATACCTTAACCTTAAACTAATGTAACCAATTTCACTTTCTCAGGTTAGTGGGGCAAGGATAAAGATATCAGATAGAGGTGATTTCCTATCTGGTACAACTGATAGGTATGGAATAAACGTCGTTCCTTAAGATTTTTACATTTCAAAGTTCCCTGGCATTATGTTTTTTAAAGATAAACTATAATTTTAACTTTTTGTCCCTTAATCGTTGTTCCCCCATTGGTTTAATGTTTGATTCAAGACACTTATGATTTGTTCAATTACCATTTACTTATTACACGTTATTTTACATCTAAATTTATATGAAAATTATCATATGAATGTCAAAACGATGATAAATTTTGTTGTTAAATGTCCAATTCACTTTTATTCTTGGATAGTTTCATTGTTTGGCGGCTATTGCTGGGATTAGGTAGACAGCTTCAACTTTGGAATGTCAACTTAATCCCAGTAATAGTTCTAAAAGACCGTGCAACTGCTTGAGATATTAGTAAAACATGTTTTTAACAATTAAATTGTTCATTATTTTAACTTTTGCATGATGGATTGACATTAGAATAATATTACAAGATGGTTAGCGAAACAAATATTTAGGAGTTAAATGGAAAAATTTAAACCATTCAGATGTAAATTGACTTTATGTCAAACTATAAGTGGATAAACTATAATTTAACCTTTTAAAAAAGACTACCATTAACATTTTGACATCTTTTTTCTTCATTTTACAGGAAAGTTACAATAACCGGAACGCTGAGAGCAATACGGACAGCTGAAACTATGATAATGCAGAAGGTTGCTTATGCTGCCGAGAGAGCGATGGAGTAGTTTGCAAGAAGCACCCTTGTCTCTTGTTGGAATGCTTCTTGCTAATTGGTTATCTAATTGCATATTTTTTTTTTAGATTTATTTGCATAAGTCCCATCAAATGATACGTTGATAGATCTGAATATTGTAGTGGAAGACACGGCAGCATTTTGTTTTTTTATTCATTGAGAGCGATCTTATAGGAATTCTTTTCAAACACTGAAGGTATAAGATCCATTGGAAAGGCAATTAGTGCTTCACCAAATGTAGTAATTAGAAGTATATTTTCTTTTTACTAAATGTCGTAAGTGACAGTAGCTAATGTCATGTCCAATATGTATCTCCATTTATTGGCTTGAGGTAGGATTTTGAGGTTTCTTTATCTGCTGTGAAATGGAAATTGAGGTTTGAGAATTTACTTGCAATACCCTACTAGAAGTTCATTTTTCAGTTGCCATTGGTTTAATCTATCTTACTAATTAGAATAATGATATGATGCGTTAGCCTTAATGCTAGCTGGAGACTGAATAATGATGAATTCTTATGCATCAACATTTATGTCCAAGTTTGGTTCATAGCACTATTAAGCAATAATCATGTTTCATGATTTTCTATGTATAATTTTTTTTTACTATTATTGTGTTAATAAAACTATGACCAAAATTAATGCAAGATGCAGTTTTTTTATTAATACTGTCTCCTAAGAATTCACTCTTGTTCTTTATTTTCTTTTTTATTTTTACTAGATGCAGTTTTTATCATGATTATATGTTGTTCATACAAGATGTTTAGCATGCACAAAAGTGCATGTTATTTTTTTTAATTTTTGAAATATATTAAAAAATAATTATTATTAGATTTTAGATTGATAAATTAATTAATAAAAAGTTATTTAACTTTTTATTATTTTTTTAATATTTTAATATTTTAATATTTTCTTTATTCTCTTTGTATTACATATCTTATTTTAAATTTTATATTATATAATATATTTTGAGACCTCTAAAAATATTATAATATAGATGTGTGACTCAATTAAAATTACTCTAATAAAGTTTGGTTAAATTAGCGATACACTTAAATGAGGTCGATGTGCTGCACTTATTTAGGAATACCTGAATTAAGAATGGTAAAAGAATCTGAAGTTATTGACAAATTGTCACACCCCCTAAAAAGGAGCGGAGCAACGACGCCAAATTCAAGGTAAATCTGTGATACCCTAAGCCAAAAACAAACAAAGCCATAATGCATGCATTTAATACTACTATTATTTACTTGAACAAGAGAATTCTACCAATAATTTGATAAGGTCTTCCTTAAAATTTAAACATTTTGGAATTTACAATTGCTCCCAAAGCCTATGCAATAAGTCTATTAGAGAGCTCTACTACCAACCAATCAAAAGGCAATCTATAACCATACAAAATACACCAAAAAATTTATATGGATCCTACCTATGACCAAAAGAGCTATTTAGATTCCAAATAAAATTTCTAACAAATAATCAAAATAATCCATAGCCCATGAATGAAGGAAGGACAATGTAGAACACTGGATGAACACTAACTAATTCAAGCGGTTAAGTTGTGATATGCCATAGAACCAACTCTATCAAGGATCTTAAATGGCCATATATGTATCTTATCTCTTGTTCCAAACCTTAATACACCTTTCATAGGTGAAACCTTAACATATGTGATCTCACATAGCAAACTCTAAGTCACGATGTCTATGATCAACATAAGCCTTCTCCATGCTTATGCTACTAAAAACCTTTTTTAGATTAGTTTCACTTTTTCCAAAGTATCTTCTACCAAGTTTGGTCCTAGAAGTTTAGTTTTCCCTACTTCAAACCACCCTAAGAGAGACTTGTAGTGCCTCCCATATAGTGGTTTGAATGGTGTCATATGGATACTAGCATAATAACTCTTATTGTAGGTGAATTCTACAAGAAAATATCTTTCCCAACTACCACCAAAGTCTACCACATGCTCTTAACATATCCTCTAGGATTTGTATTGTTTGATCAAACTAGCCATCAATTTGTGGGTGTAAGGAAGTATTGAAGTCCAACTGAGTACCCAAAACTTCTTGTAATGCCTTTCAAAAGTGCAAAGTAAATTGTGACTTGTGATTGGAGATGATAAACATTAGAACTCCATGAAGTCTTACTACCTTATCAATGTATAATTGTGCATATTTTTCCACATTATAGGTTGTCTTCGTTAGGAGAAAATGTGTTGACTTTTTAACCTATCTAGATCACCTAAATAGAGTCATACACCTTTAGAGTATGAGGTAATACAATCATCAACATAGAGTTATATACCCCTTTATAATACAAAGTAAAACTATAACAAAATCTAGGGTGATTCTCTCACACTTCCACTTTGGTATCTTAAGTTGCTAGAGAAATCCTATAGACTTATGATGTTCAGCCTTCATTTGGTAGAACACTAAGCAACGTGAGACAAAATCCACTACATATTTCTTCAAACCCTCCCACCAGTACACTGATTTCAAATCTTGATACATCTTCTTAGCACCATGATGAATAGTATAATTTGACCAATGTGTTGCCTCTAAGATCTCCCTTTTCAAGGCATCATCATTTAGTATACAAAGTCGTTTATGATACTTCAATATACCATCAGAATCCATAGTGAACTCACTTACACCTTTGCCTTCTTTAACTTCACTTGCCCTTTTTATAATTAAGGATCTTTTCCCTGAGATGCCTTCACGTTCTCAACCAATAGGAAACTAAGCTGCACTTGTGATAAAAGTAATCTAGGCTCTCTAATTTCAAATTACACAAATAGCCTCTCCAACTCATGCAATTCTTTAATTAGAGTTTTTTGCAGGTGGGGTACAAGGTTCAAACTTCCCATTGACTTTCTACTTAAACATCTTCTACCACATTTGCCTTACATAGGTGGTACATAATAGTGTAATCATAATCTTCTAGTAACCCCATCCACTTCCTTTGCCTCGAGTTAAGATCCCACTACTATAAAATATACTTAAGGCTTTATAATCTGTATAGCTATCGCATGCCTCCTTATAAAGATAATGTCTCCAAATCTTGAGAGCAAATACAACTGAAGCCATATCTAAGTCATGATTGAGGTAATTTTACTTATGCTTCTTTAATTTCCTAGAGGCATAAGTGTAATAGTCCTAACCTATGGTTCACTAAAATAATCATTTATTTGTAATTCACATACATAGATAAGTGTGTCACTACTTCCTCTACCTGAGTAAATTTTTAACTTTTACCAAGTTAAATATAATTAGTTGAGTTAGGTTTGGGTCTCTACTCTCAGGTTCTCATATGTATATAACATAGTAGTAGAATAATTAAAAGGATAGAATAAAATACGTTGAAAGTGTGTGTGTGTGTATATATATATATATACATACATATTAACATCCTTTCCTTTAGTCATATATATATATATGAGAATATGTGACTCCTGGACATGTATATACAATTAGTTATGAGGATAACATGCAATAGGTCTGCCACTCAATCCCAGGACCCAGAAACACCTACTATGGATAGTCCTTTTCACATTCATTCATCTATATATCTATCCTTCACTATGTAACACAAAAGAACTACCATAGGTCATCCAAAAAAAAAACCATAAGACCTTGGTTAAGGATAGATTAACTAAAATATACTACTGATTAATATCTAAGTTGACTACTGGTAAGATGACTACTGATTAAGTACATGCACAAAATTTACCAGTTGTACTCATACAAAAAATCATACATTCTCTTCTTGTTCACAATTCCATAAATATATATTTATTGGATGCAATGCTTGATATGTCATGTACTCAATGATGCATGTACAATTAAGTAGTCATAATAAATTCTTTGAAAACATGTTTGTGCTTTTTATACAACATCATTTTCATCACAAAGCAATTTAGCATTAATCTTGTAACATCATTAATCCTTAATCATTCTGTAGGTAAATACAAAATTGTGGGCCTCAAGCCCTTTCATCAAATAAAATAGAATAGAGAGCAACTTTTCTATCGATGGCTCTACCCAACAAAGATCTTACTTACCCCTAAGCTCTACATGAACGAGTAACTCTATGGCCTTAAGCCCTGGTGGTATCTGACCATTGTACATTTTGAGGTGTTCCTCAATGGATCCAAGTACATAAACATATGGATTACCATCCATTTATTTTACGAATCATGTCCTACTCTAGGTGTACATCACATCTGCTTTATGCTAGATAAATCATGCAACTATGGAATCACCACCCCTTACTGGTGGATCATGTCTTTGGTATGCTATCCCAAGTATATTCACTAAGTTGAATTAGCCCAAGCCACATTTATGTCTAATTATAGGTCTGTGATCCTTTCTTATCCATATCATTTAGGGTCAACTAACCTATAATTGGAAACTGTCATGGTGTTTTCAAATCTCTTTTACTTAATTGAGTGGTTGTTTTACCATCCTAATTTATGGCTCAACTGTGGAATGCCTAAGGGTCATCCTATATTGACAATCGGTCACTCAAAATTGAGCTTGTCTAACGCCAATGCATACACTGAGAATACTTTGAACTTTTCTCAAATCTTTCATTCATCTTTTCCCTATTGATTCATATTACATGATGTTGGATTCTATAAATATTTAGGCTTGGGTGGTTAATTGAGCCTTAAAATCTGAAATATAGGGATTGCAAGGCATAAATTCAAGTTTTGGAGCCTACTAGTCAACTTCCTCTCCTATAGCAATTAGTTGGTAGTTTTATGTCCAAACAGGGAAACTAAACCAAAGAGATAGCAGTCGACTTCTAGCCTTCTAGTAGTTGGCTGCTAGCCTACTATCCTGAGGTATTGGGTAATTAGGAACATAAAAATCGATTGCTAGGGAGTTGATAGTCAGCTATTATGTTCTTGATCGTTTTGGGTAGCATAAAGAACATAACAGTTGACTTCTAGGGGCTTGCTAGTCGGCTACTACGTTGTAGCTTGCCTTAACAACCTACATTTTCATCGGTGTTTAGTCCATGTAATACCCCATTCTCATTTCTAATTATCAAATCTTAGTCCCCTAGTCCTTTAGAAAGATTCTAATGTAGAAAACATCAAATATGCAAGCTCAATCAACCTCAAATCCTAATTTCTTAATTCTTTCGCTTGAACAATACATAATTTATTTGATCTGCTATACAATCATGCAATAGTGTAATAAAGCAGCATTCAATGTCCAATAGAAGTTAAGAAAATCAAAGAATGTAAGTTTTAATCTCCCATGTCACTTAGAAATCATGAAAAATGGCATTCTTACCACCATGAACAGTACACTTCAAAAATAAGGGAGAAAAGGAGATTTAGCTACCTTGATTTGTGTTTTCCTTACTGAAAATGATCCAGATGAAGTGTATGGTGATTCTAAAGAAATTCCCAAGCTTTATATCAACATCTCAAGCTTTTGATCTCACTTTCTCTCTCTAGGTTGACTCTTTCTCATTCTAAGGTCAGCTCCCTCTCTCTCTTGCTGAAGGTTTTGTGGTGGTTTTGATCCCTCTCTCTCTCCTCGAAGTTATTTATATAGGTGGTAGGTAGGAGAGTGAAAATTATTATGTGAGATGGTGCTAGAAATGAGTTCAACAATTTGGTCCCTTGGCTTACTTTTTGAATATTTTCATTAGTCAATTGTGAGATGACCATATTGCCCTTTCAAAAATTGGTAGGGAAGTTTCAAAGTTCAATTAGCTACAGTAACCTCCCTAGATAAATTTTCAAATTTGCCTCTGACTTTCTTTCTTCTTTTTATTTTAGTCCTTGACTACTTCCATTTAGCTAGTAGAGACCTTATTGAATTTCCTACACCAATATAGGAAAAAATTATTAAGGTTAAATTCCAAGGATTGCGTATAAGAGGGTGTTACATTTCTCCCCTCCTTAAAAGAATTTTGTCCTCAAAATTTGGTTTCACTTATTCAAAAAATTATAGGCACGATCATCTCATATCCTCTACTTTTTCCCATGTTGCCTCTTGAGGTGACGACCTATCCCATAACACCTTCACCAATGGAATAGCCTTACTTTTGAGATGTTTCACCTCAGTCCCAATAATCCTTATAGGCTTAGGGTGATAAGTCAAATTAGCCTTTAATTTTACTATACTTCCATCAATAATATATGAAGGATCTGAGATATATTTACGGAGTTGTGATACATGAAAAACATTATGAAGATGGGACAAATAGGGTGGAAAAGAACATTGGTAAGTAGATGAACCAACTCTTCTCAAAATTTGAAATGGTTTGATAAATTTAGGATTTAACTTCCTTAACTTTATAGCCCTACTAATGCCAGTTCTTGGGGACACTTTGAGGAAAACATAACCCTCTTCTTCGAATTCTAGTGGTCTTCTCCTCTTATTAGCATAACTCTTTTGTCTGTCTTGAGGTATGGTAATTTTCTCCCTTAGCATCTTAATCTGATCAGTGATTTTTTAAACTAGTTCAAGACCTAACAATTACCTCTTTCCCACTTCAAACAAACACAAAGGAGACCTACGTTTCCATCCACACAATGCCTCCTAGGGAACCATCCTTATACTAGAGTGGTAACTATTGTTATAAGAAAATTCTTCCAATGGTAGGATCTTATCCTAACTCTCTCTTTGTTTTAAGGAATAGGCTCTAAGCATATCCTCTAAGGTCTAGATGGTTCTATTAGTCTATTCATCAGTTTAAGGATGATACGTAGTACTAAATTTTAACTTAATATTGAAAGCTTCTTGCAAAGCTCTCCAAAATCAAGAGGTAAACCTAGGGTTTCTATTTGAAAAAATGTTAGAGGGAATACCATGAAGTCTTACTATCTCTTATATGTACAGTTAAGCTAACCTATCTAAGGAGAAAGTAATCTTAATGGGTAGGAAATGAGTAGATTTAGTTAACATGTCTACTATCACCCAAATGGCATCATTCCCTGATTGGGTTCTAGGTAAGCTTATCCCAAAGTCCATTGAAATCTTATCTCATTTCTATTTTGGGATGTTTAAAGGTTGCAATTGTCCCAAAGGGTCTTTGATACTCTATCTTTACTTGCTAACGTGTCAAGCACCTAGCAATATATTTTGCTATATCCCTCTTCATCCCTGGCCACCAAAAGTTTTTCTTTAAGTCTTGGTACATCTTAGTAGCTCTAGAATGTACAGTATAATGGCTCTTATGGGCTTCTTCTAAAATCTTGTTCCTTACCTCTCCTTGTTTTGGGACATAAATCTTATTTTGAAATAATACCACCCTATTGGAGGCCTAAGTGAATTCCCTTGAGTCTTTTAGGGACTTCAAGAACTCATCCTCCCTCGTAGCTTTTAAGATTTAGGCTCTAAGGTTACATTCTACCTGCAATTCACTTAAACAAATTCTTTTGGTAGGATTAGAGTGGATAGGCTTAGATTTCTAAATTTCTTTATTAGCCTCATCTCGTCCACCATCATCTGAGCTACATTAAGGGATTTCCTACTAGTTCATCAGAAACTACATTCGCTTTTCCTGGTTGGTATTTCAACTCTAAATGGTCATACTTTAGGAACATTATCCATCTCCTTTGTCTCATAATCAACTCTTTCTGATCAAAGAGATACTTTAGACTCTTATGATCACTAAACACCTCAAATTTTGCTCCATATAGGTAATGCCTCCAAATCTTTAGTGTAAACATTATGGCTACTAGTTCAAGGTCATGGGTGGGGTAATTCTCCTCATGTAGCCTCAACTGTCTCGAGGCATATGGTACTACCTTTTTGTCTTGAATCAACAAATATCCTAGTCCCTTCTTGGATGCATCACATTACATATCAAATTTTCCTAAGGGATTTGGAATAATTAAGATAGGTGTTGTGGTCAACTTCTCCTTCAGGGTTTGGAAACTTGGCTCACATTCTAGAGTAGGCACACCCTTCCTATTTAGCCGAGTTAGTGGTAGCGCTTACTAGGAAAAAATGCCTATAATAATCAGCTAGTCTAAGGAAACTATGGACTTTTACCATAGTTTTAGGCCTCTCCTGGTTCATTACTACTTCTGTCTTACTAAGATCCACTGCTACTCCATCCTTTGTAATCATATGGCTTAGAAATTTCACTTCTTCCATCCAAAATGCACACTTCTCCAATTTGATATACAATTGCTTCTCCTATAGCAATTTTAGCAAAATCCTAAGGTGTTCTACATGCTCTTTTATGCTTTTGGAATATACAAGGATGTCATCAATAAACACTACCACAAATTGATCGAAATACAGCCTAAAGATGCAATTCATGTAATCCATAAATATGGCTAAAACATTTAAAAGAAATTCATAATGCTCATACCTAATCTCGAAGGCAGTCTTAGGAATATCCTCTGCCCTTACTTTGATTTGATGGTAACTCGACCTCAAATCTATTTTAAAAATCACAACGGCTCATCGCAGTTGATTTAAGAGATCATCTATTCTAGGAAATGAGTATTTATTCTTTAATGTCACCCAATTTAGTTAACTATAGTATATACATAACCTCAAATTTCCATCTTTATTTTTTAAAAATAACAATGGTGCTCCCTTTGGTAAAGCACTGGGTCAGATGAATTGTTTTGCTAGGAAATCCTCAATTTGAACCTTCAATTCAATTAAATCTATAAGAGACATCCTATAGGGTGCTATGGATATGGGTTCTGATTCAGGTATTAAGTCTATGAAAAACTCCACTTCTCTCTCTGGTGGGAGATTATAAATATCCTCTAGAAAAACATTAGGGAATTCTTTAACTAAAGGGATACCTTGAAGGCTATGCCAAGTCTCTAGTTCAAAAGAGTACAAAAAACTTATTCTTTAGGTCTTTTCCTCCTTTCTCAGAATTATTTGTTTAGTGTCCACAAAAATCACAATTTTCTCAAAACAATCTAGGACCACATTATTAAAAGATAGCTAGTTCATCCCAAGAATAACTTTAAGGTTTATGAGTGGTAAATAAATAAGATTAGCAAAAAAAAGGGTGGTTTTCAACAATAATAGGATAGTTTAAACAAGCTAAAGAGGTTACAACATTTTCTCCAGTAGAAGTAGAAACAATTAGCTCATGTGGAAAGGTCGATGTAGGTAAATTCAATCTCTTCACACATTCATATGCAATGAAAGAATGAGAAGTGCCAAAGTCAAATAGTATACTCAAAGTAGTGTTACTTATCACACCTTTAATTAAATAATCAGACTGAGCTACTTCCTTGTCCTTCATCGTGTACACCCTTCCTCTAGCAGGGGGTATAGTTAACTCAACTGACTTCTTAGCCTTGGGACTTTCACTGGATAAGTGCCCTAGCTTGCCACAAGTGTAGCAGACACCATAGCCTTACAAGGACGGCTTCCTTCTGTGGTTCCTTTTATATTTTGGGCAATTGGACTGTGTTATCTACCTTGTCGTTGACTTCTTTTCTCCCTATGTCTTACCAAACTAACCATCCTTGCCTCTAAAGAATCCAACTGTCTTCCTCTTAAACTGATTAGTCTTCTTTTTCTCTTTCTCTAACTCTATTAGCCCTTTGGCCACTTTCTAACACTTATTCACCAAAAGAACATAGTTCCCTATCTCAAATGGGGCTACAAAATTCTTCATCTCTGGATTTAGCCTGGCCTGTAAGTGCATTACCTTCCAAGTTACATTTGGGTGACCTTTCAAGTAAGAGGAATATTTAGATAATTCCTTAAATTGGGATAAATACTCCTTAAATGTTCTCCCCCTGTATTTAATCTGCATAAACTCTATCTCCTTCTCATTTTAAATGCTAAGGGGAAAATACTTCTATAGAAAAGTTGTCTTGAAGGAATCCCATGTAAGTGGAATCCCTTGAGCCATCATTAATTGCTCAGCTCTTTTTCACCAATGCTCAGCCTCACCAACCAACATATATGTAGCAAACTGCACCTTCTGTCCATCGGTACTTCCTAAAACTTTGAATATCTACTCAATTTCTCACAACAACTTGTCAAAGATTTTTAGGTCAAACTCACCCCTAAATGAAGGTGGTCTTGCTTTCTGGAATTTAGCCTATCCATGATAAGTATAGTTCCCAGCATGTCCTTCAGGTGGATTTGGGTTATGACAATAATTATTACCATTCCCATTTCCCTAGAATTATCATAAGACCTAAGTAGTGGTTATAGCCTACTCTTTCACAGCCTCAGCCAAGCTTCAGAGGGTCTACATTATCCCCTCCATATCGATCTCAATCCTATCTTGTTCAACATTTATTCTTCTATGAGCCATAATTCACACTACAAAACAAACATCATTGAGGTGATAAATCTTAATAATAGAACATTTTATAACAGAATGTATGGCACCAAGAGAAGACACACTCTTCCCAAACCTAAGACTCCATTCCTCAAGTCAGACTAGAACTTTAGTTAGTCAACTGCCTAGCTTCAACGAACCAATTAAATCTAGCCCTTTTCTTAAGGAATACTACCCCTTTCTACCTAGGTTAACTACGCTCTAATACCAACCTATAAGGTGTAACGCACTTAACTTATGGTTCATTAAAACAATGATTTATTTGTAATTCGCATACATAAATAGGTGTGTTACTACCTCCTCTACCTAAGTAAAATTTTAACTTTTACCAAGATAAATATAAGTAGTTAAGTTAGATTTGGGTCTCTACACTCAAGTTCTTACACGTATATAAAATCATAGTGGAATAATTAAATAGATAGAATAAAATGCGTCTAAGAATATATATACTTATTAACATCCTTTACTTTAGACACATATAAGAGAATATGTGATTCTTGGACACGTATATACATTTAGTCATGAGGATAGGAGGCAATAGGTCTACTACTCAATCCCACGACCCAAAAACACCTAATATGGATAGTCCTAGTCACATATTCATTCAAATATATATATATATATATATATATCCTTTAGTATTTACCACAAAAGAACAACCATGGGTCATCCAAAAAAAACCATAAAACCCTGGTCAAGGATAGATTAACCAAAGTATACTACTGATTAGTATCTAAGTTAACTACAGTAGGATGGCTACTGGTCAGGTACAGGCACAATTAGAGGAGGCACTATAGGGGGTTACCTATAATACCAACACTACCCAGACATTTTAGATCACAGTGGTTAGCCCCATAAAAGAGACCTCAATGATAACTGTCTCAATCTCTAATAGAATGTGGTACTGTAAAATCTAGACATATCAACGTAAAAGGTGAGATTTATAATCTCAGTAGCTAGATCACCTATTTTAAAACACACAGATGGTACTAGTTGGACTCGTACAGAAAATAATACATTCTCTTCTTGTTCAAAATTCCATAAACATATATCTATTGGATACAATGCATTCTCACGTCATGTACTCAATGTTGCATGTATGGTTAAGCAGTCATAATAAATTCTTTGAAACATGTTCATGCTTTTCATACAAGATCATTTTCATCACATAGCAATTTAGCATCAATCTAGCAACATGAATAATCCTCAATCATTCTATAAGGAAATACAAAAATGTAGGTCTAAAGCCCTTTTTTCACATCACATAAAATATAATAGAGAGTAACTTTTCAATCAAAGGCGCCACCCAGTGAACACCTTGTACCCTTGAGCTCTACATGAATGAGTAACTCTATGGCCCTAAGCCCTGGTGGTATTTGACCATTGTACATTCTAAGTAGTCCACAGTGGATCCAAGTACATAAACATATGGATCATTGTCCCTATCTTTGACGGATCATGTCTTACTCATGGGATCACTACTCTAGGTGTAGATCACATTTGCTTCGTGCTAGACAGATCATACGGCTATGGAATTACCACCCCTTACAAGTGGATCACGTCCCTGGTACGCTATCCCAAGTATATACACTAAAGTGAATTAGCCCAAGCCATGGTTATGCCTAATTCTAGGTATGTGATCCTTTCTTGGCCATTTCATTTAGGGTACACTAACCTAAAATTTGCAACTGTCACGAAATTTTTGAAATCTCTTTTACTTAATTGAGTGGATGTTTTAAAATCCTAATTTATGGCTCAACTGTGGAATGCCCAACAACTGTTTAATACCGACAATCAGTCACTCAAACTTGAGCCTATCTACCACCAATGCATACATTAGGAATACTTTAAACTTTTCTCATAGCTCTCATTCATATTTTACCTATTGATTCATGTTACATGATGTTGGATTCTCTAAATATTCGGGTTTAGCTAGTTAATTGAGCCTTAAAATCTAAAATTTAAGGACTACAAAGCATAAATTCAAGTTCTAGAGCTTATAAGTTGACTTCCTCTCCTCTAACAGTTGGTTGGTAGCTTTCTGTTCAGATAGGTAACTGAACCCGAGAGCTGGCAGTCAACTTTCATCCTTCTAAAAATTGGCTGCTAGCCTTCTGTTTACCTAACTCGAGAGCTAGCAATTGACTTCCAGCCTTCTGGCAGTCAGTAGCTAGCTTGCTTTTCTAGGTTCTGGGTAATCAAGAATATGACAGTCAACTACTATAGAGCTGGCAATTGGTTATTATATTCCTGACCTTTCTGGGCAGCATGAAGAACAATACAGTCAACTTCTAGAGGCTTGGCAGTCGGCTACTACGTCTTAGCTTGCCTTACCAACCTACATTTTCATCCATGTTTAGTCCATGTAACAACCCATTCTCATTTCTAATTATGAAATCTTGGTCCCCCTTATCCTTTAGAAAGATTCTAACGTAGAAGAAATCGAACATGCTAACTTAATGAACCAAAAATCTGAATTTTCCCAATTCTCTAACATGAGTAGTACATAGTTCTTTAGATTTACTATATAAGCATGTAATAGTACAATAATGTAGCATTCAATGTCCAATAGAAGTTAAAAAAAATTAGAAAATGTAATTTTTAATCTCCCATTTCACTTAGAAATCATGAAGAATGGAATTTTTACCATTATGAATAGTACACTTAGAAAATATGGGAGAAAAGGAGATTTAGCTACCTTAATTTGTGTTTTCCTTACTGAAAATGGTATAGATGAAGTGTGTGGTGATTCTAGAGAAATTCCTAAGATTCAGATCAATACTTCTAGCTTTTGATCTCAATTTCTCTCTCTAGGATGACTTTTTCTCACTCTAAGGTTAGCTCACTCTCTTGCTTTTTGAAGGTTTTGGTGTGGTTATGATCCCGCTCTCTCTCCTTTAAGCTATTTATATGGGTGGTTGGTAGGAGAGTATGAAAATTATTGTGTGAGATGGTGTTAGAAATGAGTTTAGTAATTTGGTCCCTTGGCTCACTTTTTAACCATTTTTAGTAGTCAACTATGAGATGACCATATTGCCCTTTCAAAAATTAGAGGGGAAGTTTCAAAGGTTGGTTAGCTATAGTAACCTCCCCTGGCTAAATTATTAATTTTGCCCCTGATTTCACTTCTACTTTTCATTTTAGTCCCTAACCACTTCTATTCAACTAGCAGAGACCTTATTGAATTTACTGCACCAATACAGGAAGCATTTATTAAGGTTAATCTCTAAGGATTGTGTATAAGCAGGTGTTTTGATAAGTAATAACCTAACCATTTTGTACCAACAAACATCCCAAGCCTATGTTGGAGGCATCACAGTATATGGCATAACAACGTATTTTCAAGGGAAAATACAACATTATAGCTAATTTTAGATAGTCCTTTAAAGTCCAAAATCTTTCTTTACACTTATTAGACCATTGAAACTATACATTATTTCGAGTTAACCTAGTCAACATGATCATAATGTAACATTCACTCCTTAAATATATAATAAAGGTAATTAATTTTCTATGATAGTATGAGACTACATACATCTCACAAAGCCGACTGCTATAGGGAAGTTGGGTAGAAATTAATTTAAGGAAAATATATTTAATTATATTAGGATGTGTAATTATGTAAGAGGAAATTTAAAGTTTGTCAATGAATAAAGAATTGGAATGTTTAATTAGAATATAAAATAATATATATAAAGTAAAAAAAAGATAGCCAAGGTCATGGCCAAGTGAAATAGATGAAGAAGGGAAAAAACGGGAGTTTTGAATAACCTAGGTCTAAACATGTCCTTAGGACTAATGATTATTTCTTCTTGACTAAGTTTTGAATGAGTGCTAGAGAAAATAAGACTTATTTAATTTAATAACTAAGAGATTATGACAATTATACAAGGATGAAATTAATTGATTGATTTTTAGTTAAATTAATCTTGATTAATTAGACCCAACATAAATATTTTGGAAAAAAATGTCTAAGATGATAGAATAAAATAAAATAAAACTAATAGAAAATTCCCTAAATTCCAAATAGGAGCAATTTGGCACAATTAAATTGCTTAATTTTGCTAATTTTGTTATAAATATTTAACTATTCAAATTACTAGAATTTTCTAATAAATAATACAATTAAATTTTAAATGAGGAAGACTCACTCAATCATTAAAAGAAACAAAATTTAAAAGTAACCAATAAAATAAGATAAGAGAAAAATAAGAAAAAATCACAAAGAAAATGTGGTGTTTAATTTAATAATTAAATGCTACATAAAAAATGAAATAAAGTAAGATAAGATAAGATAATATATAGTACATACAATAAATGAGAGTGAGACTTATGTGGAGCTAGGAAAGGGGGCAAGACTTACCCATTAAGTTTGGGAAAAAGGAAGAGTAAGAAGAAACCTTCTCCATTAAGTTAGACAAAAGAGAAAGGAGAGGATGAGGACATTATGAAATAGAAAGAAAGAGAGAGAGAGAAAGGATGGGAGAAAGTAAAATTGAGAAAGAGAGAAAGGAAGAGACATGGAGGGAAAGAGAGAAAGAAAGAGAGAAAAGGAGAGAGAGGAGAGTGTTTCTTGAGTAAGTTGCCATTTTGTCTTCATCCTTCCTTATAGAGGAAGAGCCACAAATTATAAGGAAAGAAAGCTAGGAAGAAATTCACCTAAAGAGCTTTAAACTTCGGAGAGGAAGCTAGCAACTAGGTAGGATGTGTGATCTATCATCTTACATATTTTTCATTCTTATTCTTCCTCCTTATGTTTATGTTTAATTCTTCTATGGAGGCTGGTATTAAAACTGATTCAATTATTGTGAACACCCAAAAATCATGTGGAAAAGTTGCATGTTTCAATCAAGGCCTAGAAAAAAATTTTGGATGTATTTTCAATACAATTAGGGTCAAATCATAATTTATGGAAATTTATTGCTGATGCTGTAATCCCTAGAATTTAGATATACTATTGAAAATTATATGATGGAATGGAATTTTAGGGAAAAACCATATGAAATCATTCATTTGTGTGAATAGGACCAACGTGTAATTTTCAAAAATCTTAGTTAATGAATGAAATTTCTATCAATTCGGTACTTTTCTGTAATTATTAGTTCCTAGAACCTCTTGTGTAAATAGGAAAAAATTTAGAGACGTCTAGAGGTTGTTTTTGAAGTTAGAAAAATATAGGGAATAAACTAAAAATTTTGAAATTTCTATAGATGTGGTGTAAAACTCATAAGATTGGGATTTTATGATGAGTATGACTCTAATAATGTTGTAGAATTAATTTAGTGAAATTTTGGAAGTAATAAAGGCCATTTTAGAGTTTTAGAAAGTTTATAGACTAAAATAAAAATAAAACTTCTCCCATGGGTAAAACTTAAAAATAGAAAATATTCTGGGTTGTTGATTAAATCTTGGTAGTACTGACTAAAAATAAATAAAACATGATAATTTACAGAATAAATTAAGTTGATAAGAAATAAAAACTGCATTAGGACTAAAGTGCAAATATTAAAAAATTTAGGTATTAAGTGAAAACTAGTAAAAACTATGAGTAGGTAAGTTTTAGATATTTTGTGGCTACTATAAAAAATTCAATAATTTTAGGACTTATCTAAAGTGTGCTTTGAATTTTAGATAATAGAGGGACTAAAGTGAAATTTTCATAAAACTTGGTGGAAACCAAGAAAATGGCATAAATTCTAGACTGTAACATAGATAACAGATTGGGCAAAAGTAAAAAAAAATGGGAGAAATTCATTAGTAAGTGTAACATCCCAACCTTATAGCTCTTCTTATAAATAATTTCTCTAGTAAATCACTTTTCTATAAGATTGACATGCTATCCTTACTTTTGTTCTTGAATATTACTTGAATGAATTTATTATTTTTGTTTATTACTTGATTTGGTTTGAGATTCATTACTCCGGTATTTCATACATACATTACACAGCGAAAGACTAAAATAGTTAAAACATCATTTATATAACAATGCAGCAGAAAGTAACTTCATCCTTATATATTTCCATTTAGTAAGTATATACAACATCACACATATGTACTTCTAGATGTGTGGAATTCATGCAGTATTCTAGGGTAAGGATGCAACAAACTTGCCACTCATACCCTTTTTACAAAGTTTCCATAAACATATAACATTCTCACATATCCATTCCCTCTTTGTCACTATCTACATTCAAAAATGATTTATCCTAATTCTTTTCCAAAAACATAAGAGAAATTGGGATAATAGGGCTACAAGTATTTATCTACATATGTTTCCCAAAAAGTGTCAATCTGGCTCCTTTACATAGGATGAACCTCCATTACTATTACTACATAGATATTCTATACAATTGTGAAGGAGCCTAGCCAAGGGATCTCTACCAAAGCAACGTCAATCTCTAACCAGATCATATACCTTGCCATCTGATACACACGAGTTATATTCATGAGAAATAAATTATCAGTAGCTAGATAATCCATTTTCTTATTTGAAAACACTTGTATGTACCATCATAGTAATACAGAAAATAATTCTGCATTCTTTGTTCAAATTACAGTTCATTCTATTGGAATACATGTATAACTTTCTTTGATGTGTATGATATGCATTAATGAGTATACTATATGATAGTTCATTACAATAGTTCACCATATCTACTATTCAATATCATGATTATAGGAAAAACATTACTAGGTATAAGTATATATAAGGAAATTATTCATTGTTCATAGGAAAATAGATATCAATCATAAGGAAAACAATAATCAATCTTTGGCTAAAAGCCATAACTCTTTGAAAGAAAGGCTTAAGAGTATCGGGAGAGTAACCTAGTGAACTACTCCATGTACCTCTACCTATATGAGTGAGAAAATTTTATTTACCATGTGAAAATTCTGCCACTAGTATTATTTGAGGTGTCTCCTAGTGGATTCAGTACCCCTTTTCATATTTATTGCCTGAAGGCGAATTGTTAAAATTAAGCTCACGAGATCACTATTGCTTTACACAAATCATTTCCTCCCCGTTTTTGGGTGGGTCATGATGCTATGGATCACCACCACTTTTTCAGTGGATTATTTCCTAGTATACTATTTCTTATATATAGACTAGGATGATTAGGCTTGTACCTATGATTATGCTAAATTCTAAGTAAATGTCCCCTTTTTATTATTGGCCATCTAGGTTACACTAACTTAGAATTTGCGATCATCACGGCAATTTCCAAACTTTTCATACCGAGTGGATGTTTTACCATCCAATTTCATGACACAACCGTGGAATACCTAATGGCCGTCCCATACCAAAAATTGGTCACTCAGTTACAAGCCTATCTATCATAGAACATACATTAGAAATACTTCCTCTAAGTCCTCTTTCTTTTTATTCTATGTTTTCCTTTTCCTTGTCTATATTTCCATTTCTACTCTTTGAGGCTTTCATGATACTATATTTTTAATGAAACTATGACCCTTATGTGTTGCTAACAATTTCATAACTAAATTGCATAGATATGGAAGGTAATGCTCTCGGCCAAAGAGAAGAATTCAATGGAAAATAAGAATTTCTCACTTTAAATTCCCTATCTTCCACTCTTGCCATTATACAAACATATTCACCTGATCTTCCTTTCATTTCTATACAATTCCCAAATCTCATTTCATTACACATTAAGGGTCTAAGGTGAACTATCAACACTTTCTTCTATCATACCATTCCACTTCACTCTTATCATAGCTATGCATACCTATAAGTGTTCTTTTTCTCATAATGTACCTATAGGTATACATACATACAATTTCCCCCATTCATAGCTATACATTTAAAATGCTAGGATGTCATGATTATGCAAATTGGATACTAGACAATTTATCAACATTAACGATTCTCTTTTCTTTCATACCTTGACCGAAACCTTGATAAATATTTACAAAAAAATCTCCATAAAATTTCCTTCATGCTCTCGGTTAAGGTATTCAAAATGAAGAAAATGGGAAAATTTCATCCAAAAGATCAATTTTTCCTTTTCTCCCTTACTTATGACCAAAATGCTTAGCATAATCATTAGACAAAATTTAATAAAATTTTCTTCTCAAGCCAATAAGGTGCTTTTGGCCAAGGAGGGAAAAATGGGAAAACAATGCATTTTCATCAAATTATCAATTCTTCTTCCCTCCTTTGGTCATGATCAGGACAATAGTATATTGACTAGGCAAAATTTCAGCAAAATTTCCCTTCTTACAAAGTGACATATCCATGGCCAAAAAGGGGAAAGAATGAGAATCCATGTGATTTTCATACAAACCTCTCATTTATCCCATGTTCATCAATAATTAATCATAAAACACAATTTACCTAACAAAATCATGAAAATCCATGCATTATACTATCACTTTTCATGAATTGGGGTTTTCATGGAAATGGTAGGCAAAATCTCAAACTTGTCATAAACACTTTAATAATTACAATCAACACTCAATAATACATCCATACAACATTCTAAGCAATTTCCAATAGAATTTTAGAAATTTCAAGAATGTAGAAAGATGAACATCACTATTCATGGAAACCATGGGAGAGTTTTATAAGCTTGAAAATAAACATAAAATATCAAAATAGTGATGTAGGAATGTCAAGCTACCTTGATTTAGCAATGGATATGGATTTGCCTTAGTGATTCCTTCACTTTTGCTTCTTCTTCTTCCTTCAACCTCTTGGCTTTCCTCCTTCTCTCCCTCACGTCGATTTTGCCTTTTGCTTGAAGAAGAAGAAGCCGTGCTTAATTAGGATGGAAAAATGACCATTTTGCCCTTGGTGGCAAAATGACCAATTTACCCTTCAATTTCCATCAAATAGCCCTAGGGTTAGTGAGAGGATATTCTTAGAATTTTACAAACTTTTCTTATCAAAATGACTATTTTATCCTTTTGGTAAAATTACCATTTTACCTCTAGTGATAAATTACCATTTTATTCTAGTGTTAAATTACTAATTTACCCATAGATATTTTCCTAAAGGTAATCATGACTTTTAGATATTTTCTAAAGTAATCATTACTTTTTAGATATTTTTAAGCGTCATGACTATGCGTCATTAATGCACCTCGATCCTCATGCAAAGTAATGATGACGCTATATATTTTATAAAACTTTTCTTTTTTCACTTTGGTCCCTTTAATTTTCTTTCAGTTTAGTCATTTCCCTATTTAAGGAAACCTAAAACAATTTAATTACAATTATTCAGGTGTGAAATTGCTAAATTTAGAAATTTAGAACATACTTGAAATTATAAAAATGTAGATATTACATTAAGCCTTATAAGATGATTTAATAAAGATTTACCTATAGAAGGACAAAAATATAAAAAGTAAGAAATTTGGAGAAATTGTGTAAATACTAGAAATTTAGGGTAATTGGACAAATTTGAGTAGAATAACATTAAATAATTGGGATATGATTGTAAAATTCGAAGGTCATGAGGAAATTATGGAAATTTACCAAAGACTGATTAAAGTGAAAGAATAACCAAAGAATGGGGCCACATAATAAATTTAATAAAATTAAGGGTTAAAAACATAATAAAATGTTTTGGTAGTTTAACTAGTTTAGAAAGATAAATAAATGAGAGTGGTAAGAATTATCTCCATGAGATGAGTAAAGCATGGAACTTTAAGTAAATTAAATATAAAAAGGTGTAATAAAAGAGGAATGAATTAGAAGAGAATCCATAAATAAATAGCAAATGATGAAAGGTATGATTGGAATGTGGAAGCTCTTGCTTGTGCACTACTAGCTAAGAATATGTATTGAATGTGTATTGAGGATATTGAAATGTCATTATATTGCTAGGTTGATTGATGATGAAAAATTAATATCCAGCTTCCAAGAAGTGAAAGAGAATCCCAAAGTAGAGGTACGATAACATGTACCCTAAACTCTTATTTTGTTAATAAGAAAGATTAATGTTAGATACATGATATTGATGAATTTAGATATCTGATCATAAAGTTACCTACATTATGAATGTGAAAGATAATGGAAAAAAAGTTGTTATAAATTCTTTGCCCAAATATATATATATGTTTTGGAGTATTTAAGGGTGGATAACTGTGGGTAGTATGGGATGCCCATGCTTTATCCTATGTGAGTAACTCATTTCAGTTAACTTTGGAATTAGTTGATGCATATAAGAGTAAAGGGAATTAAGTGGACTATCTTAAAGGCCTAATGGGCAACTTATATTCTCATTTCTCCTGTGACTCAAAATATAATGAGAGAATAATATATACTTGAGGTACGTGAAAAGAAAAGAGATGTAAGCTGGGACATGGCAATCCCAATGGCACTAGACTTGTGTATGCACCAGGGGATGTCCTGAAGTTAGTGGCCAAAGTATAAGCTTAAATGAAAAGTAAAGAATGAAAGAAAAGGTACTTTGAGAGTACATATAATCACTAAATGTGATGCGAAGGTAAGTTTTCTAATTATATACTATTAAAAGGTAAACTCTACATATTAATGATATGTTTTTATGATTAAGCATCAAAAGTATTTATTTTAAGAAGTTGAGGTATTTTGTATTTCGATGCAATTGGATTGTTATCGATGATAGATATATCGGTAAGAGCCGCTAAGTACATTACTTTCAAAGAAGTAGAGATGTCTAAGCGAGTAGTATTCCAAGGAAAAAAGGAGCTAGAAACAAAAAAGTAGCCTTGAAACATGGTAGGAAGGGAAGAAGAAAGAGGAAGGATCCTGCAAACCTACACCCACAGAGGTACTGACACAAGTTTGAGTCATATACCCTTGTCAATAAACCATGAGCTTACATTTTTGAGTAAGTATATAGCACGAAATTACTCAAATTCCCCCAACAAAGAACGATCATCATAGGGGTAGATAGAACCAAGTATTGCAAGTTTAATAGAAACTTTAGTCACGAGACCAAAGAATGCACCACCCTAAGAGAATAGATAGAAGAACTCATAAGAAGAGGGCAATTAAGGTAGTTTTGATACAAGCAACTAGGGAACCACTACAATAATGAAAGAAGAGGTGACCAAAGGAACCCCTTTGAGTGAGAGAAAAGACCCCAAGAAGATACAGAGCAACAAAATAATGTGGTAGGTTTTATAAATGTAATCTTTGGAGGAGTGGTAAAGGTGAAAAAGGCTAAACCACAGACAAGAAAAAAGTAAGTGAGGCCTGTCATGAAGAAGAAAGTGACCCAATCACCTTCATTGATAGAGAATTCTGGGGTGAAGACCCAGATCATGACGACCCCATGGTCGTCTCAACCGTAATAGGAAATTACACAGTAAAGAGAATCTTGATAGACCAAGGAAGATCCGTAAATGTACTATACTATGACACATTCCAAAAGTTGGGATTAAAAGATGGTAACTTGAAGCCTTTTAAAGGAGCTTTAATAGGTTTTTTTGGGACTAATGTCCTTGCAAGAGGAGTCATCCACCTTAGAGTAACCATAGGGATGACCTCAAAGACACAAGCTCTAGAAACAGACTTTGTGGTAGTAGAAGCACCATCACCCTATAACGCCATCCTCGGAAGGCTAACTCTCAACAAGACCAGAGTGATAGTCTTAACTACCTACCACATGAAGTTCACCACCAAAGGAGGAGTAGGTGAGGTGTGAGCTAACCAAAAAGAGTCAAGGACATGCTACATGGTAAGCTTATAAAAAAAAAAACTCAAGGAAATAAAAAAAGAGGAAAAACTAATCCTAAAAGAGACAATTAAGTCACTAGGGGTAATGAATGCTGAAGTAGTGGATTTGCAAGACAACATTCTTAGGAAGAGATCAGAGCCTATGGATAACCTCAAACAAATCCCACTGAGAGATGAAGATCAAGAAATGATTATACGGATAAGTGCCACCTTGGAGGATGAGATAAAACAGAAGGTAGTCAATTTACAATGAGAAACTGCAGATAACTTCATATGGTCGCCCAAAGATATGCCAAGAATAAACAAAGATGTAGAGTGCCATAAGCTCCCAACTAACGGAAGGACACTAGTCATGCAGAGAAAGAGGCAGTTTAGAAATGAGAGGCAAAAAGCAGTCAAAGAGGAAGTTAACTGACTCATAGCAGCTAGATTTATTTGATAGGTCTAGTACCTGATATGGCTCTGTAACTTGGTACTAGTGAAAAAAAAAGATAGAAGATGTAGAATGCACATAGATTTAACAAAACTAAACAAAGCTTGCCCCAAGGACCCATATCCACTTCCAAGTATAGACAAACTTGTAGATGGCACGTCCATCCACAAGCTTCTTAGCTTCCTAGACACCTTTTTAGGATATAAGAAAATTAAAATGGGTAGAGAAGAATGCTTTTATTACAGAATATAGTGTATTCTATTACACGGTAATGCCCTTCAGACTCAAGAATGTAGGGGCAACCTACCAGAGGATGATAGACAAGGTCTTCAAGGAGCAACTAGGCAAGAATTTAGAAGTGTACATGGATAATATGGTTGTAAAAAGCATGGAAGACACACAACATTTAGACGATTTATAAGAAATCTTCAAGACCCTTTAGTTGAACAATATGAGGCTAAACCCCTTCAAGTGCATGTTTGAAGTAAAGGTAAGGAAATTCCTATAATTCATGATAACTCAGAGGGGTACAGAAGCTTG
This sequence comes from Senna siamea, assembly GCA_031216115.1. Classification (NCBI taxonomy): domain Eukaryota; kingdom Viridiplantae; phylum Streptophyta; class Magnoliopsida; order Fabales; family Fabaceae; genus Senna; species Senna siamea. Next base: position 11,370,697 of record CM062354.1, on the reverse strand, counting down.
CCTAGAAAAGGTAAGGAAATTCATGAACAATATGAACTTAGAAAATTGCAAAGAAATTCTACATATGAGAAGCCCCAAGAACTTGGAGGTACAGAAGCTTAATGGGAGGATAATAGCTCTCAATTGTTTCTTATCAAGATCGATAGGTAGATTCCTACCCTTTTTTAACATACTAGAAAGGCGAATGACTCCCAATGGACCACATAACGCCAACAAGCCTTTAAAGTTATGAAAACGTATCTAAGCCAACCCTCTATCTTGACAAAACCACTCCCAAATGAGCCACTAGTTATATACCTCATAGCAACTAAAAAATTTATTAGTACGACATTGATAAAGGAAGAGGAACAAGAACAGCTCCCCATATATTCTGCTAGTAGGGCCCTGCACTGGGTGAAACTCTAGTACAGAAGAATTGAGAAGATGGCATACACCTTAGTCACCTCCTCATGAAAATTGAGGCCATACTTCCAACAAGACGAGATAACAGTTCGAATGGACTAACCTCTCAAGCTTGTCCTCCAAAAACTTGATATGGCTGGTCGATTGGTCACTTGAGCCATAAAGCTCTCTCAATACCAAATTACCTTTAAGCCTAGAAAAGCAATCAAATCCTAAGTCTTAGTTGACTTTGTAACAGAAATGACACTCCCAAAAGAAGAAGCAACCCAATATATGAATGAAGTATGGAAAATTCATGTTGATGGCTCAACTACAAAGAATGGAAGTAGAGTCAGAGTATCCATCCTGGCACCTAACAAAATCATCATAGACCAAGCACTTCAGCTCAATTTCAGCACATCCAAAAAACAAGTAGAATACAAAGTATGATGTGCTTGCTACCTGTGCAACTACACCTAAGGCAGTGAACCTATCGATGTAGCCTAGTGCAATGGTGAGTATCAGGGTCATATCCCATGGGAACGGGAAAGCCCAGAGTTACTACTTGTTCTCTGTTATCTAGCTTAGCAATTAAAGTGATTATTTTTTTTAACTAAACTAATGTCTAACTACAAGCAATAATAACTACTAACGACAGTGAATGAAAAAGGAAATGTGTCAAGAAAAGAAAAGCAAACCCATTGGGGACTTGTATTAGTTGGCAAACACATAAAGGGTAATGGACTATTGAATCTAATGATGTTACCTATGAGTGAATTCTAAGTTAAATTCAATTTCCCTCTCGAGACAATTAAATTTCTAAATCTAAGAATCTACCACTGGAATCTCTTTCTAATGATTGATTTCAGATTAGCCTTTTCGTTCTAATTCACCACTATTAAGAATAGCTACTCCTTAATCCAATAATTAATTATCCTAATCTCTAAGCAAAAATTAACTGTTCTCTGCGATTAGTTTCTAATTTTAATTATCATCTCTCGATCTCAAAAAGAAATCTAATTAGCATTCACAACGATGTCTCATAATAAAACTTAAACAATACATGCATAATCCCAAAGAAGATCACAACATCAAAATCAATATCCATACAAATTAAAATAGAATACCAACATAGTCAGGAACCCCAATGAAATTTACAAATGTAACCACATATAACAAAAGACAATTCCAATAGCAAATAATCCATTAGACAATTAATTAAATAGGAGATAAAAATAATAGAATTTATGCAAGCCCTATCTTCTCGAATGTCCAATGGTCATTGTACAGAATGGTCGCCGGAAAACCACCAACATCTCATTGAAAAACTGCTAGAAAATTTAGATTTTTAGACTGTCCAATAGAAGCCTTCGTGGGTCGGGTTGCAAAATAGGTCAGATCTCTAGTTCTCAGGTACCCAATGAAAAAATCTGCAATGATGGCTAGAGAACAAGGGAAAGGTTGTGGACAAGGTGCTGAACGATGACAGAACAATTTTTGACTGCAGATCGGATGAAAAATGCCAAACGGGTAGAGAAATCCCTACCGAGTCACGTCTTAGGTTTGTCTTAAATATTTTCAATATGGCATGTTGTAGTGGCCAGCAAGCTGAGGGAAGGTCATGGTTGAGTTTCTTGAAGTTGGAGGAACGACCACAGACGATGGGTCGATCAAAAAATGCCGCAAAACGGCTGCGATGTAGACAGATCTTCTTCTCAGGTCACACGGGTCTGTCACTGAAACTCCACGATTTTACGGTGTTCCAGTGGCTAAAACTGATCGTCCACCGTCACTGGCACTCTATCGCACTACCATGAAGCTCTACCCAGGTGCTCTAAAATCTCTATTCTTCTCTTTTGCGCGATGCTCGATCCATTCCTCTCTTACTATTCCAAGAATTTTTCTCCTTTTTCCTAATACGGGTCTTCTCTCCAAGGTCGGTTCACCCATAATCTAGGGCCATTAAGGACATTGTCTCAGCACAATAAGAAAATTTAGCCTAAATGGTCTATTTTAGGTGCTCTAAAGGCTGTCCAGGCCCAAAATTACTCTACTTGCTGATGATGACTTGATAAAATACCTGAAAATGAAAATGATGCAAACTTAGGTATTTTTAGAATAAAATTACATAAAATTCTCATAAAATAGATAAAATAACTTCAAGAAAATATGTATAAAATAAGACACATTAAAGCACTTATCGTAAGACTGGCACTAGCAAAAGAACTTGGATCACAACATATTTGCATTCGCAGTGATTCAAAATTGGTGGTAGGGCAAATTAACATAACTTATGAAGAAAAAGAACCCATCATGATTAAATACTCCACCAAAACCAAGATTTTTCTCGCCCAATTTGAAAAGACAATAGTTGAAAGGATACCAAGAACACAGAATGATCACGCTAACTCACTATCAAAACTAGCTAGCATAACTGCTTGATGCAGCACCAAGCCCATCCTCAAACATCCTAGCATAGAAGAAGATGAGATGGCAGAATTTCAAGTAGAACAACCAGATTGGCACACCTCCATCATCCAATTTTTGAAAGATGAAAAGGAAATGGAATACAAGACTAACCAAAGAAAACTAGCTAGGAGGGCAACAAGATACTATTTAGATGGGGATAGACTATATAAGCAAGGTTTCATACAACCCATACTAAGATGCGTAGGGGAAGAGGAAGCAGAGTACGTACTCAGAGAAGCCCATGAAGGGGTGTGTAGAATGCACCAGGGAGCAAAAGCCCTAGTTCAAAAAGCCCTAAGGTTTAGATTCTTCTAGTAATAATGATGGAAAATTCAAAGAAGGGGGCACAGAAGTGTGACCCATGCCAGTGCCATGCAAACTACTAACACAGCCCTCCTCTGACCTAACCAGCATCAAATCACCTTGGTCATTCCAAATATAAGGAATAGACATCCTTGGACCACTCTCAATGACAATAGGGCAACAAAAATTCCTAATAGTGGCAATTAAGTTGCTTAAAAAGTGGATGGAAGTGGAGTTGCTAGCAAAAATCACAACTTAGAAAGTAGAAAGTTTCACCTGGTAAGCCATCATCTACAGATTTGGCATACCCAAGGCTATAATAATAGATAACAGGACATAATTCTTCAACAAAAAATTCAAGAGTTTTTGTGATGAGTTCCATATTACCTTAAAGAACACATTGGTAGAACACCCAGGAATAAATAGCCAGATTAAGTAGAAAAGAGGATAACATTGGAAGGACTAAAGAAAAGACTTAGCTAAGCCAAGGGGAGATGGACAGAAGAACTACCATCTATCTTATGGCTATACTGCATAACTCTTGAGACCTTTACCAAAGAAACCCCATTTTGCCTAATATACAACCAAGAAGTAATAATCTCCATGGAAATAGGAAACCAAGTAGAAAGAGTGAAGTTGTTTAACAACCTTGATAATGAGGAAGGACTACATATAAACATAGAGCTCTTAGTGTAACATCCGCACCTAATATGATTAAGAGATGTTTGATAATTTTTAATTTAATGTCCAATGCTTGTGTTTATTGCATTAGTGCATATAGTTGCGTTAGTATGAGGACCTAATTGAAAGGAATAAAATGCTGAGTTAAGAGTATGACCAAGGACCCAATTGAAAAAGGAAAAATGAGTGAGTCTAAGAGTGCAAAAGAGTTGAGAAACCAGATAGCAAATTCCTCAAACTCTCCTAAACCCTAGCTGAAGCTCTAAACCCCCACTCTTTCAATATACCAAATTTTTAAAGAGAGAAGATAAAGGGGGTGGTTAGAGAGAGAAAGGGATGTGCTAGGGCTTGAGAGGGGAATTTTACAAAGGAAGGAGCAGATTTAAGGCTAGAAATTAGTCTTATAGTAAGGGAGGATCATTTCTACACATAATACACACACATTTCAGCAAAGAATCAAGGTAACAATTCATCCTAAACCCCATTCCTAAATTATGCAAAAAATTCACTGATAAATGTGATTTTGAATGTTTTAAGTTAAGTTTGGGGTTTTTAAACCTACATTCTATGTGTTTTTAACTACTATTGGGAAATGTGTGACGATTTACCTTGCTTATTTATGCTTGTGAATGATTGTGAAGTTAGGTTTTTGCGCTAAGTGAGAAATATGTGGTTTGATCTTAGTTTGAACATGTTAAGCAATGTTATGGGCATTTCATGAATGAGAAATGATGTTTGAATGTTGACATTGAGTTCATGATATAAGTAAATGATTTAAGAACATGTTTTGGGGGCTAAGCTCTGGGTAAAACCATGATTTTTCAAGTAAACTAAGTGCTAGTAGCTGACTACCAGCCATAGAAGTCGACTGCCGTGCTCATCCTCTGCCTAGAAATGTGAGACAGAATGCTAGCAGCCGATTGCCAGACCTTAAAAGTTAACTGTGGTGTTCTTCATTTTCTAGAAAGTTTTCAGAAAAGCAGCAGCCAACTACCAGACCTTTGGGAGTCGACTGTCGAGGCTAGCAACCAACTACCAAGCCTTAGCAGTTGACTGGTAGCTCTCAGCCAAGAATAAGGATGTTAGACAGTTAGCTAGCAGCCGACTGCCAATAAAGGGAAAGTCGACTGCCAGCCCTCTAATATGGAAAATGAACTCAATTGTCTATTTTAAAAGGAAAGTAGTCCAAAATCTCACTCAAACTAATGATCTAAACCTGGGATGTAGTGGGTATATGTAAGAGACAAAGTCACATGTCACTTGGATGATGAGATCCTTGTGATAAGTGAAATGATAGAGTCACAATTCACCTGGATGATGAGATCCTTGTGATTGTGAAAGAGAAAGAGTAGAACACATAAGAGAGGAAACAGGGGAGTATTCCAAGTGCATGCCTATTGGTAGATAGGCTCATGATCAAGTAACCCATTTCTTAGTATGGAATGACTATTAGGAATTCCAGGGTTATGCCATGAATTAGGATGATTAGACATCCATTTAAACTAAGATGATTTTTGAAAACACCGTAATGGTTGCAAACTTTAAGTTTGTGTCCTTTTTTAATGGCTATTAAGAAACATATACTTAGAGTTAAGCAAGACCATGGGCATGAGCCGAGTCACCTTAGAGTATATGTTAGAGAATAGCATACCGGGAGTGTGATCCATTGGAGAGGGATGGTGATTCTATATTATTATGATCTGCCCAAAAGCAGAGAGAAAATAATTCGGGTAGAGTTGACAGTGATCCCATGAGTTGATAACTAGTCCCGTAAGGGGAAGGGAGATGTTAGGTAGAGTTGACAACTATCCCACTGGTTATGAGAATGGTACTCAGATCTGGCTGAGGGATACCTCAGAATGTACAAAAAAGTTAAAGTTAAAAGTTAGAGTTAGCTATATGGTGGTTGAATAGTCACAAAATCATTCATATAAATAGTGGTACATGGAGTGTTTGCTGGGCAGCGCTCCCGATAACTCTTATGATGTGTTGTTTATCTGCTCATATGTTTAAAGTAATGTAATGGCATGTTCATACCCCACCATATGTTTTATATGTGAAGTTATGATATTGAGATGACATCCCATATTTTAAAGTTTACATGATAAGAGCACATGCATAAAATTGAGCAAATGTTATGAGAGTATGCTGCATGCATGACTCCCAAATGGTACACATTATGTACATGTTTTATGATGAAAGAATGTAGAGATTTTTCATATGGTCATAATGGTACAGGCTGGTAATTTTAAAGGTAGGTTAAATTGCTATTGAGATTTAATTCTTATATGAGTGCTAGCATGTATCAGATGTGTAGCTTTCATTAGGTTGGAGATGAAGGTAAAGTAAGAAGAAGTATCCATTTTGGGCACATAGAACTGCTCATTTTGGATAGTATCAGTACATGATAGAATTGGGCTAGCCTTTATGGTATTTTTGAGAAAGGCTGGTAAAGGATTATTTTGTATAGCCTATTTTGAATTATCTGTATATGGATTAGCCTGAATTGATGGATAGATATTGTGGTGGAAATTGAGTGGCAAGATTGTTGCCTCCATTTCCCAATAGGTTGAGTTAAGATTAATCCATGAATATATGCATGTTGATGTATAGTTAATTAAGATAATTATGTATATGTATATGATATTTATTCTACTGCGATGTTAAGAGAGCCCAAGAGTAGAGACCAACCTAAATGGTACTCAATTAAACAACCTGCTAAAAATTTTAAAATTTACTCGGGTAAATGTAATAGTAACATACTACTATTAATATTTATTTTCGTATTATATCTTTTAAGTAACTTAAAAGGAAGCATAGGTTAAGGGGGTGTTATGGGAGTTACATACGTAATTGGTATCAGAGCATGGCTGCCACAGTTAGCACATAGCTGACTCAGTAGTGGTAGATGCTAATTTGGTAGTAAGGCTAGATTTGTCATGGTAGAGACTGTTACAGGTTAGTTAGCTGAGCCTAGGCAGTTGACTACTTGTTATGTTTTGACTTGAGGAATAGAGTGCTAGGTTGGGAATGTACAATATTTCCTATAGAGCTACATATTCTCTTATAAATGTCTGTTATTGAGACTAATCACCTTAGTAATATCTGTTTTGTAAAGTAAAGTATGGAACCTCCCAAGAGAAATGGTACGAGGGACAAGGATGGTGAAGCAAACTTAGTTGGGGTTATGCAAACACTCGTGGGGATGGTAGAGGCTATGAGGGAACAAGTCACTGTTGCTACTTAGTAAGCCCCTGCTGCCACCAAACAGACAGCTACCACAACCTAAGTACTTTGGCAAATGTAAAAGGACAGAAATGTAAATTAAAACCTTAACCTTGAGGATGAACCAGTAAGGGATTAGGCTTATAAGGGATGGTCTAAATTTTAGAAAGCCAAACCTCCAACCTTTAGGGGTGAGTTTAACCCGAAGCTTGCTAAAGAGTGATTGGCTAAAATAGAGAAGTTGTTTGTAGTGCTGGTGAATATAGAGGCCCAGAAGGTTCAATTCTCCACCTACATGCTGGCGAGAGAGTCTGATCATTGGTAGAAAGGGTCCAAGAAGTTAATAGAGGCTTAAGGAGTCTAAATTACTTGGGATTCTTTCAAGGAGGCATTCCTAGAGAAGTACTTCTCCCAAAACAAAAGAAACGATAAGGAGGTGGAGTTTATGAAAATAAGACAGGGTTCTATATCCTTTGATGATTACCTGGTGAAATTCGAGGAGTTATCTAAGTTCTCCTCCTACTTGCAAGTGAGGTAGGATGAAGCATGGAAGGCCATGCACCTATAGGCCAGGTTAAATCCAGAATTGAGGAGCGATGTGGCTCCATTAGAGATAAAGAGTTATGCCATCCTAGCTAATAAGTGGCGAATAGTCTTTAAGAGTTTAGCAGAGACGGCTAAAGGGAAGAAAAAGTTTAACCCTCTTAAGTGAAAGTCACCCCCGAGCTTTGCTAAGGGAAAAGAGACTCATTTTGGTGTGGTCTAGTCTGGGAAGAAGCCCATGGTTGGGCAAGCTGCTTTAGATGGCTGCCCTAAGTGTGGGAAGTATCATAGTAATAAGCCATGATTGATGGGCCAGAATGTTTGTTATAAATGTGGGAAGCCAAGTTATTTCATTAAAGAGTGCCTAATGTGGAAGAAACCATCTGAGGCCCCTAAGCCTCTGATTAGAGGGAGTGTTTACACCCTCAAGGGCAAAGAGGTGGACCAATTTGATGATTTTATTAAAGGTCAATATTTTATAAAGGATGTTCCTTTAATTGTACTATTTGATTCTGGCGCCACTCATTCCTTTATTTATCATGAATGTGTGGAAAGAATGAATTTGCCTATGAATAAATTACCATATGATCTGTCCATATCTATTGCTACTGAAAAACATGTTTTGACTTCTTTGACTTGCCTAAATTGCCTTATCATTGTTGAAAGTAAGCCTTTTGCTGTTGACTTTATCTGTCTGCCTTTAGTGGACTGAGATGTTATCCTTGGAATGGATTGGCTGTCTTTCAATAAATTAGTCTTGAATTGTTTTGAGAAGTCTATGACTTTTATGAACACTATACCTATGAATAGGGGTACAGAGGAAAAGATCCAAAGATTATGTTTTCTGTGTTCTTCCGAGGCTGAGAGTTAGAATAAGCTTGATAGCATCCCTGTAGTTGGAGAGTTTTCCAATGTCTTTTCCAAAGAGATCTCTAGTCTTCCCCTAGAAAGAGAAGTAGATTTCTTTATAGAGTTAGTTCCCAGGTGAGACCAATCTCTATAGCACCATACAAGATGTCTCCCGTAGAGCTGAGTAAATTGAAAGTTCAAATAAAAGACCTCCTAGAAAAGCACTTCATTAGGCGCAGTGCTTCATCTTGGGGAGCACCGATATTATTTGTGAAGAAAAAGGATGAAAGTATGAGAAAGTGCATAGACTATAAGCAGTGGAATAAGGTGATGGTGAAAAACAAGTATCCCCTCCCCAGGATTGATGATTTTTTAGATCAATTAAGAGGAGTAATTGTATTCACCAAGATTGATTTGAGGTCAAGGAACCACTAAATTAGAGTGAGAAGTGAGGATATACCTAATACCACTTTCAAGACAAGGTATGGACATTATGAATTTCTTGTAATGCCACTTGGTTTAATGAATGGTCTAGTTATTTTCATGGATTACATGAATCCCATCTTTAGACCCTACCTTGATCAGTTCATGGTAGTGTTCATTGATGATATTCTTGTATATTCTAGAAATAGGGAAGAGCATAAACAACACCTTAGGATTATGTTGCAAGTGCTTAGAGAGAAACATTTGTATACCAAACTTGAGAAATATGAGTTTTGGTTAGAGGAGGTAAGATTCCTAGGACATGTGATTACCAAGGATAGGGTACCTGAGATCCCAGTAAGATTGAAGCAGTGGTGCATTGGGAGAGACTTACGATGGTGACTGAAATCTGAAGTTTTTTTGGATTAGCCAGTTACTATAGAAGGTTTATCCAAGGGTTTTCAGAAATAGAGATGCTAATGACCAAGTTGACTTGGAAGGATGTTCCATTTAGATGGGATTTTAAATGTGAGCATAGTTTCCAAACCTTAAAGGAAAGGTTAACCACCGTACCTATGCTAATTATCCCAAATCCTTTAGAGAGATTTGAGCTATACTACGATGCATCCAAGAAAGGTCTAGGGTGTATCTTGATGTACGGGGGGAAAGTAGTGGCTTATGCTTCTAGATAACTAAGGCCCCGTGAGTGCAATTACACTACTCATAACCTAAAACTAGCATCTATAGTGTTTGCCTTGAAAATTTAAAGGCAATATCTTTATAAGTCTAGGTTTAAGGTATTTAGTGATCGCAAAAGACTCAAGTACCTCTCTGATCAGAAGGAGCTAAACATGAGACAGAAGAGATGGATAGAGTTCATCAAGGACTATGAATTTGAGTTGAAATACCATCCAGCCAAAGTCAATGTTGTGGCAGATGCCCTGAGTAGGAAATCCTCCATAGAGCTCAAATAATGGTGAGCGAGATGAGTTTGATAGAAAATTTTAGAAAATTAAGCTTATCTACATTAGTGCTACCAGATAGAATAAGTCTAAGTGAATTACAGATTGAGAGTGACCTTAGGACTTAAATCCTAGAGGCCCAAAAGGAGGATGGATTCTTAAAGTCCCCAAAGGACCCAAAGGAATTCCATAAAGAAGTTGATGGGGGTAATGACATTTCAGAACTAGGTTTATGTCCCGAGTCTAGGGGAATTGAGGGAGAAAATCTTAGAGGAAGCTCAGAGGAGCGACTATACTATTCACCCTGGTGCCACTAAGATGTACTAAGATTTGAAGGGAATATTTTGGTGGCTAGGCATGAAAAAGCACATCACTGAGTATGTTAAGTGTTTAGTATGTTAGCAGGTGAAGATTGAATATTAGAAACCTGCTAAATTATTACAACCTCTTGATATCCCTAAGTGGAAGTGGGATAAGACATCTATGGACTTTGTAGTAGGATTACCCAAGACTTAGTTGGGAAATAATACTATTTAGGTGATAGTAGACCGATTGATTAAGTCTGCTCATTTCTTACCCATTAAGATCAATTTCTCCTTGGAAAAATTAGCTCATTTTTATATCCAAGAGATAGTGAGACGCTATGGAATCTCTACTAGAATTGTCTTAGATCAGGACCCTAGATTTACCTCCAGATTTTAGAGAGCCTTCCAAAAAGCCTTTGGTACTAGGTTAAGTTTGAGTACTGCTTATCATCCTCAAACGGATAGAAAAATCGAGAGAACTATTCAGACCTTAGAGGATATGCTTAGGTCATGTGCCTTGGAGTATAAGAGAAGTTAGGACCAAAGCCTAGCATTGATAGAATTCTCATACAATAACAATTTCCATTCTAGTATAGGGATGGCACCCTGTGAAGCTTTGTATGGGAGGAAGTGTAGATCACCTCTGTGGTGGTTTGAAGTAGGAGAAAGACAATTGTTCAGACCAGAATTGGTTCAGCAAACTATAGACCAAATCAGGATGATTAGGGATAAAATGGCTAGAGCTCAAGATAGGTAGAAGAAATTTGCCGATAAAAGGAGGAGACCACTAGAATTCGATGAAGGGGATCACATTTTCCTTAGGGTATAACCTATTACTAGTATAGGTAGAGCCATTAAGTCTAGAAAGTTGAATCCAAGATTTATTGGGCCATTCGAAATCCTAAGAAAAGTTGGTCAATCAGCATACTAAATAGCCTTGCCCCCGTTCTTATTGAACCTCCGTAATGTTTTCCATGTCTTGCAACTTTAAAAATATATTCATGACCCATCTCACATTCTTGATGCCAGTACAGTACGGTTAAAAGAAAATTTAACTTATCATCCAAAACCATTGAGACTCATTGGGAATAAGGTCAAGCAATTGAGGAATAAGGTCATCCCTCTGGTTAAGGTTTTACAGGATCAGTCATCTTCACAAGAGGCGACATGGGAGAAGGAAAAGGATATGAGGAAGTGTAACGACACCCTAATCCATAATATACTATCCTCTATCAGGCTAGTGAAAGCATATGGGTTTTAGACATAGTTATTCCTGATGTGGGAATGTCAGGGGATCGCTACTGGTTGAGCGTAACCCAAATAGACATTCTGTCATCCATTCGAATTTCGTTCAACCATAATCCTCAAGCAGCTATACTAATTATACATACATTCATCATAAATTACTTTGGAATGAAAACTAAAATCCATACAGACAACATACAATTCATTCATGAAAATTATAACTTAATTATATACATTTACAGCGGTAAGTCCTGCCGAAAATTTGGCAGAGTTTCCTTTATATTTAGAACATATCCCCATAATACAAACAATCATCCATCAGAAATTTACAATCAATCCAACAATAGAAAAATAGAAACTACAGAATCCAATACCAGACCTCATCAAGATATATTTACATTACAATTAAAGCCTAAAACTACGCTGCTCTTCTGTCCATCGTCAATACCTTGCTCAGCTAGTGTCTAGGTCCCTATTCTTGCTCATCTGAGTAAACAACCTGGTGAGATATGAAATCCCAGTAGAATAATTTGCAATTTACAAAATAGTTCAAAATCTGGTTGATTACTCAGAGGTGCAAGCACCGAAAACAACTTCCTAAAATTAGTTCAAAATCTGTGAAATACCTTATCCTTAAAAAAATCAGTTTATCGAATGGAAATCACGGAAAATGCTTAAAAATCATAAAAATATATTTCTTTGAAAATTAATAATCAAAATCAGGTTAAATCCCATGCCCAGTGTATCTAAATCCATGTTGGCCACAAATCCTCTGCGACCGAATCTAAAATCATCCAATTGCACGTCATCTAGAGAAATTTCATCTCTTATCATTGGGTGTGATCCGTAACACCAATCACCTGAATCTTGCTTATGTTGTGAGTATGATCTGTAACACCAATCACTCACTCAAGGACCGGTTGAGAATCAACATCTAGGGCGTCCACTAGCATGTGCACATACGCCAATTCTCATCCTCGTACAATTTATTTGAACTCATATGCTCACGGTCGGCTATTCCTCAGGGTTCTAGGGTATTATGCCTAAATCATAATGTTTCCCCTCTAGGTTATCCCCCCTTATACTCCCTAAACCTTTCTTAGGGTCGTCCTGATTTATCGCGTGATCCCTAACACAGTGCAGACTAAATCTGGTAAAAACAATGTCATTTAAAACTCCCTGCACTCGGAATACTTAACGGCCGTCCCATACCAGCTATCAAGTACCCTACCCTAAGTAAATCCGTCCTAATGGCATCTAAACTCGATAAACAAAACATCTAACATGCAAATGGAATTCTCAGCACACAGGCATGTAATTTAGTCCATTGAAAGCAGCACACAAATTCATGCAATTAAATCTAATTGTTCAGGTATCTACGCAATCAATTTCAACGTTCTGGAAGCGTAAATTATCCTACCTGGTCTCCATTTACTCCAAATCAATCCAGGACTTCTCGTATCCTCAGATTTTGAGCCAAATCAATTCCCTGGACATTTAAATGAATATTCAAGCTCGTTACGTCATCCGTTTTACGATCCTAAGTCCAATTACCCTATTTCCTAAGTTAGTTTATTTCCTATTCATGTTCAGCAGCTAATTCCATCAAAATTCATTAGTTTTAGGTGAATCGGACCTTAGAGGGGTTGCCGAATGATGGAAATCTGTCTCGGGGTGGTCTCAGTGTCTCTAGGTGTATATTTGGATTCTCTGGCACAGCGAAGAATGGCAGAGCACAGCGGCACACGATAGTCCAAATATGGTGGTGGCGCGGCGGTTCACGGTCGTTTGGACTGCGTTTTTCAGCCTCGAAGCTTGACACATGATGGACAAAAATTCCTTCGATCCGAGTGCGTCGGATCTCCGTTTGGTGGCTGGGAGCTGGAGGAGGAAGCTGGCAGCTCAGCCTACACGCTGGTGGTGGTAGTGATGGTAAACGGTGGCCGATGGCGGCAATCTCAGTTGGTGAAAATCTCACGCAACGGAGGAGAATAACATCATTTTCTGGCGAGTCTGGCAGCCGTTGGTGGCCGTGGATGGCTGCTGGAGGTCGAGGGTGGCGAGGGGAGTCGGTGGAGGAGAGAAGAGAGAGAAAGAGAAGTGATGAGAGAGAGAGAAATGGCAATAATGGTGTTTTTTGAAAAATTTAAAGTTCCCGGGGGCGATTCTGGCTTTTCCCAGACCACCCGGGGGAACTTCGGGATGTCACCATCACCGGACGTTGGCACAGGTTCCCATGCAAAGGTCTCGGTCTCCGTCTGAGAAACTGAAGTCTAGAACTCCTTCTGTCTGTCCCTGATTACCGAATTGCGTTTCCTGTCATCGGATCGTGTATCTAACTCCCAACGACCTTTCGATTTCATCCGTCATCCTTGATAATCATGCCAGCCTCAGTATACATGCAATTAACGTCGAAATCCAATTTTTATCTTTTAAAATTAGTCTAAGTTATTATAGGAAGTCCTACCTAGGATTGTTTGAATAGGTATGTTCTAATTTTGAGGACAAAATTATTTTAAAGGAGGGGAGAAATGTAACATCCGCTTCTAATGTGATTAAGAGAGGTTTGATAATTGTTAATTTAATGTCCAATGCTTGTGTGTGTTGCATTAGTGCATATAGTTGCATTAGTGTAGGGACCTAATTGAAAGAAACAAAATGCTGAGTTAAAGTATGACCAAGGACCCAATTAAAAAGGGAAAAATGAGTGAGTCTAAGAGTGCAAAAGAGTTGAGGGACCAGATAGAAAATTCCTCAAACTCTTTTAAACCCTAGCTGAAGCTCTAAACCTCCACACTTCCAGCATACCCAATTTTTAGAGAGAGAAGTTGAAGAGGGAAACTAGAGAGATCAAGGAACGAGTTAGGGCTTGAGGAGGGAATTTTACTGAGGAAGGAGCAGATTTGAGGCGAGAAATTAGTCCTACAGCAAGGAATCAAGGTAGTAATTCATCCTAAACTTCATTTCTAAATTATGTAGAAAATTCACTGATAAATGTGATTTTAAATGTTTTAAGTAAGTTTGGGGTTTTTAAACCTGCATTCTATGTGTTTTTAACTGCTATTGGGAAATGTGTGCTAATTTACCTTGCACATTTATGCTTTTGAATGATTGTCAAGTTGGGTTTTTATCCTAAGTGAGAAAGATGTGGTTTGATCTTAGTTTAAACATGTTAAGCTATGTTATGTGCATTTTATGAATGAGAAATGATGTTTGAATGTTGACATTGAGTTCATGATTTAAGTAAATGATTTAAGAACATGTTTTGGGGACCAAGCTCTGGGTAAAACCATGATTTTTCAAGTAAACCAAGCCTTAGCAGCCGAGTACCAGCCATGGAAGTCAACTACCGTGCTCATCCTCTGCCCCAGAAATGTGAGACAGAATGTTAGTAGTCAACTGCCAGACCCTGGAAGTCGATTGTCGTGTTCTTCATTTTCCAGAAAGTTTCCAGAAAGGGAGCAGCCGACTGCTAGGCCCTTGGGAGTTCACTATCAAGGCTAGCAGCCGACTGGTAGCTCTCGGCCAAGAATAAGGATGTTAGACAGTTAGTTAGCAACCGACTGCCAGCAAGGAGAAAGTCGACTACCAACCCTCTGATATGGAAAATGAACTCAATTGACTATTTTAAGAGGAAAATAGCCCAAAATCTCACTCAAACTAATAATCTAAATCTAAGATGTAGTGGGTACATGCAAGAGATAGAGTCATGCGTCACTTGGATGATGAGATCCTTGTGATAAGTGAAATGATAAAGTCATAATTCACTTGGATGATGAGATCCTTGTGATAGTGAAAGAGAAAGAGTAGAACACATAAGAGAGGAAAGAAGGGAGTATTCCAAGTGTTTTCCTAGTGGTAGATAAGCTCATGATCGAGTGACCCATTTGTCAGTATGGGATGATTGTTAGGCATTCCACAGTTATGCCATAAATTAGGATGGTTAGACATCCATTTAAACTAAGATGATTTTTGAAAACACTGTGATGGTTGCAAACTTTAAGTTAGTGTCCTCTTTCAATGGACATTAAGAAACACATACTTAGAGTTAAGCAGGACCATGGGCATGAGCCGATTCACCTTAGAGTATATGTTAAAGAATAGTGTATTGGGAGTGTGATCCATCGGAGAGGGATAGTGATTTCATAGTATTATAATTTGCCCAAAAGCGGAGAGGAAATGATCCAGGAAGAGTTGACGATGTTCCCACGAGTTGATAACTAGTCCCGTAAGGGGAAGGAAGATGTTGGGTAGACTTGACAACTATCCTTCTGATTATAAGAATGGTACTCGAATCTGGCTGAAGGATGCCTCAGAATGTACAAAAAGTTAAAGTTAAAAGCTAGAGTTAGCTATATGATGCCTGAATAGTCACATGGTATGTGGAGTGTTCACTAGGCGGCGCTCCCAATAACTCTTGTGATATGTTGTTTACCTACTCATATGTTTAAAGTAAAGTAATGGCATGTTCATACCCTACCATATGTTTTATATGTGAAGTTATGATATTTAGATGACATCCCATATGTTAAAGTTTACATGATAAGAGCACATGCATAAAATTGAGCAAATGTTATAAGAGTATGCTACATGCATGACATCCCAAATGGCACACATTATGTACATGTTTTATGATGAAAGAATGTAGAGATTTTTCGTGTGGTCACGGTGGTACAAGCTGGTAATTTTAAAGGTAGCTTGCATTACTATTGAGATTTAATTCTCACATGAGTGCTAGCATATATCAGATGTGTAGGTTTCATTAGGTTGGAGAGGAAGGTAAAATATAAAGAAGTGTCTATTTTGGGCATATAGAACTGTTCATTTTGGATAGTATAGTACATGTAGAATTAGGCTAGCCTTCATGATATTTTTGAGAAAGGCTGGTAAAGGATTATTTTGTATAGCCTATTTTGAATTATCTGTATATGGATTAGCCTAAATTAATGGATAGATATTGTGGTGGAAATTGAGTGGTAGGATTGTTGCCTCCATTTCCCAATAGGTTGTGTTAAGATTAATCTATGAGTATTATGCATGTTGTTGTATAGTTAATTAAGATAATTATGTATATGTATATGATATTTATTCCACTATGATGTTAAGAGAGCCCGAGAGTAGATGTAATAGTAACATACTACTATTAATATATATTCTCATATTATATCTTTTAAGTAACTTAAAAGGAACCATAGGCTAAGGGGATGTTGTAGGCGTTACACTTAGAGGAAGTTAAGGAAACAGTTGCAATTAGAATAACGACCTACAAGCAAAAAATTGCTCGATATTACAATAAGAAGGTCAGAAGGAGATTGAGCAAACCCCATATGAGGAAATTTAGCCCCAAACTGGGAAGGCCCCATACAAGATAAGAGAAAAAAATCCCATGAGGAGAATACTGCTTAGAGACAATATCGGGTGAAAAGAGACAAAGAACATGGAATGAAGCCAGCCTTTGTAGATACTTCATATAAATGCTTCTAATAGGCTCCAGTATGTGAAGAAAAAATCTTTTGTAATCACCCTAGGAGAGGGAACCATCATGTACAAACTTTAAAATTCCATTAATAGCAAGACTTTTTGAAGATATTTGAACAAATAGATACCAGAAAAAGCAAGTGTAAAGATCAAGGCCCATAAAGTGGCCAGACGACTTGCCTAACTTTGCCATAGTGCAAATTCCAGAGCCTAAAAAGAGGCCTAGTGCTTTGTCTAAATACAAAATAGCCCACAAAGAGGTTGGGTATTACGCCCAACTTTGCCACAAAGCCCAAAGACCAAGGCCCACAAAGTGGTCGAATGATCAGCCTAACTTTTCCATAGTGCAAAGTATTAAGCCCACAAAGACATTAAGTGCTTTGTTTAAATACAAAAAGGCCAACAAAGAGGCTAGGCACTACTCTCAAATTTGCCACAAGCGTAAAGACGAAGGCCCACAAAGCGGCCACACGACTCGCCTAACTTTGGCACAGTGTAAAGTCGAGCCCACAAAGAGGTTAGGCACTTCATCCAAATACAAAAAGGTCCACCAAGAGGTCAGGCAATATGCCTAACTTTGACACAAAGTGCAAAGAACAAGGCCTATAAAGTGGCCGAACGACTCGCCCAACTTTTCCACAATGCAAAGTCCAGAGCCTAGAAAGAGGTAAAGTGCTTTATCTAAATAAAAAAAGGCCCACAAAGAACCAATAAAATTATAGAAGGGGATGATCACTTTGTACAACATCATAAGCCATCGAAACATAATAACTTCATACAAAGAGGAGGAACCATTATATCATAAATTAAAGGAAAACCAAAAAATCCCCAAGCCTTAGAATAATTAGAAAAGTCTTACTCCCATCACATTACAACTAAAATGTAAAGAAAACTCCTAAGACCCTCTATAGGCACAAACTAAGAGAACAAGTTAAGATGAATAAAAAAGCTCAAGGCACCACCTGTGCAAAACAGATGGGATATGTCCACCCCATCTTGCCATAACACCCAAATAACTCCAAGGAATCGTGGGCAACTGTCTTTAATCAATTGGTGCCTAGAATTGAAATCGAGGGTCTTCTGCAACCTAAAATACTGACTAGAGACATAATTCTTGATCAAAATAAGCATAGTAGGGGTGTAAGTGGTCACTAGAGTCTAAACAATCTCTTAGAAAGCTAACAAATTTAGTCTATAAGCATTCCATACCAAAATAGTATGACAATTCATCTCCAGTGGATGCTCAAACCTGATCGATAAGGGGAGAGGAATTTCAACAATATAGAAGGATGGCTCTAGAAAGGGCTTCTCGACAACATCCTACACTTAAAGACAATAGAAGGGACACGCCTGAGCCATCTTGTTGGCCATATAGTAGTCTAACTCAAACCGCATGAACAATCCAACCACAGAACCAAAGAAAAATAACCCAACTTGTTCTCCACCATTATAATATAACATCCATAACATATTTGAAGCGCCAAAACAAGTCACACAGGGATCTATGGTGCAAAAGGAGTATATGTAGAAAATGCAAAAAAATGAAGAAAGGTGAAAGGACAGAAACTATATGAGAGCATGAAAAAGAAATGAAGAGGAACAAAACTTAAACAAAGGCAAAAAACTAATAAACGAAACCAAAAATTAAGGAGTCATATTATCTCAAATAGAGCAAGGTAAAGGGGCATAAATAAGAATAAAGAAGTTACAAAGACTTAAACAAGCAACAGGGAAAAGAACTAAAAAGATGGTTTGTCATACCTTATCAAAAAATATGAAGAGCTACCAAACACCCTGCACAACCAATTAATCATCATTACCTATGTAGTAGCTACAAAAGGAAAAAAATACGTTGATGGATCAAGATTCGTAAAAAGAGAGAGAGAGGAAGAAAAGAGGTAAAAGATCAAATCACCACTCCATTAAGTTAGAGCCCAAAAATAGGCCATTAAAAAAATGCCCAAAAAGGCCATCACAAAAAACCTACGATGATAGGGCTAGAAACACCACAAGTCAAAAATAAAAAACAAACAAACAATAAATACATAAGTGCAGGGAGCCCAACCCATTACAACAAAAAAAAAATAGAAAAACATAGAGGGCCTAAGAGGCACCATAGCCTAACCAAAATTATAGTGGACTCTTAAACTAATAATACCTTGTAAACTCCTTCATCCCTTCCAAGCCCTATAAGGATCTCCATCTACCACCCTAATCGACGGACCAACCTCAATGTTGGCCATGACCTCTACCTCTACCCCTCTGATAGTTATCTCAATAAGGCCATCAAAAAGAGATGGTACATTAGACCCTAAAATGGGAGAACTATCTTTCTCAAAACCATCACCATCACCATCTCCACCAGCCCTGATTGCCTCTGTCTCAAGCATCATTGGCAAAAGTCCCTCCAGGGAAGCCTTTAAAACTAATGACACAGAAGGATCACCTACACGAAACCCCTCAACCATTCTAAAAATAGGATGAGCCATCTCCTCTACCTTGAATAGGTGAATAACCTCATCTCAAATAGAGAAGAATTAAACCAAAAGGATGGGAACCTTTCCTATAATTAATCGTATGGTCGGAGTGACCTAGCTCTCTTTAGGTAGGTAAACTGTGGTAATAATGAGCTTAACATTGAACTTCGTGTTTCCTGCATATAAAAAAGAGGACACATCAAGAAAAATAAGGAAAGAAAAAGATTAATAAATAATTAACAAAGAAAGGAAGAAGAGTGGATACCCTCCTTGCCCATCAAAGATAGAAAATCCTAGGATTTACCCCCTTAAGGCATTCAAAGTCAACAGAGAAGTTGGAGACATCCCCTCCAAAGTATGATGACTATTATGGGAATAAGGACGAATCCATTTATATCGAAAACAAGGCTCTTCATCCTCATAAAACTACCAACTTGGTTTATCCTCCTCCTGTGGAACAATAAAACAAAATTTCCCTTTCTAACTATTTATCGACTCTGATAACTTAATAATCAACTTCTTCAAATTAAACCCCTGAGACTGTGACTGAAGATAAAACCACCCTCAACTAAAAGAAAGACTCCACCATGGGCTTAACCTCTAACTCATGGCACAAAGCCTAAAAACCATCAAGCAACAACTAGCTATTCTAAGTTAACATGGAGGGCGCACAATAGAGATAATTCAACACAACTATATCAAATTTGGTAAAGAGAGGGAAGGTAAACCCATATGCCACATGATAAAGGTATAAGGTAAAAGTGTCTGCAGGACCACTATCACTATCTTACTTCGCATAAGGGCCAAAGCATACTCCAAACTAAGATCCCAAGGGACACTTGGATACTCTCTCTTAAAATAACCTTGCAAAACCTCCTCATATGGAGCAAAATAACCATCCCAAAATTCATGTAGCTAGAACAGGGAAGTAAACTCACTAATCTGATTAGTTACAACATCTTTTATCCAAGATTGATCGAATGAGCAATGAGCGCTAGTGGAAGGGTGATTGACTAGTCATGGCTCGACTACCCTTAGGGTACCTCACCCGATGAGACCTAGACGATGACCTGTTTCATAATGGGCAAAGAGTCCTTCACCCTTGAAGAGCTCCTGTCATTGAAAACTGAAATCACCTTATTGTCACCCACCATTAAACCAAAAGAAATGCTGCCACCAATGGTTTTGAAGTATGGACCTAGGGTTCGATAGGAAAATCAAACATCATCTGAGACAACTTTTGATGAGGATGAAGAAAAAGGTAAAGATTCTACCAATCTTTTAGGATAAAAACCATCACATGTTTGCGAAAACAATAAGGAAAGAGGCAAAGTGACAGAAGGCCTTTAGAAATAGTGACAACAAAAAATGAATAAGAAAACTCCACAAATCCAAAGAGAAGATTGAGGAAGCATAACTAATTAGATTGAACTAGCAAAAAAAAGCTCCCCCAAATATAAAGAAGTCAAAGAGGTGGTTGAGCGAACGTGAGAGGAGAAACAAATTAGAATCCATAAAACCAAAATAGGTTTGCCCTCCAAAAAATAATTGAATGCCAAAATTCAGGCATACCTTAACCTTGAATGATGAAAGAAAATAAAAACTTTACACCTCTAAAACTATTCAAAACGATGAAGTCTTGGGCATTACTGTTGGAGATATACATAAGGTCCTTAACCACCATTGACCACCAATTTCCTTGAGTGACTAGTCATCCTTACCTGTCACTGTCCTAATTGTTAACCCAACACACCCTGCCACCTAACGTTAATTTTCCACCTGACACAATATGAGATAAGCTAAATGCGCTAGTGATACTACAACCTATGCAAGCGACGTCCCCCACTTCCTTTTCTTATAAATACCCCAAGATCATCTACTTAAGACAGTGACATTGGTGGCTATGAAGCAGATACTTTGAAGATATGTCTTGAGGACTCCCTCACCTTTCTTCGATTATCTGTGGCCCAAAAGGACTTCATCATATATATTATTTAATAAATTTATCATTAATGGAAATCAATATATTTAAGTGGTTCTCACGATGTAAAATATATTAGTAGCCTATTCACTATTACTCAAAAGTTTAAAGTGTATATATAATTTATCACATTTTATTTTTAAATGTATTTCTTTGTTACATGTGTTACCATTTAGTTTCTTGAAAGGGGTACTTGATACATTATTCCACTTCATTTCTAAACATCAACTAGCACTACCATATTAGATATATATATGTATATATATATATACACTAGCTTTATAGTAATTATAAGAACTTGCTATTGGCCAATCTATAATATCTTAGTCTTTGGTGACCAAGACCAACAGAACTTGATGTCACTAGTATAACCTCATACGCTTGGGTGTTAAGTTCTTTAAGCTATAGAAATTGACAACTTTCAATCCCCAAAAAGAAATCATAAATAGTGTCCCAATTAATGAGGAATTTCCAAGAAAATTTTTTAATTTAGCTAACTTTTAATATCATTAGCAGTACCTGCACACAGAAAGCTCTAAGTCTGCCTATAGCTAATCTTCCATTACTTTGAGTAACCATAGCTATTCCAACCAGAAATTATGAGAATAAAATTAAATTAGTTAATTGCAGAAAGAGAAATTTTTTTATTAAAGGACAAGTTTTTAAAATGTATAAGTAGTCTATGTAAAAGCTCCATCAAAAGTAAATTCAAAGAGATTAAAACAATTCATGGCCATTATTTAGAGCTTCAAGAATCTATCATTTTGAAACAAAACTGAAGCTTCATTGATTCTGAATATAATTCCTTCAAGATTATTTTCCTTTTCATTTCAAAATTTATCGGAGTAATAAATCCAAAAAAACACATGACACTAATATTTCTTGAAGAAAAAAAATCTCATCACTCTTTACATTAAACCAATTGACACAATAAACTGATCTTTGAACAAGCAAGTATATAACATATAACACAAAAACACAATCAATTCACATTTTCCCCTCACATTATTAAAACAAGAACAGGATCAATGAAATAGAAAAATGAAAAGAATGTGGATATATAAATACGAGTGACACTTTAACCACAACACACTTAAAATTCTTGATGAAAGTACCCATAGAGGTTTTAAACTTAGTTAAAAGATGAGTGGTAGCAACAACTATGGCAAAAAACATTACGATGAGTGAAAGTAGGCAGCTTTCTTTGATTTTCCCCTCTTCTCTCATTATCACATGGTGTTTGAATCAATGAGGGTTGTGGTGGCACCAGCTCTATTCGTTGGTGGTGGAGGTGGTACATGTGGTGAACGGTAGTTATCTCTCTCTCGAGCTCTCTCTTAAATTCTTTGAGAAGATGAAGGTAGTGATCTATCGAAATGAAAGAAAATGAAATGCATGATAAAAAACAAAGTGGAAAACCAATAACCTAGTAGTGGATAATAGTAAGAGTGCTACTATATATATATTCTAAAAATTCCCATATCTATTAACAGCTAAACCAAATATCGGTCAATGACATAGCCTATCAAAATACATTAGCCATAGCAAGGAATGGAAACATAAAAACATATATTGAAAACCAAAATAAGACATCATCATCCTAGTCTGCCAGGTGTACTAGGGGACCAATCATCATTCATAATATAACCCCTCAACAAACAAAATGTATCCTACTCCTACAATGTGTATGATGTATACCTCTATGTCTATCAAAATTATATATCTAGCCATTTGGACACATCAACACACATGTGAGAAATATATCTTAACAATGAAACAAACTAGTTTTAAAACCATTGATGGTACCAACCGTGCAGATATAAAAAATCATGCATTCTCAGTTTTATTCTTAAAGTAGTTATATGTGTTAGATGTTCTTTAGTGTTGTGTCATGCCATGTACTTATGAAATTCACTGAACATAAATTAAATAGTGATTCTCATGGGTATAATGATCATGTTTCTCAAGTGAACAAAGTAATATGGACAATTCATTCTTATAAGAAAGGGATAACATATCATAATAAATAAAATAGGCACAAAGGTTAATCATTTCAATAAAATTGAGACTTAGGGGAGTTGCCAATAAAAATCCCTAAGAAGGCATCGACTAAAGGAACACACTAATGGTAACTAAACCTTCATACTAACCACTAATGTACCCCTTGTCCTAACACTCAAGGAATGAGCTTATTATGTGGCTCTAGACCAATACCTACCAGAGCGGCCCTTAGCTTATCTAACCACTAACCTAGGATCACTATGGTTTTTTGATGGATCATGTTCACTCATTGGATCAATGCTCCTTTTGGCTAAGTCACACCCATTCCATCCTCTTGACAGGTCAATGAAGCCTAAGAATCACCACCCTCTATGATGGATCACTTTCTAAGTACGTGATTCATAAGGATATATACTAGGATGATAGAATCCCAATGTCATGGTATGTATGACTCTAAGTAAGCAACTCCATGGCCATTAGAGTACACTAACTTAGGGTTAGTAACCAACACAGTGTTTTAACAAAACCTTGTTCATCAGATTGAATGGATATTTTACTATCCCAACTTATGGTTCAATCGTGAAAATTTTGACAGTTGTCTATACTAACTATAGGTCATTCAATCTTGGACCTATGTATCACTAACAAAAATGCTAGGAATTCTTCCAAGTTCTCTTTTCTTGTTATTTCCTCTCAACTCAATACCTTGTATACCCTTCATATGTTCCCATTCTAGTTTAAGTGGATTTCTTGCCTTTTTGTTATCTTTAGTAGGGAATTAAGTTTATTTCCCATTACTTATGACAGAGGCCTACTAGTATACTTCAAAGAGCCTGGCAGTCAGCTAGTAGATCTTTGTTTAAAATAAGGCATTTCAACCAAGAGCTGGCAGTTGGCTTCTAAGAGGCTAACAGTCAACATATAAGATCATGTGTTTTTGGATAATTTAGAACATGGTAGTTGACTACTCATAGTCTAGAAGTTGGCTTCTAGGTTCGTAACTCTACTTTTGGGTAGAGGTAGAACGTGACAGTCAATTTCTATATGCTGCTAGTCGGCTGCTATGTTATGCTCTATTTTTCCCAACTTACTGTTTGATTCATTTTTCTGCCAAAAGCATGTATTTTAACCATAAATAAAATCATAAACTCAATTCCCCACTTTTATGTGCAACAAATATAGCAAAAAAAAGTTAAAAATAAGGTATATTCCAACTCAAATTATGAATTATACCCTTTTTAATTAAATAGAAAATAACCTATTTAACTCTAACTAAATTCATACATCCATAGGTACATGCAATCCCCACATAGCACACATCCATTAATATTTATCATAGAATTAATGTTTTCAAGCCTCCGATGCAATTAAAACTCAATTTCAAATTCTGACCCATATTACCATAGCATGGGCATGTTGTTGGAAAAAGAATAACGTTGCATGGTTTTAAATTCAAGCGGAAGAAAAGAAAATTTCCCTAAAAATTGTTAGAATTCTTATAAGAAATGCACGTTAAAATTTATTTCCAAGAAAGGGAAAATCATTTTTGAAAATACTAGAATTTTTAGAAGAATTGTACACTAGAGTTAAACTTCAAGAAAAGCGAAAGTATTCTCGAAAATATTCTCATTTACACAAGAAGTGTACATTTATAGAAATTTTCAAAGAAAGGGGAAATAATAATGAAAATAATAGAACTCCTATGAGAAGTGTACATTAATTTCATTTTTTTCAGAAAAGGATAATTATTCTTAAATTATTTAGAATTTTAAGAAAAAAGGGATGTACACTAGTATTATTTTTCAATAAAGGGAAAATTTCCCCTGAGATTTGTTAAAAATTTTATACACGTGGCCAAGTGTCCACGATTTACGATATGTGGCCAAAGGTGTTCCACACGGGCGACCTAGCGAGGTGTGGCTGAAAGTGCTCTATACCCATAACCTAGTGTTTGCGATTACACTATATACATGGCTGAGTGTCTATGGATTATGAAGTGTGATCAAAGTTGCTTCACACGAGTGACCTAGTGAGGTGTGGCCGAAGGTGCTCCATACCAATGACCTAGAGTTCACAATGATTTTATGTACGTGTTCGAGTATCCACGATTTACAATGTGTGGTCGAAGGTGCTCCACATGGGCAGCTTAGCAAGGTGTGGTCGAAGGTGCTCCATACCCATGACCTAGTGCTAGTGATTATGCTATATACGTGGTCGAGTGTCCATGGATTACGATGTGTGGCTGAAGGTGCTCCACATGGGCAGCCTAGTGAGGTGTGGCTGAAGGTGCTCCATACCCATGACCTAGTGTTAGTGTTTACACTATATACGTGGCCGAGTGTCCATAGATTAAGAGGTGTGGCCGAAAGTGCTCCACACTGGTGACCTAGTGAGGTATGGCCTTAGGCGCTCCATATCCATGACCTAAGGCTCACGATGAATTCATAAAGGTGGTCTAGCGACCAAATAACATCTCAGAATGCTTAATTAATTTAGATTGATAAATGTAAAATTTAATACATAAGTAATTTGCATAATTATGCGATAGCAGTTATAATTTTATTTGGATATGTTTCATTTGGAAGAGGATAACTGATCTTTATGTTGACATTTTAATTATCATGCAATTCTTGCCTGATTGTATTTATGAATAGCATTATGTTTTTAATTTCAAGAATGTAGAATGAAATGTTTTAGTGCTTGCACCCTGGTACAAATTAGTTATTT
Organism: Senna siamea; assembly: GCA_031216115.1. NCBI lineage: Eukaryota > Viridiplantae > Streptophyta > Magnoliopsida > Fabales > Fabaceae > Senna > Senna siamea. The sequence goes on along the minus strand of CM062354.1, from coordinate 11,344,647 downwards.
TTAAAACTGAATTGTTAAGCTACTGGGAAACTTGTATTTCTCATTACTATGCTAATATGTATCCGATGTGGATGCATAGCCAAAGCAGGAGGTAGCTATCACATTTTGATTTAAGCAAATTGTTTTTGTAACCCTATCTCAGGTCGTAGTTCAAATTTTTTTATTTTAAAACTAGGGTTATTCTTTTGGCAGTAAACATGGGATATTTGCAGGACCGGTCCATCTTTAAAATTTGTGGAGGGGTCTGAGTGACATGATTATTGTCTCCTGACTTCCTATGGACGGGTCTTCGCATATCCTGATATATGTTAACTGTAATGTAATGGACATTATTAGACATGTATTTATTTATTTAAATTACATGAAGGTTTTAATTTCCGTTGTGTAGTTTAGTATATTTTTATCTATTCCGCTGTGCATACGAGTTTTAATCTGAAAAAAAGATCCTGAACCTAATCTACTTGTTATGATTTTTAATGGTATAACTGCTCAGACATTAATTAAGAAAAAGGAAATGAAGAAGGTACTGAACCTATCTGCTTGTATCAGAATTAATGGTAATACTAGATAGGGGCGTTACATTAAGTGGTATTAGAGCACAGTTACCTAGGTTAGGAACAGGGTAGAATTCCTCAGGTAACGGACTAGTTCAGGTTAGTCAGCTGTACCTAGGCGGCTGACTAGATTGCATTTTATTTAGAACTTGAGGAATGGAGTATTCGATTTCGGAAGATAGAAGCTCCTGTTAGTGTTATACGTTACCTGCGTAATCAATTGTTATTAAGCCTAATCACCTCAGTAATACTTGATTTGTAGAGTGATGCTATGGCACTAACACGAAGAAGCAGATCACAAGCCCAAAACACAGAAGTAGCTTGAATGAGGTTATGGGGACCATGAGATAAATGGCGGAAGCTACGACAACCCAGGCTGCAATCACAACCGAAGTACTCCATCAGGCCCAGACTGATCGAAGTGAAGATACTTAGAATGGGACTGAATTGATGAGAACTCAAGTTAGGGGAGGTTAGATTGAATTCCAAAGACCCAGACCTCCCGTCCTTACTGGTGAGATAAACCCAAAGAAGGCGAAAGAATGGGTACAAATGATGATAAAGTTGTTTGAAGTATTGGATAGCGCTGAGAGCAGACAGTCTCCCTTGCTGCGTATTAGCTAGAAAGAGAGGCTAAGTATTGGTGGAAGGATTTATACCCTCGAAGGTGAAGAAGCAACTAGTCTAAGGATTTGATAAAAGATTATGTCCAAAGGTTGAAGTTACTAGTGACTAGTTTATCTTGGCAATTGTCTATAGTAGTCCTAACTGATGAACATGTGTTAAATATCATGAATCTATTTGTGGTAGTATTTATAGAAGATATCATGGTGTATTCTAAGAAAAGACAAGAGTGAGAATACTCGGCCTAAAAATGATCCAATAAGGAACTAGACTATTGGTCAGTGGATTGAATTTTAGAGGGCTATGCTCTCTACATTTAAGGGTGATAGACTAAGTGAAGTCAATGAAATTTTTCTGAGCTGTTCCTAAGGAGAACTCCAAGAGAAGGCTTAGCATCATTCCTATAATAAGGGAGTTTCTTGCAGTGTTTCCTTAGAGATAAAGAAATTACCCCACATAGGGAAATTGAATTCGCCATTAATCTAGTGTTCGGCACCAAACTGATCTCAATTTCACCTTATAGGATAACACCCATAGAATGGAGAGAATTAAAGTACAGATTAAGAACCTATTAAAAAGGGCTTTGTTAGACCCAATGTGTCACCTTGGGAATCTCTTGTTCTATTTATGAAAAGATGGGAGCAAGAGGTTATGCATAGACTACCGTCAGCTGAACAAAGTGACCATTAAGAATAAATACCCCTACCCAGAATAGATGACTTGTTTGACCAACTACAGGGAGCAACGGTATTCTCTAAGATAGATCTGAGGTCAGGATACTACCAGATTAGGGTCAGGGAGGAGGATATCCCTAAGATAGCTTTAAGCACCTGATATAGCCATTATGAGTTTATAGTGATGTCATTCGGCTTAATCAATACCTGGCGATGTTTATGGACTATATAAATAGGATTTTTTTAACCTCAGATCAGTTGTGGTGGCATTCATAGATGACATTCTGATCTATTATAGGACTCCTGAAGAGCATGCACAACATCTTGGGATGGTGTTGCAGATATTGGAGAGGCAGTTGTGTGCAAACTTAGAGAATTGTGAATTTAGGTTGGAGGAGGTCAAGTTCTCAAGTCATGAAGTGAATGTAACAGGTATTTCAGTAGATCTCAAAAAGATTGAGGTTGTGTTAAGTTGAAATCGGCCAAGCACAGTTACAGAGATTCAGATCACTTTTCCATTAACCTGGTTAACTAGGAAGGGTGTAGAAGTTGGATGGAATGAGAAACGTGAAAGGAGTTTCCAAACTCTTAAGGAGAAATTAACTAACACTCCAGTGTTAGTTATAACAGACCCCATAGGATCATTGAGGTACACTGACGCATCGAAGAAAGATTTAGGATGCATGTTATGCAGGCTGGGAATGTAGTAGTATATGCATTTAGGCAATTGAGGCTTGCGGAGGAAACTATCCCACCCATGACTTAAAGTTAGCTGTCGTAGTCTTTGCCTTAAGAATTTGGAGACACCAGTTACACAGGGCAAGATTTAAGGTTATAGTGATCGTAAAAGCCTTAGATATTTATTTGATCAGAGAAAGTTGAATATGAGGCAGAGGAGGTGGCTAAAGGATTTGAAAAACTTTACTTGTGAGCTGAAATACCATGCAGGGAAAGTAAATGATGTAGCTGATGCACTGAGTAGGAAATACCTATAGGTGGATTGTCTAATGATAGATGAGATGAAATTACTTGAGAAATTTCGGGATCTGAGTCTCAATGTAATTTCACTGTCGAATAGGTTAGCCTTGAGTGATTTTCAAATATGATGTGATTGAGGGAATAGATAATACAAGCCCAAATAGCGGATGAATCCTTAGAGATTTATTTGAATCAACCTGATTTTAGGTTAGCCCTTGATGGAGTACTGATGTTTAGGAAAAGAATAGTAATTCCAAACCATCAGGACTAAAGAAGAAAGTGTTAGCAAAGGCTCATTGAAGCTACTATACCATTTATCGTGGTATTTTCAAAATGTATCAATATTTGAAAAGAAACTTTTGGTGACCAGGTATGCAGAAGGATATCACAAATTATATGAATGCCTGTCTTACTTGTTAGCAAGTAAAGTTAAAGCACCAGAACCCTGCGAGTTTATAGAGATCACTGGAGATACCAGAGAAGAGATAAGATTAGATAATCATGAATTTTGTAGTTGGACTACCTATAACGCTAGCTGGTTATGAATCCATCTAGGTAATAATGGATATATTAATCAAGTATGCTCACTTTCTACCTATTAAGATTAGGTATTCCATGGAGAAACTAGCATAAGTCTATGTTAGGGAGATTGTGAGACTACACAGGGTACCATCAGGTATAGTATTGTATCAAGACCTTAGGTTTACCTCAAGATTTTTGACAACCCCTGCAGCAGGCATTAAGGACCCAACTGAGGTTTCGCATCCCATACCATCCTCAAACTGATGGACAGGCTGAGAGGACAGTACAGACCTTAAAAGATATGTTAAGGGATTGTGTGCTAGAACAGAAAGGAACTGAGATAAATATCTCCCTACCTTTCAAACTTGCATGACGTATTCCACGTCTTGAAACTTTGTAAAAATGTCCCAAATCCACACACGTATTGGGGAATTAGGACATAAATATTAAAAACAAATTTGACTTATGAATCTACGCCTGTCCAAATCCTTGACTTTTAGGACTAAGCAACTTTGGAATAAAGTGATCCCTTTAGTTAAGGTACTTTGGCAAGATATAGCATCACAGGAGATGACGTGGGAGAAGGAGGAGGAGTTGAGGCAACATTACCGAGAATTATTTGTAAGTATGAAATTTCGAGGACAAAATTATTTTAAGGGGAGGAGAATGTAATAACCTAAATTTTTAAAATAAATTAATTGGATAAATTAAAATTTGATTTTGTTAAAATTGAATTCAGTATAATTTTCTGAGCGTACAGTTGAAATTTGGGAATTTTTCGGAGTCAAAATCTGATCTGATGGAGAAAAAAACTCATTCCAACTTCAGGGAATCAGCAGATAAATTAGAAGGCTTTAAATCCTTAAAAGGAGTTTGAATTCCTTCCATGTTGGCCCGTATCCTTGCCCAGGTCAGAGAAGGCATTTGGGAATTTCCCCAGTGAAGTCGCAAAAGACTGAAATGCCCATGGAGGCTTTAAAATTTCAAAACCCCACTTTTTTCCTCAGATTTTTCTCTTTTCTCTCTCTCTCCTCCCCACATTTTTCCTCCCTTCTCTCCTCTCACCTTTAACATTGTGCATGACAGAAAAAGCCGCCTTGCGCCGCCATCGGACCCAGCTGCCGGTGCAGCTCGACATCCTTGACCTCCAGCCACTATCCCCGGCCACCGACGAACACTACAGTGCCCGAAAATAGCTAGTTTTCCCTCCGTCGAAATTTTTCTCCTCCCGCTATGATCTCTATCATTCGACACCATCCGACGACACCGTCGGCACCATTGGGAAGCCTAAGCTGCCAACTTCCTCCGATAGCTTCAAGCTGGTGGAACGCCGCTGCCACGCGCCCAGAACGGGGGAAAAACCATTTGTTATGTGTTAACCTTCATTGCCAGAAAACACTGTCCAAATGGTTGAGTTTCACCAAACAGACCCTAGATTTGGCATCCTCAAGTTGCGGGCTACGTTTTGGTGTAACTTTTAACCCCAGCTGTCGTACACCGCCGTGCGCCATCGCTGGAGTTGCTGGAAAACTGCCAAAATCAAATTTCAAGCTTTTAAAACCCTCGGTACAGTTTAAATTACTCTGATTTGATGTTTTCCTATCAAAATTTATCCCAAACATGTTTAATGATTAAAATAGCTTAGAAAATTGATATATTGACGTAGGAAATCTTAATTTAAAGAAAAACCCGCCTAAGAATTTAATTATTTACCCAAGAAATCAATTAAGAGCAATTGTCGAGAAAAAAAAGGGCCTGGAAATGTATCAAGAAAGAAGAAGCAAAGGAAACAAGGTAGGTTAACAATTTAACTTTTGTTCCATGTTCTGGTTATGCAATCTAATGTTTATATTCAAGCTTTCCATGGAACTTAAGTTGCCTCTACATTCTTGACTGAAATGTATGTCTGTTGGCTGGCTTGTGTGTTTTGTTGAAATATTGATCAATGAGATAGCATGGGCATGTTGTTGGAAAAAGAATAACATTGCATGGTTTTAAATTCAAGCAGAAGAAAAGAAAATTTCCCCAAAAATTGTTAAAATTCTTATAAGAAATGCACGTTAAAATTTATTTCCAAGAAAGGGAAAATCATTTTTGAAAATACTAGAATTTTTAGAAGAATTGTACACTAGAGTTAAACTTCAAGAAAAGTGAAAGTATTCTCGAAAATATTCAAATTTTCACAAGAAGTGTACATTTATAGAAATTTTCAAAGAAAGGGGAAATCAATCATAAAAATAATAGAACTCCTATGAGAAGCATACATTAATTTTATATTTTTCAAAAAAGGATAATTATTCTTAAATTATTTAGAATTTTAAGAAAAAGGGGATGTACACTAGTATTATTTTTCAATAAGGGGAAAATTTCCCCTGAGATTTGTTAAAAATTTTATGCACGTGGCCAAGTATCCACGATTTACGATGTGTGGCCAAAGGTGTTCCACACGGGCGACCTAGTGAGGTGTGGCCGAAGGTGTTCCATACCTATGACCTAGTGTTCGCGATTACACTATATACGTGGCCAAGTGTCCACGGATTATAAGGTGTGGCCGAAGGTGCTCCATACGCATAACCTAGAGTTCACGATGATTTTATGTATGTGGCCGAGTGTCCATGATTTACGATGTGTGGCCGAAGGTACTCCACATAGACAACCTATTGAGGTGTGGCCGAAGTGCTCTATACCCATGACCTAGTACTAGCGATTACGCTATATACATGGCCGAGGGTCCACGAATTATGATGTGTGGCCGAAGGTGCTCCACATGGGCAGCCTTAAGAGGTGTGGCCAAAGGTGCTCCATGCCCATGACCTAGTGCCAGCGTTTACGCTATATACGTGGCCGAGTGTCCATGAATTACGAGGTGTGACTGAAGGTGTTCCACACGGGTGACCTAGTGAGGTATGGCCTTAGGCGCTCCATATCCATGACCTAGGGCTCACGATGATTTCATAAAGGTGGTCTAGCGACCACATAACATCCCAAAACGCTTAATTAATCTAGATTGATAAATGTAAAAGTTAATACATAAGTAATTTGTGTAATTACGCGATAACAGTTATAATTTTATTTGGATATGTTTCATTTGGAAGAGGATGCCTGATCTTTATGTTGACATTTAAATTATCATGCAATGCTTGCCTGATTATATTTATGAATAGCATTATGTTTTTAATGTCAAGAATGTAGAATGAAATGTTTGGTGCTTGCACCCTGGTACCTATTAGTTATTTTTAAAATCGAATTGTTAAGCTACTGGGAAACTTGTGTTTCTCATTACTATGATAATATGTATCAGATGTGGACGCATAGCCAGAGCAGGAGGTAGCTGTCACATTTTGATTTAAGGAGATTTTTTTGTAACCCTATTTTGGGTCCTAGTTCAGATTTGTTTAGTTTAGAACTAGGGTTGTTCTTTTGGCAGTAGACATGGGATATTTGAAGGACCGGTCCATCTTTGAAATTTGTGGAGGGGTCTGAGTGACAGGATTGTTGTCTCCTGACTTCCTATAGACGGGTGCTTCGCATATCCTGATATATGTTGACTGTAATGTAATGGACATTATTAGACATGTATTTATTTATTTAAATTACATAAAGGTTTTAATTTTCATTGTGTAGTTTAATATATTTTTATCTATTCTACTGTGCATACGAGTTTTAATTTGAGCAAAAGATCCCAAACCTAATCTGCTTGTTATAATTTTTAATGGTATAACTTCTCAGACATTAATTAAGAAAAAGGAAATGAAGAAGGTACCGAACCTATTTGGTTGTATCAAAATTAATGGTAATACTAGATAGGGGCGTTACAAAGAGGAACAAACCCCATATGCTGAGGTCGGATAAAATTTGCAAACCAATAAAAAGATGAAGGTTTGGGGATAAGAGGTTTTAAAGACTTGAACCAAGCATTAATAACAAAAAAAAAGGAGAATATTCAAGGATAGATACACACTCCTCAATATTGTCATAAAGATGAGATATAAGGATACTAGGGAAAATACAAGCTTAAGTTTCCAAATAACTCCTCTAAAAAAGAGAAAAATATATATGCAACAAGGTAATTAATTATCAAAAAAACTCAAATGGCAACTAGGAATGGGAGAAAGGATTAATTTGAATTACTCATTCTGGTTTAGACCATAAAAATGCAAGATCAGACATTAAAAGGGTAAAAAACCTCATAAGAGAAGGTTGCAAGTAGAACATCAAACTTCCCAATGAAATTTATGATCCTTAGACCATGAGAGATAATAGAAATTCCAACCTCAAGGAAAAATAGACAAAACCAATTCTATTGTGATGAGAACTAGTCAAGATTATACACCGTGAAAGAAGGTTATTGGATCAAGTTCTAAGAAAGTCCTAGAATCTAAGGCAATGCAAGGTTTAAAGAATGGAAAATTTTATAAAAACTAAAGTTTCCAAGGAAAACTCTTATGTTTGGTTGGAAATTATGCCACAATGCACTACCAATGAGAGAGGATCTACTGAAAAGAAGATATAAAATCTAGGGTACTTACACTTTTGGATGTGAGAAGTTAGAAACTAATTCACCAATTTCTTGAATGCCCATTAGCAAGAGACTATTGTTTTGGTTCAAATCTTGGTCTACGAGTAGATGATATCATTCAAAAAATGCTTCCTCAATGGTTAAATGACATGGTTTGAATCTATGCAACCTACAAGAGTGTAGGAAATGACTGGGATGATTACATATTATCAAACATGATAATAATGTCTTGTAGTATCTATCATGCTAGAAATAAAATTTTTTTTAAGGGATAGGAAATGAGGCCAATTGAAATCATAGATTTGGCAAAAAGGAAAAGTGTACTGGCAAAAATTTCCTAGGACTTAGAAACTTATGTAGATGAAGACAAAAGGCAGAGAACTGAAGAGGAGAATTGAAAATACAAGGAAAGGATGTATGAAAGGCATGAAAGAAATCCACATAATTTGGGATAAGAATAAAAGAAGGAAAAATATCTAATTAGGGTGCCTTTTACAACACAAACTCAAGATACATTCCAATATATGGAATAGTTTCCATAGTTGGGGTTCAAATAGAATGACTTACCCTCACAAGAATTCAAAAAACACTTGAAGCTATAGAATTCATGGGAGTTAAACATTGAGGTTTCATATCTCCTTGAAACACTACTGAGGTCCTTTTATCCTGTTTGAAATTCTCTATCATATAACTATATTGATTTAGTGGTGTTAAACATTCTTTAATTGAGGCTGACAAAAATCTTGCCCTATAGTATATGTTCATTACTTGGACTGATCATAAGAATTGCTATATGTAAATATTTTTTTCTTTTATAGATTTTTTTTCATAAATATCTTGTATTAGATACAACTCTATTCGAGGTATAATAATTTGACACTAAATCTAGACATTGAACTTTAGTTCATCATATTATAGGAGATTAGCCCTTTCAATGATACACAACCCAATTACTTAAGAATAAGATCACTTAATCTTTAGAAAATCTAGACTATTAATCATGCTTTGATCACAGGGTCATTTATTCAACCACTAAGCCTAGTTATACTCGTCAATAGAGCAATTCAAGTTATTTATAGCATACTTTTAAGATGAAGCTTCATAATTTTTTTAAAAAAAATAATTATTTTGAAAAAATAGAGATATTTGGTCAAGCGTCTTCTAAAAACTAACTAATTTCTAAGTGGTAAGAACAAACAATTCTTTACTAAGCTTATCAAAAGTATAAGCAGAAACATAAATGTACTTTTTTTCAAGGCAGTGGTATCTTGAAATTATTGATGACTTCAATTACTTCTAATTTATAATACCTATCCTTTTAAATACACGTTATTCTTTATAATTTGACAGTTAAAAATATTTTTTTAAAAAAATTATCAAACGCAAATTATTTTTTTCAATACTGATAAAATTAATGTTCATCAAATAATTTTATCAAATATAATTTACTTCTTTCTTAAAATACTTTTTCATAACTCTATTGAAAAGGAAGAAAAAAGAAAAAAAGCCGTGCTCTTACGTTGTCAAGTATATTGAGCATGAAGATTGTATTTGTACTCTCATCTTTAAATAATGTTTCATGGACTTGATATTAACAAGTATTTGACCGTAAAAAGCAAACCAAACGAATGAACATTAGACATGCTTCCGTGTCCCACTATAATGCTTTCTGCCGCCCACTTCCGCATTAGCTTCCACAAATATCAACACCTCATATATAAAACAAATTTAGTGCCGTCCATATCTAATCATTGTTGAGTTTGTAATTCCTGTACATCATCATTTTATCGGACAACAACCTACGAAACCATTCTGTAATTGTAGTTGATTAGCTTGATGATTAACAGATAAGTTAATTTCATTAATGAACAAGAATTGAAATTCATCTCCGACCCACTTACAAGTCACTTCAAAAAGTGTCACACCATTATCTCTGTTATATCTTAGGAGTTGGGTCCAGCTTTAAAGTTCTTGTACAAATGACTGTCTAAATTACATGTGACGTTTATCTATCCTAGCGGTCAGTATGTGCGTTATACGTGACATAATTTTGTTACAATAAATTTTAAAAAAATATAAAAAAATTTTAATTTACAAAACTAATTAAATAATTGATTCTGTAAAAATGTTATTTAGTTTACTATTTACACAACCTTACCAAAATATCAATTATTTCACAATTATATGTATTTTGACTTACCACTTTCGAATCGCATGAAAGCTGTGATGAAGATAATTTTAATTGATATATCAGTAAGATTTGTCCAAAAGTTAATTTTTTTAATTTCTAATTTATGGACATAAATAAAGAGATGGAGAATACAAAAAAAAAAAAAGGGATGGGTACATTTTTATATCTTAAGGGGGGGAGCCATCCAAACATGTATCTTTTCATGGAGTACTACCATAATATTAAAGCTCCAAGTTACATTCAAAATATGTTCCAACTTTCACTATTTTTTTTGTTTTGATTTGTCTCTCCCCTCACACACCACGGGAAGGAATGATATGTGAATGTGAATATATACTTATAAAGGCATATGAGCATGTCTCTTGTAACACCCAATTATACATAATCCTTAGAGTTTAACCTTAATAAATTTTGCATGTGTTGGTGCAAGAAATTCAATAAGGTCTTTGAAAGCCGAATAGAAGTGGGCAAGAACTAAATTGAAAGGTAGAAAGGTAGTCAAGGGTGGATTCAGAAATTTTACTAGGAAAGGTTACTGTAACTAACCAAAATTTTAAATTTTCTTGCCAACACTGCAAGGGCAATGTGGTAATTTTATTGTTTCATAACTAAAGTGATATGAAGTGTAGGTATAGGACTAAACTAAATAATCAGTTTCCTTTCCTTCCTCTCTTCACATTTTCCCCCACTTTCCCTACCTACCTCCCCTATATAAAGGGATTTATAAGAAAGAGAAAGAGCAGAAGCCAATGTAAGAGTCCAACTAGAGAGATAAAGAGCTAAGGTTTAGAGAGAGAAAGTGGGATTTAAAGCTTAAAGCACAAGAGTTAAGGCTAGGAGAACGCCCTAGAATCATCCTACAACACTTTTGAACAAGCCTCAGCATCCATTTCATCTCACAAGATAGCTAAATCTCTTATTCCCTCCTATTTTCCAAGGTTACTGTTTATGTCATGGAAAAATGCTATTTTGATGATTTTACATGAATATGAGGGAACAAAACCTACATTCTCTATTTTATTAATTTCTATTGGGTACTAAATGCTACTTTATTGTGCTATTGCATGCTTGTAAGGTAGATCTAGAAATTAATGTAATGGTCATGCTATATATATGGGGAAAAATGGGATGTCAGGTGATTAAGCTAAGATATTTCATATTTTCTATGTTAGAAACTCTAATGATTGAGGGGATCAAGATTTGATGTTAAGAAATGAGAATGGAGTGTTATATGGGCTATACATGGATGAAACCATTGGTTTTAATGCAACACATAACATAGTAGGCCAAGCTCCTAGAAGTTGACGACGTGTTCTTTGGGCTGCCCAAAATGTCAAGAAAGCAGCAGCCGACTGCCAGCCCCGTAGCAGTCGACTATCATGTTCCTAATCTGTTTAGAATCTAGAATAGGAGGATATCATCTGACTACCAAAAGGTTGGAAGTTGGCTTCCAACTCTCAGGTTGGGTATACAGAAGGCTAGCAGATGATTGCTAGAAGGATGAAATTGACTGCCAGCTTTTAGGTTCAGTTGTCTTATTTGGACAGAGTTACTAGTCAGCTACTAAAGGAGAGGAAGTCGACTAACAGGTCCTAAAACATGAGTTATGCCCTATAGTACCTCAATTTTAGATTTTAAATCTCAATCAACTGCCTAAACCTAAAGATATAGAGAACTCAACATCATGTAACATAAATCAATAAGGAAAAGATGAATGAGAGGTATGAGAAAAGTTCAAAGTATTCCTAGTGTATGCATGAGACATAGATAGGCTCAAGTTTTAAGTGACTGATTATCAGTATGGGACAGTCATTAGGCATTCCATAGTTGAGCCATATTAGAATGGTAAAACATCGTGATAGTTATGAATTCTAGGTTAGTGTACTTATAACATCCGCCTCTAATATGACTAAGAGATGCTTGTTAGTTATTAATTTAAGTTTAATGCCTGTGTATATTGCATTAACTGCATATAGTTGCATTAGTGCAGGGACCTAGTTGAAAATAACTAAAAGTTGAGTGAAGAGGTGACTAGGGACCTAATTAAAAAGGGGAAAGTTCAACTAGGTAAATGCATGAAATGACTAAGGACTAAATTACAAATAGGGAAAGTTAAACTTTAAAAACCTTAACCCTAGCTCACACAACTTAAACCTCAAACATTTTCTAGAGAGAGAGAAAGTCAAGTAGAGAGAGAAAATACTGAGATAGGGCAAAGGGGAGAAGATTTTTTGAAGGAAAGGCTGGATTTGAAGCTAGGAAAGTGTTTTACTGTTGGGAAAGTGCCATGTAAGCATCAAGTACATGTCCATTGCAAGGAAATCCAAGGTAGTAGCAAAACCTAAACCTTACTTTCATAAAATGTTTTCTCTTAACTAAAAATTGATGTTTATGAATGTTTTGAGTTTTATTGAGGTTAAAACTTGCATTCTTTATGTTTTGAATGTCTATTGGGTATTGCTTGCTGAATGGATGTGCTTGTTATGCTTGTAAATGATGTATGAAAGTTGAGTTTTGTCTTAAGTGCAAAAATAAAGTTCAACTATGTTTTGGGTGAAATGTAACTGAAATACTAGCTGTTTATTGATGTAAATGATGTATAGATGTTAGAATTGGGTTAATAAACCTTTGGCATGAGTTGTGATTATGTTTTGGGGTAAAAAATCCAGGTATATCAAATGTTTTTACGTAATGCAAAGCATTAGCAACTGATTGTTAGACCCTAGAAGTCAACTACCATGTTCTTTATTACCTAGAAATGTACCCAGAGTGCATCAACCAACTGCCAAACCTTAACAGCCGACTGTCAGGCTCATAGTGAGCTATCATTCGATTACCAAGTTCATAACAGTTGACTGGCTGCTCTTGGGTTGGCTTTCCAATTTAGATAGAATGCATCAGCCGATTGCTAGACTTTAGCAACCAACTGTCAGGCTCACAATGGCCTACTAGTTAACTGCCATACCTGTAACAGTTGACTGGCTGCTCTCGAGTTAGCTTCCCATTTTAGACAAAAAGCTAGCACTTGACTGCCAATGCAAGGACAGTTAACTGCGATCTTGAAATGAAAGGAAATGTACTCTATGCCTTGATTTTGATAAAGAATTGGCCGAAAACCTCACCCAAACACAAGATTGAAACCTGGGATGTAATGACTTACTTGGGGATTGTGGTCCCTGTAAAAATCACATTGGACATGGCAATCCTTGTGATAGTGAAAGGAAAAGAAAGGAATCTAGTGAAGAGAAAAAGGAGGGGAGTATTCCCAAGGTATGCATTAAGATAGATAGTCTCATAATTGAGTGATCAATTGTTAGTATGGGACAGCCATTGGGCATTCCACAGTTGTACCTTGAATTAGGATGATTAAACATCCATTCGAACTTAGATAGCTTTGAAAATGCCATGATGGTTGCGAACTCTAAGTTAGTGCCATTTTCAAGGCTAGTAAAGTGGACACGTACTTAGAGTTAGGCATAACCATGGTATGAGCCAAATCATCCTAGTATATATCTTAGTGAATAACATACTAGGAAAAGATCCCAAGAGTTAAACAAAAGTCCCTTATGGGGTGGAAAGGGAAGTAGATTCCCTCTATATATAGAATGATCTGCAGTAATGGCAATGACCACATCACACAGTCCCTTATAGGGTAGAAAGGGAAATAATTCCCACTATATATGGAATGATTTTCGATAAGGGTAGTAACCACATGGTACTTGGATCCACTAGGGGACACTCTAGATAGTACAAAGAAAAAATGTATGGTGGCTGAACAGTCACAAATTTAAGTATATAGGTATGAAGTGGCACGTGGAGGCACTCGCGGAACGGTGCTCCCGATAACTCTCATTATATGTTTGATTCCCATTCATGTTTTTAAAGATGAATATGTTGAAGTTACCATATGGAATGTATGAGATGCAAGTTTTATGATAAAGCATAAGACTGAGATGATATCCCATGATGATTTAACTTCACATATTTTAAAGCACATGTATACACCTAAGCACAAACCATAATAGCATAATTCATGCATTGCATCTCGATAGTACATGCTATGTTTTGAATTTGAGATGAAAAATGCAAAGTATTTCTGTATAATTACAGCAGTACAAGTCGGTAGATTTTAAAACAGGTTTGCTTGCTACTGAGATTCAATTCTCACATAAAGTTAGCATGTATTAGATGTGTAGGTACCGGCTGGAGATGGAGGTAAACTGAGGAGAGATACCCTCTATGGGTATTTTGAGAGAGTATAGCTGAATAGCTTAGGCTTTTACTTTAATGCACTAGCCTTTATGATTTTTGGAAGTTTTAGCATAATTTATTTCATGTACAGCCTATAACATATCTATAAGCATATAAATTGACTAGATTAATTAGTGAACATGTAACGCCCCTATCTAGTATTACTATTAATTTTGATATAAACAAATAGGTTTGGTACATTATCTTTCCTTTATTTAATTAATGTCTAAGCAGTTATACCGTTAAACTATATTAAGCAGATTAGGTTTGGGATCTTTTGCTCATATTAAAAATTTACATGCACAGCGAAATAAAAGAAATTGTATGTTACATAGCGAAAGTTAAACTTTCATACAATTCAATGAGATAAGTTCCATCATGTCCATTACATTATAGTAAACATGTATCAGGATATGTGAAGAAACCGTCCATAGGAAGTCAGGAGACAACAATCCTGTCACTCAAACTCCCTTTACAAATTTCCAAGATGGATTGGTCCTTCACATATCCCTTCCCCTATCTTTCTTAATTACATCTAAGGTTTATTGCCAAAAGAATAATCCTAGATCTAAACGAAGTATGTCTAGACTAAGACCTAAAAAAATAGGGGTTACAAAACATTTCTTAACCCAAAAAGAACTCAAACTCTCGGCTCAGCTATGTGTCCGCATCTGATACATATTAGCATATAATGAGAAATGCAAGTTTCCCAATAGCTTAACAATTTGGGTTTTAAAAACAACTAATATGTATCAGGGTGCAAGCACCAAAATAATTAATTCTACATTCTTGGAATAAAATATAGCATAATTCAAAAATATAATTGGCAAGCAATATATGATTAATTAAAATGTCAATAGGATAAAAATAACATACTTTCAAATAAACATGTTGTGACTTACATTATCATAACATTAACAAATTATTTAAGCTTATCCTTCTTAAATTTCCTTTGTACTTTAGCTGTGCACACCTGGGCACTTGTGGACACTTAGCCACCTTTAAAATTCTTTGTGCACACTTGGGCACATGTGGACACGTGGACACCTTCAATTGTCATTGTGCACACTTGGGCACTATGTGGACACTTGGCCACCTTCCTAGGGTCATTGTGCACACTTGGGCACTATGTGGACACTTGGCCACCACCTAGGGTCATTGTGCACATTTGGGCACTAGGTGGACACTTGGCCACCTTTGAAATTCCTTGTCAATTTCCAAGGGAAATTCTCTTTTCTTGAAAATTAATACTAGTGTACATCTCTTTAAAATTCTAATTTCTTCAAGAGAAAATTCTCTTTTCTTGGAAATTCATATCAATATACATTTCTTCTAAAAATTCTAATATGCTTTAATAATAATTTCTTCTTCTTCTTTTCTTTTTGGAAATTAATTCCAGGGTACATTTTCTCTAAAAATTCTAATATTTCCAAGAATAATTTCTCCTTTCAAAAATTAATTCTTAATGTACATTCCTCATAAAATCCTAATATCTTTAAGAATAAATTCTCCTTTCAAAAAAAAATTTAATATTAACATACACACATTTTTCTTTCTTTCTTTCTTTTTAAGTTCTAATATTTTTAATCATAATTTCTTCTTTCTTGGAAATTAATTCTAATGCACAATTTCTCTAAAAATTCTAACATTAACATTTCAAGTATAATTTCTCCTTCTAGAAAATTAATTTCTTATGTACATTTTCTTTTTCTAAGGATTATAGCCTTTTTAGATTACTTACTTTCCTTACAATAATAATCTAAATTTTCTCTTGTGACATCAAAAATAAATTCCCATGCTTTGAATCAAAATTGTAGTGCATAGCTTATAAATTTCAAGAATGAATATCATGGACTTGCCCTAGGGAGTTTTATTCATTTGGTAATTCCATTTCCTTTCTTTTTGTTCTTTACTTAATACACTTAAAAGGTTAGGGTTCTTTCTTTGTGGTCATCATGAAGTTAACACCATCCTCTAATCCTTTTTCTAACAACATATTCATGCTATCTCATCCATCAACCTTTCATTGAACCACACATGCTAGCCCACATACATACATTTAGGTCAAGAATGTAGAGACAACTTAAGTTCCACGAAAGGCTTGAATATAAACATTGGATTGCATAACTAGAACATGGAACAAAAGTTTGAATTGTTAACCTACCTTGTTTCCCTTTCTCTTTCCCTTTTTGATCACTTTTGCTTCTTCCTCCTCTCAATTTTTTTGCTTCACATGCTCTCCTTCAAATGTTCTCCCAAGACCCTTGAAATCTCCTTTTCTTTTCCTTCCTCACATGTGATTGTTGCATGTATTTCTCAAAGATGGGATTCCTCTTGTCTCATGCCACTCTCTCTTCCTTTCTCTCTTTTTCTTCCCTTTCCTCATGTGTGTGTATGTGTAGCTTGCATGGAAATGAACTTTTCCCCCTCTCTTTCTTCCACGCATGAATGGGGTATGGTATGCATGTAAAATGAAATTCCCATTTTTCTTCCCTTGGTAACATGTCCTTGTGTCTAACATGAAAAATCTCATACCATTCCCATTTTCTTTTTTTCTCACTTCACTCTACCCCTCCTTGCTTCCCTACTTCATGTGTGTATGTCTCCTTGTGAGACTAAAGTTTAAATTTCATTTCTCTATCTCTCCTTACATGTGTCTTGGCATAAATTTTCTATTCTTTTTGTTTCTTGCTTAGGTGGCATGCCATGCACAAAATTCTTAAATTTCCTTTCCCTCTTCTTCACCCTACCTTAGCCTCTTCTCCTTAATTATTATTGTGATTATCATTTTTGTCCAATGGTCTCCATTTGTGGCCCTTAGGGTATACCTCATTTCTTGTAAGTCTTGGTTTACTTTTCCCAAACTCAAGTTGCACTTATTTCCCCATTTTCCTTTTTCTTGCCGTGTGGGTGGGTGTGGGAATAGCCAAATGAATTTTCCAATTCTCACTTCATTCCTATGAACCTCACGCTGCCTTCCTACCTAACGTTGCAGTCCATTTTTCTTCATGTGAAATCCCTCTTTATTTCTCCCTCCAATCTCAATTGGCCATCACGTGAAGCTTGGCTTTTCTCTCTCTTTTGATTAGCAATGCTGCAATTTTCTTGCATAAAAATTCTGCACCCTATATATTTATATATTTTCTTGCACCACGTGTACTTGCAAGTACACTTTTCCTTTGCTTGCAAGCTTGGCATGACTTGTAGTTTAAGTATAGTCAACATTACTTGTCAAATTGGTTTTACTTTTTCCCACTTTTCACAAATGCTTCTTCTTGCAATTACCATATTCCTATTCGTGTGATTCATGGAGAAAAATTCTGCACCTATTGTTTTCTTTTCCCAACCTTAATTCCCTACCTCACATGTGCTTCTCATGTGCAACAATCCAATAAAAACAATTCTGCACCTATTTGGTCTTGCTTGATGCCTTCATTTGTTGTTAATTAAACTCCCTCCATGCATACTTACACAATAAAATTCTGCACCACTATTTTATTTGTAGCATGCTTATAAAATTAATTCCCATCCTCCTTCCTTTGGTCCTTTGGTCCCACTCAAGGCACATGTGTTGCCTTTCTTTCCTAGTTTACCAAACTTACATGTGTGCTTTAGACTTTTGTACTCTTGCTTCCTTTTTACTCTACCTCATGTGCATATGGTATACATATATATTCAATTATGGCATTCTTTCTTCCAATTGCACGTGTATTCTCCTTACCATGCATATATATATATATTGAATGCTTTTAGTATTTTTTCCTTTCCACTTCACGTGTGGCTTGGGATTGCCATGCATAAAATATAATGTCCATTCCTTCCTTTCATGTAGGATACATGCAAGGCACACACATGCATATATTTAAGTTGTTGCATCCTTTATTGCTTCTCTCTTGGTACTTAGGCTATGTAACTCAAAAGGAAAATAAGGAATTAAATTGAACACCAAATTTTCATGCAAGCTTACCTTTTAATATAACCCTTTTGGCCTGTTAAATTATGCAAGTAAAAATTTACCCCTCCTTAAGCTAATTTATTTAATTAATTATGAAGCAAGCAATTCATACTAATCATTAAATGACACCATTAATTCCCTCCATTTACACAAAGGACATTAATTTATGCTAATTAAATTATGGGGTCTTACAGAACATATGGAAGGGGATCACAAGTGACAGGGATGTTGTCTCTATGCCCCATTAGTTATTCTATGCTACTTATGGAAATATTTACGTATGATACTTGTATATATATTTAGAGTAGCTTATGTATTACATTATTTTATTCCACTGCGAGATTGAGTGTAAACCTGAGAGTAGAGACCTGACCCTAAACCTCACTCAGATAATTAACTTGAAAAAGTTTTAAATTTACTTGGGTAGATGTAATAGTAACACGCTACTGTCATAATATCTATATATTATATTTTTTTTGAATTAAAAGGAACCATAGGCTAAGGGGGTGTTATGGGCTTACCGTAACGACCCCCTAATCCACAATATACTAACCTCTATCTACCTAGCAGAAGCATATGGGTTTTAGAAATAGTTATTCCTGATATGGGAATGTCAGGGGATAACTACTGGTTGAGCGTAACCCAAATAGACATTCTGTCGTCCATTCAAATTCCGTTCAACCCAAAATCACACACAGTTATACTAATTACACATACAATCATTACAAGATACTCTGGAATAATAACTAAAATCCATACATCAATTATACCATCCATTCATGCGAATTCCAACATAATCATACACGTTTACAGCGGTATACCCTGCCGAAAATCTGGTAGAGTTTCCTTTATATTTCAAACGTATCCCAAAATACAACAGTCATCCAAATCAGAAATTTACAGCTAGTCCAACAAAAGAAAAGCAGAAATTACATAATCCAATATAAACATCATTAGTATACATATATACATTACAATTCAAGCCTAGAACTACGCTGCTCTCCTTTCTATCATCAATGCCGTTATCTAGCTAGATTCTAGGTCCCTGTTCCTGTTCATCTGAGTAAACAACCTGGTGAGATATTGAAATCCCAGTAGAATAATTTACAATTCATAATATAGTTTAAAATCTAGTTGATTACTCAACGGTGCAAGCATCGAAAACAAACTTCCCGTATTCAATTCAAAATCTGTGAAATACCTTATCTTTAAAAATTAGTTTATCGCATGGGAATCACGGCAAGTTCTAAAAATCATCAAAATCTGTTTCTTTGAAAATCGGTAACCAAAAGTGAGTCAAAACCCATGCCTAATGTATCTAAATCCTTATCGGCCACAAATCATTTGTGATAGTATCTAAAATCCTCCAATTGCACGTCATCTAGAGAAATTACATCTCTTATCATTGGGTGTGATCCGTAACACCAATCACCCAAATCTTGCCTATGTTGTGAGTGTGATCCATAACACCAATCACTCACTCAAGGATTAGGTGAGAATTAACATCTAGGGCATCCCCTAGCATGTGCACATACGCCAATTCTCATCCTCATACAGTTTATTTGAACTCATATGCACACAGTCGGCTATTCCTCAGGGTTCTAGGGTATTACGCCTAAATCATAATGTTTCCCCGTGTAGGCTATCCCCTCTTATACTCCTTAAATCTTTCTTAGGGTCATCCTAATTTACCACGTGATCCCTAACGTAATGCAGGCTAAATCTGTTTAAAATTAATATATTCATGAAATCCCCTACATTTGGAATACTTAATTGCTGTCCCATACCAGCTATTAAGTACCCTACCCTAAGTAAATCTGTCCTAATGGCATCTAAACTTGATAAACAAATCATCTAACATGCAAATGGGGTTTTCAGCATACAGGCATGCAATTTAATCCATCGAAAGCAGCACATAAATCCATGCAATTAAATCTAAGCATTCAGGTATCCACATAGTTAATTATAACATTCGGGAAGCGTAAATTATCCTACATAGTCTCCGTTTGCTCTAAAATTGATCCGAGACTTCTCGTATCCTCAGATTTTGAGCCTAATCAATTCCCTGGGCATTTAAATGAATATTTAAGCTCATTACGTCATCTGTTTTATGGTCCTAAGTCCGATTACACAATTTCCTATATCGATTTAATTCCTATTCAAGTTTGGGAGCTAATTTAATCAAAAATCATTAGGTTTAGGTGAATCGAACCTTACCGGGGTTGTCAAATGATGGAAATATGTTCCAGGACAGTCTCGGGTGTCTTTCTGGCTTCTTCGGAGGTGGCGCATGGCAGAGCACGGCGGAGCACGGCAGTGCACAGTGGTCCACGGCAGCGTAAAGCGAAGGGGTGTGGTTGGCCTCAAAAATTACACCACGGTGAAGCCTGCAAAATAGGGAGTCCAAATTTGGTGGTGGTGCGGCAGTTCACGGCCATTTGGATGGTGTTTTTTGGTCCCAAAAATTGACGCACAGCCGATAGATTTTCGTTCGATCCGGGCACGTCGGAGCTCCGTTCGGTGGTGGCTAGCTGGGGGAGGAAGCTGGCAACTCAGCCTACATGCTAGTGGTGGCGGTGACGGTCAACGGTGGCTGACGGCAGAGATCACGGTGGGCGAAATTTCACACGGTGGAGGAGAAAAATCTGTGTTTGTCAATGACTCTGGCGGCCGTTGGTGGCTGCCTGAGGTTGAGGGTGGCGAGGTGTGTCGATTGGTGGGTCAGGTGGTGGCCCACGGTGGCCCAGGTGGTGGCGCACGATGGAGGAAGGAAGAGAGAGAGGAGAGAGAAAGTAAAGTGAGGAGAAATAGGGAAATGGTGAAAATGGATTCTAAATAAAGTAGAGAGGGAAATGGATTCTGAAGAATTTAAAGCTTCCGGGGGTGATTTTGACTTTTCTCGGACCACCCAGGGAAACTTCGGGATGTCGCCTTCCATCTGAACATTGGCACAAGTTCCCATGCAGAGGTTTCGGCCTCCGTCTGAGAAACCAAAGTTTAAAACTTCATCTATCAGTGTTTATCGCTAAGCCGCGTTTCTTTTCTATCAGATCGCATTTTTGACTCTTAAAAGCCTCTCGGTTTCAGCCGTCAGTCTCGAAAATTAAGCTAAATTCAGTTTACATGAAATTAGTGTCAAAATTTGGTTTTAATCTGTAAAACCAATCTCGATTATTACAGTTACAGTACCCTAAATGACATAGCCAAGAAAGGATCACAAGCTTAGAATTAGGCAAAACCATGGCTTTGACTGATTCACCTTAGTGTATATACTTGGGAAAAGGATTCCAGAAATGTGATCCACTAGTAAGGGATGGAGATTCCATCACCTCATGATCCATCTTGTAACACCCCTAATTCAAGTAGCTTAAATTAATGATTTTAATATATTAATTTCTTGTAGCTAATAAAATTAAGATTTGGCTTAAGGAAGGAAAATTTCACTTGCATAATTAAATGGCTAAATTTTTTAGATTCAAAAGGAAAATTACCTAAGAATATTGATGCTTAATTTAACCCCTTGTTTTATTTTGTTATCTAGCCTAAGTACCCAAAGGAAGGAACATTAAAATTCTATGCATGAAAATATAAAGGTCACACGTGAGGTTAAGAGGGAAGGCATGCAATTTATATATATATACATGTGTGTGTATGGCTTTCACGTGAAGAAGAAGGAGAAGTAAGATGAATACAATTTTATATATATGTAAGGCTCTCACGTAAAGGTGGGAAAGAGAAAGAAAACAAATCTCTTTTGACTTTTCTTTTAAGCAACCACGTGGGCCTTGGAAGAAAGAAATTAGGCAAATGCATCAAAGCCATCGTGTGAAGCTAGGAATATTATAGGTGATGCTATGACACAATGGAAATTGTAGAATGAGAGAGAATAGAAAAAGAAAAAAAGGGAAATACCAAGGTTTCTTGTGGAAGTGGGAAAGGTAAACTTGCAAGAAAAGGAACACTAAGGCAATAAGCAATCTAATAGGTGTAGAATTTTGTACAAAACTAGTGACTTGTGGGATGCACCTAATGTATAGGAACGAAGAAAAAAAGAAGAAGGAAAACCAATTTGCAAGCAACTCAAAAAGGAAAACAATGAAATGAAAAAAAAAGAAAAGAGAATGAAGGCATGCAAGACGTGAAAGCATGGCCTATGTGCAAAAAGGAAAAGGAAAAGGAAAAGAAGAATTGGAAATATATATATATTCATATCAAAAGTGTGCATAATTTTTTAGAGGAAAGTGAAAAATAGAATACGAAGGGGTGGCATGAAGTGAGGGAAAAGGAAGCAAATGGGAAGCCATTTCATGAAAGACACCCACACCAACACGCACACATAAGGAAAGGAATGAACAAGAGAAGGAAACAAAAAAAAAGGAGGTATACCATAACCCACACATGAAAATAAGAGAAAGGAGAGAAATAAAAGAAGAAGAGAGAAAAGAGAGGGAGAACATGAGGCATCAAGGGAGAATTGAGAGATCAAGGAAGGAGGAAGTAAAGAAGAAGTCAAGGGGGAAACCAAGGAAATCAAAGGAAAGGCCAAGAATATTTTCTCTAGCCCACTTCCAAGGTAGTTTGGCAATTTGTCAAATTCTTATTCCATGATTGAGTATGCATGTTCAATGATATAGCTTCCATGGAATTTGAGCCCATGTCTACACTCTTGATTTAGGAAAATTTTTAATGGAGCTTGCATGATAAAGATGGAAGGTGGCTAATGCTAATCTCTAAATTATTGTTTCCTTGAGATCATGAGAGGACTTAGATTTAGAAATTTATTTAATGGTTTGGTTAGCTTGGTTTACTATTCTTAATATTGTAGTGAACTTGTTATTTCCATGATGAAATTAATGGGGTTATTGAACATTTATGATTGCTAATAAAAATGCATGTGATTATGGGAAATTACTAGGAAAATTGTTGGAATTTTTAGAAGGAAAATATACATGGGAATTAATTTCTAAGCAAAGGAAATTATTGTGGAAGTGATTAGAATTTTTAGAAAGAAAATATATATAATGGAATTAATTTCCAAGCAAAGGAAATTATTAGGAAAATTGTTAGAATTTCTAGAAAGAAAATGTACAATAGAACTAATACCAAGAAAGAGAAAATTAGTATTGAAAATATTATAATTTTTAGAAAGAGAATATACATGGGAATTAATTTCCAAGCAACAAAAATTTATTATGAATTACTATTGAAGTTATTGAAGTTTTAGAAGGAAAAATGCACATGAGAATTAATTTCCAAGAAAAGAAAATTTTAATTGAAGTTATTGAAATTTTAGAAGGAAAAATGCCTATTAGAATTAAATTCCAAGAAAAGACAATTATTATTGAAGTTGTTGGAATTTTAGAAGGAAAAATGCACATTTGTATTAATTTCCAAGAAAAAGAAAATTATTATTGAAATTCTTAGAAGAAAAATGTACATTGGAATCAACTTCCAAGAAAGAAAATTAATATTGAGATTATTAGAGTTTTATAGGAAAATGTACCTTAGAAATTGTTTCTAAGGAAAATAGAAACTATTCCTTAAATATTGAATTTTTCATAAGAAATGTTAAAGGTATGAGCAGCCTAGCGAGGCGTGGCCGAAGGTGCTCCATGCCCATGAATAGTGCTCACAATTACGCTCTATATGTGACTGAGTATCCACGATTTATAAGGTGTGGCCAAAGGTGCTCCACACGGGCGACCTAGCGAAGCGTGGCCGAAGGTACTCCATGCCCATGACCTAGTGCTCTTGATTACGCTATATACGTGGCTGAGTGTCTATGAATTACAAGGTGTGGCCGAAGGTACTCCACACAGGTGACTTAGGGAGGTGTGACCAAAGGTGCTCTACACCCGTGACCTAGTGTTCACGTAACACGCATAAAAACTCTGATAATTCTATAATAAACCGTTAAGCTTATAAGAATACGTGTTATTTGAAAAGATATATAATCTTCGTTAACTTCTAAATTTATCATGCAATGATTGCCAGTTTACAGTGTTGTGTAATATTACACCTAAAATCAAGGATGTAGATTGAATGTTTTAGTGCTTGCAACCTGGTACATATTATTTTCTTTTAAACTATGAATTGTTGAGCTACTAGGAAACTTGTGTTTCTCATCTATGTGCTAATATGTATCAGATACGGATGCATAGCAGGGCTGCGGTGTAGCAATCTCTTTTTGACTGAGTATGATTTTTTTTGTAATCCCCTATTTGGGGTCTTAACTAAATCTGATTTAGAATATGACAATATTTTGATTGTATACATGAGTTGCATTTGGGGTATACAGGGGAAACAGATATCTGAAGGACCAGACCATCCTTCATTTATACAAGAGTCTGAGTGACAGACTTGTTGTCTTCTGACTTCTAATGGTCGGGTACTTTTTATATCCAAGGATGTGACTTATCAGTATGTAATGGAAGGTTTTTAATTTTCGCTGTGTAGTGTAGTATTTTATTTCGCTGTGCATGTAAGTTTTTATTTTGAGCAAAGGATCCCGAACCTAATCTGCTTAATATAATTGAATGTTATAACTGCTCAAACACTAATAAAATCAAGGATAAGGATAATGTACCGAACCTATCTCTTGATAACAGAGTTAACAATAAGACTAGATAGGGGCGTTACACATCTAACATGGAGCAAATGAGAACTACACCTAGAGTAGTGATCCCATGTGTAAGATAAGATCTGTCAAAAAGAAGGATGGTGATCCATATATTTATATACTTGGATCCACTGAAGGATGACTCAGAATGTAAAGTGGTCAAATACCACTGGGGCTTAGGGCCATAAAGTACTCATTCATGTAGAGCTCAGGGGTACATAAGGTTTTTGCTGGGTGTTGCCTTTAATAGAATGTTGCTCTCTATTCTATTTTATTTGATAAGCAAGATGGGCTTTAGGCTCTCTATTGTGTATTCCCTAAAAAATGATTGAGAATTTTCATGTTACTAGATTTTTGTTGAAATGCCTTATGATGACAATGATGTTGCATCATAAGCATGAACATGTTTTAAAAAGTTTGCTATTATTATTTAACCGTACCTGCATTGTTGAGCACATGGAATGAGCATACATTGAATCCAATAGATATATGTTTGTGTAAATATGAATAGGTAGATAATGTATGATTTTCTTTATAAGTATAGCTGGTACTATTCGTGGTATTAAAATAGGAGATCTAGCTACTAAGATTATCACTCATTTCATTAATGTGTCTAGATGCCCAGGTTCCAAGTACTTCTTGAAATTGAAGCGGCAATAGTGTAGGTCCCATTCATAGGGTCGATTTCAATGATAAGGGATGTTTGGGTTATATAAATAATGGAGGTACCCCCAATTATGCTTCCAATGGGTGGTCTGTTAGTTGATTAACAATCTACTTACCAGTAGTTCGCTTAGTCATTATACTTTGTATGTATATTTTGGATAGTCTATCATAGATCATGGGTCTATAATATATTTTGTGATGATTCATGATACTCTTTTGTTGTTGATAGTGGGAGGATAGACATATATGATAGGATATGGGCAATATCAATAATTAGTTATTTTGGGCCTAATTCAATTGGTAAACTTGTTACCTTCGAATGCTAAGGCTAATTGTAAATATAATCTAACACCACATTTCTATCTATATATGTATAATGGTTAATGGAAGTGAATGTTCACATATAAATATATATATAGACTTATGAAATGTTAATCTGCATTATCACATTGTATTATTTAATTATTCAACTGCGATATTATATATGTGTAAGCACCCAAGTGTAGGGACCCAAACCTAACTCAACTAAATAAAATTTACTTGGTAAAAGTTAAAAATGAACTCGGGTAGCGAAGGTAGTAACACACCTATTCAACATGTAATTAATAATAATAGCATTATTTAAAGGAACCATAGGATGGGGGTGTTACATATCTTACAAATAAATGTAAAAGTGAATCAACATGTCTATTTCTTGATATGAAAAAACCTTTGAGCATCACTCTTGTAGATGGGTATAAAAGTGAATAGTCTTTATTTGACAAGAAAGTCAATAAACTCTTTTTTATTTCATAATAAGGTAAAATGGTTTGAAGAAATAAAGTCACATGTCTCTTGCAAATAGGTGTACAAGTGATCATAAATATTTCTATTATTTAATATAAAAGCCTTTAAACATTTCTCTTGCAAATAGGTATAATAGTAAACTAAAATATCTTTATTTGAAAAGTGCAAATAGGTGTAAAAGTGAATTAACATGTCTTGTTATTTGATATTGTTGTTAGAAATATTTTTACCAAACCTAGGAGACCACATGTTTTTATTGTTGCTCTTAAATATGTGAGATTCCTTGAAGAATAAATTTGACAGCTAATTTATTAAAGAATGTGAATATCGCTCATAATTACATTCCTAATTGAGCCAAAAGGAAAAAGGAAAGCTAGAATTTATTGTTTTGCAAGAAAAGATTATTAAGAGATCAAAAGAATTGAAGAGATTTTGTTTAAGCCACTCTATAGGCAACCAAAAAGGAAATAGGCTCATGTCAGCACGGACTGCTTCCTGATCCTCTGTTTAAGATTGTTAATCATTAATGCCTTGAATAAAATGTGCTCTAATTAGCTAAAGCATCGGAGTTAACTCATTAAGTTCTAGAGATTACTTAAAAGATGGGATGAAGATTTGAACTATCGAGAGCCCAATAAAGCCCATTTCATGATGTTAAAATAAAAGGATGCTGAAAAAGGAAAGTAATTAAAAGATGATATTGAAAGTGAATTTAAAACTTAAAACCATAATCTTATCATTAAAAAAATATGATTACATGAGGAATTACATTACTGACCAAAAGCAAAAAGGAAGGTATCATTTATGTTTTGTAGGGATCATTAATACTAAAAGTCAAACACAGGATCCCAGAAACAGAAAAAGGCTCCTGACAACACGAGGATCTCCTTCTTCAGCTCTTGATCACTTAAAGACCTCACAAAAAGCATGTCTAAATAGCTAGAGGATATCAATCACAACATATCAAGCTAGAATCAAAGAAAAAATTCAAAGTTATGGTGATCTTCCTAATGGTCTTCTATCATACACATATAAAGGGATCCTATCTATCAATCATATGGCTAAGAACAGAAGAACCTAAAAAGGAGACATCCAAGAATCCTTCACTATGTTAAATTGATATCATCCTTTGAGAGAGTTATTGCTACATATTGTAAGTCATTGTGACTAATAATCTTTTTCCACTTATGTGTATTTCTGTGTGTTGGTGTAAGGTAGTCCTAGTCATTGTATTAAAGGGATACTTTATATCAAACATAGAAAGTGAGTGTGCTTGTGATATGTATTTCTTTATGTTGGCATAACCTATTCCTATGTAAAATCTTGTAAGGTTGATCCTTAAATGAGCTAAGGTTAGGAGGATAATTTATGTTAAGCTTAGAAAGTGTGTTATTAGGTTATTGTAATATTGATGAAAAAGTGCTTTTGTTGATCCCTGTGAGAAGGTCACTTAGGTTGTAAGGTAATTACACTAGTATGAATGAAACTATCTTGCTATGTGCTTGAGAAGAGGACGTAAGGATCAAGGCAAATGGATCCTGAACCTCTATAAATTGTGATGTCTTTTTCACTACTTTTTGTTAAACTCATCTTTCTCTTAAGAAAAAAGAATCTTTTAAATAGGAACCTAAAACCTAAGGAACCAAAAAGTTTTCAAAATAATTTTTTTTTAATAACTACCCAATTCAACCCCCTTACTTAGGTAGATTTTTGGCTAACATTTGCTATAAGAGTGGGTGTTTGTCATCATTTTTTGTTTTGCAAGACTAACATCGTACGAGAAAGATCCTAGCCAGAAAATGACTAAAGAACGAGAAGGACCCTTAGTCAATAGGCCACCTTTGTTAGATGGAATCAACTACACCTGTTGGAAAATGAAAATGATAACATTCATCAAATCCACTAACATGAAAGTGTGGAGAGTAATTGAGAATGGACGTCACATTGTAAAGAAAGAAGTGGATGGTGTAATGGTGGATAAGCCAAATAGTGAATAGGATGAAGAAGACAAAATAAAATTTGAGATAAACTATGAAGTTATTAACTATATTTTTTGACTAGTAAATATTGAAGAATTTGAAAATATTTCATGATGTCAAACAAGAAAAGAAATGTGGGATAATCTTCAAGTCACATATGAGAAGCCTACAGAAATAAAAAATAAGGAAGAAATATCAGTAAGCTCATTGATGAGTGATGATCTTCTTGAAAAAATAAAAAGTGAAAGAAAGGATAAAGAGAAAGAAACAACTAATTTTTGCCTCATAGCCAATGATGACTTAAAAAGTGAAGAGGAACAAGAGGAGAAGACTAAAACAAAATTTGATGAGAAAGCTGAAGAGGAACCTAACGAGAATAACGTAAATAGTTCTTCACCTTCTTATAATAAATTCTTACAAGCATGTAATATTTTTATAGTTGACTTTGGAAATGTTTCATTGAACGATAATCATCCTAAATTTGTTCATGTGAAATCTCTAAAAAAATTCTAACTATATTAATTGTGAAAAATAAATTTTTAAAGAAAGGCTCAAAGTGATAGAAGGAGAATACTCATCTCTTATTTTTGAAAATAATTTAGTAAAAGGTCAAGGAAATTTGGATAGTTTACCTGGAACACAAAAAAAATCTTTTTTTGGTAAAAATGGATTAAGATGTAACAGTAAATATTTAAGAAAATTTTACAAAAATTTCTTCATAAAGTACACACCTAAATCTTCTAATTCAAAAGTGTGTATTCATGCAAGCAAAAATGACATTTTTCATATAGATATGAACTGAGAGGTTTGATAATTGTCATGAAAATCTAGGTTCCTAATGGTACCTTGTACCAAAAAGGATCCATACTAACATTACTAGGACCCAAAGATTATTGGGTACCTGAGCAGTTATATTAATAGGTGTACTTTGGAAATAAGGATCAGGAAAAATCGAAGGTTCCTGATTGAAGATGCTCTAGGAACATGGCTAAAAATATGAAAGATTGTATAGTAAGAAAATTGACACTTGCATAAAAAAGATTATGTTTCATGACAGAAGAGGATGCAAGACATAAGAAATAAGGATAGTAAGAAGCAAAAAAGGTTTTAAATCTTAAAAATCCTTTCTATTTATGAATTTATCTTCATGATCATTTGAAGAATATTTCTTTCATTTGTCTTCTTGTTAATAATGCTTATTCTAAAATTTTGATTTCTATTGAAATTTGAAAAAAATGAGAAAGTAAGAAGGTTAGAAAATTTACTTGTCTTAGAAAAGTGATATAATATCAATCATTTGATAAAGGAAGATTAAGTTCCTATTGGTCATTCAATGTTGATACTTGAAGTATATTGATTGTGATTATATTACTTAAATGGTTATACATGAAAAATTCATCTTCCTCATAATCATTGGTAAATGCATCCTTGTGCATGTTTTTATATATGAACCTACTAATGAGATTTTGTACAAGGAACCTTTTAAGTTGTTGAAATGTGAATGAGCATGCTATGTAAATTGATTTCAAGGATGAAATCTTCAAAAGAAATCCAAATCACAAGAGATATAGAGTTGAAATTGGTTATGCCAAACACTTGGTTCCTGTAACACCCTCTACAGTAGCTTTAATTTGATAGTAACTTTCTCCATTGATAGACATATATTTATAGTAAAGTTGGTGTTTAGAGATAGACCCTTCAGTTTTAGAGAAAGTAGCTAAAAAGCTAGACTAAAAAGAGGTTCGGTTTATAAGAAATAGTAATTTTAAGAATGTGGTAGGTTTAAGTAATTGAACCAAAAGGAATAATAATCAAATTAAATAAAATTATAGTAAGTGGAACCCTGAGAGGTTTAAGGTGAGGAAGTGGTATAGGAATAGAAATAGTTTCCTAAGTTACTTAAATTACACTTTTAACCTTGGGACTAATTAGCAATTATTTTTGAATTTTGACTAACTATATTTTCCTCCCCAAAATAAAGTCTTTATAAAAGTGAAGGAAGAGAGAGAGTGTTTAGAAATTGCAAGCTAGAGAGAGTATAAGAAGATTTAGAGAGAGAAGTGCAAGAATTGAAGGAGATTTGGATGATAATTCATAGAAATTGTAAGAAGTCAGCTTAGATTAATCCTAAACACCATCCAACACACAAGATTTGTTTGAAATTCAAGGTAATCAAGTTAAAACTTACTCCCATGTTTCTCACTCTTGAAAAAGTGAGTTTATGATATAAGTGATGGTTTAATTTTGAGAAAGGGAGTGTAAACTTGCATTCTTGTTTGGAAAGTGTTCGATGCATGTTTATATGCTTGTGTATGTTTTTGAAATTGCCTAAAAGCTTAGATTCAAAATATGGGTATTTTCTCTTTCTTCTAAGAATTCTATTGGATTCTGTTTGTTTGGCTTAAAAATTATTGATTCAAGCTAGGGAACGCTTTTGTAAATTAATTATTCATTAAACTATGTGCTTAGGAGATTGTGGATTAAATATAAATTTTTAAAAATAGGGCCTATGCATACCAGTTAACTTTTAGGCCCTGTAGAAGTCAACTATCATGTTTTACATGCTTAGAAAATCTAGATTTTAAACTTGGAAGTTGACTGCTAGGATGTACCAGTCAACTGTCATGTTCTAAACTTGCCTATAAAACCTAAGAACTCAGTAGCCAACTATTAGCTTCATAGAAGTCGACTGCTGGCTCTTAGGTAAGCTTCCTTATTTTTGCCAGAGAGATACAAGTCAATTGCAAGGCCTTGGATGTTGACTTAAAGCTCCCTTTTTTTGGACAATGACAATTTCACTTAGCTTTTCCTCATAAGAGAACAACAAACCCAAATACAATAATGTTGATGGATCTTAGGTAATGCATGGAATTAAATTGGGATAATGGAGACAAAAGATAAGATAGTGGAATTAAACTGGGATAATGTTATAGTTTGTATGAGCTCTTTAGCAAAAGGATGGTAAGAATTGGTAAGCCAATTTATTGAAATTATTCTATGTAACACCCCCAACCTATGGGTCCTTTAAATATTGATTAGTTTATAGTTTACATACATAGATAGGTATGTTACAACTCTAGTCGAGTAAATTTTAACTTTTACCATGTTAATTATATTTAGTTGAGTTAGGTTTGGATTTCTACACTTGGGTTCTCATGTGTTTAGAATATCACAGTGAAATAAACAAGTACCATAATGTGATAATATACTTTATCATTATATATATATATACACACACATATTTTGTTCGAATAACATTCCCATTAACCATTAGACATATATATTTGGATATAGGGCACTGGATCATATATAAAGTTAGCTTTAGCATCTAGAGGTAACAGGTCTACCACTCGAATTAGGCCCAAAATAAACCTACAAGTGGTTACTAGACAGATATTCTATCATATATTTCTATCCTGCCACTATATACATCAAAAGAATGTTGTTGATCATCCCAAAAGGTAATATGAACACCTGACCTAGGATAGACTACTTAAAATGTACATAATATTACTATAGGGATAGTACTACTACTGCTGCTACTGCTCAAACACTAGTCCACCTGTAGGAGGTATCATGGAAAGCACCTCTAAGACCATCACCACCCCCACATACCTAATTACTTTGATTAGTCCCATGAAAGGAATCTTTACTACCACCATCTCAATCTCTAAGATGACGTGGTAATGTGGCATCTGGACACATCAGTGAAAATGTGAGATTTATAATCTCAATAGCTAGATCACCTATTTTACAAACTCACTAATGGTACATAAAATCATACATTCTCTTCTTGTTCATAATTTCATAACAAGTATCTATTGGATGCAATGCATGTTCATGTCAAGTACTTACTGATCCATATACAAGAAATTCATCATAAAAATTTTTATGAGGTGTTCATGCACTTATAAACATCATTATCATCATATTATCATAAAAACATTTCTATTTAAGCATTGTAACATGATCTTACTTAAACAATTCTTTAGGGAAACAATAAATAGTCTTGGGCCTCTTACCCTATATCTGATCTCATAAAATAAAGAGAGCATAATCTCGAAGGCATCACCTAGCAAGCACCTTACGTACCCTCAAGCTCTACATAAATGAGCCCCTAGCCTATTGTGGTCACAGACCACTATACATTCTGAAGCTTCCCTCAGTGGATCAAAGTATAAACATATAGATCACCATCTCAAATGGATTACATCTTACCCACGGGATCACTACTTCTAAAGTAGATCACGCCCGCTCCATCCTAGACGGATCATGAGGATTATGGAATCACCACCCCTCATTGGTGGATTATTTTCCTAGTACGCTATTCACAAATGTATACACTAGGGTGATTTTACTCAAGCCATAGTTAAGCCTAGCTCTAGTATGTGATCTATTCTTGGCCATTTCATTGAGGGTACACTAACCTAGAATTCACAACCATCATGGCATTTTTGAAATCTCGTTTCACATTTTGAGTGAATGTTTTACCATCCTATTTTATGGTTCAATTGTGGAATGCCCAATAACTGTCCTATACCGATAATTGAAACTTGAGCCTATCTACTACTAATGCATGCACTAGAAATACTTTCCTTTCTTTCTTATGTTCTCAATCTCTTTTCCCTTTTTAATCTATGTTACATGATGTATAATTCCTATAATATTTGATTTTGGCAGTTGATTGAGTTTAAAAAACATGAAATTGAGGGACTATAGGGCCTTTCTCTTGTTTTGGAGTCTGCCATTTGACATCCACCTCTCTAGCAATAGGCTAGTTGCTCTCAACATAAACAGGGCACTCTAACTCGAGAGCTGGTAGTTGAATTCCAACTTTTTGACAGTCGGTTACTAACCTACTATTCTATATTCTAGACAACTCAAGAGCTTGGCAATCGATTACTACTAGGTTGGTAGTAGGCTGCCACGTTCTTGATCGTTTTGGGTAATGTAAAGAACACGGTAGTCAACTTCTAGCTTCCTGTCAGTCTACTGCTATATCTCAGCTTGCCATACCAACTTGCATTTTCACCCATGTCTAGTCTATAAAACAACCCATTTGAAGTTTTGATTGTTAAATCTAAGTCCTAACAATCTTTGGAACATCTATAACATAGAAAATAATGAAAATCTCAGCTCAAACTCCCTCAAATCCCAATTTTCTCTATTTTTCTCGCATAAAAAGTACCATAAATTTTAAATCTACCATACAAGCATCCAAAATCATCAAAAATGGTATTTTCACCACCATGAATAGTTTTTTTCAAAAACAAGTTAGAAAAGGAGATCTAGCTACCTTGATTTGTGTTTTTCTCACTAGATGTACTTCAAATGGGTTATAGGAGGATCCGAAAGGAGTTTCCTAGCTTTAACTCTAAATTTCTTGCTTTAGATTCCACCTTCTCTCTCTAACTCCCCCCTCTCTCTAGAATCAATCTTCTTGGAAGCTTTTGATCCTCTTTCTCTCTTCCTTGGCTATATGTGTGTGTGTGTGTGTGTGTGTGTGATTGGGTAGGTAAGGAAATCTTGAAATTATAAATTGGGGATCGAAAAGAATAGGTTATTTCATATTAGTCCTTACCTTATTGGTCAATTGGGGGAGTTGACCATCTTGCCTTCACCACCTTGGAGAGTATTTTCAAATTTTGGTTAGCTAAAGTAAGTTTCTTGGCTAAATTGCTAACTTCGCCCCTAATCTCCTTCTGGTATTTTCATTTTAGTCCCGATATCTACTTTTGTTCAGTTTGTAGGGACCATATTGAATTTCCTGCACCAAGACAAGCAATTGGACATAACTTAGATGCTAAGGGTTGTTCAAAGGCAAGTGTTACATACTAAGTGTCACGATTGGCCTTATTACTTATCTCACAGTAAGAAAATATATTATATACTTGTCGATGTGTTTTAAAATGGAATATCTTATACAAATTATGCTTTTTATTATATGCTATTTTTGCTTAATCCTTTTTATTTGGGACACATATTTTTCTCAAGTGACTATATTCATCAAAGAATATTATGATTTGACTATGCTTGGCTCTTGATAATTACTTACCATTTTAGATTAATCATTTAGTCTCACATATACTATTTTGATTGAGTATCTACTATTGTGATAATCCTTTCTTTGATGCCTATATTTGAAAATCCATTAGTGATTCCACAAGAAATCCATGTGATAGGAAGAAGGCTTTTTATGAGAAGAATGATAAAACTATCAATTAAACAGAAGCTATATAAGAGACCAATCAATATAAAAAAGGAACCAAGTTAAACTGAGACTTCAATATCTTCACATATAAAATTAAGTTTGAGGTCTTTACAGAAAATAAATGAAATATATAAGTTGGATCATCCTACATATTTAAGCAATTTTTCTACTAGTTCCTAATCTGAGAAAGAGGTTCCTACAAATAAGCTTGACCATTTTTAGTTTCTTATTATCTAAGTGTTTCTCTCATAATCTCTACATCGTTTGCTCTAGTATTAGCATCCTCAATAAAATTTTTCAAATATATATATTGTTATACGATGTTATAACCTAGATCTTGATAAATTGCTACTTGATGATATAAGCTTGTCTCTTATTTGAGAATAAATTTGAAATATATATACATCTTCATTATTCTGCAAAGACTAATTCGTGGTAATTATGTTCTATAAAAGAGCATAATTTTTTTTCATTTTGTAATATAAGAAGAAAAACCTTGCAATCAAGAGAATAAAAAAAATCCTTAAAGTTGCAAGGAGAGGAGTCAGAGTAAGATATATGCATCAAAAGAGAAGTTATCACTTACCTTTAAATCCTTTTACTTGCTCAAATCAAATCTTCATGGTTATGAAATACTCTTAGGAAGAAACTACATGTGCATGAACTCATGAAGTAGCATTAAATGCATTAAAGGCTTGAAATATGTGTAGATAATAGTAAAAAAGGAGAAAAAAAATACTTGTTAAGTCTATTGTGCTCATTCTTCCCTTGATCTTTCATTTTTTAAGTTTAATAAAGGGAACTCAAAGAATGATCCTTGTACAATTAGAGCATAAACACATTTGAAGATCATCTTCTAGGAAGCTATTAACTTCAAGGTTGTTTTCCTATCTTTAGATAAACCTTTACTAATATGCCTAATAAAATGATATCTTTATTGATCATGCTAATGAAATAATTATTCTTGTAAATTCATGCCTTAATGATCTTATCTTGTTAGAGTATATGTGTATATATGTTTGAAAGACATTATGTTTGCTACCATTAAATGAAAAGCCAATGTGCTTATTGAAAAGGAAGTAGGTTCCATTAACTAGGAAGCAAAATTATGAAACTAGGAACCACAAATTTAAAAATCAAGAAGCAAAAACAAAAATGACCTTCCTCCTTAGACTTCAAGTAAGACAATCGGAAGAAGGAATCTTTATCTCACAATAAGCTGCTAAAAATATTTGGAATGGATAATTCAAAAGAGATAGGAACTCTAATAAGTTGATCAATCACACTTGACAAGGATGAAGCATGAAAATCAGTTAATGCAAAACTTTTTTGAGGTATGATTAGTTCTGTGCTATGCTTAACTACTTGTAGACCTAATATTATATTTGTTGTGTGTATATGTGAAATATTTCAATTTGATCCTAAGGAACCATGTCAAACAAGGAGACATAGAAATTGAATATGTACCTATTAGAAATCAATTAGATGATATTTTTACCAAACCTTGAGAATCTAAAAAATTTTAATAAAAGAGAGAATTTAGGAATGCTAAATGGTTCCTAAATATATCGAAATTCAAGAACTTAATTCTTTAATTGCTCTTTAAGTCGTTCCTAGTTAATTTCTAGATTTTTGGCCCCTCTTTGATAATGTCAAAGGGGGAGAAATGGTTGTATTAGTAATAATTGAAAATCTTTATGTGTTGATACTAAACTTTGAAGCTACTATGTTGATGTTGCATTGTTTAAATTAATTTTTTAGCTTTGAGAACATATCTGTTATATGATTGTATAAATTTATGGGGAGCTTTGTTTTAGATAAGCATGTGATTAAGGGGGCACTTTATAGGAAATTTTTTGACATTATTAAAAAGGGGGAGAATTTTGTTAGAAATAGTTTTACCAAACCAAGGAGCCACATGCTTTTGATTCCTTTCAATAAGGTTTTTATGAGGGCCCAATCACAATAAGCCCAATTTAGGATGCTGAATAATGAAAAGATCTTAAATTAATTATATGTTAATATCGTTACTCTTAAATATGTGAGATTCCTTGAAGAATAAATCTTGTAGCTAATTTATTAAAGAATGTGAATATCTCTCATTATTACATTTCTAATTGAGCCAAAAGGAAAAATGAAAGGTGAAATTTATTGTTTTGCAGGCAAACATTATTGAGAGATCAAAAGAATTAAAGAGATTCCTTCTAAGCTACTTTACAAGAAATAAAAAAGGAAACAGGATCCTATTAGCATGGATTGCTTCCTAATCCTCTTTTAAGACTTTTAATCATTAATTCCTTGAAGAAAATTTGTTCTCATTAGATGGAGCGAGGGAGCCAACTCATTAAGTGCTAGAGATTGCTAAAAAATATGGGATGAAGATTTGAAATGGCTAGAGCACAATAAAGCCCATATCATGATGCTAAAATAAAATAATGCTGAAAAAAGAAAGTAAATTAAAAGTTGATATTCAAGTGTATTTGAAACTTAAAACCAAAATCATATCATTAAATGAATCTGATTACATGAGGAATCACATTACTGAGAAAAAGAAAAAAGGGAGGGAACATTTATGTTTTTCAGGGATCATTAATACTAAAGTCAAACATAAGATCCTAGCAATAGAAATAGGCTGTTGATAACACGAGGATCTCCCTAACGGTCTTTTTTCAAACACATATAAAGGGCTCATGTTTTTCAATGATGCGACTAAGAAGAGAAGAACCTAAAAAAGAGATATCAAAGAATCCTTCACTATGTTAAAACTGATATCATCCTCTGAGTGAGTTAGTGTTGCATATTTTAAGTCATTGTAACTAAGACTCTTCTTCCACTAGTGTATATTTTTGTGTGTTGGTGTATGGTAATCCTAGGTAAAAGTCTTATAGGGTTGATCTTTAGGGGAGTTAAGGTTAAAGGGATGATTTATATCAAACATAGAAAGTGAGTGTGTTTCTTTGTGTTGGTGTAAGGTAGTCCTAGGTAAAAGCTTGTAGGATTGATCCTTAAAGGAGCTAAGGTTTGGAGGGTACTTTATGTCAATCTTAGAAAGTGTGTGTGTTACTAGGTTCCTGAACTATTGAGTGTAAAAGTACTTGTGCTAAACCCTATGAGAAAGTTACTCAGATTGGAAGGCGATTATGTAACGACCCCTTAATCCACAATATACTATCCTCTATCTACATAGCGAAAGCATATGGGTTTTCGAAATAGTTATTCCCGATATGGGAACGTCAGGGGATCGCTACCGGTTGAGCATAACCCAAATAGACATTCCGTCATCTATTCAGATTCTGTTCAACCCAACATCGAATGCAACTATACTAACTACACATGCAATCATCACAATAAACTCTGGAATAGTGAACTAGAATCCATACATAAAACATGCAACCCATTCATATAAATTCCATCTTAAACTTAAACATTTACAACA
Organism: Senna siamea; assembly: GCA_031216115.1. NCBI lineage: Eukaryota > Viridiplantae > Streptophyta > Magnoliopsida > Fabales > Fabaceae > Senna > Senna siamea. The sequence continues at coordinate 11,306,682 of CM062354.1, read as the reverse complement.
TTAACCCTACCGAAAATTCGGCATAGTCTCCCCTGTATTTCGAACGTTTCCCAAGTACAAGCAGACAATAGTTTAGAAATTTACATTCAGTCCAACAACAAAATAAAACCAGTAATTACATAATCCAATACAAAACATCAACAAAATATATATACATCACAATTCAAGCCTAGAAACTAAACTGCTCATCCGTCTATCATCAAGTCATTGCCCAGCTATCTTCTAGGCCCCTGTTCCTGTTCATCTGAGCAAAAAACCTTATGAGATATTTAAATCCCAGCAGAATAATTTACAATTAATCATACTGTTCGAAAATTGGTTGATTACTCAGCGGTACAAGCACTGAAAACAACTTCCCATATTCAATTCGAAAATAGTGAAATACCTTATCCTTTTAAAATCATTATTTAGCATGAATATCATGGAAAATATTCCATAAATATAAAAGTCTATTTTAAGAAAATCTGTAACAAAATAATTGAGTCAAATCCCATGCCCAATGTTTCTAAATCCATGTCGGCCATAAGTCATATGCGACCAAGTCTAAAACCATCCAATTGCATGTCATCTAGAGAAATTCTATCTCTTGTCATTGGGTGTAATCCATAACACCAATTACCCGAAATCTCCCCTATATTGTGAGTGTGATCCGTGACACCAATCACTCACTCGAGGACTAGGTGAGAATCAACATCTAGGGCGTCCCCTAGCATGTGCACATACGCCAATTCTCATCCTCATACAATCTATTCGAACTCACATGCACACGGTCGGCTATTCCTCAGGGTTCTAGGGTATTACACCTAAATCACAACGTTCCCCCATATAGGCTATCCCCCCTTATACTACTTTAAACCTTTCTTAGGGTCATCCTGATTTACCGCGTGATCCCTAACGTAATACAGACTAATTCTGGTTAAAATAATATATTTATAAAATCCTTGCACTCGGGATACTTAACAGCCGTCCCATACCGACTATTAAGTACCCTACCCTAAGTCAATCCGTCCTTATGGCATCTAAATTCGATAGGAAAATCGTCTAACATGCAAAGGGTAATTTCCAGCACACACGCATGCAATTTAGTCCATCGAAAGCAGCATGTAAATCCATGCAATTAATCTAAATCGTTCAGGTATCCACAAGTAAAATCTAAAGTTTGGGAAGTGTAAATTATCCTACTTGATCTCCATTTGCTCCAAATTGATTCGGGACTTCTCGTATCCTCGGAATTTAAGCCTAATCAATTTCCTGGGCATTTAAATGAGTATTTTAGTCCATTACGTCATTGGTTTCACTTTCCTACGTCCGATTGCACAATTTCCTAAGTTGATTAATTTCATATTCATGTTCGACATTGAATTCAGTCAAAATACATTAGGTTTAGGTGATTTAGACCTTACCGGGGGTTCTGAATGATGGAAATCTATTCTGGGATAGTTTCTGGTGTCTTTCTGGCTTCTCTGGCAGTGGGTCACGGCAGAGCACGACAGAGGGGTGCGGTTGGGCTCAAAAATTACACCACAGTGAAGCCCTCAAAATGGGGAGTCCAAATCCGAGGTTGGCGCAGCGGTTCACAGCCATTTGGACGGCATTTTTCGGTGACAAAAAGTGACGCACGGTGGAAGACTTTTTGCCTCAATCCGAGCGCGTGGTGGCTCCGTTTGGTGGCTGCGAGCTGGGGGAGAAAGCTGGTAGCTTGGCCTACACGCTGGTGGTGACAATGACATCCAACGGTGGCTAACAGTGGAGATCACGGTGGGCAAAAAATCATGTGATGGAGGAGAAAAATGTCCTCTTTTCGGCGATGGTGGCAGCCGTTGGTGGCCGTGGATGGCTGTTGGAGGTCGAGGGTGGTGAGGTACGTTGATTGGTGGGTCAGGTGGTGGTCTACGGTGGCCCTGGTGGTGGCGCACGGTGGTGGAAGGAGGAGAGAGAGGAGAAAGAAAGTAGAGTGAAGAGAGAGAGAAAAAGGATGGAAATGATGGAAATTTGTGGGATTCCGGGGAATTTAAAACTTTCAAGGGCAATTCTGACTTTTTTCAGACCACCCAAGGAAACTTCTGGATGTCGTCTTCGATCTGAACGATCGCACAAGTTCCCATGCAGGGGTTTTGACCTCCGTATGAGGAACCGAAGTTTGAAACTTCATCTGTCAGTCTCTTATCGCCGGGTCGCCGGGCCGCGTTTCCTTTCATTAGATTACGTTTTTTACTCCGAAAAACCCTCCAATTTCAACTGTCAACTCCAAAAATCGTGCTGAACTTAGTTTTAACAAAATCAACCTCAAAATTTAGTTTTAATCATTTAAAAATAATTTCGGTTATTACAAATTACCTTAGTATGAATGAAACTCTCTTATTGTGTGCTTGACGAGAGGATATTGGGATCAAGGCAAATAGATCCTAAACCTCTATAAATCGTAGTATCTCTTTTACTCGATGCTTTCTGTTAAACTTTTCTTTCTTTAAAAAATAAACAAAATTTCAAATAGGAACCTCAAAACTATGAACCTAAAAGTTTTCAAAATGCTTTTTTTTAATAATTACCCAATTAAACCCCCTTCCCTTTTGGGTAGATTTCTGGCTAACAGATATAAGAAGGTAAAATATTTTGAAGAAATAAAGCCAATGAAGATGTCTCTTGTAAATAAGTGTAAAAATGAATCAATGTGTCTATTACTTGTATTTATTTGACAAGAAAACCAATAAACATATCTCTTGAGAATAGGTATAAAATATAAAGGTTAAATTATTCACATGGTCCCTATAGTTTAACATAATTTTCAATTAGTCTCTAATCTTAAATTTTTGTCAAATTTTTGTTAAAGTTTGATGATGTAGTAATTATATATCATCTTAACATTATGAATTTACTTAATTCAAATCAATATAATTATATTAACTAATATAAATTGTCTTTCATTTCATATACGTAAATTATTTTTACATTGTTATTTATTTTTTCTTCTTTTTGTTGACATAATCATACATATTTAAAGTGTTAAGATATATATGTTGGAAACATTAACAAAGTTTAATATAATTTAAAAACAATTGATAATAGAGACTAATTTAAAATTTTGTTAAACTTTAGGGATTCAATCACAAATTTTTAAACTATAGAGATTTAATTAAAAATTGAATAAAACTGTAGGAACTACATTAATAATTTTACCAAATATAAACAAAAATCAACATGTTCCTTGTGCTTTTTGATAAGAAGATACGCAAAATTGTTCAAAGAAATCAACTAAGGGTATAATAGAGAAAAAAAGTTGTAAACAATTTGCACAGATAAAATTATAAGTTTTTCTTATCTCTCAAAGAAGGAATATATAAATTTTCAAAATAGATGAAAGAAAAATAAAATTTTAACATTTTTTTTAAAATAAATAAAACAACCCTATAAATGTTTTATTAAAACAAACTTATAATTGTTTTATATCTCTCACAAAAATAAATAATAAATTTAAGAAATATAAATATGAATTTGGATACACAAAAAAGGAAGAAGTTAAAATATATGTAAGAAAATAAAAGGTTATTTAAATTTTTACTATTTTTATTTTAAAATATAACAAATACTTAACTTAATTTCTATTTTAAAAAAATTTTAAAATAAATAATTAACCTGTCAAGCAACTAGCTATAGTTTATTGATATGCTTATATGCACTCAGTAACTACAGAAAAATAGGTAAATATTTTTTTTATAAGTAAATATATTAAATATTGATAGATAATTGAGTAAATTACATTTATTTTTTTAATGAAAAAAATTTCTATGTAAAAGGAAATTATTTTTAATATAAAAATATATACAATTAAATTTATCTTAAAGTTCAACATAAAAATTTTAATGTAACAATAAATATAGTCAAATAATTTTATTATTTTAGAATTAACACATATCATATAAAATATTAATTTTATTAAAAAATAAATTAAAAAATAAATGTATAAAATTTTATTATACTTTAGAAGTATCAAGTGTATTTTTATCGAATCTCTAAAAATATTAGTGTAATTTACTCTATATAATAATAATTATTAAATTACTCAATTAATAAGAATTTAATTATATAATCAACGCTAATTTATTATATATTTTATATTTTGAAATGCAACTTTTTAGAGAATATTTTTTATATTATATAAAGAATGCTAAAGTGGCCCACTTCGTCCACTTTGATGGTGTTGCTATGATTGAACTCAGAGTGCATAGTATTACGTTGTGCCACCCGTCACCCTAAACGTAAATTTGAAGAAAGTGGGCGAAACCCCACCAGAAAAAATGGAGATCTTAGAAGTGAGGAATATTTGGGTAGGTGAGTATACGTTAGTGGGTGCTTGTGGTGCCAATTTTCGATGTCGTAAAAAAGTTTTGTAGACTACATAGGTTAGCGGTAGCACCATTAATCTTTGGTGCCATCTCTTTGACGAAAGTTACAGGCATAATAATCATATACTATATACACACACACACATATATATATATATATAAGAAGAAGATGGAGGACAGCTAGAAAGAAAAATGCAATAAAGAAATTAAAATTGTGTAATTTATTGTCTTAAATTTTTAAAGTTGACAAAAAAATTGTTTAAACTTCTAGTTTAATACAATATATCCTATTGGTTAACAATTTTTCCATACACTTAGAATCGTACAGTTAACTCTTCTCAACTCTTAAAAGAAAATAAAATTTGACAATAAGACCTTCTTAAACTTTTGATTGTGTAATATATCTACACAAGTTTGTTTATGTGTGCAAGTGCTTTACTAAAAATATTAAAAAAGAAGGTATGCTAAATAAATAGTCTTGCTAACAAATACCTTTTAAGTAACTTATGGTTGGTAGAGTATATGTAATTTAAGATTCGTAAAAGGTAAAAAAAAAAAATAATTTTTTAATATTCAGAATTCCATCATCTAATCACAAACTTCCTGAATCATTGCTTTAAAAACATTAATTACAACAAAACCTATATAAACTAAAAAATTTCTTATATTTTTTTAATCAATTTTTAAAACTATTAGAAAGTAAACTATGCAAACATTAAATTTGAAGAAATACTTTACATTTTAGTCAATGAAAAAAAAATCATCATTTAACATAAAAAAGAAGTATTACGAGAATGAAACATTAGCTAGCAGCATCAAGTCCTCATCTCATGTGCTTCCTTAATATTCTTTATTCAAAACTTTTCTTCTCCTCTTTTTATCTCTATTCTCTTTTCTTCTTTTTTTTCACATTTTCGTAAAATTTGTAATATGTTTTGTAATGCTCCCAATCAGATAATGCCTTTTTGTTAATTAAATAATATAATAAAATATATTACAGGATTGGTGAGTTATTATTATCTTTACTTGAATAAATTTTAACTTTTGTCAAGCTAAATAATTAGGTACTATTGATTTGGGATTTCTATACTCAGGTTCTCACACATAACACGACAAATAATAATATATATATATAATTTATAATGCATATGTAACGACCCCCTAATACAACATACACAATCCTATATCTGCCTAGCGGAAGCATATGGGATCTTTGAAATGGTTATTCCCGATATGGGAATACCAGGGGATCGCTACAGGTTGAGCGTAACCCAAATAGACTTCCCATTGTCCATTCGGATTTCGTTCAACCCTAATTCACCTGCAGCTATGCTAATTATACGTACATTCATCGTAATTTACTCTGGAATGAAAACTAAAATTCATATATACATCATATCATGCATTCATACCAATTCCAACTTAATTTCACAAGTTTACAGCGGTAAACCTTACCGAAAATTTGGCAGAGTTTCCTCTGTATTTCGAGTATATCCCAAATATAACAGTCATCCTGTTTATAGATATACAGCCAATCCAATAACAACAGAAAACATAAATTACAAAAGACCAATATACAACAACATCAGTATAATTATATACAATGCAATTCAAGCCTAAACTAAGCTGTTCTTCTGTCTATCATCAAAGCATCGCCCAGCTAACGTCTAGGTTCCTATCCCTGTTCCTGTTCATCTGAGTAAACAACCTGGTGAGATATAAAATCCCAGTAGAATAATTTATAATTCAAAATCTGGTTGAATACTCAGCGGTGCGAGCATCGAAAACAATTTCACAAAATCAGTTCAAAATCAGTGAAATACCTTATCTTTAAAATCATTTTATCACATGGAAATCGCGACAAATACTCAAAATTATAAAAATCCATTTCTTTGAAAATCAGTAATCGAAATCAGGTTAAATCCTATGCCCAGTGTATCTAAATCCATCTTGGCCATAAGTCCTCTGCGACCAAATCTAAAATTTTCCAATTGCTCGTCATCTAGAGAGATTACCTCTCTTATCATTGGGTGTGATCCGTAACACCAATCACCCGAATCTCGCCTATGTTGTGAGTGTGATCCGTAATACCAATCACTCACTCAAGGACCGGGTGAGAATTAACATCTAGGGCGTCCCCTAGCATGTGCACATACGCCAATTCTCATCCTCATATAGTCTATTCGAACTCACATACTCATGGTTAGTTATTCCTCAGGGTTCTAGGGTATTACGCCTAAATCACAACGTTTCCTCGTCTAGGTTATCCCCCCTTATACTCCTTAAACCTTTCTTAGGGTCATCTTGATTTACCGCGTGATCCCTAATGAAATGAAGGCTAAATTTGTTTAAAAATATATCTTTATAAAACTCACTACACTCGGAATACTTAACGGCCGTCCCATACCGGCTATCAAGTACCCTACCCTAAGTAAATTCGTCCTAAGGGCATCTAAACTCGATAAACAAAATATCTAACATGCAATTGGGATATCCAGCACACAGGCATGCAATTTAGTCCATCTAAAGCAGCACGTAAATCTATGTAATTAAATCTAATCATTCAGGTATTCACTAGGTCAAATCTAGAACTCGAGAAGCGTAAATCATCCTACCTGGTCTCTTGTTGCTCCAAATCAATTAAGAACTTCTCGTAGTCTCGAATTTCAAGCTAAATCAATTCCCTGGACATTTACACGAATATTTAAACTCGTCACGTCATCCGTTTTACGACTCTAAGTCTGATTACCCTAATACCTAGGTCAATTTATTTCCTAATCGTGTTCGGCAGCTAATTCAATCAAAATTCATTAGTTTTTAGGGAATCAGACCTTACCAGTGTTGTCGGATGATGAAAATCTGTCCCGGAGTGGTTTCGGTGTCTCTCGGTGTATATCCAGATTCTTCGGCACAGCGGCACACGGCAGTGTATGGTGGCACACGGTGAAGGGGTACGATTGGCCTCAAAACTTACACCACAGTGAAGCCCGCAAGACGAGGAGTTCGAATATGGTGGTGGTGCGGCAGTTCACGACCGTTTGGGTGGGCATTTTTCAGCCACGAAGAATGACGCACGGTGGACAAAAAATGCCTCGATCCGGGCACGTCGGACCTCCGTTCAACTTCAGCGAGCTGGTGGAGGAAGCTGGCAGCTCAGGCTACACACTGGTGGTGGATGTGATGGCCAACGGTGGCTAACGGCGGTGATCGCAGCTGGCGAAGTTTTCACGCGATGGAGGAGGAAAACGTCATTTTCTGGCGGCTCTAGTGGCCGTGGGAGGCTGATGGAGGTTGAGGGTGGCGAGGGGAGTTGATTGGTATGCCACGTGGTGGCTCACAGTGGCTTAGGTGGCGGTGCACGGTGGAGGATGGAGGAGAGAGAAAATAGAGTGAGGAGAGAGAGAGAATTATGCCAAATGGCGGGGTTTTGGGAAATGTAAAGCTTTCGGGGGCCATTCTGACTTTTCCCAGACCACCCGGGGAAACTTTAGGATGTCGGCTTCCATCCAAACGTTGGAACGAGTTTCCATGCGAAGCTTTTGTCCTCCGTTAGTGAAATTGAAGCATAAAATGTCGTCTGTCAGTTACTGATCGCTGGATTGTATTTCTTTTCGTTCGATCATGTTTCGGACTTCAAATCGCTTTTCGAGTTCAACCATCACCTCGAAATATGTGCCAACCTCAATTTAAATGGAATTAGCATCAAAAATTTGATTTTATCTTTCAAAAATAGTTCTGGTTATTACAGCATACACATACATAATTTATTTATAATATCATATTATCTTATACAAGACATATACCTATAGATATGTGAAAGTTGTTAACTAGGGTAAGGAGACAATAACCCTGTCACTCATACCCATTTAAAAAAAGCCTATTAATGGATACCTATCTCATATATCCTAATACATATATGCCCTCATTTTGTACACCAAAAATCACCATCTTGGTCCTTCCAAAAATAATAATAAGGTGTTAAGGTATTGGGCATATTACATGTCAAAATTTACTGTATAAATTGTAAGATCCACTCCACAAATTTTGAGATGTTTGTTAACTTTAATTGATTGCTTGTGTACGTTGCATTAAATTGTATATAGTTGCATTAGTAAAGAAATTGAATTAAATCAGAGTAAGGAATTAACATGAAAATGGGTGGGGGACTAAAGTGTAAAGGAGAAAAGAGGAAGTGTGGAGAAATATAATTTTAGCCACAAGAGTTATTGTAGCTACCAGACTTTAAAAATTTTCTCACCAATGGTTAAGGGAAAAATGGTAATTTCACTTATTGTTGGAAAAATTGCCATTTGGGGTCGAGTAACCAAAGGAATGGGCCAGAATTTCAAATGTCAAACCACCTATATAAGACTGTCATTTAACCTCTCTATCTCATTCTTTTTAGAACCTAAAATTTCTAGAGAGAGAGAATCACGTTTTAGAGTGAGAAAGTGAAGGAAGAAGATCAAAGCTCTAATTTCAGTGAGAATTGAATCCAAAAACATATCTAGGACCACATCTAATCAACTGAAGAGCATCTTTGCAAGCAAACAAGGTAGCATAACAATCTAATCCTTTTATTTTCGAATTCCTATGAAATTGGCTAAAAAGTGTGATTTTTCTTGTCTTAAAGTTGTAAGAGGGATTTAAAACTACATTCTTATTGTTTTTGAATGCTATTGGGAATTTTAAACCGCATGAATACACTTATGCATGTTTAAAATTGAGATTGAAAAATGGGTTTTACCTATATTTTAAATTGAGGTTTAATCTAAGATTTGAGCAAGAATAAGATATATTTTTGGGCTATTTTTATGTGTTAAATAATCCTTGGGAGTTTATCTTGAGTTCATAAATTTCAGAATGGATTAAGAAAACAAGTTTTAGGGAAAAAATTTAGGCTAACAGCGAGTCATAAAATAGAGGATGAGGTAGCAGCCGATTGGTAATATATAACAATTGATTGTCGTGCTCTTGAGCTGCCTAGAAATTTATACAGAGTTTAAGCAGTCAACTACTAGCCTCTAAAAGTCGACTGCTACTTTCAAAATTTTCTAGAAAATTCATCCAACGAATAGTGCATGTTCATCCTTTTCCTAAGAATTTTTCCAGAAAGGTAGCAGTTGACTGATGAGCCCCAATAGCCGACTTTCAAGCCAAATAGTAGACTACTAGTCGACTGTTGGACTCATGGTAGTCGACTAATAGCCTCGAGTTAGCATTTTGAAATTGGATAGAGAGCTAATAGTCAACTGGTAATAGAGTACCAACCGACTGCCAGCTTCTATGAGGGGATTATGAACTCAACTTTTGTATGAAATAAATCTAGCCCAATGTTTTACTCAAATAAGGGATCTAAACCTGAGAACTAATGAAAGAAAAAAAATGAGATTTAAAGAAGAAAGAGCACGAGAATTGAAAGAGAAATGAGAAGAAACTATTCCTATAATATGTATTAGTAGTAGAAAGACTCATGATTGAATGGCTAATAGTCGGTATGGGACGGCCTTTAGACATTCCACAATGAAGATAAAAGTCTTTTGAAAACACCGTGATAGGTTTTAATTCTAAGTTAGTGAACTATCCAGCCATTTAAAAAGGTACAAATACCTAGAATTAAATATAACCATAGCATGATTCAAATAACTCTAATCTATATACTTGTGAATAGCATAGCAAGAAATGGTTCGATCGAGAAAAATGAAAATTAAAGTAGCTTCATGGTCCGCAAATGCGAGATACTTGCATAAATTGTCAAAGATGACAAAAATCTCGGGTGTTGAGAAATACTAAACCCTTTTTGGGCAAGAATTGTACTTGGATCCACTGAGGGACACTCCAAAATGTAAACGAGAATTGAGAATATACTTATGCATCTTAAGCGAGAATGAATGCAATGAGAAAATAAAGAATTTCATGAGTGCTAATTTAATTTATAGAGTAGTTCATTTGGCGACTCTCCCGAGAAAGATTTCTCTTGATCTTACTATTTTTATAACAATAATGATTTTGGCTATGACCATTATGAGAATGCTCTTAATATGAATGAGAATATGTTACCATTATAAGTTAATGCAATATGCAATATCCTGCGTGATGGATAACTGATGAGAACTATTTACATGCCTAAGTATGAGAGAAGAGAGAATGAGATGTGAAATGTAATTGTAATTCATGCATGATATCCTAATAGATATGAATGATTATTAAAAGAAAAGAAGAATGTAGTGTTTTCCATAAAAGTGCGGTGGTACAAACTAGTTTTTTTGATAGATTGTTATTGCTACTGAGAATTTTTCTCATGATAAATACTGATTTTGTATTAGATGCCTAGATACCAGGTATTACTGAAGATTGAAGTGGATTATGTGGAGATATCCTTTTTGGGGTACTTTCCTATTATTAAGAAAATATGGGTGTTATTAGTAATAGAAATTCCCTCGGTGTTGTAAAAGGCCAGGGATGATATTTTGAATATTTTGGGGCAAGTAGGTCAATATTTTAATGTAAGAGAAGTAGAAAGACATATATGTATCAAGATATGTGAGGAAGAAAGGTATGAGTGACAGGTTTGTTGCCTCCTTATCATAGTTAACCAATTTTTGTAAACTCACATACCTATAAGTATATGTCTTGATAGGTAACTATTGTGTATATTACTAATCATATATGTGAATTTATATACTTATATATGTTTTATTTCAATTATTTTCGCTGTGCAACATGTGAAGACCCAAGTGTTGCGACCCAAACTAGTAGCACTTAATTATGTAACTTGGTAAAAGTTAAAAATTTACTCAGGTGGAGGTAGTAGTAACTCACCAATCTTATAGTATACTATATTATATTATCTTAATAACAAAAAGGAACTATAGGATTGGGGTGTTACACAACCCACCCAACTTCATACAGCTAAGGTGAGGGAGGAACTTCTAATACAAACATAATCCATAATTCTTTAATAATCGAGAAATACCCCAGGAAGGGTATCTCCACCATTTTTACCTCTATCTCTAATAGTACCTAGTATCTAGCCATCCGATATAAACCAACATTTATATGAGAATAAATCTAAATAGCAATAACAACCTATTTTAAAAATTGCTAATCTATACCATCGTACTCATACAGAAACACACTACATTCTTTTTATCATTAGATAATACATCTTGTCTATTGGGATACCATGCATGAATTATACAATTATATTTCACACTTATGAATGCAACATCACGTATCCATCACATAGGATACATTACATATCCATCCCACAGGATATATTATCATATTGTAATGGTAACAGGGTTATATTCACATATAAACATAGAGCATACACAAGAAATTCAGAGCATATTATCATGGCCATTGCCAAATCATTATCATAACAAGAGAAATTAGGAGAGTCGCCAAACAACAACTCCTTATATTAAACCCTCACTCACAGGTGAGTTTCTTATAGTCCATGACTACCCGCAGTTCACAACTACAATATGTATATTATCCTGTAGTCCTTAATTGCAATTTTTGTACATGTTGGAGCGTCCTCTAGTGGATCTAACTACATTCATCCTCAACAGCCCCATGAGGCTCACTGCCCACCTCTCTGACAATTCATTCCCCATTACCCATGAGTCTAGTTTTAGTTAATTAGATGTCTATGCTTTCTCTCTAATATTCCATTTTGGTTATGGCTACGGGGATAATTAAGTCTATGAATGACGCCTTTGGTTTTATTGTATGAGTTTAATGGTCAAAATTCACCCTCTGCCCCCTAAAATCTGATTGTACAACTTTAAACTTGTGATTTGTTTGTGATACTATCATTTTATGTAATTCTAAGAATTAATCATAAGCATCAAACTTTTTCTTTAGTAGGAATAATCATGTGAATTTGAAGTATGAGTCAAATACATCAATATAATAATTATGACTACTAGAAGAGGGAGTAGGGGATAACCTCAATAGGTTAATATATATATGAGGTCTAATAATTCTTGTAGACAATATTTAATGGATAAGCTGGTCATTTGTGTATTTTGCTATAAGTACTTGCTTGACAGAAATCACTAGGAGTTTTATTATAGACTTTCAAGTTACATATAGAATTACTAGCAGTTAAACATTGGACTTTCCATTAAGAAAAATATAAAGTATTACATTTAGAATTGGAAATATCAGCTAAATTACACATAGATAGTGATACTTGTTTACTAATAGATGAACTGTAATTTTTGGTGACTCATAGATCTTTTTCCTTAGCAAATATTTGAGGTGGAAGTTATAGAAGTAATAAAGGCCATCTTCTTTAATATTCCCTTCCAAGCCACTCCGTTGTATCCTAAGATTTAATATAAAAAAAAAATTTTGAATTATCCTTTACAAACTTTGATACATTGACTAAATTATTAGTAAAAGAAGCTACATGAAATAAATTGTTTAAGGTAAGACATACAAAAGAGTTAAATGGAGATTGAACAAGTGAATGAATAGTGTAAACAACATCTAAACCTTCACCAATACTTCTTATCTGTGCTATCAAATTCATTTTTGTACTTTACGTTGTTTACATCTACTGTTACATTTGCATTGTTCTTGTGATATTGATTGCTTTATGGTGGTGGAACTTGGTAGTTTTAATCAAACCAATAAAAGTAAGAACCTACATTGTGTCCTTGCCTATTGCACACTTGTAAAACATAGGGTTTTTACCTCTATAGCTAAACCTTCCTCTTGCTATTAATCTACCAAATCTTGAGTTGCCTCAGCCATTACCACGAGAGCCAAAGATAAGAAATTATAAGTTTGAGTTTTACTTGTTTTTGAATTATTTATGGATTTTTTGTCAACTACAACAATGTTTACAATTAACAAGCCAGTCACAAGCTTTGAATGTTTTCCAATTCAAGTCTCTTATGCAAACAATAAAGCTTTAATCTCTCTAATGCTATATGAATTTAGAAGAGACTTTATAACAGCCTGATTTTAAAATAAATTAAATTGGGAAAATAACTTTAGATTTTGTTGAAATTGAATTAAGCGTATTTTTCTGAGCTTGTGGTTAAAATTTGAGAATTTTTTGAAATAAAAATCTTATCTGACAGAGAAAACTCGATCTGACTTAAGAAATTTAGCAGATAATTTGGAAGGCTTAAAATCCTCAAAAAATTTCTAAATTCCTTCCATATGGACCTATATTCTTGTATAGATCAGAAAATGCATCCGAAATTTACCTCGGGTGAAGTGAGAAAAGACCAAAATGCCCCTGAAGGCCATAAAAACTCAAAAACCCCACTTTTTCTTCTCATTTTTTCTTCCCTCTCTCTCTCCTTCATACATTTTCTCTCTCTTATCTCTTATTTTCATGCGCCACCACCAGTCGTTAGAATCACCACCCTGCGTCATCCCCGGACCCCACCACCGTGCAGCTTGACGTCGCCGACCCCTAGCCACCATTCCCGACCGCCAATGGACGCCACAGCGGCCAAAAACAGCTGCATTTTCCCTTCGTCGTGAAAATCTAACTCCGTCACGATCTCCGTTGTCCAATGCCATCCAGCCACACCGTCACCACCGTTAGGTAGCTTGAGCTGCCAGCTTTCTTTGGCAGCTTCCAGCTGGTGGAATGCTGCCGCCATGCACTCGGAATGGAGGAAAATAATTCCGTCCAACCACGGACTTCATCACTAGAAAATTTTCTAGAAAATTCATCACTAGAAAATGCCGTCATTGTGCACTGCCGTACGCCGCTATTTGCCAACGTGCTCCGTCATGCGCCATCGCCAAAATTTTGAAAAGTGCTGGAATCAAATTTTAAGCTTTTAAAAACCTCGGTTTAATTTAAAATCCTCTAATTTGATTGTTCTCCTATCGAAATTGACCCCAAAAATGTTTAAGAATTAGGCCGGCTTAGGAATTTAATAAATTGACATAGGAAAGCCTAATTAAAAGAAAGAACCCATATAAGATTTGAATTATTTCCTCAGGAAACTAATTGGGATCAATTGCCGAGGAAAAAGGGCCTGGAAATGTACCAAGAAGAAGAGAGAGATTTAGTCAAAGAGAAAGGAAGCAAGGTAGGTTAACAATTTAAACTTTTGTTCCATGTTCTAGTTATGCAATCTAATGTTTATATTCAAGCTTTCCATGGAACTTAAGTTGTCTCTACATTCTTGACCGAAATGTATGTATGTTGGCTAGCATGTGTGGTTTATTGAAATGTTGATGGGCGAGGTAACATAAAGATATTGTTAGAAAAAGAATTAGGGTTGAATGGTGATAACTTCATGGTGACCACAAAGAAAGAACCCTACCTTTTAAGTATATTAAGTAAGGAACAACAAGAAAGGAAATGGAATTGCTAAGTGAATAAAACTCCCTAGGCTGAGTCTATGGAATTTATTCTTGGAATATAGAAGCTATGCACCAATATATATTTTCAAAAAAATATATGGGAGTTTATTATTGGAAGAAAGGAATTTTTTTTTTGAATTAGTAGAATTCTATAAGAAAGGATATTATTATTATTTTCAAGAAAGGAAATTATTCTTGAAATTGATAAAATTATATAAGAAATTAATTTTCAAGAGAGGAGAAATTATCCTTGCAAATATAAAGCTTTTGTAAGAAATGTACATTGGAATTAATCTCCAAGAAAGGAGAGATTATTCTTGAAAATACTAGAATTTTTATTAGAATTGTATATTAGAGTTAAATTCCAAGAAAAGAGAAAGTATTCTCGAAAATATTAGTATTTTCACCAAAAATGTAATTTTATAGTAATTTCCAAAGAAAGGGTAAATCATTCATGAAATTAATAGAATTTTTACGAGAAGTGTACATTGATATTAATTTCCAAGAAAGGGACATTTATTCTTAAAATTTTTGAATTTTAAGATGAACATTAGTATTATTTTTCAATAAAAGGAAAAGTTCTCCTGAGAATTGTTAAAGAATTATAAAGGTGGCCAAGTGTCCACATAGTGCCCAAGTGTGCACAATGACCCTAGGAAGGAGGCCAAATGTCCACATAGTACCCAAGTGTACACAATGACCCTAGGAGGTGACCAAGTATCCACATAGTGCCCAAGTGTGCACAATGTGTAACGACCCCCTGTCGTCATGCAGCGATGCTCGCGATTAGCGGAAGCATACGTGGCATTCAATGTTTATTCCCTGTGTGGGAGCGCCAGGGGATCGCTACTGGTTGAGCGTAACTCCAAATAGATTCTCTGTTATCCATTCGATTCCTGCTCAACCTCGATTCACACGCACTAACTAAATACACATACATATATCATCAATAATAACTACGGAATGAAATCTAAAAGCCCGATATACATGTCTCATTATACATTCATACACATTTCAATTCAAATCCATAAGTTCTACTTACTAGTTCTAATTAGAAAATCCGGCAGAGTTTCCTCAGAATTTGGTCATATCCCAAGCACGAAATCACCTGTTTAAAACGTAACAACCATCCAATAACAAACTGATAAACATACTAATATAAATCCATACACCGTAACATTAATTCATCGCTACAATCCATACATATCAGCTCTGAAACGTCATATATACATTATAGTCCATACATAAGTTACAAGAAACAAAATCTGATAATTAACAAAGTGTCATCAAAGTATATGTACAAACGATTCAAGCTAAGCTAAATAATCCTCTGTCTATCCTCAAGTCGCCTCTCGGCTATCGCCTGGCTCACCGCTCGTCCCTGCCTCATCCAGTACACAACCTAATGAGATATGAATCCCAGAGAATAATTTACAATTTAAATATCATTCAAAAACCAGGTTGAATACTATATGCGAACAAATCGAAATCGTCTTCCGAAATCAGTTAAACGATGGAATACCTTATCTTTAAAATCGTTTAAACACATGGAAATTGCGCTGATATATCACAATCTGGAAATCTGTTTCTTTTAAAATCACCATAAAAATCAAATGAAATCCCATGCCCTGTATCTCAATCCACGTTGGTTACAAATCCATCGTAGCAGAATCTAAATCATCTTCTAATTGCAGACGAGTGTAGAGAATACCTCTCTTCGTCGTTGGGTGTGATCCGTAACACCAATCACCCGAATCAAGCCTATATTGTGAGTGTGATCCAGTAACACCAATCACTCACTCAGGACCTGGTGAGAATCAACATCTAGGCGTCCCCCAGCATGTGCACATACGCCATTCTCATCCTCATCTGATCTATTCGAACTCACATGCACTCTGGTCGGCTATTCCTCGGGGGTTCTAGGTATCACGCCTAAATCACAACGCTTCCCGTGTAGGCTATCCACCCTTATACTCCCTAAACCTTTCTTAGGGTCGTCCTGGTTTAACGCGCAATCCCTAACTCAATGACAAAAGTTAAATCGATAAAAATAGTTTCGTTTAAAAGCTTCCTGCATTTAGGGATACTTAACGGCCATCCCATCGGCTATCAAGTACCCAACCCTAAGTAAATGCGCCCTAAAGGCATCTAAACTCGATAAACAAGGTGTCTAACATGCAATTACGGTTTTCAGCACACTGGCATGCAATTTTATCCCATCGAAAGCAAAAAGACGCAAATCCATACAA